>RJWH01000046.1:0-1497412 GCA_004363575.1 Solenodon paradoxus
ATCCCTACGTCATTCACAGGCTTACAAGGATAGGTCATTTCAAAAAGAAATACAACTTCAAAAAGCAATACAGCAAATACTTTAAGCGCCAATACATCAAAGCAGTTACAACATATGTTTTGAGAGATAAGACCTTTAGGGCGTTCAGGTTCAGGGAGCACTGAAAAAACAGTTCTTTGGCAACCAGCTGTCCCTGACATAAATATGTGTTGAAAATTGGGATAGACTGATACTAATATGTAGTATGTACAGTTTAGGACATAGTGTTATCTAAATGATATGTTTTTGTCAGAAATGTAATTTCATTTTAAAAAATTATTCAATAAATCTAACAACCCTAAGGAGGTGGAAATAAATAAATGTCTCTAAACCCAAACTTTAAGTCTAAAGGCTGTATCATGTATTTCATGAATCATGGAGAAAATGTCTTTGACATTGCTCCAGATATATAATAAATTGTAATGAAGTATTATGTTTATATATCACAGGATGGTTATTTTGAATTCAATAATGTATACATTTTATTAATTCATTAATCTGCATGGATTTTAAAAATTTTATTGCAGAAACATTGCATCATAGCATGATGTAGTTTATTATGTGCATCATTATGATTCAGCATCTGTATATAATATGTTAAATATGCTAGGAGTAATCACTTTGACACTTGCTCACATTAATTAAAATTGAACAAATCATTTAAAGAATATTGGTTTGGAGGGGACACTGCCCAGAGTCTCACATAGTAGGATCAGTTCTGCCGTCAGTAAAAACCTCATGGATACCATATACTGTGCTTATTCTGACTCTTGATTCTCTCTCTCTCTCTCTCTCTCTCTCTCTCTCTCTCTCTCTCTCTCTGTTATTGTTAGCAGAGACTCATACTATCTGAGAAGGAAAGATAAGCCAGTAATAATTTCCCAGTTGGGAATAAGTCTCTATCAAAATCCTAGTGGAAACTAATTGTAAAATGCATTAACTATTTCTGCTTAATTCCTGCTCTTTCTTTCTTGGTATTATTCTGTGTATGCTATTTCTATAGTGAGTTATCAGCTTAACAAATTGAGCTGTGGATGGAAGTTGTAGGCTTAAAAAAGACAATTCAGAGAACATCCAGTGTCTTATTTTGATACAGAAACTTTAAAATATTTGTGACTAAATATATTTCATTTAAGAAAAACTTATTGTCGGATACTTTAAAGCTCTGAGATTTAAGACTGTTAAAGCACAATTTTACCAGTCCAGTATGATTAATTCTGAGAAAGTTTCTGTCACGTTTTCATTTAAACAGTTCTAATTATTCTGATTTTATAAATTATTTACACTGTTTTATTTATACAGAGGTGTTTAAGTACATATATAAAATAAATATATAAAATAAAACTAGTACACATCCAGTTCTGCTTTGAAATTTCACTCTATAGAATATTAGAAATAATTTGATGTGTATATTCATTGGTGAAATGTAAATGGAATTATAGAATTTATTCTTAAATGCAGAGACTTTTTTTTCACTATTACGGATATTGTAGTGTTAAGTCTTTAAACACTTTGGTTTTCATTTATGACGTCTAAAACCTTAGGGAAAATATAATGATGCAAATGAAAACTAGTTGAGGAATCAATATGTTTTTATTAATATAGTACATTTAAGTTTATAAGCAGCTGCCTTTATGGAGTCCCACAAGGATTCCTTCTAGGGCTATTGGTTATAGCATATCTATCATGAATGTCAGAGATGTGGGAATGAAGATGGATGTATCTAAATGTGCAAGTGACTATAATAAATATTATGTGCAATGAAGATTCAGCAGAATTTCTGCTGAATAACTAAGTGGACCATTAAGAAGCAAATATTCAGCAAACTGGGAATAAGAGTAAATAATGAGGGAAGTTTGAGTATTAAAAATATTAACTCTTTAATCAAAGATCTGTATACTTAGTGGGTAGGTGCTATCCATTTGACATAGAGTTACACAATTTCCCTGGAGGGTTTAATAGTGTTGGTAATAAGAGAGAAATTGGACAGAAAAGAAGATTAAAAGCTAAACTGATACCATTGAGGATTATATTTGAAACACAGTATAAGGGAGAACAGATGGGCATATTGTTTTCTATGTACACTTAGCATGGCTGAGTTTCAGGTATCTTCTAATGAAATTTTGGCTATTATCCATTGAGAAGAGCCAGGTGTAAGCAGAACCGGGCTCTAGAACAATTAGCCAGAAGAGAATTCACCCACTGATGAGTTCACTTGTTTCTTCTGAATATATTAGTTTGGTTGACTAATTTTCATAAAACCTTTTGTAAAGATTTTTATAGACCTGTTACAAACATGTCCAGATAAGTTTAAATAGTTGAAGACCTAGGGACAGATAAAAAGGGAGATTGGAGGGCAGAGGAACATATTTCTGGATACAGAAAATTCTTATAATGCAGTTTTGATACCTATATTAAATATATTTTTTATTCATTGCTATATTGTTCATGAATATATTTATCTAAAAGACAACATCAATTTAAACTAAGAATTGTGGAGAATAGACTGAAAAATATTCTTAGGATTTTATACACAAACATATATATGTTAATAATATATAATGAATATTTTAAATTATCAAAATGTTCACAGGATCATTCTAATTTTATTCTTAGACTCCTCAATTCCTGCCCCCTTTTCCCCCACCATAGTTTTCCCTCTTCCTTCCCTTCAGATCTGCTTCTTAAAATGCTATTATGAAGACAAATGAGGATATATAACTAGAATTTTGTATATACATGTGAATGTAAAATTATAGTCACATGTTTGAGTTATCTATGTATATTAGAATTGTAATTAGAACAAGTAAATTTGGTGATTTGCTTATTGGCTCTCTTCTCTCAAATCGTACACTGGTTAAAGAACATTTTCTTCTGTTGTCTAAAGAAAATATCAAGAAATTTGGAACTAAGCTTATAGTAAGGAAAGAGTGAATTAAATTAGTTAGCTATTATCTTGTAATTAGCATTTTAAATCCCCTTTTGCCCATATCTATATTGGTTAGATAATCATCAAGATTAATATTTTTAACACTAGATTGATTTAGAATTTTTATTACATTATGCAAAATCTATAATCTTTCATTAGATTAAAAAAGATCTTATACATTAGTCTTTCCTAATGTGTTTGTGTGTTGTTTATGTATGTATATAAATATATATACATATATCCAATATTTCTTTACTATAATGAAGTATTGCAAGCTAAAGAGAAGAGAAAATGTATGATAAGAATATATACTAAGGAATTAATACTTTGTATATGATTTATAGATTTTCAGATAATGTTGTTTGGTAAGTAAAAGCTGAAATTTGAAGAAGGGATAATATGAATATTTAGATTATTTTCTTTGCTAGATTTAAGAAAATATATGGTGAATGCATATATCAAAAACCATGTGTTCCCCAATATTTGAATAGAATGACCTCCTCTGAGCTTCCTATTGCATCAGATGATTAAGTGGCTATTGTTCTCCCAACAGGTGAATTGCTGCCTTGCCTGGTTACCCTAGGGTATGAATATGGATTTTTTAATATGTATTATGATATGAGTAAAGTGGGAAGCACTGCCTAAATGGCACTAAAAAAAAAGAAACACTTTTTACTTCAGGCTACAGGGATTAAGTTGTCACCTTTCTTACTCTGATGAACCTTAGGAAGAAAAAAAAGGATCACAGGTCAATAAACCATTTACCCTTTTCATTTTTTAAAGAGAATCCATATAAGTGCTTCCTAGTAATATTTTTACTAATCAAGTTCACAGATAAAGGACTATGTTCGAGAAAGAGTCTGAACATCAGCAGGGGAACCACCTGTTTTCATCCATAAAGTTGTGTATAATGAGTAGAAAACCTGAGCACCATGTTTAGAAGCTGCTATATTGCGATTCACTTGTTAACAAAGGAGAGCATTAGAGGGTAAACCTTTTGATGAATAATATTTTGTAGTCAAGTATTCTGAGAGAGCTAAATAGGTGATAGCATCCTGTTTTCTTGATTTCCAGATCTCTTATTTGGGAGTTCATTTTAAAGGCAGGAGGCAAGAGTTGCATTAATTGTTTCACTAAAGATGCGTTGAATTTGAAAATATTTCCAGAAGCCTACTAGAAAAGATGACTAGTAGAACTTTGATCTGAATGAGTAGACATAGCTAATTTAAAAAAGCATTCAAGGAAAGGCAGTTTTACTTATTTTAAATTCATGTAATTACTTAGATTTACTTAATAAAATATTGTATTAAATGTCCTTATTACTTGATAAAATGATGCATGATGTAGTATGTTTAACCACCAAACTATATAATCAGCCTTTAATTTCTACTGCAGGTATATTTTTGAATGGCCAGCATCAATAATCTTCCCTTTATATTTTGAACTTTGTAAAGAAGGAAAAGTGTTATTTCCTATTTCTATGCTAATTTCTTAGTCTTTTTGACCAGAGTGGCAATTGTAATCCTTTATTCACTCACGTTTTAGAAGTCTCTACAAATTCCTGACTTATAAAATTAGAAAAAATGATCAATTTTATATTGTTATAATTGTCTTTAGTATACATTAATGTAAATGTAATCTGCATAATGCCCAAAATGTATTTTGGTGAAGAATAATCTATTTTAAAAAGGGAATATGACAAATGGAATATTATATTAATATTCATAAATATTATTTTAAAATGAACAATATGCTTTTGAATATGCTTTATCTAAAGCAACATATGTTTCCATATAAAAGATTTTCTGCCAAATATTTTCTTGCAACCATGTGGATACTTGAAAGTTATTGATGATGAAGATATAAGCCATCAAGTCAAGCTGAAAGATATGAAATTGATTTCCTAGTATCTCTTGATCCTCTAATTTGTTTAGGCCACACTTAAAAAAAAATCCAAATGCAGTGTATTGACATCTATACTGATTAAATGGAGAAGTCTTTTGATTCTCTCCCTTATATCTTTGATTACTGGATCACATGGAGTAGACATAACATTTCATCTGTATTAGGCAGTGTTTGTCTCTTGTTCTTACTCTTGTTCTATTACTCTGAACACTGACCACTTGCTGTCCTTTCTCATTGATGAGTTTCATCTCATTCTGGACATCACCCTTCTGTAAGGACTATAAAGAGTGTTAGAATTTACTCTTTTTGCAAGCTGGCAAGTTAACGTACCTAGGTTTCGTGGACGCCAGTAGAAAACATGATGTACCTGGGTCAGAGTCAAATGTTAATTTCTTATTCACAGTAATATCAGTAGCCAGAGTACAACATTTTTCTTGTGTTAGTTCCATGAGCACCAATTACTATCATGGTGACATGATGAATAGGGTACCTTAATGAGAGGAAACTTAAGCTTAGGAAACCCCAGTGTTTTCCATTGATCTCTAAGAAAACACACATGAGATTTGACCCAGAGCATGACATCTTTAGTACACTATACAGCAAATATAACTGCTATAGAGGGAAACATTATTTGATATTCTAAGGAGGTGTGTTCTACCAGTATGCTTGAGCAGTTTAAGTTGTCCAGACCAAAAAGTTATTAATAATTAGAATTACACATGAATAATTAGATCTGAATACAATCTCATTTTCTAAGTATAGTCTACATGATTGTCACATCTGGCAGCCTTTTGTTAAAATTTTGGTGATAAAAAGAGAATTAGATAAAACAATTTTAAAATCAGTCTTGACCAACAGTTATTAACAATTCTCTTTACAGCAGAATGTATTTTTCTCTTTTCATGTCTCTCAGAATAATTCCTCTCATCTTACCATTTTTGCAAGGACTGTTTTTTTTCTCTGCTTGGTTCTGCTTATTCTCTCTTAGACTTTGCTCAGAAATTTAAAGTCTTTCTTCTTAATTATACAGAGCATTTTAACTTGGTTTTACTCTTTTTCAAACTACAATTTGGGCCATGCTGGATGTACTAATTAAACAATAGCTTATCACATTCAAAGTGGTTCATTAAGGCATTTTTTAATAACAACAACAAAACAACATGAAGACAGAAGAGAAAGCACAACCACAAATTACTGTTGATGTTACCTAAAAGTGAAAACTGCCACATTAAGTGAACCTTGACCTAACCCTCGGGTACTTACTTCTAGTGATAAATTCTTTTAGGCAACTCAGGATGAAGGACCCTCTAAATAAACATTAGTCTTCAAGTACATATCACTTGCTTCTTATATTTCTTTGATTGTCTCGATTGAGGGAAGAGAATTTTTAATGTTAAAACACGGAACCTGGGGGACAGAAATGAATGATCATCTGAATGATGTGAACCCTCGCTAATTTTGGTTCTTCTGTGATAGCTGTCTTGGAAGCCATTTTATTTAATTATGTGAGTTCAAGAAATATTTTATTTTCCCCTCTTGCTTAATAAAAAGTATAGGAAGAATTTATTTTAAAAAAAAGATTCCTGGGTAAACTTACAAAGAAGAAAAATTATTTTTCCCAATATCACTGTAAAGCATTATTTATATTCAGATCAATCTATCAATTCATTCAATAAATTTAGAAAGAAATTAAGTGACTTCAGTATACACTTAAGTTACTCATTTGAATTTAGGATTAATTGTGTGTTTTGATTCACTTTTTCATCTTTAGGTAAACTTTATTCCTTGCAAAAATTAAAAAACAACAAGAAAACATGAAATTATGAAGGAAATGCTTTTATTTTTAATCATAGTAAAGAAAATGAGGGAGTATTGGCAAATAGAGCTGGGATACAAGCTATGTTTAGACACAGCCCAAAATTGAATTTAAATAGCTCAATGTAAGTATCTTTTAACTTCAGAAATAGATTATGTGATGGGAGCCGTTAAATTGATGTATAAAACAAAAACAGCCCTGTGTTTATATATGTTTCCAAGCCTGGAAAGTTGTATATTCATTATTCCCTAAATCCCTATTCTTGTTTTGTATGCATTTAGACAATCATTTCTTAGCAACCAAATGAAAATAGTCAGGAATATGTAAACACTAAATTAGTTTAGATTGAGCTAACTGGTCATGAATTGAGATTAATTAAATTTCTTAGTTTTGCATCATCTTGCCAAAACCATGGGGAGTAATGCAGTTTAACACAGCAAGAGAATAAGCTATGATTGAAATGGTTAATAAGTATGATCATCTATCACCAACGAAAATTGTCTACAGTAATTAATGACCTCAAGTTTCTCTGGTATCAAGTTGCTGCAAAGTCTCTCTGTTTCAGTGGGTTGAGAAAAGCAGTCTCCTTATAATTGTCAGATAAGCATTCTCAAATAGGATGACATAATATACTTGGCAGCATTTTTGTTATTTAGTAAAGGAGAAATAAACGTTAGGTTTTTATTACCACTGGTTGTATGACTTTTAAGCTGTTAATTATATCAAGTTTGTATTAGCAGTATGGAGAAATTATTGTTGTCTATATAGATCTTGTATACATTTTCTAGACTTGCTAGACTTTTTAATGAAGAATTGAAAATTAATTGGCTCTACTGTGTTTGGTGCTAATTAATTGGACGTTTGTACTATGTTAGTTTTTATTGAACAGTTATAGCTGACATTTAGATTTTTTTTTTAAGTTAAGAAATTTACATGCAAGAATTCCTGAAATGTTTGGAACAGAAAATTTAAATGTTCATCCATCCTGATTTCCCTTTAATTCCTTCACTATTCCTGACTGGTTGCCCATTACTTCACCTGACTTTTAGTAGTTTACAGTAGTTTTATCTGCTATTTTCTTTTCTGATTCAGATTCACTAAAATTTTTTTTATTTTGAAACTTGATTCTACTCACCAACTTTCACACTGTCTTTTCACAGAACTCATTATGAAGTATTAATTCAAAAATATTCTTTTGATATAATGCTTCTTCAAGTTTTTGATTTTTGCCTTTTTATATAAGTGCTTCTTTTTGGATTGTATAGTTACATTCATTTGCATTATTAATATACCCATAGTTAGGTGACACAGAAAAGATGATCTAATTCTAGTAAGTGAATGTTCATTAATATTACACTGTTTATTTCTTGTTTATGATTTATAATGGATTTGAATAGTGAGACTATTGTAAATAGCATCTGGAAGAGGCATCTTCTCTATACAAGGAGAAATCCTAGCTGGGGAAGAGGAAAATTAGCTCATCAACTGTCTAGGGAATACCAATATATTTATACTTTAAAGTTAAGATGTAGGAATTACCTATTTTGTTAGTCATATGGATGTATTAACCTGGAAGATATTATATTTGATGTAGTGGTTTTCCACATGATACTTTAGTATAAATATATTGAGTAGCCTACTTTTTGCTAAAAATCTGTGTATCATTTTAAAGCTTGATCACAGGCAATTGCAAAGATTTTAACTGACAGATCTCACAGGGGAAAACTGCCCTTCCCATAGCAGATTTGGTACAGAGTCAATGAATTTCAGACTCTGAAGGAAACTGCAGTCAAAGTCTCTTGCTCCCTGGCTGATTACATCTATTTTCATAGCTAGATGAGGTGCCTTCATTCCTAGGTCTCCTGCTTTCAATTCTTGGAACATATTTGTTCTTCTTTAATCTGACTGAATTTAATTTAAGCATCATCTCCAATAAATCTTTCCTGAATCCTAATTGGGCTAAGTGCTCCTGCTCTAGGCTTGCACAGAACTTTTGAGTGTTTCTCTGGTTGACTGTGCAACAGTGTGATTTATAGTCTTGGACTCAGAGAGGTTTTTGCTTGATCTTAGAATCTGCCCTTTATTTTTCAGGTAATTTTAATCCCTCTAAATTTCCCATTTCTCATTTGTAAACTAGGGATATTGAAAATAATTCTAGTACTTACTGCATAAAGGATTCCTGAGTTAATACATGTAAAACACTTTGGTGTAGTGCCTTGTGCCATCTTGAACTTATAATATTGACATCATTATTATCATTATTGCAGTACTTATTGCATTTCCTTGACATTCTCTCTCCTGTGTATCTGTCTTCCTACTAAATTACCTTCTCCTATAATGCAAGGATTCTTTTTTGCTCATCTCTGATTCCTTAGGACTTGGTACTAATGTTACTCATAACAGAAACTCAATAAATGTTTGGAGTTTACTAAATTTATCAGCTTAAAATGTAATAGTAAAATAATAGTAACATATTATTAAATTTAATCTATGTGTATATTTTAGTGTAGAATGACAGGATAATGCATTTCTCCCTTAGAAGATGACAGGTTTTCTAACCTTCCAGGGTAATCTGTGATGACCAGTCTTGGGATTCTGTCAGCCAATGTTAAGTCCTAGAATGGAAATACAACATGATTTTTTTTATCAGTGAATCATGCATCTATGATCATTTGTGAACATTTAATAGTAAACAAAAGACAAAATAAATGATTTTGTAAAAGTGTTCACATTCAGTGATCTGAAGGTTTATGCATTTTTCATTTATCCAAAGCCAACATTGTTCAATACAGTAAATCAATTTTCTTGATACGTCTTTTGCATCTTGTCTGTAATGATACTGTTTTTATTTTTTGTAGCCAAGGTAAAAGTGGTGTTGAATGACAATGAGAATTATCAGTTCTATAGGCATAAATACAGGGTTTGAATTTTAAGTATGAATTAAGTACACCAAATATGAATAAAGATTTACTTTAAAATTCTGTTATCTCAGACTCTAGGAGAATGAAATACTACTGGAGATTGTTAAGATACTAGGCATTTTCTTGCTACTTTTTTTACTGCTTAATATTTCTTTGTCTCTCATTTTCTCTCAGTGAACAATCAGCATATAATATGGAGATGCAGTTTTATGATGCATACCTAGTTCATTTCATTTTTCATAAAGTGATGAATGATTAATTTTAAAGGATTTTCATTCTTCAGCAATGTAATATCTAATGTATGGTTTTACTCCTCTTGTTATTAGAAGAGATATTTATCAAAAAATAGAGATATTTATCATCTTGTTATCTTTATTCTAGTCTTTATCTCTGCTCATGCAAATGTCTTGACATTTCAGTTTAGTCCCATAGGTAATTTCCTTTCTATCTTTTCCTCTGCTCAAGACTTACAGTAAGTTCAAAAGGAGCCATTGTCATAGAGGAAGTGCTCCCTTAGAGAATTTAACCATACTGAATAATTTGAACGAATGCTGCGATTTTAAAAGAAGATGTATGTAACATCAAGTAAAAATGAAAAGGGGAGTTGGATGAGACACTGAGTTGGATGGCAGGAAAAAGTGAGGCATTTATTCTTACCTAAGTCATCTCATTATAATTTCTCTTTACTACTGTCTTTCATCAGGGAATATTAGAGTTTGACCTTTGGAGTTAGTCTGCCAGGGGTTCCATATGTGTAGTATCATGTTGGCAAGTTAATTCTGACTTTGTATTATTTAACTGTTAAAGGGATGTTTGTAAATAATATTCCAGAACTTGTGCCTGTAAGGAATCCTTAAACAAATATTAAAGTTTCAGGGAAAGAAACTATGAAAGATCTTATCTCATTTATATAATTCGTCTATGTAATAAATCAACACAGTAAAGTTTATATACATATTATTTATAGAGTTATATATGTAATTTATATAGTTCATTTATATAGAAAAGAAAGAAAAGGAAGTGGAAAACAAAAGGGGAAGGAAAAGAATGTCTTTATTGATGGCTGTGGACAGAGAAAGATGTGAGGCTATGATTTGTTTGCCCAAATTCTTTCTCCTTTCATCATAAGCATGGAAGTTCCTTGGACTGATTGTCTTCTTTTAGATGACTGATGCGTTATTAAATCCTCTTAAGATAAAAACTGTACTAAACTCAGTTTCTCCCAGGCACAAATCTTGTTTAAGAAATACTGACTGACTTAGGTTTCATAGTTTTGTCTAAAAATGTATATGCAAAAGTATTGTTCTGTATTCCTGGCAAGACTTCTGTGTTCTTCCTCACCTCCTTTCTCTTATTAAAAACAGTGCAATCTTGCTGAAACTTGTTATGTCAGAAGTGGTGTCTTTAATCGTATTATTTTCCTGCTAAGACTCCTTTAGTGAAACAGGATCTAATACTATTATTTGGTCAGTACTTTTATTTCTGAATACTGCATTTAATAATATTCCTAAATAAAACTTTTGAGTGTTAGATCTGTCTTATTGTACCAGCAATTTACTGAATTTATATCTAATTAATTCATTTAGCCTCAGTAATATATCCAAAAAATTATTTGATATCTAAATCAAATATATTCCATAAGTCTCTTAATTCCTTTTATCTCCAAGGCAAAAAAACAAAAAAACAAAACAAAATGAAAACAAAAAAAATAACACACGAAACCAGCAACACAGAACTCTTCTAAAAATTGCTATGGGAGCTGTGAAAGCACCTACAGATTGCTTGTCATAGCATGTTCAACCAACGTTGATTCCCACCTTCCTCTCAGTGGGGTCTGTTCTTCATTGTGAATTGCTTTTGATTCCAAAGTCTAAGATAAGCATTTTCCAAAGAGAGTAATTTTGTTATTGTCAAGCTACTCATAAAAATGATGCATTGACATAGTTGTAAGCATGCAAAAAGTTGCTGCATTTTTATTTTCTGAATCACATAAATTAACAATTGTTTGCCCACTTTATTACTTAATTGAGAAGTAGATGGGATCTAATAAAATGGTTCTTTGTCCTCTTTGAAAGCCTGAAATTTTTCTAGATTATATAGTATGTTCTGTATGCTGATTGGCCTTATTCATCATATGATAATAAAATATTGATATTAGAATACTTCAATGATTGCTTACTTTGAGGTTGTATGTCTCTTTTTTATGAACCAAAAAAATACTGTAAGTTATGTAGAAATTATATGTTTTAAAGTAGACTTGGCGACATTATGTTTTATTGACATTAATGCCATCTTCTGAAGTAATACTATGTTTTTAGTTTTAAGTAGTCATGTACTGACAAATACTACTTAACAACTGATTCTGGACAGGGGTGGACATATAGTATGTGTAATCTTCTTGATGGAAGTACTGCTTCATTACTAAATTTAAGCTATCAGTTCTTTAAAAATTAACTTGAAATCCATGAAGAGATTAAAAAT
The DNA here is from genome assembly GCA_004363575.1 of Solenodon paradoxus. Lineage (NCBI taxonomy): Eukaryota > Metazoa > Chordata > Mammalia > Eulipotyphla > Solenodontidae > Solenodon > Solenodon paradoxus. The sequence goes on from RJWH01000046.1 coordinate 12,092, forward strand.
AGTTCTTGTGAGTAAATATCATCAGCAAACTTTAGCACAATTTCAAAATCTTCAAATGTAGCACATTCTTCTACTTTTAAGACTAGGAACTTCCCATTACAATATAAAATCAGCAATTCTTTGTCTACTGGTATATGCTTTCTTTCCTTTAAAAGAAAAAAACTTCTTTTATCAACAAACTTCAGTCTACTGAGTCAGCTGAAATGAAATCCAAGCATTATGAAGAGATCATCACTTTTAGGTGCATTATAGACAAACTTTTGAAAACCAACAATAAAGAGAACATTTTAAAAGTAGAAAAATGACATAAACAGAGAATAATGATTGAAAAACCAGTTTTCAACAGAAAAAAAGGGAGACCAGAGATGTTTGAATGACATATTCCATGTTCTAAGACAAAAAAAAAGTCAACTTAGAATTAAAAAAAGGACGATGCAGTATTACATATATTTCAGGTCATAGAATCTCTGCAGTATGCCTTGTTTTGAAGATTATTTTCTCCTTTATATTTAATAACCTCTTGCATTTTCTTAGATTTTTGATTTCCTGGCTAACTTTTTGTCATTCTTTAACTTTGAACTTATTTTTTTATAATATTTATCTACATTGCATATAGTTGTGTCTTGTTTTTATCCAGTGTAACATTTTCTGCCTTTTTATTCAGATTCTACCCACTTATATTTGTTACTTGGTTATTTGCATTGTTGTGTTTTAATCTGCCATATGCTAACTTTTTGTTTTCTATTGCCTCATCTTTTGTGTGTGTGGGATCTTTTGTTTTTACTTTATTCACTTTTATAAGTTAATAAAATAAATTTTTATACTTAATTTTAATTTCTCTACAGGCTTTTTATTTGTATTCCATTGCATTGCTCATTATTTTTTGTTATTACTTTAGCTGTAATAGTACAATCTTTAATTATCACAATGTAGTTTGAGTTAATATTATATAAACCAGATGCAATATAGGAACTCCATTACTTATATTACAAGTGCTCTCTATACTTAGCATTAGCTATTGATATATAGTTTTTCTTTTGCATTGTAAACTCAATAATAAATTACCATAATTCTTACCTTAAATGAACATTCTCTTTAGGGTATTTATGTATTTCTTGGATTATAAAAAAAATATTTTCAGCTAAATTTTAAAAGCTTTGTCCATTATTTCTTCAAATATTTTTCCTATTCACATTCTTTCTGTGACTAAATGTGCATGTGTGCTTGAAATTGTCACAGAAATCTATAAGGCTTTGTTAATTTTTTCTTTAGTTCTGTATAGCTATATATTTCAGATTGAGTAATTATAGTTATACTTTTATCAAAGTCATGGAATCTTCTGCCATGTCTAGTCTACTGTTTATGCCTTCCAGTGTATTGCTTTACAATTTTATATTTTCATTTTGTGTAGTTGCTAAATCTGTTACTATTCCCCATATGCTTGCAGTAAGATTTTTATCCTTTAATTATTAGAAAATATTTTCCTTTAATTCTTGGATATTATTTATAATACTTTGATGTCTTAGTCTATTAGATTCAACTGCTTATAGTAAATTTTTATGAACTGATTTAGTTTTCTCTGAGTATGGGTATTGTTTTCTTGTTCTTTCTACCCATAGTAATTTTTGTTTAAAACATTGACATTTTAGATGATACATTGTGTCAACCCTTCATTTTGGTTTTCTAAGGACTTTGTTTTTGATCTTGTAGTTAAGTCAACTTGCTCTCAAATTACAGTCTTTGCTCTCCCATAGTGTACAGTAGCTGTCTCTGACTAGTATTGACAGAACTCAGCTGTTCTTCTTTTATCTAGTCCAGTGGGTCTGTGGTTTCCCATTTATTTTTATAATTAGTTAAAGATTTAGCTTATTTTATGATTAGATTCTGAAAATTACCTATACTTACTTTGCTTTAGATTCCTCCTTCAGTTTGCAGCTCTTCTGAAAGACTTGGGCTTTTCTATCTTCTGACAAATCAACAAGGAATAGATGGGAATGCATTTAGTTTTTTAAAATAATTCATATAGGAAGGTCACAAATTTCTCTTTCAAATTTGGACTCTAGATATGCCTTCTTTTTTCATCAGACTCCTTACTGGGATTTGGGCAGAATTTTTCCTCAGATTTTAGATTTCAGTCTTATAATAGTGTTCTTCCTTCTTCTCTCCTTAAATCTTCCAGTCCCAAATTAAATTGGAAAGTATGTGATTTTCTCATTTTAATCACTCACATGGATGAGAAATCTGCCCAGTTAAGAAGATCACAGATTCGATATTCCTTGCGTTGAAAAAAGGCTTTTCAAGAATAAAATCTAGTTAATCTTCAGTCTGGTGTGATCTTCAACTTTCCAATGTGTTAAAGTTATATTTTTTTATATATATGTGAAATATGTGTGTGAGTGCTAATATAAACATATGATGATAAATAGGGTCAATGTTCCAAGAAGTCATAATAGATTATAATTTTTATGTGCCTAGCAGCAGTGTGTCAAAATAAATGTGGCAAAAACTGGTAGAAATGCCATGGTCAGCAAGACTATATGATTTCAACAACCTGAAACTTTGGAAAAGATAAACTATGGGCATACTACAAAGATAAATAGCTGTCATGGGTTGAGCAGGGAAGGATGAATAGGCAGCACATAGAGATTTTAGATGAGTGAAATATTCTATAAATATTATAATGATAGATTCAAGTCATTATGAATTATATATTTACAAATCCATAGAATACACAAAACCAAGAGTGAACCTTAATGTAAACTCTGTATTGGAGTGAAAATTATTTTTCAACCATTTGTAGGTTCATATAACAAAAATTTCATTCTAGTGGGGAATGTGGATGACGGGGATAGCTATATACGTGTGAATACAGGGAATATATGGGGATTTTGTACCTTCTGTTCAGTTTTGTTGTGAAACTGAGAACAAAATATCTGAACAATAAAGGCTATACAATATATATCCATGGTGATAGAAGTATTTTATATTGGTTTTGAGTATTAGAATCAATATGTCCAATAATTAGAGTAGACTTCATGAAAATTTAATAAACATCCATTTTCCCTGACAGGTGTCCTCATTGTTTAAAATGGTGAACCGAGGTATACTATATTCCATAGTAAAGCAATTGCTTTACAAATGTTTGAATTTGAAGACTTGAACCATTAGTGATAAAATAATTTTATCAGAAGGAGGGAGTGTTAATTGTATAAGGATCATAATCCTTATCTGGTATATAAGAAAATCAATAGGCACTACCTAAAGTAGACAAACCATAGTAACTGGTACATTAATATGTTAAAATATAGAGGTATTTACCAAATGAAAGCTGAAAAGGAAAAGATTCCAAAAAAGTTAACTGTAAAGGGAGAGGAAGGTAAGATTGTGATAGCGATAAAAACATTGAAGCAGTAATTTATTGCTCTTCATTTTAAATATGTCTAGTTGACTTTTTGATAACCACTTATGTAATATATTCTTTAAAAAGATAAGTGATAGTTATGAAACAGTAATGCATTGCTAGAAACATGGTGGTGCATTTAATATATTTTGGCTGAGTCTACCAATATAGTTAATAACCTATTAGAGGTATAAATCTTATTAAAATAAAACAGTCATATCAAATGAAAATCAAAATTACCAGGAATAATTTTTAGCAACAGATTAAGAGATTCATGTAAGTACTCATCTTCAAGCTGGTTGTTAAAAAAATAATTTTCAAAATGGAAGACAGCAAATTAGTAGTACGTTCGGTTGTGTTGAATGTCATCCAATTCCACTATGTGAGAATCATTTGAACAGAGCTAGGCAAATCCTTTCTTTTCAGAAGTCCAGGGAAGCACATTGAACTGAGCCTCCTAAATCTGAATAAATAATTCAGTTGGATTTTTTTTTCTGAAGTACCTATCTAGCGATTACAGTTTGATGCAACTTGACTTTAAAATTGAGCAAATGGTTATTTAAATTTCTTTAAACTGTCTTAAGATGTCTCAGGTTAATTCTGTACTTTCATTAGTGAATGAGTTAATTCACATCATTGAATCAAAAGAGTCAGAAGAATAGTTAAAAAATTGCTGATGTATTTCAGATTATGAAAGTGTCCCAGTGCTGCTTAAGTGATGCTTTTTACACAGTGACATTTTGAAAATAAAGATTCATTGATATCTTGAACTGAAATACAGAGCCTATTGGAAAATATTACATTGTTGATAGAAAATCTTGACAAATACATTGCCTAATGATAAAAAAAAAAAAAAAAGCATGATAGTAAAACAAAATACATGTAAATTCTATTGAGCATAAAATTAATCTGCATAAATTATTTGACCAGGAAACCCATCTGTGCTGACTCTGGTCTTTATCCAAAGGGATTTCTTCCCAGATGTCCACATTTATTTGGTTCTCGGACAATCCATGAAACTTTTGATAGGTATTGCATGTTTCCTTATTCTAAAGAATTGTTCTGAAGCACTATATTTAAGGGTTGGTAAAATCTTTTTCTGCCTCCTTAGTAATTTGGTGAATGAAAATTAATAGCATTTAACGAAAGTGTGATAGGAGAATCAAAATATGAAGTTAAATTTTAACTGTCATAAATAATTATAACTAAAATAAAAATGACTTTAATACTTCATTTAATTTTTTGTTCTTCCTCTCTCCTGCCCCTGGTACCTTAGAAGCATATGTTAAACTCTTTTTCGGTATTTACAAATACATGTAAGAGAATAATGATAGCTGATACATGAAACATTTATCTAAAGTGGATCATTGGGCTTAAATACATTCCTGGCCTACTGTAAAGTTAAGAAAAGAAACTTTACCTTAGAGACGGTTTGTACAGCTATGCTAAAATATATGCTTACAAATTGTCGATCTCATGTACATTGATACAATCGTTTGGTAAAAAATTGAAGGTGTGGATAATAAAAAAAAAATCTTGCATTGGTAATAAATTCTGGATTATATTCTGCTTCTGTTTCAGGCAGACTTCCTTTCTATATTTTTAAAAGGTGCAAAGTTTAGTCTCTGATCTGCTACCAAGATAGAATCAACTTCTAACAAGTGTTCCGATTGTCAAATTCTTTTAACAATCTCTGATAGTTCTGCGTATTTCCTAGTTGTTGCTGTTGTTGTTGCTTTTTTTTCTGAGTGATTTTTGTTCAAACGTGTTTTCAATATTCACTTTCATGGCAACTAAAATACTGTCACCGTGCTCCCAAGATGCTGTCACTGCAACTTTGTAGTAAATAACATTATAATAAGTGTATGACTAAGAAAGTGACAGGATGTTGAGAATGCACTCAGTGTGGTTGTATCATAAATTCAGTGAAAAATGCAAATTTATGGAGACCTTCTTAGGATGTCAAAGGAGAGTATTACAGATGTTATATTACTGAGAAAAAAGGAATCGAGGCAGCGAATCTTTGTTAAAGATGATGTAAATTCTGTTGAGTGAAGGGAATTTCAAATCATGGCAGTCAAGGTGCCTTCTGATTTTAAAGTGCTATTACATTTCCCTGGACAGTTCTGAGGGCAATTTACACCTCTAATGCCAAAGTCTGATGTCCTATGTCCTGTGAGCCAATGGATGTGGATTCCAGCCTTTTTTTTTTTTTTTTTTGTATCTTTGAATTACTGAGAGAGATACATAATTTCTACCTTTGTGAAGGAAATGAAATATGTAGACTGTTGTAATTTAAAGACTGGCCCCAGATGGACATTCTCTTCCTCCTCCTTGCTGTTTCAGAATGAAAAGAGTATAGCTGAAATCTCAGTGTCTTTCAGATGGAAAAGAGAGGCATATATCTACATATACATAGCCTGGATTTCTTTTAACTGAAAGTAAAAGAATTGGGTTAAAAATGCAAAGTATCTATGCTAATAACAACCATTCTTTGCCATTGTCCCTTTTTTCTGCCTATAATCTCCCTTGACAATACTAGACTCATGACTATAAACTTACTTTCCTTCTTCTTCCTTAATCCCATTTTCTCTCCTTTATTTATTGATGTAAGTGACCTGTTTTATGATTTTTGCTTCTTTTTTTCCCTCTTTTAAAGGAAAGATATGCACAGGAATGACGATGAGTAGTACGCAAACCAGAACAGGGGAAGAAACATATTTCATCTATTTTTATTTGGTTGTTGATCTTGGTTGTTACCCAATCCCTACTCCAGGAACAGGAAGCCCTGTCCCTGGATATTTGTGAGCTGTGCTTGCCCAGAGCTAGTGCTCTAACTGCTGCTTCAACAAGGCATGCTTGCTCCAGCTTTTTTTACTCAGATTAGTGGAATTCAGAGAACGGAGAAAAATGGGATCTATTTGTAAACCGAATTATCTTGCTTTTGTTTACTAAACAATTATATTTATCCTTTAGTCATTGATTATACTAATATGATCCTGCCTTCATAGTGTTCTGAATTGTCTTGTAGGAGAGACAAGTTTAAACTATTACAGGTAGCAGGTACCATGATAAACCTGGGAATTTTGAGCAAAGTTGGGGTAGATGCTAATTTTAATTAGAAATTCTCGTTTTTAAACTGCCATTTCTTAGTCAAAGCTTTTTTATTTTCAAAGGAAGAGGAAGTTTAAGGAAATTCTATGACATACCAGGAAAGAGAAGCCATGGATGCAAAGTATATTTGGATCTCTTCAAACTGGGAGGTGAAAGCCATTGCTTCTCTAGGCGCATCCTGCATCTCTTTCTGTGAGACTGCATGGCTTCTTTCATCTCTGCTTATCTCTCTATATCTGCTCCTTCCTCTTATTCGACCATCTTCCCCTGCTTTCTCTGGTGGAAGATTTTTCAAAGAATCATCTTTTGTTCTACATTTTTATCTTTCAGCACAGAGTCTATCACCACCTGTGGACTTTCTTTTTTATTTCTGAGGTGAAATTCCTCATGCATAAAGTGATTCTAATTCTTTTGACATGTATTTTTTGAGGGGTAAAGCCCTGTAAGTCACAAGTCATTGCCTAGTCTCTGCCTTGTTTTTACAGTATAGCCAGGGTTTAAGTCATGAAAGAAGTTGAAGCAGGATTATACATCCCATACCCTTTCTTTCATCATTAAAAAAAACAAAGATAATCCAAGTCTCCTTTCCTTTGTACTAGGAGAATCTTGTAACTGTCAGTGATCATATTCTTAAACTATGAGGGGAATGGCAGACATATGTTGTCAGTGGGGAGTAAGATAGGGTACCAGAGGTAAGGACATGTGTGCTGTAAAATGAAGAACCTAGAATAGGGAAGGCCAAACATTCATGGTCACTGGGCACCCAGTTATTTAAAAGTGTTGATAAAGCTAGAAATGTCTAAATAATCTATAGGCCACCAAAAGATTGAAGAGTTGTTCAAAAGGAAAACCCTACTTGAAGAATGTAAGAATAATGACCTTCTTTGATTAGATTGTGTTGCTGTTGATTACAAAGTCATCATTTTATTCCTATTCTGATCAGTAGCACATTCATTTTCCTAAACTTTAATGGTAATTACAGATCCTAGAAAAACATCGTCTTTATGTTGTACTCTTGTTTGTAGGAAGGGTTGTGGAGTGTTGAGAGATCACTACTTATGTTGTTGATCAGTTGTTTTTATGAATGGATGAATGTGAATTCATTTATTATAATCGTGTTTTAATTATGTAGGTTATAAGGGATATAGAAATGATGAAGTTATTGATGGAAAATTGATGGAGTAGTAAAAACTCTAAAATATCTGAGATAGTCAGACCAACATTTTTTGAAACTTGCTGTTTTCTCCTTCTGTCCTTTCTGCCCCACCCCACCTTCTCCTTCCTTTTCTTCTTTCCTTCTATCTAATAATAGCCCAATCACAATTGTGGGCGGATTAACACAATTCAAACTATAGAAAACTAGTAAAAATAGAGTAGGACATAAACAGAAAGAAAATCTGTGATAAAGATATAAATTGGAACCAAGAATTACATTTAAAAATAGAAACTAATAAGCATTTATATGCTACTAGTGAGCCCATTTTAACAGCAGTTCTCAGGTTACAGACAATGTGGTCAGTTATTTCTATAACTGACATGGAGTCACCTGTCACTTGACACCTAGATAAGATTACCTGATTTTGCTGCCATTCTTTGACCAGTGGAATTGCAAATCACTTCCATAGATTTGAGAATTTCGAGAAGGCTTGTTTTTCAAGGTCAGTTGTTCAAGTTTCCAAAGTTCTGTTTCTATCATGTTTGTTCAGGGAGAGATATTTTCCAACCTGTGGCTGCTATTACTTTTTCAAGCCAGATTGACTCCAAAGTTAAACTAATCATCTTCCTTACCACTCTCCCCATGAGGCATTTAAATTCAGTAGTTTTTATTGAGAAATGAGAGGGCCACACAGAATTTATAGTATAGAATATAACATCAACCTGATCATTGTTAAGATTTCTCCTGATTTTGGAATATTTTTAATGTTAGCTTTCTTCCCAGCAGTTTAGTCTAGTATCACCTCTGTAGCTCTTACATATATTTGCTTCCTTTTTCATCCCTTTCTATATCTTTTATGGTTTTATTTTTGAGTTTTTTAAATAAATTGTTGAAGCAAGATTACTTTAGAACATACAAGTTTAAGATGTGCATCATTGTAAATCAACTCCTGTATATAATACATTTTTTACCACAAGCAATCTATTTCTACTTTACCATTTAATTTATCAATTTTACTCAATTTGCCCTTTCCTTCTTGTAACCAATTGTTTGATTTTATAGACTAAAAGTCTATTTTTGTATGATTCAGTTAATTTTTTGCTTGCTTTTTCTGTATACCACATCTGTATGAAATATAATGTCTATCTCCTTCTGGCTTCACTAAGTATAAGTATTCCCTATATGTCCATCCATATTGCAAATCGTAGGATGTCATTTTATTGATAGCTAAGTAGTATTTCTTTGTGTATATCTTCAGTTCTCTTTCCTGGTACATTGACAAGGTATTTATACCTCTAAATTTTTCATTTTTATCTATCAAGTTAGGCAGATATTTGAGGTATTTCCTAAAAGCATGTATGATCTTTGATTGAGAAGATTTCTGGTGCTATTTGTAAACATTATATAACTTGACTGCAGTATACCAGAAAGAAACATTTTCAGGACATAGCCAGTTATTCTTGACAATGAGAAGATGTAGAAACAAACTCAAAACCTAGAACAAAGTTGTAGAGCAACAGTCAATGTAGCTACAGTGTGCAACTTGAGTAAAGCTATGTCTTTGCTCTAATGTCACTGAGATTTTGGAGTTGTGTTATAGTCTTACTGCAGAAAAAGTTTACCTGTTACATGTTATGTACTCTCACTTGACAAATACACCTACCTAAAGACAATAAAAGTACATGTACAGCTATGGTTTTCTGTTTCTTCAGGTTAACAAAGTACTTTTAAAATGGGTTTTTGGTTTATGGGCTAGTAATATTCAGATAAGTAATAAATCAAAATAATTTTATGTTTATTTTCTGAATTTTATTTTTGCCATTACTTCAGGAGAAATCAGTTATGTTGTCTTAATCAATACTTTTACATAATTTCTGTAAAATTGAGGCACATTTCTTTTTTTTAGAGGAATAAGGGCAGGTAGGAATGAAGGTAAGCAGGCAGGATGAGAGAGAGGAACAAGAAACATTTTATTATTTAGTTGTTCATTATAATTGTTTTCCCTTGACTCCCACCTCAAACCCAAGTTCTCTGGCTGTATGTGGATGTTGCCCTGGACATAGGCTTAGCACCGAGCTGCTGGGGCAAGTCACTTTCTTTTCTTTAGTTATTGCATTTAAAACTTATTTCTGGTCATGATAATTTGTTTAGATTTGGACAGAGGGAGACTAGTGTTATAGACTAGATTAAGGTCCTAACCCTAATATATTTGGAGATAAGGCCTCTAAGGAGATAAGTAAGGTTAAATGAGGCTGTTATGGTAAGGCTCTAATTCAGAAGAGGAAGAGACATTGTAAATCTCTCTCTTGCATATGCACAGCAGATAGATCACATGAAGACACAGCAAGATGAGAACCTAAAAACCATGGAGAAAGGTCTCACCAGAAACCAACAATACTGGTACCTTAATCTTAGACTTACAGCCTCTGATAAAGATAAAATAACCGAGTCTTCCGTATTTTGTTAGGGCAGCTCTAATCACCTAATATAGATTTTGCTGATGCACCCCTGAACAATAACTAAAAATTTGGAAGTGGCTTTGGAACTGAGTGATGGATAGTAACCAAAGGAGTTTTCAAATTCATGCTGGAAAAACCTTGTGGTGGAATTATGGATGTTAAAGTCAATTCTGGTGAGAACTGAGAAAGCAAAGAGATCTGTAGAAAAAGCTTCTGCCATCTTAGACAATACATATATCATCATGAACAGAATATTGGTAAACTATGAACATGAAAGGTACTTCTGATGAGGTCTCAGATGGAAATGAAAGCCTAATATCAGAAACTGGAGAAAAGACAATCTTTGTTGTAAAACGGTGAGAGACTTGACTGAATTGTGCTCTAGTGCTTTGTGGAAGGTAGAATTTGTAAGTAACAACCTTGGATATTTAGTAAATAAGATTTATAAGCAAAGTGGTGAAGTTGTAGTTTGTTTTCTCATTGCATATAATAAAATATAAGAGGAGAGATACAGTGAAAGAATAGTTATGTGAAAAAGAGCCAGAATTTGAAGATTTGGATTATAATTTTTCTATATTGCAAAAATGGGGGAGAAAAAACAACAACAAAAAAATAACAAGTTCTGGAGAGAACGTAACTGAACAATCACTCCATAAATATATTATCCATGGATTTAATCAGTCATCTCAGCAGAAGCTAGGGATAGAGCTAGGATTATACCAACAGAAATACTACCATATTGACTAGAGCCATATGTGACTAGAAAATGAGATGTAGTAAAGAAGTCTCTTGAATTTTTGGAGTTTTACGCGATGGGACAATAGGACTGTTTAGCCTCACTAATGCCTTATTCTTTAAGAAAAGGAAAGAATGACTTGAAAACAGTTCTGACATCATCAGAGATATCACTTTTACCACAGAACCATGGGGCAATAGTGTTTTCTCTTTTCAGATTCAGCAGACCAAGATGCCATCCCCCTCACCAATACTCCCAATACCTCTTAGAAAAAAAGTCACCGTATAGAACCAGTAGGACAGACTGTTATCTGTGATCATGGAGGTGATGCTGCCACCCTATCTGAACTAGAGGGCTGAGGATTGAGTCAAAGAGCATTAGTCTCAAGCCCTTTGGAAACACATAGTTTTCTGGTTTAATGAGTTCACAACTAAAAAGGAATTTTGCCTCAGGATGAATCATAACTTGAGTCTCACCCATACCTGAGTTAAATGGTATAGATGAAATTTTAGACTGAACTGATACTAGAAAAGAGTTAAGACTTTTGAAGGTAGGGTCAATGTATTTTTAATGCAAGAAAGACGTGCACTTTAGTATGGAATGTTAAGGACTGAAGTTTGACTTCACAAATTCATATATTAAAGCTTTTAACCTTCAGTGTAACTGCATTTGAAAATGGATCTTACAAGGAGAAATTAAGGTTGCATAAGATATAGGGGAAGTGTCCTAATTCACTAGAACTACCATCCTTATGAAAGAAATTGCTTTAGAAGTACTTTCTCTTCATACACACACGAAGAGGACAAGGCCTCATGAAGACACAGAGAAGGTTTTCTGCAAATCAAAGGGAAGGTCTAACCAAAACCAATTTTGTTCATATCATGAACTTATATTTGGCTTACAAAACTGTAATGAAGTAATTTTTTGTTTAAGTTCTCTACTTTGTATACTTCATTATGGTAGCCATAGCAGACTATAAGTCGACTAGAAAATGGATTATTGGGTTATATGATAATGATATGTATAGATTTATGAGGAAGTGGCAACTTTTCCAGAGCATTTGTAACATTTTTGCATTCCCACCAGAATATATGAGATTTCTTCACTTCACTTTCTTACCAACCCCTGATATTGTCAATAATTATCACTTTTTACACCATTTTAATAGGTATATAGTGATATATCATTGTATATTTAATTTGTGTTTCTACAGTGGCTGATTGTGTTAAACATTCTTTTATCAGCTTATTTATTATCCTTATACTTTCTTTGGTGAAACTCTTGTTCCTATCTTTTTCCCAATTTTTAATTGGGTTGTCTGTTCTCTTAATGTATTTTGAGTATTCTTGATGTACAGTTGAGTCTCTGTCAAATATCTTCTCCCAGTCTGAATTTTATGTTTCCTCTTAACTGGATATTTTACAAAGCAAAAGTATGAATTTTGATGAAATTTTATCTATCAATTTTTCTTTTCATGTTCATGATATCGTGTATTCATATAATCTTCATGTAAGCCCAAATCATCAAGATTATCATTTATGTTTTTTTCTAAAAGTTTAACAGTTTCCTGCTTATGTTTCCATCTGATTTATTTTGAGTTAATTTTAGCATAAGATGTGAAGTTAAGCTTGAGGTTTTTTGTTTTTTTGTTTGCAGAGGTGATCAATTGGTTCAACATTATTTGTTGAAAAGATTACTCTTTATCCATTGAATTTCTTTTGTGTTGATCAAAAAATCCAGCAACTATATTTGTATGTGCTTATTTCTATATTTATTCTTCTATTTATTCTCTAGGTGTATCCTTTCACCTATAACACAGTCGATAATTATAGCTTTATATTAAAATAATTCTTTATCATTAGACAGCTTAGAACTTTTGCTCTTCTGACTTATTTAGTTTTGCCTTATATTTATCTAAATATATTTTAGAATCAATTTGTCTCTATATAAAAACTGCTATTTTATTGGTATCACATGAAATCTACACATCAATTCATGGAAAATTCATGATTTCTACTTTTAGTTTTCCAATCAATGAGCATGAAATGCATCTCAATTTATTTAGACCTCTTCAAAATATATCTTTCACTAGTGTCTTATAGTTTTCAATTTACACATTGTGTGAATATTTTGTTACATTAATACTAAAGAATTTCTTTTATTTTAAAGCTATTTAAAATATTTTTATTACAATCTCCATATTTTCAATTCCAGTATATTTATATAAGCACTACTACTTTCTTTTATTTTAAATAAGCTTTATCAAGGTATGCTTTATATACATATACATAAATTGTGCATATTTAATTTAAACAATTTGATGAGCTTGGAGATAGGCAAACATATATGAACCTATAACTACAATCAAGGTAATAGATACTCATTACCTCCAAAAGTTTTCTTCTCAAGATCTCTCTCCCCAACTCCTCACCGTTTCTCCCCATGCCTGTGATCGCAACCCTCACCGCTTCCTCTCTGTCATTTTTGTGAGAACACTTAATATGGTATCTACCCTCTTAAAATGTAAGTGCATAATGCAGTATTATGACTATAGGCAGTACCATTGCGTTTTTTTTGATTCGTGTTAGTGTTGCATATCTTTTTAAAATTCTTTAATGATACCTATATCATTATACTTGAAAGAGCTTCTTATAAAAAGCACATACTTTGGTCATATTTTTAATACATTCTAAAATTGTCTATATTTTAATTGATATCTTTAAATTACTAACATTTATTACAATTGTTAATACATTTGAATTTGAATTTGTTATTTTAATATTTGTTTCCTTTATTTTTTCTTACCTGTCTTCCTTCATTTGGATCATTTGAACATGCTTTCTTACCTTGTTTTAATTTATCTATAGTGATTTTACTATATTCCTTCGTGTCCTTCAGTGTTTTCTCTAGTAATAGCAGAATTAATTTTACCTTACACTATATTTGAATTAATATTTTACGGCCTCAAACTGAATGAAGAAATTTTATCACCATGTGGTTCTTATGCTATTTTATATAGTTCATATACATATATTATATATCAGACATGTAATTTATTTTTTTTCCTGCATTGAAGATATTTTAGTATCTTAGGAGAGAGAAATATTCTGTTATATAATCTACATATTTACCGATTCTATTGTACTTTCTTCATTTCTGATGTTCCAAATTTCTTGTGGTGTAAATTTATCTTATGTCTTAAAAATTACCTTTGTTATTTTAGAGAAAACCTCTGCCTAAGGACACTTTGGGGAGTCAGCCATAAACTAGGATTTTAAATTAAAAAAACAAACAAACATCAGTACTAGATATATGGAAAATAATCTACAAATATGTTTGGCACATAGTTGTTGCTAACTAATTTGCTTGATCAAATTGGAAAAAACAATTTTTATATAAGGTCACGCATATTGACTTCATCTGTGTTACACAGCTTACATTACAAAATGTTAACACAAACCATTGATGATTCTCCATCTGGAAAAATAGTAGCAAAAGAAACAGATGCAAAACAGCATAATTTGCATAGCATTCTTAGTCTTTTAAAAACACAACACTTTTGATATTTTTCTTTCGACAAAATTCTAAAGAAAAAGTTTCATTTTTTTTCAAAATTTGTTCTCAATATTACATTGATGTTATCAATATCACAGTAAATGTCCCATGTGCTAAAGGACAAATCGCGTTTTGTGGAACTTCTTTCAGTTGAAGTTACTTATATATTTTATTTGAGATACGATTATTCTATTTCCCCTATTCCTGGTACAGGAGTTATATTAAAACTGCAGAAAGCTGTATCCCTGAGATAATATAATAAATGAAAGTATAAGCTAGAATTTCTCTACCCCACTGGGACATGTCCCATGTGAATGTTGTTTCCTGTCTGAGCAGAAGGAAAGAACAATTGTGTGTATCCTAAGGGATAAAAAGCAGCATGAATTTTAGAAGACAATTCATAAAAGATGATATTGTAGATTCTACTTTTAAATTCAGTATGTTTCATGGTTAGCTAGCCAAGGTAAATATCATATACATATTTTTCATTCTCATAAAATTAGCAGAAAATGAGTTTTTGTCTCAAAAATCTTTCTAAAAATTGCATGCAAATTAAAAAAATGAAAATATATTGACTTGAAATTTATTAATTAACATACTTTGAAATAGTAAGTGATTTAACATCATTAGCTTCTGTTTCTTCACTTACACAATTGTTAAATAATAAAAATTGAGTAATATTTTTCTTACAGAATTTTTTAAGATCAAATGGGTTGATGTAAAGTCTTAAAATTGTAACGTTGCGACTCACAACAGCAATCTCACGGTTGTTCTTATGTTAATATTTATGTAATGAACATTTAATAGTTTTGTGATAGATAAGGTAGTATTATGATTTTATATTTTTGAGAAACTGATTTACACAGATGCTAAGTGACACTGCAATTGTATAAGCATTATGATTAGAGAAGTGTATTGATTAGATAAAAAGTTCAGTTTCTTTGTTCACTAAGCAGTCTGAGTGATATGTGGGCACATGTACGTACGCACAAAATAGTCATAGAGTAACATACAGTTTTCATCTCATCTGAACATTGTGTAGACAAGTCGTTACACCTCCCTTGAAATTAGCAATTAGTATGTGACAGTTTGCCCACTTTAAACCTCTTCATTCGTAATTAAGCTAATATAATCACATCTGTGGAGCTAAAAGGAGGCCTCAGGATATTCTAGACCAAGGAGATAATGTCATTAAACTTTGTTAGGTTTAAATAGTGAACTCAGAGTGTCAGGTGGAACTTCTCCAGGCATTTCATAAACTCATTCGTTCTAAGGTGTTAACAGTTTATCATTAATGTTTTATCCCCATAAGACTTAGTGCTAAGGTACAATTTACATAAAATAAAATGCTTTGAAATATGTACTCCTGCAATCAGAATATTAAACATTTCCATAATACCCCAAAGTCTCCTTGTGACCCCTTTTTTGTTACCCTGTTTCAACCCCTCCCCTGTCCTAAGCAATTACTAATGTGCTTTCTGTCATTTTGCTTTTACTTGTTCTAAAATTTCGTACAAATGGAAAAATAGTGTCTGACTTATATTCTTCTATAAAACCTTTTACAGTATGCTTGAGATTTCTCCATGTTATTGTGTGCATAAATTCCATTCTTTTGATGTTATTCTATAGTAATTTTTGAGTAGAACGACTACAATTAGTTTATCTACTGACCTTTTGAATTTGAATTTTTTTCTAATATGGAGCTATTATAAATAAAACTGCTATAGACATTCATAATTAAGTCTTTGTAGATAATACTTTTCTTTGACTAAGTATGTGGGAATTACATATAGATATAGGTGTACCTGTATACATGTGAATATATTGTTGTGTCATATAGTAAGTACATAATTAAAGTTATAGGAAGAAAATTTTTAGGATGATTATAACCTTCCCCCAAACAATATAGAGAATATTTTATCCTATGGTTCACCCTGTGATTTTTGTAGTTAATCTTTAAGAATAGACATTTTTATATTTGAGAGCATCCAATTTGCTTATGTTTCTGTCTTTCGTTATTTGTGAATTTGATCTAATGTGTGGTTGTGATTGGTTTTCTATATTTTCTTCTTGATGCTTAGGACTTTTTAACCTTTATTGCCTGTGTTCTACTTAAATTTAAATTTATGTTGGTATTTTTTTGGATATACAGTTGTTTCAGTACTAAATTATATTTGATAATAGAATTTGCCCAAAGAACTATCTTGATTACTTTATCTAAAATGAGTAAATGTCTGTGTCATTCTTTTTCTGGATTCTGTTCGTCTATCTACATGTCTATCTTTACTTTGATACATTGTTTCGTAACTAAAGAATTAAAATTGAATACTGTGAGTCCACATTCTTCTTTTGCAAATTTATTTTATTAGGTAATTATACACAAATTTTATAGACTATGAAATTCTTTACCAAGTTTGTTCACAACTTTGGGATATAAAACTTCACCTCTACCAAGGAATCATCTGACTTCAATGTATTTTCAATAATATTTTAAGGAAATTAAATACAAAATATGATTTCTTTTTTATTAAATTTTTTATTTGGATTGCATTAAATCAAAACTAGATGAATTTGGGGAACGATAGATATATTTGTTATAATTGAATCTTCTATTTCATGAATATGTATGTTTTTACAATTACTAATATCCTCTATCTTTTCAGTGTCTTATAGCTTTTCAAATTGTCCATTATTTTATACTTTGAGCTATGTGAAGTGTATGCTCTGTAACAAGCCATTTCAACAATTATGTTTTAAAGCAGCAGTTATTTTGCTCTTAAAACTGGCCAAGGTTTATTAGAGGGAACTTAATTTATATTCCACTCAGTGTGATTTGGGGAATCTCAGAAGTTGGAGGATGGACTCATTTGAAGATTCATTGCTATAAAAACTGGTAGTTGGTACGATTAGTCTACTATGTCATCTGTGACTGTCATTCAGAACACTGGTACATTTCCTCTGTATCAGCGATGATTCCTCACTAGCTTATGACTAGGTTTCAAGAGAGAATGAGGTCAAAGTTTAGTCCTTGTTATGAGTTAATTTTGAAAGTCCTGTTACATCACTTTTATAGTTTTTTTATTAGTTTTATAGTTTTTTGTTAGAATTGTTACATACTTCTGTCTTTAGGAAGGATACACAAATGCTTTCTTTTGGTGGAAGTGCCAGTATTGCATTATATAAATTATTTCTGGTATCATATGTTGTTGTGTACATTTGGGAAAATAAAATCTATAGGAGTGTTGCATAATTTAGTAAATAAATATTTCATAACTTGAAATTGTAAGTAATATTTCAAATTTTCTTAGCTGTAGAATTTCAAATACAATTGTATTTCATATCTTGAGATTTTGCTAAGAATATTTTTGTCCATTTGTCCATTTTCAAAAGTATTTTTAGAAAGGGAGAACCAGTAAAATATTGAAATATATGGGAATTGCGTGAAAATTTCAGCAGTCTAGAAATGAGATTTTGCTGAAGTTGGGACTACTAACTGGGTAGTCTATTTTATGATTAGATTCCAGCCACTCATTTAAATTACTAGCTGCTTATTTTGAAAATAAAAACAAAACACTAGTTGATTTCTCTGTCATCAGAAAATCCATGTAAATAAACTTGCACATACACCTAGATGTTATAGATTACAAGGTGTTGTAGGAAAATAATTTCAATTTCATATTTTAAAATGTCAGGAAATCATTTTCATTGTTACATTAAGATATTGCCAGGTAATTGGACCCTTGAGTTTTGTTTAAAGTAAGAAAAAGACAAAATTGCTTATAATACACTCCTTCCTTTTGGTAGGGAATCCAACAGATTCTAGTTTTCGGAGTAATTAGGTTATTAGAATGACATTTTAATAATCAGGCTATTCTTTTGTATGTTAAAATTTCTAGACAAACATTTAGAACATCAGTCTTATGTCTAATCCACTGTATTTATCCATATCCCCTTTAGCTTTGGACTAGGGACATAGCAGAAAGGGATATAAATTTCATTGCTAAACTTGTATCAGCTGAAATCATAATTCTGATAGATATCTAAATATGAATACTTTTGTGTGCCAGATGTAATTTCTTCCTAGATTCCTCATGGGGAACTCTGCATTTCAGTTTAAAAACAGGCCATGTACACTCCTTATATGTTTGGGGACTGACGAGTTCTTGCTTCTAGAATTATTGACTTCAGTTTCTTAGTGCTGGTAAGCCCTTGATCAAGTAGGAACTGTTTACCATCTAAGTAATCCAGCATTGCCATCTTCCATATTGTTCACCTGCCCCATAAGAGATTCATATTACCTTGTCAAGCAAATGGTAAAAATTAAGACTTACTTAATGATGCTTCTTCCTTTTACTGTTGTAGAATATTTTTGTCTGCCACCTGTCTTCATGTATATCCAGGTAGTAAGAAATCAACACATTTCTTTAGTTTTTTATTTATGCTCCTCAGACTCTAGGAAATATTTGTAAAATGTTACTTCTTGTAGGGATTCCAACTTCTACGTGTGATTTTCTTAATTGATTGCCCCTGTTTTGCCTGGTAGGAAAGCAATCCTATTCATGTAGAAGGCAAATGCCACTATATTCTTTTATTTGTGTGATATCTTGCTACTATGAATTCCATTCTTTATACTTTATAAATAGTGGGCCATCTTTTTATGTAGGTTGAAAGTGGGTGATGGATGACAATTGTAGCACTGTTTTGGTCACCTTTTACACATCCTGGCAGAAGTGTGCATCAACTTCTTGTCATTCTCTTGAGTATATGCACATAGCTTGTACCTTTTGCTCTTAGTATTTTTCTTTGCAGA
This sequence comes from Solenodon paradoxus, assembly GCA_004363575.1. Classification (NCBI taxonomy): domain Eukaryota; kingdom Metazoa; phylum Chordata; class Mammalia; order Eulipotyphla; family Solenodontidae; genus Solenodon; species Solenodon paradoxus. The sequence goes on from RJWH01000046.1 coordinate 31,322, forward strand.
AATTCTGTGATGGTTAAAAGCAACAACAAGAATAACAGCTGCAAAAAGAAACTTCTATGTAGCATTCCATAATGTCTGCTAATGATAGAGTTAAATCTATCTCCTTATAATTTCCATTTACTTTTTTTACCTCAAAGGAAGTTGAGACTCATATATTTACATGCTTTTCTGCATTAACTATCAGATTGCATCTTATTCTTATTTTTCACTATATAGTAGTAGTATTTACCTTCAGTATTAGTAACATTAAATTTTACATGTCAAAAAATTAAATTTTAAATGTGGATAAAAGTTTAGCATTATACTTCTGAAATGTCAGTTTTCAAGAGTGAATCTTAATACAATGATTGGAAATAACTGAGTGTGCTATATTGATTGGGTCTTAAGAACTACCAGAAGGAATCGTGGAAAGCACATTCTAGTTTCATGACCTTCAGGCTATCAAGCGTCGTGTCAGTTTCTTCTTCTGTATAGTGACCCTGTGTCCCCAGTTTTCAATACCATGATGACATTTATCAAGAATTATTTAGTTTTCATAAAAGTCAAATTTCTCCCATGATTTTGAAAAACAGAATTTTAGCTCACAGTAGTCTAAGGTTTCATTGATAAACTAATCAGAGCTATGAGTTTTTAAAGACAACTTCTTACATATCTTTTCAGCTACAGTATAGTGCCTGGGAACACAGGGGATACAAAATGCATGCTCTTTGAAAATGAAGAATAGGTGTGACCTGGTGGGGTCAGTTGCCTCCAAAGGAGCAAATCATATAATTCTGAGTTCGAGTCCCAGGCCTGAGTGGAACAACAAGTGTGAACAACTAAATAGAAATAAATTAAGTATGCTTTTTCCTCCTCTCTCTTCCTGTCTACTTGCCTACTTCCTTCATTCCTGCCTGCACCTTTCCTTAAAAAAAAGACTAAATAAATACATTTTATTTCCTGTATGTAATTTTTCATTTTTCTATTATGGATGATAGTAATTTCATCCAAACAGTTGAATACCTATAAAAGTATAATTGATGTATTCTTTGTAATGATTCAGTATTAGCTAACAGTACCAAGTGTATTCCTGACCAAATATGTACATATGTGATAACTAAAACAATGTGTTTGGTTTTTGCACTACTATATAATAGTAAAATGCTCCTGTGTTCTATATGTTGTGTGTGTATACATATATATATGAATTAATATTAATTTTAAGTCAATTGCACTAAAATTATTTTTCTCTAAGTATTATCTTTGTTTAATATACGATGATTTCTAGGAATTATTATTCAAATTAAAATGGTTTGTGGCATCTGTTTTTGTTTTCCTTTATATGCTTCCAAACCACTGGCTATCACATTGAGATATGTGTAACCTTTATCATTCCTTATTGACACCTAAAGGATTACTTCTAGAAATTAGGCTCCAATGGGGAAATAGATACATGTTTTTTCCAGATAGAAGTCCTCTGTGACCTACACAATTCAGTACTATCTTAGGATTTATAACAACTTTGTGGAGAAGAATCAATACCTTGATCCTAATAATAACCACTTTGTTCTGATGAAGAAAATTCTGCTTATTATATGTTCTAAAAGGATAATATTAGACAAGCTATTTACTCTAGGGTATATAAAGGAGTCATTCTAAGCATTAAAGTCAGAAACAAATCCATTGATCCTGAAAGCTGGCCCAAGGCATCTCCTAAAAACTATCATAAATCCCATTTGTGTTTATTTTTATAGTTCATCTTGGCAGAATTTTTCTGAAAGACAAAATAAAATGTGATTGACGTTCAATCCAGTTATCAACTCAGGAGCTTGAGGCAAGAATGCCTTTAACCTTGAAATGTGAGCAATTTTTGTATTTGTGTGAGTCCTGGTACTTTATAACTCTTTCCTCTACCTTCTCCATGAAAGCATTGTCTCCAGGAGCTGAGCCATGGTTAGTGAAGGCCTAAGGTTCCTAGTCTGAGCTCTGGCCCCACAACATGTCTTGGTTGTGAAGATTTCCAGTCTTCTTAAAACTAGCAACATAAGCTGTCAAGATTCCACTGAAGAACATTAAACCTTGCCGTATCAACAATTCCTACTATATAGAATGTCTTTATTTGTCTTCAGCTTTTTTGCTTTATTAGAAACTTTATCTCTTACCTCACATTTTTTTATTATGAGATTTAGTGGACATTAACTCCATGACCTATACATTTTTGTTTAAATGATACCATATCCCATATAACAGCCTTAGACGTGATTTATTATGGCATCTATAAATAGACCTCTCATTCCAGGGACAGATGGCTTGTTGATTTAAAGACTAATCTCTGAGGCAAGAAGTATATTTGCATAACTGAAAAAAAAGGAATCAGAATTCTGTGTTAATATTCCTTCCTAAGAGATATTATGGGATATCATGAAAGTGATTAAATGAATCCATGCATATTTCAAAAAGAAGGTGGAATAGGGGGGACTTTGTCTTACTAGATATGTAAAAACATTAAAGAGAAGAAGGTAATAAAGCATGTTATTGAATTTGTATAAAAACAATTGACAACAGAATAAAAGAGTACTGAGATGGGCACTGGAATGTGTAGGAAATTAATCTATAATAGAACTATATAAGGAAATTAATATAAAGAAAGATTTATACAGTAAATGGAAGTATTTTGTTTAAAATAACATTGAAAAGAGCTGGAAAATATTGGAAATTATAACTCTACCATAAAGTGGTATATTCCAAGTAAATTTCAAGAAAATTAAAGCATAACTGTAAATTAGCAAATAACAACAAAGATGAATATTTAGTCTGAACAATAAGTATTTTCTGAGCCTATAATAATTTGCTTCTATCTCAAGGGAGAAAAGATACGTAGTTATAATTTCATAAAATTACAAAGCAGTTGATTCAAATTTGATATTCCTAGTTTATAAAGTTCATAAAAATCAATTATAATAAACCTCTTAAGGACCAATAAACATTTCAAAAGTCAATAGAAAAATTGCAAAAATGTAAATACATGTTGTCAGATATAATAAAATTAATTCACCAATTTAATTACGTACTAAACGGCATCATGGAATAAAAAGAGCATTAGTAAAATTTTAAGCATTTATCATATTAAAATATTTAAAAAGTTAATAGTATGAAGTTATGATGAGGTATTTTCATATATGCTGCTAAAAGCTGTTTAAATTAGAAAAAAAATAATGTGAAAGAAATTTGATTATATCCATCAGTATCTTAAATGTACCCACCGTTCTATCCAGTGAGTCTCTTTTTAGATTCTACCCTAAAGAAATAATGTGAGGAAAGCTACTGAATGAGAAGATACTTGCAAGTTCTACTTCTTTGATACGAGGTTAGCATCCAAAATAAATTTTAAAAATCACGCAATTCAACAACATATGAAAAATGAACCTATTTTAAAACCTGAAAGAACTGAATAAAAATTTCTCCAAAGACAACCTACTGATGGGCAGCAGGTATATCTAAGGATGTTCATTACCACTTACTAAACAGAAGTGGTCATCAAAATGACAATGGTGGTTTTGATCTCCACTTTAGTATTATTTTTTAAGCAAAGGTACAGGTATGTAGTCAGGGATAAAGAGAGAGGAGGAAACACTTCATTTATTTCTTCAGTTTTTCATCATTGGTTTTTTCTTCAGCTTCACGTCTTATACCTGGGATCTTGCGATGTATGTGAACTGTACCCCGTTTAACCTGGTAGGCCATCAGAGCACAACTGATGCCCACTTTAGAATGACTGTTTTCAAAAAGCCTCACACATTTTAGAATGACTATATTCAGAAAGACAAGAAATAACACATGTAGGTTAGGCTATGGAGAAAAGGGGAATGCTTGTGCATATATGAAATGCCTAGTCATAGCTTATACTTTTTGTATATGTTTTTTATTAATATGAAATATATAATAAAGAAAACACCTGATTTTGAGTTTCTCATGAGTCTGTACCAACAGAAGAATGGATTATGCATATAAATATGTTATGGTTCTTATCTAAAATTGAAATGTAAACATAGAGAGGGATATAAACATTCAAAGTACCAACACTGTAGGGTCATGCTATTATTTCTGACTTTGAAAATTAAGCGTGGTTTTATAGACTTATCCTTTAGGTGAGTCTTAAAGGCAGCAGAGTGAAAGTTGTTGCAGATTGAAGAGACTATATAGTGCAAGGAAGAACATTGGATGAGGCCAAAGGGTGTGTCTCCTGAAAGAAAACTGATTTTTCATCCCAAGTCTTGATTGTGTTTATCTTATGAAATCTTTTCTATAAGGATATGGACCCTTAAGTATTAACATTCAATTATTGCATTATATCTGTGTGTTTATAACTAGCGGTTTTCAAAGAAACTGACCTCTGAGTGCAGCTCAGAAACAAACTTATCAGAAAAACATAATCACAGTTTCAACTGATTCACTTTTAAGAAGAAATATAAAAGTGACTGTGATATGTGTGTTGCTTAAACCAATACAATCATTAATAGTAAGCATACTAGATCAAATGGCATACAAACTCTTTGTATGGAATCAGAACAAAGATAATCTTGATATTCAATATGTAATGATTCTGTGTTACACATAGTATGTTTCTGTCAAGTTATAACTATTATTTATATCTGTGAAAAGCTATTTTTGGCAAAGAGTTCATTTTCCAACCCTGGCAGATACGAATCCTATATTTTTAGGATACCAAGTGAACATGCATTTTGAAGCTCACAAGTGAATGGGATATACCTAATACATCTATGCGGTTGGGCAAGCAAATAACTCTTTTAATCAAATTGGAATATATACAAAATCAAAGCAGATTCTGAAGGCTCAAGAAAAATTCCACAGCTAGCAGCTGATACTCCCTATGAAGACCTTCTTACTCTGTGGCTATTCTTTTCTTCGCCCTTTCCTTCCTAAGCAAAATTTTTCAATGCCTACTTGACAGAACTGAGACTCAGGCATACTAGGTAATGAGTATTGGGAAATATTTTTCATGGCATTTCTGCATGTTTTGGATCAGCTTTTGCCCTGGACTAGCTTTTCAATGATGTTTATATAGCAAACAACTGCTGTGGAGATTTTGTATTCTGAAACTTAATTGAATTTCTTGAGATATTCTCTCTCTTCATGTTAGATGTCACATTTGATCCTTGACCCTGATAAAAAGAGATAAAGGCAAACATCAGGAGTGTTTTACCAACAATTCCTTTGAAACACTAGATTTTCTAGATTTAAATTTACTCAGTCATGGCACAAACTTAGTGTATGTGCAGCATCCAGCTGAGTCACTCTAGGTCACTTTGCTGTATATGGAGGAATACGTCAACAAATAGAACATGAACTCAGGCTTGATATAATGAAATCCTTGCCTCTGATTTACGAGTCTTCTGTCTTCTGTGGTCATGAAAGTTAGCATGAAACATGTCTTCTTGTAGGTTAAAAGTAGGATCAATTTCAGGCCCTTCAAAATTCTTGAAAAGGGGAAGGCAAAATCCTAAGAGATCGTTGCATCTTTCATCACTTTAACTGGAAGCTTTACTATTTTTTTTTACCTCTATAATACCACTTAAATCACTCTTGATTTGCTCTACTGTAGAATTAGTCCCTTAGAGCTTCCCAGTGGGATTAAGAATCTCTAAAACCTCTTTATCTCTGTTCTCAACTCTTGTTGCCTTTCTGAATTCATATATTCCGTTCTTTTACAAGCCTGATGATTTAAAATACAACTTTGACCATGCTGTTAGTTTGTACAAACTTTAGACATTTTCTCATTGCTTGCTATGTGGAATCCAACTTAACTAGATAATTGAAATTCTCAAAAAAAAGTAGTCCTTTTCTGATTTTTCCCTCCAGATTTTTGGCTTTATTTTATAGCATATCGTTAGTCTCAGTGATACTTGCACTGTAAGAGACTTTGTATTATGCATTCTAATATATGATACTAATCTTTGTTTTTCAACTTTTATTGTCTTTCAGTTATTGTGTTTCTATTTTTCTATTCAGTTATGGGATTCTAAAGTTGGATAATTTTACATGTATAAAGTGATTTTTATGGCATTTTATACATGTTAGGCACACAAAAATTTACATACTGGTTGGATAAATCTAACTATACATTAATACCACATATGAACATTAAAAGACAGCAAATTGGCCTTATTGTTTAATTAATTCAGTTTGTCAGTCTTGATGTTTTTAAGTCTTATCTCAATATACAGTTATCTATATAAACATAAATATTTGTATCTTCTTATTAAAGGTCTCTGGATTTCTAATATACTCTAATCTACAAGACCAACATCATTAACTATTCATAAGCCAGTATTTCATTGCTTAAGTACCATATGGAACTAATGAAAAAATGGTTCAAGGTTTATTCTGGAGAAAATCAAAGAAAAAGATAGATAAAAATATAATACTAATTTATATATTCATTAAATGAGAATAAACAATGATAAGGAAATTTATAAAATAATGCATTATTTTCAAAATGTGAAAATCTAGATAAGCCATAAGATTTCCAAAAATACTTCCACATATTTTTTCTAAGAAGGTGTCACATAATTAAAATTTTAAAGCTAAGTGACTAGGAATATCTAAAGTATATTTCATGCTGTGTTGCTTCACCACACTTTTAACAAAGCAGTTCATATAACTGTGCTTTTAAGCCTGACGTTGATCACATAAATCTAGGAGGAGGCTTGACTAGACTTTGAGTACAATGGATAAATCATGAAAAAGATGTTCTGATGTAAGAAGCGCATGTTCAGCAGTTTTGAGCTACATTAAAGGCTATCATTTATACTATATAAAACAGCTTAATTATAACAATTGAACTATTTTTGTGTAATATTAGCACATATTTAAATGAAAATATTTTATTGTTATATAGGTCTGCAGATTGTTATATTTTGAGAATTAAATTTTGCCTAGTTATTGACATAAACAATATTATTTTACTTCAGAGGTTAATGAACTAGTGAATAAAACTATCTGATATACACTATCTTTGATAGTGTGGATAATTATTAAAATTACTCCAGAGTACATATTTAATCAGATTTAGTTACTCATTTGTTTTCTGAATTCAATATACTTGTTTATACATACCTTCTGTGATTTTCAACTTTTTCAGTAATTATTATAAACTGATTTAAATAGCTATTTGAAACAGTAGAAATGAGTCATTTTAGATATTAATTTCATTATTAAAATAATTGTAGCAATGATTTTTTCCTTCTAGTGTTGTGAATCAAAGCATTGTAGAGTTTTATGGCAGTATCTTTGCCCTCAAAAGAGGGCAAAGCCCTTAAAGCCCTCTTCTAGAATGAAAAATTATTTCTGGTGACTATGAGAAATGCATTTCCCAAAGCGGTTGGCTATTCCTATTCATTGTATCTGATGAGAAAAGAAAGTTTCTTAGTATATAGGGTGTATCATTTGGCTTGTCTAATTCAAGGATTGTGTCAATAAATATTGCTGAAATATCTGACTTGTTCATGTCCGAGAGCACTTTTAATTAGTACATTGTCTTTTTTTTCAAGGTTTGGCAATCATGAAATCACACTGAAGCTCATTCTGGGTGCATATTTCTTACCTTTTTGCATCTGTCTCTTGTTGGTCAACAATCTTGACCTTCAAAGCGAGCGATAATGACAACCAGTGTTAAATTTTATTAATGATTTATATTAGATAAGAATATTCTTTTTATTTCATTTCTACCTTACCTGGAATAAAATCTGCTACATACTGATTATTTCAAAATACAAATTTAAAAGGCCACAGAATTAACTTCTTTTTAGAAGTGTTTTGAAGAAGCTTGCATTAGATTTTCAGAACCTCTGTTCTTAGCTTTTTTGTCAAATTACTAGGACGCTAACTCAAGGAAACTCAAACTATTCCAAGAGCAATACTTCATAAATATGGGTGAGCCTTACTCTTACGGGTCCTCCAGTGTTTTTTAAAGCTCTGGTTCTGCCTGTAAATCATCTCTACCACCTTCAAGGGCAGTAGCCTGTAAACCAAATTCCAGGCCAGCTTTCCTGGAAGACTTTTAAGCTTTGATTCCATATAATTCTATGGGAATTTTGTATCCTGAAACTTAATTGCATTTCTTGATTAGTTGTAAGAGTGAGGTCAATTTCTCTATATTAGATCATGTCATCTACAAATAGAGACAATTTTACTTCTATCTTTCTAATTTGACTAGTGTTTCCTTCCTCCCTTCTGTTCTTTCTCCCTTCCTCCCTCCCTCCCTCCTTTCCTGCATCCCCTGGTACCATCCAGATCCTCTCTCTCTAACTCTTTGCTCATGTGAGGAATTCTAGTGCCGTGTAAATAACATCAGTGATAGTACACTTGCTTTGTTCTTTTATCTTAGAAAACTTCCAATATTCTGGCATTGAAAGCATTATGTTAGTGATAGGTTTGTCAATATTGCCTTTATTAAGTTGAAATAGGTTTCTTCTATGGCACTTTGTCACAGTTTTAAAAAATGTGCAAGTGTTGAGTCATGTAAAATACTTTTTATTCATCTGTTCAGATTATTATATGATTTTTGTATTTCATTTTATTAATGTGGCATATTATAGTTATTATAGTACTTAGATCCATCCTTAGATCCCAGAGATAAATCTTATTTGATCATGGTACATCATTATTTTGAGGTATTATTGAATTCCTTTGCTACTATTTTGTTGAGAAGTTTGGCATCCATATTCATCAAGAATATCGACTTTTCATCTTTATTTATCAGGAATACTGTGGTTTCCTATTTTTGGAGTGTCACTATCTGACTTTAATATCTCTCCTATTTTAAAAAAAACTTTAAATCATTTTTTAGAACAAGGTGTAATGAGTAATTACATTTATTATTGACTTGTTTATACATGTTGGAAACTACCATTATAATCAGTTGGCTTGATACATAAAAATGGAGAATACCTAATTTAAGCTTAGTAATGATATTCTATTCATTAAACTTTTAAATATATTCTTGAGGTAAATTTACTTTCATGAATATATGTGCTGAATGAATTTTACCATAAGGAAGATCTTAAAGATGACTAAAAATAGTCACTTCAAGTAGAAATGAAAATGAAGATCTAAATTTAGCTTTCATCCTTTGAGTTATATTAATATTCAATATATCACTGTTCAGATTAACTGTATTCTATCTGGCCTTTTATCTGAAAGAAAAAATTTAAACAGTAATGTTTTAAGCAATATTAAATGCAAAATTTCCATATGATATAAAAGAAGACTTTTGCCTTTTAATTAAAATCTAAACTTAATGTACAACTCAGTTAAGTATGTGTCCCAGAACTATTTTTTGAACCTGCTCTATTTAATAAAGCTTCCAAATATTTTTAAAAATCATAGAATTTTTTCTTTTCCAAATAAAAAGATGATATTGAATTTATGAAAAATTTTATATAACTTTAAATATAATTTTAGTGGCTACTGAAAGAAATATATTTTCAGGACAGTTTAACTGATAGACAATTAATTAACCTTGAAAAGAGAGACTAATCAGACAGTTTTTCAGTGTCACAGATATCCTACCATTGCTGCTAATTTTATAATTTATGACAAAGCAAATTATATAATTTAATGATATATAACTTAATGCTGAAATACTTGCTACCTATAATGACATAAAAATTAAACTGTATTTAAAGTTAGTGTTTTTATTGTTCAGAACTTGAAACATTTTAGAGAAAACAACTGCATAGTTTGTAAATATTTTTAAAGCATTTTGTTTTTCTGAATTTGCACATTAGAACAGATATAATTTTTACCTGATTAAAAATTTGGATTTCAAAAGTTCGTTTCTAAAAATACAATAATATTTCCTATTGTATTTAATGTTATAATGTGTATCACTCTAACTTATTTTCTCGTCTTATTATGGAAAAGTTAACTTGACTCAGTTAATGCATTTAATAGAGAATGTTGATATATAGAAGCAATGTAAAACCAGAGTGGCTAGAGAGACTGGACTCAAGACTGCCTGCCCAGAACTACACTACTTTATAAAGTAAGAGGTAAGAGAAATGAAGAGTGATATAGCACTTGGATGGCCCCAGGGAACTTACATTTCTGCTCCTGGAGACCCTGGATCACTACCCAGCCCTGAAGAGAGACCAGGACCTGTGACCAGGACCTACACCTGCCTGCTTCACAGCCCTTGCCAGGTTTCAGCCACCCAAACTCACTTCCCTAACCTGCCACAGCCTGGAAATAGCACGTATTAGGTTTCAGGTTCTGGGGACCTATGGGCCATTGACCTTCAGCTCCAGCCTGCCAGAGTCAGGAACTAGTATATTTTAGCTTCAGATCCATTGACCCCCGACCTGCACTGCCATGGACGTGCTCACTAGGCCTTTGTAATAAAGGGCCAGAAATCCCCACCCTGCCCAGCTGAAGTTAGGAACAAGTGCCTGCTAGGTCTCAGAACCTGAGGATACCCATACTGCCTCAACCCAAACTCACACCCAGAGATCTTAAAATGTATAATGGGACTACCCAAGAGCTTTATTTATGGACTGCACCTGGTTTCCACCCACTGGGCAGCTGGGAAGCCTGCAAGCACCACCTGAAAAAAAATCAGTGGCCTGCCACAGGGCATCAGAGAGCAGAATCTTACCTGCACTGAAATTAAGGGACTGGAACTTAACACATCATAATATAGGTAGAAGGAAGTCTAAAGTAAAAGAAAAAGAAACCTGTAGAGCTAAATACAAGGCAGAAAATGAAGCCCTGCTAAATCTAAGTCAACCCTCCCCTCCAAAAAAATAAATGTATGGCCTCACAAGGGGAAGATACCAGGAGATCAACCAGAGAACAACATTGTTATGAATTGTGAAAACCTAACAGATAAAAAGTTCAAAATGATACTTATAAAAAGGCTGAATGACATGTAGGATGCTCACACAGCTACACAAAGGCAATTGGGAGACCTCAGAAAAGAAACAACAGTTCAAAGGGAAAATGTCACCAAGGGGATAGAGGCATGAAGAAAGTCCTAGCAGAAATACATAGTCAAGGAATAGCAGATAAGTGTGGAGAACTCCATTAACAGACTGAACCTTGCAGAGGGATGAATATCAGAAATTGAAGACAAGATAACATAGGCAACTCTCATAGGAGAGGGAAACAAGATTGAGGAAAAATGAAAAAACCCTGTGAAAAATATCAGACAATATCTGATGTCAATCCCAACCATGAGAAGAACAAATATAAGGATAATAGGTGTTCTAGAAGAGAGGAGTGGGAGAAAAGAGCAGAAAATCTATTTAAAGGAATAATAACAGAATTTTTGAGATCTGTTATAAAAAATAACTAAGAATGTTCAAGAAGCAAGTATAACACCAAAATTTCTAAATCTAAGTAGACCTACACCCAGGCACATCTTAGTAAAATTGGCAAAGGTTAACAACAAAGAAAAACTGTTCAAGGCTGATTGAGAAAAGAAAAAATGCAACCCATAAAGGCATACCCATCGTGCTATCATAAGATTTCTCAACAGAAATCCTACAGGCTCAGAGAGGGTGAAAAATGTAATTAATCAAATACTCAAAGACAAAACTGTGATCAAGAATACTATGCCCTGAATAAGTACCCTTTAGACATCATGGAGAAATAAAGGTCTTCAATGGAACAGGGGTAATGGATTTCTCTATCATGAAGCCTGCCATGCAAACAATCTGAAAGGGGCTCTACGAAAGGGAAAATGAAAACAAAGATTCATCAAGCCTCAATAATTGTAATAAACAGGAAAGTAAAAGAAGAAACAAAGATAAAACCAACAAGAGAGATTAAAATAAAAACTAAAAGGGGACAAAAAAGCAAGTAATCTTTATAAATATATAAATACGCTTTTGCTAATAAACTATCATAAAGCAGCACAATTAGAGACAATCCACAGGATAAGCACAATGCACAATTTTAAAGAGATACATGGCTGGGAAGTAGACAAAACTGACAGAATGGACAATAATAATCATCCAAAGGAAAAAGAAGGCTAAACAAATAGGAAATGAAGCAATAGGCACAATAAGACAATAGAAAACAAAGGCTCAAGTGACAGTAATAAAGTCCTACATTTTAATTATTACCCTAAATGTGAATGGACTGACCTCACCAATCAAAATACATAGAAATGCTGGATGAATCAAAAGCCATTACCCTTCAATGTTATGCATATAAGAAACTCATATCAGATCCAAAGACAAACATAGGTTGAAAATCAAGGACTATGGAAAAATGAATCAAAACATCAGTGATGAAAGGAAATCAGGAACTACAATACTAATATAAGATGAGACAAATTTGCAAATAAAAAGTGTATCAAGAGGCAAGGATGACAATACATTATGGTTAAGGGGTTAATCCATCAATAAGAAATAACTGTCATAAACATTTATGTACCCTATACAGAGCCATCTAAACATGTAAAATAAATACAGAATTAAAGGCAGAAATTGACAGTAACACAGTGATAGCAAGGGACTTCAACACTACACTTAACATCAATAGATAGATTACTCAGGCAGAAAATCAACAAAGAAATAAGAACCCTAATTGAAACAATATATTATATGGACCTAACTGACATATGCAGGGTGTTCAATCCCAACAAAAAAAGAGTATGCATTCTTCTCAAGTGTGCTTGGAACATTGTCAAGGTTAGACCATATACTAGAACGCAAAACAGCTCTCAGCATATCTAGCAAGATTGAAATTATAGAAAGCATCCTTTCTGACCACAAGGGGTTGAAACTAGAAATGAATCTAAACAAAATGAAGAATCACAAACATGTAAATTGAGCAACATGCTTCTGAACAAACCCTGGATCATTGGTGAAATTAAGATTTACCTGGAAAAAAAAATCAAAGTTAAGAGTCAAGCTATCAGAACTTATAATTTTTGGAAAAGCAGGTCTGAGAGGAAACTTTATAGCCATACAAGCACACATCAAAAACCAAGAGAAACAACAGATTTAATCCCTAACCTCACACCTGAGGGAAATATAAAGGGAAGAATAGTTCAAACCAAAAATCAACAGAATGAAGGAAATAATAATTAGAGCATAAATAAGTGAAATTGATAACAAAAAGACCATCCAAATAATAAGTAAATCCAAGATCTGGTTCTCTGAAAAAATCAGTCCTATTGAGACTGACTAAGCAAAAGAGAGTGAAAGTCCTAATTACAAAGTCAGAAAAGAGGTGAGATAACAAATGACGTCACATAATACAGAGCATCATGAGAGACTATTGTGAACACTTAAGTGGTAACAAGTTCATGAACAAATGGACAGATTTATGGACTCCTACAGCCTTCCAAAACTGAACCAGGAGGACACAGATAACTTAAACAGACCACTCGCAAGCACAGAAATGAAGCAGTAGTTAAAAAAAAATTCCCCCAAATCAAGAGATCAGGTCCAGATAGCTTCACTAGTGAATTCTACCAAACATTAAAAAATGAGCTAATCTCCATCCTTCTTAAACTCTTCCATAAAGTTAAGATGAGGGAAAACTCCCAAATATTTGTATGATATGCCAATTTTACCCTGATTCTAAAATTAGAATAAGATGGACTGCCACCCCCCACCAAAAAAAAACACAAAAAAACTACAGACAAATAGCATGGTGAATAAACAGACAAAAATCCTCAAAAAATCCTGTCAAATAGAATTCAGTAGCATATCAAAAAACTATACATCATGATCAAGTGGGATTTATTCCAGGGATGCAAGGGTGGTTCAACATACACAAATCAATTAGTGTAATACATAAAATCCATAAAAGGAAAATAAAAAATATGATAATCTCAACAAATGCAGACAATTCATTTACAACATTCAATACCCATTCATGATAAAAGCTTTCACCAAAATAGGAATTAAGATCACATGCCTCAGCATAAAAAAAGCAATATATGACAGACTCACAGTCAACATTGTAATCAGTGTTGAAACAACTGAGAGCCTTCCCCTAAGATCTGGAACAAGACAATGTTTCCCACTATCACCACCACTATTCAGTACAATTTTGGAAGTCTTAGCCAGAGCAACAAGGTGAGAATATCACATTAAAATAATCCAAATTGGAAAAGAAGAAATGATGGTATCATTATTTGCAGATAATATATTATATGTAGAAAACACTAAAGACTCCACAATAAAACTGCTAGAGACAATAAGTAAATACAGCAAAATGATAGGATATACAATCAGGACACTAAGATAAGTAGCATTCCTATATGAAAACAATGACATAGAAGAAAATAAATTAAGAAAGACATCCCATTCATAATAGCACCAAGAAAGATCAAACACTTGGGAATAAACTTAACAAAAGAGGTCAAAGACCTCTACAATGAAAATGACAGGACCTTAACAAATAGTAGAAAATACAAGGAGATAGAAAAACATTCCATATTCTGGGATTGGATGTTTCAAAACAGTAAAATATGTTCTTTCTACTCAAGGCAATATATGGGATGAATGCAATTCCCATAAAAATTCCAGGGACATTATTCAAGGAAATGGAGCAAACAATACCAACATTTGTTTGGAATAAAAAAAAAACATCTTATGTAGCCAAAGCTATTTTAAGAGAAAAAAAGAACAGTGGAGGAATAACACTTCCTGACCTCAAATTATATTATAGAGTGATAATTATCAAAACCATATGGCACAGGAACAAAAACTGACACACTGGATCTATGGAATCTAATTGAAAGGCCAGAAAAAAAGCCAGTCTTATATGGACAGTTAATCTATGTCTGAAGCCAAGAGCATACAATGGTGTAAGGAAAGTCTGTTAAAAATGGTGTTGGGAAAACTGGAAAGACATCTGCAAAAAACAAAACAAAACAAAACAAAAAAACCTGTATTCCTCATTATCACCATACACAAAAGTTAACTGAAGATGGATTCAAGACCTGAAACCATAAAATACTCAGAAGAAAATGTGGGGAAAACATTCCACAACCTCTACCTCAAAGAAATCTTTGGGAAAGGAACAGCTATGGCAAAAGAGACCAAAGGAAAACTAAGAAATTGGGGCTACATCAAATTGAAAAATTTCTGCATAGCAAAAGAAGCCACCTCTAAAGCAAAAGATAGCCCATGGAATTGGAGAAGAAATTCATACAACATACATCAGATGAGCTTAATCTACAAAATATATAAAAGAGTTCACACATCTCAAAAATACAAAGGCAAATGACCCACTAAAAAGTGGGTAAAAGAACTGAATAAGCACACATCTGTAGAAGACACAGAGATCATCTTCAGACACCTGAAAAAAATGTTCTACATCACTCATCATCAGAGAAATGCAGATAAAAACTACAATGAGAATAGAACCTCTCACCAGTGAGGATGTTCTATATCAAAAAGACTGGAATAGTGTGTGTTGGAGAGACTTTGTTAAGAAAGAACCCGTTGATTCCTACATGGTTGGTGGGAATGCAAATTGGTGCAGCCTCTTTGGAAAACAGTCCACTCTTGGTCATATACCCAGAGAACACAAAATCTCTAATCAGATAAAAATAGTATCTGAGCCCCTATATTCAGAGCAGCACAGTTCACAGCACCTAAGACATGGGAACAACCTAAATGCCTGTCAGCAGATAACTGGATTAAGAAGCTGTGGTATATATACTCAATGGAATTCTATACAGCTACTAAGAACACAAACTGTGCCCTTTGCAACAATCTGGATGGAACTGGAAGAGATCATGTTAAGTTCAGTAAGTCAGAAAGAACATGAGAAATACAGATGGTTTCACTCATATGTGGAATATGATGAAATGGAACAAATAAGTAGATAAACTCACATGACACAAGATGATGGCTGCTGGGGCTTAGAGTGGGGTTGTGAGGTTGGGAGGGGAGAGGGAAGGAAAGAGGAGAAAATCGGTGGTAAAGGACCTTGGAACTCTGGTGTGAAATAAAGATTAAGATGTAATTTCAGTATAATAAAATTTATATAGAATGGTGAACAAAATAGATAATAATATTGCCATTTAAAAGGTAGAGTATGGGAAGTTTAAAGTGCTGTATTTCAATTATAGACTTAGCAGTTTGAAGTTCTGTAGGTTGGTATCTTACTCCAAAGACTGCCTTTAGTCAAGGAGAGCTGCAAGTTACTTTTTTAAACCAGAAATGTCTAGGGAAATTAGAAAAACCCTTTATAACTGAGCTCATTTCTAAAATATCATCTTCCTGACTCTTTATTCTGGCTCTCAGAAATAGAAGCAAGCATAGTTTTAGCCTTTATCATTAAATTAATATCATTAAATGGAAGTAATTAATAGATAATAATCCTGATGCTCTATTATTCTTAAAATTTCTTGTATTTTGTGAAAGTCCACATACATATTCCCCAAGTATTTTAATTTTAGTGATTCTAAAATTTACTTCATTTTAATAATGACTTAAGGAACGCTTATTTCGTGGAAAGAAAGGAGGTACATTGATGTAGATGGTGACTATATTTGTTAGTGATTAGTATATGTGTGTGTATGTACATGTATGCATAGACAAATACAAAGAATATGAATTTAGAAAATTTAACATTTAAACACTGATATTTTTACTAGATTGTGATTTATCTGTGGGTAAATAATGTTTTGTTTACTTTTGAATTCCCATGACTTTCTTCAGGCTAAATAATATCTAATAACTAAATCACCTGGATAACCTTTTTTGTTTTGTTTTGTTTTTTTACAAATTATTATTAAAGATATCTAGCGGGTGCACCCTGGTGGCCTAGTGGTCTAATATACTAGGGAGCAGTCCCACATACATCCCAAGGTCCTGGGTTCAAGAACAATTAAATAAACTATAAAGTGTTTCCTCCTCCTCTCTCTTCCTACTTGTTTGCCTACTCGACTTCATTCCTGCCTGCACCTATCCTTTAAAAATAAAGATATCTATAGCAATCAGTATACCTTTGGCAATAGTACTTAATTTTTCCCTTTTTGAGATAATATGTCCTGTAATTTTTTAAAATTAATAATTCATTGAAGTAACAATGCATTATAACATATAAGTATCAGATGTTCATCATTATATATTAATGTCTATATATACAGCTATAAGAAATTGCTTATTGTGTAATTGTTCTGCGACCTCTGCTCTGCAAGAGAATGTGGTTCAGACTGTAGGCATTTATGAAAAGCAAGTAAATAAATACTCCTTCAGTGGAATATGTAGTTTGTATAGATTATAATTACTTAAAATATAATTAGCATGATGGACTGTGAGAGTAAATTCCTACAGTGCAGGAAATGAATTACAATTAAAAAGAGAGCTTTTTATCTTTTAATCATCCTTTAAGTTACCTTTCCTTTGGTTGAACATTACAATTCTGTTTATTTTTTATTAATAAAAGTAATACTTTGATTAATGCATATGTGTATAGATGCATATATGTATACACATGTATATGTATGTAGATACACATAAATCGATAGATAGATAGATAGATAGATAGATAGATACATCTGTATTTTCTGACTACTTCATTAGGATATACTCCTACACACCTTCCTTGACTGGAAACCGCCAGGAAACTGAGTTTAAACCTCTTGAATGTCTACGTTTTTACCAAGAATTTACATGCTTTTTACCATAGTACGTTAATCCTCACCGTGTAGTGGATTCTTGAAAATTCTGGTTTTGTCGTATTATGGTGTTAGAATATTTTATTAACAAAATTTTTATTCCTTTACTTTTTTGCTTTTTTAATCTTGATCATTTTTAAAGTTTGCTAGTCAAAAACATTTTGTTTTCTGCTAATTGTCCTATATTGGATTAAATTGTAGTTTATATTATTAATCTTTCTTAGCATCAGACTTATGCTATTTCTTCAGTGTTAAACTTTACCCATGAAAAGTTACGTGTTACCTACTATGTTCTGTGAAACAACTCTGCCTGGTTCTGTTTTTTTCTCTGTTCCCTCACATTTCTTATATATTTGTTTGATACCACAGTTCTCTAAATGATCATTGTATGTCACATTCTGTATTAGTTTTCGAGAAAAGACATTTTTAGAGACTGCCTTCATATTGTTGTAGAACAGTAATATATCTACAAGATATATTTTGTCATATAGACTTTTTAAAGTTGACATTATGTTGCCAAACTAAAAAGCCTTTGCTATTTCCCCTCCCCTACACTTTGTCCAATACCTCCAATAATATGTCTTTGCTGATTTAATCCCTTATTCTGCACTGCTTTATCATTTTATATCTAATTGAAAGAAACTCCAAAGAATATTTGAAATTCCATATTCTCTAATTAAGTTAACCTTGTCTTCAGTAAGAATTTCTGGGAATTATTACTGGATTTACTTTTCTCACTTGACATTTATCATGTTCTTTCTCATATAAGAGAATTTGAGTTTCCCTTTAGATATATAGGTAATCTGTTCTTTAGATGGTAATGTAGGGTTTTCCCTGTAATAGAGTCTTGACTTATATTTGTTTAATTGAATTACACCTACTTGGTTGTTGGTAAATTTTATTTTATTACAGGAATTGATTTAAGTCTGTCAGTAAATAATATCAGGATTTCTTTTGTGTCTTCGTATTTATTTTTCACTGTAGACTTTGCATTTACTGTTATTCTGGCTTAAGGCACTTATTTCTAAGTATTCTTTGGGGGAATGCTTTCCTTGTGAACAAGACAGACAGTTACCCTTTCTGAATCAGTTTTATTCTTGGCAAGATCCTCAACAGTACCACTAATTTTTAAAGAAGATAATTTGAATTCAAAGGCTACCAATAATATCTATATGTTTAGAGATATTTAGTAACTCTTACTTTACCTAAAAATTAGTGAATAATGTCAAAAGGAAGTGATCTTTGCAGACTTAAAAAATTCCTAACAAGTGTTTTACATGTATGTGCTATTTCTATATTATTTAAGGGTGAAATTCAAGTAGTTTTTGTTTTCTGAAATAATTTCTATAGCAGTTTATATCTTTTTTTAGCTTTATACATAATTAGAGCTTAATTGGTTGTTTTATCCATATTGCCTCATTCTATCTTTAAAATAGCTTCTTAGACAATGCTTTTCATTTCCATTTACAAAGAAGGAAACCATTTATAAAGAGGAAACAAAAATTCACAGATGATAGAGTACTGAAATTGGTTCTGTCTAGTTAGTATCATACTATTGAAAGTATCCATAGACTAGAAGCTTTGCTTAAATATCTTGTGATAATTTTTATCTGCTTTAAGTGTAGATTTCATTATTCAAGTACAGTGAGGGTAATATTTCAAGGAACAAATGCTATTGAAAAGATAGTTTATTTCTTTGGCAATCATATTAATTTTTCTGCTTTTGAGATAATATGTCCTGTAATTTTTTAAATTAATATTTCATTGAAGTAACATTGCATTATAACGTATGTTTCAGATGTGCATCATTATATATTAATATCTGCATATACTGCTATAAGAAATTGCTTATGTATGTAATTGTTCTGGAACCTCTGCTCTACAGGAGAGTGTGGTTCAGACTGTAAGCATTTATGAAAGGCAAGTAGATAAATACTCCTTCAGTGGAATATGTAGAGCACAGCACACACCTTGCAGAAGAGCACACGAGGCAGCAACAGAAACAATCAGAAGGCACAGGAGTGACGGGGAAAATGTAGCTAAGAATCCTTCTGTAGTTTCTCTGGAAAAAGCAATGCAAGACAGGATAATAACTAGGATTGTGTATCCAGTTTAAATAATTTCAGTGCGCTTCAGATTATAGGAGCTTTCTCTAGTTATCCAGGACTTGGGTTTGGGGTGTTTCAGTCAGGAGGAGAATAGTGGTCTGGAATATAAAAGCCTCCCAAAAAGAAAGTAGTGGGATGTGGGCTTTGGCTTCGGTCATTTTCACAAGGTGTGTTTATAGGTGAATCTTTTTAGTATCTTTAGGTGTTGACTAGCCCTGTTAAGGGCAGTCTCTTTATGGTCAGAAAGAACAGAAAATGTTAAAGCATCAGGAACAAAATCAAAAGGCACATTCATTTTCATGTAGAGTAAGCCACCTTCATCATGTAATAAGCAGAGTCCAAAAAGCTTCAACATGTATAATATAGATATGCAGTTTGGCAAGGTTAATGAAAAGACTGAGTCTGTCCAATTAGCCCCAGGAGTTTCCAGGGTCTGGCTGGGCAGATGAAATCTATTCAGGTCTTGGCCTATCTGTGGGCACCACCTGGAATCAGTTCTCTAGTCTGGTTTATTTATTTCTACTTGAGGACTTCCTGGAGCACAGTGGCAAATCCAGAATAACCTCATAAATTGGCATCTGTTTCACTGACTATATTAACATTCAAGCTCAGATAATACTGAAGGCAGGGGAACTGCCCTCACAAACTGCTTCCTCCTCTCCCCATTCCAAGCTCATACATCCCCATAATCAGTAAGAACTCAAACACTTTTGGATTTCCCTCATTGAAGGCTATGGAAACAGAATATAATGCAATGATCAGGCAATTATATTGCAATTAAGGAGGTTGGGTAAATTATAAAGCCCATGATGCCAGTTTTAAAAAAGGAAAAAGCCATCCACTATGGAGAATCTACTATTATGCCACATAGATGTTAGCACATTTAACCTTCACATGCAAACATGAATATAAAGGTTCAAAAAGCCTTAATTTGACCAATGTTATTGTATATTAGAATATATATTACTTATTGTCTGTCTGACTTAAAAGTCTATACATATTCCTGTAGTCATATCTAGTATAACAAAAGTATATGGCAATGCTTAAATGTTAATATGTATTATTAAGAATGTTTACATCCTTATTCAGGGAAGTGCCTATCTCTCTGTTCGTGGTTCATTGTGACAGCACAGTGAGAGGAAGAATGTTTTCCTGATTCCTTTGAAATGACTAGGCTTCCACTCTTTTAGGTCAGCTTGCTAGATTTTGTTAGAGTTAAAGCTTAATTTTTTATCAGATTAAGAACTAATTAGGAACTAGGTCTGCCTTTGCTTGGTTTATCTAGGTTGACAAATCTATGATATAATATGGAAATTTTAACTCAGGATAAAAATAATTTTGTAGCAATATGTAAACATGGCGAGGAGTTTTTATTAGTTGGTAAAGTGGTACTTTAAATTTTATCATTTTTCTTGAGATGTATTTTATAGTAAAATTCACCAACTTTAAATGTATGATTCAAGAATTTTGAAGTATGTGTGGTGTGTGTGGTGTGTGTGGTGTGTTGTGTGTGTGTGGTGTGTGTGGTATGTGTGTGTGGGTGTGTGTGTGGTGGTGTGTGTGGTGTGTGTGGTGTGTGGGTGTGTGGTGTGTGTGGTGTGTGTGGTGTGTGTGTGGGTGTGGTTGTGTGTGTGTATGCACGCATGCCTATCAGGTATATATTAAGCTGTAATATGTCTTCTGCTATATAATAAAGCTATGCATTTTCTTTATAGGTGATATATTATTCAAGGTGGTGATGATTTATAACTTACACATTCACCTTACACATTTAGTATATTTTTGTTATTCATATAAACTTTTATGACAACTCTGTACAGTGCCAGTTTAAATTTCTAATAAAAACATTTTGGTGGCGATGAATCTTTACTATGAAAAAGAGAATAATAGGTTATTGCTATATTATAGTTGTTGTTCCCAAAATATTAAATGTAAAATTATGACTACATTATTAAAACCACTTATACATATTAAGTTATTTTCAAATTTTAACCATCATAACCACCCTCACAGGCATGTGAAAATAGATTTGTGGTCTGTATACTGATTTTTTCATTGTGTGCTTCCCAAATGAGGGTGATTGCTGGTCTTCAGACCACATCTTGACAGCTAATCCATTAGAAATATGTCTTTTGAACCATTTAGCAATAGGTCAAAAAATGTCTTCCTGATGTGTGTATGTAAAAAAATATTGTTAATAATTATTCTGCCATCTAAAAGACTTAATTGAATAATAAATATCTGGTTCAAAATAATGACAGAAAATAGTGAATATTATTTTGTAAAGGCAAATAACTGCCCCAAATCTTTAGAATGGGCTGTAGCACTGCAGGAAAAGTATCAGAGAACCAGAGTAACATCCAAAGGCGATTCTAAATACTATATATCTGTTACACTGTTTATATAATTCTTCTGAAAGAAATTGTTCTCCTTTAAGAAGCCCCTGAGGATTAATTTTGTTTACTTTTCTTCTGGTCCCCTAATCCAAACTTCACATATATACCTTTAAAATTTTTCTGTCACTTTTACAAAAAATTTTATTTTGAATCTTATTTTTGAAATTTTACTTCTTTAGATTATGTGCTAGGTTAATTGTCATCAAACCTCATCTTTCATTTTATTCAAGAATACTTGATACAGATATCTGTAAATGGATAATCAAAGAATAAATTAATTTTCCTTTTGGGGTCATTTTTATAACTAAAACTAGTGATGCCAAAACCTCTAGTTTAATAGAGTGAAGTTAAGAATTTAAGAACCTGCTTTCATCTTTTAGTTTTTTGAGATTGTACTCTCTATCTCTACCCTTATTTTCCAACAATATTTTTTTATCTTCATGACTCTTTATAAAGATGATTTTCTTTAAAATATATTTATTTGAAATTTTTTTATATTGAAGGCTGTTTTCTGAAGACTTTAATTCTTCATAGATATTCACATTACCCATAGAAAGAGTTTAAATTTTTAAAGTTAGGTAATATATCACCTGCAACTTTTGTGTCTTCTATAGTTCCTAGTAGTTGTCCAAAGTAATCCCATCAAAAAATCAAGAAAATCTAGAAATTAGTTTATTCATTAAGATGACAAATAAGCTAGAATCATTTGGCTGGGAAAAATTGAAATGCTGTTCCTCAAAATGAAAGTATTCCTCTGTATGTTAAATATGAATAAAAGAAAATAGATGTAAGTAAGTGTATGAAACATGAGTGATAGGATAAAGAAGAATTGAATCTCAGTAATCTAGGGTATTTAAAGAAGTTAAAAGGGCTTTAAAGCAGAGGATATTTTACCCCTTGAAACTATTTCTGTGTGGTTCTCAGGGAAAGGGTATTTGCAGTCACTTAGATCTGCTCTATTTCTACAATATGTACTTTCAACCAGTTGCAGGACTACTGTTCTGTCTGTAGAAAATGCGAGTTGAATTTAAAATTGTCAAGATAACTGTCTATGTATTAAATTTTATCTTAAAAATTTACTACATAGTGCATTTTAGCATCAAATATATAATGTACTAAATAGGGTTTTAATATCTGCCCTTTTCTACAATGCTTTCTTAACTGAATATTATGACAGAACATATTTGGTCAAAATTACTCAGCATTCCGTCTGCAAGAATTGCTGATGCTGTGTTTTGGGCAAATAACTACAACTTTCTCAATACATTCTTTATCTCTCCATATATTTACACACAAATGCACACATACACAATAATTGACCTGTTGACTAATTTATTATTTGTGATTGATTAATTGGAATCCCAAGAAAGAGCAAGTCCCTAGTTGAATGAAGCCAAGATTGTGATTGTCACATATATGCTAAAGAATGTTTTCTTTGAACTATTTCTAATATTTAATTAAACTCTTAAGTATTTTTATATTTACCTCTGCCTGACCCAATGCATTTATTTAAAATTAATATGATTTTAGCAGTATGTTTTTTTAATGTGTTGTTTTTAAATATATTAAAATAAGAATTTTCAAGAATGGGGTTCATAAAGGATTGAGACAAGAAGGGATGCAGTGTTTTCTATCTAATGGAGCTAATGTATTAGAAAAGTTCTCCCAAAACTCCACTCCAGCTGCCACTTCTGCAAGGATCTAATTACCTATGACAAAGTGTAGCTTGAGAGCCAACAAGTCAAGGGAAATGAAACAGAGAAGTTGCAATTAATACAAAGAGCTTGCTGTGAGGTAACCTAAGACTCTTTAATACAATATATACATGGAGGGTATATAGCATACCTGGTCTTCTCTATCAAATATTCACTACCATGTCAATTGTATTGTTTCGCTTAGCTCCCTGGATGTTAATCATGACTGATCCATTCCAGATGTATAAAATCAATGGGAAGGATTTGGTACAAATGTGTTTGACTTATCTGTGTATTAGGCATAAAACAACAATAATAGTACTCAATCAGTTTTAAAGCAAAGTTTATACAAAGATTTTCCGTAATATTTACTGGCCCCACACATGTATAGCCTCCCTCATTATGAATATCCCCCGCTAGAGTGGCACATTTGTTACAGTTGCTGAGCATACATTGAAGCATTATAATCATCCAAATTTCATAGTTTAGAAATAACTCAGGGTTATACTTTTTATTTGTTTAGAGAAATGTACAATGACATGTATTCATTATCATAACATACATAGAATTTACACCATTCTAAAAATGGTGTGTTCCATCTCTTCTTTCCCATCTTATCTCTATTCCTGGCAACCAATGACGTTTTTGCTGTCTCCATACTTTTGCCTTTTTCAAAATACCATATAGTTGCAATCATTCAGTATATAACCTTTTTTAGATTATATCTTTCACTCAGACATATGCATTTAAGTTTCCTCCATGTCTTTTCATGTTTTGATAGCCTTTGATAGATCATTTTTTTTTAAGCATTGGCAGATATTCCATTGTCTGGATATGTATTCATTCACCTACTGAAAGACATTTTGGTTACTTCCAAGTTTGAACAATAATAATTTTACAGATTATATTTAAGTTGTCTACTTTTATCATATTATATTATTTCCAATAATTGTTTTAATTGTCCTTTAAAAAGTAAAGCCTTATTTGCCTAGACAACATGAATATGCTTAAGAGAATTAAAAAAAAAATTGGAGAGTGGTTAGGGACTGAAGACATTTAATAAGAAATTGGTAGAAGCTATTACTGACAGAAAATTAGTGAAATATAAAGATAAAATATATATAGATATTTGTTAACAAAATAATTTACCGCAATTATTTGCTCTGTAATGCTCTGTAATATTACTCTGTAATATTCTAAAGAGAGTGCAAGATGTCTTTATATTTTATATTACCATGATGAGTTCAGTCTTTATATTCTCAAGCATCTGTGCCATTTTGTTCATTGTGGTCATTATGTGGTGAATAGTACAAACTATTGACATAAGTGGGGTAGAAATGAATGAGCATGGGCAGCTAGGAGTTGAACTTTTTCACTCTAAGAAGTGGTTTCCTTTGTAGATTGTGCTTCCCAGAGATTCTGGTAGCTCCTGTCTTCATTCTCATTTGTCTCTAAGTGATTTTTAAATTATTCTTTGATTTTCTCTTTTACCCAGGAGTCATTCAGAAGTATATTGTTTAGTCTCCAATTAATATGTTTTTCCAGCTTTATTTTTGGGATTGATTTCTAGTTTTAAGCCATTGTGGTCAGAGAAGATGTGTGGTGTGATTTTTTAGTCTTTGTGAATTTTAGACATGTTTTGTGTCCCAACTCACATTCTGTCCTTGAGAATGATCCATTCACACTTGAGAGGATTTTGTGCATTATGTAGTCATTGGATGAAGGGTCAGGTATATGTCTAAAAGACGATTCTTTTCCAATTGGTCATTTTAAACTGCTGTTTCCCTGTTGATTTTCTGCCTGGTTGATCTGTCCATTGTGTAAATGGGGTGTTGAAGTCTCCTACTATTGTTGTATTGCTGTCTGGGTCTTTGGTCAGTTCTAGATATTTTTGCTTAATATATTTTGATGCTCCTTCATTTGGTGCTTATGTGTTAATAAGAATTATGTATTCTTGTTGGACTGACCACTTAATCATTATATAATGTCCATCTCTGTCGTTATGCTTTTTAGTTGGAAGTCTGTTTTATCCAATATAAGTATAGTTCCTGCCTTTTTTTTTTTTTTTTTTTTTTTTGGTTGCCATTTGACTGTAGGATTGTCTTCTAACCATTGACTTTGAGCCTATGTTTATCTTTTGAAAAAAGATGAGTTTCCTGAATGAAGCAGAAGTGTGGGTTATGCTTTTCAATCCATTCAGCCGCTATGTGTCATTTGATTGCGTTCAGTCTGTTAACATTTAGGGTGGCTGTTTATATGTAACTATTTATTGCCATTTTATTCATTGTTGTCTGGGTGTTGTTATAGAGAATACTTTTATTCTTCTTTTTCTCTTCGTAGGTCGGTTAAATGCAATTATATTTTGATCCATTTCCTTGTTTTGTCTGTTTTTTCCCTGGAGATGTGTTTTGAAGTTATACTATAGCTTGCATTAGGAATTCTATATTTATTTCCTGTTTTTATCTGAAAGCAAATTAGTCTTGAACTCATAACCATTGCATTTTTATTCTCTTTTCCTCTCCACTTTTTATATTTTGCTGTCTTGCTGTTTTTAAGTGTTTTTTTTTAACACCTTATAGGACTTCCTTTAGTTTTGTGGTGATGAATCCTTTAACATTTGCTTATCTGAAAAGCTTTTTATCATTCCTTCAATTTTAAATGGTAGTCTTACAGAGTAGAGTATCCTAACAGAGATCCTTTGCTTTCAGCACTTCGAATATATCATATTGAGAGATCAACTTAACAATCTTTTGGGGGCTCTTTGTATGTTATTCATTCTTCTCTATCTGATTTAAAATTTTTCTATCTTGCATTTTTGGCATTTTTATGATAATGTGTGTTTGTGTAGGTCTGTTTGGGTTTCTTTTGTTTGGAACTCTTTGAATTTCCTTGATCAGGAGCCCTGCTTCATTCCTCAGGCTAGGGAAATTTTCAGCTATCATTTCTTTCAGTACAGTTTCTGTCGTGGAACTATACAATTCCCCTTTTCTCTCATTTTTGCTTGGGACTCCTATGATGCAAATGTTATTCCTTTTGATGTTATCCCATAGGTCTAATATGCTGTGTTTGTTTCTTTTCAGTCTTTTATATCTTTGCTGGTTTGCTTAAGTTCATTCCTCTGCCCTGTCTTCTAGATCATTAATTCTATTAGCAACTTCCTCAGCCCTGCTCTTGAGTCCATATATTTGTTCTTTAGATCAACTATTGTGTTCTTCATTTATTTGACATTTCTTTGAGCTCTTCATATCTTTTGTTTCTTTGTTGTGGTTCTCTTTTTCTTCCTCTATTGTTTTCTTATTTTCCATTAGTCTCATGTTTATCACTGTTGTCATAAATTCATCCTTAGGTAATTTGAACATGTCTGTTGCATTTCAGATTTTCTCCTGAGGTTTTTATTGGATTCATCACTTCATGTATATTTATCTGTATCTTTAATCTGTTTGAAATCCTTTTTTTAAAAAAATTTTTGTGAGGTTTCCCTAAAGAGATAACCTTATGCTGGGAGTTAACTTGAACCAAATAGACCTGAATCTTGGTTTGAATGCTGGAATTCCTTAATCGTGTGACCTCACCACTGGTTGGATGTTGAAGCTCTGTAGTAGACCCTATGTGGATACCCAGGAGTCTAGCCTATGGGTTTAGAGATTGCATGTGGGATGCAATGTGTGACAGGTATGAACAGTAAAGTTCACCTGTGAATTGTTGTTGGTCCACAGTCAACAAGCAGGCCTCATTTCCACCTCTACCAACAGAATGATGCTAGCTGGTAACTGTTAAATTTTTCTCCCTTCTGCAAGACTCTTCCGCCAATGACACTATAATCCCAGAGACACTATTTCCATTGCCCTTAGTACTAGGGATGAGATTTTATATGGGCAGGTCCTACAGTTTGGAAACAATGATGGCAGGAGGCAGCTGCCTGTACAGATTCCCCTTGGGAGCTGTGAATCAACTGTGTTGCCTGTCTTCTTTCAGTCCATCACCAAGACACCCCACCTCTGGATCAGTGATTGCATTTCCACTGGTGAGCTCACTGATGCTGGGCTGAGTCTTTTCTGCAGGAGTTCTTTTTTTTCGCAAAGCTCTACCCAGTCTGCTCCGACTTTCTCCCCCTAGAGCTTGGAATCCTGACACAAAGTGATGCAGACACTGGATGTTCTTGCCTACCATTTGTGGTGTTAAATGCTTCTGCCATCTATGTATCTGCTAGTCCTCCTTGTCAGTATTTGTTTCAGCAAAATAGGTGTTTCCTAGTTTTTCTGTGGTGAGCAGGGGAGTCTGGAATCTTAAAAGTTTGCCATCTTGGTGGGCTGGCCTCTGTAACTGAATTAAAATTCCTGGTTACTGAATATTATTACAAGCATCCCTTATTCTCAATTGTTAATCATGTCAGCATGGAAAGAGCACTCTGTTCAAAGAAAAACAATATGAATATAGCGCTTCCTATAATTAATAGAACAGCTGATATATGTGGAAATATGCTCTCATTAAGGTCAATTGTCAATAATGTAGTAAAGCAAGTTTGATATTAAAGTTTATTTTATAGTACTGTCATAAAGATCTTATCTGTATTTTTCCATTTGTATTTCAAGTTTGATGACAGTTCCATATATCTCTTAAGCAATCATATTTATCAAAAAATATTGAAGAGAGATGACTCATATCAGTGATCTGGCTTCAGTGACTAAGTACTCCATTCACTAATAGAATCTTGAAAAGATGACATTTATTGATCTTCAACTGCCCTATTTTAAGTCTCACAGAATATAGAATTCCTAATGTGTATGAATACAAGGTATATTATTAGTCTTCCTACTGATTCATATGAGTGTATGTGTAAATATATTCATGTGTGTAGATTTTCTTAGGTATATGATTACCATTACTGTATTCATATACAGTTTTAGTTCTTTTTTCAGAGAGAAGGGACATACCAACTCAGCCTCCCAAATTACAATTTTGTGAACCCAGGTCTATACTCAACACACAAAAATTCATTCTATTTGTTTGATATATGCATAATATAAACAGCCATATGTTAGCCTCAGATGAAAGGTAAAATTTTTTGAGTCAAAATAGCATTACAATGTATATTTTTGCATTCAGTTATACAAATATGTACATATTTATTCATAAGTGTATACATTATTTATATATATAAGCTTATGCATATATATGAAATGTGAAGTATTGCCAATAAATTAAGTCTTAAAATATGTATATGTTACTTACAATAGATTATGCCATATTAATGTAACCAATAGAAACTTAAATATAGGTGATTCAGCCTATCAGAAGTATTTCCCCTCATTATCTCAGTGAGATAATGTCTTCTTATTGTCAGAGTTAGGAAATGCTTTTTGTAATTTTTGTGTGTATTGCCCCAAATTTATATCTCCTAGACATTTGGTTTATAACATGCATAAATATATTCATTAATGTTCTTTGTAAAAGTTTTATTTGTGTAAAATTTAATTATGAATATTTCCACAGAAACACATGATGACTTAAATTTTTCCCACTATAAATATTAACCATAATTATGTTAAGAATATTTTAGTGAATGTTTGCTATCTTAGAAATTAAGAAAAATCCTTTTCATAACAGGTTTCTAACAGCAGTTCTCACTTTAGAGGTAGTAGGATATTTAGAATCCTCTATTCTAAATAACACTAAATTTTTTTCCTAGCTAGAGGTATGCTTTATATATTTAGGCAAAAATGAAATAATTCTGTCTTCTAATTCAGTAATACATGTGACACTTAATATTTTGTATGTACTGTTTAAGTTATAGTGGGCAATATTACATCCTTTGAGGAATTTTAATATAATTTCCCATTATTAATTGAGATTTGGTTTTGCTTGAAGTAACTTTTACTGGTATATTGAAAATAAAATTTTAAAGAGAATAAGCTTTTATATTTAAAAATGGATTATGATAATATGGGTAAGTACTAATAATGGCATTTCCATATACTTGCAATTACATTTTAATCATATGGATTCATTTTACTTGCTTTCCAAATAAATTCTTTAATGAAATGTTTTCTCCTTAGAGTATAGTCTTTATATTAAACTTCCTTCAAGAAGACTATCTCATAATTAAATTAATTTAATAATCAGCTCTGATAGAACATATAAAAATAAAATATACTTTTAATTCTTATGTAATTAAGATATGCACATTTAATATGTTGGTACTAAGAACAGATCTGTACTTACATATTATAGCACAAATAGTCTAATAGCATATCCACTTGTTGAATTTCAAGGAAGCGATAGGAAGGCAGGACTTCTTGCTTTATTTTTACATTATGCACAGACTTGCCCATTAATATGTGCTATTTTTTAATTTTATATCGCTAAAAAAAGAATTTCATTCTAAAGTACTTAATAATGGCATTTTTCCTTTAATAATTAAGAAAACATAACCTTGATATTTTCAGTTCTTGGTTGTTGTTTTTTTAATAAAGATTTTAAGTTCTGTATCTAGTTTGTAAGTCAAAATTGTATGAATTATTTTTGCAGGTAATTGGGGATTAAATGGGGAATCAATGAATTTTTGTGTAATTGGCTCAAATTTTTAAAAATTGTTTTCATTTCCACAAAACAAAATGACAAACTGTCATCGTTATCATCTTTATCATGATCATGATGATCATCATACTGTCTGTCCTCCCTCTTTCCCTCTTTGCCTCCTTATCTCCTTCGCTCCCTGCCATTTACTCATCATCTTTTGTGTAAATTCTGAGACAAAGTCTTACAGGTTATATAAATCTTGGTCTAGTCAGTAAAGAGAAAGCACACAGCTTTTAAAGAAACATTAAGATAGAATATGATTAAGCTCTGATAGATTGGTAACTATTAAGATGGAAAGGGGACTCAAATATAAACTGTTATATTTACTCTTTGGGCTAAAGGAGAGGTCCCAAGAAGGGACAGATTTACGAGGGAGGTGACAAGAAGTCAGTGCTGAAGGTACTGCCAAAACTGAGAGCAGGAAGTATACCTCTGGATGAACCTATTCCTGAGTGTGTTTTGAACAGGCTGAGAGTACTCTTGGAATTTCTTTGTTATTAAAATAAGTGCATAGTTTCCTAAAAATTTTTAAGAAGTTGTGTATTTGAAAGGTATATTTTTTCTTGTGGTAACATTAGTTTTCAGTATACGTTTTACAAGCATACGTTCATTCTTTATCAAACATTTGATAACCCAGCACCTCCACCTTGATAGTGCTCCACCACTGTCCACTGGCCTCCCACTAGCCTTTGCTCTAACCTCTCACTCCTATTCCCTCTGGTAACTTCAGATCTGTTCTCAATGTCCAAGGGCTAGCTTTTGTTTTAATTTGTGTATTAATTTGCTTTGTTTCTTTGTATTCTACCTACAAATTATATCTATTATTTGTATTTCTCCCTCTGACTTTTTCCACTTGGCATAACCTCCTCTAGTTCCATCCATGCTGTCACAAATGGTAGGATTACATCTTTTGCTGTTGTTGCAGCTGAGTAGTATTCTGTTGTGTGTGTGTGTGTGTGTGTGTACACATATATATATATATATATATATTACTTCTTTATCCATTCATCTTTTTATGGACACTTAGGTCATTTCCATTTGTGGGCTAATCTGAATAGTGCTGCAATAAACAGGGGAATGCAAGTATTTCTTTCAATTAGTGCTGTTATGTTTTTGGGGTAAATACCCAAAAGTGAGATGATGGGATTATTTAGAATTTCCAGTCTCAGTTTTTTGAGGAATCTATACTCCTTTCCATAATGGTTGCACCAATTTATGCTCCCATGGAACGTGCATTTTTAAGCAATGTAAAATTGCTAACATTTTTTTTTAAGGAAAAGCATAGGCAGGAATGAAGGTGAGTAGACAGGCAGGAAGAGAGAGGAGGAAGAAGCATTTTACTTTTAGATATACATCTTGACTGTTATCCCTACCCAAGGTTACAAACCTGGTCCTTGAGACCTATGTGGACTTCACTTGCCCAGAGACATTGGATATAACCACTTTCCAACCAGGTTGCACCTCTTTATTGGATATAGTTACCTGAACTGAAAATATGAAATTGTTTGTAATCACTTTAAACATAGTAGGTGGCTTACTCTTTGTTATAACTAAGTTAATATGAGTGTGTAATTGTTGTCACAGTGGATTGACTGAATTTTAGAGAGGCTTCTCTAACCCCTTTTTCATCTAAACCTTGTCCTTGGGTCTTGTCTTCAGAGTGCCTCATCCAGGGCAGCAATAATTCTGCTAAGTCAGTTTAACTCTTTAAATGTTTACCCTTAATATCTAATTGATTAGTCTCATCTCTGATCAAATTCTGCATCTTCTATGTACCCTTGATATATGATCATCCAGGTTTGCCTCTAGTAAGAATTTTGTTGTTTAACAAAGTCTTCCTAATCTTGGAATATTTTTTTTATCTATAGCCTCCACATTTTGTTCCTTGTGTATAAATGCCCTCTTTTTGTATTCATCATTGAGCTCCATTTCTCTTCTTTATTGTGATAGTCTTAATATCTATCACAATACTTCTGAATAAAGCCTTCTATACTGCTTCTAAAGTGTCAGGATAATTTTTTTTCGTTAACAAGTTCAAATGCGTCCCACATGAACAAAATAGTCATTTTAATCATTAATATTGTATTGTATAGTAAGATATTGATTGGAAATATTCTATACATTTAATAAAATTCAAGTGAAATATATAACTGGATTAACTGAAGACATAATTAGATGTACTCAATATCAGTTAATTGGGATTTATTCAAAATCTCTAATAGTATGCAGATAGACTGTTTTATAGTAAATTATTTAAGCTATACAAATATGTTTATTGCATAGTTTTACTCATAATTGGTAGAAAAATTATAATAAAATTTGTGGTAAATATAGTGCCTATAGTCTAATGAAAGAACAAATGGTTTTTAAACAAGATTACTTTAAAAGTCAGAAATTTTAATTACTGTTAGATTTCTGTCACTAAATGATATCATAGCTTGTTATAGATTAAAATGTTAAATACTCATGAGTGTGCGAAGCATGTTATGTGGATATTTGTGTGTATTTTTAATTTTAATGATGTTTTAAATAATTTTAGACTTATAAAATGTAGTATATAGTACAGTTACCATGTATCCCACACTGTTTCCCTCATTAACTCATATTACTCTGGTAAATTTTTCATAATCGATGAATCAATATTGATAACATTTTATTAACTAAGATATTTTATTCAAATTCTCTTTTTTATGTAATATTTTGTTACTGTTTCAAAATTCCTTCTGAGCTATTATATTACACTAATTCATCCTATTCTTTAGCCTTTCTAGAACAGTTGTTTAGGCTTTCTTTGATTTTGATAGCCTTGAGAGTTTTGAGGAGTGCTGATCAGTATTTTGTAAAAAAACAGTCATTCCATTGAGATTGGTTTGATTTTTCCTCATGATTAAAATGGTAACACAGGTTTTGGGTGGAAGATCACAAAAGTAACGTGATATACTCATGGCAACATGTCAAAGTGTACCTGTTTATATACATGATATCTCTCTTGGTGTATATCTTAAATACTTGACAAAGGTAGTATATGTCTATTTTCTTTACTGTAAACTTTTTCTCCTCTCCCCATACTGTATTCTTTGGAAAGAAATTGTTATATGTAATCCACATTTAAGGGCTGAAGTACCATGCCTCACTTTACTTCAAGGTGGCATACTTGCATATATTATTTAAATATATTTTATATGATAAATATAGTCTTCCTTTCCTCCCTCCTTTTCATCGGTCCAATACCTTTTCTCCCTCAATAGGAACTCATAGATGTTTTTATGTAATCGACATATTTTGTTTTTTCCTCAAATTAAAATATATTTTTATTTTTAATGCTTTAAATTTTATTGAGGAACATTGTATCATAACATTATATAGGTCTGTTACACATAATTATAAATCAACATCTGTATATAATACATTGAGTTTCCCTTTGCAGTCCATTTCTTTCTTAACTATGCAATTGATTCCTTCCACCCATTCTTTCTACTCTTCTTTCCCTACTCCCTTGCAGAAACTATTTTTTATAAACTAAATGTATATTTTTTTATTTATTCATACACTTGGTTGTTTTTTCTGTATTCCACCTATGAGTGAAATCACATGTTGTTTATCTCCTTCTGGCTTATCTCACTAAGTATAATTCCTTCTGGGTCCATCCATGTTGTTAAAAATAGAAGGATTTAATCTTTTTGAGAGTTGAGTAATATTCTATTGAGTATGTCTACTACACATTCTTTATCCACACATCTGTCAATGGGCGTTTAAGTTATTTTCCAGCTCTTGCTATTATAAATAATGCTTCAAAGGACATGGGCATTCACATATCTCTTTCAATTAGAATCGTGGTGCTTTTAGTGTAAATACCCAAAGTGGGAAACTGTATATGGAATTTCCGTTTTCAGCTTTTTGCGGAATCTCCATACTGCTTTCCATTAGATATTCCAGTTAGCTCTTTGGTATCTTTAGCATAAACATTTCACTATGCTATTTTTTTCTCAATACTTCCTTTATGACATCATAAGATGCTCTTACCTTTTTTTACTTCCTTTCCTACTCCTAGAATCAGCCATTTTTCCAAGGATCTCCTGTTCCATTTACTGGAGAATGCCAGTAGAAACCAGGATGTAGCAGCAAAGTCAGCCTGGTAGCAAATACATTTAGACCTGACAGAGCAAGCAGAGACTTACGTATAATAAATTTACTACATACATATATCCCTAAATATTTCTCTGTGTATCCATCAGTATCTGTATTGAGCTAAACATAAATTATTACTGTTCTATCCAACTCTAATTTATTACCGTATGGAAATTTCAGTCTTTTCCCTCTTCTTATAACATCACACTCAAATAGTGAGAAACTGGGACTCCCCCATCTGCTTTCAGTTTACTTAATTGCTCACTTCTAGTTAAATTATGGCACTATCAGAATTCTTAACCCATATTTCCATGGAAAATAACTTTATCAAGTACAGTTATACTCAGTTTATCTTTAGTCCTATAAACTTCACGCACTTCCAAAGTTGCTTATTTTAGAAGCCATTTTCACCATTTTCTTTAGTGGTATTATTTCAGGTATTTGGAATACGTTTGTAGACTTTTGTCTTTATCTTCATTTTATTATATAAATTTTTAACCTTTTAGATGTTTTTATGACTTGCATGTTGAGTTTTTTCATGCTGTCAAATTTATGGTATTCTAGCTTTCTGTTAATATGCATGTTGAATTTTTTCTTAGCATTTACCCATTGCACTATCATTTAGACTAGTTTTACTGACCCTCTCCAAATCCCCTTGTTCAACCCATGCCGCTCTCCTGAACTGTTGGCAAATCACTGAACTACTTATTGTGTCCTTAATTTGTGTTTTCTGGAATGTCATATGGTTGGAATATATCAGTATGTGAACATTTTTTTTAAAAGAAGAGTGCAGGCAGTAATGAAGGCAGATAGGCAGGCAAGCAGGAAGAGAGAGGAGGAAGAAACATCTTTATTTTATTTTTATTTAGTTTTTCGCACTGGCTGCTTTACCCCAGGTGTCGGACTTGAACCCAGGGGTAGGTGGCCTGCTCCTTCAGAGGCAAGTAACCTACCGCTGCTCCACCAGGGCACACCCAGTGTGTGAATTTTTGATATAACTTTTCTCTTACCTCAAACTATTAATCTGAAATTCATCTACATCTTTCTGTTTCCTGTTAACTAATTCTCCTCTATTATGAATAATGACTCTGATACTGTTATATCAAAATTTGTTTATTTACCAAAAGTCAGGATCTTTATTCATTTAACTTTTTGACAATTCTGACTAAAGATGCTACAAATATTCATGGGAATGTTTTATGTGACTATAGGTTTCCAGTTGGTAAAATGTCTAAGTTTATCTTGATACTGCTTATGAGTATATTTCAAAAATAAAATCCAGTTGAATAGGAGTTGCTCAAACAATATGTTTAGCGATATACTGCTGGTAATGAATAAGTTAATTGTAGAGAAAAAAATGAAATCCAGGTTACTATATCATATAGAGATATACAGCAGTAAAATAAACAAATTGTAGTTCATCATAGGTCCTTTTATAGACGTGGTATAGACAAATTCATTATGGTTACATTATAGGTGACATTCTCCTAAAATAGGAAATTGTTACTGCATTTTTCTTTTTCTGTAGAAAATTCTGTTCCAATCTTTTGAGAATATAATATCTTTTAAATATTTGGTTAAAGCAGAATGATGATATTTAGAATAAAAGTTATTTGAATGAAATTAATGAACATAGTGTAATGCTAAATAAAAAATAAATAACCTATTTTCAGTTAACTTGATCATAAGATTTCTGAACATCTATATTTGTAAAGATCATACATTGGTAAAGCATGGAGCTCACTAAAATACAGATTACCAAAACATAATTTAAATTAGGAAAAGAAACCAGATATTTTTCTGACATTGTGATTTTTGATGAGGACATGGAAGTAAATTTATCACTTGAATATAATCTCTCCTTCATAGTCAAAACATTTTTGACATATCACTATTGCCTGTATTTTTTTCTAAAGTGAATTATTCATCTTTATATCTCCTTAAACATAATATATATAATATTTTATTCATTATTTTCTCTCTCTCTTATAAATAATAGTTATTGACTAAGTCAGTAGAACAAGAATTTCCATAGACTCTGCAGCCATCAATAATGTGCTTTATGTTTATAGCCTTCATGTGTATATCATTGTTGTTACTTTTTCATACTCTTCCTTCTGGAACTGAGTACTTCAGTTTTTCAGTTTAAAAGCTGTCTTCCCGATAATTAATATAAAAAATAATGTATAAACCTGAAACATAGAAAACAAGTTTCAAGTTCAGTTCCTCCCCCACCCCCGCTTTTAAGAAAATGATTATTTCCAAATAATTTGGAAAATAAAAATTTGTTTCATGGGAAGATTTGTGATTTATGCAGCATATCTCTGACTTTGCCTTTGAAGAAATTTTATTGGGAAAGTTTATCACTCATTGTATTATTTGGCTTGTATTTAATGCTGACCGATCCTTGAACTCTCGCTGACTATGGCCAGTGCAGTGACTTTATGCATTTAAAGTTTTGAAAAATGACACGTATATTCTCTAAATGATGTGATTGATTTAACTGGATCATTTTTAAAGCTGTATATTATATCACATATAAGCAGAATTAACACGCTGCACTTAGTTTGTGAGCTTAAGACTGTCGTCGATAGATAATTCTTCCTTATAGAGAGCTGATGTTTGCAGAAGACAGTCTTACTTCTAAATCAGTACATTAAAAAATTCCTAAATCAAAATAAAAGGGATGGAAGCAAAATATTAGCCACCACCATTTTATCACTCAAATGAGGTGCCTGGTCAAATTCAGCTCCAGCATCCTGTCTCCTAACAACTTTTCCCTCTTTCCTTGAAATGGCTATTTGCCCATAGCATAGCTCCTCCTTGTAAAACTTTTCGTACAACATTTTAATGGTCTTTTCTCATCTTTACTGCATTTTACTTTCACTTATCTCTATTCCCCTTACTATCTTTTAAGATCTTTCTAGACAGAGTATCACCTTTGTATTTCTCGCAGCTAGTCTCCTGCTTATCTTTTAGTGAGTCTTCATAGTAAATTCTTCTGTTTGATCTGAACTACAGATGATCAGATTTCTTTTTGATTTTGATTTTATATTATTTTCCAATAAGATCTCATTAAAATATGAAAAACCCACATATAAGAAAATTTTGTGTTAATGGATTTATCAGGAGATGCAGACTATAAATATGTTATATTCATGCAAAAAATTTAGGTAGGAGTAACACTTCTTGGTTTTATACCCTTAATGAAAGCCAGACATCCATAATTTTCTTAATTTTAACTAGAATTAAAGTTATAGAAGACACAATTGTATTTCTTCTAAAACTAATAATAGAACTTTCCCATTGATGATCTTCTATACCAGGGACATAGCAGAATGTTTAGAAAGGGATAAATCTAGAGATTGCACAACAAATTCCTCATGTTCCATATTTATTTTTGTTAAGATACTTATACTTCTGTTTTCAGTTTTCTATAAAAGAATAATATACTAATATACTTAGAATCATGCCTGTCACCAGATGATAGCTTCATGAGCACAAATAATGGAGCAGTAGATGTATGGTGGCATCTCAGCTACAATAAGGCTATTCCATTAAGTACATATTACTTTTTCTTCTCTTTATAGACATATTCATTTAATAGATATTATATGACAGACATTGTACTGTTATCTCTTTTTTCAGAAGAACTTTAAGACCATTATACTTGAAATATCTCATTGCTTTGAATTTACAGGGAAAACTAAATTTTCTGAAGAACAAGTTTTTTTGAAAATAGAAATTTACATTTATTATATGTTTTTCTATAAAGTTTCCAGACTAGCACTTTTACTTTCGTTGTGCTTTATGGGGTGAAATTATAATTTTACATTGAGAATAGTGAACTATTGACAATTTCATATCAAATAAGCTGTAAACTTTAAGGGCTTAATAAGCACTTTATTTTTTATTTTTACTTTTTAAATGCAGGCAGGAATGAAGGTGAGTAGGCAGTCATACAGGAAGAGAGAGGAGCAAGAAGCACCAAATATTACTTATTTTTATTTAGTTCACACTGATAGTTTGCCCCTGGACCCAGGACTCAAACCCAGTGGTGTTTGGCCTGGACTCCTTTAGAGGCAATAGATCTAACTGGCTACTCCACCAGGGGTTTATTTTCTAAGCATGTAATGTTTATATTAGAGTTCTGAAGCAGGATATAGTTTTATTGTTTGCTATCTATTTATTTTATTATGAAATATGATTTGGTAGCTAACTACAATTCTATGTAGACTTGTCACTAATTTTTTGTTTTCATAATTTCATTACTATAATTTTCCATGAATAATGCTTGTTATTACTAATGTATTTTTTTCTTTTGATTACATCACTCAGAACTTATTTATTCTTAAGGCATAGTTTGTTAAGAAATATTAAGTGAGGAGAATTATAATAACATTACTAACTTCGTATCTTCCATACATAATACATCTGGAATAATTCAGAAATTTTAGATAATCTATACAGTTTATCCTGGTGTGGCAGATTATAGTATTACATAATTGGGATGTAAAGTTAAAATTAGTTATGTAAGTATGTCCTAATTCAAGGTAGAGGTGGAAGTATAATGAGAAAATACTTTTTATTAACTTGCACCTAAACCTTAAAAAATATATCATTTAAATTTTATGCATTGAAATTTATATTAATCTTTTAAAAAGAGCTAGCTGGTCTATGATCAGTAGAGAATAATCCTTTTATATTTAAAATAACTATTTGCACATAGACTAGAATTTGAATATGAAGATTTACTTAAAATGTCTCAGTATATCTAACAGAAGTTTTTATCACAATGTCTTGCTTAAACAGAAAGGATCCAAAAAGTAATTAGAAAGTTTTTTGGAAGTTATCTACTCTAAATAATTCCAAATTCAAGGATCTCATCCAGTATACCCATGACATTATCCTATGACCAAACATAAAATGGTAACAGATTATTGATTTGAAAGGTATTCTACATCTTGTTTGACAATGCTGAAACTTACTTTTGTATCTGTGATTCCAACTACTAGTGAAGGGCATGTAAGAAACAGAATGCAAGTCTAGTCTGCCTTCTGCGTATCATTCATTCATTCATTCATTCATGTGCTTACCCAACCATGGTGATTGGCTAAAATTTTGTATCATATCCTGCATGTGAAAATGGATATTAAAAATCTCTGCCCCTGAAATATGAGCAAGTCAGAAAGTCAGCCAGTGTGATCAGTTTTACCAAGGAAGTGTATCTAGAGTTCTCGTGGAAATGAATGAAGGACTAGACTCACCAGAGAATAAATGTTAAGAAATTCTCCAAAGAGGAAAAGGGCTTTGTCCAGAGCAGATGTTTCTGATACAGAAAAATGTATTCAGGCTGAGTACAAAATGGGAGCGTGAATTTCAAAGAGATAATGATTTGTATGCAGATTGAAGTGAATGAAAATGACATTCGAATGTTTAAAGACTACATTTATTACACCTATCCATTTTCTCTTTTTCAGACTAAACACCTATCTTTGATTGTTTTATCCTTTATTATATAATTTGGTTTTAACTTCCATGTCAGTTTCTTTTATAAAAACATGAAATGTTTAAAGAGGACAAAATAGTCTGCATATCCAGAGTGCCTTCAGATCTATCTTTGCATACAGCAATGTTAAAGCTATTTCTTATCAACCTAACTGGGTGATACTATTGAACTAACATGTTAAGAGCAATATACCATAAAGTATAAATATTCCATTATTATGTAGATGTTGCCCTAATAATATAGTACTGCTTTTAAGTGAAAATTCAAGAATGTGAGTTAGGATTGGTGGGATAAAACTTTCCTTTTAATCTGATTGAACATGTAAACTATGTACATCTTTTTATATTAATCTCCTAAGGTCATTCTATAGGGGCAAGGTTAAGCAGATACTTAGCAGCATGCATCCATTGATTTAATGGATTTTTCACCTGGTACACATCAGCCATCTGGAGACCAGAGCAAACTGGAATTTGTTCCGGTTTGTGGGTAATTGAGAAAAGAGAGAGAGGTGGGGATTGAGAAAATCTATGCTCCAGTAATTAGCAACTTCCAAATAGCTGAGTAGCTACTGGGAATTATGCCAGCATTAGTCATAGTTCATTTAACTTTATTCTTGATCACATTGGGAAGTAAAAGAAGGTAGAGTCACTGAATCCAGGGATTCACAGTAAACCCAGAATTGACCATCAGCTTCTGACGGTTAATGATCCTATTTTTGTGCCTCTTTAAAGACAAGGTCAAAGTAGACCTTTGATTAGCCTTTGTACATATACTTGAAATATGTTTTCTGTTCACTAAACAGAATGCAGACATTTCCTTTTTAAAGAAAATTCCCATGCATAGCAGCTTTTTCAAAGCACATGTTTTCTGTATCCCTTATTTGTTATTTAATTTTACATCAGTATTCAATATACCCTGGTGGTTACGAGCACAGGCTCACCCACTTCCTGGAAATGCACATCGGGTTTGCTATTTGGTGCACATGAGGACATGGTTTAAAAATATTGCTGAATCTTTTCAGTCTCGGTTACAGATTAACAAAAGAAAAGTAATGTCAAATTTATGAAATGGTTGCCACTTAATTAGGTATGTAAAGCAGCACAAACTTTCTTTGATGTATAATAGATATTCAGTAAAGTGAAGCTGCTGTTGTACATTGACTGACTTGACTTATTTCATTTCCCCATTCGTTTCCTTTCCTCCCTTAACGGGGTGGGCGGGGGTCTACATCTGCGATATAAAAGGACAGTTGGTCATATGGCTTCACGGTATTGTGCATGGAATTCCTGTTAAATCTGGGCTGACTTGAAACCTTGTTTTGCTAATTAGCAAAGAGAAAAACAAAGGACAGACTGATACATTGTTTGATTATCTTTCTGATGGAGTTTCATTAATCTATTTCTGTTTCTTTTGTCTGTGCATTTGGAATCATAACCAAGAAAATGATTTCCAAGACTAATGTCAAGTTTTTCTTCTAGAGTTTCCTTAAGTAGTTTTATAGTTTCAGGTCTTTCATCAAAACTCCTTAATCCACCTTGAGTTTCTTTTTTGTATAACACAATAAGCTCTAATTTCACTATTTTGCATGTAGATATTTAGTTTTCCCAGAATCAACAGTGTGTATCCTGGGAAGCTGTGTTGAAAATCAGTTGACCGTAGACGTGTGACTTTCTTTTTAGGCTTGGTATTCTGTTCCATTGGTGTATATGTCTATTTTTGTTGCTATCATACCGTTTTAATTGCTAAAATTCTGTAATATACTTTGAAATCAGGAAATGGAATGCTTCCTGCTATTTTCTTTATTTTTCAATATTGTTTTGCTATTTGGGGTCTTATGTGCTCCATAGTCTTGAAAGCAAAATATCTATTCAAATTTTTGGAGTAATTCTGCAGTGGAGACTTAAATTTTATCTCCCATTTATTTAGTCACTTATTTCAGTGTTAACTCATGGATACTTATATCATAATTTTAGTTATATCCACCATGACTGTTTTATTACAAATTGTTCCATGTTTGGCCATTGTGGAAGAGACACAAATCCTACACCATCGTTGTGGTCTTTCTTTTGTTCTTTTTTAGTACTTCTTTGCTCTCTGACACTATAAGAAGTTCTAGAAGTTCCGGACCCACCAGATTCATATCTTGCCCCAATCCTGGATTTATCCATTTATCCAATATTCCTAGTTTATTTTTTTATGGGAGAATAGTATTAAAAACAAGATCTGAGCATGCTCTAGTGGAACAGCAGTAAGGTCAGTCATGTGTAAATGAGCAAGCCACACACCCCTGGATTCAAATCGCAGGTCTCTGGGGAAATATTCAGTATTAACTAAATAAAGATTATAAAATAAAGATGATTCTTCCTCCTTTATCTTTCTGCCTATTCAATAACTTGCTCACTAATACTACTATGAAAAATATGTATTATGAAATAGATATAATAATGTTAGCAACATTATTGCTAATTTAGTAAGAAAAAATTCTTTTGTCATTAAAATAGAAAATGAAATATTTAAAAACATTTAAATTATTTAAATTTCTACTGCATGTATATTTTATATTATACAAAATGTGTGATTGTGACCATACCTATGCCAAAGCTATAAATAAACATTCAGATGCTAATTTGTATGCTAATTTTTACTATTAAGATTCCTGTTAGGTAAGTTTTGTGATCCTTGTTATTTCTCACCCTTTCTTTTGGAGCTACTACTGACCATGTTGCTTTAAGTATAGAATAGCTGGAATGGTTTTAAACTTAAATGAACATTAGGAATCTGCTGAAATTGCTGTTAAAAATGCAGATTTTTATTTGGTATGCATATATTTTCCATTGTTATATAACAAATTGCTTTGTAAGTTTGTGATTTAAAGTAACACATATCTCATAGATTTGTGGGTCTGGATTAT
Organism: Solenodon paradoxus; assembly: GCA_004363575.1. Taxonomy (NCBI): domain Eukaryota; kingdom Metazoa; phylum Chordata; class Mammalia; order Eulipotyphla; family Solenodontidae; genus Solenodon; species Solenodon paradoxus. Next base: position 74,300 of record RJWH01000046.1, read on the forward strand.
GGCTGTCTGTTATTTTGTTCCTCAGTGTCTGCAGACTGAAATCAAAGTTTTGCCAGAGGTAGCAATCTCATATGAAACTTTAGATACTTTCAGGTTCATTAGTTGTTATAAAAACTTATTTTATAGTGTTGGTAGAATCAAGAAACTCAGTTCCTTATGGCATCTCTCCATTTGTTCTACGTGGTCCTCTTCTGAGTCATTTGTTTCTTCAAAGTAAACAATAGTGCATCTTCGCTTTTTAAAATCTCTCTGATTACTTTCATTAAATCAGTGTACTTCCTTGGTGAGAATTGATTGAGCCACATACTTATGACTTCTTTACTATATATGGAGCTACTTCAGTTAACTTTTAAAAAAATTTAGGATTTAGGCAAAATACTATGACTCTAAGAAGGAATACAGCTAAAGAATAATGAGAACTTCTAAAATATAATTTTAAATCTGCATTTGAAACAATTCTAATGGGGAAATAAAGGGACTCATCAAAAGAAATTATTAGTGTAATAAGAGTGAATACGAGTGTATATTATCATGCTTAAATGAGTTCAGAATTGTATACTATAATTTGACAAACCATGGCCTGTAGGTCAAATCTGACCAGCTGTCTGTTTCTGTAAATAAAGTTGTATTGAACTGCAGCTTCTCTTATTTATGTATATATTGTACATGTCTGGTTTTGTTATACTAGCAGAGTTGATTAGCTGAAATAAAGTTGGTAGTCTGCAAAGCTAAAAATATGTTTCTACCTTTTGACCTATATTAAGACAAATCATTCTTTTGAATTCAAAAACAAGTGGTTTTGGCTTCACTTTTGTAATCTCTGGTTGAGTCCAAAAAGTGGAAGAGAAGTCAAAATCTGAAGAAGGGCAGTTTGTTTGTTTCTTTGTTTTAAAGATTTAACCATGAGGTCAGAGTGAGAAATTTTAGGAATTTCTCTTTCCTCTCTCTCTCTCTTTCTCTCTCTCTCTGTCTCTCTCTGTCTCTGTCTCTCTCTCTCATTGTTCTATAAAAAAAATATTGATCCTTTGTAAAAGTTGAGGGTAAATTTTTAGCAAATGATCTTCTGAATACTGAGATTGATACAGGTGGTGCTAGCTACTAACATATTTTATCATTTATCAAAAAGTCAATAATATGGATATGGTTATATTAATACTTTCACTTTATCAATAAAGATATTGATACAAATATAAACTCACATATCTAAGAAGAATACGACTGATACTGAAATACCTGTTGTACTGAAGTTCATATATTCTATTATAAAGACTTGCTAAGAGATTGTATCAAGTATTGTCATTCTTGGATGTAAATGTAAGACCTGAGAGTACAAAACACATAGAAGAAAAGTTAGGTGATATGTTCCATGACATCTGTCTTAGAGATGTCTTTAGGGAGTAAACTTTAATTGTAAGGGGAACAAAACCCAAAATAGACAAATGTAACTATGTCAAGCCTAAAAGTTTTTGCATAGCAAAAGAATGTTATTAAAATGAAAAAACTTTCCACTAAATGGGGGAAGATATTTGTACATCATATATCTTACAAGGGGTTAATAGCCAAGCTATTTAAAGCACTTAAACAGATCAACAGTGACACAACCAATCAACCAAAATCACTTCTCTAAAAAGAACATACAGCTGTACAACAGGCACATGAAATATACTCATCATTATTTATTAATAGAGGAATGCAAATCAGGACCCCAGTGAACTATCACCTCACACATGGGTGGATGACCTATATCAAAAAGACTATAAGTAATAAGTATTGATGAGATTATATAGAAAAAAGAACACTTACACATTGTTGATGGGAAGATAAATTGATGCAGCCACCAGTATGGAGATTCCTCAGAATATTAAAAATAGAACTACCTTATAATCCAGTAATTCTACTTCTACGTATCTATCCTAAGAATATAAAACACTAATTGAAAAAATATATGCACACCCACCTTCATTTAAGCAGTATTGATAATAGTCAAGATATGGAAGTAACCTAGGTGCAATAAATGGATGATAGAATAAAAATAATATGACATATATACACAGTGGGATATTGGTCAGATATAGAAAGATGAATTATTGTTATTTGCAACAGCATTCACAGTGGAACTTGTGGGGATTATCCTAGGTGAAATAAATCAGAAGGAGAAAAAGATATTTCATATCACATATGGAGTATAAAGAAACAAAGCATTGAATTCTAATATAGAACTGAGGATTCCAGAGTATAAGAAGATGGGAAGTGGAAGTAAATGTTTGCAAGGGTCTGATGGATTTTGCTGAAGGGTAATTTGAACTTGGGTGAGATATGTGGTGTGGTATCTTGCATTTGAAGAAGTGCGAACTTGAACTCCTAAAATACATATTATGCCATATACTGATGTTACTTGAATTGGAAAATACATATGTACATATGTGTGCATATATGTCATGTTCTTTCCACACTACTAGGAAAACATTGTTGATATGATATCTTTAGATTTCATCATGTTCTTTAGAAAATATTTTATATATATCATTGAATAAGGCAATATAAACTGGTGCATTTACAGATAGCAAAATATTACCTAAATCAGGGGAACAATATTAGCAAAGCATCATAGAGTAATGCAATTCTGTAGTATATTTTTGACCCTTATCCATTTTGCATTATTTATGACATGAATGGACATCTAATGGATGACTGATAATGGATAAAGGTTTCTGACATGCTGCATAGTAGAATCCAGATTCCATTGTCTCCACTCAATAAAGATAGATTGAGCACCTTGTAGGTTAGGTGTAGGCCCTCTGCTTTCTGCCTACAGCAGGAAAATATGTCACCTGAACTCACAGAATTCTCTATTTAGCATAGGAAAATAGCAATGGTTATTTAGTGAGGATATTGAATGTCAGTCAGGAGTCTTCGGTGTCCTTAAGAAACCTTCTGGACAAACTGTGGAGGAAGAATTTAAGAATAAAAGTTAGCAGGATAATTGAAAGAGATTAAGATTTAGGGTGGGTGGGTGGGTTTGGAAAAGTTCTTTGGAAAAGAGGAAACAGGAAATGCAAAGACTCTGAGGCAGAGGTGGTATGGATATATATGTGAAGTTCAGTCTATGCTTGGAGAATGAAGGTGATAAAGAGCTATAATGGTGAACAGAAAACAAAAGCATATATAGTGAGATTGAAATTTTATACTTTGATTTTTAAAAGTATATCATCTACCTATGAATAAGTAGAAATTAAATTACAAATAGGAGATTTTTGTTTGGGTACAAGTTCTGTAGAAATATTGTTTGGTAAAAGCAAGCAAACAGACATATACCTACTAAAATGCATTCTGTCTCATACAACACTATAATGTACAAATATGCAGAATTTATTCTCTGATTAATGGTGCATTATATATTCCACTATAGAAATATAGAAAAAGGAAGTTGATAAACTAATACTTTCCAAGCAGATTTGTTCAGGGTATGGAGGGTCCAAGTGAGGGACAAGCTTAGGAAGTTATGAAGTATTGGTCTGAAGGAAAAAAAAAAAGAAAACAAAACGAAAAGACTATTTCACCTTAAAGTATCTAAAGAACTTTCATATGGAAGGGGTAGTTGATGTATTTTGTGACTTTTTATAATGTAGAGCTAGGAACAATAGGGAGACATATTTTCACTCCAAATAATAAAGTATTCATTATTCAGAAATAGCTTTCCAAATAACGGAATCCTATTCACCATATACTTCCTGCCATGGGGCTCATTTTAGGGAAGACTGATGAACATTTCTTAAGTGCGCTGTATAAAATAGTCCTCCACTGAAAGAGAGATTGGACTGTATGACCCTTATGTCTACAAGAGACTGATTATTTTTCCTGTTTTTATTTATTTGTTTGTTTTGTTTTGTTTTCTGTGCTATACTGCCAGGAAAGTGAAAACCTGACATGATTTTTAAATCCACCCAGATGCTAGTTTCTGATGCTCAGAACATTGGCTGTTCTTTTGTGGTTGATAATTTAATTTTCTGTTCAGGTAAAATCTTGAATTTGTTAAAGTTAGTTTCATTGGATAAAGCCAAGCACAAGGCAAATTTTAATACCAAAAATCAGGGACGATAGTGGTTACTCTTTTTTGAACTAAATAGTACCCACTATCTTGTGTGGCAGAGTAAATCATTATGGAAAAAGACTTCTAACAAGATGTGTCATGTACTTATTGTCCCAACTTTATATATATTCCAAATACTTGGATTTGGACCATTAATTTATTTAATATTTTATTTTTTTGTATTTTGACAATTACCAAGTTGCTTTTCCTCAGAATAATGTTTTTATCACTTAATCCTCTGTTCTCTTTTTCTATTCTCTTATATCACAGTAGACAGTTTGTGTTTACAATGTAACCTGGTGCTTAGACAATGTTTTTCTATTATGGAAATAAATACACACATGTTTATAAGTATATACTCCCACGCAGTTACACATTCTCTCATACATTTATACATTCCTTCTTTTCTAACTTTAGAGTTCAGGCCCTGACTTTACTATTTCATTGAAAATATTTTAAGTTTTAGTTACTCAAACGAATATACTAATGAATATAAATTAGGTATATTTTATAATTTTTATTTCAGTGTTTAGTTATGGATCTAATAGAAGAGGTAGGCATGAGCATCTAATAGTTTGCCTTTATACTAAACATGGCCCCATAATTTGTGAATTGATCCTTTCAAGACTTTGGATTACCTAAAATACATTTTGGAGGTAATACTGATTGAACTTTGTAATGTGATGAATATGATTTGAAAGTTGACTAATGCTTTTTGTTTTCTATTGACTATACTTTTTCTTCACTAATTTCTACGTTTGTATCTTCTGGTATATTTTTTACCCTCCATAACCTTTTCATTATTCTAATATTTTACAAGCTATAAATGGTATTATACCCTTTATTTAGATGTTTTGACTTAAATATTTATTTGATTTTATTAGTTTCCTAAAAGCATAATTGATTTGTAATTGATACCCATAGCATAATGTACTCATTGTTTGACGTCTATGTATCCATACTCTGTCACTGTAAATAAGATGATTGACATCCATTTTTCCTGAGAAGTTTTATGAATTCACCTTGAGCAATTTTTAAAAATATATTTGACATCTATATAACTTACTTGGTGAAGTATCTTTTCACAATCTCTATATTTAAAAAAATGGGGTTTTTGAGATTAGAGGTCTCTTTATTTTGAGTAAGTTATTTGTAAGATACATAATTAAGAAATATTTTCTCAAAGTCTGTGAGAAAATTTTCTTAATGGTGTTTTTTAAAGAGCCGGTTTTTAATTTTGATGAGGTCTGTTTTATTAGTATATTTCTTTGAGGGATTGTGCTTTTATGTTGTCATTGAAGAAATCTTTCCCTAAGTCAAAGCTACAATGGTTTTCTTCTATTTATGTTTTACTTTTTGAAATTTAGGTTTTACATTATCTCTATAGAATTCATTTTCAGTTTGTTTTTGCATAGATGAGAGGTACACATTGGAGGTATACCCCACCCTTGAGGGAAGAGAGACAATGGACGAACAATTTTTTCACCACCATTTGTTGAAATAGTATTCTTTATCCTGTGACTTGTCTTTGAGTTACCTTCAAATAAGTGTATATCTCTACTCTGTTCTGTTAATCTATTTTCTTCTTTTTATATCAGTACTACATTTCTTGATTACTGTAGCTTTTTAATAAATCAGGTACTGCTCATCTTCTAATATTATTTAACCTACTTGATTCGAAGGATCAGTCTTGTGTAGGAGATGTCCCATGGCTGCTGGAGCTAGGAACTCAAGGTGCATTGACCTGTGTGAGCTGTATGCACACAATTATTAGTTCAAGATGGCATGATATGCAGGACTATTGACCTAGCATGACTTCTCAGGATGGTTGAGTTTCATTGAACTGTATGATTGTATTATGCTGAGTATATACTATTGTGGGCCCTTCCCATCATGGCCTATGCTACTTGAGTTTATCGAGCTGCTGGCCCACTCAGGCTGTACATGACTTGTGCTGTGACAGGACCAACAGCATCAGCAAGAGGACTAGGACATAGAAACTGGTGACCCATCATGGGGTAGTGATATGTTTCTCAGGCACAAAGTAGGAAAGAGTAGATATCAGAGCAGAGTTCACCCACATATTCCAGTTGACCAGGAGTAGGGTAACAAAATGGATCTCACCAATCCTTCACCACCAGGAGAAGTAGTTGAGTTGCTTAAATTAGAGAGATAAGCATAGAGAATAAAGCAGCTGATCATGTCCCAAAGAAAAGATAAAATAAAATCCAAGAAAAAAGTCCTTTAAGAAACGCATAAGCAAACTACCTGATAAAGAGTTCAAAGTAATGATTTAAAAGATGTTCACCAAACTTGGGAGAATGTAGTAATTAAAATATTAAAGATACAAAAAAGAAGTTATAGAGCTGGAAAATACAATAATAGAAATGAAAAATATAATCAAGGAATACAATAGCAGACTGAATATAATAGAGGAGTGGGTAAATGATCTGGGAAACAAAACAGTAGAACTCACCCAGAGAGAGCAGCAAAATTTAAGACAAAATTTAAAAATCAGATACCTTAAAAGATCTATTATATATTAAAATGAGGGCTAATATTCACATGAAGTAGGTCCCAGAAGGAGAAGAGAGAGAAAGGACCAGATATTTTATTTGAGGAAATTATATCTGAAAACTTCCCTAATTTGGAGAAAGAAGCAGACATCCTAGTACAGAAAGCCTAGAGAATTCTATATAAGAGGGATTAAAAAATATATATACTAAGACATTAGAATTAAAATTGTAAAATTTAAAGATAAAGAAAAATTGTTAAAAGCAACAAGAGAAAAGCAAATTTTTATGTATAAGGGAAAACCCATAGGCTATCCTCAGGCTTTTTTTAAAAAGGAAAATTATAGGTAGAAATGAAGAATTGGTCTTGTAGACAACCTCAGTGCACTATCATCATCAAACTTTTCAACAGAAACTTATAGGCTAGAAACGAATCGCAGGACATATTCAAAGTGCTGAAAGGAAAAAATATCCAAGAATTTTATATTTAATGAGGTTATTATTCAGAATTGAAAGAGAAATTAAGAATTCCCAGATGCGCAAAAGCTAAAGGAATCATCAACACTACCCTCGCCTTGCAAGGCATTAAAGAGAGTTCCTTAAACTGAAAAGAAATAGTGCTAACATCAGAAAACATAAAGAAAAAGCTCACTGAATATAGTAAAAGTAATGGATCAATTATAAAGAAGCAGAAAGATTAAAAGACAAAAGTAGTAAATTAGCTAGTCACAAATAATTAAGGGATACATGTAAGATACAGATATAAAATGAGACATCAAAATAGAAAATGTGAGGTGGGGAGCAAAAAAGTTAAGTTTTGGAATATATTCAAATTTAAATTCCTATCAATCCAAAACAGAAAAATCATAGCATAGAAAGCTATGTAGTTATTATGACCCCATAGTAACTGCAAAACAAAAAGTATAAATACACAAGTAAAATGAAAAATTAATCTAAATATACCACTAAAAAAAGCCATAAAACTCAAGGAAATGGGGGAAAAGAGAAAGGAGCATAGTAGAAACCAGGAAGTAGAGAACAATTAACAATATGGCAATGAACACATATCATATAACAATAACTTTAAATAGAAATAATCTGTATAATAAGAGAAATGTAGAATGGTTTAAGTCACATGCAGAATATAATGAAATGAAGCAAATAAATAGATAAACCCCAGCAAAAACTCTCAGGACACAAGGTGATGACTGCCAGGGGGGTTGGATGGCAGAGGAATAGAAAGAGGGGAAAAGGTGGCGTGAGGGAAACTTGAACTCTGGTGAAGAGAGTGGTATGAAATGTAGATTGAGATATACTGTCAATATTCAAAAATGAATGTAGCATTGTGAACAAAAGATTTAATAAATGTCAATAATTAAAAAAAAGAAGCTAAATTTTCCAGTCAGAAGAAACAGAGTGGTTGAATGGATTAAAAAATAGACTCTACATACTGCTTTCAAAAGACTTACTTCAAAGATAAGGATACATATAGATTTAAAGTGAAGGGATATAAAATAATAGTACACGTAAATGGAATTTTAATAAAGAAAAACAAACAACTCCTATAGCTGCAGACAAAATGGCCTTTAAAATAAGCGTAATAAAAGACAAACAGGGACATATTAATGATCAGTCAATCAAGAAGCTTATAACAATCATGAATATACATGAATATATATACATCCAAAATAGAAACACCAAATATATAATGTAAATGTTAACAGACCTAAAGAAAGAAATTGAAAGTGTTAGGCTGCCCAGAAAGCATAAAATAATAGTAAACTTTAACATCTCACTTAAATCAATGGATAGATCTTCCAATCAGAATATCAGCAAAAAAAAAAAAAAAAAAAGGGGGGGGGGAGTCTTAAATGACACATTAGACTAAATGGATTTTATAAATTAAAAGAGCAGTGCATCAAATTTTCCAAACTCTTTTATGATCCTTGCAAAGGTTATTGTCATAGTAAACTAATACCAAGAATAATTTGTGTTTGGTTTATCTTTAATCTCGAAATTTAGAATGATCATGAACCATAGCATGAAAAGTCCTCATATTTTTTCTCTTTAGATGTAAAGGTTTTTTTTTTTTTTTTTCCAAGTTTTGAATTCCAAGATCAGTGTTTTAATATCTTCTAATGGCTTCCTTTAGTTCACATTGTAAAGTTGTTCGTAGTTCTCTATAAAGTTTTGCTTGCCTGAACTGTTAAAGCAACAGTACAGTATAAATTACTGTTAAACCAAATGTATAAATAACCAAAGGTAAAATTTGTACCGGATTTAGTAGTTCAGAAAACATTTAGAACAAAGGCTATGAAAATACAAATAAATATTAACTTTTCAAAAAGAAAAAAGCAAAACCTTAAACGAAAACTCAACAATGATATCACAATAAAAGAATACTTTAATATCTCTCATTAACATAGATGCCACAAACCTGAACAAAATACTAGCAAACTGAATTCACTAAGACACTACAGGATCATACAGCAAGATCAAATTGAACTTATTTCAGGGATGCATGGCTGGTTCTACATATGCAAATTAATCAACATGATCCATAACATCAAAAGATCAAATAAGATCAAACATCCAATTATGATAAAATCTTAGTAAAATGGGTATGGAAAGGAAGGACTATACCTAAACATAACAAAGATCATATATGACAAACCCATAGCTAAAATCATACTCAGCAATGAAAAACTAAAAGCTTTTCTGCTAAGATGAGAACAAGACAAGGATGCCCACTTGTATCACTATTATTCAACATGGTATGGAAGTTCTAGGTAGAGGAATACAGCAAGAAAAATGAATTAAAAGGCATCCAAATTAGAAAGGATAAAATAAAATTGTCACCATTTGAAAATGACATATTATACATAGAAAACCCTAGAGATAGTACTAAAACTAATTGGAATAATAAATATAGTAAAGTTACAAGCTGCAAGATCAATTTGTTGCATATTTACAAGAAAACAATGAATAGAAAGAATAAGAAAACTAACCACACCTACTTTTAATTCCATGGGAAGGAATGCAATGTCCTGAAATATAACTTTCAGGGAGGTAAAAGACCTATATTGAAAACTCTTATTAAGACACTGTTAAAAGAAACTGAAAAAAATATCACAAAGGAATGGAAAGAGACATTCTGTGCTTATGAGTCAGATGAATTAACATGGTTAAAATATGAATTTTACCTAAAGCAATGTGAGGATTAAATGTAATCCTTGTCAAAAGCACTATTCACAGAAATAGAACAAAAATCATAATATTTTTGGGACCACAGAAGACCTCACATAACCATAGTGATATGAAAAAGAACATAAATAGAGTTGTCATACTCCCTGATTTCAAATTATAGTACAAAGTTATAGTAATCAAAGCCATATGGTATTGAAATAAAAAGACACACAAATAAATGGAAAAAATTGAGAGCCCAGAAATAAACCTACATATGTATGAATAAGTAATTTATAGCAAAGAAATGAATAGCTCATAAGAGAGAAGTAAATGTTTATTCAATAAATGATGTTATGATAACTCGATGACTATATGTAAAAATATGAAACAAACACTATCTTACACCATAAAGAAAAACTGACTCCAAATGAATGAATAATGTATATACATATATTGAAGAGCTTAATACCGATGTTTTCTTCTTTGCATTTTATGATTTTAATTTGGCCATATAATAATTCTGGGACTGTTAAGTGCTCTTTTCTTGAGGCTGGCTTATGCTTTGCTTCAATTTTTGTGTCTTATTATATTTTATTGGCACTTAAATACCATATATTAGAATGTGGAGACTAGAGTAATTTGTATTTAATTTTGAGAATAGATGTGGCAGGTTGTCTTTTCTCACTTCACTTACTATAGGGGGTTGAAATTTGTTATCAGAAGTTGATGTCGATTTAATTGTTTTTATTATGATTATGTTGATATACTACTAGCTTTGTTATTCATTTAGTGTTAAATAAGGAAAGGACTGAATTATTGAAGGTTTTTTCTTGTTCTATTCCATCCCATTCCTCAAAGGCTTTAGGCCTTTTCTCATTCTCTCATAAAGAGTCTGTCTCCATGCATTTGTGCCTATCTCCAGCAGAAAACTTCAAAGTTTATTAGTTTGCTAGTTGTTTTCTAATGTCTTGATCAAAACACACACACACAAAATCTCTGAATATTTGGATCACTTTAATGCAGCTTTCTTAGTTTCTCTTAGTCATAAGAGTTATGATCGGAATAAGGATAATCGTATCTTTTTTTCATTTGTGGAGAACATATTACTTCCCCTCTTCCAAGTTGCAATAGATTTTGATATTAGCCTTGGGGTGCAACTGACTTTTTTTGTGCCCTGGGTGCTTAAAGATTTTATCCCATAGAAGTATAATTCAAAGAGAACATTCTGCTAGGTTTATGTATTCCATGAAGTAGTGGCCCCTCCCCTGCCCCAGTCTGGTACCACTGATGGATTTATAACATATGCTTGGAGGAAATGTTTGTAGATATAAATCATATGAATTTATGAAATGTTTGTAGATATAAATCATATGAATTTATCTGCAAGCACGTATATGTGTGTATATACCTGTCTACATCTAGTCTCCCTCCTCTGCTTTGTTTGAAATGAGTCTCTATGTGCCACCTTTCTTTGGAGGTAACTGTTTTTTTTTAAATTTTTAATGAAATGTAATTTCATTAAAATGTAAACAATCAGTTTACTATTGAACCTCCTCTCTCATATGTTTTCAAGAAAAGTTATGATTTTGTTGAATATCTGGTTATTTCTTATTGCTCCAATGGGAACAGTTATTTCATGCCCGCCATGTTTGAAGTGGAAACCAGAAGTTTGTTCCTAGGTCTTGATATAAATTTTTTTCTATTGTTAGAGCTCCATACAACCCTAGTACAGTTCAGTATCACTCCAGTATCTAATCCAAACATCCAGGAACCCAGTCTACATTCAGAGGATCCTACTTTATCCAAATTAGAAGTAAGGAAACTACACCTAAATTTTTGTATTCTCAAAGTCATTTAAGAGGAAAACCCATTCTGGTAAACCTAAATGGATTAGAGCAACCAAATACAGACAACAAACAGCAACTGCTGCCTTCCGTAGGGAAAAGGAGAGACATGAGCTCAGGAGGGGCACAGCCACACACAGCCATTGTCTGGGAGTACAAATGGGGAACTAGTTCATGTGGGTGCCATTGAAATAATTTATTCTGACAGTGGATGGTTTTCCTAGCCCTGTTTTTTTGTTGTTGTTTTGTTTTGTTTTGTTTTTGCATGAGCTGTCTCACTCTATGTAAGGTTTGTGTCATTAAAAGTGAGCCTGAAGATAGTGTTAACATTCAGTTCTTTTGAACAATGTCTGGGGAATAGAAGGGATGCAGAAGTCATTTAAAATTCGCCACCACCTTAATTAGACTAGTTTAACCTTGCAGGCTCAACAAATAAGCCTAGTTAGATCAAATGATTTTTTGTTTGTGTTTCTAATATATCCTAGCTATTAATTGAAGGGTTGTACACAGACTGAGAATTGATGAGGCAAGTGACATGTGTATACTTGTGGCTCCAGAGAAAGTATGACCTCTTCAGCGATGAGAAAATGTATAAAGGTAATAGGGGATTTTTTTCTAGCTTCCTGAAGGAATTTATTATAGATTTACTTAGACTTTCCCTTGACTTAACAGTCACTTATAGCTTTGAGAGCTAAATTATCTGACATAAGCAGAAGTTCTCATTAGAACATTCACTATAAGCCTGTGCTTTGCATTTGATTATCATACTTATTTTATCTGATTTCAATGTGATTCCTATGTTGAAGCTGAATGTAAAAGGAACTATTATAGCAAGAGCATATTATTAGGCAAATATTAAAACTTCTGTAGATGGAGATTACCCTTCCTCAGAAGTATCTAAGAAACATGCTGATGTATTGCTTGTTTTTTGTTTTTTTTTAAATCATGTTTAAAACATGCTAACTTAATCACATAGTATTAAGTGTCTCTGCATTGGTGCTTGCAAAAGTACTACAAAGTCACATTAGGAAGAGATATTAAGGCACATTCAGTATTCTCTGTCTGGAATTACTTTATAATGACACAGTACTTATTTCAGGCATTTCAGCAAGGGTTGAAAAGTATACTACTGATGAAACTTTTTGTGTTCTTAAAAAATTAGAAAATTATCATTCAGGCATCAGTGTTTCAGAATTTGCAGAAATAGAGACAAGCATTAAAATCATGTTTAAACTCATTATCTTTAAAGAAAATACTTGCTACACATATGCATGTTGTAATAATGATTAAACTATTTAAGAAGACATACTTTAAACAACTACCAAGTCTTTAAAAATTATATTTAGATTAATCTGGAGACTTATAGATTGTAATCAATTTATTATAGCTGCTTTAAAAATTGACACATTCTTAAAGATTTATGCAGGTCATACTTTTTAAATCCAATTTTGGAAACAATGGGAAATTTGGTGTGACAAAGTTACATTTTTTTTCTTTAGAATATATTATATTTTAGCATTTTTACAATGTAGATTTTTTTTCTTCCAAATTGGTCACAATAACTGAGGTTTTATTTGATTAATTTTTATGTTAAGTATGGAATGCTTTGTGCAAATACATAATTTCCTCCTTCCCTCATGTTTCAGCACCAAGATGTATTGCATGTGAAGTTATTAGAATTATTTCAGTTTGTACATTAATTTAAAATTATTTGTCTCCACTTGCATTTGTTTTGCAGTCTTACAATTTGCACTCCAGTAAATGAGACTTCCACTATCTTTATTGTTAATGAGTTAAGAAATAAGAAAACAACATTACGTCAGACAGTGGTTTATCATGCGCTATGATTCTAGGCTAGTATTCAGCTATATTGATTTTTTTAATCTCTTTTCCCATTCAGTTAATTATGTAATTGGTGATTATGGCTAAGTTTATCCATGCGTTCTCCTCATTTTAGTAAAAGAACATATAACTTATGATCAGCATTAATGTGTATTGCTGGAAAAACCAATTGGTCTACTTTCATCCAATAGATGAGGCTGTGTGACTTAAGTCTTCACTAACAATATAAAAATTGAGAGGGTGTTTTAAGAAGATTCCTAAAACAGAGATTAGGCTCTTTCCCCTTCTTTTATTGTTTCTCTTACATGAGTACAGATAAGATGATGATCCTAAGTCAGCATTACATGTAGGATGATCATGACTTGTTCAGGATGTCAGCAAATTAAGCAGTGCAGTAGCACTCATGGACCAATTCCCTATAAGCTTCTGTGATACAGGTTTATCTAGTTTAGCTATTGCTATTTTGAATTTTTCTGTGACAAACAGCCAAACATAAATTAAATCTACAGAGACTTTGAGAGGAGGTACTGAGCATGCTTGGCTTGTCCTGTTCACTCTCTGTCCCTGATCTGTAGATTTGTCTGCATACAGTGTGGCTGCATTTGGGACTGAGTGCTCAAGATTAATTTGCAGATTTCTTCTGGGTTGGGACTAGGAATACATCTATTTAATTATGGATCATAAGACTAGATTGCTGATTTAGCTGCATATCAAAAGCCAGTGTATGCAAATAGCTTCATCAATAAAGTTTATATTTTATCTACACCTGCCTCATCCATGTATCAGATGCTACCAACCATGATGTTACCAACATGGTGGTCATTAAAAACTAATGATAATGAGTATATAACTATATGTATTAATTTAATAATAAATGTCTAAGAACTGATTCTCCAGGAAAAATAACCTTTAATCTTATTATTTGCTTATTTTCATGATTCAAATACTCCTGTCATGGACATTTTCAAGCTCTTAATGAACCTTGCTGAACAAAGTTGAACGTATAAGATGTAGTATTACTTCTCACAGATACATGCTATATAAATAACCTCTAGAGCTAGAACTTATATAGTATTAAAATAGTAAAATAATCAGTAAATTATGCCTTTTAGTATTAATTATCTTCATATTTACTAGTCTCTAATTATGAGTATATGTAACTTAATTTTAATGTGTTTAGCAAGAAACTAAAATGTCTAAAGATTGAAAAATTAAACTTTGAGAAGGCAGAATTCTGACACTGGCACACTTCAGTGTGCATCAATCTGAATTGTGTGCGTATTCACACTATCATTGTTTATGAAAATTGTACATCCAAATTTTGCATTTAAGTGCAATTTTCACAATAATTTATTGTACTGTTTTAATAATTAATGTTTTTTCAAATTTCAGTTTTTAAAAAAATTAATTAATGTCACATAAAGAAAAGGTGTTTAGAATTTTGATTCCTCTTTTTCATGAGCAAAGTGGCATGACATCATTTTTATAATTTTTTAAGAGCATTTCATAACACAGTCACCACCAGAATTTCAGTGTCCTTTGCCACTTTATAGTATAGCTTGAAATAAAGAAGCGTGATTCCTCCACTGTCCTTTTTTTTTTGTTGTAGTTCTTAGTATAGTTTTGGCTATTTGAGGCATTTTGCGATTCTATAGAAACTTCAGTAATAACTTCAGTATTCTTTGCTCAATTTCCTTGGACATTATTCTTGGAATTTTTAAGGTAATTGCATTAAATTTATATATTGATTCAGGTAAGGTTGCCATTTTAACTAAATTAATTCTTCTAATCACTATCATGGAATGTTCTTTCATCTCTTTGTCTTCTATTTCTTTTGTTAGAGTATTGCAGTTTTTATTGTAGTTGTTTTTCACCTGCTTTGTTAAGTTTATTCACATTATTTCATCTTTTTTTAGTACTATTGTGAATGGCATTTATTTTTTATTTTTCCTGTACTTCATTGATGGTCTATAGGAATGCAACTGATTTTTATATTTTGATTTTACAAACTGCCACTTTACTTTGCTCTTTTTTTGTCTCTAGCAGTTCTTTGGTGAAGTCTTTAAAATTTTCCAGGAATATCATATCATCTGCAAATAATGATAGTTTTATTTCTTCTTTTCCAATTTGGATTCCTTTAATTTACTTTGCTTTACTTATTGCTCTGGCCAAGAATTCCAGAACTTTGTTGATTAGTAGTGGTAACAGAGGGCAACCTTATCTTGTTCCAGATGTTAGGGGAATATTCTTCACCAGTGAGTATTACATTGGCTGTGGGTTTGTCATATATTGCTTTTATTATGCTCAGGTAGATGCCTATCATTCCTATTTTGATGAGGCTTTTTGTCATGAATGGGTGGTAAATCTTGTCAAATGCAGCTATTCATATAATGATATGCTTTTTTATTCTGCATTTGTTAATGTGGTATATTACATTGATTTGCGTATGTTGAACGAGACTTGCATACTTGCAGTAAATCCCACCTGACCATGGTGTATATTTTTTTAAAGGAAAAGTGCAGGCAAGGGTGAAGGCAAGTAGGCAGGCATACTGAAGAGAGAGGAGAAAAAAGATTTTATTTTTATTTTGTTGTTCACATTGGTTGTCCCTCCTGCCACCCTGGATCCAGGACACAAATTCAGGTCCTTATGTTGTACATGAATTGTGCTCCTTCAGAGGTGTCTGACCTAACTGCTTGTCCACTAGGGCAGACCCTATAATTTTTAAGATTTACATAACTTTTATAATTTACAGTTTTTAGTGTACATAAAAATTTTAATAAATTCTGTTTGTCAGGATTTTTGCATCTATATTCTTCAGTGATGTTGATCTATAGTTTTCTTTTTTGGAGCTTTCTTTGTCTAATTTTGGAGTCATTGTAATATTGGACACATAGAATGAATTTGAGAGATTTCCCTCTTCAGTTTTTTGGAGGATTTTAAGGAAGATAAGGATTAGTTCCTTGAATGTTTTGTAGAATTCTCTAGAGAAGGCATATGAACCTGGATTCTTGTTTTTTTGGAAGATTTTTTTTATTGCTGCTGTAATTGCTGTGCTTGTGATCTTTTCAAATTACCCCTGTCTTCCTGGTTCGGTTTTGGAAGGTTTTAGGATTCTATAAATCTGCCCATTTCTTCATGATTGACAATTCGATAGCATATATGTGCTTACAATAGTTTCTTGTGATCCTTTATATTTGTGTGATGTCAGTATAATGTCACCTCTTTCATTTCTAATTTTTGTGGTTAGGGGTTTTTCTCTGTTTTTCACGGTAAGTCCATCTAGAGGCTTTTCAATTTTGTCTTTTTTCAAAGAACCAGCTCTTAGATTCATTGATCTATTTGAGGTTCTTTTTTTTTTCAATTTATTTCTGCTCTAATTTGTATTATTTCCTTTCTTTTGATGATTTTTGGTTTTGATTGTTCTTTCTATTTCCTTCAAGTGTGTGGTTAGATACTTAATTTGGACTCTATCTTGGTTTTTGGCGTGAACTTGTATGGCTATAAACTTTCCTCTCAAAAATGCTTTGTTGCATCTAACAGGTTCTGGTAGCTAATCTCTTTATTTTCAGTTGCTTCTAGAGATAAAGAGTTCCATATATCTATTAGTGTTAGTGGAGTATTGAAATCTCCTACTACTAATGTGTTACTGTCAGTGTCTGCTTTCGGCTCTGTCTGTTTTGTACGTTTACTTCGTCCAGCACTGAGTACATATACATTAGTGATAGTTACCTCTTCTCGATGGGTTACCCTCTTGACTATAATGCAGTGTCCATCCTTGCCTATGATACCCTTCTTGGCTGTATGTTTATCTTGTCTGAAGAATGGAATTTCACTTCCGTATTTCCTTTCATCATTGTTGCTTTGTAACATTTTTCCATAGTCCTTGAATTTCAACCTGTGATTATCTTTGGAAATGATGCTTTCTTTAGGTATAATATTGATGCATCCTATTTTTTATCCATTCAACTACTCTGTCTTTTGACTGATATGTTCTGTTAATTCACATTTAGGTTAATAATTAACAAATAGGACTTTGTTGTTGTCATTTGAGCTTTTGTTTTCTGTGTCTGTTGCTTCATTTCCCATTTGATTTTATTTGCTTTTTTCCTGGATACTTTTTAGTGTGTATTCTGTCAGTTTCATCTTCATTCCCATTATGCATTTCTTTAGTATTGCGATTTGTGGCTGTCACATGGATTATCTCTAACTTTACCGCTCTTCTGTTAGCTGATGCCATATCCTATTTATATATTTGTACAGATTCCATGATTTTCTTTTCCTCTTTAGTGTTTTCATTTTTCTGGTTCTGTTTTTGCTGTTTTTGTTTGCATTTCCCTTCCTGTTTATCACCATTTTCAGGATTGATGGATCTTTGTTTTCATTTTCCCTGTTGTAGGACTCCTTTCAATATTTCTTGAATGGCAGGCATTAGAGTAATTGAAACATTCAATAAGTTTTGTCTGTTGTTGAAAACTTTTATTTCTCTGTCATGTTTGGATGATAGTTTTTCAGGGTAAAGTATTCTTGACTGGTAGTTTCGTCTTTCAGTATTTTGAATACATCATTCCACCTTTCCTGGCCTGTAGGATTTCTGTTGAGAAATCTGATGATAGCGTGATGGGTTTGCCTTTATAGTTTGTTCTTTTCTGTAGCAGCAATGATAAAGTTTTCTTTGTAGTTGATTTTTGCTAGTTTTATTATGATGTGTCAGAGAATGGATCTTTATATATTTAGAAATTTCAGTGTTTTTTTTTTTTTTTGCTTCTTGGACTTCCACAACTCCTTGTAACAGATGTGGGAAGCTATTGCTTTTAAAGTGTATTTTCTGTTCTTTTTTCACCTCTCCTCTTTTTCCAGAATACCTATGATGCTTATCTTTGTTCTCACAGTGTCTGATATTTATTGTTTTTTTTTTTCCTCAGTCATGTTTCTCTCTTCTTTTCTGTAAGGGTCACCTCTGTGATCTTTTCTTCGATTTCTGAGGTTCATTCCTCTGTGAGATTGAGTCTGTTTATGGAGATTTCCATGTTTATCTTTAATTCCTTAATTGTATCTTTTATGTCTAGCATATATTCTATGATTTTCTTCATGACCTCAGTCTCTTTGGTATGTATTCCCCTTGATTTGTCACTTGTTTTGTGAAGTCTTCCTACTGTCCTCTGGTAGTTTTGTGTGCCTCATAGATCTTGTTCAGATTTTTATAACAATTGGAACTGTTTATCTTTTAAGTTGTCTCAGTCAGTGTCAATGGGGTTCTCTGTGGAGGTCCTGATATTCTCCTCTCTTTAGGCCATTTGCATTTTTTTGGGGGGAGTGACTTAAATGTTTTCTTCTCTATTGCCATGACCCTCAAAGCTGGCCGAAAGGGTTCCTGACTGGAGGCTACAGGAGCCTAAGGGAAGACAGACAACAGACATCTGGAAAAGTGGGGGCCAGGTGGGTCACTGCTCTCCATTTGATAGACAGTGGCCCGGATTCTGACTCCTTAATTTATTTTATAGGGCTGGGTTACAATGAGATAATAAGAATGTTGCAAAGCAAAGGAGGGCTGCAGGCATAGCTGTTCTGCTATTATTAGGAACATTTGAAGGTCAAAGACTTCCAAAGCTCAGCTGCATTTTTCTGGTATCTGCTTCTAGCTCTGCTGATGTGTGAGAACTTCTGCCTTGGGATATCTTGCAGGAGCAGGCACAAAGCAGTTGTTCCCTTCACTCTGTCTTGAATTTAGCACTGTGACTTTCTTTTTCTTTTACTTTAGAAATCTTCTGGTATGATGATGTGGTGTCCTCATCTGTCCAGTGCCGGCCACTTACTTGGCTTCGTTTAGGGTGGGGCAGTTCAGCTATCTAGAATGCTCTCTCATGGTGGGCCACCAATGCTGTCTCACGTGATTTTTGCTGGCTTCTGTGGAGTTGGGGCAGTAATTTCTTTCTTGTAGGCCACTGATAAGCTCTCTAGTTCAAGGAGTAAGTTCACAAGAAGATTCTGAGCACTCTTTTGAGTACTGAGGCATCAGGCTGCTTCTGGCTGTTGGTTTTGGGGGTAGGACTCCCTAACTGCAGCTCTCTAGTATAGGGAGGCCCACAAGCAGGTACCTTGTCATCTGAGCACAGAGACTGAAGCTTCCTGTGATGGTTGAGGCAGGGCTCACCCTCTTGGCAGCTCTCGAACAAGGGAGCAAGTTCATAAGTCAGTCCTTATGAGCTCTGTTGATCACTGGGAGAATGGGACTCAGTCACTATAGCTTTCCAGTGTTGGGAGTTTCCTAAGCAGGTACCCTGTGCTCTTCTGATCAAAATGATTAAAACTTCTCCTGGAAAAGTATTCTTTATTTCTTTCTTGAAGTATTATTTATTTAATAGTCAATGCTAACCTGTGGTAACTACCTAGAGAAATTTCACACATTTGCTCCATGAATATGAGGTTACATGTTCTTAAAATGTCTCATTTATCAAGTTACATTGATTTACATTTGAGTTTCAGTAAGCAAGTACTACTGTTGAGGTTATTTTTCTATATTTAGTCTTCATATATTCTGTTCAAAATTCCAAGTCATTGATCACCAAGGAAGTAGGATTTTTGCTTTTTGGTAAAGGAAGCATTTCTATAACTGATCATTTATTATTTTTTAATGATAGGATGACTTATTTTTTCTTAGATGTAAAACATGTGGGCCGTGATATACTGAAGTTAATTTGTAAATATTAATGAGGTGACAAATAGAAATTGATACATATGATAATCTATCATCTTATCATGTTTCATCATCTTTTCTTGAGTCTTATAATGCTCAATTTGCAGCCAGATGTTAGAGAAGGGTCAAATTTTAGGAAAATAGCTTAGTTAAGAGAATAATTAAGAAGTTATACACATATAGTGACACTGTCATGTTGTACCCAAAGAGAAGCCCTGTTAGAAGTATGGGCCATTGGAATATTAGGTTGTAAGAGGAGAAGATAAATGATAAAAGAGTAGGCAAGTTCGTCAATCCTTAATTTCTAGTCTACAAATCTATGAAACGATCATGAGACTGTCTGGTGACTGTGGGGTAACTGGTTGTACTAGAGTTTTTAACTGTTAAGCTTGAATATTTAGCTCTGCTACTTCTAGTCATTATGGAGAAACACTATTTTTTTTTCTTAGGGCAGACATTGACATATACATTAGATAACATTTTTAGACAATTGACACAAATATAGGAGACATACAACTTACTGTGATTGTGACTAAGGGCATAAAATTTGTTATCTTCAGAATTTAGAATTTATATTTCAAATGGCACTCAATTTCTTGACTAGCCATATGACTTTTCAGCTAGTATTTAAGACTTTGTCATAATAGACATCGGAATTCATTGGTTATGTATTCCTGTCAAAAACCTGGATCAAAGCATGTGAATAATACAAAAATATTTAAGCTGTCTTTTCAAAAATATCTGGTTGTATAGTTGGAGTGAACAGTGTCAGTGCCATGGAAAATGCATTTCATATTTATTCATTTTTGTTTAGATGAACTATTGCCCTATAAATAATTGATTTTACAAAATGGAAAACGTTATCAGAGGATTAAGTGGATGCTCAAAGGATGTATTTATTCTTCTGGCAGCTCACTGCCACTGCCAGTATGTCATTCCAAGCTACCAGTCTGCCACTCAGTGTTGGTAGTTGTTAAATTGCTAGAGGTCTGATTTTCACTTATGTAGCTTTAGTATGTAAAACCTGTTAAACTAAAAAAGGTTGAGATTCTTATTGCACAATATAATAGAATGGTCTTCACTAATTGGAAGAACTTAACTGGTCTGTTTGTATGTAGAATACTGGTGGTTGTAGCTGCCTAAAAAGACAAGTTTTGGATTAATTGTTAAATTTCTAAGCTGATATCTTCAGCACCCTTTATTTAATTAGAAATAAATACTATCTAAAATATTGCTAGTCTTTCTCACCCTACATAACTACTAAACTCAGAAGCAATTTCCTAAATACATACTGCTTATTAGAGAATGTTACATTCGGATAGTTAGATCTCATTTCTTCCTTTTATTTGTATATCCCGGTGTAACATCTTTTCCACATACAATTTGTGTAAATTTCATATGACAATGTACAAGAACAGAATGATTAATGATTACCTTTCAAGTAAGAAACAAACTCAATGTTTTATTGTGGTAAAATTTAAGATTCTGATTAACATAGCATAGGTACATATAACATAGCATAGCATAGGTACATATACTAAAAAAATTAAGTACTGAGTTTAGGTATCAATATTCATCATGTCTTAGGCCAGTTACCTAAACTCATTCCTCTGTTTCTTCACTAGAAAAAGCAAAAACCAAAATGAACAGAAAGAAAACATGATTAACTGAACTTTTCTCATTATGCCTCTTAATCTTTTTTATATAAAGAGATAAACTGTCATAAACTAAATGAAAATTATGATAAAACTGTCTTTACTTTGTAATGTTCTTTATTCAGAGAGCTACTGGTAGACCTCTGCCCTTGAACAAAGAATAGAAAATATAACAAAGAGGCCAGGGCCTCAGGTTTGATTCTAGATCAGTTTGTAGCATCTCCAGAGCCCTCACATGGCTTCATTCTTAAAGATGCTGACACTGGTTTGAAATTCAGTGCCTCAGAAAGATTTAGACTGCCTTCATATGAGGATACCTATATGTTCTGACTCTTAAGGACAATCAGTAGTTAAAACTTAGAACTTAAAACAATTATCATGGTCTCATAACATATCTCTTGTGAGTCAAAAATATTTGCAGCCTGACTCAGCTGAATGATGCTTTTCCTCACAGGAAACAGACTGAGAACACTTGGTAAGATCCAGCTAGCAATTGAGGTGGTTTGGATATTTCAAGTGACTTCACACATATAGTTTCTTGTCTGGGAGTGACTAGAAGGCTGGACACACCTGGGTTGTTAAGCAGATCATTTAGATGTTATAACCTCTCATGAATGGCTGTTTTAGCAGAACTAAACACTTTTGGAGGTGCAAGATTCCCAAAGGTAAACAGGTGTAGAAGTGGTCTGTTTCTTGGTTTCTGGATATAGAGTGTCACTCCAGTTCTTTTATATTGGTTAAATAACTACACTGCCTACATGATTCAAAACTAGAATTAAATCTCATCTTTCAATAGGAGAAAAGTAAAATAATTTGTGGCTGTATTTTATCTGTTGGATTAGGTAAATATGGACATTTATAAATGATATAATGCCACAAAATGATCATGCCCACTTTGTAGCAAAAGATAGAAAGAACAGTGGTGGTCACTATCTGAATATTTTCAAATTATTTGTAGATAAACATTACAAATTAGGTTGTAAGATTAATTGATCCTATAGGACTTTCCGTTATCCTTAAATCATCTTCATTTATAATTTATTTTGTATAATCTCAGATCACTTGATTCTATTTTTGTCTTTATACATGTGGCTAGTCATTTCAATTATGTTGACTTCACACTAAATTTTTTTCTGTTTCAAGTGTTTGGTATTGTAATTACTCAAAGACATTAAAGTAATAATTGGTGACTTGCTGTAAGTAATTGGATGCATACTATTTCCCTAAGGTCAGTTGTTTTCAATTTTTGTGTGCCTCAGAATCACCTGGAGGAGGACTTGTTATAACACACAACAACATGTCTTGTCTGGGTATGTTCCAAAAATAAGCAATTCTAAATGATGTTGATGCTGTTAGTCCAGTCACCACAACCTGGACTGGTTTTTTATTTGAATTCTCATTCTACTCTTATGTTTACTCTTCTTGGTACCTTGCTACAATCTTTATCCATTCAGATAAATCTCCTGCATTGGCACTGGAGCAGATGGCACTAAAAGGATATTATGTTTAGATATAATAAAAATTTAGTATTACTATCCTGAGGTATTAGAATATTAGATACATTAATTCTTCAGCTTGTCATTACTGTTAATTACAAGTATTCTGTTTTGAATTAATGATCAAAAAAGGTAAAACTAAATTAATTGTAACATGTTTTGCAAACAGTTCTGTGATACCTTTTCTGAGAATTCTTGTCAATTTAGTTTGCAAATTGAACATTATTTAGTACTTGGAGGACACTTTTACTTTGTATGCTATTTTAGTTAAGTGCCCACATACTGAGCACATCTCCTTTCTCTAGGTGGTCTTCCTGACATTTCATTCAGTGAAAAAGCATGGCTGTCCTTAAACCAGAAGCACACAATCTGTAATTTTGTATTAATTTTTGAAGTTGGAAATATGACTCCTCCATTTTTTTCTTCTTTGTCAGGAAGATTTATACATATAAATATATATACACACATATATATTATTATATATATTAATTAGACACACAGCAACTACATTCTCCTTGTTCAGTCACCTGTCAATGGGCATTTAGGTTATTTACATATCTTTTCTATTATAAATAATTGTCTTGATGAACATAAGGGTGCACTTATCTTTATGAGTTAGTGCTTTTGTAGTGAATTTTTGGATAAATACCCAGAAGTAGAAAAGCTGAATCGTATTATATTTCTATTTTTATTTTTTGAGTAATCAATACTGTTTTTCTAGTGGCTATACTAATGTACATTACTACAATATTGCACAATGATTTATCTCTACAACCTCATTCAGACTTGTTTATTTTTTTTGTTAATAGCCATGCTGATAGGTATAAAGTGATAACTCATGGTGATTTTGCTTATTTTGCCTTTTTGTGATATTAATCCCTCATTGTGATTTACTCTTTGTTTCCTAATAATAAGTGATGATAAAAATATTTTCTTGTGCCAGTTGGCCATTTATATGTCTTCTTTGATGAAATGTCTATTCAGATATTTTGCATAGGTTTTGATTGGATTTTTGTTAAGTTATATATATTCTTCATATATTTTGGCTTTAAACCCTCATTGGATGTATGACTCATAATGTGTTATCTATGTGATTTGGGTTATTAGGATAGAACTTTCCTCAGAGCAAGAGATGGGAAATGTTCACTGACCTAATTTTTTAGGAAATTTTGTGAAAGAAGGCATTAATTCTTCTGAAAATATTGATAAAAGTTACCAGTGAAGAATTCTAGACCTGGATTTTTCTTTATGAAAATATTTTATTACTAATTATCTTTACTTCTTATATATACATGTATGTATATATTTTACATACATATTATCTGTATATATAGATTTTCTATTTTTTTAAGTCCATTTGGCAATTTGTATTTCTGTGGGAATTTGTCCATTTTCATCTACTAATAAAAATTGTTGGCATGTATTCTCTTACAATGATTTGAATTGCTGCTAGATTGGCAGTGATTCTTGGTTTTAATATTTTACTCTGCTTTCTATTCTTGGTTAACTGGCTAAAAATTTGTTAATGTTGCTGACTGCTTCAAATAAACAACATTTGTTTTATTGAATATCTCTGAAACTTTTTCCTTATTTAATTTATTTTCAACCTAAGGCATACTGTGTTTTTCTTTCTTATTGTTTACACTCCTGTTTACAACTCCTGTTGTTGAATTGTTTCTTTTTCCCTTAAACTATAACAATTTTATTTCATATGTATCAAAAGTCTACTGCTAGGCTTATATGTGTTTAGTAATTGTCCTATCTTGCTAATGATTGACCCTCTTTTAAATTATAAAATGACCCTATTTGAAATGCTTTTTTAAATGTTATGTTACATTTGGCCCTATAATGGTTAATCGCCATGTTCCTCCACAATTTTGACTTTTCAAATTATAACTTTTCAGTCAGTGTTGAATACAAGAATACCGGTTATATTAGAAAATAAATTTGTAACATATTACTTTTAAAAATGTCTCATTAAAAAGCATAATTAAACAAATATACATGTCATTTGTACAATTTAGTGAATGAAAAAGTGGAAGTTCCTGCATGGGACCAAACCACACAGATGAGTGTGTACTTAATGCTGCATCGAGATGTTTGTTTTAAGGGTTGCTTATTTAAAAGATGGTAATTGTTTTGCGTCTTAGAGAATAGGAATGAAGAATTCCTCTGTGGGATAGCATTAGTAGAGAGTTATAAAATAGAATAGTGTATGCAATGGCTTGAAAGTGAACAATTGCAAAGCATGATAAGGCATCAGGAAGGAGAATAAGTTGAGTGAAATGAAACACTTAGGTAGGAAAACAGTGAGACACAACAAGGGACAGGATGATCACCCTTTTTAGGGATTTATTTTTCATTTTCACAATCATTTATTTCCTCTAACTGTATACCTGGTATTATGAATCTGAGAATAGAAAGCTAATGTTGAGATCAAGCAGAGAACATAGATTTCAAGGTAACATATCCCATTTAAAAAATTAAATTGTTATTTTATTATTATGTTTTAATAATCTATGAATGTGTCCGGGAACGAGCTGATATTTGAAATGGAATCATTTAAAGAGGCAAACCAGTAACATGTAATATTTATATAGGCAGTGAAATAAGAGAGTTGGGATAAATTAGACATTTATATTTCTAATTTTTGAAATCAGGAGAAAGGCAAGAAGTTGAAAATTCCAGGTCAGGGGCTAATTGTGAGAAAATGTCGTACTAGCATTACTTGTTTTTGTTTTCATTTTCCATTTCTTTTATTTGGCAGTTATCACTTTCACTTTTATAGTGCCTAAATTTTCCTGTTATTTTAGGAAAAAGGAAAAAGAAAAATAACAAAAGAAATGTGAGAAGTTGGAATAATGAAGAGTTATGTGCAGAGATTAAGGGAGGGAAAATACTAAGATGAGTTGTCATGACATTAAATTATGGGACATAAATTTATGGTGAAGAAGAGTGAATAGATAAAATAAGAGTGAAGACATTAGAAGTTATAATGGTGTTTTATTCTATACATTCAGAAATTATATCATGTTGGCATTCTGCTTCAACTTCTTATACTACCAGCAATTTTTGATTCATAAGTCATCAGTTGCCCTTTAAGTATATGAGTGTTTTATTTTGTGATAAAATATAATTTAATTTCGGTATATCTAAGCCATTTTTAACCATTTGTGTGAAAACTACTCTGTAATGACAAATGCATTTAAGTTTCAATATATGTAATTAGGTGAATTGTTCAAAATTATAACATAATACATTTTAGGAAATGTTGTTTTCAAAATTCTAATCTTTTAAACATCTTTTTCTTTTTTTAAGTATATTGAAGTAACATTGCATTATATTATTATATGGGTTTAGGTGCCCATCATTGTAAAAAACATCTGTATGCAATATGCTGAATTCACCACTAACAGTTCAGCTATATCCTTCACTTTATAACTGATACTTTCATTCAGTTTGCACATGCCACCTCCTTCTCTTCTTGTAGCCACTAATTTAGTCTTATAGAATAAAATGTTTTTTATTTTTTCATTTTGTTTTGTTTCATTCATTTGTTTGATTTCTCTGTATACTACATATGAGTGAGATTATATAATTCTTGTTCTAATGTCTTACGTCATCAATTAATCTATAAGTATTTACTGTGTGCCTAGTCTATATTATGTATAGTTTAAATACTGACCATTCAATAATAAGAGAAAAACAGATGAAATCTCTGCTCTTATGGAGCTTAATTTTATTAGAGAAAAAAGTCCAGCCTAAATGAATATGTGAATAAATAGTAAACATTAGTGGATGACATGAAGATAATAAACAGAATATCTGGAGTATTTTTCAGTAAAGTTGACTGAGACTATCTCATTGTAGAGGTAGGTAAAATTTGAATGTGACCTGAGAAGTCTGAAGGAAAAAGCAATGTGAAGACATGTGGTAGAAACTTCTTAGAAGAAAGAACAAGAGCAAAGGAATTTTAAAGGAGACCAGTGTGGATAGAATAGAGTGAGCAGAGGCAGGCATGGAAGTACAAAGGACAAGGCTCAAGCAAGATATATGTTATGTAATATCAGGCTCTACTTGAGAATTTTCTTGAAAATTATCTATAATGTAATTTCACGATGAATCTGTTATGAACTGAATGCATATGTTCCTATAAAATTCATATATTAAAACCTTAATCTGATGTATAGATCTATCATCAAACATGAGAATGAAAGGAAATTATTCCTGACCAAATATTTTTACCCTGGCTTTTAATCTAAATGCCTATATTAATGACTCATTATAATTAGTTTTCAGTATTCAAAGAAAAGTGGTTCACAGTGACTCTATCAAATGTATTTATTTAGTAGAATAAATATACTGACTATTTTGTAATTAAAGAGATAAGCAGATCTCTCTCTTCTATTTCCATAAATATATTTGGGAGACAGACAGATCAACAGATAGATATAGATAGATGATAGATAATGATATAAAAACAAAAACTATGCCAATGAGTTATAAAGACGAAAGTGTTACAGAAATTTAAGAGGTAAAATACAATGAGGGTTGGAAGTCAGAAAACTTTATAAGTACATTGGACATGGACTGTCGCTCTTAAAGATTAGCTACTGTCAGAGAAGATACATAAAGATGGATAACTGTAGATGCATTTATAGAGGAAATATAAGTTGCTCTAAAGAAAGGCAGAGTTGAAATATATAGGAAGAAATGTGAGTGTAGGTTGGCAGGATAAGAGGAAACCATTTTTTTGGTTTAATGAGCTGCTATAGAAAATTGGATGGGAGATGTTTGAAATATGTTATGCATATAATGACCTGATTAAATGAATAGCTAATAAAAATCAGTCCAATATTGGAGTTAAGGATGATTATTCTTAAAAATTTAATATTAATGAAATAATGCATTCTTAAATTTATCTTTAATGATGCCACCATTGAATATCTAGATTTTTTAAGAAAGTATAAAATAATCAGATTTGTCAAATCTTAATATTTCACATGGAAGTCGCAGTTAGGAACTGGTATATTATTTAGTGACGTAGAATGCTTACATTAGAGAATCCTAACACAAACACTGCTTAAATCTACACACATTCATATACACACAGAAACATACACAGTTATATACATAATGTATATTTGCATATGCATGTGCATATATTTACATACATGTATGAGCATGTTTGTGTGTGCATGCCTACCTCTGTTGGGATTGGAGTGAGCAGTGTTAGGAATGTTTTTTAGAAATGTAAAGAGATGATTGAGGTCAGAGCTTATACAACCATTGAACATTATAATTCCAAAAATTACTTCAAAGTTTCTGAAACATCTTTGCTGATGTCTTCTAACAAATTATTATTTTAAGTCATTATTGAGTTCCAGAGACACAATTTAGTATCATTATGGATTTCTATACACATTAACTAAAAGACCACATAATTTCCCTGAAAAGGAGGCAATTGCTATGGTGATCTCTGTTAATTCAAGTTAGTTCTTATTGTATATATTGTTATAAATGGGCTTCTTGGGACATTTTAGTATTTATTGTAAAAATCTTGAGATGACCAATGATAATGATGCAATTACTGTGTGTCAACTGCTTGATTATTATATATCACAGTCACTTTCTAATTAAACAGTTCTCTGAATATTCTGGCAATCATCTGCATAGTGTGAATGAATTGGAGAGATAATTGTGATAAAATACTTCCATTTGGACTTTAGAGAATACATTTTTAAATAGATTCTTATCTAAGTGCTTTTGAAAAGTACATCACAGAAAACTAATGTTGACACTATATTTTCCAAATGAGTGAGAGGAGGATACATCTCTGCATACTCTTCTCTGGTTGTAGATTTTGTTAAAAAACAATAAAAAATGAGAGCCTTCTATTTGTAAAATTTCATTGATTAGAAAGTGCACATGCTCTAAATAATCATCCAGAAGAGCAATCAGTGCCCCAAATATGAAAGACTAGCAATGGGCCTCAGATCTAATCAAACTATGTCATGTAGATGGCATTTTTATGAGCTACAAATTCCTTGCAAGAAAATTTGGAAGTTTAAAGAAACTGGGAGGGAAAAAAATGATGATGTTAGCTGATTTTCATCCCTATGACACACTGGAGAAAGCACAGGAGTTTTTCAAAGTTTGTACAAGTGGAGGCATCTTCTGAAACTGCAGCAGCTCAGCAGGGGGCACTTGGCACTGAAGGAGGGGAGCTGAGCAGTGGGCTTTGCTGGTGGGAGAAAGATGAGGAGGATGTACACAGGGACCTCAACAGTGACCACAAGTTCTTTTTTCTCCCCTGGGTACTTACAGAAACAACAATTGGAGTCGCATTAGCTTGAAACAGTGCTCAGGCTCATGAGCACTTTCAGAAAGGGCCCAATAGCTGCTATAATATCCAGCAGCACAGGGATTTTAGCAGTGGACTCAATCTCACTTGCCTCCTTGGTTCTCTGATGAACTCTTAAAGAAATAGCAGAGGCAGTCATGCTAATTTCCAGTGGTGCAAATACTGACACAACCACGAGTGACAAGACTAGACTAAGCTGAGTGAGGAAGTGAGGAATATGGTTTGCTGCTGGCACAGACTCTTTGCTTGAATAAAGCCCAAAAGGAGAGATTTGGATGATCAAAACCAGGAGCACAGAGGAAGGGTGCTCTTCCCACCCTATGCTTTGGAACTTGGGATGCTTGAGACTGAGGCTCCCACTCTGGTGGTGAAACCTGTGGATAGGACTCAGTCCCAGTGGCTTGGCGAGGACAACAAATCCAGTTAGCAGAGGCAAGTCTCCTAGCCCCAGTTATTTGAATTTTATCAGCAAAACTAGTCCTCCACTTTACACCAGGCTAGAATAGCTATACCACTTCCAGACCCCATGTGCCCCTTCCCCACCCAGTAGCCCTCTTCACTCCCTGACACAGCAAACAATGCTGTGTAAGCCTGTAAAGGTCAAAAATATAAAGCAAAAATAGAGGGCTCCCTGAGAGAAACAAAACTAGCATCTGAAAAATAAGAACCCATATCATGGGGAAAAAGAAACACAATTTGAAACCTCAAGAAATGGAAATAAAACAAAATGACGGTTCACCAGAAACCAGTTTTGAAGACATAGACAATTGGTTCTTTTTAACAGATAAAGAAGTCAAAGCTATAATCATAAAGAAAATCAGAGAGTTAAAAGAAACTTCAGAAAAATGAAACAATGACCTCAAAAATAATCAAGGAGCAGATGTCAGAAATTGAAGTTTTACAGAAAAACAGAGATACAGGATGTAAAGGAGATAATTAATGAATGTAAGAATAATATAGAAAGCTATGTAAATAGAATAACCCAAGTGGAGGAAAGGATCAGTGATCTAAAGACTAGTAATCCAGAAAGGAGCCAGGAGGAAAAGGAAAGAGAAATTAAACGCAAAAAAAAAGTGAAGAATCATTCAAAGAACTATATAATACCATTAGGAAAGATACAAGAATACTGGGTATCCCAGAAGACGAAGAGGGAAAAAAGGGATCAAAGTGCATATTCAAAGTAATAATTGCTGAAAACTTCCCAAGCCTAGAGAAGAAAATGAACAGACCATCAATGAAGCCAAAAGAGTACTGTTAGAACAGGCAGTTAGGTAGACATCCTTAGGGGCAGACAAAGGACATTTATGAGTACTCAACAAAATGGCATCAGCAATAGGCACTAAGCAGGCAAAAGACAGAAGCTATAAAGTAAGGGAGACTTTGAAACCACTGACAGTTATGCAAAATAATTGGGTAGGGTGTTGCTGAAACAGTTAATCAGATATCACCCTGACATAAGAGATCAGCTGACATATTTTATTTCCCAACATAATATTTTTATGTTATGCTAATTAAGTCAAATTTAAATGAGAGCTCTCAACTTTTTTTTTTTTTTTTAATTCTAAGGTGACCCATCCAAAGTTGTAAACACTTGAACCCCAAAACTGATCCAAACAATATCTATTCCCAGCAACAAACAACACATTGAGCAACAGAAACTTGTGGCCAAATCCTATTTCCCCAAAATGGTTTAGAGAGAAAAGTCCTACAAAAAAGGATGGAAAGCAAAAGTCTCAAAAGGCCAAGACAACTTTTTCAGGATGAAAGTCTACTAAAAAAGAACAAGAAGACATAGGGAACAACATGGAAGCTCTACTCCTCAATGATGTAATTACCCAAAATCAAGAAACATGCTCTCGAACCAAAAATGAGTATCAGATATCAAGATTCCATCCACTCCCATTTTTTTTTCTGCCAAGAAAACAAAACTAAGAGTCTTGATTGTGGTAAATATTTACTAATTTTGCCAGCTTTATTAGGAGTCCCAGCTCTTGGACCCCTGTAGACATTTATTTGAAGACAAGATTGCTTCCTTTAATTTAATACTTTCCTAAAAATAAAACCTATTATTCAGAGTATGAATTTTTTAAAGAAAACCAGAAATCAAAATAATTTTTAGATCCTTGTAGTTTTTAAAGTATTTGCTCTACTTCTTTGCAATTGATTTTTACAATAAGCTGATTTCCTTCCTAGGTTTCCTTGCAAGAGTTTGTTTACATATAAACAAAGCTCCATACTCCTTACTTAAGAGATTCATATACAATATTTCCCAAGAGGGAAAGTCATGAAGTCAAAATAGTCTTTTTATAGATGGAAGTTAGAACACAGAGAAAAATATGGGTTTAATCTCATTACTGAAAATTAAGAATGATGTTCTTAAGCCTAAGAACATCATGAGTTTTACTCACCTGGGAGGTTAGTTTATAAGTCAGAGATCTTTACTGCTTTGCATTTACATTACAATGGCTAGGTTCTGTTTAAGAGATGATCTTTAAAAGCTAGTTGAAAATGTAAAGCCAGACTCTTAAAAACCTCATCCCTAAACTCTTTTGTGTTCTCAACCCCTCTTGAAAGATGACTCCCTTATCTTATTCCTAAAGGGTGCTTTTGCTGACTATAAGCTGCACTATCTTCTTCATTCCCATAGTGGGTGGGTCCATCTGCTCTTGGACTCACAAGAATCCTGGAGTGAGATCACAAGACCTGTTGTAATATATTATGTGGTAACCACAAAGGGACAAGGAAGAATATGTTGGGGAGTCCCTTTTCCCCTTTGCCCACACTTTTCCTCTTATAAATGTTTATATTGCTCCTGGTAAATCTCTCTTCTGAAACTGCCTTGTGTAAATTCACTTTTTCTGTATTCTTTGTTTTTGAAGATAGTTACACAACTCAGCATGTGGTCAAATCTGTTGCATTTGCTTAGAGAAACCCACTAGCCAGCTTGGAAATTTTAACTGCAAGTTGAGAGACTGAGCCCCCACACTTTTTTCCCTTTGTTTATTGTATCTCTTTCACAGACTCTGTCCTAAAATACTCCTCCCTCTCAGAAGTCTCCTCAGCCTGGAGAATGGAGAAAAAGCAGGCTTTCTTAGCTCTTGGGACAGGGTGCTGAGTGAGTAACACCCTTTGCGCCAGACTGGTGATTTCAGAGTTAAACATGTTTTGCTGGGGCAGGGTTGGAAGGAAATGGCTTAAACTGGAGCCATGCAAAAACATAGTAGGGAAATGAGTAGTAGGGGAATGCACACATACAATTTCAGGACTAAAGGCCTGCATTCCACATGGCAGTGATGGTAGGCATAGTCAGTTCCTGGAGCCATCTTGTCTTGGTGTAGCAAACAGGCTTGGATTAGGAAGCAGCTATAGGGTGTAGTCAGCAGAAGCTAAAGGATTCCTACTCTGGGAAGCAGCAAGCCCTTAAAAACAGGAGTATAAACTATAGAGTGAAGTAGTTTTTTGTTTCTTTCCAACTAGCCCTTTTTTTTTTTTTCAAACCCTGTTAGGGAACTGTAAGCATTTAGGGTTTGAAAGGAAAAGGAAAGTGGATGTGTTTTCTAAATAAGAAAATGAATTTTTCTTTTTGTAAGAAAGCATTAAGGAAAGTAATTTTTTCTTTAAGTAAGATGACTGCTCGAGAATGAGTTAGAGATAAGATTTTAATGAATTTTGCAGGTAGTGAGGAGTCTAGAGGAATGTTTGTGGACCAGACCACGTATTCTGAAAGGAAATAGGTTCAAAGGATACAAAAGGGGAAACACTTCACCCCCTCGACATTTGTATTTCACACATCTTAATTTAATTCAAATCTTTGTTCAAATGCTGCCTCTCCAGGAAAGCCTTCTCAAACACTGTTTTCAAAAAAGTATGCCCATTATTCTGCATCTCCATGCCTGCTTTTTTAAAATCTAGAATGTTTAATTTTATACATACATACACACACACACACACACACACACACTCACACATATATACATATGTAGGCTTATTTTTTACTTCTTAATTGACTTTCTGCCAATGCAAGAAATTTATAGAAATGAAGAAGCTGTCTTTTTCAATTTATCCATAGACCTAGGACATAAGCTCTCCTCCCAGATAAATTTGTTGAACAAATTCTTTACTACCAGGGAGATACTTATGTCTAAGTACTAAAAGTGTAGTCAACTAGACTCTCTGTCTACTGTAGCATTATTCTTTCTCTGCCTCCATATCTTTTTACTTCACTCCAGTAGCCAGAATTACTATAGAAATAAATTTGACTATTCATGGCTGAGAGCACAGTGGTAACCTCCTAAAATGATTCATAATTCAGACTTAAATAATGTCATGCGTTTCCCTTGGTTAGCCTTAAAATTAACTATTTTGCTTTTATCTGTTTATTTCAGTGGATTGAAAGTAAATATTTGCGAGATAACACGCTATAATATAAACTTTAAGAAAAACATGTCTAAAATAAGGCCTTTTGGTAACTATCAAATGTTGAAGCAGCTGTAGATGAATATTTAGATTCTTTTCAATAATGTATTTGAATTCTGGACAATATAAGTATTAAGGAAATAAAATAATCTATCCTAAATATAGCTTATTCTGAAATAAAATATATTAATTTGTGTCTAGGTGGCTCTTTAAGGAGCATTAAGTAATCCAACAGTGACGAAAAGCTGAAATACCTAAAAATCAAAAGCCAGTCTTTTTTCCCAGCATAGCTTGGTACTTGGAACTTAAAAGAAGTTCAAGTAAGTTTTTGTTGAATAGGAGAATTTCAGATTCTATACACAAGTTTAAATTTGTTTTCTTTTATAGTGTCGATGTGATTTCAATAAAGATGATTCTGATTGCTCTTGAATTAAATTTGTCATTATTCAACAACTAGTTACAAGAGTCTCATTTTTTTCCCTGTTGGCCCTCATTAGTCCAAGCCCCAAGCATTTAGGATCCAATTAGAAGCTGCTAGACAGGGGCAATGAATAAGAAATAAATATAAAATCTCAGAATGTCACATTTCTTTTTACCAATGCTGCTAAAAGGATCATGTTCATCTTTATAGAATATTTTTATTCCTTTAGAAGCACCTCCAGTGCTCAGGACTGGCCTGACATGGAGGGTAAAGGGAAACCCACCAGAACAAGAGGGCTGCTGTGTCTCAGTCACTTGAAAATAATTCTCTCATTAGCCTGGCAAGGTCTAGTTTCTTTTTCAGTATAGAAAATCTGTTTCCTCAAATTATATTCCTTACCTGAATCCCATTCTTTTTCACTCTATACTCATACTATAAAAATGTTTGAAATTAAAGACCTGAATTTTCTGGTGTATAATCTCAATAAGTTTTCTGGGTCAAGGGGTATGAGCATGTTCAACTTGCCTGAGCTTGTCACAGAAATTGCAAACTATACAATTTATATTTAATTTTATTTTTCTCATATCTGAATCAACACAAAATATTGTCTTGCTCTCTAATTTCTAATGGGAAATTCATTTTGTTGTTTTGATCTAAATTTTAATTTCTCTAATATTTATGATTAAAAAATCTTTTGTTTATTTAATAAACATTAATGTAACAAATATGTTTTGAGATCTCTTCATTTATATTAATTTTGTTATCCCTCATTAAAACCCATGATGATCTACCAATGAGCTAATACTACTTTAACTCAATAGCATATAATTCAGAATTGAAGCACAGAGAGTTTAAGTAATCTGTGATACATCATACTGTTAATAAATGATAAAGGGTGAACTTATGAAAAGTTGACATCTGTCAAGTTATTTTTAAAATGGAGCCAGTCAGCTCTTACAGAGGAACCACATTGCCTGTCTTGGTTGAGCCAGGTTAGAGACCTTTGATCTGAACCAAAAAGTAATTGTTTTAAGAAATAATCAAGCAAACAATTTTTGAGAAGTCATCTAGATCATGAAGACTGATGATTATGGACTTTTGCCAGAGAATAGAATAAATAACCAATTATGTATAATCAAGAATAATTTTAGCTTTTTAATACTAATTAACAATTTTTTAGACCATACGCTTTATCTCCCTCTCTTTTTCTCATAAAAAGCTTTGATGTTGTTCCTTCTCAGTCACATTTTAGGTTTATACCTTACTCTTGGTATTCTGAATTATAATTCTTTGATACCATCAATAAATGTGTTTTGCCTTTTAAAGGCCTCTTGAATTTTTAGGTTAACAGATTCAAACAGGGTATTTAGTTCCAAGTTCTTTACTCTTAACAGCTTTTTCATGTTCTTCCTATTCCAACTGTATTTCCATGTATTTCTCGTTTATAATTTTTGTTCATGTTTTCTACTGACACTGAAATACATCAGTGAACAAATCAGTAACTGTTTTCATTGGAGTAGATAGTATCACTGTGGAAATAAAGGGAAGGGGTTATGGACAGTGCTAAGGTATGGGACGTTTGTGTTCTCTTTAGTGTTTGTGAGACAGGAAGCTAGCAATATCATAATATAACAGAAGAAACTTGAGGAAATTGAGGGATAAACCAATGCAATAACTGGAGTTAGAATCACAGAGCAGAGCACATGTGGGTATTGATCAAGGTTGAAAGAGGTTATCATAAGATAGTGATGGTAGGAGATGAACGGTATGCAGTTAAAGGGAGGATTATAGAGCAGACCTATAGGATCCTTGAAAAGCATAGTCATTGGAGGTGTATAAATTAGGGTTCATTATAGTGCCAATACAATGACAATTCTCTCTCTCTACGCACACAAACACACACACACAGGTGTGTTTTTGTTTCAGTACCGTACCAAACTGTTTTGATGACAATTGCTCCTTAGTATAGTTTGAAGCCAGATAGTGTGATTCCTACAATATCCTCTTTTTGCTGAGCATGGTATTGGTTATATGAGGTTTTTGTGGTTCCATACATAATCTCTCTATAATTTATTCAATTTTTCTGAAAAAAAAAAAAGTCTGGAATTTCAATAGGTATTACATTAAATCTGTAATCTGCTTTGGATAGGATTGTCATTTTAATTATTTTGATTCTTCTAATATATGAGTCTAAAATATTCTTCCATCTCTTTTTGTCCACTTCTATATCTTT
This sequence comes from Solenodon paradoxus, assembly GCA_004363575.1. NCBI lineage: Eukaryota > Metazoa > Chordata > Mammalia > Eulipotyphla > Solenodontidae > Solenodon > Solenodon paradoxus. The sequence continues at coordinate 111,057 of RJWH01000046.1, forward strand.
TGTTAAGTTGTAATTTTCATTCGAAGGTTTTTCACCTCCTTTTTAAATTTATTCCTAGATATTTTCTTTTTGTTGCCATTGTGAATAGGAATTATTTCTTATTTTTTCCTTATACTTCATATTTATGTGTAAGAATCCTACTGAATTTTATTTATTGATTTTATGTCCTGCCATTTTACTGTGTTTAATTTTTCTATCAGTTTTTCAAATTTTATAGATCTAGTATTATATCATGTGCAAATAATGAGTTTTGGTTCTTATTTTCAATTTGAATTTTTTAGAATGTCCTTTTCTTTTTCATTTTTTTTACTTTTTAGTATTTTATTTCATTAACTTTTTTTAATAAATTAAAAAAATTCGTATGTGTGGGTTCTCCATATGTGCAGTTTCCCCATACCTTCCTACCCCCGCAAATCATCAGGTTTTCTTCACCATAGGCCAGTGGGCCCCATCACCAATGCTATAATGAATAGGGCTAAAAAAGACCTGTGGGGGTGCATAAATCCTTCGAATCAGTGTTTTTGTATTTTGGGAATAAATACCCAGAAGTGGAATGACAGGATTATATGGGGTTTCTGTATTCAACTTTTAAAAATAATATCTATACTCTTTTACATAGGGGTTGCACCAATTTGCACTCCCAACAATGGTGTAAAAGTGTTAGACACTCCGCATCCTTGCCAAAGTTTATTGTACTTTTCTTGCCTTATTGCTCTGGCCAGGATTTCCAGAACTGTGTTGAATAGTAGCGGTAAGAGTGGGCATCCTTGTTTTAATTCCAGGTCTTGGTGGAAGACTCAGATTTTTGCCGTCAGGTTTGCTGTTACCTGTGAGTTTGCCATATGTCTTTTATTATATTGAGATATATAGCTTTTATTTCTATTTTGTGAGAAATTTTATCTTAAATGAGTGTTGAATTTTTTCCAAATTGTTTACTGCATCTATTGATATTATCATGTGATTTTTTTTTTTCCTTTTGTTGATGTAGTTGTATTACATTGGTCAATTTGAGCATATAGAGTCATCCTTATATTTCTGAAATAAATCATATGTGGTCACATATGTATATATTTTTAAATGATTTTGAATATAGTTTACCAAGATTTTGTTGAGAATTTTTGAGTCTAGTCATCAGTGATATAATCTATCATTTCCCTTTTTTGGGTTCTATCCTTATCTGAATTTTTTTTTTATTCTGGATAATGTTAACCTCATAGAATAGTTTTATCTTCACTTCATTTTTGAGGAAGACTTTAAGGAGAGTAGGAATAGCTCTTTTTTAAATGTTTGGTAGAATTTGCTAGTAAAGCCAGCTAGGCCTGGACTCTGTTTTTTAGGAGACTTTTGCTTATTACTTCAATTTCTGTGTTTATGATTGGTCTGTTCAAGTTATTTATGTCTTCCTGGTTTAATTTTGGAAGAATGTAGACTTTTAGGAACCTGTCTATTCAAGTTTGGTGAATTTGTTAGCATAGTGGTGTTCATAGTAATCACATATGCTACTATGTATTTCTACAATGTCTGTTGTATTCTCTCCACTTGCATTTCTAATATGTTTTATTAGGATTTTCTCTGTTTTTTCTTCATGAGTCTGCCCGAAAACTTATCAATTTATTTATTTGTTAAAAGAAACATTTTTCAGTTTCATTGATCTTTCGAATGTTTTACTTGTTTTTAATTTCTTTTAATTCTGTGCTGATTATTATTTTCTTCCTTCTGCTTATTTCTTATTTAACTTTTTGTTTTGTGGATTTGTAGGTATTTAATTTTAGTTGTTTTTTGGTTTTCGATATGTGCTTATGTTGCTAGAACATTTTCTCTTAGAACTGATTTTGCTGCATCCCACACATTCAGGTATCTCATCACTTTATTTTTTTTAGATAATTTAAGATTTATCTTTAATTTTTCCTTGATCAAGAAATTATTCATAAGCATGCTTTTTTAATCTTCACATCTTGTGGTTCTTCCAGTTTGTTTTCCTTGTTCATTTCTAGTTTGACATCATTGTGGTCAGAGAAAATGCTAATATTAATCTTGCTAAATTTACTCAGATATATTTTTTTCTCCCAGGATGTGGTCTATCCATGAGAATATTTTGTGTGCACTAGAGACGAATGTAAAATATTTTTATTGAAATAGACATCTCTGTATATGTCAGTTAGGTACATATGATCTGTTACCTTATTTATTTAAGGCCTTTATTTTTTGATTGATTTTTCTGCCTGGATGATCTATATGTTGATATATAATTGAATATTGAAGTCCCCTACTACTATTACATTGCTGTCAATTTCATTTTAAATCTTTATATATCTATATATATAAAGAGGGCATTGAATGAATATATATATATATATATATATATATATATATAAAAATGTTGTTTCTTTTTGATGGATTAATGCCTTATCCATGATGAAGTATGCATCTTTGACTCATTCTACCATTTTCAGGTAGAAATCTATCTTGTCTGATATTAGTATTACAGTTTGAAGATTTCCTTTAAACACCATTGCTTTGATATAATTTTTCAATAACCCTTTACTTTTTTGCTTATGTTTGTCTTTGATCTGATGTGTGTTTCTTGTAAATACAGTATCAGTGGGTTCTGTTTTTGATCCATCCAACCACTTCGTGTATTTTGACTGGTGACCTTTCTTGATTTGAATGTATAATGATTATTGATATGTAAGACTTTATTACAGTCATTTGAACCATTGCTTTCTGTTATTTTTATGTTTCTTTTGCTTGTTTTCCCATGCATTTCTTTTTGCCTTTTCCTTGGATGATTTTAGAGATGATTTTGTTTCTTTATTCTTTCTAGCTGTTTCTCTATAAGATTAGGTTTTGTTATCTACCTTGTATTTTCTCTAACAGAATCAATCTTTAATATCCTTTACTTAGCTGACATTGTATTTTCTGTGATTTCCTTTTCCCCTTCAGTGTTTTGTTTTTGTTCTCTCCTGATGGTCTTGTCTTTGCTTTCGATTTTATTTTAATCTCTTGTTACCATTCTAGAGTTTTTGTTTTTGTTTTTGTTTTCCCTGTTGTAGAACATTTCTTAGAAGGCAAGTTTGGTGATGGAAAAGTATTTTTGTTGTTGAAGACCTTTATTTCTCTGTCATACTTGAATGTTGATATTCAGCATAGAGTATTATTAATTGGTACTTTTTGTCTTTTGCTTTTTTGAATGTCATTCCATTCTTTTTCAGTCTGTCAGTTATGTTGAGAAGTCTGCTTATAGACTGACGGGTGCACCTTCGTAAGTTAATGTTTTTCTTATAACTTGCCCCCTTTAGTCTTGCCCTTATCATTGGCTTTTGCTAGTTTTACTATGATGTGTCTTGGTTTAGGTGTTTTTGCATTTAGAAGTTTGAGTATTCTATCAACTTCATGGACTTTCATAATTAGATTTTATAACAGGTGGGAACTTTTATGCTACTGCTTCCATAAATATATTTTTTGCTCTTTCTCCTCACTTTCGTACATGCCATTTTATTATGCTTGTTCTCCTGGTAACTGATATTTCTCACAAGATGTCTTCATTTTTATCCATCTTGTTTCTCTTCTTCCATGAGGGTGTTCTCTGTATTGTAGACTCAGTGTTTGTGTTTAATTAATTTACTGTATTTTTCACATATCGTAGTTCTTTTATACTTTATTTATAACCCAATCGCTTTGGTGAAGGAGTCCTTATAATCTATCATTTCCTTCAAGGTCTTGTATTTGTCCTTGTGTAGTCAAATGAGTATCCTACCTATAATTCAGTGTTTTTATAACTATCACTCTGAATTATTTATTTATTGTCCATTCAATGTCATTTGATTTTTACTCTGGGGAACTCCTGCTATCTCTTTCTCACTGAACCATTTATGTTTTGTCTTCAATTATTTAGATTTTGTCAGGGCTTGCTTTTTATAGCCTGCCCTGGACTGCAGACCAGTGTCAGAGAGGGGTAAGACATGTTGCTATGCCTCCTCTCTAGTGGTGGGTAGCTGACTTGTACTTATCTTTTTCTTATTTGCATTCTCTCTTTCTCTGTCTCTCTGTCTTTCTGTCTCTCTGTCTCTCTAGAAATTTGTTTACATTTTCCATTCTTTCAAAGTGCAATATATTGTTTGAAAAGGAATGGGAACCAAATTCTCCACAATGATAATGGATACATATCTTCATAAAGGATAGTGTAGGCTGATTTGTGTCAGTGTTCATACCACATTAGAGTCTCCACAGAAGGACCAATAATATGGATACTTACTCCAGAGCTAAAAGGCTTGCCACCTTGGTGAATTCCTCCACAACTGGGAAAGACACATAAGCATGTACAACCTGGCCTGGAAAAGAAAGGCAGTTTTGTTTGGGAAACTAATAGTCCCCTGGGAAACAAAGTACATGGATGGATAAAGTGCACAGAGACCTGGAATGTGGGATTTTCATTTGTTCAACCAAAAACCTCAGCGTGGGATGGGGAGTGAGATAGCCTCCCTGTGAAACAATATACTGCTGTCATCCTTTCTCTTGATCCCTTTCAATGTGGTGAGATTGCTAAAACCTGCCATTGCATGAAAACCTGAGGGTAAAACACTCCACTGTATCTGCTATTCACACATTTATGCTGGATAGTTTGTGTTCACATTTGCAGTTTCCTGGACTCCTGGATTCAGACAGACAAGTTTGCAAGCCCAGTACAGATAGCTGAATGATTCCAGTAAAGAACGTTCCATTCCCAGGTCTCTCAGGGACTATCCTTAGGCTCCATTAAAATGATAATTTCAAACCTACATGGCACTACTGCAAAAAGGTTTTTGTATCTGCTTGGTGCTCATTAGAGCTTCCATCCTCAGTCCACAGGGCTTGTTTGTCACTAGTACTGATGCATCTTCTCAGCCAGAAGACCTAAGGACTTTTGCAGGGGAATGTGCTTTGCTAAAACCAATTTCCAACTCATTCTCACCAGTGACCTCAGTTGAGACTCTGACCTGCTTGTGACCTAGACTTGCGTGTGTTGGGTCTCGCTCTTTGTGCCTAGTTATTCATGCTTGTACTTCTGGAGGAATCCTCTGCATGCCCTACTTCAACTACAACTACATTGGCTGAATTTTTGAGCCTCAACAGAGTTCTGGCTTATTGAAGAGCTTCAACAATTCTTACTTGAGCAGAGATCATACAACATAAGACAGCCCAGGTCTATATTCAGCAACTTGGTATCCTAAACAAAGCCTTTTTGTCAGTGATTCCTAATCTGTAGACATAAATGCAGAGCAGCAAAGAGAACAAAGAGTCAGAGAAATATGCATGTATGCATGAAATGATAGACCAAAAAAAACCCTCAGGAGACACTCCAAAGGCAACAGACTAAAATAAATTATCTGATGAATATTTTAAACCAACAGTTTAAATGACACTGAAATCAGGAGACCAATGAAGGAACAAAGTCAAGAACTACAAAAAAAAAATAAACAAACATAGAATATGATGCATTTACAACAATGGTAATAGGAGAAATATTCGGGGATGTGGATGTGTGAATGGACTCGAAAGAGTATGATCAGAGTCAGTGCAAGCTTCTATTCAGTATATTTGCTCCTGGACCCTAGTTCTGCACTGTCTTGATGCTAATACACATACCTAAAGTTAGCAAGAGGTAAGTAATAATTTTTCTTCTTCACAGCAAGTGGGGCAGTCATCCAGCTATCCAGGGCAATATAATGGAGAGACAAAAGTAATGAGAAAATACCGCTCTCCATCCAGGAAGACTTGTTCCTTTCCTCTGATGCTCTCTCACCACAAAAAGGATGCCCATTTCTTTGTCTTCGCAGATAGTTCCCTGAGCAATTATTATCTGATCCAATTATTTCTGTTTTCCTATTACTTTGCTAAAGGGCCTCTCAATGTTATAACTGACTACTGTGACCTGGAAGTGTAATTTTCAGAGAAAGTCTGAAGGGGAGATAGGAGTTTGGAGATTTAAGGATTTAGTACAAATGAGGGAAGAAATGGGGATCACACTGAGACTGTTACCTGCTTGATATTTATATCTATGTAGAGACTAATATTCAGTTATGCTATCAAATTTCAATTGATAAATATCAACCTACATTTCTACTTGTTAAAATTGTTACTTCATGCAATATTATAGGCAAATAGTCATTTAGAATTGAAGTTATAATTACACTTAGATTTGAAAATTAATCTATTACTAGAATGTTAATAACTCATTTAGTATTAGAGACTTCTTTCTGATCCTGTCATGTACATATATATCTTTCATTATGTTATTTCTGTTTGTCCAATTTTGAGAAATCAATCTAGCATTTTTCCTTAATATTTAAATCTATGTAAAGTATGAAAATATAAAGGTTATATTTCCAGGTGGTAAACTTGCACCTCATATCAATTTGTGCATTATTGAATCCTAGTTGTTTGAAAGGAACAATATTCAAACATATTGTTTGAGTTTATATTCACTCTGTATATTTATTTTCTCATAACATTATAGATTGGATATCTAAAGAGTAGATAATAAAGATATTTGGTTCAATGTAAAGTCAAGAAATTTTGTGAACACAGAATACTTCATGATAAAGTATTCTCCAAAATTTTTGTCATATATCAAACTATTTTTTTGGTAGTCACAGGAGGTTGGTTTTCCCAGGAGGAAAAAATTGACTTGTTAACTTTAACTTTAATGAATTAAGTAAGGTACAAGTAGTATTGTGAAATGCACTTGTAGTTAGGTCTTTAGTAACTTTAGACTGCTTTCCAAATTAGGGAAATTAAAAATCTATTGAACATTCCATTTTCATAGTGGAGATTTTTCTTCCTATAGAAAATTTCTTCAGATAAGCAGCAATTTCTATATAATAGCCTAAAAGTTAGTCTTGAAAGATATCCAGTAGTACAGAATAAGAATATCAGTGGTGTTTTATAAGGAGTTAGTGATGAAGTGTTAATGTGAAGGTCCTGCAAAGTTGCCATATTTCTCTGTAATGCATCTACTTTTTAAGAGAATGAAATAGTGCCCTCTGTCCTTTCATTACTATGTGATTTTTTTTGAAAGTTGTTTATCATGTTATGCAAAATTATTGAATCATTACAATAAAGTGAAAGATTTTTGTAAGAATCAGCTCATCTTAGAAGGATGAATTTCACGGAATTTGTGTTATATGAAAAGTAATTTCTAGGTCACTAGTTTCACAGTTGTTTCATTTATGGAATTGATTGGAAAACTTTAAAAAATAGTATAATAAGGTGCATCTACACATGACTTATTGAAGGTCATTTATCAATTTTATATTCAGAATAATTTGGGGAGACTTATTAAAAATGATTTCTAAAGTACGTCAGAAAGGATAGTTTTATAAATATTGTATCTTAACCAGTTGTATTTTGGAGGATATTAGCATGAAACATATGCTAACTCATATAGCTTTGTGTGACGTGAACACACACATACACACACCATAGATCATTTAGTTTTATAGCCTTCAGAGCCCACATTGATTTCTTACCCCAAGTATCCAATATGAAAGACAGAAATAAAATATGAAAAGATGCATTTTGCTTTATTACTCAATACCTATAATGATAGTTGGTTATTGCAAACATTATACAGAATTCATCAGATCTACTCGTTTGCTAACTTTGTTTTATTTTTCAAATTCTTTCTAGATTCATTATTTGTGATTATTATAGTTACTTAACAAATGCTCTCAACTCTTGTTACACTGAGTTGACAAAAACATAAACCTTCTATAACCAGTAGCCCAGTAGTTAATCATTGCTGTAGAAAATCACATAACTAGGAATATGGACAATCGTGACTTTATACCAATAATAACTCAAGTGGGTTCTTAGTATTACCCTGAGCTCACATTATTTTTTCTGGAGTAAATAAACCCTGTCTCTCATGGCAAGAGATTTTTATGTCTTTTTTTCAGTCTCCAAAACTCTCATGTCATTTCCCATATAACTGTTGGTTGATGAGCTTGCATCATACGTCATTGAGAAAATGAAAGCCATTAAGCAAGTGTTCATTTTTATAGTTAAAATTATAAACAAATAGATGTTGACATTCCTTTAACTCTTATCCCCTTTTTAAAACAGGAGGATAATCATCCTGAAAGAAAAAAAACGAGAATCTCAATTTTTCCTGAGTTTCTGCCTTTGGATTCTGGAGCACTTTTATATGACCTTCTCAGGGATTTATTTCCTTTGATATCTTCATAAATCTTGCTAGGTGATGAGCTATTCATTCTACCATCTCATTGGCATAAAAATGAGTGCTACTTACTCTTAAGATGCACATCACAGTCCTTGAAACTACAGTTTAATTGAAATTGGAAATGGGTGCATGAGTGGATGGTTAGATGGATGGACAGAAGGATGGATGGACAGATGCAGAATGTGAAATGGATCTTTAGAACTCTCTAATTTTTAAAATTGGAAATTTAAAAGCTATCTTGGTTTAGGTATATAACAATTTCATCTACATGTGACTTTATATAAAGTACATTAAAAATCTAATTAGAAAATATGTAGTTGAATGTAGTGAAGAGAATAAGTGGTAGCATTCTATTTCAGAAAATCTCTAAGTTATCACCCAAAATATCCAACTAAGTATACATGAGAAATGCAAGAATTTCATTTAATTTATAATATAGATTCTTAATGCAAAAGGCATTAAGCATATTGCTATAAAAGCAGCACTCTTTTAATGCAGGAGCTCTAAAAATTACTCTGCAGTTAGCCTGCCATCACTCACATCTCTGAGTACAATGACTAGCCGGGACAATTATTATCCCTATTTCTCATTAGTGAAACTTTATGAACTAATGCTGATCTTCTGTAATCATGGTGGAATAATAACAGAACTTTGTAGACAGTATTCTTTTAACGTTAAGGTAGTTGTCGTTTGGAAGAGTAAAGAAAATAAACTAGAAACAAAGTCAATTAAATTTAATGACATACTAAGAATTGTAGTTCATTGCTTATTATCCAGGTACTTGAACTTCTTGAAAAAAAAAGTGTGAAGCCAAAATAATATTATAAAAGGTTATGGTTGAGATCATTTTAATTGTTCTGCTAATGTTAGATTGGATGGTGATGTCTTTCAAGGGATTTCATTCGAATGAAGTACCCACTGGTTGATGATTTTATCTCATAGGGACACTAGATGTGTGTTCTTCAATTGCCTAGTCTCTAATTGCAAAATGTTCTGTGAAGCAAGGTTTGGATTCTTTACCTCATTCTCACTTCTTTCTTTTTCAAAGGTTTATTTTATAATAAGGAAAATCAGTTAGTAAACATGGAAATAATGCTGTGAATGACCTTCTCATTGATAAAATGATGCTGGTAATTTCACACTTTACCACTTTTAAGTAGGAGAAAGCAGGTAATTTTGTTTTGAGTTACCCCATCCCTGTGTTATTTGAGGATTCATTCAGTATGCCTTCATTTCTCTAGCAAAGGCAATGCTAGAGCAAAACTGAAACTAAACAAAACCAAAACCAAAATAAAAATCAAACAAGCAGATCTATATAATGCAAATTCTGCTCCTGCAGAGGTAGTTTATCTCATCTCCACTTTTTTTTTCCAAAATAAAATTGACAATGCCCTTTGAGTTAAGGCAATATGCCATACAGACAGATGGCAGAAGAAGTAGGTAGCTTAGACAGTAGGTTTATTTGTCAAATTTGTCTACAGAGAATGAATTTCATAGCCAGAATGGTGGATATTGCTTTCTCCAAGTTTCTCTGGCTTAAAGATGATCATTCCTCTTTTAGAACAGACCTAATTTGGAAAAAAAAAAAAATATATATATATATATATATGTATATATATATATGAATCTCTGGTTCATAACCATACCAAAGGAAAGATAGACTAAGTAAATCACTTTTTTCTAATGACTAAGTAAATCAGTTTTTCTAATGAATAGTATTATAATGATTTTTGGCTAATTATTTCCTATAGGAAGCTGCCACAAAATTTGTTAAAAAAAAACAATCTTTGAAAAAAGGTAGGAGTATCCTGTCATTAAATTAAAAAAGCTAAATAATTTGGAAACATGTTATATTTCTTTCTCTAACATAAGTACAACATGGCATATTTTCCTAATAGTGCTTAAGTGTCTGAAGTTATTTTATTTTGGTTATCTCTAAAAAGGAAAATAAAGTCATCATCCAGTTGCATTCTTTTTCATTTGACTATATAATTTTCCCACCACCATTTTGAGGAGACAGTCTTTTCTTGATTGTATGTTCTTGTCTTCTTTGTCATAAATTAGTTAACTATGCATATTTTTTATTCAAAGTTTTCTTTACTGTTTTATTGATCTTTGTATCTTGTTTAATCAGTATTACTTTGTAATAAAGTTTGAAACAGGAAGTATGATGCTGTCTACTTTGTTGTTCTTTGTCAAATTTGCTTTTTCTCTTAGAAATAATTTGTATTTTTATAGCAATTTCAGGATTTTGTTTCTGCAAAAAATGACATTGGAATTTTGATGGGTATTATGTTCTAACTGTAGAATGTTTTTGTAATATGGCAAATTTTTACATTTTTATAATATTAATTCTTATAGTCTATTAAAATAAAACGTTTTTCAATTTTTCTCTGCCCTCTTCATTTTCTTTCATTTGTGTTTATTTTTTTTCCCAGTGACCAGGTCTGTCACTTTCTTGGCTAAATTTATCCTAAGTATTTTATTTTTGTTGCTGTTATGAATGGAGTTGCTTTCATAATTTCTCTTTCTGGTATTTTATAGGTATATCACATCACAAGTAATTTTTGTGATTTCATATTCTCCAAATTTGCTGAATTTACTTATTTTAACAGTATTTTGGAGGAGCATATAGAATTTTCTACATTTACATTTACAAGCAGAAACAGTTTTGCTTTATACCTTTCTGATTTGTATGCATTTTATTTCCATTTTTTTCCTTGTTTCTTAAGACATCCAGCATTATGCTGAATAAAAGTGATGATAGTTGAAATCCTTGCCTCATTCCTGATCTTAGAGGAAAATTTCTAGTGTTTAACTGTTTTGTATGCCTTTTGTAGCCATTGTTGTATATGGCTTTTATTATGCTGAGATAAATTCCCTCTATACATAATCTGTTGAAAGTTTTTTATTGTGAAAGACAGTGGAATTTTGTTAAGTGATTTTTTTTATCTATTACTATTGAGGCATTCAAATAATTTCTAATTTTATTTATTGTGGTTTACTGCATTTATTTATTTGAAGATGTTAAAAACTGTTTATATTCCAAGAGTAAATCCCTCTTGATCATGATGAATTTTCCTTTTAATGTAATGTTGAATTTGGTTGGTAATATATTGTTGAGGATTTTTTCATCTATGTTAAAGGATGGTATCAAGATAATAATGGCCTGGTAAAATGAATTTGGAAGTTTTCCTTCAAGTTTTGGAAGAGTTTGGGAATAATTGGTATTAATTCTTTAAATGATAGACTTCCCCAGTTAACCCATATGGTCCTGATATTTTCTTTGTTGGCATTGATCTCCATTCTATTAGTAGGTCTTTTCATTTTATTATGATTTTGTCTTGGTTGTTACATGCTTCTAGGAATTTATCCATTTCTTCTTGGTTTTTTAATCTGTGATGCAGAATTTTTCATTGTAGCTCCTTAAGATCCATTTCTGTGGTATTAATTATATCTCATTTTTTCATTTGTAATTTAATGAGCCCTCTAATTTTTTTCATGCTAAAATTTTTTCTTTCTTGTCTTTTAATTTTTAATATTCCATATATTTATTGACATTTTCTATTATGTTTTTCACCCAATATTTTTATTTATGTCTGTTAGGAACATCTAGTCTAACATGTAGTTTAAGACCATTTTTTTCTTAATTTTCTGTGTGGATGATCTGCCAGTTTTTGAAAATGGAGTACTGTAGCTTCTTGTTATTGTATTTGTTTCTCCCTTCAAATCAGTTAGTATTTTCTTTATATATTTAGATGTTCCTATTTTATATACATAAATGTTTATAGTGGTTGTATTCTCTTGATGAATTGACGTGTTTATCATTATAAAATGGCCTCTTTATCTTGTGACATTCTTTGATTTTAACTGTAGTCATATGTTTTGTGATGCTATAGTAGACATCTTAAAACTTGGGAATATGGCATACCCTGGTGGCTCACCTGTTAAATCTGTGACTTTAGATGGTGTGTGTCTACAGAAATGCTGAGTTCTGTAACCCAGGCACAGGGTGTGCAGTGGGGAGACAATAACCAATGGGTAAATTGTTCCTTCACTCTTCCTGCCTGCTTCCTTCCTCTAAATAAATAATACAAAATAAATAATCTTTAACATTGGGACTGTATGTGGGATCCAAAACTTCACTTCGCTTCTTACTCTATGACACTGTGTTGTGGTTGCAATTTATGGCAAGTGCATCTGTCAGCCTTTCCTACCCATTTCTGTGGGTGTTTTCTCATTCATCTCATCTGTAGGAGTTGCTTAGTTATTTTCTTCATCTCTTTGCATAGCTTGTACATTAAGCATCCATGGAAGAAGCATTCAGGAACCTCCAATGTCTCACTCTTAGTTGACTCTGAATTACTGAAATTTTAGAAGTAAATGAAAACCTTTCAAAGATACTGTTTTTAAAAAGAAATTTGCTTTATGGTTGTTTTATTGACAACCAAGTGTATACCATGAAATTATTAACTGTTATGGACATTACTTAAGGCAAACAAAAAATAACATTATTTGCTTTTTAGAGGAAAAACAAATTATACAAATTAAACCTTTTTTCACAATGATGTGTGAATTACTCCTGTTTTTCCCAAATCTTACAAAGCTTTGTTCTATCATGCACTGCTAAATCATTATTCACTGAATGAGAAATAGGTGCAGATGTTCTTACTGATTAATGGGGTATGACTGTATCTCTGTTTTTTTTTTGTGTGTGTGTATGGCAATAGCAACTATTTTCATGACAAGAGTACTGTGTTGAAATGAGCTATAGACCTCCTTGGAATGATGATACTTGACTATCCTCCTGTCCTTCTATGTGTGTATCTTTTTTGCATTTTTCTCATTCCAGTTCCTCCATGTCCTGCCACTGTGCAACCTTTCATGTACAGACTACAGATATTGGGGAATTCATATTTTCTCTTTTCTTTCATGTGGCTTTTCAAGTTAGATTTTGTTCTCCCTGATTGTCAGATGCAATAATACTTATAAAGGTGTCTCTCATACATATTTGGGAGCTATTTTTTGTCCCTCAACTTCGGTGACTTGTAATAGTTTATTTTCAGAAAGTTTTGGACTTTGGATTCATTAGATAGGAAATTAAGGAGAAGTTGGTTGAATCTATGAATTCAAATCCCATGGAAAAAGAATTCTCAGTGCAATTCATAACTGTGTGATTCAAGGATTAAGTGTACTTTGATTTGAATCCATTCTGATTCTCAACTATTTGGAAATTAGAGCTGGTTATTTAATTGTATGTGCTCAGGGTTTTATATACAAAAATGAAATAAGATCTATAAAGTGTTCTACATGGTATCTTGCACATAGTAGGTATATAGCATGTACTAATTATTTTTTAGTTGTTTGCACATTTTCAGGTACTCTGTATCCATCAGGGACAGAAAGTATTGCTCTCTATAGAATTTTTATCATTGTACTAACAAATGTTTAAAAAATCTTGATTGTTTGTATACCTAGTAGTGTAATGGTGTATGCCTATTGCATGATAAATGCTTGCTGAATGAACATAAAGGCATTTCTATTTATTTTCAGACATCTAAATATCAGAGTGTAATTGATGTTTTACATTTTCAGTGAACAAAATGAAAGAGTATTTTTCTGATGCTGACATTGTAGTTTTCTCTAATCAAAGTCACTTAAGTATCTTGAACTTCTAATTTTATCTTAATCTTAAGGAATGAGTTCTCTAGTTATATTATTGCACTTTAATAATGTCAATTCAGACAAGCTAAGGAAGATTATTTACCACATATGCTGTGTATTACATTGAATTGAGTGCCAGAGGGAAATGTAGAACCTTTCAACTTTTATACTTGAGAGCAAGATACTTTAGCCACACAAAACAGCTAGGGATAAGAGGAAGCAACAAGTCTAGTGGTACATGTTACAACCTTGGTACCACAGAATTGCTCTTCTATTATTAACTCTGTACCCCTAAGGAAATCTGTTAATGTTTTCAGTTACCTTTCATAGCATATACAGTGAAAATAGCAACCATTCTCTAAATAGAAGATTTAAATTGAAAGCAGAAATTACAAAATATAATATCATTTTAAAAACCACTAAGTACCGTGCAAGTATATACTTTTGCACAGGCCAGAAAGTCTTTTTTAGAGCAGCGGAAGCACATCAGAAGATGGAACACTCAAAACAGTGAAACTTGGAAGGTTATAAAGAGGATTCATTTTCTTTCAAAATGTCACAGAAGAAGTATGGGAGCAAAGGAATTTGTCTGCATGCCAGGAGAAGAGCTATCTGGGAAGATCCCAGAGTTCAGCTTGCCCTGCTCTATGAAGAAGGTGGCGTTAATAGACAGAACTCAGATTTTCTCCACCCGGGAATGAGAATTAAGCTGTTGAGTGCATCAAATGGAGAAATTTTAGAGCATATTGTGATGACACTTTAAGAGAGGGAGAAAACAATGGAGTCTAACTGTTTCAATGGAGCATGGGATAAAATATAAATGTTTCATAGTGTTAATTAGACACTGAGGAAATAGAAATGACTTCAGCCTGTGTTGCTGGCATCCAGGTTTATGGCAAAAACAGCAGCTGCTTCAGTCTGTGGGGATCCCTCTAGGTCATTGGGATTCTAGCTGTTGTCCCACTGAGCTCTTCCAGCTCTGTGAGTTAATCATTTAATTCTAACCTGATCCCTGGAGCCTGGCACATTGCCTTTGATCAAGCAACCTTCACTTGGCAGCCAGCATATGACTTTGTTGCCTGTTGGACTCTTTTCTTTGTTATTTACTTTCTATGTCATCAGCTTGCTTTGCTGGCTTCCTCACTACTTGGTATTTTCTCTGGATTTGGTGTCCTTGCCTCAAATGAGAATATCTATAAATCTGGCTGACAACATTTTCAGTTTAGAGATTAAGAGTCTATGCGAAAGGAGGAGACAAGTAATTGTCATCACTGGGTAACAAATGAGCACTTTTAGACAAAGCTAACAGTTCCTTTGGCATCATGGAAAGGTACTGAGAAAAGCTGGCCAGGTAATAATGAAAGTCACTGCACCTGAGTAGTTAAAATTTTCATGGCTTGTGAAGTATTTCATTTTGTTCTCAGAAATACTGGTATGAGATTCATGTTTTAGTTTAAAAGCATGTGATACATGTATTATTTTATATAATACATTCATTTTAATTTTACATATAGATATTTGAATTACTTTGTTAAATTATTTGACCTTAACCTCCAAATTTCGGGGGGATAGATTCAACACTTACAGGTGATGAGATATATTTATCCTATTTGACTTAGCAGAAGCCCACATATTTCAGATGAAAAGAACACAAATGGGTATTCTCTTCAGCTGCCTTTTTTAAATTTAGGTTTTATTGTAGTAATTATTCAGCACATTAAAATAATTTTCTATATATAGGTTCCCCACTTCTTAGATATATTTCAATACATCATACCCTCCACCATATCAGCAAGTGTTCTTTTCCATTGTCCAGTGGGCTCCACCACCATTTGCCCACACTCGCCCCATTCCCTTTTGGCAACCTCGGTTCTGTTGCAAATGTTTCAGGGTTGGTTATTTTTCATCTATTCCTTTGTTTTGTCTATTCACATTTCGCCTGTAAGTGAGGTCATCTGGTATCTGTCTTTGTTCTTTTGCCTTGTTTCATTAGTGTAATCCCCTCTAGTTCTGTCCATGTTGATTCAAATGACAAAGTTTCAGCTCTTCTAAGGGCTGTGTAGTATTCAGTTGTATATATGTACCACAGCTTGATCCATTCATCTGATGTTGGGCATTTAGGTAATTTCCAGTTCTTAGCTATTGTGAATAGGGCCACTATAAACATGGGAATACATACATCTCTGTGGATTGGTATTTTTTTATCTTTTGGGTAGATGCCCAGAAGTAGAATGACAGGATCATATGGTGTTCCTATCTTCAGTTTTTGTGGAATCTCCAAACTGTTCTCTATAGGGGTTACACCAATTTGCACTCCCAGCAACAATGTAAAAGTGTTCCCCTTTTTTCCCACATTCTTACCAGCATTTGTTGTTTCCAGACTTTCGGATAATAGCCAGTCTTTTAGGTATAAGATGATATCTCATTGTTGTTTTAATTTGCATTTTCCTGACGGCCAGCTAGTAGGAACATAATTTCATGAGCCTGCTGGTCATCTGTATATCCTCTTCAGAAAAGTGTCTCTCCAATTCCTCCTCCCATTTTTGATTGGTTTGCCTGTTCTTCTGTTGTTGAGCTTTATGAGTTCTTTGTGTGTTTTAGATATGAAGCCTTTGTCAGAAATATCAAATGCAAGTATCTTCTCTCAGTTACTAGGTTTCCTTTTGGTTTTGGTGATGTTTCCTCTTGTAAAGAAACAACTTAATTTGATGTAGTCCCAGTCATTTATTTTCTTTTTCTTTCCCTTGATGGTGGAGTTGAGTCTCCCAAGCCTTCTCTAAAACTAATGTCATGGAAAATCTTTCCTGTGTTGTCTTCTAAGAGCTTTATGGTTTCTGGTCTTATGTCCGGACAACTCTCTAATCCATTTTGAGTTCATTTTTGTGAATGGTATTAGAGAGTTGTTAGAGAGCCTAACTTTATTCTTTTGTGTGTGCCTGTCCAGTGTTCCCAGCACCATTTGTTGAAGGTACTTTCCTTTATCCATCGAGTACTTTTGACTCCTTTGTAGCAGATTAACTGAGTGTAAGTGAGTGAGTCACTTTCTGGTGATTCAGTTCTATTCCACTGATACGTGACTGTATTATTCCAGTACTGTACTGTTTTGATCACTATAGCTTTGCAGTATAGTTCAATATCGGAAAGTGAATCCCTCCAGATCTGTTCTTTTTGCTAATGATTGCTTTGACTATTTGGGGTCTTTCATTGTTCCAAACAAAGTTTAATATTTTTTGTTGTATATCCTGGAAATAAGCCCATAGTATTTAAATGGGGATTGCAGTAAACCTGTATATGCTTTGGGTAAGATGGCCATTTTAATAATACTAATTCTTCCCAGCCATGAGCAGGGTATGTCTTTCCATATCTTTATGTCCTCCTCTATTTCTTTTAAGAAGGACTTGCCGTTTTTCATTGTAGAGATTTTTTTATTCCTTTGTTAGGTACATGCCCAGGTATTGCATTCATTTAACTTCTATTTTAAATGGTGTGATTTTCATGATTTTGTTTTCTTCTAGCATGTTGTTTGCATATAAATATGCAACAGTTTTTACGCATTGATTTTGTAGCCTGCTACTTCACTGTATTCATTGATGAGTTTTAGAAGTTTTTTGATAGAGTGTTTTGTTTTTCAATATATATAAACATGCCATCTGCAAATAATGAGAGTTTTATTCCTTTTTTACAATTTGGATCCTTTTATTTCCTTTTCTTTCCTAATTGCTCTGGCTAAGACCTCCAGTACAATGTTTAATAGCAATGGTGAGAGTGGATAACTTTGCTTGTTCCTGACCTAAGAGGAAATGCTTTTGAGTTTCCTCCATTGACTATGACTTTGGCTATGGATTTTTCATATTAGGTAAAAACCTTCTATTCTCATTTTATGGAGGGATTTTATCAAAAATGGGCATTGGATCTTGTCAAAAACTTTCTCTTTATTGATTTGATCATGTGTTTTCTCTCTTCGCTCTTGTGATATGGTGTATGACATTAACAGATTTACGGATATTGAACCATTCTTGCATTCCTGGAATGAATCCCACATTTTGTGCATATATTTTTATAAGAGTTATGTTTTCTTGCTGAATCAACACCTTAATTATTATATAATAATGTCCATTTCTGTCTTTTATTATCTTCTTTAGTTTAATATTTATTTTTTCTGATTTAGGAATTGCTGTTTATGCTTTCTTTCTTTTTCTTCTTTTATTTATTTATTTATTTTTTGCTGTTGTCTTCCAGTCATGACTTGGAGCCTGTGTTTGTCCTCAATTGATGTAAATGTGTCTCCTAAGTGCAACAGAATAATGAATTCTGTTTTCTAATCCATTTTATCACTCATGCCTATGGATTGGGAGTTCAATCTATTAATATTTAGGGTAATAACTGAAATGTGATTGTTTATTGCTGTTATGTTAATGGTTTCTGGTGTTGTTGCAGATAATACCTTTGCCATTCACTTTTTCTTTCTAGGTGATTTGAAGACAAGTATGCAGTGTTTTAGTTTTTAATTTCATACTTTGTTTTTTCCCCATGGAATAATGTACTGAAGTTACCCTGATATTTACTTCTGGGACCATTTTGATATGATTGTTATTACTTTTGATGTTATTACAAGGTTTTGTTTGTTTTCTTTCTTTTTTCCCTTTTTTATTATTAATATTTATAATCTCTTGTTCACAATGCTACATTCATTTTTGAATATTGAAAATGCATCTTAATCTATACTTCACACCACACTGTCCATGAGCATTACAATGCCCTTTACCTTCATCTTTTGTCCTCTTTCTTTCCCTTCCCGCTCCCACACCTTCTGGCAACCATCATCTTGTGTCCTGTGTGGTCTTGCTAGGGTTTATCTGTTATTTATTTCATTTTTATTATATTCCACATTTGAGTGAAATAACCTTTTATTTCTCTTTTTCTTTCTGAATTATTTCATTTAACATAATCCATCTAGTTTCATCAAGATTATTGCAATAGGCACACTTTCCTTTTCTTTTAGTAGCAGTATAGAATTTCATGTGTATATTCTGCAGCTTCTTATCTAGTCATCTGTTGTTGGGCATTTATGTTGTGCCCATGCCTTGGCTATTGTGAACTATACTGCTAAGAACATTGGGCGCAGATTTTTTTTTTCTGATTAGTAGTTTTGTAACCTCTGGGTACATGTGCAAGGTGAGATTGGTGGATCAAATAATAGATCTATCTTTATTTGTTTGAACAATCTCTATACTGTTTTCCAAGGAAACCTCAAAACCTTGCATGAATTTACACTCCCACCAACAGCGTAGGAAGGTTGCTTTTTCTCCATATCCCTCCAGCATTTGCTATTTCCAGTGTTTTGATATAGGCCATTGTCATTGATGTGAAGTGGTACCTCAGTGTAGTTTTTATTTGCCTTTCTCTGATGATGAGTCATATAGCACAGTTTTTCAAGTATCTGTTGGCCATTTACATGTCTTCTTTAGATAGGTGCCTATTAAGTTTCTTTCCTATTTTTGAATGGGTCTTTGGACTTTTTATTACTGTGGTATGTGAGCACTTACATATTTTAGAGATTAAGCTCTTAATGCGTTCTGTGTGAATATCTTCTTCAATTATGTGGATTGTCTTTTTGTATTAGAGGTGATTTCTTTTGCTGTGCAGAAGCTCTTCAATTTGATGTAGTTTGAATCGTTTTGTTTACTTTGGCCTTTTGTGATGTCTGTTCCTTCCCCAAAGATCTCTTTGAAATTGAGGTCACGGAATGTCTTCTCCACATTTTCTTCTATGTATTTTGCAGTTTTTGTTTTTTATGTCCGGGTATTTTATCCATCCTGAGTTTCTTGTATGTTGATAATGAGCATCTAGTTTGTTTTTTTATAGATGACTTTCCAGTTTTCTCACAATCATTTGTTAAATATAAATAGATTTTCCTTACCCATTTTTGTTCTTGGCACCTTTGTTATAAGTTAACAGTCCATATAATTGTGGCTTTATTTTTGTACTCTCAGTCAATGTGTCTGTTTTAGTTCCAGTACTAAATTAATTTGATGAGGAAAACCTTGTAGTATAGTTTGAGGTCAGGGAATGTGAATCCTCCACTTTTATTTTTTTCTCTTATAATAGATTTGGCTATTCAAGATCTCTTGTGATTCTATACAAACTTCAGTATTGTTTGCTCCATTTCCTTTAAGAATGTTCTTGGGATTTTGATGGGAATTGCATTAAACGTACATATTGCTTTGAGTAGAATGACCATTTTTACTATGTTGATTCTTCAAATCATGAGCATGGAATGTTTTATTTTGCTTCGTGTCTTCTTCTATTTTTTTTGTTAAGGTCCTGTTGTTTTTAATTATAGTTTTTTTTTTTTTAATTATTAGTCCTCATTTATTAAGTTATTTTTCACAGGTTAACCAGAGCTTTTGTTCTGATGGAACCCAGTGTGCTAATGTCAGAAAGGGTGGGTGCTTTCCCAATTTGGCAGACTCTAGTAACTGTAAAGAATTGATGTCTCCATTCACAGGGATATTAGCTCTTTTTCTATCCCATACCAAAGCTCACTTACCAGGTATGGAAGCCCTTGCTGCAGTAGAAAGCCATTTAGTTTGGGGACAGTATAAGTTTTACAGTTCTCTCCCTGCGTCTGGTGTCTTTACGCAGGATGGTGTGGCACTAAAACAGATTGACTACCTTTATGGTGAAGAATATTCTTTCTCTTTTAAGGTCATTGCCAAATAGGTGGGTTTTTTTGGTCATTCTGTGGGGTGGAGGAAAACTTATTAGTTAACACTCTGCCAATTTGAAATTGGAACAATTATTATCTCTTGAGTTGGACATATGACTTCCCAAATCATCCCAATCTAAATCTCCTGGTCACAGAGCAACTTCCTATTATTAATTGTGCTTGTCATTCATTCCATACAGAAAGTGTTTAGCGGGCACAATTCTAATCTGTATTACTGCCCTTATTACTCTTGAGTTGACGCATTCATATTCTTTCTTTCTCTCGCTCTCTCTCATCTCCTTTCCTTCTTTCATTTCTTCTTGTCATTTTCTAAAGGGGCCTGTTTTGTTTGGCAATAAAAGTTTATTATTTTCTTTGAGTAATAGTGCACATTCTTATTAATACCTATCTTTAAAAAACTAGATTGTTTCATACCAATCGTCAAAAAATTAGATCAACTTTCAATATCTAAGTATACTTAAGTAAGATTAAGTTTGCATGCATTTAAAAATTCTATAGGTATAACTAATTTTTATAAAAAATGGATTTTTACTGGTGTTTGCACTTATACAAATAATTTCATCCAGTCACTTTGATTTCACTATATATATGACAGAGACTTATATTATGCTCATATATATATTATTAATAGCAATAATATGTTTTAAAAGTATCAATTAAATAGTTTTAAGAACAGGAGTCCCATCCTAAATTTTATAGCTTTAGAGTCCTTAAGAGAAAAGAAAGGGAAAAGAAAGTAATTTCCATAAGGATGAAGATAGTTGAATTCTAAGTCATTTTATAACAATAAAAATACTGCAGTTGTATATTGTTTAGAATTATTTATCTGTATTCTGTATGTTGTAATTATGCTTAATATCAGAATAATATGTTTGGGGCTTCCACTGATTTTTAATTTCTTAAAATCTTAACTATTACAGATATAGTATTACTGATCAAGTGCTTTTTAATAATATTTGTTATACCTGTTATATAGATTTTATCAATGGAATAATATGGTGATTTCTATTTGATTATCCCTATTATGTAATCAAGCATAAAGGCTACTCACTTTTTGTTTTCTCCTGCAAAATATATTTATTTAAAAGTAAAGATTTGTTTGGAATTACCTAAATTGAGATTTTTATCAAATTTCATTGTTATTTAAATTCTCCAGAAGAATGATATTTTTTTAATTTATGAAAACACTATTTTCTTAATATTTTTTCAGGGATATATTTTACTTAGTTTTTATATAAACTATTTTCATAGTCAGCAAGAACTTAGACACTGAAAATTATTTTTATTCATCCTTTTGAATTGAATATTTTCACATTAGCAAAAACTGAACATTAAAATTCCATATTTTCTTTCCTATAAACCATATTTTCCTTAAATAGGCAAATATTAGGTTTAAAAATAAAAATGTGTTAGAAAAAGAGGCTTTTCATGCTAAGTAGATTTTATTTCCTCACATTAGGCTTTAGAAACTAAAACAAACACATCACTGATTTTATGTTATTCTCTCTCAGACAAGAAAGCAATGAACAATTAACATTGCAAGTAGCTTTAAAAGCTATTTTTCACTAACAAGAATGAAATGAGAGGCTTCGTTTCTAATGAATTGACATATTAGTAGTAATTATAAAATTTTTTCACAAATTTCAAAATAATTATGGATTGAAAAACACTCCCCATTAATAGTTCTAAAAATTTGTGAATCTTGCTTTTCTGAAATTGTGTTCAATGTAGCCAAAAATATTCTTTGTAATTACTAAGTGTACTTATAAGTATATGTATATTTAAAACAAAAGTTGTATACCCAATGAAGATATATACATTTGTCACTAAATGCTTATTCTTTTAACCTTTGCTTATTAATATCATATATCATTGTTATTTATTCTTCTAAGATTGCAGTAATCTACATTTCAAATATAAACTCTACTTCAAGTAGATATATAGTGTCCATATAAATATTATTATATTTTATGTAGCTATACTATATTAAATATATAAACCTATATATGTATGCGATACATTTATATGTATATAAGATAGATGTATATATATAGATGTATATTTATATATGTACACCTTTATCTCTACATGTATATGATTGTGTTCCCATAAGTCTAGGTATTCTTTGTAACTCTAGGATTTATTTTCTACAATAAATTTAGCTTAAATGCTGACTTTGCTTCTGAGGTATATCTGTTACATACGGGTACTTAACTAGGGTAATTTTAAATACTTTTATTGAAATGAAAGTGTATATTATTTGTTGACAGCTAGATGAAAACCATATAGAAGTTCTGATTACATAAATTAACACATAAATCTCAAAATATTTTTGCTCATGTTGAAAGAGAACCTTTTCTAAGAGTGAGTAATTCATTATTATCTCATGATAGAAAAGTATTCTTTCTTGCAGAGAAAATTGGACACTAGAAAGAAGCTGACAGCCGGAGCAACTTATTTAATAATACAAGAGGGAAAGTATATATAGTGTACACATGTATATTAGGGGCAAACACAAATGTTTTAATATAAAATCAGAAAGATGGAAAATGCACATTCTATTAACATATTTATATGAAACAATATGTAATCTTCAAATTTTTTATTTTTGTTTTTGTTTTTATGGAGAAAGTGATAAGTGATAATCTTAGATCTGCCTTGGGCAAAGTTCATGGAATAGAGTGCTATTAGGAATGTACATAAATAGGGATTAGATAACATGGGGATTGCTGCCTAAGAACTATGTTTCTGTGGGACAGATTAAAAAATATGCCAGGTTTTTGTGCCATGAAGTTCTTATAAACATTTCTAAATAGATAATGGTGTATGAGTTAAAGTGGGAAATCTCCAAATACCTGACTTGTTGCTGTGCAATAAAATTGCATTGGAGACAAATTGTGCAATCTGTGCTCAGACACAAGTATTAACCACAAAAAATTGCATCACACTTTTCTGTGTCATCTGACCTGTGGACTTAAGACATTTCATGCCCTTAGTGGTTATTTTGCCTGAATTTTTATAGGTATCTAATATATGTATTTTTTTACCTATCAAATCATCTTAGAAAGTCATATGTTAAGGAATAAATGAATTTGTTAAAATATCAAATAAAGTATTTTTATCACTAAATGAAATTCCAACAGAGAAATAGCAAACAAAGGATAGTGAAAACTCAGAAAGTTTGAGGAAAACGTCATTTATACTCATTCCCATATTTTTCGTCTCTAGATTCAGTCTTAAGTGATGTTTAATAGAAATATTTACTTAGAATTTCTAATTTTATAATCACAGTTGAGCATACGTTTAAAGAAAACCTGCTCTACTGAAGTATTAACCTTGCACTAGCAGATTTTGATGATTTACTATGATGGTTAATTTTCTGAATCAATTTGTTAGGTCATGGTGCTTAGTTTTTTGGTTAAATACATACATACATATATATATATTCTCACTATATATTTGTATATATAGTGATATATTTTTTAGATATAAATAACAGAATCAGTGACCTTTAGTGAAGCATATTGCCTTCCAAAATGTGACAGGCCTCAACCAATGATATAAAGACCTTTAAAGCAAAGACATGTTTCCAAAGAAGGAATTCTGCTTTAAGAATTCTGCATCATAGAGACTGACTTAATTTCTGTCTGCCAGTCTGCCTCTCAAATTTCAGATTTGCCATCCCCAACAGCACTGCATGAGTCAATTCTTTGAAATATGCCTTTGTCTTCTCTCTCTCATCATCATCATCATCGTTGTCATCATCATTTATCATTTATCTATCCTCTATCATCTATCTACAGATCCTTTCATAGGTTCTGTTTTTCTGGAGACTCATGTTCTGTTATAACAGAGTAAACCTGTGAGCTCAGTTCATTGTGAGTCAAAGCTGAGATCTGCAAGCCCAGCAGTGGTTTTTGTGATCCAGATCCAGAACCTAGGCATCAGCAGCACCTGGTCGTCATCACATGTCCTAGAACATTTCTTTTCTTCTTTTCAGTTTTTTCAGTACTTCCTAAGTAAAGCAACTACGATGCTATTGTATTGTACTGCTAGCAAAGCAATTGAATTTTAAGTGCTTTGGGAAGAGAAGCAGTATTTATATCTCTTCCTTTCACTCTTAATATAAAGCACAGTCCCTACCTGTAATTGCGGCTCAGTAACTATATTCTTAAATATCCTTAGTGTATACTGGCTTCTGATTCCATGTATACTATCTACAAGGGTAAAGGCTGGTGGTAGTGCTAGGTAATACAATGGCACTTTTGGAAGTAGCTCTGTTATATAACAAATCCCATTCAATGGGACTCCTTTTAAGTACTCACTGCAATTTTCAGTTTCAATTGCAAGCAGATAAAAACATGTCTACAAAATGAATTTGTGTAGGTTCTTATAAACATCCAAGGGATTAAAAGCAGAATGTTTCTTCCTTTTTTTTTTTTTTCAAAATATCACAATGTTTTCTCACTGATTGTACTCTATTTTTCCTTGGCAAAGGATTAGAAAATCGAGCATTTTAAGAAATAGTCTTCCAGTGAGAAAGGTAAAGTGACCCAAGTAGACTTGAAACTTGGAAGACTTCATATATGTTAAAATGATGAGGTGCCCCTTTTGGTTTATCTTTAAATTTGGACAATAAGCTTTCTTATTTGTCTTTTAAATGGAATGTTTAGAGTCAATTTTGTGTGAAACTCTGAAAACTACTGTCCTGCAGAGCAGGAATAAGAACATTGCCTGTCTCTGTTTAAAACACACTTATGGCTATCTTTAGGGAGTTAAAAACAAAAAACAAAATACAAAAAAGCAAACTCTTGGCATGCTGCCTGTTTTCCCTTATTCTTTGCTGCTCTTTCTATTCTCTTTAATTATTCTAATTTTCTATTGTGTTTGCAGTAACCTCCTCTCTCTTGGCCATGTCCTAATTTTTGTTCGGTTTTTTTCTTGCTCTGCTTATTTATTCCTTATTCTGTTCTTTTCTCTCTTTTTTCTCATTCCAAATCCTCTTGGAATTCAGACTCTCTATTGTAACTCTTAAATGTACCATTTATTTTGAAAAACTTCAGCCAAAGGACAAAGTCTCGTTGGGTCTATAGCTGATACTCTGATGTTCTTCAGTTGTCAGATGGCAGATAATACTTGTACAGAGGAGTCCACTCAGTCCCTGAATGCATAGAACTCTCACAAATCACTTAATTTTGAGGAACAGCTGTGCAATCAGGATGAATTTAAGGGAAAAACATTGTTCCCCCTCAATGTAACCATTAAGAAAATATGCAAGTTTCTCTCTAGTAGGACATTGCAAGAAGAAATGAGAATCAAAGTTACCATCTATTACCTATCCTTGACATTAGTTGATTACTGGAAGAAATTGTTGCAATTGAATAAAAACATTTCTACTAAACATTTACATTTTTGTTCAGCTGATATGGATGCAGTTTTATAGTTCATATCAGAAAGCTGTGACTGAATGAAAAAAGAAAGGTTCATTATTTTTTGTTGAGGAAATGCAAATCAAAATAGCAATGAAATATCACCTTATACCTCTAAGAATGGATATTATACTACAAAAAACAAATACAAGAAACCAGCATTGGATAAGATACAGAGAAAGGGAGTCCCTATAAACTATTAGCATAAACATTATGGAAAACAGTGTGAGGAAGGATGCTCTGAAAATATTTGAGATAAAAAATACCATGTGATCCAGCTATTCTATTTCTGAATATTTATCTGAAGAATGCAAAAACACTAATCTGAAGAGATATATGTGCCTCCATGTTCCTCTCAGCATTATTCACAATAGCCAAGATATGTAAGCAACCTAAGTGCCTATAGACAGATGATTGTATAAAGATGTTGTACATATTCACTGTAGACTATTACTTGAATATTAAAAAAATGATATGAAGCCTTATCATTTGTAACAGCATGGATAGAGCTCGAGTGTTATGTTTAGTAAAATTAGTTAGGTGGTAAAGACTAACATATGCTTACAAACCTATTAAACAAATGAAAAGCAAAAGCAAAACAAAACAAAACAGCAACTTTTAGACCATTAGAACAAAATAGTGGTTACCAGAAGGGAAAGAAGAAAGCTGGATAAGTATCCTAAAGGGGCATCAACTGTATGGTGACTATCGGAAACTAGAATTCTAATAGCAAACAAAGTACAGTATATACTGATGCTGATTATAAGGATGTATACCTGAATGTGTCAGTTAGAAATTTTTTTTTTTCTATTCTGGAAAATAAAGGATATCTATTTGTTAAACATATTTTTGAGTAGGTCAAATTATTTCTAATTTCTAAGATTTTGGATAAGAAAATTGGAATTTTCTTAAAACTTTACAAAGGAGAGTGTGTCTATTTAGAAAAACTTTGATTCCAGAATTCATTTATATTTAAATAAAATTAATTACTGTTTTATTTTATCTTCCTCTTTTTTTCTACCCTTTTTTCTTTCATCCTTACTAACCAGTGAATACTGCCAAATAACTTAAACAAGTTTTCTTTTATTTTCTCCATCTTTTTTTTTTTTAAATCTGAGGGGTGAGCACTGGTTTTAGTTTTTGCTAATACAAATCTTAACAATACTTCATTTTACTCTGTGTTCAGCTGTGCAGTAGAATGTGTTATGCATAATACTGTTTTTTTTTTGTTTGTTTGTTTTGTTTTTTTTAAGGAAAGGTACAGGTAGGAATAAAGGTGAGTAGGCAAGCAGGCAGGAAGAGAGAAGAGGAAGAAGCACTTTGTTTTTATATATTTGTTCATATTGACTATTCCTCGCTTACCCTGGGTCTTTCTGGTACCTTGGGATATATGTGGGATAGTTCCCAGGTATTGCAGACTGCTAGGACACCAGGGCACACAATATTGTATCTTTTAAAAAAGAAAACAAAGTTCATGATTTTGTTGTTTTAATGAAAAATAATTTCCTCACCTAGCACATTATTAAGAAATAGGTTTGTTCACAACAAGTTTTTATTGAACAGATGGTGTTTAATTGAATAGAACAGAACAAATGGGTGTATTAGGTATGTTCCAGGCTATTATCTGAGCTGAAGTTGCCACCTGTTTTTTTTTTTTTTTTTTTTTTTTAAATAGCACTTCTATTTAAATTTGTAGCCTTTTTCTTTTGGTCTCTTCACTCCTCTTTCCTTCTCAATCTTGTTATTAATGCAAGTTTTAGCTGTTTGTTTTTTTTTTTTCAAATATCATTATATGAGAGTCTCTTTAGACAGGTACTATGCTACATTTTCAGGATCTAGAAATTCATATCTTTCCTTTAATAATTCATAGTCTAAAAAAGAGTAGAAAGTATATAAAAGCTAATAAGACAGCATGATGCAGATAATAAAAGCTATCAGAAAAAAAAGCACATTGATTACTAGCAAACTGCTTCCTAATAATAAAATGCAGTTTGTTTGCATTTATGGATACACATGGTAGACGCATATTATCATGACATTTTTGTCGATATGCATTTCCTTTTACTTTATAAAGAAAAAGTGGTCTTTTTTAAAGCAAAGAACGTATATTCATTAAAGAATTCTAAGGCAATTTATCCAAGTAAAAAGAATGAAATAAAAGTCATACAGAATACTGTGACTCAATATAACTATTATTAACATTCTGTGAATATTTTCTGAGATATTTACATATGAATTACGAAGATAAAATAAAAATGTTTGAATAGGAAAAATATTTGCTCCCTTTAGTTTTTAATATTGAAAATATTAATTTATTTTGAAAGTTAAAATAAAACTTAACTGAAGAGATACTGATAAATAATCCTTTATCACAGGTTATATTTTTTGCTAATAGAGCTCCAAAGATTATGGGAAAAACCATGGGATTTATTTTAATAATATTTTAATGAAAAATTCTCATTTGGATAGCACTGCATCACAATGTTAAAAATTAGCAGGAGATCACATTTTCTCACTTTCACTCTAATTAGATTACACTCTCAAGCTAATATTTATATAATAGTTTATATATTTATTTATATGATATATAATATTGTATTAACATAATTGTTTTATAAATATATTGTTATTTATGTGGTTTAGGTGCAGGGTACTTTATTTATTCTATTAAAATAACTTCACAAGCCTTGAGAATTTGTTGTCTATTTTAAATATATTGGTAGGATGACATCTCTTTAGGCATGTCATTTACATTTCTTAATGTTTAATTTTGATGCATTATCTGACTAGGTTTTCTTTTCAAATAATATTTTTAAGTGATTATGGATTATTGTGTGTCTGTAGCTCACCTGGAAATTTCATCTTCTTGATTGTTTTTGACTTAAATACAGATTTATCTGGGTATAGTAGTCTTTGATCATATTTCTTTCACCCAGATAATGTATATTGATAGTCTTCCAAATTTAATTTTGTTTTGGAGAAACCTGAGAGTAGTCTGATTATTTTCTTATTAATTTGAGATGAAATAGCTTAATCATAGATTTCAGTCATTTCAGTTTTTTTCTGTATGACATTTTACTTCTCCATCTAAATTTATAGCTCTTACACATTAGGCTTTTGGGTAAAGCCTTGCAATTAATAATTATTATTTTTAATTGAACATATTTATTTTTTAATTGAAATATTTATTTCCTTTGTTCACAATGTGATATTCATTTATAGAATATTTTAAAAGTGTTATTTACTAGGTTATTTTCCCTCAGACACTACAGATATCCTTTTGGTTCATCTGTCTCTTTTATCCATTGAGCTCATCTCTATTACCCTTCATTTTTTTTCTTTCCCATTATTGCAATTAATTTGACTTTTCTTTATGTTATCAAGCATATTCTGGTGGAATTATGTTTGTTTTTCTTAGTTGTTTTCTCTTATATTTCAGTTTTCACTTTGCCAGCTTTTCTAGCCCTCACCAGAAGTAAATTTTACTTATTTTGTAACCAAGAGAATAGACTTCAGGTGAGGAATAAGCATTCCTGAAACTCAAAACTTTAAAATTGAGTTAGAATTCCAACTCAAATTTGTTTGATACTTCTTTATCATCTGCACCTATTCCATTGTCTTTCTCCAGGAAGTTTACTGTTTAATTCTTCTTGTTTTTTAGACCAAATTGATATAGATATTGTTGACTCATCAAACTTACACCAATAGTTTAGTTGCATAATATTTTTAAAATAAAATAATTATGTTGGCGGTTAGTAAATAAGAAAACAAGATGTTCATTTATTTGCTATTAAGTATGCTTTGACATAAAAAGGAAAAACAACAACTGAACAAAAATTACTTAATGAGTGATTCTATTTAGTGATATTCGATAGATGAGTAGAAGTTTCAAGAATTGCAATGTGTTTTCAATTGCAAAAATATCAGAGAAGGCAGTATGTATCATTCAGTTTTAATTACATGAACTCTTGCTTAAAGAGAGCAGTCCTTTGCATGTCTACGGTTAAGAATATGACTATGAAAGACCTGTAATTCATAATCATAGACCTTAGATCACACTCAGAAATTAGATAGCACTTGGAAATAATGAATATTCCAAAGGATGAAGAGATAGGTAAGGAAACAGAGTATTCAAAGGGGAAAAAGTGAGTTTGAAGAATTAAAATAAAATAAGAATGTTGCCAAAGTTGTTGGTCCCATGTCCTTCAAGGAAGACTGAGCTGATGAGCCAACATCAATCTAGTTGCCTGGGTCAGGCTTGGACAACTTCTCTTTATAACAGAGCACATTGACTGGGCCGGGGTGGTAATGGTGGTAATACTTGACTTGATTAAAATAAATGTTAATTCTTACTTAGGAAATGTGTGTGTGCATGCACGCATGTGTATGTGTATGTTTAGTCTTTTTCCCTTACACATTTATGAACTATAGTACATATTTGTAAAAAATAGAACAAAGTTCTTAGGTAAGTACTAGATGCCAGAAATTCTTAACAATCAGTACATTTGTGTCTGTGTTTTTGTCTGATGCACCTATGTACTCATGTGAGTGTATAAATAAGGAATACAAGGACAATTGATACCCTGGTTGTGGACCAAATGATCCCTGAACAACTCTCTAGACTTGTCAGAGCATAGCCCACAACACTGAAATAAGCAGACCCTTTATTGTCCTCTTCCCACTTTCCTGAAACTGTTTTTATTAGTTGTAAATAAAACTCCAAGTTCAGTAGATTTAAAATTTTGTCTTTGTTTTCATTTCTATTTTGTAATTCAAATGGTGTAATGTCTGTTTTTGAAGAGGCAAGAAGATTCAAAATTGTGATTATATCTTGCCCATTATTTAAATTACCCTACATGCTATTTTTTTAATATATTTGGGGGGGTTTGAAAATGCTAGAAAAAACTTTTTTTTTCTATCTAGTTTAACTAGTACTCTCAGTTGTTCAGAATGAAGAGAGTAAACTGGGAATAAATGGAGATATTTTTGAGAGTCTTTTAAGGCACTAAGTTAGATCTCTCAAAGCTCACATTACCTGGAATATGGCTAACATTTTCTCTTTCTTGATTGTAAAATTCTTGAATTAACTTTTGATTTATAAACATTTTAGATTAATATTCTAAATTCATTTTTGATTGGACCAAGTGCTCTGGAGATGTAAACATTTCTCTCAATTAGCAGATGCCTATGTCTCTCCACAAGTCTACATGTTACCCTTCAAGGCTTTCTGAGGAATATTTACTCCCCAGTAATCATTTTAGCTCATTTACAACTATGCTAAGTAACAGGCCCTTTTCTAAAGACTGTGACCAGCAAGTATTCTTTTAACTTTCCTTCAATGCCACAAATAAAAGATAAGATTTCATAGTATTAATCTCATTTTCCTTTGGGAAGATCCAGATGGTTTAATAAATAGTTTTTCATTGTGTTAAATAGAATTGTCAAGACTTGGAGACAAATTCATTTTTTTCTAAAGAACCAATTTTATTTTGTAGTAATAAATGGATATATCACCAAATAATTGTAGAAGTTCTTTATACCAATTGAGGATCAGGGGATTCTTCCTTGGTTTGCATTCTGTCCTGTTACCTTTTATTTCCTGTGTCTCAGTATGTATAGCAATTTTTAAATCTGGGGAGATCTGCGACTCTGAAGAAATGTGTTAGATTACAAAAGTTTCTTATCACAAAACATAAATGTTTTGTTAGTATTTTTTTAATCTGGAAGTCTGCGTAAACTTATTGTGAATAAAAACAAGATGATTTATGAAAGGGACTAGAGTCCAGGCCTTTTGATTTAAATGTTCGCATTAAAGTTCTATAATTGTGCTTGCCTGGCTCTTAGTGAAAGTATTTCTTACAGATCTTTTCTCATCAAAATAGCGAAGTACAAATAAGTGAGGTAAAATAAATTCAGTACTTTCATTTCTAGAAGCTATATATATATATATAGTATATACATATATATACATGTATGTATATATATATACACACATACATCTATATATATCCACTATGCATGTGTATGTGAATGTATGTGTGTAATATAAGTATGTATGTATATATCTATGTATGTTTATGGAGAAAGAGAAAATGTCTCCAAACCTAGTTTAATTTTGTTCCAAACTTCCTCTCTCCAAATGGAAGAAAATGATTTTCCTATACCATTTTCTTTACAGCTGATGGGCAGTAAATTATGGCGATGTTCTGTATTATCCCTTGGGCTACATCTGTGGGCGCCAGGAAAGATAAATATGCCTTTATACATACATGCTGTCTGTTAGTGTGGGAATGCCCTTTTTGCCATTTTGAACTGGATAGATATAAAAATGTTTCAGTGAAACTTTAAATATTTAGAATTTCTTTTAAATCTGGGAAAATAGTCTTAAGAGCTGGACTGCAAACCAAACTTTAATTCCCAGCTTTGTCACTTAAAAACTGGATACACATGGGCAAGTTCCTTAAATTCCATGACAAAATAAAAGTTTTTCATTATACTTACATTCCGGGGTGAATATTACTATAAGGTGTTAAAACTGGATCACATATAATATCCTGCTAATTGTTACATATTAATGTTAATATGTGTGTTAAGTATGTTCACACCTGTGCTTTTCTTACAAATCTTCCCTACCTTTCTATTTATTTTTTTTATGTAAGTACAAGAAGTTGTGGATGTTTATAAAATTAATATACCTACTTTAATTCTTAATGAAGTTTCAGGTTTATACAAAAAAAGTAAGCATAAAATACAGGTTCCCTATCGATGTTGTGGTGAAGTTTGAGAGGAGAGAAAACAATCTATATAATCTAATGTTTAGGTTCAGGTCATGTAGTTAGCCTGGGTCCCAAGCTCAGGAAGTTGTTTTGTTTTTCAAAAAATAAAAAGTTTGTGCTTCTCAGCTCTAGAGTTACATATGTGTGTGCGTGTTTTCTTTTTTATCTGCCTTTTTTAATTGAGCTGAGAGGGAACTACCATACTATGAATACATGGATTTTAATTTTAATGTTAATTGTGTATATTTCTAATTTAACCTTTGTCATAGATTTACTATGAAGTTTCAAGATATAGAAATTATCCAATTTACTTGAAAGCACTTGAAATTAGATTTCTTAGACTCTTAATTTAATAATAAGTTGGTATTTTGAATTTTGATTATCCCTTGATTGTTTCGGGAATCTCTAGGAGGAATATGGGTAATTCATTTGGTAGCTTTTGAAATACTTTAACATATTTTTAATCCAAAAGTTTTTTTTTTTCAGTACACTTACCTTCTTATAACAAAGAGATTAATCTAGAAATAAGTAGAGATATTCTGGATAAACTTTAAGAAGCTAAAATGCAAGCTTCAATTTCATAACAAAAGTCCAAGTACTTTATTTACAGATGAAACATCAAACTTATAGTCAGATTTACATTTTGCAGATTCTCTTCAAGTTGGTTATTTAACTTATTCCTAACATAAAGGAGCCATTTAGAAAATAATGATTGCTCAGCAGAGGAGAAAGTAGAAAAGGCTTAAAACCATGAAAACTTTTTTTTATAAAAGCTGTGTCCTGAATTAATTTGGCACTGGAAAGCTTTCATTAATCAGAATTAGCATCATGTTATAAAATAATTAGTTTGAAATTTACCTGGTTTTTAGGAAAAATTCTCACATATATATGCATGGAACTTTTTTGTATGTAAAATATTTAAAAAATATATGTGTTGTTTTGCTGATTGTTGTATTACGTGATAAGATTTGCATGTGTTGAATTATCCTGCATCCTTAGACAGCCACTTGAATATAAAGAATGATCCTTTGATGCAGTTTTGATTTTTTTGTATTCTAGATTTTAAGGATTTTTGCATCTATTCTAGTAGATATATTGTTATTTAATTTTCTTTTTTTGTGTGTGATGTCCTTATCTTCTTTGATATCAGTGTAACGTAAGCTTCATATAAATTATTTGGAAGTGTTCCCTATTCTTTAATTTTTTTTTGGAAGTGTTTAAGTAGAAGTTTAATTATTTTCTGATACTTTGGTAGAACTCACTATTAACAAAATCTGGTTCTTGGCTTTGTTTTTTTGTTTTGGCTTTTATTTATTCAATTTCTTTACTTGTGATATGTATATTCCAGTTTCTATTTCTTTCTATTCAGTCTTGGTCGGCTATACGATTCTAAAAATTGTCCTTGTCCTCTAGGTTGTCCAGTTTTTTGGTATATACTATTTATAGTAGTCCCTTATGATGCTATGATGCTTTTTATTTCTAAGGCATCCCTTGTGACTTTTCTTTCATTTCTGACCTAGTTATTAAGTTTTAATTATTTTTAATTTAATTATTAATAGTAAGTCTAGCAGAAGTTTTGTAAATTTTGTTTAGCTTGTCAAAGAACCAGCTTTTGTTTTGATTGATCTTCTTCCTTGTATTTTGATTTCTGTTTATTTCTGCTCTAATTTTTATTATATGCTTCTTTTAACAGGCTCATATTTGATATTTCAATCTGTATAAATGTATTTATGCTTGTTTCTTAATATATGCTTTATCTTGAGAATGATCTGTGAACAATTAAGAAAAATATAAATTTTTTATTCATTGGGTGAAATTGTCCATCTATATATTTATTAAAATCATCTGTACTAATTTAGCATTTAAGGCTATTGTTACCGCATTACTTTTCTGCTTGACTGATACATTTGTAAGCGCAGTGTTGAAATCTCCTGATATTGTTTGTACTGCTATCATTGTCTCTCTTTTGTTCTGTAGATAATTGCTTAATATATTTTGATTCCCCCTTGTTCAGTGCATTTATGTTATTAACAAGAATTATTTCTTCTTGGTGAATTGACCTCATAATCATTATTCAGTGTCCATCTTTTAAGTTATCATTTGATTGTAGCATTGTCTTCAAAATTTATTTTTGATCCAGTATTATCTTTTGAACTTATATAGGTTTCCTATTTGCAGAAGAAAGTTTTAAAACCATTTAATCATCTATATCTTTTGATTGGTGAGTTCAATCCTTTGAAATTTAGGGAATGATTGATATTTAATTGTTTATGACCATTTTGCCGTTTCTTTTCCGGTCCTTCTTGCAGATTGGTATTGTACATATGCTATTTTCTTATTTTCTTCTCTTCTGTTTTCAGTCTTTTCTTTTTGGGGAGAGGAGGAAACATGATGTTGTGAGGTTACTCTGTGTTTGAGTATGTTTATTTGTTTGTAGTCTTTTTTAACTTGAGATCAAGTTAGTCTTGAGCTCATCCAATAGTTCACATTTTTTACTTTCTCTCTTATATTGTGTATGCTCCTTCTAAAATGTTTTTTGTTTCATTTTATATAATTATTTTTATATTTTTTGCAAGATTTGTTAAGTGGTGATGAATTCCTGTAACTTTTGTTCAACTGTGAAGTTCCTAGAACTCCTTCCATTCTAATTGTTAACCCCGCAGTTTAGAGTATACTTGGTTGGAAATCCTTTTTTCCCCAGTCCTTTGAATATATCATGCCATTCCGTTCTTACCAGCAAATTTTCTTCTGATAAATCTTCAGACAGTATTAAGAGGGCTCTCTTGTAGGTACTCTTTTTCCCCCCCTCTGGCTGTTTTTTTTTTCTTTCAAAATATCTCTTTATATTTGGTCTTTGTCATTTTAATTACAATGTGTTTTGATGTAGGACTATTTGGGTTTCTTTTATTTGGTACTCTGAGTTTCTTAGAGCTGGTGATCTATCTGTTTTTCCAGATTGGATAAATTCCCCACTATTATTTCTTTAAATGAGGTGTATACCCCTTCCTCTCTTCACTTTATGGGGCCCTTATGATGTAAATAATGTTCCTCTGTAAATTATTTCATGTATTTTACGTGCTGTTTCTGTTTCTTTTGATTCATTTTTTTGTTACTGACCTGCTTGAGTACATTCAGTGCCTTATCTTCTATAAGCTCACCTGGAAGGGTTTTGGACTACTCTTGAGCCCTTCTATTGTGTACTTTAATTCAAATATTTTGTTCTTTTACTCTGTGAAGTCTAGATACTACCACCTCATATTTTTTTCTGTCTTTGTTGTAGTTCTTTTTTTGTTCATTCATTGTTAGACTGTTTTGAGTTAATATCATTCAATCTGTGTTTACAGTCTCTCAAGTCATTTAATAAATTATTTTGAATCCAGATTTCCCCCTAGAACCTTTTTTTTCTTCTTCTGCATAATTACAAATACCTTTTTGTCTCTCTTCATTTCTGTTTAGGATTCTGTGTTTATTTCTGTATTTTATGCTAAATTATTTATCTTTCCAATCCTGATGTTATGATCTTATATTAGGGTATCAACGTGGACTTGGAATGTTGGCCCAGAAAGCTGAGCTTTCTATTACTGTGT
The DNA here is from genome assembly GCA_004363575.1 of Solenodon paradoxus. Taxonomy (NCBI): domain Eukaryota; kingdom Metazoa; phylum Chordata; class Mammalia; order Eulipotyphla; family Solenodontidae; genus Solenodon; species Solenodon paradoxus. Next base: position 147,464 of record RJWH01000046.1, read on the forward strand.
GACTTCTCTACCAGTCAGAATGATAGGTATATAGAACCTACACTATGTAGCTATCTGAGATTCTGCCTGCACGATGGAGTCTTATCAGGGAATGCAGAGTATTTCTCAGTGTCACAGTTATGATTAGTGAGAGACAATGAGAGAGATCTAGGATATGTGAGCTCAGGGCACAGACAGTCCACAGTCCCCAAATAGTCACTAATGAGAGGAAGTTTGATTTCTCCAAGGGTTCTCAGGCACCAGTCACAGCAAAGCAACTCCTCCCAAGGATTTCTATCAGTCTCTAGCTGGGCCATAACTTCAACTGGAAGCCAGATACAACAAGTCCCGATTAACCCTCAAATATCCACTGGATCAAAAAATATATATGGGAGTACAGAAATATTATAAAGTCAACAGAGTAGGTTTCATAACATCTGCCATCCTATAAAAAATCTGCGTAAAATAAAATAGAAAAAAATAAGAATAAATTAAATTATCAAAATCAATCTAGAACTAATTCAGGAACTAAAACTAACAGGAAAATTAGTCTACTATATAATACTATAAACATTAAAATGTATTTAAAATTGATTAAATACTTGACTATAAGACTCTTCGACATTGGTGTAATAAATGTCTTGGAGAACTGAAGTTCAATTTCAAAGGAAACAAAAGCCAAAATAAACAACTGGTACTACATCCAATTGCATAGGTTCTGTTTGGCATAAAAAGCAATCTATCATTAGAATGAAAAGAGATTCTATTGATGAGAGATTGTTGATGAGAGATTATTTGCATGTAATATATCCAACAGGGAAGTAATATGCAAAATATATAGAGAACTTCTTTAACTTTAACAACAAAGAAACAACCCAATAAAAAATGTACAGAATATCTTAATAGACACTTTTGCTAAGAAGAAAATCTGGTTGTCAACAGGTACATGAAAAGATGTGCCTTCTCTCGTAATTAAGAAAATACAATCACAACAATATCACTTCACACCTGTGAGAACTGCTATATGCCGAAAGAATGGAAAAAAACATTTGTTGAAGAAGATTTAAAGAAAAGGAACACCTAAACACTGTGATAAGAGTGAAAATTGATTCAGATATATACAACATATGTTAATGTCAGCATTATTTGCAGTAGGCAAGAACTGGAAACACTGTTAAGTCCCCTTATTAGATGACTGAATAAATATGTGGTAGATATACATGATAGACTACTACTTAGCTATTAAACAGATAAAATTTTGCCATTTGCAGAAACATGAATAGGTTAGAGGGAATTAAGCCCAATTAGTGAAATAAGCCAGAAGAAGGATAATATACATTATCTGATTTCACTTATAAGTAGTGTAGGAAAAAAATTGAATTAAATTTCTCCTTACATATGATAGTCCCAGAGAGAGAGGGAAGAGTGAAAATATTTTTGAATAAGTGCTATTCAATAATTTTCTAAATTTTGTAAAAGCTATAAGCCCACAGACCCAGGAAGTTTAATGAACCCTGAATACAAGAAACACAATACTACACTACATTCTTGCTCTATTTCTTGTAAATGCTTAGAGTATTCTAAGTATGTTATACATATTTTGTTTCATCATGATTGCATTTGAAGAATTATTTTCACAAATAACCTACTTCTAAAAGTGATACTGACCTCTATTAAACAGGAGAGGAAAGAGTATAATGGGAAAATGTTAGACTTCAGGATAGGCAAAGGAAAATTCTGAGTGTCATTTCAATGGAATGCTGGAGTTTCAAGGGATTATTTTATCCCACCACAGTGTATGCCTTTGCCTCTAACTAAGCTATTCTATGACTCTGAATAGACATGGTTAACTGGAAGAAAACTAATGACAGAGAAAATAATTCTTTATCATAGAAGTACAAATTAGATGTGTCCAGTGGAATTCAATACATTATTGTCCAAGATTAGACCATTTTTGAAATTCATTTTAACATTATTTTACTATATGTAAATTTGTGATTCAAAAAGTTTTACTTACACTTCCAGATATTAGGAATAAGAGAGGATATTAAAGCTAAAATTTGTGTAGGTGAGTAAAAAAAGAACAGAGGAAGCCAACTAAATCGATGCAGCTAAGATAGTATAAAAAAATTAATGAACCCAAAAGTTGATTCTTTGAAATTAATAAATTTGGCAAACCTTCAGTCAAACTGATAATTGAAAAAAAAAAAAAATGGGGAAACAAAATACCAGTAGCAAGAATGAGAACTGTGACATCAATAAAATTATACAAATTATGCAATTATTTAAAGGATAATAGAGAATGTTAAGACAAATTCATGCCAATAACTTTGACAAATTTGGTTAAATGTCCAAGTTAATGGAAAAACAAAATAAAATCAAGAAGAAAATAGATAACCTGCCTGGTCCTTTTTCTTTTAGAGCAATTGTGCATGTAATTTGAAACCTTCCCTCAAAGAAAAGTTCAGATTTTATGACTTCACTGTTGAACACTATGAAACTTTTAAGGGTAGAATAACTCCCACTGATACACAAACTGTTCCAAGTATAGAAACATATGGGACATTCTCCATTTTATTTTATGAGATCTCAATTTTATCTGATCATGAAATCAGACAAAGACATTGCAAGAAAAGAAAATTTTAGACCTTCAAGATGAATGGATAAATAAAATGCAGTGTGTACACATTGGAATTCTGCTAACAAAAATGAAATCCTGTCATTTCTAACATCATAGATGGATCTAGAGTGTATTAAGTGTAGTGAAATGTCAGCCAGAGAAATACAAACACCATATGATTTCACTCATGTAGAATATAGACACCAAACATGAATCAAATAAGTAAAAAAGAAACTTTTAGTCTATAAAAAGGAAATATCTCTCATGAATATGGATTCATTTACAGTTAATATAAACACGATTTTAATAAATTAAATTCAAATTGCACTATACAAAGGTATAACTCAAGAACAGCTGAGATGTACCTTATGAAAATAAGGCTGATATCATTTTAAAAATAAAGTCATATTAATAGATTACATGAGCAAACTCTTGGATGAATGGAAAGTTTCTATACCTTCATGATTGTAGTATTTATGTGACTTTATTGCAACTCTTAGAACTATATCCCTGAAAAGAATGGCTGACCTTTACTCTAAGTAAGTTATACCTCAATAGATTTAACTAAAGAAAAATGTCTTCATCAACCAGAAATTTATCACATGTTGAGAAAAACTTTGCTAAATATATGTATATAGGTGATATAGTGTTTGGATATTTTAGTTAATTGTCTCCTGAATCCCTGACCACAAAAATTAGTGATTACTGACCATTAATCAAACGTTATTTTTGTTGAGTCATAAAGCTGAACATAGTGTCTCATATCTTCTTGCCCATATGGTAAGGTCCAATATTGGCACTAAATCCTAATGTCCAGCTGGACAGGAATACATTTACTGCATGAGGCAAAACTTTCAAAATCAACCATCTGTTTGTATACCATTTTTGTTAGAACCCCAAACCTGTAAATAAAAATAAAATAATACATACACAAAAAGAGATCAGAGAATGACATCAAGTTTACAGTTAAATATCCTTTGAAATATCTGTTTCTCTATGTATGTACGTGTCTATCATCTATATACATATATATATATCTGTCATCTATCATATATATGCTGTAATTATCAGATGTAATGTTTCTTACTTGAAATGATAAATACTACAAATTATTTGTGCAACAATAGCTACTATCTGTATGATCAACAAGTCCAAAAGTATCTAGCTATTTTCAGTTATCTTACTTTCACCTAATTCATGTTTGAGGCAAAACTAGGTTTTTACCTTTTTTCCTTAAATGTAATGATCACTTTGATGTTTGTGATTTCTGCATGCAAGTGGGGAGAGGAGTAGTTGGGTAAAAAAATGCATTTGTATGGTGATTTGATCAGTTCTTAATGTCACTTCCTCAAGCAGAAATGTGAAATACTTGATAACACAGACTGGAACTCATACAGGTTCAAAATTTTTTTTTCCCCTTTGTCAACCTCATGGCAATTTACTAAATTTGTGTCTGAATTTCCTGATATGTGAAGAAGCAAAGGTTGTTATGAGGATTTAATTATACCAGAGAAAGTCTAGCAGAATTATCACATAATGAATAAAATTTTTTGTTATGATTATTATATTAAAATATAGTTGTTCCCACTTGAGAATGAGCAGTGAGAGGTGGCAAATTGCATCTTCTGGAAGATGTAGCAATAGGCATTAACAATAATAAACAATATTTCTTTTTCGTTTTGCCTTTTGTGAGGTAGTTTTAGTATGCTGAAAACACAGCTGTTTTTTTATCTTGCTTTTGAATTATCTTGCACGTTAGAGTAGGATGATGGGGATCACTTGAGAAATAGAATCAATTCTCTTATAAAACAAATTCCTGTTTTTGTTTTTTTCATATGTTGCTTATGATTAGACAAAAGAATAGAAGTGTCAGATTTTCTAATGAGCTTCATTGATTGTAATGAATAAAGTGTTCTTTTGAATAAAATATTTCAATACGATTTTTTTCAAGTGAAATTTTAAAAACTTTGAACAAATGTCTATAGGTTAAATTATTAAAATCCAAAGCACCACATGATAGTCTCTGATGATTTATTTTAGCAAACAGTACTTGAAGTACTTTTTCTCTGAAATTAGATCAATAAATTTTGAAAAAATTCCATCTCTTTCCTTTTAATTTTGATATAGTCTTAGAGCATGAGTCTGAAATAATTGGCCTCATTAATTATTTCTGCTTTTGTTTTTTAATTTTTAATAGAAATGTATATATTTAATTTTTACAATATGGCGATCTGATCTACGTACTGAAATGATTACCATATCCAAGCTAACATTGTCTCCTCACATAGTTATGTTTGAAGAGACATTATAAATCTACTAGCAAATTTTCAGTATTCAATATAGCACTATTAACAATAGTAATTGTGATTTCTATTACATAGATATACTACGTAACTTGAACTTTGTATCCTTTGACCTACATGTCCCTATGTATCCCATCTTTTATCCTGATTACCACCATTCTAATGTCTGCTTTAATTTGACATTTTTTGATTTAACATGTAAATGAGAACATGTACTGTTTTTCTTTCTCTAACTTATTTCTCTTGGCATAATGTCCTATAGGTTCATTTACATTGCTGCCAATGACTGAATAATGTAAGATATTCTTAGGACTACTCTCTCCCTCTGGTAACCCAAAGGACATGTCTTTTGTGCTTTTTCCATTTTTGAAACTCTAGGAGTTCCTTGACTTGTAGTAGAATAACTCTAAATTCTGCCTTTTACCTTCTTATGTTTTTTCTCTATGTATGTCTCCTTTTCTGGAAAAATAGTACATAATAAACCTCTAGGATCCATCTTAATCCAGGATGATCTAATTTTGAGTTCATTAATTTAATTACACCTACAAAGTCAATTTTTCCAAAAAATTACAGGTGCAGTTTCCAGGGGACATAAATTTTGGGGAATCACCTCAACCTATTATACTTTCCAAATTGACTTTTTCCTACCATTTGTTCCTTCAAAAGAAAATCATAAAAGTTTTGCACATATTATTATTTTTTCATCTAAACTCATAAGCTAGCTTTATTCCAAGTACTATACTCTTAATATGTGTTGTGATGTGAACTTTGTTGTAGATGAATCTCAAATTTTCTCATATAGCTTGAGTACATCTATTGATTCTCACAAGAAGTAATGACATGTTGGAGTACTGAATATTTTTGTGGAACATGCAAGTACAAAAATGTATTACATTTTGTGACTTGCATTTTATAATTGACAAAATTGGAAGAATCAGCTCTACAGAAGGTATGAACTCAGTTTTAAAATCAAAACAATTTTAGTAGAAAAAATGGCTCAAAACACTAAAGAGACAACTGAACGTTAATCATAGGAGAGTAGGATTTTAGTTTCTTGCTGAAACAAATCACATCTGTTCTCTTAGCTAGTCTATTCATGAGTCACTGGGTTTTTCAATTTATGAAATAAAGAAACCCATTTCTGTTTCTAGTCAGATTTTTAAAAAATGTTAGAGACCCTAAAAATCCTTCAAATACTTCCTCTGGGAAACCTGATATTTTCAGATTATATATTGGTGAGCTATAGGCTATAGGAATACTTATTAAATTTCTGCCACCAAAAAGAAAAGAAATCCCTCAATAAATATACCAAATATATGTGTCTGGATGTGATAAAATGTTTTCTGACCAGCACATTTGGGGGACAAGATTTTAATGAAAATAAGAGTATCTAGAAAGAGGAATTGCTTTTTAGCTTTCACTAGTTTTAAAGGTAATAGTCCAGATTCAGAATGTTTAAAATATTCATAGTTACTAGATTAGATGTGATATTTATAATTATCAATTTATTATATTAAAATGCTTTAAATAGTAAAGTGATTATTTATATACTTTTAATTGGTATAATATAAACAATATTCTTGGGGAAGAAGACCTGTATTTTAATGAGGCTTATTTATAATATGGTTTTGGACAAGTTTCATATTAAATCTGAATTTCAAATAATATAAGAGTAATAATACTTATATACCTGGTTGCTTGGAAAGAGTCAATTAAGTGAAATAATATAAATAAAGCAACTAATGGTGCTTGGATTAGAGGATATTAGCTATAAACTGTAATTCAGAATCTCAATTATAATATATGTAAATTTATATTAGTTTTAATTTTCTAAACTGATTTTATCAAAGTTTTATCATTGCTAGAATATTATTTTTAAATTATAACATTTATTCATTTTCTTTTTGATGACCACATTTAAGGTAGTCTGATGTGAGTTTAGACTATTTGATTAAACTTCTGAAAGGAGACCACAGAAGAGCAAATTTCCTTTATTTTCTATGCCAAGGGAGAGTTTGAGATTGGACCTTTCTGTCACAGTCTTTCAGACTACTGCTTGTCATGAAGAAGAGAGTGATCTTTTTTCTAATGCTTTTTGAAAAATTTGAACTTGCCATTAAAAGGCAAATTTTGTGGAAACATTTCTACCTTTCTTGTATGTGACTATCCTATTTGAGAGAATGGGTATTTATAAAATATCTCCTACTGTTTTTGATAAAATATTCACATTAAAAATTATGAACCCTGAATATCATTGTAGTTTATCCTAAATACTATGAGTTTTAGGGCAATGCTTTTAGTCTCTGAAAGAAATAAAGATGAATCTCTTAGTTATTCACCTGTGTTCCTGTGGGTCTGTAGAAATGATGTGACATATTCTATAGGGGGGATCAATATATAAGGTTTCCTAATTTACTCAAGTATTGATAATAGTATTATTAATTTAAAGTATTGATATTTTATGTGATCACTCTTGCAGTTGTAAATGACTTAGAAGAACTTTTACATGATTCTACCTTTAAGAAGCTTAAAATTTGGCATACCAGTAGGCTAGAGGTTTAGTACACTGGACATAAATCCCAAGGTCCCCTGTTCAAGACCTGGACCCCAGGGAAGTGACCAATATGAACAACAAAATAAAATAAACAAATGCTTCTTCCTTCTCTCTCTTCCTACCTGCCTGCCCAATTGACTTCATTCCTGCCTATACCTTTCTGTTAAAAAAAATACTGGAAGTACAGAATAATAAATTATTATTTGTTATTTAAATAAATTCAATCAAATACATTAAGTGATAAATATATCTGGCCCTCAGAGAGAGTATAGATTAGTTTGGACTGCAATAGTTTCAGAAAATCCTAAAGATAAGCAGAAGACTGACACTAGTATCCACTGAAGAATGTGTAGAATTTATTTCAAGAAGGAGTACAGAGAAGGCAAATTGAAGTCCTTGTGAGAGCAATTGGGTTGATTTTGTGTGATAGGACACTGCTTAACAGACATCTTGTGTGGGAACAATGATTGCTTGGATATGACAAGACAGAATTAAATGTAGACAGTGTAGTCATTGCTCTATAAGCAAAGAAACCTCATTATAGGATTTAGAAGTATTGAGTAAGTGAAAGAAATACTTAGGTTGTAATACTATCATTTATATTATAGAAATGCAGTATTTACATTACCTAATCTAGTCTTGGAATGAGAATTCAGCTAGGAAAATGGACGGAGAAAAAGAATATTGCTTATTACACAGAAGAGCCTTTCAAGGCAGGTAAAACAGATATTCATTAAATAAACTACAAACAAAACAAAAATACAAAGTACTGAGAGATTGAGTTAAATGGCAAATAATGAGAATCCAGATGTCCAAACTTTCACCATTGGATATTTTCTAGTAAATAATAGTCTCCACTGATGACTAATTTTATTAGAAGCAATCTGTAATTTTATTTTGAAATTAGTATTACCTCTGCCCCTATTCAATCTAGTAATGAAATGAAATAAATGAACTGTAATAAAACTTATGTATGCAGAGTATAAAACCTGAAAGGCAGTAAGCTGTCAAAGATTTCTTTGTAATTTTTATGTATTTTTTCTTTTAATTCCCTTATGTTCCTTTTTTTAAAATAATAATGTTTTATTTGCATACACCACTACATAGGTTTCAGGAGAATAGATTCACACTTCCGTCAAAGTGTATGTAACACCACACCCATCACCAGCGTTGTAGTGCCACTCACCACTATTATTTTTACCCCGTTGTGCCAGTTTTCTTCCCCCATCTCCCTCCCCACTGTATTAGCAACTGCCATGATTTCAGCACCTAAGAGAATTTTATTGTCATTTTTTGTTTCTTTATATTCCACATAAGAGTGAAAATGCCTGATATTTTTCTTCTTTTTGACTTATTTCGCTTAGCATAATCATATCAAATTCCATCCAAATTGTTGCAGAAGGCAATACCTCATCTTTTTAATTTCTGAATAATATTCCAATTTATATGTACTACTTCTTTATCTGTTGACAGCCTTTATGTTGATTGCTAGTGCGAATTGTGCAGCTCTGAACATAGGGGTGCATTTATCTTTACATATTATTGTTTTTATGTTTTTTAGATATATGCATATAAAAGGAAATGCTTGATCAAATGGTAGTCCTATATTTATTTTTTGACAAATCTTCAAAATTCTTTCCACAAAAGTTGCAATAATTTATAATTTCCCCAAAAATGTAAGAGAGTTCTTTTTTAATTTGTGCCTGCCCTAATACTTGTTTCTAGTCTTTTTGATTTAGACCACTCTCACAAGTGTGAGGGAATATATTATTGTGGTTTTGATTTATATTTCTTAATGATACTGTTAAATATTTCTGCGCTAAATGTGCATGTTGGCCATATATATCTTTTTTGGAGAGTGTCTGTTAAGGTCATGTGCCCATTGTTTGATTAGGTTGCTAATTGCTTCCTCAGGTTTCTGATTTCTTCTTATATATTGGAGATTAACTCTTTGTCCAGTGCATAATGTGCAAATACCTTCCCCCAATCAGTAGACTGTCTTTTAATTTTTGTGCTGGTTTATTTTTCTGTATAAAAACTTATAGCCATCTTTTACTATTCTTCTTTCTATATCCCGTCTTCCTTCTTTCTTTTCCCAAATGTGAATTTCAAAACTCAAATGTTATTAATAATTTTACTTATTTTGTCACTAGAACTTAAGCATAGTAACTGAATTATGATATTATTTAAATAAAAACATTGCAGGTAAACAAGTTATCGAATTAATGATAAAATAGAAAAAGGTAACTCATTTCTTCCTATTTTTTGAATCGTAAAATCCATAAAATCTGTGTGGTGATATTCGGTCATAATCAAAATAGAGACGAACTTCTCTGTTAATTCTAAATATCTATCCCCCTCATTTTTCTTCTCATAGGTAATAGTAATACAGTAATTTTTCTCATGGTAAAAATGTTTTACAATAAAATAGGGGATGGACCAAGGCAACAGAAGACTTTCAAACTATAATTGCAGCCATTTATGGGTTATTGTTTCTTTCCTTCCTCCCTTCTTTCCTTCTTGTCTGTCTAGCTTGCCTTCATTTATTTGTTTGTTTTATTCATTATTTTATTCTTTGCTTTTCTCTTTCATTTCTTTCTTCCTCTTTTAAATATAATTTAACTAAAAGATTTTTATCAATGTACTTCATTAAGTTTAGTAAATACCCTGCTATTAGTTTGCTGGAAATTTTATTATGAGATATTCATTTTTTTCAAATAACTTTTATGTGCTTATTAAGAAAATTGTGAAATTATTTTTCAATTAATTTAGTATACTTCAGTAGTTGATTTTCAAGCATTAATCCAAATTTGCTACTGAAGTAAATTAATTTAGTTATTGTATATGAATTGTATTTTTTGCTATTAAATTTCATTTCCTCATGTTTTTTTTTTTTTCATTTAAGTCAATGAAGGACATTGGTCTATAGTTTTATTTTAGTAATGAAAACAATTGTGGTATTTGCTTTGTATTTTGATAGCTATATTGTGGTATTATTGATACACATGGACATATTTAATGCATTTTGTACATTATTTGACTTTTGTATTATGCTAATAATACTGGTTTAATTAGATGAGTGTTTTCTCCTAAACTTTTTCTGCAATTATTTATTCAGTAATAATATTGCTCCTTCCTTCACTGTTTGATAGAATTAATCAATGAAGAAGACTGAGCCTGGAATTTTATTTGTGAAAAAATATTTAATTGAGTATTAATTTGCTTATTTGTTATAATTTTTTAACACTTACATTTTTCTAGGATCAATTATGATATGTTGTATTTTTCTAGAATACAGCCTTTTAAAAAATGTTGTGTAATTTTTTTGGTATAACGTTTCATGTAACATTCGCTATGTACTTTTAATTTCCATAGCATCTACAGTGGTGAATTCCTGATTTTTTTGTAATATGTTTCTTTTCATTCTCTCCCTTTTTTTCTTTTGGTCAGTTGAACAAAGTTTTAACAAATTTACTAACCTTTCAAAGATCAAATTTAGACTTTTCATTAATTTTTCTCCTATATTTGTGTTTCTGTTTCACTGCTGTTCACTCTGTTTTCTTGTTTCCTTCTCTTTAGGTTGATTTGTTCTTATTTTCTGACCTCTTGAAATACAAACTTCTATTTCAGATTTTAGACCTTTCTTTCATTCTACTATAATATATTTAAAGCTAAGAATTTTCCTGTAAGCACTGCTACTTGTGTCCTATAATTTTTAGTGAATTTTGTAATTCCTTTAAACATATTTTATAACTTCCTTTTTTGTTTCTTTTTGAACTACTGATTACAAAGAATATATTACTTGATTTCTGAATATTTCATTATTTTAATTTTTTATTGACTAATGTACTTCTTTGTAATAGAAAATATAATTTTTATGATTTCACTTATTTTAAATAAGTATAAAGTTGTAATGATCTTGAATATTATTCATCTAAGAGAATTTTAACATTTAAAATAACTTGCTATTATTTTGAGATATATATATACACACACATATCTCTAGACACACATACATATATGTATCTATGTATGTATATAAACACACAAATATATATGCATATTTTTACTTCTATAAGTAATTTTCGTAATGATACCCTTTAAAATTTCTTTAATTCTTACTAATTATTCATTTATGTTTTCTGTTACTGAGAAAGATATTGATAGCTACAACTTTGATTTTTACAGTCTGATATTTTTCTTCATTTGTGTCATTATATTATGTCTTAAGATAATTATGTGAATACACATGATATGTTTATATTTATCTGTTGTATTGAGTTTATGAAATAAATTTTTTTTTTTTAATTTTTCCTAGAAATTTGTCTTATTTGGAAATCTTTTTTGTTTGATATTAGTTTGGCTTCTCTTCTTATAGTTAATGATTTTATGATATATCTCTTTTAACCTTTCTAATTTCAATCTCTTCATTATTTGTGAATAATACATTTGTTTTAGATAGCATATAATTGGATCTTGTTTAATCAAGCATAAAAACCTGTGACTTCTTTGTATATGCCCATCAACTTTGTGTAAGGATTCTCTTTTCTTTCCATTTTTGCCACCTTTTGTTGCTTCTGTTGTTTTAGATAATAGCCAGTCTCATAGAGGTGAAGTGATAAAGCTCATTGTTTTGTCTTGATCCCTAATAAGAAATTTGTCACTTTTTTTATGAATGCTGACCATCTGTATGTCTTTTTAAAATGAGTAAGCATCTGTATTGCAAAAGATACTATCCTCAAATGAAAAGACATCCTATGAATTGGGAGAAGATACACATGAGACATTCAGCAAGAGGTTAATACCCAAAATATGTAAGAAACACATAAAACTCCACAACAAGAAACAATCCAATTTTAAAATGGGCAAAGAATTTGAATAGATACTTTCCAAGCATATTGTTAAGATTAGATTTACCTACATAAATTTGCAGAATTTTACCATTCATACAAATTTCCACAATTTGTGATACATGATTATTTTATTGTACCATTTTAATTCTTAGTTGATATTTCATCATTTTTTGTTATATTATTGCTGGTTGTTTTAGTGATTGCAATGTACATCTTATTTATCAAAATCTATACTGAATTAATATTGAAAATTCTGGTAAATAAGCCATTTTACTCATATATCTATAGTGGTTATATTATTATCATAAATATTATATAAATTATGCAATTATTATCATTATATAATTATTATACAATATTCAACAAAAATTGAGAAACATGGGAATAACACATGTATGTGACCATAAATATTGCTTGATAAAAATTATGTGACATTCACAATGTTGTTTAGTAAAAGTATCACCAAATAAAACACATTATATTTATTATGTGATCACTTCATTCTACTTACACTTTTTTTGAGTAACCTTTATTAGCATTCTGTCATAATCGGATATCCTATCAAATAAGATGAATCATACCATATGGGATCTTTCATATTTGACTTCTTTCAGACAGCATGTTTTAAGTTCATTCTAATGGTAGCACGCCATAACTTTTTTCCTTTTTATAGATGAATAATATTCCAGCGTTTGCGTATGTCACAGACTTTTTATGCATTCATCCATTGATTATAATATGTTTTGCTATGGATCTGTGCAATTTATATTGCTTAAAATTTGTTGAAATTCTTGAATATTTATATTTATGCCTTTCATCAAAATTTGAACATTTCTAGATGTTATTTCCTTGGATAGTTAATACCTTTTCACTATCTTTTACTGAAAATACAACCTCCTGTAATTTCTTACTTTTCCATATTGCAGTGAACCACTTTATCTCTTGTTGATTTAAGATTTTATCTTTGGTTTTCAGCAGTTTGATCCTTTTACATAAAAATAGTGATCTTTTTGTGTGACTCCTATTTGGAGATCATTGAGTTTCTTGAATGGATTATTATTATATGTTGGTAAAAATGGAATCTTACATATTGATCATGTAGAGAAACTATGGAAGATAAAGAATCGGAGTTATGAGACTGGGTTTTTATTTATTCCAGTGTGTTTGGAGGATCTGGGCAACTGAGTTTCAATATCTTATCATTAGTAAATAGATTTTGTATTACATGGTTTAATAGTCATCTCCAGGTGCCTACTTACAAAGCAGCTGCTTTATGAAACATTTTCATCAGAGTTTCTTTGTTTCTTCTCTGAATTCTGATTCAGTGGAAGAATATGAAAAGTGGGATCAAATTTTTAACAAGTTTCTCTGTAGATTATTTTTGGAGTTTGGATCTGGAGCCTGTCTTCTACTTTTTCATCTCCTTTTTATGTTTTTTGTTTCTTCCTCTGGTATGTATCATGTATCATATGTGGATATATTTCTTTTCCTGCACAACTATACACCATTTATGTGGCATTTTCTTTCTGCTTTGTATTGTCCTCAAATAAATAATATGTGCCCTTTTTTCCCTTCCTCTGTTAATTATGATACCAGGTTCAGACACTAGTTATAATTTATGTAGATTCTAGCATAACATCGGAATGAAAGCTATTTACTTAAGTGAACATGATGGCACACCCCTTTCCACATGGGCAAATAATGAATGTGAAGCTAGAAAGGTCTCAGAAAATCCTTGCATTAGCATCATGCTGTCTATTCACACCCTTCACAGGAAAGAGTGTTTTTTGCATTTGCTCTACCACAGACTTTGTTTTTTAATATGAAACTTTCAGAAGAAGTAAGGAAGTAAATGATGGCATAAGCTATATGGGAATATCTAAAAGTTTTAAATACATGAACAATGATAAGAAAATTTATAGGTTTAGAAGAACTTATAGTCTATTTCACTTTGCCTTTTTTTTAAATGACTGAACATCTAAATGGCCTACATCATACATCTCTAGATGCTGCAAAGCGCTAGAGGTGTTCTCTTAGCTTAGGGGCACAGAAGACTAGATTGAACTGAAAGTAGTAAAGGATCTAACTGGCAAAAATTATTAGATGCAACATAAAATGCAGTTATGAACCAAACAGAATTTAATGATTATATTAGTTCAGCGTGCTAACTGCTTTTACCTCATTAATAATATTTTTCAGTCTACCATTTTTCAGTGCTTTATATATTTGTGAGTTTTTCAGAACAAGAGATAACACCGTCCTTTAGTACATAAGAAAAAAAACTCACAAAAGTAATTTGCAAGTAACAGGAAGAGAAATGGGACAATTAGCAACAAAGACTCAGTTTAAGGCAATTAATTGTGTTCTCATTCACAAAACTAAGGCCTCTAAAATATGTGAAAACAACTCAGGAGAGCAACTAGGTATAATTTATCACAGAATGCTGAATAATCTGGAAAGCTTCTCAATGTCTTTAATCAATAGCAAGCATTCATGTTTTTTCTATCCATCATCCAGTAATATTAGAAATGACAATTTACTTGGTGATGGGGTAATAGTGTTCTGTGCATTTTATTACAAAATTTGCTACAGTATGAGTCTTTTGAAAAAAATACTGTTTTGTTAGACATTGTATTTATCTACACATTTTCAAAATGTATCTGTACATTTCTTAGAAATGCTGTTTTACTCTTCTTCAGTCTCAATAAGATATAATTTATCTCCCATGATGCTGGTTTCTAAAAAAAAACTCCAGAAATACTTAGCCTATAAAATCGATCCCAACTCATTCATTTCTCATCACATCAAAACAGAGCAGATACAGAGAAAGATTGTGCATATTTGAGATTACAAATTTTAGTTTAAAATGTGCTTATGGACCCCAAAGTCTTAAATTTAAATTAATCATGACATAGGTGAGCAATTTCTTGATATTCTCTGTTCTTCAGCGCAAGTGTTTTATTCTGGATAACGGCACACTTTTACTCTAGCAAATGAATGTTAATAGAAACACTGGTTGAAACAGAGCAATGATGAACAGGCTTTACTATTTAAGCAAATTGTTAGCCAACACTGAAGTGTATAAATGAAGAAGTTGAAAGATATAACAGGGTTATAGATATATATCATGGTATAAATGTATCTTATGCTTCTCAGATCTCCTGGGTTTAACCTGTTGGCTTGGAATTTAGAAAGCTTGGGTCTGAGTCAAACTGATGTAGTTGTGTTACTGTTTGTTTGGATTTTATTGCTATGTTCTAACTGGGTTATTTTCTCTTGTATTCATCTTGGCTGTTGATTTCTGCCTTTACCTTTGAGTCTATTTTGTCCACTACCATTTTGTGTCTCTGACTATGGACTCCATACCTTGATCAGCACTCTAGTGATTTTCCTTTTCATTTTGTTGTCCATTACCTAATATCTGACCCTCTCTGTCAGGTTGAGCCCTCTAGATAAATAATTTCCAATACTACTACTGAATTTTCTTAATCATATTATCATCATCATTATTATGGAGCTAGTTTGTCTAAGCACACCAGATATGCTATCTAAGGCTCAGTGACTTTATTGCCTGATGGTTAAAGCATTGCAGGAACTTAAATTATCTGGTTCCTGATTCATTCATCTTTCTCAATGTTGGTTGGAGACTGGTATTTGTGAGTAGGGTGAATAATGTTGCATAACTAAGCCACCTAGACTAATCTTGTTAACTTGACTTCTGGGTACAAAGCCTAATTATATTTTCCTAGGAGAAAGATTTTTATCTATGAGATATTTTTAGGATGTCCCTGAAGGATTATGTGGAATCTACTAGCCTTCTTTCCGGAGAATATCACAGATCATACAACTCTGGAATATAAAATGGAGATGTTTCTTCATTCATGCAGCTCCCTTCTGTGAGGAGATCTTGTGGACCTCACTTAAAATTTCATGTAGTCTACACCAAAGAAGCTTATCCAACATGGGAAGTACCTTGAGAAAGGCTCTTGACATCTATACTATCTGTTTGTCCTTTAATTATCTGTGTGCTTGACATCATTTAGTAAAGCAATCCACTGGGTAAGATAGCTGATCCATTTGCATTTGACTGGAGAACCTGATATGTATTATCTCAAAATGTGGGTGTCTCAAGAGTGATAGTCTGACCCTGAAACTCTGTTCCTATAGTTTTTACCTGTGAACTTTGAGAAAGTTACCTAATCTCTTGACTAACTTTCTTACTCATTAAATGGAGTTTAAGACTAGTTTGTATTTTGCATTAAGCCATGCAAAATGTAGAAAAATGTTAACACATAGTAGTAAACTCAAGCTAAGTGGCTGATATTTTATTAAGATTTATTCTGAATGTCAGACTATAATAATACTCAACATTCATCATACACTTAGTGTGCACCAAGTACTAAGTCAAGCACTTGAAAATATTATTTTTACTAATTTTTATAATAAATTTCATGAGTAGTGAGATGAATATCTTTAGGCTATTGATACTCTGTGTTATCTCCGGTATCACCTGGAGCTCTTTAGAAATGCAGGCTCTTGTTCTATGAAACACCTACTTATTTATAATCTACATTTTAGCAAGATCCCTCCTGTGATTTGTAGGCCTGATAAAATTTGGGAACCTCATTTAGTCAGTTTTAGATGTTTCTTCCCCATGTCATTTTATCAAGTATATCTGCCATTATTTCTAAATAAATACATTTTCAATTGTTATGGGTTTTCATGTAACTCTGTGGTATAATATACATCTGCAACCTGGGAGACATTGCTCTCATGCTCAGTGTTAGTGTTAAGGAAAAAGGAATGTAAGTCAAAATGAAAGTGGCGTTTTAATCAGGAAGAAAACATCCTAAACTCTTTAACGATGTAAGTCTCAGAACTACTAAGAGAGCATTAGAAACTAACGAACAAACATGAAGTACTAATGATCATGAAAACTTCAAAACATAAATAAAGCTTGCATTTCTGCTGTTTTTCCTTTCAACTGTAATATGAGGTCAGATACACAAAATAAACACATGCCAAATATTAACCATATCTACTGGCTTTAGGGATCTTTTAATTTAGTACAAATTTTGAAAGATTTTGCAAGTTTTCTTATATACTTTATTTATTTTTTTTAGAGGCAAGGTGCAGGCAGGGATAAAGGCAGACAGGCAAGAAGAGAGGGGGAAGAAGCATTTACTTTGTTTAGTAGTTCATTTTGTTTATTCTCTGCCGCCACCCTCTAAGAACTGCACCTCTCCACCATATGAACCCAGGATTCTTGGGATGTATGTGAACTGAGCTGGCTCTAGGCTGTGGACTTGACAGATATACTACCAGGGCACATTTCCTATATACTTCTTTGTGGATCAGATTAGATTTTAGAAATTTGTGCTTCTTGCAGTGCCCTATCAGTTAGATACACTTTTTGTTTCATAGCAATGCTGTATCAAATGAGAAATAATCAGACTGCAATATCAAGAATACATTTATTTTAGAATAGGAATCAAGTTTCAGTTCACTACCAAGGGACTGTTCCAAGGTGTGTTTCATTAGTATTAGAGTGCAGGGGAACTTTAAAAGATTAAACAAGAGTGATAGAACTAAACTTAGATCTTTTGTTTGAAAATTTTAGATTGGTTGACAGGCGTCATCAAGCATAATGTGGAGACTTTTTATAACAATCAGAAGAGAAGGCCTTCCTGTGCCTTTTCTAATCATGGATAAGGAAAGAACTGCACAGGATTTTGCTGTTCTTTCATAGTCATTGATAAAGAGAAATCAGTGAGCGAGTGTTCTTTTATAAGAAGTTTAGTCAGATTGCTGTCAGGTTGCTTGTCACCTGGAAGTCTCAACATGGCAATTTAGAGACAAGATAGAGTCCATTGTACTCAAGGTATATTCCATAGTTAAAACATCCATGTACAGTAAATTAACTACTGAAACAATTGTGACCATATTATAGCAATGCATTTTCACTTGAAAAAGATAATTCGATGCTGAGAATTATTAAAACAATAAATGAATGGGAAGTGGAAAAACTAATTTTGTAATCTTTGTAGAAGCAACAACTGGTTGATCTTAATTTTTAGTCCGCTTGGGACACTGAAAACATTAGGGCTCTAGAAATAGATGAAAACAATCCAAAAGAGTGGCTATTTATTCAGAGCTTGCTATAGCATGGGTGTGAGCAACCATCACTTGTAATTGTCAGAGATTCAAAGGCAGCCAGTGGAATGGGATAGTTTTACAGTGAAAAGAAGGCTTCAGGAATTCTCTGAGTGCAGTTTATTGACCTGACCAAGTTGGAGGAGACAGACTAGAATCACAATGTTATATAATTGATTTAGAAAGCTATTTATTTGGCTGTCTCTAGTTGGTCCTAAGTTGGAAAGCAGAAGCAAAAATTAAGGTAGCTTACAGTCATTGACCAAATCCTGATTATTCTGGACCAATTACTGCAGAGGTTATGGTTTGACTTTTATGGGTTCGTCGTTGAACAGGTTGTAGATCAGATTTCTGTTTTCATGTACAGTCTGCCATTGGATGTTTATTCATTCCCTTAGAACCTTAATTATTGACATTAAAAAAATGAGAATATAAAATGTACTTTTTATATTTAAAAAACAAAACAGAAAACCTAAAATCCTTACATGGCTTTAGGCCAGTGTTTTCAAACATAAAATAATTATTTAGAAAAACACATATAAGTATTTTAATACTTGCATTTCTGCTCAATAAAATGCTCTCTACTGAAATTGCAAAATTAATAAAGCAACTCCTATTATTAATTTGACAACTTTTATTTTCTGTTCCTTTGGACCTCAGAATAAAACTGTATTTTATAAAGGGATTTTTTTTTTTTAGTGATGAAAAGAATGGCTACATTTATAGTCATCCTGGTATTACTGAGTCAATACATTCATCCTTGAAATTAGTTGAAGAACAGTTGAGTGAAGTGGAAAGATTGTTCAGCACCTCAGCAAGCCCTAGTCTAACCTGTGGGACTAAGTTAATTAGAGAAATAAAGAAGTGAAGTAATTTTAACCAACTTTTGAACATTCATACTATTTCAAGCACAGTCTTGTAATAACATGGTAAATGTTAAAAAAAAAAAAAACATAGAAGTTGGTCTTCCTAGAAATTGGGTAAAGAATAAATATTCACTTATTTTTATTCAGATGCAAAATTTTATTATTTAAATATAACTGTCTTTTTAGGAATGGCATTGTAGCAGCTAAAAGTGTCTTTTAACTAATTGAAGGGCCATAGTACTATGTTGAGAGGAGTGAATTCATGCTTTTTATATATGATTTAAATCTCATTTACCTGTTACTAAGAATTCCAGGTACAATTTCGCTATCAGAAGATGTTTGCTCTATAAAAATGTCTTTCTAGCTTTCATTTTTAATTGAATTTCATAATTTAACATATAAAGTGAAAATTACAAAACTGCTATATATATAGTCAATTATCAGTGGAAGAATTCAGTTATTTCATCTTTATTGGTAGTAAGGTTTTTGGTAATTAAAGATGAATGGCACCAGAAACTGGATTATTTAATTTATAACTCCTTAGTAATAGAATTTTGTAAATAATATTAAAATTTTCATTGGATTATTGAAAACTCTTCTGAGAGTCTGCAAATTTCCCCCGTCCCCACTTTGCATTCTGAATTAGTAGTTCCAGTAAGCATTTTCAAGTTCTTAAATGGCTGCAAATTTGTAACTATGAGAATGTATGCTCATATAGATAGTTAATGAACTAAACAAAGACAATTGCAAACTGAATAAAATTAAAGATCAGCTTGAAAGAAGGGTATATGTTGAAGGAGAATAAAATCAATACTGTTAAACTGGAAAAAATAGGAGACATGTTTTAAAAAACTTCAAAGAATTTTGTGCTAGTGTTTCAGGCTATTTTAAACTTGTACTCATATACAGAGCTTAATTTTGCTTTTAATTTGCTTTTGTTAAAGCCTCACTTAGATTATTTATGTGAAAATTTAGCAGTTTGAGAACCAGCAGTTAAGGATGATCTCTTCCCTAATTCTAAACAAGTTTGGTGCATCTACACCTCTCTACACATTCCTTCAAACCCACCAGGATGCCACATCTGCAAAGACCCTCCCCAGCCTTGCTGCTCATATTTCAGTAACACTTTTTTTTCTCTTACTTACCAGTCTTCTCTTTGACCAGTTGATTATGGCCTGTGACCACACCTTCAAACCAGACATTTTAAAAATATTGTCTGCAATTTAAGTAATGCTTCTTTGAAACAAAGCAAAGCAAACAGTATTCTAGAGATCATCTTTTGTCCTCTTGTAAAGCCTAGTTTTGAAATTTAACTGCTACCCATGCTCTCAAATAAATTCTCTACCTCCTAAAACGAAATATTTTCCTTTAAGTGAATTTTCTTACTGGTTTTTAAGTATATTTACTGTATCTGAATTCATATTTTTGATCCATTTCTCTCTGCCTCCAGTGTTTTACACCTAGTTCTCAATTTGAAAATGCTTTAATGATTCCTTCCAAGTCAACACGTTTTGTCATTATTTAAGAGATACCAGTATAGCTAATATAAATTCTTACCCTTAAAAAAAGAAAATTATAGAAATTATACTCTTTATGTATATTAAAAAAGGAAATTACAAGAAAAACAAAATCAACTTCATTTTTAAGTTCTTGAAATATGCACATTTGCAATTTCTGTGGAAAAAGCTCCAAATAAAATATACTCATGGTTGTGACTGTGAAGCACACTAGAAGCAGCTTTCATTATGTTCCATGTGACAGACTGTCCCAAGAGATTGCTTTGTTTTCCTTTAAATTTTATAATTAAAAAGTAGTTGCTTTATCTGTCAGAAATCATATTACTTACTGAAAATAACCAGTGATCATTTAAAAAAATGATCTCCATATGCTTAATAATGGAAAATGTCCATTTGTGTCTGAATTACTCATGACAAGGAACAAAAACATTCTAGGTTTATTGCAAAATAGCATACCCTGAGATCTATTTTAGTAAAATCCACTATCTTCTCAGGAATTTCTGGTTCAGCACTGTCAATAGAAATATAATGCAAGACAAATATTAACAAATATAAACCACATATGCAATTTAAAATTTTCTGGTAGCCACACTGAAATGGTAAAAATTAAATGATAATAATTTTTGTAATATATTTTAAAATGTTATTTTTTACCATTTGTTCAATATAAAATTATTGAAATATTTTCTATCATTTTTCTTACTAACTTTTGAAATCTGCTATGTACTTTATACTTATAGAACATCTCAAATTAATGCTGTTTCAAGTTATCACTATCACATGTGTCTAATGACTCCAATATCAAACAGCACAGTTCTGTTCATCCCAAATTTTAAGCTGCTAATGATAAATCACTTGAGTAAAAAATATTCACAAGTTTGACCCTGCTAAAGAATACAAATGCAAATGGGGAAATTGAAGTCTATAAATGTAAAAAAAATTAAAACTATCTGCTAAAGTACAGATGACATTTTTGGTTAAATCAATAACCTTATTTTATTTCCATTTTATAAGATTTAATTTTTGTTTGATATGTTTTTACACTGAGAAAGTTAGTTTCTTTAAGAAGATAATTTGATTTTTAATGAGTCTTGAAATACAATAGAATTTTGAAATTGCCACAATAAAAATTGCTGTTATTATAAAACATACTTTAGAAGCACATTTTAGAGAGATGGGTTTTGTAATAAATAGAGACAATAATAGATGATATGGCTTTCATGCTTACAGGATCATCTTAATTAGGAAGCTTTAGTAGTTTTAGATACTGGTTGGCATAAGGAGAGTGAACAATCTTAATATTTGGAGTAACCCATAAGTTTTTTGTGTTAAATCTTGTTGGTTAATTAATTTAGTTGTAATATGCCTATATACTTTGTTTAGTAACATATTGACTTCCTGACTGTTTGCTGAGAACTCTTTGTTTTGCTGTTTTACACATCAGCTCCTTTAGTGATTTTAACTAATCTTTAAAATTGGTATCCACCTTAATTACTAATTTGGGTAGATATGCCCACCATTTCTGTATGTTTAAGACTACACTGCTAAACTCTCATCTCAATTATATAATAAAGACCATAAGACTAAGCCAGACAAGTCATTGAGTGATGATTATTGGAGATCTTATAGATGAAGTCGTGGTGATTTGTGAGTTATTTTGTTTTTAAGATATTGTTAGATTAGGTTTAAGTACAATTAGATGAATAATAATTTAAAATAAATGCCAGCACTTATTGGTAAAGCATACCCACAAATGCACATACATTTGAACAGTAAACAAAAAAAGATTAAAATTTCTGAAATATATATGTGGTAAAGTGTATCTAAAGAGAGCTACAAAGTTGAGCATTATAATGTTCTTATATGCTTTAGTAAATATTATCATCTTGATATGATTCAAATGATTAAAAAAATGAATTTCATGACTATAATAGCAACCTAAATACTGGAAACAGCCTATATGTGATGTGAATTGCACCTTTCATATCTGATTATTCAGCTCTCTTCTTGGCCCTAAAAATTGCAACACAAATTTATCTTGCAGTATCATTTTATTCATGATTATTTTTTAATATTATTCAATCTAATGCAATAGGCCGTATTGTAGAAGTTATATATATATATATATATATATATATATATATACACACACACACACATATATGTGTGTGTATATATATATATATATATATAAAAACAACAACATGCGGTATAACTTGTGTTTCGAATGCTGTTTTTAAGATATCTGGGAACATTTTGGTTACTTCTTCTGTCTTTTATTTTGAGGATCTTTATAAATTTGCAGTTGTTTCTAAATCCCTCACAACCAAGTATACTTTTTTATTGATCTCTATCTCTCCTTTCCCTTTGTGTCTTGATTCTAGCAATGGATAGTTTTCTCATTCCCAGCATACATTTGACTGTTTGATCCTTTCGTGTTTTTATGTATTACTTTTGAAATAATTTACCTGCCTTCTTCTCCTGAATATAAAACCAACTTAGTTTGTGCTCCTTGAAGGCATGTACTGTGCCTTTGTTATATATAATCTTAGTTCTGAAACTACCTTACGTTTATTATTTGTTGAAAGAATGGATGAATGAATGTGTGGATGGATGTTTAATCAAGCACATGTCATGCTTTGCTTTAGTCTAGACTTTGTCTCATCATCTATATCAAGAATCCAATGAGGTACAGAAAGAATCATCTTACTTGGTATAATTTTAAAATTAATTCTCACTAATTATTACAGAATTGCCTTTTAAATGATAAATTTCCTGCATATGATTTTGCTTACATCCTGTAAGAGAAAGAACAATACATTATTAATGTGAGATTCTGCAATTATTTTTTTCCTGTCATGGTATATAGTTCTTAGATAAATCTGAGCTCATTTTCAGCTAACAGATTCATTAGAATAACATTTAGATTTACTAACATTGATCAGAATTGCTTTAGAAGAAACATACCATTTTGTTAAGATGACTCCTAGTTGACAGTATGTGCTTAGTTTGTACGTGTGTGTATTTATGCCCCATCTAGCCAGAGGAGCTCTTTTGTCTTTTAACATCATTAGTTTCCTCACAGTGCCTTTGTTTCTTTAATAGTTGAAGAAACATTTCAAGAAACACTAAAACTGTCTGTGTAATCATTGCATTGAGTGATTCACAGAGCTGCACATTTGTTTGAAAATAACTAATGATGCTGGATTTCTTCCAGGCATCATACACATTTGGAATATTTATTTTTATTCAGTCAAACAGTAAAAACACATGTCTCCTTTCTTAAAGAAAAGCTGCCTTGGTTCACCTTATGCATGGACTTAATAAACTTTCCACAATATAGTAGTGTTGATTATTGCTTTGCACAGTTGTAACAGCCTCATTAGTTTCACAACATAGCTTGAAATGGTTTCATGCCAAATTAAAAATGTAGGTCATTCAAAGGACTAATGGTGCTAGTTCAGCATGAAGTGATTTCAAACTCACCCATATCAAGACTTTTATCTTGTTCTATTCCAAACACCTTCTCACAATGGTTATAATTTTATGTCATTTATATGAAATCATAAAAAATTGCATTGTTACAAACATGTGCCTTACCACCAGATCATGGGTATTTTAAGGCAGTAATTGTCAGTGTTTTATAAAGTATGTAGAATAGGTTTTTCTTTTAGTGTCAAGGATTGATTTTCATAATTTCATACTTTACAAAAACACTCCATAGAACAATAATTATATTGTCTTTTACATGTAACCTTTGGAAAAGAAAAGAACAATGTAGTAAATTTGGGAAACCATAGTTAAACTTATGGCTCCATTACTACAAGACATTTCAAAGTCTGATGTATTTATTGGCATTCACACTAATTCATGAGTAAAAATAAAAGTAGTTCAGGCTTCTCACTCTTCTGTTTGCTTACATTTCAGTTGTATTGAGCATTGCTGAGTAACTGCTTCTGCTGTTATTTTTCAATATTCAATTTGCTTATTTATTCAAGAATGATACATTTCATATTTCAAATTGTATAAAAATATAAAGTAAAATCTGTTTACGTATATTCATATTCTTTCCCTTCTCCCTATTGAGATATTCACATACACACATATTTTGACAGATAATAACAAATTACTATACATAGGGGTCATGCCAAATATTAGTAAGAGAGTAATTTCTTTACACATTAGCCAAGATGATGTATTAAATTGAAAAAATATATTTTTAGTCTTTTCTTCTGATTTAGGCCATTCTTCCTTATTGTGTATTCCTCTTGTACCTCTGGATATCTATGTTCATATTAAATTTAGGATTTTTTGCACTGGACACTTTGAGTGTAGTTTCTTTGTAATTTTATTTTGTTAGACAACTTTTGGTCATGTGTTGATATCGGTGTTATATTTGCTTCATGATATTTTGATATTCAAAATATAATTTCTGAAATAATTTTAATAGAGGTAGTGTTATCTACTACTTAAAAGTTGTGTTGAGTTTGACAATGAAAACATTTGAATATGATGCTCTTGTAGGAGACAGTTTTTGTTATAATATCTATATAGCCTTGTGAAAATCAAATGATTAGATTATATGACTTGTATCATTTTTGGTAAATTATATATTTTTAAAGGAAAGGTATAGGCAAATATGAAAGTAGGAAGAAAGAGGAGGAAGAAGCATTCTATTTTATTTAGTTTATCTTGGTTGCTCCCCTGACCAGAGACATGAACATGGGTTCTTGAGCTATATACAAACTGTGCAAACTGGAGGTGACGGATCAAGCTGTTATACCACTAGAGCACACCAATTTTTTATGTATCATCTTATTTATGAAGTTTTAAAATATATTAGCAAGTAATTGAGAAAAATGGTATTTCATTTTTCTATAATTACTTCAATTATAATAACACTGGAAACATTATACTATCTGTTTTTTTCCAGTGGGTATAGTTTCTACTCCTTTATTGTTGTGTTTTTCAAGGATAATTTTTTTAGAAATATTTTAAATGCATTTATTGTTTCAAATTTCTTAAATTTTCATCAGATAATATGCATGTATTAATTTTATCCAGCTTGTATTTTTTGTAGGATATTTTCTCTTAAGGTAATTTGATTCATTTTATTTTTTTACATTATATTTTCTCTTAAGGTAACTTCTGAGATAATGGTATAAACATTTGTTTTCATTGTAAATTTTCTAAAATAATTTTTGTTGATGTAACACTGTACTATAGTATATGTTTCAGGTGTTCATCATTATAGATCAACATCTGTAAATACCATTTGAGTTGTCCTGTTTTCTCACCCCACTCCTGGTCCTTCCCTTCTGGTAATCACTAATTTGATTCTATAAACTAAAAATTCTATTTTGTTTTATTTAGTTCATTTTCTTGGTTCTTCCATATAATATGAGTGAAATCATATTTTGCTTGTCTTTCTCCATTCGACTTATTTTACTAAGCATAATATTCTTTAGATTGATCCATGTTGTTCCAAATGACAGGATTTGTTTTCTTACTCTTTTTCTTTTTATAGATGAGTAGTAATATTTCATTGTGTATATATACTATATCTTTGTCGATGGCCACTGAAGCATCCATTTCTTAGCTAATGTAAATAGTGTGACAATGAACATGTAGGGTATATATATTCCTGAACTGGGTTTTTTTTTCCTGGGTAATTATATGGAATTTATATTTTTAAGTTTTTGAGAAATCCCTTTAGTACTTGTTATAGTAGCTGGACTTATTTTGTTAACACAAACAACGCAAATTTCTTTTAACCCCACACTGTTGTCAACATTTGTTTCTAGGCTTTTTGATATATGTCATTCTCATAGGTATGAGGCAATATATCATTGCAGTTCTACTTTGTTTTTCCCTAGTGATAAGCTATGGTGAGCATTTTTTCATATGCCTGTTGGCCATCTGTTTGTTGTCCTACGAGAAGAGTTTACAGATATTCTGCCCAATTTTAAATTATTTATTTATTGTGAATGTTGAGTTTATGAGTTTTTTTCTGTATCTTGGATATTAGATATATATTACCAGATATATTGTGTACAAATATCTTTTCCTATTCAGTTAGATGTGTTTTAATTCAGATGGTATTTTCTTTCACTGTGAAGAGATTTTTCATTTTATATACTCCTGTTTGTTTTGGCTTTTGTTTCTCTTGAATTTAAGTCCCCAAAGATATCTCCAAGGTCAATGAATGCAACATTATCCTTGCCAACAGTATTTCTAGTAACAAGGAAGAATACTTGGAATTTTAACACCAATCCAGATTTTTTCCTTAAGTTATGAGATACGTTTATCTCTTTGGATGTTCCAAATAAATTTAAATCTAACCTTTTTCTCTCTTGTAAACATTTCCCCAAAATCCCCTATTGAAATAAACCTCACCAGATTTTGAATTTAATCAATTTTATGACTATCTAACTAAGGAGTCTCCTCTAATTTCTACCACTTTTAATTTGGGGTAATAAACAAACATTTGTTACATTAATTCTGTAGTTATCTCCCAGTGGGTTTATTCACATAATTCTGAATTCTCTCCAATATATCATTAACGTTCAATGTGTTTTTATTTAGTGAATTTATTTTTAGAGCAATTTTAGGTTCATAAAAAATGGAGAGGGATGTACCGTGATGTCCATCACAAACGTATTAACCCCCTGTCCTTACAAATGTATAGCCTACTCCATTATCTATGTTTGCCACCAAGTTTGTATATTTATTAAAATTGATAAATGAATCTTGATGCATCATCATCACTCAAATTCCACAGTTTGCATTGAGGTTTGCACTCGATGTTTCTAGTATTTTTTGAAAAATACTAGATGATCCCTCAAATAAATTTCTCTCTTAGCTAAAGTAAAAATCTTGGTTGGTATATAAAACTTTGCACAACCTGCTATTGCACAGATCTCCAGTCTGAAATGCTTCCTTTGACTCAACACCAGTTGTTGGATTTGTTTGTTTCGTTTCGTTTTGTTTTTTTACATTTCTCATGCAGTGAAAATCATCTATAACTATAGGCTATTTACTCACATTTTTGTCTTAATCTCTCCTATCCAACCATTACACATTTATGACAGCTAAATACAATTGCCTTTTCCTAAAGAAAGATTTCTTAGATTTCACAAATTGAATCAAATCTCCTATACAAATCTTAAACTACCAAACATTAATCGCATGATGTGTTACAGTTACTATTTTAGCTATTTGTAGTTATTATATTAGTGCCTGTCTTCTCAACAAGGTGTACCCTTGGACTTCTCAAGGTGATTTTCAGTCAGATTGTCGTAAAGACCATCATAAATGTACCTGATAAGTGTACACTAAATGAATGAAATGTGACAATTTCCAAATGAATTTTATAATAGGAGTATTTTTCAGGAGGATTACCTTGAAAGACTAGTATTTTACATACATTTAGAAAAATATGAGTTTAATATTTCTTCCTTATACAGTTGACTGACTCAATGTCCAGTGACACTGAGTCAGTCAACTTTACACACCAAAATAGAGTGTGATTGACACTGAGATTCAAATAAGGAACTTTTAAATAATATTTTTCTGGTGTTGTATAATTTAAAAATCTTCCATTTTTCTTTGTGCTTTTTGTATGTTAAATTTTTCATATTTAACATAACTCTGCTTTTTAAATTTATAAGTTTAACTGAAGTATATGTGATTTTCTTGGTGGTGCACTTTTTAATTACAAAAAAGGAAAGAAAAGGAGAACACTACCAAATTTTCATTATATTAAATAACTTTCATTTAAATGCACATCTACATAGAAAAGCAAATATATATTTTTAAAATAAAATAAACACTTTTTGTTTCTGTCTGAAGGCTGACATTTTATACTAATCATTAGCACTGCCTCATACATCAGAAAAGGTGACAAACCAACAAAGTTTTCTCACTCACTTTTTTATTTCACCATGATGAATGAATCCTGGTCTATGGAACTTTACATGATGTCTTTGAAATCTAAAACAGAAATCATTGTTAGAGTAGACTTTTTCCATAATTCAGGCAACATTTTGTAGTATGATGGCAATCAAGGTGGAAGGAATTTTCTGGGGCTATATTAATTTTAGATTGCTAGAGTCAGATATATTTAATGAAGCATGGAAGTTATATTTTAAATCCTGAAAAGATGTTCAGTGGCTCTGTGTTAAAAGCGCACTTAGGATTGAGTGATGAGTAAAGATCTTTAGATAAGTGTGCCATTCATTTTTCCTACACGGTATTTGGACCTCTTTTGAATTCTGGAAACCAACCTGGCTGTGTTTCATCAATCTCATTTAATTTATACAAAGTTTGTTATGGATTTGAGAAAGATGCGTTACCAGCTATATCCAAATATATCTGGTTTTGAGACTGCATCCCCTTAAAATCCTGTATTTTTTAAACCAAGAAAAGGAAGAATGTATTTTTAAAATGGTCCACATATTTAAGCAGAGACATATGTGATAAGAATTTATTTTCACTGGACTTTGCTAATGATATTTCATACTTTGAAAAAATTATTTTAACTAAATTTTGATATAATATAATCAGGTAAAAATCTTCTGTTCCATAGGTTGTAAGTAAATTAAGAATATTTACTGAGGATTTTCATATTGTGATAGTTACATTAGTGCTAGACCTTGAAAGTGTGTGTCATATAACTTAAAAAAAAATCAGCTAATTTTGTCATTGAGATGAAGAAATGGAGTGATAGTTATTGTGGTTATGGGACTGATAGCAGGAACTAAAATTATGTTAACTTTTATCTCTAATGCTATGCTGTACAACTGAAAATTTTTTATGTGGATGCTATCTCTAATTGACTGAAAGAATATAGTTTTATGTTTCATGCTGTGCGAGATCAGTATGAGTTCCCTCAAAAATGATACAACTTTTATGTACTTGCATTAAGTTAGATTTTCAAATAGTAAAGGTGGTTTCAGTAGTATTCTGTTAACCTTAATTTACATCGAATGTAAACATCTCTTTGTAATTTGGTTGAGTAATTTACCTTTATTTAATCACCTATTTGAAGTACTGATACTTGATTCACAATAAGATTATCAATGTAAGAGATGATTTGACTAAAAAGAGAAAAAATCATTTTGGTTTGTTTTTGTTGAGCAGTTGCGCTACATAGACTGACACACATGGGTAACCTTATCTTCACTTCTTTTATAGAGCTTACAGCAAATTGTATTTTTGGTAACTCTGGCAAGCATTTTTTCTAATGCTTCTATTTCCATGATTCAAAGTTCTTCCCTACTGATTTGTGGTTCCATTTTAGTTTTCAAATATTAATCTCATTCTTCTAATTTCTCCAACCTGTGTCTTACAAATACCCGGTTTTTAATGAACATAAAATTAGCCAGAATGATGTAATGGACACATTTTTAATTGTTGGAAAATATTGGGCATCCTTGGTAGTTATTTGTCTACATTTTGCTAAATTTACTCCTTTTTCTAAATTTTTTGAGCTGTCAGCTCAAATATGTCAGCTTTCATTACATAGCTAATGTTCAACTTCTGTAAATTTTACTTTGGTTTCTATAAGTAGCAGATTAAATCATTCATATCTATGTAGATTTGTCAATGGGAACATTAAAAATAATTCCATCCTTGAAAAAGTTTTGACAAAACTTTGGTTTTCAAATATAATGTCAATGAATTTAGAGTTTACGGTTTGCACCTTAGACATCTGCATAGATGAATGTCTCTATAATGTTCTCTTTATAGAGTTGGAAATTATCAAATGGGACTCATTGGAAAGGACATCCTTTTCATTTCAAATCTTTGCATAATTGTTATTTACATGCAGCAGCAGAGACTGCAGAACAAGTGAGTCAGTCAGATGTTCATTTCATTGAACTCATTAGAGAAAGTGCACCTGTTTGCTATAGGCACTACTTCTTTGTGACAAAATAACACTTTGCACATCTAACATAAAAGATTCATAGAACTCTGAGAAAAAAAATCTTATAATATATGATGGTAGTTCTAGCTTTCAGAAGATCTTAGATTCACTCATTTTTCCACTGTCTATTAATTATTTCTTGCATAAATATTTGCTTCCATGAGTATCATTGCCTGATAGTTAAAATAGAGGTAAAATTATTTGATTTGCCTGCCTCTTAGGTACTTATAGTTGTGTAACTTGGAAGCAGAATCAGGGACTGTAGTATTCTTTATTTAAGCTATGTAAGATAAAAGTTCAATCTGGACCTCGTGACTAGGTTAATTTTAAACACATAAAACCCATATATTCCAAATGTTTAAATACAGTTCACAAAAGGGGGTAAGGTCACATGAAGAATATATAGAGAGATGTATATCATTTATCTATATGTCTATCATAATCATCAATCATCTACTATATCTTGGAAAGACAGCAGCCTATAGATATTGCATGCATGAACTTTGTATCTAAACTGCTTGATTTATAATCCTGCTCTATTATCATGGTGACCCTAGGAGATAAATAACCATTAATGCCTTAGTTTCCTCATCTAAAACAAGAATAATAGTGTCACCTAACTTCTTGGATTATTACAGATAAAGAAATTAATATAACTACCAAGCATATGGAAGCTCTTTTCAGTAATAATAATTATGACTTAACTGTGTACTTAAATTTGTAAGTTACTTTACTCAACAATTATCATGGTATGGGTTCATTGAGATATGGCTGATTTGTTTAGAAATAGACTACAGTCAAAAATTTGGATGAAAATATAAGATAATTTGGCTATAAAAACGATTTCTTTCTTTATTCAATTATCTATTATGCAAGTACACACCTAAACTCACACAAGATTCACAAAGCTAATTCAATTAATTTCTTCATTCATGTCTGTTTGAAAGAAGGCAGTATAGTATATCATAATCAAACAACTAGTTTTTGTATTCTAATGTTCCTGATACATCATCTGGGTCAAATCTATCACCTTTTTTTTTTTTTTTTTTTTAAATTTAGCCCTTTATCCTGGTCTATGCACCTGGGTTCATAGGTTTTACATGGTCTGTACCTTAGTTGTTTTAGCCACCTGTGCCACAGGAGTGCATCTACATATGTAATCCTTTCTGGATCTCAATCTCCACATTTGTAACTTGAATTTATGGAGGGAATTTAATGAGACACTGCTTTTTCCTAAAGATGTCCATAGGATATAATACTTTATTAAAAAAGAGAAATAAAAAAACTGATGAAAATGAGGGAGAGAGGATGGAAAACAGAGATGAGGAAAGGAACTAGGAAAACAATAAGTATAGTTATATTGTTAATGAATGATATGGTAATTATTATAACTATTATTATTTAACATGAGTATTGTTTGAATTCAAAAGTTTTTTTTTTCTTAAGGATTTTAAATATTTAATCAAAGTGTCTCTGGCACATAATGAGTTCTCAGTATTGACTCACTGGAGAAGTGGTGATAGAGATCCTTGTGATATTATATAATGTTAGAAGAATATAAGAACATGACGTGTCTTTATATGGATGAGATTTTTTTGAATCTGCCCTTGTTCTCTATGGCATACTAGCCATACAGTAGAATATCAGTTAAGTGAACTACTCTAAAATGATCTAATTTTCAGTATTTTGAGAGTCTAAGTATTCTTTTGACTAGACTTATGAAACGTTTTGAATTATTAAGAAACACTACTTTGTTTCCAAATGCAGTGTGTGAATTGTAGAACTGAAATTTGCATGTTGCACTAAACTTTTCCAGTTAATCATTATTCAGTTATACTAATAATATTATTTTTAAATAGATGAACATAATTCTAGCACCATTCTTTTTGATGTTTTAATTCTTTTGCAAATAATCTACCTACCTTGTCAAACTTATTAAATCTTAATCATATTGTTAAATGTCTGTTTCAGCTTGATGCTAAGTTCTTCCAGTTTGAAGATGATAATTTTTATACTTTTATCTATTAGAGAATATATAAATATATAACATGATATGCAGCTTATTTATTATAAAATTGACAGCCATCTAACGCTAACCAATTACAAGCAATAAAATTATACTATTCCTTCAATATCTGCCTTTAGTGAGTTCATAATAAAATTTCACATTTATCACATTATTTCACCTTTCCGTTTCTTTAGGTGAGTATTTTAAAGAGATGCTGTAAAGATAGCTAAAGAGACCAAAGGGGAAATGGACTTTAAAAGAAAAATACTGGGTCAATTTAGTAGCTATATGAAGAACCATATGAATAAGAACAAACAAATAAATACACAAAACAAGTTTTAAAACCTTGACTCTCATCTCACACCAAACACAAAATTATTTTAAACAAAATCATGAACCTTAATGTGAAATATGAAACTGTTGGGGCAAGGGGAAAAGTTCCCCCATTTAATCTTTATTTCTTCACAGTTTAGACATATAGATTAACATTCACAAAATTAGTAGGAGAAAAGCCCATATTAATGACATATGTATGGAGATTTTGCATAACTATAAATTCTGAGGTAAATGGGATAGACCAAAGGCTGACATCCTGTGCTGAGACATGGGAAAAAGGGCCTGGAGCTTCAAAGACAGAGAAATGGTGGTCATCACATGACAAGGAGAGATGACTCATCTTTATTCTGAAATAAAGATGGATTTTTAAAATTAATAATATTTATTATTTATTTTATTCATAAACTGTATTCATTTTAGGATATTGAAATTACATCACAATCTGTATTTCACACCATATCCCCCACCAGAGTTATAGTGTCCTTTGCCACCACCTTTTACCCTCTTTTCTTCCTTCCCTTTTCCATCCCCCTAGCAGACATCACCATGTGTCCTATGAGTATTTGCTGGGGTTTATCTTTTTATTGTCTCATTTCATTAAATTCCACTTGTGAGTGAAATTATCCTGTATTTGTTTTTCTTTTTGACTATTTCACTTAACATGATCCCTTCCAGTTCTATCAAGATTGTTGAAAAAGGCACCTTTTCTTTTCTTTTCTTTTTAGTATAATTCCATTGAGTATATATGGATCCAATGGCAGATCCATTTTTATTTGTTTAAGGAAACTTCATACAGTTTTCCAAAGCAGTTGTATCAATTTGTATTTCCACCATCAGTGTAATAAGTTGCTTTTTCTTCACACTCCCACCAGCACCTGTGTTTGAATGATGTAGAAGTTTTTCAGATATCTGTAGGCCATCTGTGTATCATCTTTAGAGACCTATTAGGTTCTTTTGCCCATATTTGAGTGGATCCTTTGAATGTTTTATTGTTGAGGTGTGTGAGCTCTTTATATAATTTGGAGAGTTGTTTTGTCTCTGATGTATATTATATGAATATCTTCTCCAAGTCCATGGGTTGTCTTTTTGTTTTAGTGGTGGTTTCTCTGCTCTGCAGAAGTTTTTCAGTTTGATATAGTCCTAATAACTTAATTTTATTTTGACTTCTCTTGCCATAACTGTTCTTTCCCCAAAGGTCTATCTGAAGTTGAGGTCCTGGAATGTTTTTCCCACATTTTCTTCTAAGTATTCTTTGGTTTCAGGTCTCATATATAGGACGTTGATCCAGTTTGGGTTCACTTTTATGTATGTCAATATGAGTAATTTAGTTACATAATTTTTTTGCAGATGTCTTTCAGGTTTTCCCAACACCACTTGTTAAATGTATATTCCTTACTCTTGGCACCTATGTCATAGATTAACAGTCCATATAGTTGTGGCTTTTTTTCTGGGCTCTCAATATGATTACACTGATTGATGTGTTTGTTTTTGCTACCATACCACACAGATATGATGACAGTCATTCTATAGTATAGTTTGAGATCAGGGAGTTTGATTCCTCCACTATTTTTTTTTTTTTCTCTTAGAACAGCTTTGGCTATTTGAGGACTTTTGTGGTTATATACAAGCTTCAGTATTATTTACTCCATTTCCTTAAAAAAAAGTCCCTGGGATTTTAATAGAAATTGCATTGAACCTATATATTGCTTTTGGAAGAATGACCATTTTTACCATATTGATACTTCTAATCTACAGAACATGGAATATTTTTCCATCTCTTTGTGTCTTCTTTTACATACCGTATACAAATAATGGTACCTTTATTTCTTTTCAATTTGTATTCTTTTAATTTACTTTTCTTGCCTAATTGCTCTGGCCAAGACTTCCATAACTATGCTGAACAGTAGTATTGATAGTGGGCAAATTTGTCTTGTTCCAGCTCTTAGGGGAAAGGCTGTTTTTCACCTTTAATTATGATGTTGACTGTGATTTTATCATACATTATTTTTATCATGTTGAGGTATATGTCTTCTATTTCTTCTTTGGCCAAGTTTTTTTTTTTTTATCACTATGAATTTTGAATCTTGCCACATTCTTTTTCTGCATCTGTTGAGATGATCATATGGTTTTTGATTTTCCCTTTGCTGGTGTGATAGATTATATTGATTGGTTGGATGTGTTGAATCATTCTTACATCCCTGAAACAGATCCTAGCTGATTGTGATGTATACTTTTTATGTGCTTTTGAGTTTCTTTTTTTTTTTTTTTTGGCAGGAGTTTGTTGAGGATTTCTTCATCTATATTCATTAGTGATATCATTCTGTAGCTTTCTTTCTCTGGTGTTCCTTTTGTCTGACCCGGAATCAGAGTAATATTGACATCATAGAATGTATTTGTAAATTTTCCCTCCTATTAAATTTTGTGGAAGAGTTTAGCCAGAATGGGGACTAGTTCTTTTAATGTTTTGTAGAATTCACTAGTAAAGTCACTTGAACCTGGGCTCTTCTTTGAAGGGGATTTTTTGAATGACTGCTTCAATTTCTGTTCTGGTGATTGGTCTGTTTAAGTTTTATGTGTCCTTGTGGTTCAATTTTGGAAGGTTATAAAATTCTAGAACTCTGTCCATGTCTTCATGATTGATGAGTTTGTTAGCATGTAAGTGCTCATAATATTCTCTTATATCTGTATTTCTGTGGTGTCATTTATAATCTCACTCCTTTCATTTATTTTTGTTATTAGGGTTTCTCTCTCATTTTCTTTATGAATCTCACTAGGAGCATATCAATTCTGTTTATTTTTTTCACAGAACCAGTTCTTGAATTTATTGTTCATTTGGATGGCATCTTTGTTTTCAATTTCATTTACTCTCTGAATTTTATTATTTCCTTCCTTCTGCTAATTTTTGTTTTTCTTCTCTATCCTGTCCCATCAGGTGTGAGGGTAGGGATATAATTTGGTTTCTCTCTTGGTTTTTGATATGTGCTTGTGTGTCTATAAAGTGTCCTCTCAGAATTGCTTTTGCCAAATTCCATAATTTATAGTAGCTTGCCTCCTCATTTCATTTGTTTCTTGGTAAATCTTACTTTAATCTGTGATCCAGTGTTGTTCAGAAGCATGTTTTAGTTTTGTTCTTTTGATTCATTTCTACTTTCACTCCTTTGTGGTCAGCGATGACATTTTCTATAATTCCAATCTTGTTAAATATGCTGAGACTTTTTTTGTGTTCTGGTATATGGCCTATCCTTGAGAATGTTCCATGTACACTTGAGAAGAATGTGTGCTCTTTTTGTTGTTATCATAGAACATAAAACACCTTCTATATGTCTGTTAGGTCCGTGTGTGCTATTATTTCAAACAGAGCCCTTCTCTCTTTGTTGATTTTCTGCCTGGATAATCTATATAATGATGTAAATGGAATGTTAAAGTCCCTTGCTCTTATTGTGTCACTGTCAATTTCTACCTTTAGCTCTCTAAGTATCTTTTTTTAAATATATTATGTTTCATATATTCAGATTGTCCTGCATTGGGTACATATATGTTTGAGAGTTATTTAATCTTATCACTGTTGTTTTGATATATTTTCCACAGTCATTGACTTTCGACCTTTGTTTATCTTTGGATCTGATACTAGTTTCTTGTATGCATAAAATTGATGGGTCCTGTTTTTTGATTCATGCAGTCTTCTTTTGATTGATGAGTTTAGTCCATTTACATTTACAGTGATGATTGAAATATAGGACTTTATTACTGTCATTTGAGCCTTTGTTTTCTGTGTCTTTTTATTTATTTCCTGTTTAAGTTTTATTTTTCCTTTGGATGGTTTTCAGTGTCTGTTCTGTCAGTTTTGTCTATTCCCTAATTATTTATCTCTTTAGAATTGGACATTGTGTCTTTTCTGCACTGCTCTATGTTAGTCTTTTATGCGCTAATGCCATATGATATTTATATATTTGCATAGGTTACATGTTTTATTTCACCTTATAGTGTTTTGCTGTTCTTTCTTACTCTTTTCATCTTATTTTGCTTTCCTGTTTATTGCCATTCTTGAGGATTGGTGATTCTTTGCTTTCATTTTCCCTGTTTGTGAGCCTTTCTGACTAAAAGTATTATTAATAGAAATTTCTATCGACTTTAGTTTGTCATTGAAGACCTATATTTCTCCATCATATTTCAATGATAAAGGTTTCAGGATAGAATATCGTTCACTGGTAGTTTTTGTCTTTTAGTATTTGGAATATGTTGTTCCACTCTTTCCTATTTTTTTTTTTTTTTTTCATTTTCTCTGGAAGCCTTGTGTAGTTATTCTTTGCCATTGACTCTTGATAGTTTTACTATGATGTGTCTGGGTGTAGGGTATTTAGAAATGTTGATGTTTTCTCTGCTTCTTAAATATCCATGGTTATTATTTAACATGTGTGGGAGATTTCTGTTACTAGTTTTTTAAATATCTTTTTTTGCCCTGTAACTCCTCTCCTTTGAGAACACCTATTATCCTTATGTTTGTTCTCAGAGTCTCTGATATTTTATAGAGTTTCTTCATTTCTCCTCAATCTTATTTCCCTTTCCTCTTCCCTGAGTGTTGCCTCTGTTATCTTGTCTGCTATTTCTGATATTCGTTCCTCTGTGAGATTGACTCTGTTATGGAGATTCGTCATATTTATCTGTAATTCCTTGACTTTATCTTTCATCTCTAGCAATTCTACTAGGACGTTCTTCATGGTCTCAGTCTTTTTGGGGATGAATTCACTTTGATCTGCCATCACTTTTTTGAGGTCTTCTATTTGCCTTTGGGTAGTTGTTTGAGCCTCCTGCATATCATTCACCTTTATTCAAGCTATTAATTTGAACTCTTATCTATTAGGTCTATATCAATGGAGTATCTCTCTGCTGAGCTCCTGGCATCTTCCTCTTTTTGACCATTTATGGCTGACTTAGATTTTGGCATAAATTTCTTTTCTATGCTGAATTTAGCACTGTGGCTTTCTTTTTTTCTTTTAATTTAGATTGTTTTTCCTATATATGTGATCATTTGGCAGGTGCCAGTCCCTGATTTCAGTGAGGGGCTGGTTCTGCTCTCCAGAATGCCCTCTTGTGGCGGACCACTGATGCCATTTCAGATGGTCCTTGTAGGATTTACAGCATTTCAGCATGGAGATTTTCATAAGAAGCCCAGGTGCATTCCAGGAATATCACTCTTGGTTAGTCCAATTATGTATTTTTGGATATCTGAGTCTGAATCCAATTTGAGACAGTGTGAGTGGCCTCAGGTCCTGAGACCTAGCAGGCACTTGTTCTGGCAGTGCCTGAATAGGGTGGGGGTCGATGGCATGTGGGTCCAGAGGTCTAGTGAACACTGGTTCTGATTATGTGGTATGGGCCATGGGTCAATGAATCTGAAGTCATGGAGGGGTGGAAATGGGGGTATTGCCTGTGAGTACCCTGAACCTGAAGCCTCGCATATGCTGTTTTCAGATTGTGGCAGGGTAGTGGAAAGAGGTTTGAATACCTGAAACTGGGCAAGTGCTGTAAAACTGGACAGGCAAAGATCTGAGTCTCTTCATGGTGGGGCTGTGATAGGGAGTCCACAGGAGCAGAGGCCTAGTTTCCCTGAAGCCTGGCAAGCACTGTGAAGTTCAAGATACATTTTTAAATAAAGAGGACATGATCACAGGTAAAATTCTGGATTAAAACCTCCAAGTACATTCTTCTAGGGTATAATGGAACAATGATCACTTCTTCCATTAGTAGAAATATAGAGGCTAAGTGATTGGTAATCTCTTTTTCCATTAAGGGAGGAGGAAATGAGTTAGGAAAAAGGTGGGAACTTCTTCAGTTCCAGGGTTGTCATTGTCCTAACTAAAAATAATATTTGTGTCAAAGTAGGGCATTTCCAGGAAATCTGTTCTAAGAGAATTGGTTTGATCTATTTTGAGCATATTCAAAACAAAACAAAAAAGCTCCCAGAGTTAGCTCCATGTAAAATATATCTTATACACAGTACAAAAAGTGCTAAACATATAAAAATATATGTTTTCTTTAAAACATATATGTTCTCATTAAAATTAAGAACTTATGTTTATCAAAAGAGAGAAAAGCAAATTATCCTTAGGAAGAAGGTATTAAGGAAGAAGATCTTTGCACGCTGTGCATCTAACAAAGTAATCATATCCTGAATATGAAAAGAAAGTTCAAGTCGATTATAAAATAACAGAAAATTCAATTTAAAAATGGAGGAAACTAAAGGATTATGTGATTTAAAAATATCCAAAATAAAGTTCTGATAACTTTAGTTGCATATAGTCCACAGAAGAGAATGTTGTATTTCACAGCAGGAAAAGGGTTGTCAGATACAATAATAGAAGCATGTCAACTGTCCAGGTGATTTTTATTCTAAGTAAATTCATATAACCAAAATAAATTTCATGATTCTGCCCAGTGTAGAAAAAAGGAATTACTTATATAAGTCTGCATCTCTGTGTGAGGAATGGAGGCAAGTGCTTCTGTTTGGAATGAAACATTTTATAGTAATAAAACAAATTTAATGGCCTACTTCACTCTTTTTCAATCATGCTGTTAAAGTTTACTATTGAATTCTTCCTCTCTAGGTAATTAACAGTCATTTAGTTTATTTTCAGCCCCTGTCCTGTATGACATAGTACTATTTTTTTCCTCAGAAAGATGAAATTGCAATAGCCCAGTGACTCTCAAATAACAAAAGCCATTTTACTTTTAAAAACAGGGTTTTATGACTTTCTACCACAAATAACAGTTTAAAATTTTATTGAAGAAATAATTGCATCATAGCATATAGGTTTAATAGCATATAGGTTTAAAGTGTGCATCATTGTAATTCAAAATTTGTATATAATATATCTAGTTTACTATCAACAGAAAATGACAGGAGATCTGAATAGCTCTCCAGATATGACATACAGATAACCAATAGGCACATGAAAATCTGTCCCACATCTCTCATTATTAGGGAGATAAAAAAAACAAAATCAGTAATGAGATATCATCTCATACCTGTAAGAGCTGCTCTAATCCAAAAGACTGGAAACAAGTAGTGCTGCAAGGGTGTAGAGAAAAGGTAATTTTGCACAGTTATTAGGAGTATAAACTGGTGCAACCACATGGAAAGAAGTGTGGAAATAATTAAATACTTGAAAAAAAAAACCCCATGAGATCTTGTTATCTCACTTATTTGTATATACTTGAAGACACAAAGATAATCATTTGTGGGTATATATAGCATTTATTGCAGGATTGTTTATAATAGCAAAGAGTTGAAAACAACCTAAATGTCCCATGAAAGATGAGTGGACAAAGAAGACTTGGTCTATATGCATAATGCTATTTTAAAAGATGAAATATTGCCATTTGAAACAACATGGATCACCTAGAGAGGATAATACTTAGCAAGGTAAGTCAGAAGTGAGAAAGAAAAATATTTGATTTTACTCATCTGTGATTTCTAGAGAAAACAAACAAACAAATGAACCAATTGAAACCAAAAACAGACTTTTAAGCTATAGAATTAATTTAGTGAGTACTACAAAGGAAGGTGGAGGAGGGAGCATAAATTGTGTAAAGAGGGTCAGCTATATGAAGAAAACACATATTGCTTTTATAAAACATATTTAAGTCAGTGATATATTGAATCTGCTAAGGTATCTTGGAAGTAAAGTGACTATGTGAGAAATAAGCAACACTCATCTAGCATCACAGAAATAGTACTCATTCATTATTTTTTGATTCTCATCTATACATTGATAATCTAAAAAATAAATCACAATCTGTTTTGATTTTTATTGACATGTCTTTTAATAAACCTTGACATTTTTTGAGTTGATTCTAATGTGAATTATTTATTTTATTGTTCTTCCTACCTACTTTGTTTATTTCATCTTTTCCTTTGTCCCCTTTCCTATGAATTCCTCTCCTGTTATTAAAGTGCTGCTTCTATAATAAAAATCTATGCTTGAAATTGACATGAACCCAATAGAAAAATGGAAAACATACATCAGCAGGCACTTCAAAAATTTGGATGTAAATTGTTAGTATCTATGTAAAATAATACTGACATTGTGGTCTTTGTAATTTCATCTTTATTAATTATATTCAGAATGTGCACATGAATTGTTTTGTTGAATGCAGAATATTATTTTGTATACCTTTTGTTGAGTGCAGAATATTATTTTGTATTATAGAGATAATAATAACTGTTTAGCTCTCTTTTCCAATGAAAGCCAGATTTAATTATCTGCTTATATACAAGGAAAAGTACCAGCTGCTCTCCTCCTGCTTAAAAACAAAAATCTCTACTCCTTGGAATTAAATGGAAAGAATTCTGGATTCTCACTCCAACCTTTTAAAATTAAATGCAACTCTCTAAGGGTAATATCAGCACCAGTTTTGGAGGTCTTAAGTTATTTACAAGACCTTGGACCATGTTTTCCCCTGAAATGTAAATACTTATCAACAAAGAACTTTGGAGTTCTGTTACTATCCTAATTTATTTTTTAGGCTTTTTCTTAGCCCAGAATCTTAAATTTTCAGTACAATTTGTTGAGAAATCCCCAACTCTGCAAGAACACAGAAAAATTCACAATGCTCCCTAACCCTATTATTCATCAAGAATATTTAAATTAAGAGTACTTTATGACTGATGGGATTCCACTACAGAGAGACAGAGAGAGACAGAGAGAGACTATGAATGGTGAGCAAATAAAGAGTTCTCAGCTTAATGACTATTAGCAAAGTGAATTTGTCGGTGTTAATATCCATCTAAGATCAAATAATAGAATATGACCATCTTATAAGCCTTCTATTATACTCTTTTACTTCAAACATGGCCACCATACTGCTTTCCTAAACTATTCTTTATTTTCATATTTAAATAATAAACAGATAAATTAGCCAATTAAAATGTAAAAATTAGACACTTGTTTATAGATAATAGACAATGGTAAATGAGCACATGAAAAGATGTTCTGTGTGGTTATTAGGGAAATTCAAATGAAAGCTTCAATGAGATATCATACCCTCAAGA
Source organism: Solenodon paradoxus (assembly GCA_004363575.1). Classification (NCBI taxonomy): domain Eukaryota; kingdom Metazoa; phylum Chordata; class Mammalia; order Eulipotyphla; family Solenodontidae; genus Solenodon; species Solenodon paradoxus. Next base: position 189,633 of record RJWH01000046.1, read on the forward strand.
ATGAGTAAAATTGAATTTAAAAAGACATAAATGTGTGTTCACAAGAATTTTGAAAAGCCAGATCCCTTTTATTTTGCTGATAGGATTGGAAACTGGTGTAGAAAGTTTAATAATTAGTTTGATAATTTTATGAAAAGTTATATATGGTCATAATCTCAGGAGATTTAAAGCACTTGTTCTCTTAGAATATATACAGGAGTTTTCCTAGCAACATTATTCATATTAAGAAAAAATTGGAATCAATTCATATGACCATCAACTCATTAACTTATAAACTATATATTAATATAATATATTTTATAATTCTTCAGCAAAGTGGAATGAATAACTGATATATGCTGAAGTATGGATGACTGAAAGAAACTAGATACCTTTAAAAAGACACATATTGAGTAATTCATTTGTTTTAACATCTCTAGGAGAATGAAATAGATTGACAGAGAAGGTAAATTTGTGTTTCCCAGGGACTAGGGTGGTAGAGAGGGAGAGTGCCTGTGAATAGGTTTCTTTGGGGGTGATGAAATGTTCTAAATTAGGCAGTGGAGATGGTTATACAACTGTGCAAATATACTTAAAATAATGGATTTTCATGATTTGAAGGACATTTTATGATTTGTACATTATATCCAGATAAACTTGCTATTTTTAGAAATAGATTATTATGCATAATATGATTTTTTTAATCTTGTGTTTTATTTATAAAAGGGGAGCCATCTGGATAAATGGATGAATACATATATAAACTCCTGAGTGAGATTTGTGATGATCATGATGAATTTTAATGCTTAGTTGTATCCAATATAATTTATTTGATGTCTTTATATCCTATACATTTAGATTTTTAAAAATTAACATATGTAACAAAAGGTCAAAATTGGGAAAATATCAAGTTATAGATAAGATCAAATAAATTAAGAGAAATGAGTAAAGAAATGTTTCATGGCAACAACATGTGATAGTATAAATGGAAATCAATACTACAGCATTTTCCACATATTTTGCATCTTTGAAAACAATGGTAAATGCTTTAAATCATATTTCTAATTGGATACAATTAGTAAATTAATAAACACAATGGAATGTATATATCATAGAATCACTAAGCACTAGTTAAATTATCTTTCTTCTGGCATCATTAACTATTGGTTTATTAGTGCTTTTAAAAATAATCATGTATTTGTAACTCAGCTATATAATTAGTCATTAAAATGTGTATAAATGTACTGAAACTAATTTTCTAAAATTATTGTGCAATACGTTTAGAAGCATAAAAATATTACTTTATTATAGGCATGAGTTCTAAAATTAATAATAAAATTGATATGCAATTAAGGAATTGAAAGGCTAGATTCAAATACTTTAAGATTAGTTTTATTTATACTTAGGAAAAAGTATACAAATGATGAACTTACAGGTCAGTTCACTTTTTCAAAAAAATCAAATCTATACTTATTATTTGTCCGGAATTGAAATATTTATATGATGTGGCAAGAGTATTAAAGTCAGTTTTCATATGTGGATACTTAATTAATCTAGCCAGTTTAGGAAAGAATTTGTGGGTGATTTGGGACAGTTCCCCTTGATTATTCTTCTGGTTCAAGTGAGATCTGTAAAAAGCGATCTAGACCTAATTCCAAAATAATAGACTGTTAAGATCTTGAGCTTGTCTCTTCCCCACAGACACAACCAAAATATACCTATTTATCAAATATAACTTTTTAAAGGGAATGGAAGCTAGTATCTCAACAAAAAGGAAGGACAAACACTTACCTAAACCGTAGGAGAAGCCCTTCTGTCTCAACATTACATTGCTCTGTTCAGAGACACAAAGGTCCCAAGAAGAGACCAGTAATACAGACACTCTCCCAGAGCTAAAGGACTGTTTCCTTCAGCAGATATCCCCAAACATGGGAAATGGCTTGTAGTAAGTGACCAAAACCTTGGTATAGGCTTTGAACAGAGGACTACCCTCCTTATACATTGAGATACTGCTTTTACACAATGGTAGCACTGGAGGCTACAAATTCAGGAAACTCAGGGGTAAACTAAGACTTCCCCCTCCACCATTATCATATTGTGCTAAACTCTTTGTGCTCAGAACTGCCTGTCCATACTGGCAAGAGACAGCCAGTTCAATAGTACCACTGCAGATAGTTGACTGGTTCCAAGCAAGGAGCATTCCATTCTGCCACTCATACATAATTGGAAGAACTCCATCAAAATGGTACTTACTGCCAGCTTGAAGCTACAGCTAAACACACTTGCTATCTGCTTGATACTTCTTGAAATTCAACCCCCAGATCCCAGAACTTGTTTCCCACCACCTGATGTATCTCCCCCTCCTCTGGAAGACAGAGATTTTCACAGAGCTCTACTAAGACTCATTCTTGACTCTATTAATATGGGTTCTTTTGAGACTGTAACCTCCTTGCAGATCAGGTCTACAACTCTGGACATTCTCCTTGTTCCTTGATGTTCATGTCTGTGACTCTGGGAGAAGTCTGTGCTTCCTTACATGAATCCAGTCCTGTAGGCTGGACATTCAGGACTCAACATAGGGCTGAACCTACAGCTGCAACAAAGTGATGAATGCCAGGATTATCAAACTAAAGGAAACCCAATATTCCAGCCCAGCCCTGCCCAACACTCAGATGTATACTGTGCAACTTGATACCTAACACAAGGCCTTTACATTAGGGACGTCTAACCAACTTAAGTAAACATAGAATGTCAAACAGATCAAAGAGACATAGTTTGAAATGATTGATCAAAGGAAAGCTCAGGAGAAAATCTGAATTCAACAGAAATAATTAAATTGCCAGAAAGACTTTAAAGCAACTGTTTTAATATTACTGAGATCAGGAAAATGATGACAGAACAAAAAAAGAGAACTACATCAAAGGTAGAGAAAATGTGAGGATGTTTCAAACAGGATTTATGGAGCTAAAGAATACAATTGCCGATCTAAAGGACACATAGCAGGACTCAAAGGTAAGATAGAAGAAACCTCCAATTGAATCAGTGAGCTAGAAGAAAAAAAGAGTGAAAATGAATGAAGACAGCACAGGAAACTGTGGGATAATATCAAGAGAAACAGCATTCATATCACAGGGGTTCCAGATAGAGAAGAGAGAGGAGAGAGTGGTAGAAGCTGTATTTGGAGAAGTAATAGCTGAGAATGTCCCTAACTTGAGGAAGAAAGCAGATCTCCAGACTCAGGAATATCAGAAAGACCCAAACAAAAGAAAACCAAGCAGACCTACTTAAGACACATCAGCATTAAAATATTGCATAAAATATAAAATATATTGTTGACTATAGATAAAAAGAGAATATAAAAAACAGCTGCAAAAAATTAAGCCCTCAAAAGAGTACCAGCAGATTTCTCAACTGAAAATTTATTGTCTAGAATGGAATGGCATGATACATTATTGAAAGTGTAAAGGAAAAGGACTTCCAACCAAGGATACTCTACCTGCTATATTGTCACTTAGAATTGATAAAGGAATGATAAAATATTTTCAGATAAATGAAAGTCAAAGGAATTTTATCACCATCAAACCAACCTTACAAGAAGTACTAAAGGGACTTTTATAAAATGAAAAATCCCACATAGAAGCAGAGATAGATCAAAATTATAACATGTGAGGAGAGAATGAAAGTGAGCTTTCATTTTAAAATAGATTACAAGCATAGAAATTTTTATTTAAGTCATGGGATAGTATCAAAATATAAGCAGAAAGCAAAGAAAAATGTGAAAAGGAGACCAAACAAAACATAAGTACTTTCAAAGAACCTAAGGATAGAGAAGAACAAGTGTACTGTCTTCAACAACACCCAAAAAAAAAAAAAAATGGCAATAAGTATTCATTTATCTAAGTCTAAATGTAAATGGATTAAACTCACCAGTCAAAAGGCATAGAGTGACTGAAATAATTTAAAAAATAATAATACTTTAGTACCTGTTCTCAAACTCTTCCAAATAATTTAGCAGAGAACCCTGCTAATATTTTCTGTGAGGACATTACAGTGATAGTAAAAACAGACAAAGAAGAATGTCACCAAGAAAGAAAATTACATATCAAGATATCTGACAAAAATAGATGTAAAAATCCTCAAAGAGAGAGCCAATTGAATCCAACAATACATATCACAAGGATTGTCCATCATGGCTATATGGGATTTACCTTGGGGATGCAAGGATGATTCAGCATATTCAAATCTATACATGTATACACCACATCAATAAAAGCAAGTTAAAAAAATAAGGTAATTATATAAGTAGGTGCAGAGAAAGAATTTGACAAGACTCAGCACCCATTTATAATTTAAAAAAATCTACATAAAATTGAGAAAGAAGAAACATAACCTCAATATAATAAAAGCCATATGTGATAAACTCAGAGTTAACATCATATTCATGGTTAAAAACTGAAAGGGATTCCTGTCAGTTCGTACCACTTCTGTTTAGCATTATATGGGTGTGGGTGTGTCTAGTCAAAGCAATTCAGTAAGAAAATGAAAGCAAATCCAATTTGGAAAAGAAGTTAAACTATTACTATTTGAAAATTATATAATGCCATATATGAAAAACTAAAAGCTCCATCTAAAAATTACTAGAATTAGTAAATTATTGAAGTGGCAGGCTATAATATATAAAAAACTTGTATTTTATATGTAATAATACAATAGAAGAGAATGAAATCAAGAAAACTACTCAATTTACAATAGAAACAAAAATAATGAACTATCTCAGAATTTACCTAGCAATCTATGTGAAAGACCTGTATAATTAAAATAGGCAGGACATTGTTTGAAGAAATAAAGATATAAAGAGATAGAAAGATATTCTGTATTCATGTTTGTGAAGACCTGACATAGTTAATATCATCACCTTACCTAATCTAAATTGCGGTTTTAATGTATTCCCCATCAAAATACCACTGCCATTTTGAGAGAAAGTGAAACAAAAGAAATAAAAATTTGTATGGAATTTTGAAATGCTCCAATTAGCCAAAACAATCATGAGGAAAAGCGAAATGGAGGAATCACAACTCAGATCTTGTGTATACTACTAAATCAAATCGAAATTGTATGGTTCTCGAATAAAAACAAACACAGATTAATGAAATATTAGTGAATCACCAGAAGTTGCCTCACGCGTATATGAAATTTATGACAGTTGGTCAGATAAGTTATGACAAAGGAGCCAAGAGCATATGATGGAGAAAGCAACGTCTTTTCAAAAAATAGTATTGGGAAAACTGAACAGCCACATGCCAGAGAATGAATCTAGACCACTCTCACACCATTAAAAATCAGTTCAAAATGGATTATGACTTTTATTTAAGACAAGAAACCATAAAATTCAAAAGAAAATGTTTTCAATATATTCTGTGACAATGACCTCTGAGAGGTCTTTGAGGACTCAACTCTAGCAGTAAGGGAAACAAAACTAAAAATAAACAAATGGTACTACTTCATACTTAACAATAAAAGAAATTATCAAAAGAAAAAGATATCCTACTGTCTGGGAGAAAATACTTATACATCTGACAAGTGTTTAGTATCAAAAATATATAAAGAACTCATAAAACTCAGCGACAGAAAATAATTCAATCAAAAATAGGCAGAATAAATGAACAGACATTTATCCAAAGAAGACATACAAGTGGTTAATGAACAGATGACAAGATATTCTTTCTCTGTTGTTATTAGGGAAATGCTAATCAAAACAACAATGAGATAATGCTAAACTTATGAGAGGGACTATTATTCAAAATTCTGGGATTAAGTGTTGGTGAAGATGCAGGGAAAAGGTTACCCTTTTATACTCTTGGTGGGAATGTAAATTGGTGCAACCTTTATGGAAAGCAGCAGGAAACTGGTCAAAAAAATGAGAGCAGACATTATAAATTAGCCCATTATTCCACTTCTGGTGTTACCAAAAAATACAAAAACACTGACTCACAGATTCATGTTTGTTTGTTTTTTCAGCATTATTTACCATAGTCAAAATTGGAAACTAATTGCTCATTTTCAGATGAGTGGATAAAGAAGATATAGCTATACCTAAAGCCATAATACAAAACCCCAAAATGGTGAAATCTTGTCATTTATGAGTTAGATTAAATCATAGGGAATCATGCAATGTGAAATAATCAGAGAAAGGCAAATGGTAGCTGATCTCACTCATGTGGAATACAAAGAAACAAAGCAAATGAACAGACAAGACAAACCAACACTTAGACATTGACAATAGAACTGAGGTTACTGTGGAGAAAGTGTACTGGGGCAGGAACAAGGGCTTATGTGGTTTAATAGACAATTGTGAAAGACTTTTGGTAATTTCATGGTGGGCAGGGTGTGTTGTCATATATTTGATGAATAGTGAACCTGCATATATGGGCTTATATTATTTTTCAAATCAGTTATGTCAATAAATATTAAATTTAAAGTGTGACCTAGCTGTTAAGCTGTTTAGTTTTTCAAGCTTGAACTGTAGACTTTGGATAGACGATGTTTATAATCACGATTCTGGGTAGATTCACTGTTCTTCAACACAAGAATTTTTACCTCAAGCATTTTAGCTAAAAACATTTTAACTGCATAATCAATTGGTTTTAAGTTCATAAAAAAAATTAAATCACATAATAAAGAAGGGATATTTGTTTAAAAGGACATACTAAAACAAAAATATTAATAAGAAAATTGAAATTCTTTTTTTCTATTTAAATAAAATTTCTTCATTTTTTAAATCAATCTGCTAAACCAAACTATCAGTTAGTTATTTTATCTTTTACTGCCAAATTGTTTATGGCTAATTAATTACATAATGAAAATATTTGTGTCAAAGAACTTACAGTAAATCTACTGGACATATTTGAGTAGGCTATAAATTTCCTAACCACATTAGAGAAACATTTTATGCTCTGATTACAGAAATTATCTTTTTGATACTAGCTCAGGAACTGCTAAGTCTAAGACTATGACCCTGGAAGTGATCCTAGTATGTTATTTTGATAGGTTCCTTCCCTTGCCCTCAGAACCAATCTTAAAGCAGCTAGAGTTTTCAGTTGTCTTATTCCAGGAGTCACCTGATCTTGGGTTTCAGTGCTGCTTGTCAATCCATATATTAAAAATAATTTACTATTTTACTGAATTATAGTAGGGCCTTATAAATCAAGGGATTATTATATAAGAAAATTTGTTTCTGGAATCTGTTATTTTTCATAGATTTGTCTGTTGTCTATAAGTTCATGATGTCATACCTTGTACACCTTATGATTTACACAGGTTTCATATTTTTTCTCCAGAAATATTGATCTTAACAATACTTCATTGTGTTTACAGTATTATATTCATAAAAGTAAGACCAAGATAATTTTAATTGATTTTTATGACTGCAAGAAAACTAATGTTTTTCTATTTTAAATATTTTCTAATTATTTAATTTTGCATATATGTAATAAATTAAAATAGATGTGAGGGGTAAATTATGTGAATATTTAGTTTTTAATTGATTTCATTGAAAAACATTGCATATAACATTAGAAAGGTTTAAGTAGTAGTACATCGACATATATATGACAGTAAGGTCATCACTATTTAATTTTTCCATTGCTATTTGATCCCCTTGCTATTTTACGCCATTTATACCTCCACTTTTCCCTATTTCCTCCTGAACCCATTTATTTGCTTTTTTGTCTAAAAGTCTATTGTTGTTTGCTTTAGCTCATTTGTATTCAGTTCATTTCTTTGCTTGGTATCACTAAACACTATATATGAGTGATATTATACAATGTCTGTCTTTCTTCTCTTGGCTTATCTCACTAAGCGTGGTCCATCCATTCATGGATGGCAGGATTTCACCTTTTTAGTAACTGCCCAGTATTCCATTATATACATATATACATATATGTATGTATATATACATATATATGAAATTTTCTTTAGCTACTCATATGTAGATGGGCATTTAGATTATTTCCAGCTCTTGGTTATTGTTAATAACATTGCAGTAAATATGGGGATGCAACCATCTGTGTGAATAAGTATTTTTTTAGGGTAATACCCAGTAGAGGAACAACCGGAAACATGAAATTTTCTATTCTCAATAATCGAGGAATTTCCTTATTACTTTCCATAATGACTGTACCATTTTATACTACCATCAAGGCATATGAATTCTTTCTTCACATCCTCATCAGCACTTCTTGGCTTTATTCCTTTGTATAATTGACATTTGCACTGGTGTGAGGTGCTTTCTCATTTTGATTTGCATTTCCCTAATGATAAGAGATAGAACTATTTTGATGTGCTTGTTTACTTTTGCATGTTTTCTTTACAAAAGTGTCTATTAAAATCATCTGCCTATTTTTAATACAACTGTTAGTTTTTGCTATTGTTGAATTTTAATTATGTATTTTGAATATTTATTTCTTGTCAGATGTATGATGTACAAATATCTTATCTCATTTCCTAGGATGTCTTTTTATTTTGACAAGAATTTCTTTCACTGTGCAGAAATTTTATAGTTTAATGTATTCCTATGTGTTTATTTTGAATTTATTTCCCTTGCTATTGGAATCAAGTTCCCAAGATTTACCTTAGATCAAAGTCCACTGGAGTTTTGCCTGTATTTTCTTCTATTTATTTTATGGTTTCCATCTACTTTGAATTAATTTTTGTATGGTGTTAGGTAGTGAACAGATTCCAGAAACAAATTTTCTTATATAATAATCCCTTGATTTATAAGGCCCTACTATAATTCAGTAAAATAGTAAATTATTTTTAATATATGGACTGACAAGCAGCACTGAAACCCAAGATCAGGTGACTCCTGGAATAAGACAACTGAAAACTCTAGCTGCTTTAAGATTGGTTCTGAGGGCAAGGGAAGGAACCTATCAAAATAACATACTAGGATCACTTCCAGGGTCATAGTCTTAGACTTAGCAGTTCCTGAGCTAGTATCAAAAAGATAATTTCTGTAATCAGAGCACAAAATGTTTCTCTAATGTGGTTAGGAAATTTATAGCCTACTCAAATATGTCCAGTAGATTTACTGTAAGTTCTTTGACACAAATATTTTCATTATGTAATTAATTAGCCATAAACAATTTGGCAGTAAAAGATAAAATAACTAACTGATAGTTTGGTTTAGCAGATTGATTTAAAAAATGAAGAAATTTTATTTAAAAAGAAAAAAAGAATATACATATATATAAATTAATTTTTGACAAAGGAGTCAATATTCATATATCTCATTAATAGTAAGATATATATTATTAATAATAAGATATATATTAATAATAAGAATATATTTCAATACCATGCTTGCTTGATTTTTATTGTTTAATAGTAGAGTTAGACATTTGATATTAGGGAGTGACAATATTTTTTGTTATACTTTCTCAGAATTGTTTTTGCTGTCCTGAGTTTCTTGTATTTCAAATAAATTTCATGATATTTTATTCTCTTTCTGAGATGAAAATCTTTGGAATTTTAAGGACATCATTAAATATGTATCATCTTTAGATAATATGACTATTTTAACTATGTTGATTCTTATAATCAGTGAGCATGGACTATCTTCATTTCTTTCTGTCATCTATTTATTTTATCGTTCTCAAAGTTTTCAGAGTATTGTTCTTTTACTTTTTTGGTTAGATTTATTCAAAGGTATTTCATTCTTTTGATGTAATTATAAATGGTATAATGTTAAACAGATTTTTAATATTAATTTCGTAGCCTGCCACTTTATGGTATTTATTTATTTTTTGGCAGGTTAGTCTTTGAGGTTCTCTATATATTATCATGTCATATGAAAATAGTGATAATTTCACTTTTTCCTTTACAATTTGGATACCTTTTATACCTTCTTCTAAGACTTCAAACACTATATTAAATAGTAGTGGTGAGTGTGGGCACTCCTGTATTTTATTTTATTTTTTGTCTTAGAGGAAAAGCTTTCAGTTTTTCTCCATTGAGCATGATGTGAATGTGGATTTGTCTTACATAGACTTTATTAGGTTGGGGTTCCATTTTATCTATACTCATGTTGGGAGAGTTTTTAATCTTAAAGTGTGTTGAATTTTATCAAATGTTTTTCTACATCTATTTATATAATTGTATAATTTGTGTCCATTTTGTTGATAGAGTTTATTGTATTTTTTGACTTGCCTATGTTAAACCATTCTGTGTCCCTATAATAAATTCTGCTTGCTCATGGTGTGATTTAATTAGTAGTTGACTTCAGTTTGGAAAGATTTTTTTAGGATCTTTTTGCACCAATGTTAATAAAAGAAATGGGTCTATAATTTTATTTTTTGGTGCTGTCTTTATCTGCTTTTGGAATTAGAGTAATGTTGGCATCATAAAAACTTTTTGGAAGTTTGTCATCTTTAATTTTTTGGGACAGTTTGAAAATTAGATAAATTTCAACACTGAAATTTATCTCATCCATGCCTTTGTTTGGAAGGGGGTTATTTTTAATTACTATTTTAACTTCTTTGCTTATGACTGATATGTTCACGATTTCTATTTCTTTATGAGAAATAGAAGTAGTTGAGGAATAGAAATAGTCTTAGAATATTATGTTTCTGTGAATCTGTCCATATTTTCTAGGTTATCCAATTTGTTGCCAAAAAGGTTTGCATAGTATTCTCTTATGATCCTCTGTATTTCTTCTATATCAGTTGTGACTACTCATCTTTCATTTCTTATTTATATTTTTCTCTTCTCTTCTTTGCAAGTCTGGCTAGTGGCTTCTCTATTTTGATTATCCTTTCAAAAGACCAGTTTCTTGGTTTCATTGATTTTTTTTTAATAGTCTTTTTGATGTCTATTTCACTGATTTCTCCTAATTATTTTTTCCTTCCTTCTATGAGGTTTTGGTTTCTTCTTTATTCTTTTTCTAATCCCTTTAGGTGAAAGTTTAGTTTTTTTATTTATGATTCTTGTTTCCTGAGGTAAGAATGCATTACTATGAATTTCCCTATTATTACTGCTTTTGCTGCATTTGACAGATTAATTTTTCATTTGACACTAAGTATTTTTTTTAACTTTGCTTTCCTTATTGACCCAATGGTTGTTAAATAGCATGTTTATTGTCCATGACTTTGTAGTTTTTACCTCTTTCCTCTTTTGTGTGATCTCTAGTTTAATGCCATTGTGATCAAAAAGATGCTAGATATTATTTTAATCTTTATAAATGTATTGAGACTTGATTTCTGTCCAACATATGGTCTGTCCTTGACTTTGATTTATGGAAATTTGAAAAGAAGGGTGAAAATATCTATAGCTATACCTATGTAAATGTTAAGTTTATCTCTTCTTATTAGTTGTTTAAAACTATTGCTTATTGATTCTCTGTCTGGATGATGTCTTTTACTGAGTGTGGAGTGTTAGTGTCCTCTGCTATTATTGTGTTGCTGTCAGTGTGTCTTTAGATATGTTAATAATGTTCCTCATGTTTGGATGCTCCTTTACTGGGTGCATATATATTGTGGTATATTTTTCTGTTTTATTGATCCATTTATTATTATATAAAGGCCATCATTATCTTTTTTTGTGGTTGTTGGAAGTCTATTTCATCTAAGATGATATAACATGTACAGCCTTTTTATATTCATCTTTGATCTTTCTCTATCCTGTCACTTTAAGTATAGGTTTGGCTTTAATATTTAGTTTCTTGCAAACAGATACTGTTGGATTCTGTTTCTTAATCCACTTGGTTGGTTCAGTAAATTTACATTCAGAGTGATTATTGATATTTGAGGACATGGAATTGATATTTTTATTTTTGTATTCTTTTTGCTTATAATCTTTTTGCTTTTTAATAAAGTTTATTTTCTTTGATTTTGCTTCTTTAATATTTTATATGAAGAAGTTCTTATGGCAGTAAATTCCTTCAGTTTTTATTTGTCATGGAAAACTTTGGTTTCTCCCTTAAATCTGAGGCATAGTTTTGCTGGATATAGCACTCTTGGCTGGTAGTTTTTATATTGTAGTCTTTTGAAAACATCATTCCACATTACATTCTCTCCTGATTTGCAAGGTTTCTGCTGAGAAGTCTGATGATAAATTGATAGGAGTATCTTTATATGTTACTAGTTGTTTTTCCCTGACCAACTTTAGAATTCTTCCTTTGTCTTGGATTTTGGATAGTTTCACAATTATATATTTTGGTGTAAGTCTCTTTGCACTTCTTTAACTGGGATTCTGTTGGGTTTATTGGTTTGTGTGCTCATTTCCTTCCCCAGATTTGGAAATTGTTAGGCATTTTTTTGAACTTGCTCTTCGTTCCCTTAATTTTCTCCTTGCTTTCTGTGATACAAATTTTTCTTACATTGTCTTTTATAATGAGTTGGCTAGTTCTTGGAGTGTTTCTTTATTTCTAAAAAATTGAATATTTTTCTCTTCTTCCACCCAGCTTTTTTTCTGCATTTCTGTCATCCCTGTCACTAAACTTTTCTCCATTTGATAAAGTCTATTGCCATAGTTTTCTTTGGTACTCTTGATTTCTTATTTGAATTCCTTGCTTTCTGAATCTGCAAGCTTCTTTTGCCAAACTTCAATTTCTGCCTTCTATTCCTTAATTGTATTTTTTAATTCATTGACTTGTTTTTCTAGTTTTCTTTTATTTCACTGAATTTTTTGCGATTGTAACTTTGAAATCTTTTTCCATTAAAAAGAACCAATTGTCCATGTCTTCAAAATTGGTTTCTCATGAACTGTCATTTTCTTATATCACTATAATACCGTGATATTTTTAATTGTATTATGTTCCTTCTTATTCCATGGTATGGGTTCTTGTTGCTGAGGTGCTAATTTTTGTCCTTTTGGCAGGACATGCTCTGGTATTATTTTGTTTTTGATCCTTGCAGGATTCCAAAGCGTGTTTTAGCTGTGTCATGGAATGAAGGATAACTGCTGGATGGGGAAAAATGGGTTGGTAAGGAAGAGGGAAGGGGTAGCTATTGTAATCTGGCAGGAGCAGGGGGGTTTGCTACCATTGGTATGTGAACATTTCTTTTTTCTTTATTTTCTTTTAACCTCTGATGTGGAGAGTTGCATGAGAGTCAAAATGCTTGAGTCAGTTTCACTCATTCAATAATTATTAATTTAGTTCTTCATAAGCCAGGAAAATAGTCATGAACCCTGGCACTTATGCAGTTTATTAATCTAGTGCAAGACAATATTACAGTGAAATTATATTGTATAACATTATAGTAGTATACAGTAGTATACAAATACATGATATAGATAGAATGGAAATCAAAATAAACTTCAACTTAGGACTGATTTAATGTACCTTTATATAAACATGTTTTATTTATAGTGCAATTATGTATTTGTCCTTCAACTAATGGATTTGGTTGCTATTGTCCCCCATGTGTACAACTGTGATAAAATACACAGTGACCAGCTGCCCCTGCTGTCCAGACACTCTTGTGAGCCATTTGATAACTAATTTAGACACTACCAATATAGCCTGTCTCTCTCCAGAAATGCTACATCTTACCTTTAGAGGCACACCATATTTTCCTTCAGAGTCATGCTTTCACTGATCACTTTATCCCATCTCAGTCTGCTGCTGCTTCTCCCTGCCACTGACATTTATGCCACGTTGCTTTATGTTATGCTCTGTGAACCCCAAAGAATTAATCCTGCCTGACTTTTATACAATTTTCTTTTTTTAGATCATTATACTTTCTCAGATTTAACATCCAGGTAAAAGTCTTTAGAGAGTAAAAAGCCCAGTGTTGGTGAGTTATGACAAGAATAGTTTCTCCTTCCATAATAACTTACTGGAGACTATTTTTCTGTTCTTAAGTGTAGCTATGTGAGTAGAAAATGAAACCCTTCCTGAGACTATTGAATAGGTGAAGAGAAGCATTGAGTCCCAAACTCACTGATACCAAAAAGTAATATATTCAAGATACTAAAATATAAATGATTTTTATAATCTAAATAAATTATTTGCAACTCTGATTATAACATTGACTTCTCTGAAGAAATGTCAACGTAATTGTATGTTGGATTTATGTGCACTTACTTCATGTGCTTAATGAACATCCACAAAATATTTTTCCATCTTAAAGTCATCTAGTTCATCTAATCCTATTTGTCAAATTTTATTGTAATAAAGACAGAAATAAAATGTATTCATATATGATTATCAAAAAGGTGATACACATCTGAATTTATCTGGATAAGTCACATTGACTTAGTTTAGGGGCCTTTATGTAGTGTAAAGGGAAGAAGCATATCCTATTTAGAAAACTGGGAGAACAAGAAAATACTCTTTCAATACATTGTCTCTTATTATTAAATTTCTGTAGATAATGTTTCAGCACTTTCTCATTCATTGTATTCTGCCAGTGCTGGCCTCCTGCTTTAAGTATGAAGCTGAGAGTAGTTAATTATTCCATTCTTTTTTTAATTACCTTTGCCTCCATATTTTGTTTTGTTTCTTTTTTTTCCCTTTGTTCCCCTTTCCATATTCAGTGTTCTTTAATAAGAAAGGGACACATGGTAGTTGTACATTTAATTTTATGAGGAGTCTACATATTGTTTTCCCAAGCTACTATACAATTTTCAATTCCTACCGATAGTGTACTAAGATTGAAAATTTTCCACATCACCACTTCTGGGTATAAATCATTGAAATAAGGATCTCAGAAGAGATATATGTAGTCTCATACTTATTGCAGTATTGTTCACAATATTCAATACATGGAAAAAAACAACTTTTGATTAACAGACAAATAAATAAAGAAGATATGGTATAAACATATAGTAGACTACTATTCATCCTTTTAAAAAAAGGAATATACTTCCAACTGTAATAGCATGATTGAACTTGAGGACTTAATGCTAATGTGAAGTAACCCAGTAACAGAAGGACTAATATCATATTATTATACTTTTATGAAGTATATAAAATAGTCAAACTTGTAAAACATAAAATGTAATAGTGGTTTCAAGGGACCTGGTAGTGGGGATATGGGAGGTATATTGTTCAATGGATATAAAGTTTCACTTATGTTATATTATAATCTAGGAAATCTGTTATGCAGCATAGTGCTTTTAGTCAATAATATGGTATACACTTCAAAATTTTGGTATTTTTACCATAAGGAAAAAAAAGGGACAAAAGATAATTTGAAGAAGTGTTGAATATATCTTTTCTTCATTGTGGTGATTATATAACAAGTTTTTACAAATGTCCAAGTTCAGAAAAATGTACACATTAAATATGTTCAATATGTTAAATATCAATTATAACTCAATAAAGTTGATAAAAATGAAAAAAATGAGGAAGGGAAAATAAGATCTTTGAATGAAAAGAAATATAATGGGTTCTCTATTCTTCCATACTTACTATATAATTACAACATCAAAAATGTGTAAGTTTTCAGATTTTGAACTTAGCACATCTTGAGATCCTGAAATTTACAGCATATTGACTACAGAAGCTCCTTAAAATTATTTAGGAATTAAGATAGACTTGTGTCATTGCTAAAATGAAGAGGAAGGGTGGAAGCATCATAAGATACTCACTTTCTGTATCATCTGTTTTCATTAAATTGGATTTATGTGTTTTTTGTTTTAAGCGTTTGTAAGAAGTTTGGGGTAATATAAATTAATAATTTAAAAGCTGTATTTCCAAGGTATTTTCCTTACAACAGTATTCCTTTGAGATATTTTTCTGATAATGTATTTGGAAATGTGACCATTTTAGGAACTCTACATAAAATAATATTTATTTGGGAAAAAGTGCTTTAATGTTTCCTTTGTTCTCTAGTGGTGACTTTTGTTTAATTATCTGTAACTCATTATTACTGAACTTTTTGACGACAACAAATTTTATTTTGTTACATAATTGCTTAATACTGTCGTTTTATATTTTCTCTCAGATTTTTTAGTTTTATATTTTCTAGTTTTATGTCCCAGATTTTTTTCTCCTAACATGTAGAAATAGCAGATTAGCAGAGTATCCATTGACTTTTGTTTCTAGAAACACTTACACTCATCTGTCATATTTGTATGCTATTAAGGTTGTATTATTTAGATATAACATAACAAGCCTTGTAGAAACTTAAATTTTATACTCAGATTTCCTCTGTGTTCTCAGAGATCATGAGTTGTAATTCAATTATAGACTATGTTTAAATCTGAGTTATTCAATAGTTTATAGAATTTAGGTCTCAGGTTTTGATTATATGATATACAGAGTGATTAACAATTGCTGAAATTTCATAATTTTGATGAAATTTTCCTACTACCTCCCCCATCTGTTATTTCAGCATTCATTATCTGAATACATTTTTGTATACTTGTTATTTTTGTGTATATGTGTGTAGGTACATAAAAATCTTACAGGCAAACTATTCAAGTCAGAAATATTTTTCAATACCGTATAGTGCCTGGAACAGGGTTTAGTGTTTTAATAAACACTTCTTAGGTAAAAAGATTTTCCAATTTTTTTCTTTTTTTCTAAGATATCATCACACTGTCTAAACGTTTCCACAGGAATCTTTTTAGAGAAGCAGTAGTAACAGACAGGACTACACAGGGAGTCTAGGATTCTGGTTTCATTTGATAGTATTTGCATAATTAAACTTGATAGAGCAGCAAGGGAGGCACATGCATTTTACTTGAAGTGAAGACATGCTCTTGTAGAATAGTGATATGTAAGGCTCTTACTTTTTGGCCCATAGAAAATAGAAAATTATGTGCTGTGACTGTCCACTCAAGCTAAATATGTCTAGAAAAATTATTTTTCTGTCAAATCCCATTATATGGGTGAATAGTCTCAAATAGGAAAGAAGAGAATAAAAAGGTTGCATATATACACTTTGGATATTTAAACTAAAGATCTCTTTACATACACACATACACACAGAGACTAAGATGAATAATTGAAAACTTTAAGTGTATTTTGAGTATATTTGTCATTGCTGTTTCTATTGCTAACATTTTCTCAGATTTTTACACGTCTTCTCAATTCCATATTCAGTGAAGTAGGACTGCTGCAGTTTTTATCATCAAAGCTCTCTTACATTTAGATTTGTTCATTTCCAAGTTTAAGCACATTGATGATCTATTTTGCATGTGAGGTCTGAATTATTTAGAGAGCATCACTTATTTTCTTTTTTTTTTTTTGATCTTGGGAAATTGTTTTCTGTCCTGTTCTGGAGAGAAAGAGCATATTGATGAACTGTTGGTTAACTTTTCTGTGCTATGCAAAGCACCTAAATTTTCTAGGAGAAAAAAGACAGCATTGTATATATTTTAGAGTTAGAAATCTTGTCCTTCAGGGTCAAATTAAAGTTTTATACGTTTTGCTAAGTACTGAGTCTTCATTTTAATGCTTTGTTGAAATCTGTGTAGAGAAGTAGAAAGGATCTGAACTGCCTTTTAAAATACCATGTATAGCACTCTTCAGTACACATTAAACCTACCACATACTGAATATTTTCATTTATTTAATAATATATAACTATCCTGAAAGTGATGTTTTTCAAAATTGTGGTTTGAGTGGCAAATGGATCAGTTAGTATCTACAATGTCTTTATAATTCGATTAAGAATGCTGTAAAGACATACATTTAATTGAGAAGCTCATATAGCCCTTTAAAATGTTATCTTCATAAAGATCATGTGAACATGTGTTGATTTACACTCAGGCATGGTGAATTTAACTGCTTCCCATTTATTAAGTTGAACTCAATCAACACCCACTAGATGTACTACTTTATCTTCTCTTTCTAATTTTCTGGATTGCACCTTTATTTAACCTAATTTTTTTTTTCTTTCTTTAATCTTAGTTTCTGGAAATATCTGCCTTTTATCTAGCTGTGTAAAAATAGAGAAAATTCTGACTCCTGTCTCCTTATTCTTCAAACTTACCCTCTCCCTGGGTTATCTTCCTTTCAAAAGCCACAGATGATCACCACTGACTATGAAAATGGGAAGGAAGATTAAAAGTATGTACTTGAAGTTTTACTCCAGAAGTTTTACCTATTATTTATGTTTAAACTCATTAGCTGCTAGAGTAAAATTCCATACTGCTTTGTGCCTTGAAGGTGGATAAACAGAACTGTGGATCAATTCTGAGGACTAATACAAAATTTATTTATTCTTATTGAAGTAACATTGAATTATAACATTTTATAGATTTCATGTGAGCATTACTGTAAATTGACATCTATATCTATGGCATTAAATTCACCACTAACATTCCAATTCTATCATTCAAATTCATTTAACCCACTGATAGTTATAATTTACCTTTAAATTTTAATGAGAACAAGTCAAAGTATTCGATTCTAATAAAAGCCTTCATTTACAAAAATAAAATGAAATTAAGAATATAGATCTTTGAATCAGCTAACTACAGAGTAATATACATTATATCTTAGGTGGTACCTCTCATTTCCACAGTAATGTAGCAGGAAGAAATGTGCATAAAACATATGTAATAGTTGGAAAGGCATTTCATGAGGGATTAGGTATCTTGTGTCTTACTTTGACTCTGATATTGAACAGAAATAATACATGTTACTATGCATGAATTATTCCTATTGGCTAATGTAAATCATTGAAATGTAGACTGTTTTTTTCTTCTTATTGGCAATGTTGAAGTTGTAATTTTTTTCAAGAATAACTTGACTAGTTAATCTACCTTGAGTATAAAAGTCAGAATTCTAGATAAAAGTTGAAGCATATTGATGTTTTCCTTGTGTTTACACGGTTCAGAGGTCAACCTCAGACTCCTGAAGGGTTGATAAAGAATTTTGGCACTCTTTCTCTGGTTTTATACTTCCGAAATTTAACTCTTCAATTTCCAGAATATTCATATTATCCTGGATCTGTTCTCTGTTCTCAAGCATGTTTATTGACATTTTATTAATATCATCTACATGGTGCCATATGGGTCATTCCTTAGCATCAGAGTCATAAATATGCGATAGTCAACCAATGTTGTTCATATGATCGCAATAACATATTACTATCTGTTGGCTATACCATTGGGGAAGCTGCTAGCATTGTGAAGACAAAGAGAACACACATTTCAAGAATGTGATAGGGGTAGGGAGCCTCTGATTGCCACAGTCCAACTTGAGTCAATAGGAGGACATGTTCTCTCCGTTCCCTCCTCCCACAAAATACTTAAATATAAATTAGATGAATTTCTGAAGAATGAGTATAAAATAGCATGAAACTAAAAAAAATCTTGGGGGCTTCAGTATTATGAGGGAAACCATGATTTTGAAGATTTATGGCTAGGAACCCTGATTAGTTCTCTGGTGAAAATCCAAGAAATATCACCTGCTAGCTTTGTAAAGAGAAAGAAAAATCATAATGAAACATACCCTAAGCATTCTATATAACATAGTCATACTCTTTATGGGTAAAACAAATGTCTGTGAGAAAATGTCCGATTCCTGAACTGATAAGTTCTAGAAAGTAAGGAAGTGCTCAAACTATAACAACTACAATAGCTATAAATATTTGTGAGTGTGTTTCAAAGAGACACAGATTTCACCTTCTCCCAGTCACCAAAGCTGGAGCAATTTATCAGGAAAATAAGGGTTAGTATACTCTCAAATGGATTAAGCAAATATTCGTGTGTCCATATTAATATATGTGATTGAATAAAGTAATAGATGGAATGGAAGAGAAAAATATCTCATGCAGAATAATTTAAAACAATTTGTGTAGATTCTTTGCCTTCAAGAAGATGGAGTATAATGTCCCACTGCTTATTTAGGCTGCATGCAATTACTTCTTTCCAGATACTACCACTTGAAAAAGAATTGGTTGGATAACAATAATTTTATAGTGGAAAAACCTAAAAAACTGCCTCAGCCAGGTAATCAAGTTCAACATCAATTGTGATAAATCATGTTGATAGCATGTACTTTCGATAGATGTGATAAAAATGGTAATTTACCTCTGTGATCCTTCTTTCTCAAATGTATAACCCTATTTTAATTCAAAGAGTAGTAACAGACAGAATCCTATAGAGCAGCATCCCAGAAAATATGTCCAAGGTAATGAAAAACAATCAAGATCTCTGAGAAACTTTGACTCCACAAGTTGTTTAAGGAAATATGACTGCTAAAATTCAATTTTGTATTCTGAATGGCATCATAGAACAGATAAAAAGGATGTGTGGAAAAATTATATATAGAAATAAAGTACTAATTTTAGTTCATATTACTATATCAGCATTGGTTAGTTGATTGTGACAAATGTCCATAAAATGTAACATGTTAATAATAGGGAAAACAGTGGACTGGGCATATAAGGATGATCTGTATTGCCATTACAGTTTTTCTGTAAATATAACTTTATTTTAAAACTAAAGAAAATTCTGTTTAAAAATCTAGAATTGAAATTACTATTATAATGAATAAAATATATCACCTATTAAAAATAATTTCAGCAACGAGAAAAGCACTCTTAAGCAACACTTGAGTCAAACTGGAAATCAATCCAAAATTGCAAAATTTCTAAAGCATGCTGATAATTAAAATACTGAATATTTAATATCTGTGGGTTTCAATTAAATCTGTGATTACTGGAATAAGAAAACTTTAAATATTTATATTCAAAATATAAAATGATTAAACTAAATTTTTATTATGAAAACTTTATAAAATTATGCAACAGAATACACAAAGAAAGCAGAAGAAAAAACATCAAGGGTAAAATACAGTGAAAAATAGTAGGACTAATCATTTTAATGATATTGACCTCAGAAGCTAATGGAGTGGGTTGTGCTAGATGTACAGCATGGAAAAGTCTAATCTCAAGACTCAAGCATCTCTCCTCCTCTACACACAAAGTCCTGAGGCATAACTGGCTATCTGTCTTTACTCATATGTAGTATCTGTGCACAGGTCTCAGTCACCATCCAGAAAAATGGAACATTGAGTAATTCAGATTTATTTAAGAAAATAAATAAATAATTGCTGTGTAACAGAAAGAGAATTAAGAAAATATAGAATTAGACATGACTAGGAGGAAATAATGGGTGAGTATAAGATTTTAAAAATTATGAGGCAAATTTGTGTAATTGTAATTATGAATTTTTTTAATTTTAATGAGTTAGCTCATTTACAGAATAACACAAACCCACAAGTGTAGATTTATCATTGATCAAAAATATATAATATATCATTCCCACCACCAAACTATAAAAAGTCCTCCACCACTGTCCATTGGACCTCCACAGCCACTTGCTCATGCTCTCAACCTCTTCTCCCATGGTAATCTCAGTTCTGTTGTCAAGGTTCAAGGCTTGGTGTTTGTTTTGTCTGTTCATTTGTTTTGTTTATTTATATCCCACATATAAGTGAGATCATCTGATATTTGTTTTTATCCTTCTGACATATTTCACTTAGCGTAATACTTTTTACTCCGTCATGTCTTAAGTGACAAGATTTTCTCTTTTTTAGGGCTCTGTAATATTTCATTGTGTATATGTACATATCTTCTTTATCCATCATCTGATGATGGACACTTGGGTAGTTTACAATTTGTGGCTATTGTAAATAATGCTATTATATATAGGTATGCATGTATCTCTGCAAATTGATGTTGTGTTTTGTTTTTTTAATATCAGAATGACAGTATCAAATGGGATTGAATTCTCAATTTTTTGAGGAAAACTATACTGCTTTCTTTAGAAGTCACAAAAAATTTTACTTCCATCAGCAGTGTAAATGTGTTCCCATTTCTATGCATCCTTGCCAACATTTATTGTTTCCAGTATTTTGGATAATAGCCATCTGATGGGTGTGAGGTAATAATATATCTTTGTTCTTTTGATTTGCATTTACCTAATAATGAGAGAAGGCGGAATATATTTTCATGTGATTGTTAGTCATCTTCTTTGAACAAATATTTATTCAATACTTGTGTCCATTTTTTGATTAGGTTGTTTGTTTTTCTGCTATTGGATTTTATGAGTTCTTTATGTATTTTGGATATGAAACCCTTATCAGATGTATGATGAGCAAACATCTTATGTAGACCCATTTGTTTATTTTGTTTATTTTGTTTCCCTTGCCAATGGATTTGAGCCCCTCATGTTGTGGAACATATTGCCTATATGTTCTTCTAAATATTTTGTTTTCCAGTCTTACATACATGTCGCTAATCCATATTAAATGAACTTTTGTGTATAACATTAGAGGGGGGTCTAGATTCATGTGGCTGTCAGTTTTCCCAAAACCATTTGTTGAAAACACTTTATCTTTATTGTAACTTAAATGGCCAGATATTCGTGAGTCTATTTATGGTGATTCAGTTATATTTCATTGAGTTTTTATTCCAGTACTATAGATTTTTAATCACTATCACTTTGTTTTATAGTTCAAGATATATACATGTGTGATGCCTCTATATTTATTATTTTATCTCATAAATGCTTTGGATATTCAGGGTCTTCTGTAATTACATATAAATTTAAATTTTTTTGTTCTATTTCCTTGAGAATATCCAGTGGGGTATTTATGGGGATTGCATTAAAACTGTGTATTTCTTTCAATAAGATTGTCATTGAAGCAATATTAATTCTTCTCAATCATGGACATGGAATATCTCTTCATATTTCTCTATTTCTTTGAACAAAATTAAGTGTTCTTTTTTGTATAGGTCTTTCATCTCCTTTGATAAGTATACAATCTAATTATTTGGGGTTTATAATAAATGAGATAATTGATGTAATTCTCTTCTATAACTTTTTTGCATTGAAAAATGCAACATATTTTTGCATATTAACTTGTAACTTGACACTTTAATTAATTGGTTTTAATGCTATTTTTAGAATTTCTTTCATATATTACCATATTATCTGTAAGTGATGATTTTGCTTATTGTTATCTAACTAGGATCACTTTAATCCCTTATTCTTTCATAATTACTATAGATAAGATCTGCAATATGATGTTAAATAGCAGAAACGAGAGTTGACAACTTCATCTCCACCTATTGATATGAATATATGATTTTTTCCATTTTTTTGGTATATTTTTCATTAATTTGTGTATGTTGAACCATCCTTGCATCCCAGAATAAATTCTACTTTGTCATGCTGTGTCTTATATTTTAATGTATTGTTGTATTTGGCTTACTAATATATCATTGAGAATTTTTTCATCTATACTCATCAGAGACGTAATTTTCTTGTGATATATTCATCTGTTTTTTGTTTTGTATCAGTTATTTTAATTTTATTTTATGTTATCAATTTATTTGTAATGTTAGCCTCATATAAAGTGTTTGGAAGTTTTTCCTTTTCGTACTTTTGAGTTTTGAGAAGATGATGTTTTAATACTTCTCTGAAGGTTTGGTAATACCCACTAGTAAAGACATCTTTAGGTTTTTGATAAGTTTTAAGTTTTCTTGCTTGTAATTTATCTGTTCAGATTTTCCTAATTCAGTCTTGGTATGCTGTGATTATAAAAATCTGTGCATGTCCTCTAGGTTGTTTAATTTATTGGTGTACAACTATTCATAAGAATATCTTATGATGTTTTGTATTTCAGAGTTATCAGTTGTAACTTCCCTCCTTTCATTTCTAATTCTAGTTATTGAAGTTTTTTCTCTTTCATAGTGAATCTAGCTAAAATTTGTCAATTTTCTTAAAGAATCAGCTTTGGGTTTCATTGATCTGGATTGTCTTTTGATTTCTACTTAGTTTATTTCTGCTAGAATTTTTATTATTTCCTTCCTTCTGCTACTTTTGGCTTTCATTTTTATTCTGTTTTTGTAGTTATTTTAAGTTTAGGGTTAGATTGCTTATTTGCAATTTTTCTTGTTTTTGTTTGTTTTTAGGTAAAGCTGGACTGTTAAAAACTTCCCTCTTGGAGCTACTTTCATTGCATCTCAAATGTTATGATAGCTTGTATATCCTTCCTCATTTGTTCCAAGTACATTTTAAATTTATTCTGTGATTCCCACTTTTACCAAAAGTCATTCAAAAGCATTTTATTTAGTCTCTGTTTATATCAGAATTTTCCAGGTTTTTTATTTATTTGTTTATTTTTTTGGTTGTTAACTTCTAGTTTTGTGTCATTGTGATCAGAAAAGGTGCTAGGTATGCTATCACTCTTCATATATTTATAAGCACTTACTTTGTTTTCCAACATTTGGACTATCTTTGAGAATTTTCCACAAGCGCTTGAGAAAAATGTGAATTCTGAAGTTTTTCTACAAAGGATTTGGTAAATTTCTGTTATAACCATCTGTTCTAATTTTTCATTTAATGTTATTTTCTGCCAAGTTGATCTATTATTTTAAATGAGCTCTGAAAGTGTCCTATTATTATTATTATTCTGCTGTCTATTATCATATTGCTGTCTATGCCTCTGTTTGGTTTTGTTACTAATTGCTTTATACATTTTGATGATCCTGCATTTGGTCCATATATACATTAATAAGAGTTTTGTCTTTTTGCTGAAATGACCCATTCTGCAATGTCCATTTCTGTCTTCTTACCTCCTTAGTTATGGCCTTCTTAGTCCATTCTATCTGACAGAAACATGGCTATCCCTGCATTTTTTAAGTTGCCATTTAATTATAGGATTGTTTCTTAATCTTTAACTTTGAGCCTATATTTATCTTTTGAATTCAGATGAGTTTTCTGCAAACAATTAAAATTTGGATTTTGTTTTTTAATCCATTAAGCTAATCTTTACCTTTTGATTTATGAGTTCAGTCCATAAACATTAGGGTGACTATTGATTTGTAACTGCTTATTGTTATTTTGTTAATTATTTTTCTGGATGTTGTCGAGGACTATACTTTGTTCTTTATTCTCTTCTTAGGCCCTTTGAAAGCGTTTATGTTATGTTTGGTTTCCCTTTTTATTTTATTTTTTTTTTGCTTTTTTCTATGGATTTCTGTTCTGAGTTTCCTCTGGGGTTTGCATATGTGTCTATATACTTCTAACCTGCTTTAATTTGAAAGAGTCTTGAACTCTTTCTGTCCGCAATATTTCACTTCTCCTACTTTTGATGCCTTCTCTTCTGATTGTTTTTTAATCATTTTATAAAACTTCCTCTTGTTTTTCTAGTAAGACTAGTTCAGTCGTGATAAAATTTTTTGAAAGTTTTTTGTCAATAAATTTCTTTATTGTTCCTTCACTCTATGTGATGATCTAGCAGGGTAAATTATTCTTCAACTCTATGGATATATCGTAATATTCCCTTCTGAACTATAAAGTTCTGCTGAAAAGTCCACCAATGGTGTTATGGGTGCTCCATTGTGTGTATGAAACTCATCATTTTTTGCTAGTTATTTCTAATTTTATCTACATTGCATTTTGTCATTTTAATGACAACATGACTTGGTATAGGTCTATTTGGGTTTATTTTTATTTGGAACTCTTTGAGCTCCATGGCTCTGGAGATCTGTTTCCTTCCTTGGGATAGGGAAATTCTTAGCAATTATTTCTTCAAATACGGTTTATGCTCCTTCTCCTTCTCTTCTCCTTTTGGGACCCCTATGATTTAAATATTGTTCCTTTGATGCTATCCCATGCGTTTCATGTGCTATCTTCCTTTGTTTTCATTCTTGTTTCTCTTTTCTGGTCTACTTGAGCACATTTCACTGCCCTACATTTTTTCTCACTGATTCAGTTAAAGACTTCTTCCAGCCTAATCTTGAACCCCTCTGCTGGGTTTAGTCCAGCTGTTGTGTGTTTAGCTCCATAAATTCTGTTGGAGACTGCCTCAAAGTTTTCTCTCTTTGTCATAGCTCTCTTTTTTGTTTCTAAATTGCTTTCCAGATTTCTATGAGTGTCATGAAAATTTTGTCTTTGAAGTTTTCATCAGATAGTTTACTTAATTCTGTTGTTTTCAGATTCTTCCCCTGTAGGTTTTTATCAAGACTGTAAACCTGTCTTTTAGTTTACAAACACTATTACCAAACATTAAAGAAAAACATGATAAGAAATTGAAAAACTCCAGACACCTGTCATTTTATACTAATTTAATAGCTGAATGCAATATGTAAACTTTGGTTGCTTCCAGAGGAAATATATAATGAACATTATATATCAGTGTATTAATTGATATAATAAATAATATCTTATTAATATTATATAGAAATATATATATTTATATATGGAGTGTATTTATGCATATGTGTAAAATATGGAATTGACACATAATCATGTGGTCATTTTCTCCCTTCAGCGCTTATCTGCATATTTCAAAAATTTAATAAATATATGTTGAGATAATTTAACTAACAGTAAGGTATGATTGTGCTTCTTTATATTCAATTTCTAGTAGTCCTACAATGGAGGCCACAATAAAATATATAATTGATGATTGACATTCATTCAGTGCTTACTGAGAATAAAATTAAAAATTTTAATATTTTAATGGATAACATTTTTGTTATTCATTATCTACTTTCCAAAATCCATTAATTTTTTACTTATTGTTATTAATTTAATTTTTAATTATTTCTTAAGTTTGGTTTCTTGTTTTTAAGAAGGCTAATTTAATTAAGTGCATCATGAGTTCTCTTCAGTCCTTATAGGACCATAGCTTGCTGTGCAAGATCTCTAAATTTTTTAATATCACATAGCCCTTATTTGGATGACTTTTAGAGTAAACAAATTGATATATTCCAAAAGATAATTATTATTTAATTAGTGATATATTTACTTAGGATAGAATCTTCTAATATTCTGCTAAATCCATTCAAAGAGAAAAGCAAGAAACATGAACTTTTTATATAGGGTATAACATTTGGCAACTGATTGTACTAGTTATCTTCTCATTTTCTTTGTCTATCTTATTATCTTCAGCTCCTGCCTTCATGATGAATTCTTCCTCTCAATCTGCAAAAATTTTGCCTTATCTCTTGGGAAATAATACTCCTTTGATCCTGGATTCCAATTTAAGCTACTTACTTTCCTGTCTTTTCTCGTTCTTTCAGATAAATTTCTCCAGAGGAAAGTTTTTTAGTCTCTTTTCTCTTAACCTCCTCACCCAGAGTTATTCTGCAATGCCAAACCTGGTAGATGATTTCAGTTGCCTCTTAGTGATGTGCACTTCCACTTTAATAAAATGTATACCATTGTCAGCTCTTTATTTTTACATTTTTCAAAAATGTTATTGAATTTACAATGCATCATATAATTATATAGGATTAAAGTGTGCATCATCACAATCAGATTCTGTAAAATGTATTTCTTTACCACCAGCATCCCAAATATATCCTTCACTATATAATTGAAGCCTTTTACCCGACTTGTCTAGTCCTTCCCTTTTCCTTCTGATAGCTACTACTTTGATTCTGTAGATTAAAATTATATTTTTGATTGATTTGTTTATTTGGTTTCTCCTTATACCACACAGGAATGAAATCATACAATGTTTGTCTTCATTCTTCTGACATAACATTATGTATGAGTCCCTCCAGAGCCATCCATGTTGTTGCAAATGGTAGGGTTTTGTCTTCTTAATAGCTCAGTGGTATTCTAGTATATAGCTATACCATATATCCCTTACCCATTCACTTCCTGGTTATTTTAACTAATGCTGTGATAAACATGGGGTGCATATAGCTTTTTTAATTAGTCTTTTGTGGAAATACCTAGAAGTGGGATAAAATAATCATTTGGAATTTCTATTTTCAATTTTTTGTGTGGAATCTCCATACTGCTTTCCATATCATTACACCAGTTAACACTCCCGTGATAAGTGTGTCAGTTTTTCTCTATATCCTCACAGACACTATTTCCAGACTTTCGGTTAATAACCATTCTCACAGATGTGAGATGGTGTTTTGATTAATATCCAAAATATATAAAGAACTTATAAAACTTAACAGCAAAATAAATCCT
This sequence comes from Solenodon paradoxus, assembly GCA_004363575.1. NCBI lineage: Eukaryota > Metazoa > Chordata > Mammalia > Eulipotyphla > Solenodontidae > Solenodon > Solenodon paradoxus. The sequence goes on from RJWH01000046.1 coordinate 217,521, forward strand.
ATTAGAAGACATATAGACATCTGAAGGTACATGAAAAGATGTTCCATATCCAAACAATAACAAATTTTAATTTCACTGAAAATTTCAAATATTATTTAAGTTTGTCTGAATTTTCTCCTTACAAGAATACCAAGAAAAAATAATGAGAAAAGAAATGCTTTATTTTTCCTCTTTCCTCATATTATTCCTCAATTTAAAAATGACAGAAAACTTAGATAGCTTAGTACAAAATATAAGTTTTGATGCTGAGAGTTGTTTACAAAAATTTCTTGGTTCAAGTCAGTAAACTACAGCCTATGGAATAAAGCTGGCAAACCATATTTTTGGTATGACTGAAGAGAAAGATAAACTGCATTTGATTTCAATCATCTGGTATATTGAGTAACAAAATAAATGAACAAAATCAATCAAAAATAGACTTTCAGGATATAAAATAAAATTAGTGGCTACCAAAAGTAAACGTTTGAGGTGGACAATTTGGGCAAAGGGGCTCAATCACATGGTACAGAATAGACTTGTACTGTTGGTGGTAAACTTAATTTATACAGATACTTATTTAAGATGATGCACACCTTAAAACTATGTAATGGTGTGATGCAATATTTCTTCAATATAACTTAAAATAGTTATTATATTTTAAATGACTGTGTGGAAATCAAAAGTATAATATTTTAAAGAATTAAAGTTTGATGAAATTCAATCTGACTGTCCATAGAAAATTCAATAATTGTGACAGAGACCAGAAGCTGTTAATACTTACTTTCCAGATATTAAAAAAATTCACTAATCCCTACTCTGTAATATTGTGAAGTCCTGTTTGAGCGTCTAATAACAAGTAATGACTACTCAATGTCAGAGTTTTTGACCAAGCATTTCCCTCCTCTGGTATCACTAGATAAGCCCCTTGTTTTGGGGTTCTGACTTAATTTACCTGGAAAGAGTAAGGTGCAGAGTGAAATTCTCTAGTTTCAATATGTAAAACATAAAAATAATACCACTCCCCATGAGCATAGTAATAAAACGATTCTAACTAGAAGTCAGTGGCATCATTTCATCATGTATTTAAGAATAGGAAGATTGAAAAATCTCTTTGGAAGACTGTCAATATTTATAACTTATATCAACTAACATCTATTAAGAATAATTCCCATGAGCTATTCCCCTTGAATTAGCTCAAGACTAATAAAAATATATATCCTTAAAAGATACATACAAGAAAGTTTACAGAAGCTTTATTCATAGATGCCAAGCACTAGAATAACCCAAATTGTCATCAGTAATGGAATGTAGAAACTGTTTCATACTAATGCAGAATAATAACTGTATATGGATAACATGGAATAAAAGCTGGCATATGCTTTATAGTACAAATATTAAAGTATATGCATCAAACATGTCTGTATGATGCTACTTACATGAAGTATAGACTAGAACAGACAAAATTAATCTATAGTTCTAGAATTCCAAATAATTCTTACTGCTGTAAGGGCACCATGGCTAGAATGGGTATTGAGAAGTTATAAATATTGATATGATCAATTATTATGCAGATAGTTACCATGTCTATAATTTCTATCTCTTTCTAGCTCTAAATACGTATACACATCCATAAATATGCATATATATAATTTATAAATATTTATTGGGATGTATACTTAATATGTGTGTATTTTACTGTTTGTATGTTGCATTACAATTTAAAAATGAAAAATATAAGATTGTACAGTACTACTGATAAATATATGGTAGGCAGTGTTTGAAAAGATTCCTCAAAAAACAAAAACAAAAACTCCTAGCAAAAAAAGTCAACCAAATATGTTTTTATATATTTGTCTTTAATCTACTGGAAAAGATCTTACAACATTGATTTATTTTATATCCTTTTACAGGTGCAATACTACGCAAAGAAAGTAGTTTTAATAGTCATCAGGCAAATATGATAATATATACTATAAAATAAAAATTTTAGGTAGCATAGTGCCTCCATGGAGAGAGGGTGTAAAAGATGAGATGCTGACTATATGAATGAATTATATGAATATAGGGCCTTTCATCTTCTGAAATGTTGTAATAATTTTGACATCAAAATGAGACTATTATGAATATAAGCACAAACAAATTTAAGAAAATGATTTCAAACACTGTATCAACTTCTTTTTTGAATTCTTTTTAATTTCAATTTTCTTAGCCTCAGAGATGAAACGTATCAGCACTATTGCTGATAAGTATAATTTTTTTTAAATCAGAGGGGATGGCAAAATACAGTGCAACCTATGACATTGTACTAAAAGCACTTTTCTGAATGAGTAATTTCTGTTCCATGTGCTGTCCTTTTGCTTCAAGAGATCACTTCTGTGATAAATTCTTGTATTCAGATGATTTTAGAAAATTTTTTGACACTGCTTAACTGCTATTTGACCTTTAATGTTTCCACTCTCGTAAAGGTAGCATGTTTTGATTTTTTAATTCCTTATCCTTGACTCTAGTTTGATATACCTACTTGGAGTGGTTGAAATAGATAGATAAATAAACACACACACACACACACACACACACACACACACACACACACACATGACATAGTCAAGGCAAACTTCCTGTACAAACTGCTATCATTCTTCATTTATTTTCTTTATAGTGAAGACAATAAAATGCTCTGGAGCTCAGGATTGTTAGTCACCTCAGCAGAATTAACTCTAAGAAACATGTAGAATATATAATCACACCTTCTAATTATTCTTTAGATAAAGAATAAATAAATATTGCTATGTTATCTGGAAGCAGTTATTAATATGACACTCATACAACTCTAAGGGCAGTAACTTTACAAAATATCAAAGGTCTAATACTTTATAAAAATATATTTCAAAAGTAACAGGGTATTATCATAAAGTATTTTATTATTTTATTTTACGACTTTGTTTAATAAAAAATCAACTCTTTTCATCGTAGGATTTCACAATAAGCAAATGTGCTATAGCAGTTTCTTTTCATTCTTTTTTTTGCATCAGTTTTCCCTACTATAGGCAGAGCTGTTTCTGGAGGAAGGAATTAAATCATGCTTAGAGTTCTGCCCCATTATTTTGTACACTTCAAGATGGAACTGGAAATACCTTCAAATGGACATTTATATGGTAGCATTAAATAACTTCAAACTCAATGTGTTTCCTCAAGGATGAACTAAGTGTCCATATGCAATGTGTAGTTTGCTGTCAGGCAGAAGCACACTGAAGATCTTTAAAGGAAAGGGCTGATAATTATAGTTTTCAATACTAAAAGTTTTAGTCATGGCAAAGTATTTCTATTAACTGTTACATTCTATGACCTTTTTAATTCTGGGAATTTCATTGATTATAATTATTTTGGTAGCTAAAACTGAACAACAGAAGGGTATCAATAATAGCCTATAGATTTAAATGAAAAGCAAGACAAAGATGCCCTATGTGAGAACAAAATGCAATATTACATAATATTTAAATCCTCTGCAGATAGCCAGTTGCATATGTACAAAATTAAAATTAACAGATTTATGCCTTAGGCTGGGAAAAATTCCTTTAGTTCCTACTAGTGATGTCCTAATGGACAGCTTCAGTGCATGGTTGGGATGTATTTTCACATAATGCTATTTTGCCTTTCTTGCTGGCTTATTTTTTATAAGCAATGAAAATGCTTGGAAGAGAAAGTTTATAGAAAATGAAACTTTAGTCAAAGTAATTTTAAAGATATCACTACAAATTAGCACCTTTTTCAGAATGATCTACATATTAACTCAAATATCACATGTGAAATTGAACCATCTATTAGATGTAGATTAAAATGTAGATAACTGAAGGATTATGAAAATGTTAATTCTTTTCTGAAGGTAGAAGTAAGTAATGAAAGTTCAAATTCTGAAAGTAATCCTATACCCTACAGGGATGTGCAATAGAAATTTAGAGTACCTCATGATGGTACATGGGATTGCAGCTAACTTGTTTGTACTGACAGGAGAGAGCATCCTCATAGAGGCTCTAGAGAAAGGATGTTGACACTGGCTAAATGAGTATAGGTTTATCTATAATTTCCTTTAAAAGCCTTTTAGAGCATCTGTAAGTAAAAGTCCAACCGTGTTTCATTTGAAGACTTTAGCATTGCTAAATTCCTAGCCTCGCCGAGAACACAGTAGAATGAGGCCAGTCTGGAAAGTTATCAGTGATTATGTTAAACTTACTAATATCCATGCTTTGACTTCTATTCATAGACCATAGACTTTATATGTCTTTTGTAAGCTCCGTCAATATTAATATTAACATAATAAATACAAATGCTTATTGAGTGACACGCTGAACATCAGTAATATTTGGTAGACCTCTATGGTTATTAACATTGGTTAAACTTTGAATTGAATACATAGTGAAAGACTATCATAATTAAATGCTCCATCTAGTTAGCTATGTTTTATAGATGCATTTATGAAGAAATTCATTAACCTATGTAAATTTGTTGTAAAGTAGTCATTTTACTTTGAATTTCTAAGATCTTAATAGGATATTTAAGATAATATTTCTGGCAGTCATGTAGTGTTAATTTTCCACTATTCAGACTGTAGAATAGTTTATTCAGACTGTGCTATTCATAAAACAATAAATGTGAAAGTGAAACATGCAGAAAGGTAAAATATTCTTTGAAATGTATGAAAGAGAATACATTGTTTTCAAGATTAAGTACAAATTTTGACTGAATGAAAGCCCTAAATATTACAGGATTATTCCCTATTCACTATATCAAAATGAAGTGAATCTCAATTATTTAGCACTTAACTAATAATGAATATTTGTTACAGGTTCTTGAAAGAAAAAAAGTTTTTTCCTAAACAAATTAATTTGAATTGGTCTTAGAGTTGCTAAGATTTTATTTTACATAAATATTAATCATTACCTGGACTCAAATCCTATGTTTTTGCAATTCAAAGAAAAATAATACATTATTCTCCACTTGATCATAAAATTTGAAAAGGACAATTGGAGTGTAGGGCACTCCTACTGATTATACTGGAGGCGGGGGAAGCCTATGTTTTAATCATTATTATAGCATAAAATAAATGTAAAAAGTAATAATATAGAAGTAAGATGTAATTGCATACTCAGAATCATGTTTAATATGATCTGTCTACCAATTTTATTACTATAGAGAGAGTTAAAATAAGATTATTGATTTATGAAGAAGTGGAGAAGATACCTTCTTATACTGTCTTTTTTATTATTCAGTATTTTTACTTCCAGTAATCTACTGCTTTGCTGCATCTATATGAATAGGTATAGTTTTTGAGGAAAAGTGGAATTACATGATTAGTTTTTAAAATTTATTAATACATGGGTCTATTCAATATATTTTAATTAAACTGTGTGCTGATCTAGTCCAGGTATTAGTGTTAGAGTCTTAAAAACATAAAACTTTCAGGTTAATCTTAATATACCCACAGGTTTAAAAACCATGTGTGTGTGGATACATATATGTATATAGGATTAATGTTGTGCATAATTATTCTATTTTTCATTCTAAATTAAATTCAGTTAAGTATACCTTGTGTTATATAGCAAATATTGACTCATCTTCATTGAATAATAATTAAGAAATAAAGACATAAAATAACGGTAGTCCTTTCTGTTAATCTTCACAAGATCCTGTAATTAATTTATTTTAATCATTTTATTGAGGTATAATTAACATACTCAAAATTGTGCATATATGTTTATTATTTGATATTTTGTGTTTTATTAACAATTTTATTTTTCTTTTGTTTACATTACCATACTCATTTTAGAATACTGAAATCACACTCAAGCCTGTGTGTATTTCACACCACATCCCAGCAGAGTTCTAGTGCCTTTTACCACAGCCTTGATGCCTCCTTCCTTCCCTCCCCTTCCTTCCACCCTGGAAGTCATAGTCTTGTGTCCTGTGAATTATTTTAAGATTCCTCGGTTCATTTGTTTCATTTCTTTATATTCCTTTTTTTTTTCTTCTTATTTTGCTTAGCATGACCCCTTCCTGGTTCATCCAAGTTGTTGCAAAGGGCATAATTTCATCTTTTTTTAACAACTACATGGAATATCATATGTATTATATATTATATTATATATATAACCTCACAGCTTATTCATCTATTGAAGACATTTAGATTGTTTTTTTATGTTTTAACTGTTGTGAATTTTTGAATTGTGCTATATATGAACACGTGGGTACAGAAAATTTTTTGTATTTCTGGATATATGCCTAGAAATGGGATTGCTCAATTAAATTATTATATATGTATATATATACAGAGAGAGAGATTGAAATCTTTATTTTTTTGAGGCATCTCCATAATGTTTTCCAAAGATGTTGTGCTAACTTAATTATGAGACCTGATTGATAGATGGGTTGACCAACTATGTCATGGTAATTATCTCAAAATATATACAAACACCAAATCATCATGTTGTACACCTTAATCTTATGCAATGTTATAAGCCAATCCTATCTCCAGTAAGCTGTGAAATACCTATTATTTTGAAAGAATTAGGCCTTGACAGTATGCAAAACTATGTTTTACCTACTATTTTTCCCAACTGGATAACAGATCTTGGCATTTATACTTGTGATTTAATTTTTAATTTGGTGACTTTATTTTTAATTGAGGCTACTGCATCTCACATTCAGAAGTAATTTGATGATTAGACATGGAAGAACACTAAATTTCATAGAATTGTTTTTATTTTCCTCATCACTGAGGAGCTAGCAAATAAATGAATGTAATTACTGGTGCTCTAGCAATATTAGTAAGAGACCTGACATATAGAGTGCTTGCTTTGCACCAAAATTTGCTCTTAATCTAAGAAAAAACTCATATATACACACACACATTTATGTGTTTATATATGTATATGATGGTCTTATGAATTTGGCAGTATTATAAATCACATTTCCTAGAGAATGAAAATTAAATTTAGAGAAGCTGACATGCATTACTTTACATAGTTATTAAGTGGTAGCGCTTGGACTACAGCTTGTCAATCTAGGTTCATGGCCCTTGTTTTTTTTCTTCACATTGTTACGTCTGTTGTTTAATATTTGCTCCAGATGTATGTGGTCTCTAATAATCTTGTGTTATAGACAAGAAAACTGAGATCAGAGAGATGAACATTCCCTAAATTAAAATCCAATTAATAGCATAGTTTGTGACTACAAATTACATGAATTTGAGAAATTCACTGATAACTGGTTTTGGCAATTAATAATTTGATAAAAACAAAGATTAATTTATACATTTAAAAAGCAAAACTGAAGTCAAGTTTTCTGAAGTTAAATGTTTTTAAAGTAACTCCATTATATATTCTTAAATTTGGCAAGCAAAATTATTTCTAGTATTAAAGAATACCAAGTGTTTTTCTAGATTCAATTTATCAGAAGTGGAATTTTCTTAATTGCCAATGTGAGAGTACGTGTGAAATTAGAGACATATGTTTGCTTTGATTTTGTGTCACTTTGTTTTCAAAGATAAAACTATTTTTCCTGTGGAACTAATGGCCCTTGGTGTAATAACTAATGTATATTAAAAAATAAATGTTCTCTGAAAATATAGTTTCTCAAGAAGGAATGTATTTGTCTCTATGCCACACTACATTTAATATATTATTGTTTCTCATAATTATCACAGTAGGCCTTACTGTAAATAATTCTATTTCATATTTATATATGTGAATTTAAATAGTAGTATACATGAATGTATATGTATATATACATATTTAATATATACTTGTATCTGACATGAAGCTATATTATTTTCAACTAATTTTTATATAATCACTATAAATTAAATCATATTAAATATAATTTGTGTTGTAAAGCATACTTTTTTACTTATTATCATATTTTATTTTTATCTATCAGTTCCTTATTCACCAGAACTCAACAAAATTTCAAAGGAATAAGAGAGCTGGGTCCTTTTATAATAAAACCCACATGTTCTATGGAATCATCTATAATTAATTTTGATTATGTGATAAAAATAGATATCAAGCTAGATCATATTTTCCTTTTAAAAATGTATTATTTATTTGTGATATGTTTTGTTTGAGAGTGTGAGGACAGGGAACTGATTCATTATCAACCATAAATTATAAAATCACAGGCAGGAAGCTAAACTATTAGCTCCTTTGATTCAGGAACTCACTTTGACCACAGTTGGCAGCTTTTGAGACAGGCAGAAGGAGTTTCTATAGTCATATTCCTGCCCACCCCTCCCCACCTCAGGCAATGGAATATTAGTCCTCTGTCCCATATACCTTCTTTTCTCTCCCCCATCTTTTCCAGACTCCTCCTTTTTTTCCTTCATCTTTAAATATGCTGCTCAAAGATAGCTTTCTTTTTTCATTCTCAAGCTGTAATTTCTCTGACATGTTTATGTTTTAATAGGCTCAAAAAGTGGTTCCAACTTACGTCAAGTTAGGAAATTCTAGGAGAGTCATAATTAGTTCAATAAATGAATAAGACAACAACTCCTTTAAAAAGATGACATTGCTGTGCCTGCATTTTTTACTCAATAAAATCTGCTCCTTCAGAATCCTTGTTTCTAAATTAGTGAATGATGCTTCTCTACACCCACAGCCAAGCCACAAATCTAGCATTACATTTAATTTGACTGTCTTCTTTAGTTCATGTTACATAACAAATTGTATATTGTTGATTCTAAATTCTTAGTGCTTTTTGACTCTACTTTTAATAATTTTGCCATGGTTGCAGCTACCACATCATATCTTACCTGTATTATTAAAATATCTGAAAATGATTGCCTGCCTCTAAGAGAATGCTTTGAAACCCTTTCTCCGTGAGTTGCCAAAGTGAGTTTTTATCAAATGTAATTGTCATATCCTTCCCTCATTAAAGCCATTAGTCTCCATCCACTGTTTTCAAGATAAAAATATAGTTCCTTAAAATAACATTGTTCTCTATGTCAGTGAAACTCAACTTTGGTTGGTATCATTTACTGAGATGTATTTGGAAAGGTGGGATTTATTTTGAATGTCGTAACATCTACAGGATGATAACATTGCTTCTAACAGTACACAGGTGTTCTAATTTTTCCACATCTTCAACAAGACATATTTATTATATATTTTATAATGTCCATCCTAGCAGGTGCAAGGTGACATATTACTTTGGCTTTATTTTGAAATTTTTCAAATTATTTCATTTTGATATATTACTTTATAATGCTATATAGGTGTCACGAGAAGAGATAACACTTTGATAAATGTTTATATCGCATCACATCCAGGACCAGAGTTCTAGTACTTTTCACCACTATCAATTTGACCCCTTCTACTATATTTTCTTGACTCTTTCCCCTTTTGATAACAAAAATTTTGATATCAGAGTCTAGTATTTTTGTTATATTCAGTTAGTCTATTTACTTTGTTTCTTTATATTCTAATATACCAAATACCATCTGATATTTTTCTTTCTGATTTATTTTTCTTAGCATAATAAGCTCAAATCCTATCCAAGTTTTTATCAAGAATAATATTTTATCTTTCTGTAAAGTTGAGTAGTATTCCATTATATATATATATATATATTCATTCTTTAACCAATCACCTCATTTGCTAATGAACATTTACATTGATATCTTGTCTTGACTATTGTGAATTTCCCCACTATATACATATAGGTGCATATATATTTTCAAATTAAGATTTTCATATTGTTTAGATAGATAAAGTAGAATTTTTGGATCATATTATAGTTCTGTTTTCAGTCTTTGAGGAATCTTCACACTGTTTTCTATGTAGGCTGCATTTATTTACATTCCTACTAACAGTGTGCAGTAAATAGTTCCTTTTTTTCCACATCCTTGCCAACACTTAATTTTAGTCTCTTTGAAAGAGACCATTCTCAAAGGTGTGATGTAAAATATCATTGTGGTTTTAATTCACTATTCCTAGATGATAAGTGATGTTGAAGTTTGTTGATTTGCTTGTTAATCATCTGCATGTCCTTTTTGAGAAGTCTATTCAGGTCTTCTAGCCATTTTTGCTTTGTCATTGTTTTTGAGGTTTATGAGCTTCACATCATATATTTGACAAGGGGTTAAAATCCAAAATATATGAAGAATGTACTGTGGTTTTGATTTACATTTCTCTGATGATTAGTGATGAACTAATTTTTATGTACATCTTGACCATTTGTATTTCTACTTTAGATAAATGTCTGTTCAAGACCTTTATTTTTAATCAGTTTATTTTTATTGTTGTTTTGTTTTGCTTTAGAATTTAGAAATCACTTGCATGTTTTTGAGTATTCAGGTCTTATATGTGACTTATAGATATTTTCTCCCAATCATAGTTTGCCTTTTAGCTCTGTTGTTTGTTTCCTTTGCTGTGCAGTTGCTTTCAGTTTGATATAGCTCTGTTTGTCTATTTTCTTTATTTTGTTGTCTGTACTTTTGAGTGTAGCTTTTCTGGAAAGCAACATGGGAGTTCCTTAAAAATTAAAAATATAAGTCCATAAAAATATGATCCATCACTACCACTTCTAGATATTTATTCAAAAGAATTGAAATCAGTATTTACATTCCACATTCACTGAAGCATTATTTACAAAAGCAAGAAATAGCCTCAAATGTTTATCAGTAGATGAATTTATAATGAAAATGTGGGATATGGTTATATCTGAATCTTCTTTGAATTGTGATTCAGTCTTAAAAAGAAGAAAATCCTGTCAAATGCAATAACATGGATGAACCCGGAAGACATTCTACTAAGTTAAATGATCCTTTCATAAAGGAATTAATACTTTATGATTCCACTTAAATGAAGTACCTAAAATAGTCAAACTTGCAGAAGCAGAGAGTAGAATGGTAGTTACCAGAGACTTAGGGGAGAAGAAAATGCAGAGCTGCTGTTCAATAGGTATAGTTTCTTTCATTCAAGGTGAATATGTGCTGCATAACATTAAGCATATTGTTAGCAATTCTGTGAATTTTCAGTATATTAAGAGGGAAAAACTTATGGATTTTTTAATCACAATTTAAAACAACAAAAAATTCAAGAATATTAAATATGTGGGAGAATCACATACATCGCGAAAGTATCCACCCGAAATGCCAGTAATGATATCATTAGGAAGCACTGTGGTGGTTGATAGAATATTGAGAAGCCCATATAAAGTTCTTCAGAGCAAACTAACATAATGGGATGGAAGAAATCAAATGGGAGTTAACTTTTTATATGCTTCATTTTCAATGCTGGTACAATTGTAGTTGATATTACTGTTCCATCTCAATGATTTGTAGGCATCTAAGATGAAAAAATACATGAAGCATAAAGAGTAGAGTATCATTTTAAAAAGAAATCTGTTTACATGTAAACAGAGCTCTGTTCTTTGAGTTGAAGAGGTTGTTGACAGATAATAAGAGAAATACTTCAGATTTTGAATAATTGATAAGCTGAATAGAGAAAATGTTAAGTATTGGACATCCAAGAAAAGAGTAAATGAAAAGAGGGAGGGAAAAGCCCTAATGCGGTCAAAGAATCCATGAGCTTCAGTTTAATGGCTCTGTCGTGTCATGTTCTTCAGAGAGGTTAAAGATATATACAAGATTCAAAATAAATCCATTTGATTTATTAAGTATAAAATATTTCAGAGAGTAAATATTCCAAAAATATGGTCAGGTTTGCTTTCAATGATTAAGAAAAAAACCCCAAAAAACAGCCTTGTAACTATGAAACCATGATTATAAGACAAGGGACTAAAAGCAAAATCTTATTTAAGAAATTTGGTAATAGAAATAAATTTAAACAATGAGTGGTGACTTAAATAAGTATGAGGAGATGAGCTAACATACTTTTGTTTACCAACATTTGGATTTTAAGTTGTTAATCTTCTGTTAGCAAATATGTATGATCTACCTGTTACAGTTCATGTGAACCTTTGTATCACAAGCTCATTTGTAATGCAAAGGCACTCAAACAGAAACATGCATGTTCCAGCCTCCACAAAATCACCTTCTCATTGGCTTTTGAAATCTAGAAGGCATCACATTGAAAACTATCTACTACAGCTCTAGGGATATCATGGCACTTATGACGATCTAATGTGCTTCCCAGAAAGTTTACCTGCCTTTCAGGTACTGTGCTTCTAGGATTGATAAAGAATAAAAATATGCTGCTATGTGTTATGTATGCCAGTTTGTCATTTGGAGGCCCCCTGTAGTCCTAAAATATGTCAGACAAACTTAGGCTAAGTAACATCTCTTGTAGGAAAAGATGGAAAACTAAAATTATAAAAATAATTCTGAGAGTCCCATAGCCACATCTCCAAACCTAATTATTTATTAGATTTTTATGTTGCATTGCTCTTTGGAATTCTCTGTAGAATATACCTAATGAGTATTCAGAAATTTTACAATATCACAATGAGAAAAATCAATAAATGTTTATCGTTGCATGCTTTATGCAAAGTGTTGTATTTACAAAGGTGGAGAAAATAGCTTGTACTTGCTGTCATCTAATTTGCTTTAGGATTACTTCAAAATCACAGAACACAATCAAAATTCTGTTCCTGAAACTTTACTAAATTCATACAAGCAAATAATCTTTCTTCTGATTTGTACCTCTTCATGTGTATCTCTAATAAAATATTGAAAGATCTTACTGGCTGCTGACATATGTATCTGCCAGTTGTCCCTTGTAGACTGTGCACTATTGGATGACTTACATGCACATACAAAATATTGATAAACATTATTTGAGATTCAATAACATTTACATATATTATAGTATCAGATAAACCACATTTTATTTCTAAATCACTAAGTGACTAATGAATTTGGGTTTCCAAAATATTCTAAATTCTAATAAAAGTAGTACCATAAGTATCCAAAGCGATGGTTTTATTGTTCAACATTGTTATATTATAATTTTGCATTTTTATTCAGCACAGAGGGACATAAATAAAGACATAATACACTTACAGTGAACTAATCATAAACAAGTAGAGGACTATTGAATTCTGTATTGAATTTTTATTGGGAAAATTATAACTAAAAAGGAAATACTATTTCGGTGATTTTTATTTAAGGATCTAACTCATTTGTATAGTGGTATATTTCACCAATTAGGTGGTGGCTCTCAAGCAATACAGTTGTAATGATGGAGAATCTAAGAAAGAATCTTGGCACTTAGGAATCAGCCATTCCCAAAGAGTTTATGAAAATTTATATATATACACACACACACTGTATAGAGAGAGAATTATATATAGAATATTTAACTCAACTCTGTCCTACACAATTGTCTGTTTCAGCATCATCATCATAATATGGGAGTCATTATTTAAAAGATTGTTAGATGCAGTTCTTCCTACATTCTCAGCATTATCAGAGTCTCCAAAAATGGAGAACAAAGCAACAGATTGCAAGGAATTTCACATTGTTCAGTGAGATTGGGGCCCATCTCATCCACTGAAGACATACAAGGCAGATGTACAAAATTAGTTGAACTATGGTTATGTAATTGCCACCTCCAGTTTCTACAAAACATTGGAAAAGTCCAGGTGAATGTTTTTGTAAATAATTGTTTATGTCTGTATACTCCAATGTGTGAGGAAATAATGGCCCTTGTCCTCAATTCAGAAAGGTACTTCATGGGGATATGCTTCAAAAACCTGACATGTGTACCCAGGAGTTGGGAAACAAAATGTTTCATGTTTGACTTAAATATGAAAGTTTAAAATGCCAGAAGCTGTGGCAAGACCTACTTACCTATAAGTAGAGTGAAAAAGAACTGTTTGCAAGTTGTAAGTTGTAAATTGCCTTTTCATTCACTGAACAAGGCATGATGTGTTTGTGTGCGTGTGTGTGTGTATATATATGTGTATATATATATATATACACATATGTGTGTGTGTGTGTGTGTGTGTGTGTGTGTGTGTGTGTATGGACTAGTGTCTACCTACAGAGGAAAGGGAGAAATAGCAATAATTCATCCCTAAAGGATGTCTTCCAAGAGGGTATACACAAGTTTCCTGATGGAGTGGTAGATGACTTAAGCCAAAAGGCTAAAAAAGATTCCTAAGTGGCTAGAATAGATGCTGAAGAGTCATATAGGCTTCAAGCGAAATGCATTCAGGAATTTTGAGCTTGAAAAACAAAGGACTCTCTAAAAGTGACCCACGAAGTGAGGCGCAGTCACCAAGAGCTCAAGATTGTGAACACAGACTAGACTCTTTGACTAAATTTCCTCAATCTTGCCCCTACCTCTCACCCAAACATTGGAAGACTCAAACAGCAGCCAATGAGTGAGTGAATAAGCAAAATGCTAAGAGAAAAGAAGCTAGCTAAGCTCTTGTATCAGTTTCCCAAGCAAGTGTCCTAACTTTGCGTAGAGAAAAGATTAAAATCTGAAAAAACATTCAAAGTTTTGACATTATTCTGGATTCTACTAATTGCTGAAATATTAGTATTTATTTGACTTTGGAAGACTGAAAAGCTTACAGAAATATTCTGTCATTTAATCTGGGGAAAGAAAAAGGAATCCAGGGAAAAGACATAAAAATTCAGTGATAGAGAAGATTAAAAAAGAAAAAGAGTTCTATTTGCATCCTACTGAACTTAGCTTAGGTAATAAAGCTAGTCCACAGCCTAGGACATCAAAGTGATCACTTTTTTCAGAAGATACCACTAACAATAGTTACTGGAATATTTGGTGTATTTGGCTGAACTATGTATTTTCCAAAACCACATAGGCAAAAAAAGTCCACAGATTTAACTCAAATTACCAGATTTTGAAGTTTTATAAATCATGTACGTAGTTGAAAATTCTGTGATACATATTTTGTATATTTGAAAATGTAGAAGTTGCCAAATCCAAGTTGATTGTTTTCTATACAGCATTATAATATGCACATTAAATCTAAAGAAGCCCTGTAATATATGATGACATGAAAAAAGTATGCAAAATACACATTTATTATTAAGGAATAAATCTGGATACCAACTGTAGTCAGGTGTCTATCAGAAAACCAGAACTGAACAGGAATTGGAGTAAAAAAAAATATTCTATAGAAAGTTATGAAGTAGTGAGAAATGACTAACTGCAGATAACTGTGATGAATACAGAAAGAAAAATAGCAGCCACTGTCTCTTCATCTGAGGTATAGCCTCCAGGGAAGAAACAAACTTGGAAGCTATCTTTCCCCCAAATGTCCATTAGACCTCAATGCAAAAAGGACAATTCTGGGGTTGCTTAGGTGCCAGAGGCCACAGGTGGCAATCAGAAGTGTCCTGTGAACCACCTGATGATGGGAAAGCTGCTCATAAGGACACTGCTGCCTGAACCTGCTGGAGTGAATGCCACTGGCTGCCTCCTGAGTAGCTGTTACAGGGTCCAGGGTTGGAAAAGAAGAAAACAGAAGCGCACCGGATTCAAGGAGTCCCATTCTCCGCCAGTGTCCCTCTGGCGCCATCTACTGACAATGTTTAAATATTGTGCCAGCTGGCGGAAGAAAATCTGCAGTTCGGAAAAGGAATGAAAGATGGTTTTGGAACTGAGGCAATAAAATGATAACTAGTATGCCAACTTTGTGATGGAAAATGTATAAAATATGCAAGGATTATAGATAGATGGATGTATAGACATATATAATATATGTAGAGATATAAAATACTTTGGCAAACGGAAAACTAAAAAGTATCACGTTATATAGCTATTTTTATATTGAAAATTTTGAATGGAATGAGAGTAACAGGAGGACTAATACATTACTGAGGTTCTTTATGAAATTAAATTTAATATGATACATATCATTTAGTGAAAATATAATAGGTTATACTAGAACACATATATATGACTGAGAGCAAAGATTTTTTCATGTTATCAGAAGTCTCCAAATTTAGCTCACAAAATCAAAGACAATTAATATAATCAAACCATTATTTCCTCTGCTGCAATAGCTCTCTCTAAAAGACTGGGTCTCAGGTGTGCCTGGGTGGAGTAGTGGTTTAGTCAACTGCTTTCAGTCAAGAGCACAGGACCTGGGTTCAAAACCCTGGGGCAAAGGTGAAAAGCAAGATGAATAACTCTATCATTAAAGTGCTTCTTCCCTCTCCCTTCCTGTCTCTGCTGACCTTAATTTCTGCCAGCACATTTCTTTAAAAAAAAAATACTGGGTCTGAAAACTTGATGTAGTATAATTAATTTTCTGAAAATTAATCTCTTTTAAAGAACAGATGCTGTTAGATTATAATAGCTGTTTAAAATATTATGATCTTTGAATTGTTTCTCTGTCTATCCATGCATGTCCTATTAATGCAGTATTTCTCCAAGTGTGGTCCCAGGACCACTAATGTCAGTATAACCTGGCAATTTTCTAGAAAATAAGTTAATCAGTGATCTACATTCTACCACCTGTATGAGAAGCCAGCCTATCGACCCCAGGAATCTCTTTTCAGGTGACCTTGAGGTGATTCTCAGGAAGCTAATGTTTAAGGACCACTGGTAGGTTTTGTTAACAAAGGTTTTCTTCATTATTGCTCCAGATTTAAAAACATATAATTTTAGAGGTCTACTTGAATATGATGTATTCTCAGGGATACTTCTAATAGTTTCTAATTCATTTATGTTATGCCCATTGACTGAACGATTATGAACATTATGGTATCTGAAAGTTATTATGCATAGAAAAAATAACATTAAAATACTTAAACATTCTTATTAAAAATAGCTGTGTAATTTAAATATTGTTTTGCTGCAGATATTGTAATTTTGCCAGTTGGAATATTGAAGCAAATATCACAGTCAACTACTACTATCACATGTTAAAATTGAGCTTTTTATGAATTCAAATACTCGTTTTCTGCGAAAATAAATTCTAATCACTTTCAAAGATTTCTAGAAGTATCATACTGCAGAATAGAATCTAATTTTAATTGATAATCAAATAGATGTAAAATTCTGCAGAGTAATGGCACAAACCTATTCAAGACAAAGATTCATGAAACTGATGCTCTATTTTGGAATACATGTAATTTTAATGCAACATTGAGTTTTAATTTTAAAACAGCATGCACTGTTTGCTAAGAAAGTACTAGTTTCAAGTTAAGTTTTCTCATGTGTACATCTTGGGCATTGTATTTAAAGCAGATCTAATGTCGTATGAACTTGGTCGAAAATCTTCATGTTCATATGTAATCTAGTTACAGTCAAAGTCCTACTGTCCTAGGTTTATCTTGTCTTTAATGTTGAGAATTGTGGGGAGGAGTAGACCAAAATGTGAGAGACCATCTATTTTAGTTGCTATAGTTTTTATCAAGTATTGCTTGCCTTGATTTCTGTACTGGAAAATGTCCACACATATCTAGGGGACCATTCGTGCTCCACCTCCTATTTCTTAGAGTAAATGTTCAAGTCTTATTCATATGTTCAGAAATGCTTAGCTGCTATTGCATAATTGCAAGCTATTTCATTTTTCCATTGTTACTTTCATATTTTGTTTTTGTCTTTACTTAGTGATATTCACTTCAGAGTGTATTTTTGACAGCATACTGAAATCTAAGGTACTGAATTCTCAACATTCTCAATAAAAAAGACAGATACCTTCTTGTGCTTTCCATTTGAAGAAACAGAATCAGAGCCTTGATTCTAATTGCACTTATGGTTCTGTTTCTTGATTCAGTGATACCCCAAAATAAGATTTCCATGGTGAAACATCTCCTCTTGATATTTTGCAAGCATTTGTAGGAATGTTATTCTTCCTATAAAACAGGTTTTAAAGAAAGTATCAGGAAATTATTGAGTGATTATAAGTTACCTACAGATAGATAGGTGAAGGCAGCACGTTTCTGAAGACTTTGCTTATTAGCTGAATAAATTTCTGCCTGCTGTTCTTAACACAAGCACGTAATCATTTTTTTTTTTTTAAATCTCCAGTTTCCATTTCATTATCTTAATTCTAAAATCTTATTCTTCTCCAAAGGCATGCAATCATGCTTTTAATCTAGAAAGTACTTTCTTTAATGTACATTACTATATGCTAGAATTTAAAAATTTTCATTTTTCTGACAAATTCTCTACAATATTGCCTTTAAAAAATTAATTCTTTATGTTTATATTGAAAATTTCATGTACTCCTTTTTTTTTTTTTACTAGCTCTATGAGGTATGATAGACAAATAAATTTGTATATATTCACATGGTAGAAGATATTTTCTTAAGATACAAAACCTTATGATTTAATATGTATATCACTGTGAAATAATGACCACAATCAGGTTAATTAGCATATCCATCACCTCACTTACCCTTTTGTTATTAATGTTGAAAATAACATCTAAGCAAATTTCATACATATATATGTAATGTAGTATTATTAACTATAATCACCTTATTGTATATTAAATCCTCCAAACTTCATCACCTTATGATTGAAAGCTTTTACCCTTTGAACAGCATCGTCCCATATCCCCCACCTTTAAGACTTTGGCAACCACCATTCTACTCTGTTTCTTTAGATGACACCACTGAGAAGATACAGTATTTGCTTTACTGCATGTGTTTTATTTCACCTGAGATAATGTCCCTCAGGTTCATCGAAGTTGTTGCAAATGACGGAATTTCCTCCTTTAAATGACTGAAAAATATTTCACTGAATGCACCCTGGTGGAGTAGGTGTTTGGTGCAGTCCATATACATCCCCAGGTCCCTGGTTCACATCCTGGGTCCAGTGGGAACAACCCAGATGTACAACTAAATACAATGTTTCATCTTCCTCTCTTTTCCTGCCTTCCTGCCTCTGCTCATCTTCATTCCTACCTATACCTTTCTTTTAAAAATACATGTATATCTATCATCTGTCTGTCTACCCTCTATAACCATTCTCTGCATCTGCACTTTGGTTATGTTTCCCTGCTTCCATCTTTTGAAAATCAGATACTACTATTAAAATGAATCTGGTGCCGAGTAGCATAATTTGCTTTAACTAACTGGATTCCTTAGCTTGTTTGTGCTTGTACTAGTATAGCATGAGAAACAAAAATTCAGAGAACTTTACTTGATATAGATATTTTATTGAGCAAGAAACGTCACAATTAGGAATATTTCAAATATAAAACTGCTATGACTCTGAAGCATAATGTTGTAGTATGATTCATAAAGTAAGAATGAGAAAGTTATTTAACCTTTGCAATGATTAGTTATTACAGTGGGGTTTTCCAGACAGTAGGGGATTGGTTGAAAGTAATGATATTACATCATTTTAGAAAGCTGTCTTAAGTTTCATTTTATGATTATCAGAGGCATTTACAAGAAATAAACTAAGTTAAGTTTTACTGTGATTATTAAATGAACCAAAAATAAGCTTGACTAAATTTTGCTTACATGGTCTAAATGGTTTTGTCTGCTCAGGGGATCTTCAAACCCATTTACATTTGATTTTATTTTAGTAAGAGATTTTTCTGATCACTTTTAAGAGAATAAGCTTGGTACTAAGAATAACCTTGGTACGTCAAAGCTTTCCAAACTCAGTGAACATATAGATACCCATGCTCTTTCTTATTGGGCTCTCATCTTTTAAAACAGGATGAAGAGTAAGTTCTGAGATTTAAGATCAGGATACCAAAGGAATAATGTTTTCATTTTTTATCACTTTATCACCTAGTACAGGAATCAATTAGACAATTATTTTAACAGATTGCAGTCATAGCTTATAGCTCAAAACTGTTGCCCCTGTTGATATAGTTTATCTCTTTTTGAGGTTAGGGGATGCACACACACACACACACACACACACACACACACACACACACACACTTATTTATTTATTTTTTATGCTGGAAGTGTGGTATAAGGGAGCACAAGTTCCCCAGCTGTGTTTGTGAGAATGATGGTAAACCATTCATGCTTCCATGCCATTGTTACAGGATGCATTTAGTCTCCTTATATAGACTTTAAATGTCAAACAATGTGCTCTATCCACCTTCATGCTGGCACTATTGCTATGTACCAAGAGGTCATATCATTACTTTACCTGGATGACATTTTTTGAATTGTACAGTATGTGATATGACAAGTGAATGTAATGGTTATGATAGCATTCTTGTTTTTTTTTTCCTGTAATGTATGACTATTGATTTTAAGTGATAACAGAAGACATCCTGTATTCATAGATCAGACTCTATAAACCTTTTTATAGTATGCTGACAGAGACTACAGACATGAAAAGAAACCTTTACCTGAATATGTATATTTTTTTCTCAAAAATGATTTGCTTTACTCTCTAGGGCTCCAGTGTAGCAATGATTGACCAGCTGGTTGGAAAGATCCTCAAGGAACCGTGCACTATTGGAAATCAGCTTTGGTTTCTATTCCTGGCAAGTTGGTTATTTGCTGTTAGCAGATGAGGAACAAGGTAAGATGTTGCATGAATGGCTTCATCTCTGCCATCATGACTACTGCATTCATGTCGTGATCAATATTGTAATCAATATTGGGGTGGTTAAGTTCAGCTGGCTAAAAAAATGTTGTAATTGTCCTTAGCAATTCCCTCAATTAGTCATTCATTTCCAAGTGTTTAATATTCAGATTTTTATAGGTAAACATTTAAAAAAATGGTTCCTCTATTTTATGTTAGGAGCTATTGTCTACTACAGGAAATGGATCATTATTGCCATTTGAAGGGAAGGTGATCCAGGCATGAAATCCAACATTAGCATTTGCTTTCTTGAAACTTTTTTACTTCTAGTAACAATTGCCAAAACTTGGAAGTCCCAGGAGTAGGTACTGACTAATGAGAAAAAATTTTATTGGGAAGTGTTTAATATGACATGTATGGAAGGGATATAAAGAAAGCAGGTTTTGGACAGAGTAGAAATGTTGCTAAACTATCTCCATAAAGGACTTACGTTATTTTACAGGAGTTCTCAAGCCAGATAGCTTTGCCAACTTACCCTTCATTGAAGCAAAGTAGCTGTGCCTTTGTATTCTTAACTTGATACTTTATTGCATATAGTCTTCTTCTGGAATACAGAGGGCTTTCAAAAACTCAGTTCTTCAAAGGTCCTTATAACCAAAGGTTACCTTCTTGGCAGTAGTTCCAGTACCTAGGAGCAATAAATCTTTCATTAATAAAGTATTGGAAGGGGTCAGAAAAGTTGATCACCTTTCCTCTGTGCCTGTTACGTTGATGGTAGCATTGTGTTGTCTGTATTTAGATACAAATAATCACAGACACACAGGATTATAGAAACATGTTTCTGAATCTTTTTCCAGTAATTGATTTTTCTAACATTTTCTCCCCTGAACTTGTTCTTTGCAGTATGTTTTTACAGATACTGTGCTTGTCCTCTCCTTTTCTATTTCTCACTGAATGAATATGTTTTTCCTGGTTCAGATGTTCAGGGATTAGTAATTTCAAAATTTGTGGATAGCTTACTTTCACATTGCAAAAGTCTCTTTCTTAGTAACCACAAGCACATACTGCTTCCTGCAAATATGGCATTTGTATGTCTTCGGTGACTCTTACTCCCTCACTTTCTCTGAAATTTACTGGGTTGGACTGGCTTCTGCCAACATCCAGCTCAATTTATATTTTCTTACATCTCACTACTTCTTTATGTCCTTTTTTTCCCCCCCTTCTGTACAGGCATTGATTATTATGTACTACAGCTAGATTCAGAACCTGGAATCTAGTTTATATTTATCCCTACTTCCTTATATGGGTACTCTGAAGAAGTCATTGTTCTTGGTGGTCCTTAAAATTACTATGGATTTATAAAAACTATCTTTGAGTTTTTACTTTTCTTATTCTTATAGTTTTTGAGTGCCACTTCTCAAAAGAAAAAGGACATTTTCTAATGAATATAAATGCTGGAAGCTGATCAATACTTATATTAGAATAAGCTCCTTAAAAGTTCTTCTATATAAATGTAATTGAACTTGCAGTAGATTTTAAAAGTAAGTTGGGGAAAATTGGCAGCCTTGCAATAATAAGTAGTCCAATCTATTAACTTGACATCTATCCTAGTGATACTTTATATCTTTTAATACAATTGTACTTAATACCTCAATGTATATTCTGCTATTGTGAATAGTATTTTTATTTCTATTATATTTTCTAGGTGATTATTGCTGATTTATGGTAATGCTATTCATTTTTGTTTGCTGAGCTAGTATCTGACAATCTTGTTGAACTCTCTTATTTTTATAGGTTACTAAGGGTTGCTATTGATTCTCAAATATTCTGTGCATTTTATTTTCCTCAGAATATTATCCCACTTATTTTTATCATCTTCCTCTAAGTTTGTGTTTTTCAACTGTAATTCAATTTGTTTGTGTGAATGAAACTCAGAATTCTAGTGTTTTTCTAATATTTGCAGATATTCCGTGGATGTTTATGCCATTTCCTATGTGATGTTGATATATGACCTGTATTAGGAATGGCAGAATTCTCACAGATTACTAGTTCTGAGTGATATTAAACTCTTTGAGATGTTGAACATTATCAAATGCCTTCTTTATGTTAATTTACAATTTATATCTTGATTCATTACTGGTAAGACACTTTTAATGAAAATTCCTCTTAAAAATCACTTCTGGTTTCCTTAACTAAAACTTTTATGGTGATGAAACATTTTATAAGTACAAAGATGGACTCAATTAAATAATATATAATCATTTAGAATTTTAGTTGTAGAACTTGGTTGTTCTCCCCAGTCCAGGGGTCAAACCTATGTCTTTGAGATGTATGTGAGCTGCTCTTTGAACTGAGGATGGTAACTAAACCACTACTCCACCAGGGTACACCTATTGTCCCATTCTTACTAATTTGGATAAGTTTATTTAACAAATAAGATATTTCTATTTTTTTCATTTTTCAGATTTCTTTGATAATTTGACAAGGCAGTGTTTTAAAGGTATAAAAATATATTATTATGTGGGACTGTGTGTTGAAATGGGGTGAGATCAGTGAGCATTCTCTAACAGCATTTCAATAGCTGCCATATTATTTATTCTACATTGCTGATGTTGTCATTTTACACTTTTCCAGAAGAGTTTTTTTCATTCTGTATAACTTGAGAATAGTCACACATTATTTTGTGTTAGTATATGTGCATATGTATATGCGCATACATACATTTATTCATTTATGTGTGCATTACATATATCTGCAAATATATTTTGTCTAGATTAATTTTATCTTTAATTCTGTATTTTTTTTGGTATTTTCTCTCATAGAAGTTCAAGTTTTGCTGGAGTTATGCTTGTATTATTGCTGAAAGTTTTATGAATTCTAATGTTATTAGACTGACTCTTCAACTTTCCTTTGACTTTTTTATGTCCCTTGTACTAGGTTTATGAGAGGAACTTGATATCTGATGTCTTTCCAAGAGTTAGGATCTTTTAGGAGTCAATATCAGGAAAAAATTTCAAAACATCTAGATAGGGATGTTGTTGAAGAGTTATAAAATGGGGAATTTTTTGCTACGTTAAGTGTTTTTAGCTGTTTGTGAAAGACTTTTTGCAAATAGTGCCTTAATAATTACGACTTAGTCTCAGCTCATGAAAAGTCTGGAGTACAGAATTTATTGACATCGTTTTAATAAGTAAGTTTTGTCAGAACTTGGGGGTGATCATGTTACTTTACTTTGTGTAGTTTTAGTCCTTAAAGTTAACCTACATTAAACACTTAATGTGTTAATATATTAAGTTGTTTATATATTGAATGCCCATGGAAAAACTATGACGTGGGACTTGTTTCTTGATCAGACAATACTGCAGGAAATAAAGATCATTATTAAAATTTGTTGTATTATTTACTAGGGGACACTGAGGCACAATCAATGAAATAATTGTTTGTCTGTTTGTTTTCAATGAAATCAAAGTGTCTCAGCAAATACCAGAAAGCATGTCAGTCTTCTATTAATATATAAAAATTAGGAAATAGAAGTAATAGTTTCTAACACTAAATGTTTGTGGAAGGATGAAAAAAGATCAATATTAAATTAAAAATTAATGGAAGAATTTAGTGAAAGATAATTATAAAAATTTGCTGGAAGTGACATGATTATTATTAAATATATGCATATGCATGTATATACCTAATGAATATGTACATGTGCATGCATATGTATATATTATACATATATGCCAAAAAGCCTTATAAAAAGAATACATAAATGAAATTACTCCAGTAGTTTTGTTTTCCTTCTTTTAGACTAGATTTTAATAATAAATAAAATCAATTAAAACTAAATAATGCTCATATTCTTAATTACAAGATCTAGTTATATTGAACACTTTAGGCTAAAAATATTCAAAATCATTTATGTGGGATAGAAAATGAATTGTTCTGGAAAAATACAGTGTAATCAAGATGAAAATCAAGAGTATTTCTTGATCATTAGAGGATTATTTTGATCAGAGATAATGTAACAAGATCAGAAAAAGATTTCCATTCAAATTTTAGAATTGTTATAAAAATTGTAAGGAAAAGTTAATGTTTACTGTGCAGTAAGAGAATCAATGCAACCAAAAGTATAACATAAAGCTTTATGGAGAATACAAGATTATTTGGAAAAACATCTCGATATTCACATATCTTTGTAAAATTCATGCAATTATAGTTAGATGAACTTTAAGGAAAAGAAAATAAGCTCATGAATATTTAAGCTGTTTAAGGATGAAATGTAAGAATGAATCAGGATGATGAAAAATTTGAATTGTGCTAATTTTCTCTTCTATGAGTGACTCTAATCTTCTGCGGACAGAATTTTAGTCTGTATTTTCTCTACATTTTAAAACAATTTTCTTAATGCTGACTAAGCAGAATTCAAGAATTTTCAATGATTTAATGAAAGTATTTATTAAAAATTTAAAATATAATCATATCCATAAACGATAATTAATAGATGAGTAGTGATTGAAGAAGATTCTGTAACCAAGATTCAGGTACCCTGTGACTTAAAGGAGAATATCCAGAACTTGCTTATAAAACCTACATGAAGAACTACTGAAAGAAAATCTTCCAGGTGAGAAGATAAACTCCATGGATTCTGTATTATTTGAAATTATGTTTGCTTCATTATTAGATTAAATTTTATATTCATCGTTTAAAACTTCTGAAAGCTCAAATTTGTATAATAGATTTGTAATTCCATAAAGTTACTGTAAAATAAGTTGAAATGCAATCAAACATATTATACATCATTAATTTGTTATAATATTCAAGGTTAGTCTTGAAATGTATATGGATTATGTACTACTGAATATCTGGATATCATAAAAATATTAATAATCTGGATCAACCATTTGCCATTTAAAATCTTTGGGATATGAGATGAAAGAAAAGTCAATATTTTTATCAAATTCACAAGCTGACTGTGATGCAAAGTGAAATTTTATAATCACTGATTACTAAATTGCATTGCCATAGAGGAAATGAAAAAGAATAAAAATGAAATATAAATATTTGGTTGATATTTAATCTAAGGACACAAAACCAAGTTTTTATGCCATAGAGGCTTAGAACTGTGCAGATGACAAAAGACTAATAGATGACAGGATGGAATGAATATATATAGAAAAGGGTAGATCAAAAAAGGGTAAATCAGAAGAGAGAAACTGGACAATTAAAGGTACTTCTTTTTGCTCGGGCTAGGTGGGGCTATGTTTTACTAACTTTCAAGAATTCAAACTTACCATACGGAAGAAAATTTTTATTTTTTTTGAATTTACCAGCAGCAGGTATTGGATAATATTGTTCACAATATGAAGACAAAGTCAGGGCCCATTAATAATGAAAGAGACATTTGAATGAGAACATTTAGTTGGCTCAGTGGAGTGTTTCAGAGAAAGACTGTTGAAGTTATATTTTGTTGGCAGCTATAACGTTAGAGAATTAAAATGATCTGACTGAATTTTTAGATGAAATTACTGTGTTTTTGCATCTTAGAATTGTTCTCATTTCCTGTGGGCAGTAGACTAAGATTATTCTATTTTTCCCTATTTTGAATGAAATAGATTGATAAATATGCAAACTTCAGTGCTGGGAGAACACATTTTAATAAAAAGAAAGGTATTTCATGTTACCATGGGACACATGCACTCGGGGTTTTGCTTGGATTTCCCTAAGTTCTAACTACATAAATTCATTAGCAACAATCATGAGCATCTGTTAATTTATCATTCACTTGTCTCGGGAGTGGAATGCTCTCTGATAAAGAAAATCTCAGAAGAAGCTGCCATTGTGCTCAGTGACCAATGACTTGGCAAGCAGTAATTTGCTCATAAGAGAAATGATTGTCTCCATTAGACTAACCCACTTAATGATACATTTTTCTATTAGTAAATTTTACTTCCTTATCAGGTTGTCTTGCTATAGTTATCACCTCTATGAACTCTTAATTCATGAGGACATGCTTAGCACTTTATTAGTAAACCATTGTCTTACTTTTTTTCATAATACCTAAGCCAATCTATAGAACTTTGGTTCATGGTGGTTACTGCAGAATAGGAATGCCATTCTTAAGAATTTTGACTCTTCCTTTGGTGAGATAAGATTTTCCTTTATAATCTATGACTCAGATGAGAGTTGCTGACAACAACCATAAATAAATTTAAGTTGCCTTAGTAAACCTTGAAGTCTAAAACTCCAATGAGAGTGTTTACTGGAAAATACTCATAACTAGATTCACTAATCAACTATGGTATTGGTTACTTTAATTCTTTTAACATGTAAGAAATGAGTAACTCAAATGAAGAGTTTATTTTATCACTTGCTGATTACTTCCCAGGCTTTCTGTTGCGGAGGGTTCTACTCAACTTGTTTGTTCAGATGAATATTTGACAGAATTAACTAAAGACCAGATGCTAATTGTGTTTTTGTTAACATCCAAAAATGATGGTCACTTGTTTGTTCTCCTTCATTATAGCAATGTATAAGCTATGAATGAACAGTATATCTTTACTAGGAAGTGAAATTTTCTTTAGACAAGAAAATTGCCTGGGAATTGTGGCCTGAGATTCTTTCCTAGGTCATGAACAGACCGATTATTTTAACCTGTGATTGGATAACATCTCATGTAAGACAAGTAATTTATTTGATACAAGTGCTATAAAAGATCATTAATATAAATATATATTTGGATAATACTTGAAGTTCGTCTTATTGTAGGGTCTGTCTGACTCACTGATAACATAGTAATATGGAGCATAACATCTCCTTATCCTGGTGACTTGGGTATATTGAATTCCCTACTAAGTGAAAGAAGCCTGGTATTTGATTTCCTTATGGACAGATGCGGAGCAGTAAATCGCATTGCCAAAGGGAACATACTAAAAACTATTATCATAGTTTCTATTAAAATTTCAGACATTATTGATGCAATGAATTTTAATTAGTTAGGCCACCATAATGCACAGTGAAATATAAACACTACTTTTTTTTATCAGCTTGTCAATGCTGATAAATTGGACAATAAAATAGTGCAGTGCCTGTATTAAGTATGGTATAACAAACAATTATTTTTATAATATTTATTTTGTTTCACAATCCTAGAAGACTTTGGGAGTACAATGAGTTTAAAAGTACATTTACTCTACCATTTTAATGACCACTATTAGGGGTTATAATAAATATTCCTATCAAGTATATTAGCATACTAACTCTGAATTTGAGTGGCAATGAATGTCTATAATAATTATGCAATCAAAAGCATAGTAAACTTCTTTCAAAGAAGTCGTCTCAGATGAGACAGTCTCAAAAAATTAGTTCTGAATTGCAAGAAGGTTGTTTGTTTATTTAGGTCCATGTATAACTAGGGTATCTAAATATACAAATTTCTTAGTACTAGTTAGTTTTCTAAGACATTGTACCTTATTGTTAAGCTAGAGCTAGGAAAATCTCAGGAATATTTGGACACATTGGTGTCACTGTGTATTAGTAATTTTTGTTCTAGTGTTCTGTATCCAAGAATGATACTTTCCTTCTCACTCAATTTCCAGTACTTTTGGACTTAGGAGTGTTTGAGCTCTGCTTTTGATTTTTGGTATGCTTTTAGATTTCAAGATAATAAAACATGAATAAAGAAAATCTCAAGGGGAAGGTTTGAATAATTCACTTGGAATATTTCTGAATGCTATTGGGATTTTCTGAGCTTCCTGCTTTAGAAATTCTATAATGTGATGAGTAAGCACTCATGCTCTGGGAGATTTTGGGACCTTGTGTGGCAAATGGCAAAAGTAGAATTGGAAATGAACATCTTAAGTCAAGAGGGACTCTCTCTCTCTCTCTCTCTCTCTCTCTCTCTCTCTCTGTCTCTCTCTCTCTCTCTCTCACACACACACACACACACACACACACACACACACACACACACACACACACAGAAGACCACTTAACCTTATATTACTATACGTTTTCTTTAAACTCGCATTCTGGTATATTTCTTCCTAACACCAATTGTTATATTGGACGCCCCACATTAGTTAGCCTTAGCACATACTTCAAAGTAAATAGTAGATATTGAGTAAATATATTCTATAAAATGGAGCCCAGAATGATGATCATGTGAGAAGATATTAATTAGAAAGAAGTTCATTTCTGATTATATCATCTTCATAGATGATATAAATTGACTATTTGGGTCACAATGGAAGAAAAGATAACTTAAAAAGTTTGGCAAATAAATTGGATATTTTTTTATAATTTTATCTCGATATAATAATTAAAATCATTATTATTCATATCTATCTAATTATTATACTATCCTTTAAGTTTGTTGACTAAACATGGCATGATTAATCAATAAAACTAAGGTGACTTGAATGAAAGGCAATATATTCTTACCAGATAAGTAACATTTTCAAAACTAAAAATATTTTAAATAATACTCATATTAAATAAATAAATCACAATTAATCCAACTTAAATCACTCATTGCTAGTGTTGTTTTTCAAGATTTTATTTATATATGATAATTTTAAATGTTTTTTCATTTTAATTTTTATAAGCATTAAGTTTTGAATAGTTTGTTCCAATGTAAATCACTATTTAGATTGCATTTGATATGGTACCATAATTCAAAGAGCATTTTTGATTGGTAGGTCTATATGTTGTTTTGATTTTTATTACTGTAATAAAATTTCCTGCAAATCAAGCATTGAAAGTAATTATCTTATGATGTATTTCTAGATATAAAGGAAATTAATTTTATAAAAATGTTTATAGTTTTGGTAAATTATCATGAAAATGCCAAGCGACTCTCTCTTAAATATTGTCCAGGAGTTCCATGATATTAGCTAATGATTGCTAATTATAATTTATATAAGATTTACTTTCTTTTTACATTAAAATGGAATGTTAACATACTATGCATTGAACTATTTAGTGTATTTAGACTACATTCATATAACCAAAATCCCCTGCCAGATTTTCTTGTTGTCTCCTTTAGCAGTTGTCTTTAATTTTATTCATGCAAAAATTCAGGGTTTAATGAATAAATAAGCCATGAATTAATGTTCCCAAAAGAATGATTTATATCATGATTTATCACGTATCACTTAAGTTTTATAGAAAAAGATAATACTATCCTAGAATTGCTTATATGACAGGTTGATTTATCTTTGTATTCTTTGTGTTTTGATGCACAGACATTTTACTAGCAATTCATTCATTAATTTGACAAGGTATGACACCTATGTGTGTGACACCATTATGGTGCTGGAGGTATATATAGATGAATAAAATACTGATTTTGCCTTCAAGGAGTTTAAAAACTAGTTAGGGGGAGACATGATAATAAATAACCATGATGCAGGATGAAATGTTAAATGTCTCCAGAGAAGTGTGAAGGCAGAGTCCAGGATAATGCTGATGGATTCAATTTCTTCTGTGGTAGGATACCATGTGAGTTGACGTTCGCGGGAGCTGTGTTGCTGGAGTATTACTCTTCTTCAGAAAGGTCATTCTTTTTCCAGCTTTAAAAATAATATGAAGAATACTATAATTCCATAAAATGATAGGCAACTTTAACTGTAATATTAATGATTTATTTAAATGTTAATACTGAAAGAAATCTCAAAAACATCTAATTCCATGCATTATGAAGACATAAATTATTTGGGATAGTTTATAATAAGATGTCAATTGTCTTAAATATGTAACTATCTTAAAATTCTATGAAACTCTCACCTTGAAGACTGCCTTTTTCAGATTCTAGGAGAGACTTGATTCTTTAAAGTTTTGTTTGGTGTGGTTTTGTTTGACTGTTTTTTTGATAAGCTATCCTTTGGCAAGGGCACTTGTGTCTGTTGGTTTAGGTCAAACCAGTGGAAATTATGATCAGGTAATCAAAATCAATATCCCTTATTAAATCAACCTACCAAAGAATTCCATCCTCCCTAATACAGCAATTATATATTACATATTATATGTTATATATTTTATATTATATGTATAATTAATATTTAAATTAAAATGCATTTTTGAGGTGGACTTTTTTTACTGGAAAGCTTTTTAAGTTGAGACTCAGGAGACTGAGGTTAGCCTTTACTCTTTAAGCAGTGTTTACTTTGTAAACACTTAATAGTATGAACTTTATAAAGTGTTTTCATGTTTCCTGATATAAGATTTCTCACTGGTTAAAGCAAGGAGAAGTAATCCTGTGATCTCCAAGTTCATTTCAACTGTGTCTAATGTTTAGTTTGTCTTTTTGTCTCACAAATTCTAACTGAAATTTAAATTTTATTCTTGATTTTTTAGTATGTAGAAAGGCATTTAGTTGGCTGTTGAAAAATCTTATGCTTAGTTGACATGACAAAGACCATTAATTGCCACACTGAGAATGCTTTGTTTTCTATGAACATTTCTTCCATCGCCCAGAGATAACTGCATTTTATAAATTAATTTTTTGTTAAATTTCCATTACTATTTGATGTATTATAAAAATTCAAGCCCAGTTCAGCTGTTACTGTAAATTATAGTTAATGTTATAATTGCATGCTTTGTCTTTTAAATGCAGCTACATGATTACTATAGAGACTTATTATCTGTTTCATGCAGATGGAAAGCAAAGTAAAATGTACCTTTTCTGAACAAAGAGGAAAAAAAAAGTTGTGCAAGCCACAGTTGTAATTACTAGGTACAGGTGTATAGGAGAAAAAGATGTTCTAGTCACCCATTCCTTCATCTTATGTTGAGTAGGAAATTATAGTTTTTCTAATACAAATATTCACTTTAATTTGCTAAGCACTTGATTGGTTGAATAATATTACACACATCTACTTTTATATTGAATGACCTGATTTAAGGCTGCTTTCTGCAAAATGTTGAGTTGTTTTTTGTTTGTGCTTTTTTTAATCCATGCTTCATTATTCAAAACTTAACCTGGAACATGAGAAATTGGTACCTGCAATTGTCTGCAAGACTAGCTAGTACTCAATTCTGCAGTCTTCACAGATTATCAGAGGTCACTGAATAGTCTATTTTTAGCAACACGAATAATACTGGAGGCCCATCATTGGTTTGGTCATAATTTTTATCAGCTATCCAATTTGTAGGAGTATCAAGAAAAACCAAAACCTGCCTACAACCCAGCCTCTCCTCAGTAGATGCTCTCCATTTTATAGAATTCAGGAACCTTACTAAAAATTGACTTATTTTTTTCTGTATTCCAGTAGATTTGTTTAATTTAATAATTGTTGACCAGACTTTTTCACTTTAACTGTCTTCTATATTTAAAAATCACTTTTCTCTGATAAACATAGATTTACATTTTTATTTAAAATATTTAATATTATATTTATGTATAGTTTTCCACTATAAGCACTTTTTCAGTACAAGTAATTTATTTTGAACAGCATAATTTGTAAGTATTTCATGTTTCTTATTTTGAAATAACTTGCCAAAATAATTTTTACTGGAAACCAATACATTTTTAAAAACTGGCTTACATGATTTATATTATCATATTTGTCAATAATCAGTACCTTTAAATAACTTAGAACTAAATATGAATATCTGCTTAGCATGCCTATACATATACAGTTAAGATTTATGTGGTTTATTCCTGCGATAGAATATATCAAATTGGAGAAAGTAAATGTAAAACATTAGCAGATAAATAAAGACTTTCTTATGGTGGTCAGGTGATATGTTACTTCTTTCCCAACATAACCATTGGTTTCTGATCTAGAATTTAGTTTCACTGTTCCTAAAAATACACTCTAAGATTAATTTAAAAATCAGAATTTATTACCCTATCTATAGCAGGATTTTTGAATTCAGTGAAATTTATTTTTAGAAATAAATGTGCATATTTTCATTTGAATTAGTTCCTGTATGGTCTAGAACCTCTGATTAATTATTCTGAGACCTTAAAACACTCATTGTTCTTAAAATATAGATATTACTAATACTTGTCATATTGATATGTTAAAGAATATAATGCCCAATGGCTAATTCATGGCTAATTCAATAAGGTAATTACAGATATAATGTATTTAATTGAGATCATGAATATGGGAAAATATTGGTTAAATTAGAAATTTAAGCATGAAGAGTGGGTCTATTTGGTTTTTGAAAATGTGGTCTTTCTAATAAAAGCTCAAACTATATTTTTCATTTTAATCTAGAATTAACTTGTGCTCTGTCTTCATTAGCCATAATTTTCCATGCTCTCTGTTTTTCAGCAAATTAGTAATGTATCTTTCACAAATGTAATTGTTAATGGTGTAGGGTACATTTATAATATATAAAGTACTTATCAATATAATGTTCTTATTGACTGTGGCAGATTTAACATCTAGAATTAAATTATTCAGCATGCATGCATACTATCTACATATACTAATCAATAAACAGGTTTTAGAAGTGATTGCTATACTATTAGCTTAAAATAATACCTGAGCAAATTTAGGTGTAATTACGTGAAAAAATATTTATTTGCCTTTTTTGTTCTGACTTTATTAATGAATTCCACAGTATTACAGATGGTATCTAAAATTTGATTATGTCTTCACTGATAGATTATCTAGTAACTTTGAACATGGTAGCTAGACATACCTTTTCTATAATGTAACCAAATATCTCTAATCAGCTCCAAGAAAAGTTTATCGTATTTTTGCTTTGTAAATGAATATTGAATTATTATTACTGGTTTCTAGACATGTGAAAAATTCTGCTGGACTTACCCTCTCATTGTAAACAACTATGAAACTGGACAATATGTAAAATGTGACATTTTTCACACAATATACACACATAATATAGGTCTTAGATTCCTGAGGGAGGGGAAACACATTACTTCTGACTTTCATTCTTTAGCATTTTCTAACTACAGAAAAGGGATGTGTAACCAAGTGAAGAACATCTGTCCTGCTAAACTGAGTAGGAAGAAATAGAAATTTGATTGCACTGAATTCACTGGAATTTGTAGATGATTATAATGGAAATAAGAGCACTGCACACAGAGAGATGCCTAAAATCTGCATGATATTCCTCTTAAATCTGAAAGGTGGTCTATATATAAATAGAGTAAGATACTAAGAGACTTAGAAGATACCAGTTGTTACAGGGCTGAATGCTAAACAAATATACTAGAGGTAGCGCGGTGCTGGAAATTCTGAATTATCCTCCATTCAAAGTAGAGAGATTTCTTTTAAGTATTTGGCTTCACTTGAGAAAACAAAATGTCTGTGTTCCATAGTTGACAAAGCTTTTCTTTAGAGACTATGTGGTAAACAATTTTGGATTTCATGGCCGTATGTCTCTATAGCAACTGTTCAACTTTGCCATCTTAGTGTGAAAAAAAAAAAGCTACAAACAATACAATAAACACATTTACACAGGTATTTAAAAAATATCCTTAAAACCAAAAAACAGACAGACAAACAAAAATAGACCATAGAATGAATTTGTGGGTAATATTTGCTAATCCCTGCACTAGAATTTTTGCTATATCTTAGTATTAAGGACAAATCTTCAGTAGATCTCTCTAACAAAGCATGAAACTAAGCCCCAAGATAATTTATAGGATCCTTCACTAGTTTCACTGCATCCAGGGAGAGGAAAGGGATGAGACCAGATGATGATCTTTAAAGGAAGGCGGTGTAGCTCAAATTCCCCATGTATAACCCACAATAACCAGTATACAGTAAATAAAAATAGTATACATGCAAAAATCAAAATACATAAATCACAATTTAAAAAAATCAATAGAAATTTACCTTGTGATGACCCAGTGTTGAATTTGGAAGGCAAGAACTTAAAAATGAAAAACATAATAACCAGCCATTTAGAAGAAATATACTACAAATGAAAAGGTGTAAGTTCTCAGCAAAACAAAGGAA
This sequence comes from Solenodon paradoxus, assembly GCA_004363575.1. NCBI lineage: Eukaryota > Metazoa > Chordata > Mammalia > Eulipotyphla > Solenodontidae > Solenodon > Solenodon paradoxus. Next base: position 251,881 of record RJWH01000046.1, read on the forward strand.
TATTATGCGTATATAAGCAAGTAGATATTCTTGAACTGAAAACTATTTTATCAGAAATAAAATTTTACTAAGTAGGTTTAGCAAAATAGCAGGCACTAAAAATAGAGCATCAGTGATGTAAAAGGCCTCAAAATACATTATCTAGGTTGCTTAACAGAAATAAAGACTATAAAGCTATCAAGAATAAAGAAATAAAGCTATCAAGTAGCTAAACATATAATTTTTTTCCAGTTTAAAAAAATAGGGGATAAATATATTTGAAAAAATAATGATTGAAATATCTGCAAATCTCAATAAAATTTTATAGCACAAACTAAGTATTTTATCACCGCCAGGTAGTGTGAAAACAGCTACAGCCCACGTAAAGTGCAGGTACCTGGGTTTATAGGTGGCACTGGAGTTGGGAAGGGGACCAAAAAAAAAAAAAGGAAAGAAAAAAAAATGATGATGAGAAGATTTGAACAAAAACAAGAGTAATGATCAAGTTCATTTAATTCACAATTTCAGAATACAGTCCCAGGGAAGAAACCATATTCTCTTGAAGTGTTCAAGAATCTTTATAAAAATGATTTTCAGCTCATTTGTCATCAATTAAGTTGAAATGAATTTCACAGGATATTCTCACACTGAATTAAATTACAAATCATTATAAATAAAATACTGAGGAAATTGCTAAATATGTTGTACACATCTAGTACTTTTGATAATTTTTGAGTCTAAGATAATAAAAATTTAGAAATGGAAAATATGATTTTAGATATGATCAATCACAAATAACATCAAAATGTATATTTAAAGCTGTGCTTCGAATAATATCTATAAATTTAAATGTTTATCTTAGAAATAAAGAAACATTTAAATCAATACAGGTTTCCAAATTACAACACTAGAACAGAAAATCTAATTAGAATAAATAGAAATGAAATAATATAGGTGAGAGTGGAGTATTCAAAAAATGACATAGGGAAAATTTATAAGATTCAAAACTGGTTCTTTTTTAAGATTAAGACAGTTAATACTTATCAAGTGAACAGTAATTGAACTTTGCCATAATTGGCCCCAAATTAGAACAAGGAGAGGCCATGATTATCTTTATTTATAAATCGACATCAGCTTTATCATTGTGTCTACTTCGTTGCTGAAGCTGTGGTCCTACTAATACAATACACAAACATACTTATTGGGTATCCCATATTGATTATTAAGGATATTGTGAATTAAGTACTGTATGTTACTCATTGAATGCTTTATGTTTGAAAATTTTCACTATCTACTCATATAGCAGTTCTATGAGATATGCATACATGTACTTATTTTCCAGATGAGAAAACTGAGGAGAGGGGTACTGGGGAAGTTGTAGCCAAAGGGTATGCAGTTTATGTTATGTCAGGAAGTTGTTATACTGCCTAGTAATTACAACTAACACGAATATATTGTATATCTAAAATTAGCTTAAAAGTTAATCTTATTGTTGCTAAGGAAACTTTGGGAGGTGATGGAGCTATGTATGATATTGGTGGTGTTGATGGTTGATGACTCCACTACTCTGTGTGTGTGTGTGTGTGTGTGTGTGTGTGTGTGTGTATGTGTGTGTCCCCAAACCCCTTGTTATATGCATTAGCATGTATAGCTTTTACATGTCAAAAATATACCTCAAAAAGTTTGTTAGTGAAAAGAAGAAAACTTACCATTAAGTGCCAGAGTTCAGTCCAACTCTGATGCTAAAGAACATTCTCTTGCTTCTATATAGAGGACTTCTCTACAGACCCCCACATCAAGGGATAGTATGCTATTTTCTACATATCTTCTCTTCCAATTTAGTGTATTTTGCCTGAAATGCCAAACTGAAATAGATCATTTAGTAAGTTTCAGTTTAAGTGTCGGTATTTTTTTTTTTTAAATAGGAACACAGATTAATCCAAACATAGTGGTTCCTCAGTGGACTAGTCATGATTTTGTTTGTTATGTTTTCTTAATTAAGACTTGAATGCTACCTTCAACACTAGCCTTTCTGAATGTGCTTTAAATGAATGAATGAGAAACTACAGCCTATAGGACAAACCTGATTACTGCCTATGTGTATAAATGCACATTTGTTTAAGTATTGTTCATGGTTGCTTCCATGCTTCAACAGCAGAGTTGACTAGTTGTCACAAAGATCATATGTCTGAAAAGTCTATAATGTTTGCCATTTGAACCTATACAGAAAAAGTTTTCTAACCGTTACTATAGATCTTGTAACAACAGAATATTGGAGGAGACTTTCTTAAGTCGATATTAAGCTCTTCATCTTGAGGTAGAGAAAAAGTATAATAAAGAAGCTTTGCAGATTTGCTGGGCTGGTCGTCACTCTTTTATTGAGGATTTTTTCATTCCCTGAGACATGTATCCTTGAGTGAGCAAAGGTCGGAGGGCCAGGAGAATAATAATAGACACTAAATAAATTTAATATTCAAAAATATAATAGGCCTAGAAGTATGATAACTGATTATAATGTTAACTGATACATTAAAAGTTCTCTATAAAGCCCTTCTTGTAATAGTATAAGGTGTATCTTTTTGCTGCAGTATCTTAGGTGTGAGTGCTCAAAAAGGCTTTCTTTGTGTATACTAAGGTTTAGTAACACTTTTGGTTTATTAAAGGTTATATAAATTATTAAAATACTCTAATACTTTAAACCTAGATAATTATTTAATAAAGAATTATCAGGTCATCATAGATCTTGTTTTTCATTTGAGTAAATGATATCATACACCATAATCATGGAGCTACCTTGATTCCTGGAGAAATCTAATTCAGGGTCTGGGAGACTGTGTATTTACAAAAAGCTGAAAAAGAGCAAAAACCAGATTTTCCATTTGCTTTCTCCTCCTCACACACTATCTGGTAGTTTTCTTTATTTAAGTCATAAATTGCCTGAATCATATCCTCACACCTATTACCTCTACACACACACACAGACACACACACACACACATATACATACATATATACATACATGCACGCATGCACAAATATAATATATAGGTATATATGCATATATTCATTTAATACATAACTATACATTTATCTATGTAAATACATATATATTCAGAGACCATATGTGTACATGCATGTGTGTATGTTTGCACATCAGTATACCTGTTGTGCAAAATTTAGTTGTGGTTTATAAAGGTCTGGACCTGTAAGAACATACTGATTATTTTTACTGATGACCTAACATAATCTCTTATCCTTCTCTCCAGATTGTGTGGAACATAGAAGTGCTTCCTGACACAGTATAACTATGCTCCTTTATATTTTTGTGTTCTTGATTAAAATTTTCATTAACTTAATACAGTATATCCAAATGCCAGAGACATTTTGTTTGTGGTTTTGTTTTCCTGCAGGAACATTACTTTTTCTGATACTACTTTTCCTAAATAGCCTTTTGCTGACATAGCAAAAGGATTTCATAATTGTTTGCTGAAATTTTACAGTGGTAAAACTAGATTGTTAAATAGCTTTATATTTTGATCACAGAATGAAATATTTATAGGATTTCATAGAAAGGATTTAAGAAGCTTTTTGTGCCATGCAAGACTCAAATCAATAATCAATAATTATGTGTTAAATTACTACTCTGGAATTAGTGGCATTTTTAGAGCAAAATGGAAAAAAAGTTTCTTATTCCTCAGCTTATATATTATACTTGAATAATCAAGATGTAAAATAAATAGATATCAATATGTTTAGGTATACTATAGAGAATAAAATTAAAATTTTAAAAGGATGACTATTTAGCAAGCTGTAAAAATCACATGAGAAAAAAACGTGTTTAGATTTGTTTTGAGCTAAAATAAGAAAAGTTTGTAGTGATTTTTGGCTGTCGTTTATTTATTATTTTCTTATAAATAAACAAGAAAATGACAAAAATATATCTCTATGGTGTTATTTTCATAATAACTGTGTATTCTTTAATTTTAATTAGGGAAATTATTTCATAATAAAATAGCATTTAAAACATCAGGGGATAAGATGTAGTCATATTTAAACTGAATAAAAATGATTGACAACCTATCAGTTTTTAAGGCCAGATTTTGACATGTAGGAAGGCTTTAGGTACAAGCAGAGGGGATAGAAGATGAGGTAGAGGACCAAAATTTGAACTACTTTTCTTTCATTATATTGTTTAGGGCCAGCCTGAGAAGAATCATACATTAGCATTCAGTTTCTGTCTCTTAGTACCTTGGAGTTAACTGGAGGACTAGTAAATATTAAATCATAAAAACATGTCTGTCTTATTATTCACAAAAGGAACTCTAAAATATGTATGGGGGAAAATGATAACTCTGGGCTTGGTATCTGTGCCAAGTGTACCAGTATTTGCCACGTTCCCAAGGATTAATTTCCACTTGGAGAATTTATACCTGCTAGCTAAATGTTACCTGGATGACTGTTACATATTTTGACCGAGTTTCAGCAAAGTTAATTGTTAGCATACAGAAAAGAGAGTGGTTGCAGAGTATTCCTTTGTGGGTTGACTAATTCTGCATGAAGCTGTATTTTGGAAGATAATATTAAAATATACAGTAAAATCACAGTGAATCCTGAAGGGGAAGGAAAAACAAAAACTGTTAAAGCAAATCCTTGAAAAATGTGACTTTTCCATCATTTGTCTGTTCTTTATATGTTTCAGTCTAAAATATTTCTCCTGTGGCAGACTAAATTGGGGGGATTCAATAAAACAGTGAAATAAAGGAAAATTTCATTTGAGGCTCAACCACTCATGCATATAGAATATTACAGCAATTAGAATACCCAGACAGAGTCCTAGGCTTAAACATTCATTTGCTCTAGCTGTAAGAGCCAGAATAATGAATTAGCACTGAAAATATAGTGGAACTCTAGGAACTCTAGGAAACCTCTCTTACTGACCCTTGCTCATATCTTTGAGAATTACGTTTTTCTCTTGTCTAGTGGACATATCTAATGTTTTATTGTTCCACTGTATTTGAACTAAATTTTTCATTCCTCAGAAAAGGAAAATAAAAGTAACTGAGAGCCTCTTTAGTTCAATGAATACCTTACTTCATTACCCTTTCAGTTCACATAAACCTAGTATTTTTAACATTTCCTCACAAAAGTTCCCCTATTCAAAACGTTCCTTTTTTTTTTTTTTTTTTTTTGCCCCTCTTCTATGAATCCTCTTCATTCTGTTCCTTGATCTGCTTAAAAGGGACATCAAATTTAACTTGAGCAAGCAAGGGCACTTTCTTGAAAGACATGTAAATGCAGGTGTTCTCTCTCCTGCTTACAGATCATGAATTTGTAATTGCACAGGTAATGGTATCAGACTGGAGTGGTATTTGGAGTTCCTGAGACAAAATTAGTACATATAAAGCAATGGAGTGACTATCCAAAGAGAAGTTGAAACTTTTGATGTAAATACCAATATATTCAGATCAGAGAGAAGACAGTCTGAAGGGCCTATCAGGAAGTGTTTCTGGCATTAGAGCATCACATACATTTTACTACCTCAGCTTGGCCTCTGCCATTTGGAAACATTTCAGCTCTGACACCATGCATTTCCTGGTCATAATGGGATTGCAATATGGTTTTCAAAGTTACTTCCTATTCCTTCTTGACACATTATTAGCAATATTAAGTTATTGTGTGGCTTCTTGACATAGATTTCAGTTAAATTTGAAGAGTGGTAATTCCTTGTAGCCCCCATAGTTTATAATTATTAGTTTGTATCATTATTATTGAAGTTTTTCTTTATAAATTATGGAATCTAAACCTCCCTAGTATAAGAAGAATTAAGAACCTTAGTGAGGAACTTAGTAGTCCATAAATAAAAAAATTTTAAGTGTTAAGAATTATATATCTATATCTGTCATCTATCTAGCTATAAAGAGGAAAAGGGGAGCACTTTTTAAATTTATTTTATTGGAGGGGCATTGCATTTTAAGATTAGGTTTGAGGTATACATGATAGCAAATTTGTATCTGTAGGTAATACCATAAATTTACCACTGTTTCCTTTTTTTTCTTCGCTATATAATTAATTCACTTTATCCCATTTGTCCCCACCCCTCCCATCTCTTCCTATACTCTGATTTTCCCCCCAGTAGAAATCTACTGATACTTGATTTAGTTCACTTTTAAAGCCTATTATTGTTTAATTTCATTCCTTTGTTTGTTTTCTGTCTCTGTACATCTCTCATATGAATGATAACATATGATATTTGTTTTTCTCCTTCTGACTTATGGCATTAAGTCCATCCATGTTGCTGCAAATGGCAGGATTTCTCTTTTTTGATAACTGCCTAGCATTCCATTGTGTATATATTCCACATATTTATCCAATCATCTGTTGAAGGTCGTTTAGGTTTTTTTCCAGCTCTTGGGTATTGTAATAATGCTGCTATATATATATATATATTCTAAATACAATGACTAACAGGTATATGAAAAGATACTCTGCTTCTCTTGTCATTAGGAAAATGAAAATCAAAACAATTATATACCACCTCATATCTGTAAGAATGGCTATCACTCAGAAAAAAGAAACAAGTGCTGAAGAAGATGTGGATAAAGGGAACACTCATACACTGTTGATAGGAGTGTAAAATGGTGTAACCATTTTGGAAAGTAGTATGGAGATAATTTTGAACAGAATGTTTTAAATTGATTGATTTTCTTTCTACCTTCAACCTATGTCTTCCAATCAAATAATCATCTTAATCTATTAGAATTTTATTTGTATGACTTCTTGAATGTATGTGCTCTTAATTGGTAGACATATTTTAATGTTTTCAAATTTTACCATGATTTAGCTTCCATTAGAGTTCTATATTCTTTTATATTTTTGGATGCTGTGATTTCTGTGGTTTCTGTGTTCTGCTGTTTAGCCTTTCCTTTTAAATGTTGCATAGCATACTGTGATAGTTTGGGTTAATTATGTTTCTATCTGGTAGTAGTTAATAACTCAGGTGTTGCCAAGTGCTGTCATTCATTCCCAGTAATTAGTTTAATTTGAAATATACTTAAAGTAGAAATTCTGGTCCCTAAAAAATATGATTATGAATTTTGACTTTCTATCCAGGTTGTTCTCCAAAATGATTGCATATATAAAAGCTTCTATTAGCAGAATATAGGGATTCCATTGTCTTTACATTTTTATCGATACTTGCTAGTTAACAGCTATCTAATAATTTCAGCCTGATAGGTGTAAAGAGGTGCTATTTTCTTCTTTTGATTTAGATTTCTCTGATTACTAATGATTTTGAAGTCACCAAGTGATTGTTAACCTTTAGAGTGTCTATTTCTTTAAGTTACCTCTTTATGTCCTATGCTCATCTGTAATAGTTTTCTTATAGCTTTAACATTTAATATTTAATTATTAGGATATCCCAATATTTTCTAGTAACTAACTTCAATATTACAATGTATTTTCTCATTTTTGCCTTTCTAATATTTTTATGTTTCCTTTATCAAAATTTCTTAATTTGTAGCAATCAAATCCTTCATTTTACTTGTAAGCAATTGTTTTGAAGTTTGTATCAGATCCTTTATTATTGCTATATTATAAATATATTTTATTAAAATCTTTCCATTAAGTTTGTAGTTTAGCTCTTTACATAATGACTTTAATACAGAGCTTATCTCTGTTCTGTATTTGGTGAACTTATTTTACTTGCCCTGTAACTATACCATATCTTATGTCTTTGGTTATACAGACTGCTAATATAGTTGTGTGTTTTTGTTTTCGTTTTTTGAGGAAAGATGCAGGCAGGAATGAAAGCAAGTAGGCAGCTATGCAGGAAGAGAGAGGAGGAAGCATCTCTGTTTTTATTTGGTTGTTCACATTGTTTATTTCCCTTGACAGACCTGGAACTTGAACCCATGGTACTGTGACTTGTTCCTTTGGAGGTGATTGCTGTAACTGCTGTCCACCAGGGCACACCAACTAATAAAGTATTTTAATTGATTTTATTCAAACTTTAATAATAATTTAACAATCTTTGTTTTTATAAAATCAAATAGTCTATTATAATTTTTTAGTTTCTTTAATAATTTATGATTTTTAGAAACCTCACACCTGAGAGTATAGCTTTTTCTCTTATAAAAATGGATTTTGTGAATGTCTCCCAAGACAGATGCTAAAATAACTCTTTTAAATCCTGTTATTAATTCATGAACTGATAATATATTTTTTAAAGGAAAGGTACAGGCAGGAATGAAGGCAAATACTCAGATAAGAAAAGAGAGGAGAAAAAAGCATTTTATTTTATTTAGTATAATTGTTCATTTAGGTTGTTCCTTGTCTCCCACATTTCAGAACCAGGTCCTTGAGATGTATGTGAACTCTGCTGGCAACTCTCATCTGATATGTCACGAGGGCATGCCATACTAGTATTAATTTAAAAAGAATAAATAAACATATTTTACTTTAAAACCATATTTATTTGTATATAACTTGGCTATCTGAATCTGTAAAAATATGATCTTAAATAATTTATACTAAAAAACAAAGTTTTATGTAGACCAGTGATTTAAAAAGAAAGTCAATGAACTCACAACAAATTTTATCATTTATTTCTAGCCATCGTTGGATAGACTGGCCTTAGTATAAAATGTTTAAATAGTTGAATCAAAAGTCAAAATTTTTGTTATTTCTCAATTATGTTAGACTTTGAATTAAATGATAGAACAATATCTCAGTGATTGACAATGAAATAATAGTACATTTATATTGAATTTTATAAGTTCCTATTTGTGGAAGTTTATGACATATTTGTCTCTAACTTATTCTTTCTAGTGGATAGTTTTACTTATAATTGTGCCTTATATTTCATTTTGAAAGTTGCAACAATTGAAGTTAAGAAAGGTAGAAAAAACTAACTGAAGTACAGTTATTAAAGACCTAAGGATCTTGGTGTTGGTGAGAGAAAAAGAAGAAAATATATGATGGATGAGATAATCTATAAATATGTTAAGATTGCTGATAGATAAATAGATCTACATTTTGCTATCTGTCTATCTCTGTGTGTGTGTTATGTCTTTGTCTCTCATTTAGCCTTTCATTTGAGACATGAGCACTGATCATTGAGTTATATATTTGTCTCCTATTTCTGCTGTACTAAATTGCTACAAATTTACTGGCTTAAAACAGCAAAAAATTAATTTTATTAGAGTTCCTGGAAGTTAGCAATCTGAAATCAGTTTTACTAGAATAAACCCAAGGTTCTCCCAGCCTGTACTCTTTCTGGAGACAAGAGCTTTTTTTTTCCTCGCTCCTAGAGACCACTTTCATTTCTATGCCATTCTTGCCCCTTCCTCTATCTTTAAAACATGTAGCATTTTTTCTCCTTTAATCACAACTTCCAACCATACACTTTCTCTCTTTGACTCTAACACTCCTTCTTGCCTTATAAAAGGATCATTATGACTGCTTTGGACCAACAAGGATGATCCAGAACAATTTTTTCCTCTCAAGACCCTTAACTTAATGACATCTGCAAATGCCTTTTTGCCATGTAAGGAGAAAATACTGATACATTCAAGGTATTAGGTAATGAACATTCTTGGGGAGCCATTATCTAGCTTACCACATGCTATGGTATGTGGAGATCATTGATCGTCTAATAAAAGTGGGGAGTGATGGAGAAAAGTGCCTGGTTATAAGTTAAGATTAAGAGAGAAAGAGAGAAGAATTGTAGTCGTTGACTATAGAAAACTCTTTTGGGAAATTAAGTACTCATTGACAGAAGTGGCACTAATAATTTTGTTTAACTTAGGAGGTGCAAAATTATAGCATGTTTGTTGAAAGGCATAGAGCAATAGAGTGAAAATACTGAAATAGAAGATAAATGAAAACATGTCTAAAAGTATTATCTTGAGTAAACAAATGGAGATGGGATCATGGATAAGATCATTTATGGAAACAAATGAGGAAGGTACAATATGAGGTATGGCAATAGATGAATAGGTTTGAGGTGAAAATTTGAAAGAAAATCCTCTTTGCTGTTTTCTCAGTGGGATTTTGAATGCTAAGTTAGTAGAATAAATATTTAAGAAGATATGTGATGTCTATGCAATATCTTCTATCTTTATATAACTATAAACCATGTCAATTCAAGTGCTAATTTTTTCTCCAGTCATATTTAACTGTATAGAGGTAGAAAGCAGAGAAAATGTGTTTATTTTTTAACTGTGGTTCTGACTTATCTAAATGATAATTATGATAGCAGAAGGGGCAAATGAGTGAAAGATATGTTTGAGTGAGTCTGTGAACTGCCTATTGAGTTATAGCTGGGACAGATTGTAATGGATTGTTAGTAACACTAATTGAGTGATTGCTGGGAAATAGGTAATAGATAGGGAAGAGAATGGAAAGATGACGATAGCATGTAATATTTAAAATTCAGGTTACAGAGAAATTACAAATATTACTAATGCCAATCAAGGAATGATAAGAATACTTTTGCTTCTTTCTGGTCAGATGGTAGTGTGAAGGGAGATAATGATGAACAAGAGAGAGTGATGAGTTTGCTGGATTCTCTCTTAATTCATAATGATTGAGGCAGAAGGATATGGAGAATATAAATTCTAATCTCTTTACCTCTGATTATAGATTTAGAAGACCTAGTTAAGCTATGATCTCATGCCCAGTATTTCCGCTTTCTCTTGACCCATGTGAGGGAGAGCAGTGTAGTCTACATATATCCATTCTGATTTTAAATCTATTGATGGAATTTCAACTTCTCAAGATCATATATATTTCATTTATGTTACTTATTTGTTTGAACTCTCATTTTTATTTATTTATTTTTTGTTAAATAAACTGCTCACTGTTGAATCTGCATGAATGTATATGGCTGGTCTTTGTCCAGTTTTGGCAGCTTTTCTATTTTTTTGAAATTTTTTATAAAATTTGGATGGGTGGCTTATACACATTCTAAACATAGAAATAGGTCAAAATTATACTTCAGTGTAATCTCTCTTTTGTTATGAATCTACATTTCTAATGTGCGTAAGTTATAAGAGAAATGTATGAAACGATGTTTGAATAGTAAAAGAAAATGCAATGTAGAATGGGTAAGAGAACATGGGTATTTATTGTTTCTGATTAGGAAATAACCTGGTATGAAAACCTGTTTTTTTTATTCTGTAAAATAAGCATGCTACTGTTGCTGTTTTAATCTATCTTTTAGAATTTCTGTGAGGATTTATCATGCCAGTGTGGTAAGGCAAATGTTACACAGTTGTACAAACAAAGGTTAATATAAATAAAGCAATATGCTCATTTAATTGATCATTGATAATTTTCTCTGTAATTAAATCTGTTATTTTCTCTGCTAGTGGGGAAGAGTTGTTTAGGAATGGCCACTGTACCAATGCTTTGAAACACACAGAATGCTTTTTCCTCGTTTCTTTTCCTGTCTGCCTGCCTCTGCTTGCCTTCATTCCTGCCTGGATTTTTTTCTTTGAAAAAAAGATTATATAATAAAACATATAAAATAAAACAATCTAATACAGTATAATATTTTTAAATAATATAAACTATATGAACAATAGAAAAATGTATTTCTTTTCAACAAGTGGAAAATGCCAATATATTAGTGAAGAAAGTAATAAAATCTGATCAATCACAGAAATCCTGTCCTCTTGTCAATGAATAAGAGTAACTTGTACCATTATAAGTACTTGAAAGGGTATATGTACAAATTTTAAAGATTAACAATAGCTAGCTATATTGTCCAGTTTTCAAATATTTATTTTTAACAGTATAGTAGCTTTATTTATTTTTTTTATGTAAGGAAAGTTGCAGGTAGGAATGAAGGTGAGTAGGCAGGCAGACAGGAGGAGACTGGAGAAAGAAACATTAATTTATTTAGTTGCTCTTCTTGGTTGTTCCTACCCCTGCCCCGACCTTTGTCTTGAGCCTGGGTCCTTGACATGTATGTAGAACACTTCTGGTCGCCTTATTTGCTAGGTCATGAGGGTGCACCAACATTATTTTTAAAGAGAATTTTGAGGATCAAATTATTTCAGTTAGGATTTGCCATTATTATGAAACCATGAGGGGGCTCGCCATAGGTTCTTATGCGCTTGGAGAAGATTTTCCCCAAGACACTCATGGTGTATCATAGTTTCACAAGGACTTTGGAAAAGTAAAGTAAATAACAAAGTTTTACTGGCAAAGTAGCAAAGTGAAAGTAAGGGTGGAAAGTGGGTAAAATGAGAATACACCCCCAAGAGGAGTCATTCCCAGAGGAGCTGACCAGAGTTCTAGGGGTTTAGATCCTAATCGAGCTCCCTCTGAGTTTCACGCCCTTGGATCCACCTAGGGATATTTCACCCTGATTGCCCACAATGGAGTCAAAACTGAAAATCTCTTCTATAATGAACATATACTAAGCCAGATTCACCAAAGGTGAAACTTGCACCTTCTGTGCCTGGTTAGAACTGACCCACAAGGTTTGGCTCTGTTCTCTCTTTTTTAGGGCTGATGATTGGTAGTTTCCCTATCTTTAAACTGAGTGATATGGCCCATTTTCTGAGTTTTTTTTTATTGTTTTTCTGTTTTTCACCTTTCCCCCATTCCCAGCTAACTGCTACCTAATAATTATATAATCATTAGGACCGCAGCTATTTATACAAAATCAACTGACAAAGAATTATTCAGACTGCCTTTTCCCTCAACAAATAGAGAAAAGTGACTGAATGAGTCTGCCTTTCCTAAAAATAAATTTGCAATCAATGGCACATTTTTTATTAAGAAGCACAATGGAGCTGAACCAACAAATATGTATAGAAGTTCATTGATTGTTATCAGTTTGTTGTTTAAGAAAATAAAAAATAAATATCCTAGAGAAATATTTTCTTTATTTTTGTCATTTTAAAGTTAAAAATAATTTACCTAAAAATTTTTTTTTTTTGTTTTGTTTTGTTTTGTGACACTGAAGAGACAGAAATGATTTTTTTCTGGAAAATTTGAATTTATCCTAAGGGTAATTTGAAGGCATTTTTTAAAAAGTAGTGTAGCATTTAGTGAGTTTTCAAAATCTTAATTTAAAGTTTGTAGGCTATATGAAGAATTGGAATTATAAATCATGACTATAAGATAGTGAATTAATAAACTGATGAAATATGGAATGGAGAGGGAATTTTTTTGTTTGATTTTATACCAAAAAATATGCAGGCATTTTTCCAATGTAAAAATCCTAAGAGAAAAAACAAAATTATTTCATAATATGTGGTTGTAAGTGGTTAGGAATCCCTATCATGAAGTTACTTGAAGCTACATAGCACTTCTAGGACCGGAATATGGGTTATAGAGAAAAATTTCTCTGTTCACAACCAGGCTCCAGCTTTGGACTTGCTATTCTATGCCCTGTTAGCTTTTCTTGTTTCTTTTCTTTTCTAAGAGAGAAAGGGAGAGGAGGAAGCAGATGCAAAGGAGGAAAGGAGGGAGAGGAAGAGAGGGAAAAGCCCTTTTATCTATTTGTTTATTTATTTTGCTTTTCCTAATTAGCTCCTAAGTCACCAGGGCATGCCTGTGCCTCAATTTAATAATTAATAAAATGAGAATAACAATCATTGGGTTGTTTTGAGAGTGGGATAAGGTAATATTTATTAAGTATTAAAAATAGTATTTGACACATTGAAAACCTTCAGGTAAATATTACTTTTGGAGATTGCACAAAAATCTCTTTCTTGACAAATCTCCATTTGTCACAGAAAAAGAAAGATTATAGAGGAGGAAATTCCAACTCCAAACGACAAAAGTGCAGGAAATCTGAAGTGTGAAGAAACCACAAAGCACAACTGTTCCAAAAGTGATAATCAGGTGCTGCCATTTATAAAGTATAGCGACATAAATGTCTTTAAGGATGCTATGGGTAAAATATTCTTGTTGCATAGCAAATTTTTAACCATTACAATTTGAGAAAATCTTAAATATAATAACTCTGATGTATAACAGTTATAAGTAGGGAGAAGATGACAAGCTTGGATATAAAAGAAAGACTCAAGAGAACTTTGAGAGGGTAAGGAAGAGCCAGAAATAGAACACACACACACACACACACACACACACACACACACACCCCTCTGTTTAAATATGCATGTAGATATTCACATATATATTTAATAATATGTGCATATATAATTGATCATGTGTTTATGTATTTTATAAAGTTAACTGATTATCTAGTTTTAACTATATATTTTTAAATATATACAGTTCTTTAGGTCAAAGAAGTGATTTGATATTCTTGGTTCAGCTTTTTGCTGCCTGCATACAATACTTAACAAACAGTTCTAATAAGTTGCATCTCTTATGAAACAATCTTAGGGGTACTGTCCAGCGTGCATATGGCAGGTGGGTTATTGTAACTAAATCATAAATACAATATGTAGAAAATTATCTGACTGTATATGTCTAATGCCAATTTACTTATCAAATATTTGAAAGAGACTTGGAGCAGTTTATTATGACAAATCATATTGTTTGTACATAGTGATTCTTTGGAAATGTGTATCACTTATTTTATGCAGGAATAATCTATAAATATCCATCCTTTTAGTAACAAATGAAATATACTAGAATACTGTGCAAATATTCTAATGTCTAGGTCTCAACAATCTGAGATGATTTTTTCTTAAATATATTAAATAAAAACTAAGAAAAAGATCAAATAATTCTTTTCAAAATATCACACTTCAATCTCAGCTTTTTAGCATATATTAATTAAGAAGCATTGTTAATGGATTCCCTGAATTACTGAGCAACTGAGCAACTGTTGGATATATTATTGTACAGATGTCTTAGTCCCTAAGTATTATACCTACGTCGTGTAAACCTGCAATGAGTAATGTGAATACTCTGAACTTCTATACCCATGGGTAAAGAATTGCCTTCCTTGTGCACATGCTGTTTCATAGTCTAGAAATCCCAAGCTATCTAGTGACACCTGCAGCATTACTTAGTCTTTCTTTCTGCTTTATCATTTTCAAATGACCCCACAGCTGGTCTCACTGACCATATTCTCTAGTTTCCTTTCTTTCCATCTGCTCACCATTTGATTCCTGAATCTTGGTCTCTTCATGTATTACACCTAGGAATATATAAAGCACGACTTTTTAGATGACAACAAACACAAAAACAAATTAATAAATAATGAGAACTATGATGTAAAAAGTGACATTTAGAGTATATAGTATTTTTGCCTTGCAGCTTTTAAATTTCAGTATTTTGTATATGTTGTTCCACTCTCACCTGACTCATAGAATTTCTGCTAGAAAATCTGATGATAACCCAGTAGGAATATCTTTATATGGTTTCTGTTTTTTTTTACATAAGCTACCTTGATAGCTGTGCTATTATGTGTCTTAGTCTCTTTGTATTTAGGTATCCAGGTGTTCTGTCATTTTTATGGAATTGTAGATAAATTTCTTCACCAGCTTTGGGGAGTTTTCAGGAATTATTTCCTTAATTAGGTTCTCTGTTTCCTTCTCTCTCTCTTCACTTTCTATTGTATCCATTATTTTATGCTACCTTTCTTGATGGAGTGACAGAGCTCTGTAGCTCTGAGTTTCTTTACTTTTTATTATATTTAATTACTCTCATCTTCTACCAACTTTATTTCTACATTTAATTAGATGAACTCCAACTCACAAACTCTTCACAAATATTTGAAAGTTCATTCAAAAGTTAAATGAGCGCAGAAATTTAATAGTTTAAATTATGTAAAAGGTAATTCTTCTGTCATTTCCACCTGCTATTATTGCTATAATGATAGGAATTGTACTTGGCCATTATGTTAATATGAAAAAATTGGTGACTGGTTGAAAAATCTTTATTTCCTGTTATTAGGAATCAAAGACAGTTTTTACGATTTGTACATCCTCTGAAAGAAGAGAGATGGTGATAAATATTGCAAAGCATATATAACTACTCATTTTAATGTCAGAATATTTAGAAAAATATATTTTGAATAATAGTCTAATAGTGTATATTTTGTTGAGAAAGCAGAAATTTATACCTTGCAATAACACAAACCCCTGAAAAATGCACACTTAGTAAGCTAAAATAATGTTTTTTTTTTTAAAAAAGAAGTATTTGTCTAATGCAAATTCATGTAGTATATTTCTGACACAAGGCCTTTGATATAGAATATTTAGAAAGGATTATAACTAAGTAGAATTAAAACTGGCTCAAGTGTTTCAAATTTCACCCAGGTTTTATTTGGGCTTTTTTGAAAAATGATTCATTTATATGTTTTTTTTAACATTGTTGACACCTTGTTATGAATAAATGTCCACCCTGTCAACTCCTAAGAATATTTATTGAAAATGGAAATCAATGTTTTTATTTAAAAATAAGTTTTAGCATAATTTTCCATTGCATGACTCTCAAAAGAATAAAAATATTTCCTAAAATTTCACAGATTAATTATGCAGGAAGATATCTGCCTACTGGCAAATAAAACATGTTCTGAATTAACCTTATTTGGTTTCTTCTTTTAGGTGTGTGGTCTATGTGCAGTGCTACCTAATTATTATATGTTCTTAAATGTTTACTTTTAAAAATATGTATAAATATAGAGAAATATAAAGATGCTATAAATATGAAATATTATAAGATTAATAATTCTAACTTTATTTTTGAATGGGTACAGTCCTCTAATTATAGCATTTAAGTGAAATGTCCAAAATGACCCATCAATTCAAATTTCTGATTCAAAAGTTTGAAGCTAACAGTATATGTCGACCTCTCATTTTCCATGTAGAAAGTATACCTGGAAATATTAAATTAATTAACTTAGCTCATAAAAGCTTAAATATCTTAAAATACACTTTTGTTTAGAAGTTTTAACTCTGATTTAGAATCTAAATTTATTTATATGGTGGTCATATTTCAGCCCTACTATGTAAAACATCTAGATAGGGTGTAGATTGACTGAACAAGCAATTTTACAGAGTAAGTTATGTAATAAGTCAAAGAGTTACTGAATCAGTCAGGAATTATAAGAATCCTGCTAAGTTGAGAGAATCAATAAGAAAAAAAATGAATCAAAAACTGTGAGGTAAATAGAGTAGATATGTATGACATTCTTAAAAGCATCTGTTTTTTAGGATATCCTGCTGGTAGGGAGAAATATTAAATTAGATTCAAATGTAAGTGTGACATATTTTAGAATATGAATTGTCATTCTGTCAGGCAGGCTTATGTTACTTACATTCCCAGCCATTACATTAAAATAATATCCAAAGGTGATCTAAGAAAACGTACCCCACCCATTAACAAGGCGAAATTTTAAAATACTAATAAGGAAATCTTAATCTCTATGAAGGTTTCTCTCTATTTGGAGTGGAAATGTTATCTTCCAATGAAACTTTGTTTTGTTTTTCTCTCTATGGAAAAATGCCAAGTTTAAAATGATTTTTTATGATTTTTTTGTCCTCTTGCTAAGGAAAGAATTTTAGACATTCACATTGGGTTTGGAAATAAGTCTACAAAGTAAAAAAAAAAAAAAAAAATTAAGACAGCAGAGGAGTGAATGACCAGTTATGTGTGTCTTAAATGCTACACCGTATTTATTTAAGAAGTGAAGAATTCTGTCGTTTCAGATCATCTGGAAGCTGTAGACCTTATATAGAGGAAAAGTTTGGGTTTTTTTGGCTTGATGAATTCACATTTCAACATCTAAATTAAATTAATAGATGTCTGATATCACATTCCATCATCTAACATCATTCAAATTCTAACTCACAGGCATCTTAAGATACATTTTGCCTAGTCCTCCCATTTATAGATGAACACATTAAATGACTTACCTTAGCTCAACTAAGTATTTGGAGACAGCTAATTGGAAACTGAGACTGACATTGCACTTTTAAGTATGTATTGATATCCTGCCTTCAAGTATGTATGTGTGTAAGCATACATACATATTTATGCAAATATATACACACATATAGAGAGTACATAGTATATATATGTATATATAAATGTGTGTGCACTTTATAGTAGGAATAGTTGGTTTATGTTATTAATGTTTTTATAATTCAATTTAATTAAAATTCATAATGGTGAAGTATTTTAAATATTTTAAATTCACTTTGTTCCTAACAGTATTTATGTCTATATGGTTTTTAATATTTTAGGGATAATTTTATTGATGGCATTTTATAATTGTTCAAGTTCCATAAAAAGAGAAAGTAAACAAAACAATGGCATTTTATGTTTAGAAGTACACAAATTAGAACAGAAAATTTGAGTATAAAATAATTAGATTATAATAGTTCATATTGCAAAAACTGCTTCTGAATCAACATGAATGTGTTTCCTTTTTTAAGTCAAACATATTTATAAAACTATAGAAAATAATCTATATCATCTACTCTCATATTATTAAAGAGTTTAATATAGGAGAACTTCTCATTTGTGCTGTAACAGAGTACTAAATGTGTTTCACAGTGAACCCAGTCATGTTGGTGGCATAATCACTGTCACCTAAAACTAATACAAGCACTGGCAGTGTGCCATCTGACTGTGATATTTTCCTTGGAATAGCTGCAGTACTGTTGTCATTCTCTCTTTCAAAATTTCACCTTATTTTTTCTCTATATTAATGCAGGCAATATAAATCTAAAACTGTTTTTCTGTTTTGTGAAAGAGTCAGGAGAATGTGCATGCGCTTTGAAATTATCTCAGGAATTATGAGTCAGTCATCCTTGATAAGGAAGTTAATATCAGTAAGTGTGTAGATTTTTTTCATATTATAAACTTTATTTTTTAAAGGCAGTTTCCCAGTATTACAAGAAGGAATTATGATTATATTTTTAAAAGCTATAAATATAAAGTTATAAAACATGAATCTTCTTTCTAAGATACAATAACACATTTTTAAGTTGGTAAGATTTTCAATGACAGATTTTCTCATTTCCTTCCTTGGCATTGGGAAGAAATTATACTGTTCAGTGAAACTCTGACTTTGGCTGGACTCAAGAGACCATATGTCAAATTAATTAATGTAAATTATATTGCCTTTTAAAAAACATATTTTCCACCACTTTCCTGCCTTTAAACATTTTTACACAACATTGAAAACGTAGGTACAACTGAACACTGTGTACTAGCAATAATTATCAGCAAATTCAAGATCCTTAGAAGGTAAATTCATCCTTAAATGAATTTTTCTTAGTGTTAGAAATGCCTGAGTAAACAGATGGAGCTGGCATAGTGCCTTAGAGGTTAAGAAATGGGTAGAGTTAATGAGGTGTAAGAGGAGGCGTATGCTACAGTAGAGAACTGTCCAGAGAAATCTCTTTGGTTATGCCATGCTCTGCAGTAATAATCTGAGATTGTTAACAGATGATCTTTTATGATGACATATAATGGGAAGAAGAGCAAAAACACAGATTACAAAGGGGATTGTACTGTTGACTCAACACCTGAAGCATTTATCTTCCTTAACTTTAATTCTCTTTATAAAGAGAATTGAATTTAACACAAATTCATGAAATAGTTGAGACTTATATAACTATCATGTATAATAAAAAATATTAGGTGTTTCAATTTTAATTTTGACCTGAGGAAACCATACTTATGTAAACATGTCTCAAAATTAGTGTGTAATCTATCTGGGGTTGATTTTTCTGCCAGGATTTCATGTTCTTGTAGACAAAATTCAACATTAAGTGGAGAGAAGACTTGCTTCTGAGAATGTAAATATTGATAAGCCATCTCCTATTTTCTTCGATGTCTCTATGAGTTTTTTTCTCTTGTAACAACATTGAAAAGTGCAATTGTTGGTAAGTACAGCAGGATTAAGTTCTCAGAAAATAAAGCATATAGGTGATAAGGATTTTGAGATCACAAGTATTTGGTTTAAAATCAGCTGTTGGCTATTGGTAATTTGTGCGACTACTAGAATTTTGGTAGTGGGTTTGGTGAGTTAGCAAGAGTGAACTGGCACATCTCAATATATTATTTAGTAAGTAAAAGTTACCATAACTTAAAAAAAATCTGCTGTCAAATCTCCTATTTTACTCCAGTATTTGAATAGTATTTCTATTAACACTGTTAGTCACAACTTATTTTTTCAATTTCTTGTCCACAAATAGTAATTGCCTTTTTAGTAGAAGGAAATTGAAGAAATGAGAAAAAGTATTCCAGAACCTAAAATTTTAGTATTGCTAATATTTCCTGAATTGATGATTTGCATCTGGTTATATTATTATAAATCCATAAACAGGTGAACGTGTATAAGCTATGTGTAAGAGAGTAAAACCAAATTTAAAGTATAAATCTTTAAGTTTACTGTGTATTTCAGAATCTACTTTTATTATGCAGTTTAGAATCACAGCATGATGCCAGTATGTATCCTCCTGTGCTTCAGGGGAGCTTAACAATATCTCCTAGTATGCCTTGCCTTGTGGTTTCTCAATGAATATTTTATTGTTGCTCTACACCTTAGAAATATGTCATGCAAATTACTGAGATAGTGACAGTTTTCCAGACAAAAAGTATTTGATATTAACTATGAGAATTAAATGATTTTTGAAGTATTTTTCATAATAAAGGTCACTTAAATATCTGTGAACATGTTTCATTTTCCTCTCTACTAAAACCTGTTCCTTATCTCCACTTTGTCTTTGAAAGTCCATTTTCTATTTTCTTTCTTTAGTTACAAAATTGGTAAGAACTCCCATGAGGCTCAAAACTTTATGTTTGCTATCACAGTCAGTAAGTAGGAAGGAAAAAAATCAAGTGCTCACGAATCAGTGTCTCAGCAAAGAGGCTAATATCATTTATACAGAAATCATTGTGTTTGGTTTTATTTCCATGTGACACTCTGTGCATCCACAAGATTGAACAAGTTGCATGATGAATACATTAGAATATAACTTGATTACCCTATTTTCTCTGAGAATTTGTTTTTTCTGCTTGTGTGTAGGCCATTAGGGAGTTCAAGATTTCATTGGTCAGATTGTGGAAAGTCTTATGGTCACAGTAGCCACTAAAGTGTCCTCACAGTTTATAATTGATATGACAGCTTATAATTGATATGACTGTCTTGGTGCAATGTTATACATTTACTAACTCATGTTCCTTGTTCTGGAGCACATTAGGCTGCTTTTTTCAATGGGAGTGAAGATTACTACCCCCACCTCACCAACACACACACACACACACACACACACACACGCTCACTTCTGGAAATTCTAACTTATTCCTTAAATTTATTAATTCCAAGATGCTGTGGGATGAGCTGGGAAGAAAAAGAAAATGAGAGTTATAGCTGAAAAGGCCCTTCTTAGATTGTATTATCCCAAGGTGGTGGTGGCCTTCTCTGGGCCCCATAGATGTTCAAATCTGTATACTCTTTCATAAATTGCTTTGGTCAGGTAAAGTCTGGTTTCTTGGAAAACTGTTTCTGAGATGATCTGTATGTAGAGTGTTCTTGGGAACAATGTCTGTAGGGCAGTAAAGAAAGCAGGGTAGTACAAGAATCTGTAAAATTATGATAGCGTCTCAACAGAGGGCTGTTTATGTCACCGGTGATCCAGCGAGGTTGCCTAGATGCTCAGAATTGTCCAGAATTGAGATAAAGTTCTTGTGATCTATCCGTGAGATGGTTCCATCTGACAGAGGGTAATTCGTAAGAGAGACTTTACTGTGGACTATCAACAATTACTATTTCAGCAACAGGAAAATGAATATTTGGCCCTTCAAGCGGAAGGATTTCTGGCATAATACAGTATCTGCTGCCATTCAGCCATGGTACATTTTAGATGGCTTTGCGTCATACGGCAGTGAATGTAAGAAGAGTACATTTCTGAAGAAACTAGGGTAGTGGCACTACCTGAAGCCCCCATCACTGAAGCCAGTCTCCAGTTCTCCGCAGATTTTTGTTTTATCCTTCTTCCATTATATGTTAAGGTTTCCTTTGCCCTAGGCCAGCACTCTTCTGATCTAGATGGCTCCTAGTACTCTAAGTAAATAGGGCTCTGAACCCCTGATCTCTGTTCAGGCTATTGTTTGGGACTTGTCCCTTTTGGTCAAATTGAATTGAAGAATACTATGAGAACCCCTAGAGAAATACCTAAGCAACAAACAGATTCCTCTGCCCAAAATATAAAGCTGCAGAGCTACTTTTCCTGACAGTCATGGGCAAATTAGTCCAGCTTTATAATTATATATACATATAGATATATCTATATCTATATATATATATCTATATGTATATCTCAATGAAACATAATAGAGGGCCCCAAAATTAACCCTTAAATATACTCAATATATTTTCAGCAGTATTTTTATAAATACTTTTTTTTCTCAAAAACAAGATAAACATATGGTCAACATTAAAATTAATTATAAATTATAAAACCTCCCCAAGAGCCTCAGGCAAAGTTGTTTACTGAACTTGACTTTTCACATGAAACTCCAAAATTACCACTCATGGGGGAGTGTAGAACTGGATATAGACTTTGCTAAAGTCAAAAACCTTCATTCTTTGAAAGACCCTGTGAAGAATATGAATAGTCATTGTACAAACAAGGAGAAAATATTGGTAAATCACATAATTGATATGGGATTTGTATTATAGATGTGAGTGTGTGTGTGTGTGTGTGTGTGTGTGTGTGTGTTCTTTGTTACCTAGATTGCTTGATTTTATCCAAGTCTGTTTTGACTAGGATTATATACTATTTAAAGCAATTGTACATATTTTATGTAAGTTGATATATTTTAACCACTCAGAGTTATGACTCCTGTGTATTCTCTGAAATTTAAAAATTGTCTTCAATAATAATGTTTTTTTCATCTCTTATTTTCATATTTTTTTGTTTTCATAGTGAACAAATTTTAAAGTTATTTGTGAAATAATGAAACAATTTTGGTTGCTTTCCTTTATCTTTTTCTTTTAGATTGTTATGGAGAGAAAATTATTCTAATTCCATCTACTCCATAGTTTATATTTTTATTCTTTAGGATGTTCAAAGTCCCCATATGTATTTGTATCTCTCTAGGATCTCTCTTATTTTCCATTTATTCATTTATCTATAGTTATCTACTAGATTTTCTCCACTGGTATAAAAACATTTTTTTCTTCATCTTGGTACTCTTTTTTAGGTACTGTATAATGTTTTACTACCTTTAGAAGCATATGTCTCCAAATGACTTATTTATACCCACTTCCTTCATTTTATCTTCTTTCTTCTCATCTCCCTTCTCTCTCATTGTCTCTTCTATGTCTTTTTTCTTCTTAAAATTTTGTGTGAAAAGTATATAGAAAAAAATGTGCATATATATATATATATATATATACATTTTAAATGTCTAGTAGATAGACCCCTGTGTAATTAATTTTTGGCTAAGTATTGTTAGGCCTGTATAGATCAGAAACAGAAAAGAATCTGTCCTGAGGCATTTCATAAATCAGTTATTCTTTTTTCTTCTACAATATGTAACTGCTATGACTTTCTGTCAGCCATTTTTAATCTTTTTTTAAAGCACAGTTACTATTTTCATATTCATTCCTATATATTTTTACTTTATTTTTTAACTTTTTGTGGATAGAGCTCTCCTTTTTTATATCTGATATCTCAAAAATTGTATCCATTCTAGTTTAGGTAGATATTTGAGTCCTGCTTTGTTTGCTAAATTAAATCCTTTCCAACCTAACTGAAGGTGTAAGATTCGCCTTTGATTCACATGCTCATCAATAATATTCAACTACTTTAAATTTTGTCACAGCAGAAGGCGATTTTGTTTTATACATTCCTAGAAGAGATTAAAACATTTTGCTTTTGTTTGCCCCTGATTTCTACTTTTTGATATGCCCGTCAATACCTTATTCCATTGTTCTTACTGCCTTATAGGATGTATCTATCATCTGTGGAATACCATCTATGGAATAGAAGTGCTGTCTTGTTGATATGAATTTCAATGTCTTCCCTCTTATGAGAGTTTTTTTCCTTTCTTTTATGTATTTTAATAATATTTTTAATCTTAAGGAGTTGAATTCTTCCATGTTTTCCTTTATTTTTCTTATTTATTTTCCTAAATGTAATTCCCTATATATGATGATAATGTCCTGTATTCTGGAGAATCTTAATGTTTTAATTTTTAGTTCATTTTACTTGATTCATTAACCCTGTTTTGTTTGGTGTGAGACAGGTCTGATTTCCTTATTTTTTCCCCAGTAGAATTTTTTTTAAATGTATTATTTGTCTTTGATCTCCCAACGCCTGTTTTCTACACATCAGACATTTATGTATTTTAAAGGATTGAGTTTTGTTCCACTGGTCTATTTATGTCTTCCTATTCTGATACCACATTCCTATAATAGCTGTAGCTTTGCAGTAATTTTTGATATTTCATCAGATAGTTTATAAGCACTTTATTTTCCCTCAAGTAATAAATGGTCCTAGGAATATAGGGGAAAAACAAATTCATAGATTCACTGATGGAAAGCCTCCTTATAGAATTGCTTACTAGTCTCTTTTAAATGATAAGAACATACTACCTGTTCCACAGCTTATAGAGGGCTTTATGATGATTAATATATGAAAGTCTATTTTATTTCAAAACTCCAAATTTAAAAACTTTATTTAGCTTGGGAAAATGTGCTATAAATGCAATCAATTAATTTCAGTTATTGCCTCTCAAAATGATGCAAATATAAATGGAAACTTTAACAGATACCCAAATAGCTTTATTGAAATACTCATGTGCAGACACACATCTAGTAAATGGTATTTTTATCATAATGGAGTATGGTGAAGTGAAATATTGCTGTTTTTGGATTATTCCTTTACCGTTTTCTCAGTCTCAACCAGTAAACATTCATAAGAATAACTGAACTGAGAAGCACTGTGTTGTAAGTGACTGTTTTATAAGATGCATTATTCTTTAATATAATTTATGTGTAAATAATATACTAGATTATCGTCTAATAATTAAAGACAATCTGAATTTGATAAAATTGATATTAAAATGATAAAATAATAAATTAGGTAAAATGAATGTGGTAGAACTTTAAGCTATTCAGAGTTGATTAAAACTCTGTCATCAATGTATAATCTATATGCTAACCTAAGTACAGACATTTTTAGTTGACATCCAGATTATTTTGATGTGTTCTATAATTTAAACCATTTGTTAATGAAAGACATAAGTCAAGAATACAGGAAATAGGATATAATGTATTACTAGTTACAGCAGTTCATCTCATTAACAATGAATAAATATTTTAACTTCATAGTACAGGGAGAATAAAAAGCTTTTTGATTTATAAAAGGAAACAGTGTCCACATTGTAGGTTTTTAATCAGTCCTATTGCTTTTAATCATTTTTCATATCTTGGTAAATTATGAATACCCTTCATATTTTTCTCTGATTCTATACTTCTTTCCCTTTGCTCTGAGATAACTGACATGTGAATCATTTCTGAAGAAATGGTACATCAACATGAAAATGTTAGTTTATTTATTTGATTAAGCAGAGTGGATCAACATCATTGAAGAGTTCCAGATTAAATGAACAGTAACATGTCATTTAATAATATTAATAATAATAATAAAAAATAATGGTTTGGAGACTGTACTTATCCATATTATTTAAAATTGAAATTAAAATAGTACTTTATTTCATAAGGTAGTGTTGGGAGGAAAACTTTTTCTCTTTTTCTCATTCTAGCTTTTTTTGGTTTGTCTAAAAATAACCTTGACATGAGAAAGATTAACACGAGAGGAAAACAAATCAAACTTACTAAGACTCTGTGATATGGGACCTGGAGAAGCGACCAGAGCATTCAGGTTTACACATTTTTGAGTTAGAAAGTGTTGAGAGGAAAGTAAAGTTTGTAAATTAGTGCAGAAGTAATTGTTTATATATCCTTCTGGGATCTAAATTCTCTACATGTGGTGATAAGACTGTTGTCTCTTCTTTCATGACAAGGAGGCTGTTTTTTCATACAGGAAATTTATTTCCCCTAATAAAGCATAAAAATATGTACATTGATTTATAAGTATGCATGTGTGAAATATACAATGTTATGATGCTACATAAATTTAAATATATAGTTAAGCAAAATAGACAGAGAACAAAACTTAGTCCAATAGACTCAAATTAATCGAAGGTACCAGTTCCCACAGTCATGTCCTTTGTGCTGTATTCCATTGATCCACTATAAGAATAAGGAAGTTATAGTTTTGTAAATAAGCTTCTGTAGGGTGCAGTTTCCTGACATAAAAACCTGACCGAAGTAGTGGATTCCCTTTATATATTAAAAAAAACAAAAAAAAGACAAAGGAGGTTGTAAATGCTTTTGGTTGTATTTGTTTGTTTTTGATACCAGCTGTTTAAGTAGCTTTATTTCAAAGCAATCAAAATGGCCAGGTGACACATTTTAGAATGGTCTTCTCTGAACCCCAAAACATGATAAATAATCACCATTGTTTACCTGCCTCCCTCACTTCAGTAAATATGTTGGTATTTCTTTCACCTCAGAAACTAAAATTCCTGTTCTTTTAAGCAGGAATATTTCCCTGAAGTCAATGGCTTCTCTCTTCAATACTTAACTATCAATTTATATCTGTAATGTATAAGAAGCAGAATTAAAAAAAAATGCATCTTCCCTATTCAACATCATTGTGCCAGCTTTATTTTTAGAGTATGTGTCACTCGTGTTCTATTCATTTTGTTTTTTATTACTCTCCCTCCAGAATATCAGTTTACTAATGGAAATTTTTCTCTGCTACTGTCTTCCTGGTGCCTAGAAAATGTATCTGAAGCATGATAAAAGTTGAACACATAATCGGTGAGTGTTAATGAATGGCTATGCATGAATGGGAATTTTTTTAGTAATTTCATGCAGTTTGTGAAAAGAGCCTTAAATATATATGTGTATATATATATATGTATGTATATATATGTATATATTTATTTATCATGTATATATGCATATTTTTATGCTAATATCAATAAAACTTTATTATGGGGATGTTGCCTCAAGCTCTATTATGCAGTATAACTCAATTAAATGTTTTCTTACTGTTTTAATGTTTATTTTATGTGAAAGTAAATAACAAATGCCTTGAATTAAAAATGTAGATAATGAAGATGTTCAGATTGTTGTTTTAGAACAGCTTTTGAATTAGTTTTAGGCTACGTTCACAGTAACAGAGAAAACACACACAAAAAATGCCATAATATAAGTGAAACAGGTTGGAATTTTTAATATAGTTGAAATTACTTAGAATACTTAAATATGGCCAATCACTGTTGTTTTTTTGCACTTTGTTTATATGAGTTTTCATGTAGATACATATCTGTTTCTGATAATACCTCTTTCAAATGTTGACAGATTTTATTTAGATCTGTTTGGTCTCATAAAGAGATAAAAATAGAACCTTATAGAATATCAGAAGATGAAGAGGGATAAGGACTAGATCTATGTGTAGCATTTTATATCTGTATTACCTTGGTTGTGGTGATGGTATCACAAGTACTTACATATGTCCAAGTTCCTAAAATTATGTATGTTAAATATCTGTAGTTATTTGTGTATTAATTATATCTCAATGTCTTTTTAAATAACAGGTGAAAAGCTATTTGCAAATGAAAAATAATCTCTGAAATATATCGATACTGTTTTTCCAAAAGTAAAAGAATATTTTGTTTATGTCTTTCACTTTTATAAATAAGACAAAAATATTCACTTTGGTTTGAAATTAAATTATAAATTACATAAAACATATGTCTGACTATGGCTTCCGTGGACTGTTTCTCTAAAATAAAATCTAAGTGAGATGTATTTGCTACTACTAAACAAAATATAATTTTTACAACTATGTCTAACATGCTTAATTTATATAATAATGCAGCATTTTCTGTTAATTTCTTTAGGAGTATTGTATGTGCGTAAGAATTGAAGTCTGATATTTAAATTTATACTATTCTTTAAAATTTGCTACAACAATCTTTGCCCTCTTTTATTTAATTTGACTTTCCAAAAGGTTACTTAATGCTTTATTTTTAATGCACTCTGGTGGGGTGGAGACTGGGTATTATCCCCATACTTCACTAGGTGTTTGTGTGTGTGTGTGTGTGTGTGTGTGTGTGTGTGTGTGTGTATTACATTTTCTTTATGCATTTACTTGTAGGTAACACTGGTTTGCTTCTATTTTGGCTACTGTATGAATAATGCTTCACTAAACATAAAGTACAGATATCTATTTGATACCTTGATTTTATTTCCTTTGTATGATAACCAGAAATATAATTAATAGTATATCATGTGATAGTTTTATTTTTAATTTTTGAAGCATGCCCATACTGTTTTTCATAATGGCTATGCCAATTTATATTCCTACCAATAGCGAACAAGTTTTCTCTTTCCTCCACAGACTCATGTACACTTGTTGTCTTTTGAAGTTTTGGTAATAGCCATCCTGACACAGGGCATGATATCTCATTGTAGTTTGATTATCATTTCCTTGATGATTGGGGATATTGAATATCGTTTCCTATTTGACAGTTTGCATTTCTAGGCTCTATTCTGTTTAGTTAGCATGTGTATTCATTTTTAATACTAGTTCTTTATAGTGTGATTACTATAGCTTTGCAATATTGTTTGTAGTAAGGGAGTGTGATATCTTCTGCTTTCTTCTTATTCAAGAACACTCTAGTAATTCAGGATCTTTTGTGAGCTAATAGGGATTTTAGGATGTCTTTTTCTGTTTCTTTTAAAACTTCTTATAAGCTTGATAAGGATTGTATTGAATCTTTAGGCCACTTCAGAAGGAATGATAATTTTAACAGTATTGATTCTTCTAATACATAAACATAGAATATCTTTCTATTGATGTTTGTCCTCTTCCATATTTGTCATCAATGTTTTGTGGATTTTAGCACATGGATCTTTTACCTTCTTGGTTAAGTTTATTCCTAATTATTGTATTATTTAATTTTCATATTATTAAGGCAATATTTAATATTGTCATATTCATATTATTTTCATATTATTAAGACAATATTTTTAGACAATATGTTGTTAGTTTATAGAAATGCAACTAATTTTTATGTGTTGATGTTATACCCTGCAACTTAAATGAATTTATATAGTAATTCTAACATTTTTTTTTGTAGTTCAGTTAGGGTTTTATCTGTGTAAGATTATATAATCTCCAAACAGTTAAAATAAAACATTGAGTGTATATCAAATGATAATTAATAAAATCATTTTATTGACACTGACTGCTATTTATTTAAGGAAACTATGATGAGTTTCTTTATAGAGCTGTATTTCATACTGCATTTTAATTCTCAGAGTTAACTGTTTAACTCCAGAATTTTATACAATAGTATTTACTTCTATTAATAAACATTATAGAAAATATAAGGATTATGTATTATACAATCTGTATATTTTCTATAACTTTATTAAGAGTAACAACTGACTGCATTGTTATGGTCACATATTGTCATGGTGGCATTTTTTAATAGGAAGTAATTTTCTGCACAATAATGTCAGTATTATTTTTGGAACTGAATACTTTTACCAGTCTAATAGTGACTTGTAGTCAGTGGATTTTAATTTATTCTTCTTTTTTTAACTGTATTGGGTCATTTTCTATATTAATTTCATATTTTTCAGAAGCAAATGACTCTAAAATTATTATATACTTTTAGTTGCCTCTACTTGGTTAATGGAATGTCTTAGTTGACACTACTACTTGCCATATATTTGATTTAATATATGTATAAGGAATTTTTGATAAAAATTCTGCCTAAAAGACAAAACTAAATTACTAAATTATTTTTAAAATAGTAATAATAAAATAAAATCAGAAATAATAAAATACTATATAGTCATTAAATTTAAAATTCTTTTAAGCATTTGGCAGTAGGACATTTTAAAATTGAGAGTATCTTAGATTTAATGAAATACAATGAATCTCTATTGCACTTGAACTTTGAAAAAGGGAGGGACTTATCCTTGTTTACTGATCACAATGTTGTGAAATGAAATCTAAAAATTAAAACATTTGTTAAGTAATTACTTGATTTAAGAAACATAATAGAAATTAATCAGTTTAGGGAAGAAACCCATGGAAGATTCATTTCATAAAAAATGATGTATAATAGTTGCATGCATTTTGATAAAGTTTTATTTAATACCTTAAGACAGTTTTCCAATTATAAAATCCTTTATATTTAAAGCAAGCTCATAATGTGATAATAAAATCTTAAGCAAAATAAAACTGTGAAAGATAATGGATTTTCTATACTATAGTCTATAATTATAGCAATGCTATGATTTTAAAATAAATAACTTGCAACCTGTTTTGAGTCTCTGATGTTTTTACCATTAATTAATCTTTTTAAAAATTAGGTCCACTGTTAATTAAAATTATAGTTTTTCATCCCCTACACTGATAGGTTGACATGATAGCATATAGGTTATTATTCCAGTAAACAAAGTGAATGTGAATAAGTGGCAAAATGTTGTTACTCCTAACATTTTAAATATAATTTAATTCAAATGTTTCTAATTCAAAACCTTTAGAAATATATTTTGATATATACCTAAAATATGCCAAACAATAATCAACTAGATGTCCTTAAAAGTGAAACATTTGTATTAAAAAATACTGGAGAAGTGATCAGACTCAACTCATAGTCTGTGTACCAAAAATGTTTAATCAACACATCTGAAAGGGGAAAGACAATAAATTTGGAAAAAGTTTTGCATTTTTATTAATAAAAATGTATCTAATATAGAATATGAAGAGTCCTAAGTTGTTTCATATAAAAATAATCTAAATTATGTAATAGATGTTCAAACCACAAAAAATGTGAATATAAAATAAAAACATGATAGGCTTATTTGAGTATCTGTATCCTCATAGAATATTCAAAAGTAATAGTTGACATTTTCAAGACAGAATTTGAGAATCTTTTTATATAATCTTTCTATTGATAACTTTCTAATCTTAGAAAAATGTATGTATAGACCATATACAATTATAGACTTGGAAGAATAGGTAAAGTTGGTATACTAGAACACTTCACTCACTCTAAAAGTGTTATATTTAAACAAAATTAAGTCAGTAATCAAGATATTTTAATAAAATAGTAAATTATTTATGCTCAGTACATTAGTTTATTTTTGTATTTTTTTATTTAGAAATATAGTAAACTATTAGTGTTTGTACAGCCTTTGTTATATGGTCAATTATATTAGTATTATATATATATATACACACACACATATATATATATATATATATATATATATACATACATACACATGTTTCACAGCTTGTTAGAGGAAACCATTTGAATTAAGAAGTTTATTTTTCTGTATTGTTCCTTCTGA
Organism: Solenodon paradoxus; assembly: GCA_004363575.1. Classification (NCBI taxonomy): domain Eukaryota; kingdom Metazoa; phylum Chordata; class Mammalia; order Eulipotyphla; family Solenodontidae; genus Solenodon; species Solenodon paradoxus. The sequence goes on from RJWH01000046.1 coordinate 283,271, forward strand.
TTTCTCCTTAAGAGCAGTTTCATAAATAGTAACTTTTAATTTTCTCCCATCTGCTTTTTATTTTTAGAACATACTAAAACCAAGTTGATTACCTTCTAAAATAATCACCACTAATCTTTGATAGTACAAGTGTTTATTAGTGTACAAAGTAATGAGCTATTAGAAAATGTAAAATAAATCTTGTTACTAATCAGAGTTATGGTGGGAAGGTTAACCAGAAAATAACTAAGAGAGTAGAAATAGTATTTTTGGTAGACAAGAAAGCTTATAAATTGTTCCGTATCTTTGGAGACCAGCAGTAAAATTGTTGGTAAACACCACATGCAATTTTGACAGAACTAAAGCTTATCATTCACTGTATCCATAATCAATTATTTCACTGTACATAATCTTGGAAAATGTCGATAAAAAAATGGTATAATATAAAACTATCAGTTTATTTGAAATGATCTTACTCCTATAATTACTAACACACATATGCACCTATTTTGTGGCTGCTATTTTAAAGTCCTGTAGTCTTAATGATTCTGCCACTGTTTATGTCTCTATAGACCCAGCCAAATAACTGATCAACTAAACCAGTAATATGAAGAATTCAATAAAATAAAATATTAAAACCTATAGCACTGAAATTATTGTTAATCTGATCCTTTCCACAAAATATTTATCCTATCCCTCACATCTCTATATATCAGAATGTTTCTAACCATATTTATGACTGCTTCAAGATGTTTCCAGTTTCACTTTTCATCATGTCTTCAGCATAACTGCAACATTAAATAAGAGTTTAAATAGAAATAAACATTCAGAAAATAATATTGCACTATCAAAACTTGGTTTTAGTTTAGCTTCTCCTTTAAAATGTCTTATTGTCATAATCATATTTTTTTGCATTTTTCCATTCACTTAGAGATCAAAATATTAGGTAAAATTAAGATTCTATAGTGAACTTTATACATATATATATAAATGTTTCATATTTAAAAGAATTGTTTCCTGTCTCTAATTTATATGATTTGCTTTAAAAATTATAGCATTAATAAAGCAGGTGGATGTCCATATGCATATAAAAAGTCAATCTAAATTGGTAAACTTAAAGATGATATAGTAACAAATACTTTATGTTAATAATACCACACTACTGTGAAATTAGCTTAATGAAATTAAAAACAACTTTGGGAAATTCATGGTGTTTTTATGTATATTTGATTAACAGTGTTGTGTCCAAGCCAGTTGTCCTTATATGATATCCGAGAACTCAGCAAGCCTACAATTTATCCCAGAACTCAAACCTCTAAGATTATAGTCTGGTGGTCTTGCATATTTTCACTTTCCAGAGAATTCAGCACATAATTTCCATCATGAGTCTGTATATAGTTACATCTGAGTCGGAGAAACACTTTTCTGCAATGTTCTCACCAGTCTATTGAGGTCAGAAAGAAGGAATAAAGATACATTTTCCTATAATTACCAGACATTTCCATGAAACTACGTTGTATGTTTGCTTGTCAGTTGCTGTATTTTCATTTCCTGAATCGCTTTATTCAGTCTGGAATTTCCTTTCATTATCATTTACACACCTAATAGCAAGGAAGTGAGAGTAGGAACATATAGATGCTCTTCTGCCTACCCCTAATATACAGACAACTGATAAACACCAAAATGAGTATGACATTCACTTGTGTTTCATTGGTTACAGCTGATCGTTATACTATGCATGTAATTTCTGCTTTTTGTTATGATCTTCTAAACTTCTGTAAATTGATTGGAATACATACATGATAGTGTTTTAAACTTGAGTAAAATTACTTTTCAGAATAAACCCTTAGAAGCTAGATAAATAGGGCAAACTTGTGAGCATTTTTATGACTCTTGGTTTGCATTGTCATGTTATTTTACCAATGGAATTGATCAATTTACAGTTATTTCTACATTTTCTTTGTCTTACTGTTAATCTGATCCACTAGAGAAATATCTTGTAATTAGAAGCAGCAAACTAAGTTGATTATAAAATTACTACCACAAGGAATTTCATAAAATGATTTCAGCCAAATAGACTTGCTAAGCAGTTTGAGCAGTTGAGTTCTGTAGAATGCTGTTGAGGACACTTTAGTTACAGAATTGATACAGAATAGATTTTTATTATAATTATAATTAATAAATTGATGATAAGTGATGGAGCAAAACTCATAAACCATTTAAAACAATGGAATATATGATTACCTAAGTATGTACATATACTATGTATATATACATATACATTCTTCGGTGTACGCATACACACATAAACATATAAGGTGATTGATAAAGCAGTCTGTACTTAACAGATGAGTTCGTATCTTCCGGTAATATTGAAATATTCCTATATCCTAGCTAGTTGTTATAGAAACTGATTGAATATAAGAAGCTTGTCTTTATTTTCAGTTGGTATTTCTTGTCTTTTCTATGTTTCTGTGGTTCATCGGTGTTGGTCATCAGTATGGCTATAGGATGAGCATATATTCAGCTTAGATCTGCAGTACTGGTCAAGTATCTATAATCATATTTTAATAGAATTTGGATATTTTCTGTTTGATTGAATCACCCTTATTGTATTACCTGGTGATACTGAGGTTAAAGACTCTGACGACTTCACATTTGATGCATTGCATCATGAATCATTCTGATGGGCTTTATATTAGTGAAGTATGTCAGTGACAAGCCCCATATACTATTGCTTACATACAGATTTTTTAAAAAAGCAAAAACCAAAAAAAAAATTTAAGAGAGTAGATGTGTGATACCAGAAGTTGGGGAAGAATGGAGAAAGTGGGGAAGTGATAGTCAAAAAGCACAAATTTCAAGTTAGATCAATACGTTCTGGGCTCTAATGAACAGCATAGTGATTATAAATAAAAGTACTGTAATATACAATTGAAAGTTGCTAAGAGAGCAAGTATTTTTTAATGGAAGTAATTTTCATTTAAAAACTTCGATTTTACATGTACAGGTTTACCATTCATCAAATATATGATGATTCACCATGACCACCAACAAATTTTCAGAAGTCTTGTACCACTGTCCATTGAACCCTCACACCTTTTGTTTTCACACCCACCCACTCCAGTCACTTCAGGTCTGTCTTCATTGTCCAAGTGGTTGCTTGTTTTGTTTCTTATGAGTGAGTTAATCTAATTGCTTTTCTCCTGATTTATTTCACTTCATATAATCCCATCTAGTTGCATCCATGTTGTTGCAAATGTCAGGATTTCATCTTTTTCAGGATGATGTAATTTTCCATTATATATGTGTGTGTGTATACATATATATGTACACACATATATAATACACACTCGCCAACACACACACACACACACACATATATACTTATATATAGATAGATAGAGATATATACCATGTCTTTGTTGTCCATCATTTGTTTATGGGTACTTAGATTATTTCCATTTCTTAACTAATCTAAGTAATACTTCAGTAAACGTGGTGAGGTAAATAGCTCTTCAAATTAGGGTCTTTGTGTTGGGAGGAAAATACCCAGAAGTGGGATAATGGAATCATATGGAAAGTTTATTCTAATTTTTTGAGGAATTTCCATACTGCCTTGCATAATGGCTGCATCAATTTTCATTTCTAATAAGTGTAAAACCATTCATTTTCTCTAAATCATCAATACACTTCTTTCTAGTTTTTTGAATAATAACTATTCTCAGAAATGTGAAATAATATTTCACTGTTGTTTTGATTTGCATTTTCCTAATAATAAGAGTTAAGGAACATATTTTCATGTGCCTATTGATCATTTATTTGGAGAAATGTATATTTATATTTTCTTCCCTTTATTTTTTTTGATTGTTTGTTTCCCTGTACTTGAGTTTTATGATTTCTTTATACATTTTGGATATTAACCCTTTGTCAAATGCATGTTGTGTGGCTATCTTCTCTCATTCAGTAGATTGGCTTTTTGTTTTGAAGGTAGCCTTTTATGATGCTTTACATTTTTCCAGTATCTTTTGGAACTTAGGCGCTTTCATTTCTGATGCTTGAGATTTTACTTTTTTCTTCTATAATGGGTCAACAGTTTATCAGTTTTGTTTAGGCTTTCAGAGGACCAATTTTGTGTTTTGTTATTCATCTGGATTATATTTTTGATTTCTACTTGGTTGTTTCTTCTCAAGTTTTGACTTTTCCCTTCCTGCTACTGACTTCTGGCCTCCATTGTTCTTCATTTTTTATTTATTTTGGTGTATCATTAGACTGTTTAAGATTTTTCTTGTTTCTTTAACTATGTTGTATTGCTGTAAATTTTCCTTTTATGCTTTTGCTGAACACAACAAGTTCTGATAGCTTATGTCTTCATTCTCATTTGTCTCAAAGTATTTTTTTTTTACTTTTCCTTTGATTTTCATTTTATCCAATAATCATTCAGAATCATGTTGTTTAGCTTCCACATATTTTGTAGCATTCCAATTTTCTTATTTGATTTATTTACAGTTGTATGCCATTGATATCAAGAAGAATCTGGTATACAGTAATTTCAGTCTTTGTAAATTTGTTGTCATTTGTTTTCCTTCCCATGATCTAAGCTTAACAATGTTTCATGAACACTAAAGAAAATTGTGAATTTTACAGGTGCCACAGAGTGCTTTATAAATGTCTATTAAACCTATCTAATCTAATTTTTCATTTAAGACTGTTATTTTGCTGTTCATTTTGTACGTACTAGACTTTCCATTGTTGTAAATGGGATGTTGAAGTCTACTATAATTGTATTGCTGTAAATGCCTCTCTGCTACTTTGTTTTTAATTGCCTTGTATACTTTCGATGCTTTCACATTTTATACATATATGTTAATAATTATTGTGTCTACATCCTGAATTGACATAATCATTATGTAATGTCCTTTTTTGTTACTTTCTTTAGTTGGAAGTTTATTTTATCTAGTATAACTCTATCTGCTTGTTTTCTTTATGCACCAGAATTTTGGGTTTTGTTTTTTTAATTCATTTTGAATTTTTTGTTTATATGTTCATATGTTTGTTTGTTTTTTAATCTGTGAGTTGAATCCATTAACATTTAGGGTGATTATTGATATGTAACTGTTTATTACCATTTTGCTATTTGTTATCTGACAGGTTGTAGTCTCTGTACCTTTGTTCTACTGTTACTGTCTTCTCTTTTGCTATGAAAACATTTGCTGTATTTGGTTTCTTTGTTTTTCTATGGATATATATTTTGAAGTTACCTTAGTAACTATGATTTTGACCTTTTTTAACTTGAATGCAAATTAGTCTTAAACTCATTCCTACAGTCTTCATTTTCCTCTCCTCACATTATATACTGTTGATGTCTTGTTGCTCCTAAATGGAGTATGTTTTCATTTTATAAAAAAAGTTTTAGGCTATCTTGGCAGGTTGTGTTTGTTGTGATGAAATCATTTAACTTTAATTTTTCTCTAAATCTCTTTATCACTTACTCCATTTTAAGTGATAACTAACAGGATAGAGCACTCTTGGTTGAAAATACTATTCTTTCAGCACTTTTAATACATCATAACCTGCAAAATTTCACCTGAGAAATTCACAGTTTTATGGTGGCTACCTGTATATGTCTTTTTTTCTCTAACTGCTTTAAGATTTTTCTCTTTATCTTTGATCTTTATCACTTGAATTATAGTGCATTTGGTCTATATCTGTTCAGGCTTCTTTTGTTTGGAATTCTTTGAGATACCTGGATTAGAATGTATGTTTCCTTCCCCATTTAAGGGAATTCTCAGCTATTATTTCTGTGAATAAGATGCTTGTCTTTTTCTCTTTCTCCCTTCTTCTGTGATCTCTCAAATGCAAAGTTGTTCCTCTTGATGTTATCCCATAAGTCTCATATACTGTCTTTTCTTATTTTAATTCTTTTTTTCTCTTTTTCACTGTTTTCAGTTTCATTCCACTTTTTTCTCTTCTTGACAACTGATTCAGTCAGATGCCTGTTCTAGCTTACTGTTGAACCCCTCTATTGTGTTCTTTAGTTCAGCTATTATGTCCTTCAGTTCTATGAATTATGTTTGGAACTGCTTCATATTTTCTCTCTCTATTTGCTGTAATTGTCTTTTTGCTCCTCCATTGTTTTCCTGATTTTAGTGATCATCATTGAAACTGTTTTTTTTAAATCTTCTTCTAGTAGTTTTCAATTGTGTTGCATTCATATTTTCCCCATGTTGTATTGATTTGCTCTATCATTTAGAGTATAGTTCTCTGTCTCTGTATTGTTTGGTATGCTCTTCTTATTTTTATGACTAGTCTAAATGACTTTCCTTTCTTGCCCTCATGTGTGACCTGTAGAGTATAGGCCTGGGGTGTTGGCCTAGAATACTGAACTTCCTATTATGTGAGGTTCTTACACTTGTTAGAATTGTTGGAGCTATGGAGCCAGCAACATTGTGAGATCTGAGAGCCCATCCTTTGTGCTTGGAGTTGGAGCAGGGAACTTCTCCGAAGTCACAAGTGACAAAAGAGAGATCCAGTTCCAGGCCACAAGTAGGCCACAGTCCCAGCAGAGGCCTCTCCTAAGAGGATATTGTTTGTCTCTGAGCATCCTAGGGATTAAGTCACTACAAAGCATACCTTCCTCTCTCCTTGTATGAAGGTCTCTCAGTCCTCTAACTGGGTAGCAACCCAAGTAGGAAAGAGCATACAATAAATCCTGGATCTGGGGATGAAGACTTTCCTAAGTAGCTAGCAGATATGCAATACATACCTATAGCACTAGGTGGGACAAAGCTGCTCTAGCCCTGGAGCCACTCTAATTATTTGCCCTGAGATAGCTTTATCTGATACCTGTACTCACTATAGGCAGGTACTCGTGGCCCTGGCAACCCAGACAACTGGAGAACATAACTGGGAGCACAAACTGTCAGGTATCACAGATGTGCTAATGGCAGAAGGAGCAGGCTGTTTCAGGTCTTGTTGAACTACAGTCGTTGCCATTGCCAACACATAGAGCATAGAACAGTGTCTTGATTCACAGGGAAACTTCCTTTTTCTTATCCACACATGGAAATTTTTGGTTCAACAAATGAAAGTTCCAGAATCTGAGCTGTGTGCACTTTATTGGACCCCCATGTTCTCTGCCTTGTGTTCTTAGTTACCCAGAATCCTATTGTTCTCCAAAGAAAAGCCCTTCTATTTCCAAGTCAGTTTATACACACTTATAGGCCAGTTCTCAGGTATGGGGGCAATGACGGAATGGGAAGCCCTTTACCAAAAGAAGAAGGCGTCATCTCTTGTTCCTTCCAGAGCACCAAGGGTCTGCATAACAGGAAGTGTTTGCACTGAGATTCATTGGCCGCTCCGACCATCTACAAAAACATATGCCTCTTCCAGTTGTCAAAATGCTGATTCCTACTGTTATTCAAGATGGGTATGGTTTTGTTGTGTCTGTGGGGAGGAGATGAGCTGAGATCTTAACAATGGACCATCTTGGCCTGATCCTTTTTCCAAAGAGTAAACTTTAAATATTCTCACCAGACAACACACACAAAATGGCATTTATGTGACTTGACAGAGATGTTAGCTAACAGTGGTGATAATCATAGTGCAATATATATGTTTATCAAATCAAATATATACATGTAAGATGTTGTACATCTTACATAATACTTTGTCAATTGTATCAGAATATTTAAGCAGTTAATATGTTATATCTTAACTATGATTCAATAAATTTGGAGAAAGAGTGAAAGTAGCTAAAATGTTTTTAAGAGGAAGAAAGCAGGCATGAATCAAGCAGGCAGGCAGCAGGCAAAAAGGAAGAGAGAGGACGAAAAAACATTTTCTTTAGATGTTCATTTACTTTCCTCCCTGATCCTAGGCTACAAACCTGGGTCCTTGGACTGTGTGTGGACTACTGCTGAGGCACAGGCTTAATACTTGAGCCACCAGGGCTGGCAGAGATCCAATTCTTAATATGCATAATATCAGATGTGTGTATATCAGACCAATTTTATTGAGTAACATTGTATGATGGTCCATTCAAAAGACAGAAGCCTCCTAAAACCTGTGAATCTTACCTTGCTTGAATTGTCTTTGCAGAAGTAATTAGTCATAGATTTTGATATAATATTATCCTTGATTATCCAGTTAGACCGTAGCTACAATGACAAGTGGCTTTTAAGAGATACACAGAAAAGGCAAATACCAAAAGCAGATGATATAAGGCCACAAACCAAAAGTCCAGTAGCCACCAGAAGTGATAACAGGCTTAGAAGATATTTTTCCTTAGAGCCTCTGTAGGTCCTACAGCCTTGCCCACATTTGCCGATTTTTGATGCTGACCCTCAGAACAATAAGATAGGAAATATCTATTGTTTGATGTACTAAACTTATGAATGAATATTTGTTACAGTCCTCTTAAGAAAATATATATATTAAAAATATCAGAAAATCTGCTGGGACATATATTTTACCTATTATAGCCCATCATCTTGAAAGGCCAATTTTGTGTCTACATTTGTTCTGTTAAACTGCTACCTGTATAGATTCATAAAATTTTTGAGCAAGAGTATTTAAGACAATAGTGGTATTATCATGCCTACAAATTGCCAAGCCATAGTATAAAGTATATTTCTTACACCTCTGACTTCCTTTAAAACAAAGTATGTCCATAAAGAAAGCAGCTCAGACTTCTCCCCTCCCCATCAAAGGTTAAGGTTTTGTGTCTCTATTCAAGACTGTTTTATGTTTTGTTTTGTTTTTTCCTACTGGGTTATAGTGTAAAGACCTTACTATTTAGATTTTGGTCACTTTATTGTAACTTGTACTTTCCCTAGCTGGTTTCCTTAAGTTACCCTCCCCCACAATTATAAATACACTCTATTATAATGTCCTCATAATTATCCAGATTGAAGAAAGTCCCCTGTGTCTGTTTTCTTCTGTAGACTCCTTCTTGCTTAGTATTCATCTGCTACAAAATGAAAAAAAGAATATTTTCATGTATCTTTGAGCATTAAAGTATTGCAAAGTATTATCTGACAAAGATACAAACAGGGGAACATTTTTATAGCCATAGCTATAGGCTATAATACTAAGGCATAAAGCCTTGGTATTAGTTCCCTAGGACTGCCATTAAAATGTACTACAGACTGTGTAGATTAGCAGATATTTATTGTCTTAGAGATCTGAAGGCTGGAAGTCTGAATGCAAGATGTCAGCAGGGGTGGTTTCTTCTGAGGCTTGTGAGGGAGAATCTATTCCATGTTTTTTTCCTAGCTTTTGGTAGTTTGCTGCCACTCTTTGGCAATCAATCCTTGGCTTATAAATGCACTACCCTGATTTCTTCCATTATCTTCACATGTCCTTCTCCCTGTGTGATGCTGTCTCTGTGTCCATTTTCTCCTTTTTATAAGTATGTCAGTCATATTGGATATAGGGTATGCTCTAATGATTTCATTTTAGATGAGTTGAAATGTAAAGATCTTATTTCCAAATAAGAACACATACAGGTAATAGAGGTTATAAATTTGGCATATCTTTTATGGTCACAATTAATTTCATAATAGTTTATAAAATATGACACATGGAACATAAAATATTATATATAAATATATCTGTAAAATCAGCACTTATGAAAGAGCATACTTATCTTTTAACTTAATTATATAGGTGAACTGAGAGTGGAAAGAGTTGGCATAAATCTGTTATTAATATGTTACTCCTTTGTAACATCAGAGCTTTGTATTAGTGGTTATACCTAGAATTATGGTTTTAGTGAGACACATTAGGGAAAATATTAGAACAAGTGTCTGCAAATGAAACACAGATTGTTAGTAGAAAGCTTCCTCAAATTACAATGGGGTTATGTCCACAAACACTCATATCACATTCAAATGCTCAGCACACTTATTTTATCCTACATTTGGACCAAATCATCTAACATAAAACCTATTTTGTAGTAAAGTGTTGATTATCTCATATAGTTTATTGAACACTACACCGAAAGTGAAAGACAGAATGGATCTATGGGTTCTTGCCATTAACATGCACAGCTGAAAGCACATTGGGCCTAAAGAATGAACATTGAACTAAAATTCATTGTTAGATAATGGGGACACTGCCGTGAAAGGGTCATTAATTTCTCTCTCTTATGATGTGGTTCAGAATATCTGGACATCTGCTGATAGTTTAGCAGATGTAGTGTTCTTCAGGAAGATAATCAAGGTTTGCTGTAACTTCATTCTTGTCATTGTACTGCACTGCAGAATATCAGTTGTTTACCTTTGAAACTGCATGTCTGACTGGGAGCTGTGGCTTGCTGCTACTGCCCAGGATCACAAGAGATTCCTGTGTGTCACTAGCCCAGGAACAGATCCATCTTAAAATTGAGAATCATAAGTAGAACCATTGTAAGTCAGGTACCATCTGCAATATAGTCAGGAAATTCAGATTTGTAATAGTTCTAATGTTTCAGAACAGTTGTGCTTGAGTTTTAATGTAAAGATTGATTATTTTTATTTTTGACTATGTATAATATGCTATAATCCTCTTTTTATTTGAGTAGACTTGTAGCATGATTGATTAGTGACTTAGTGTTTGATTATAATGGAGCAGCATAAAGTATGCTTGGTTCTCAAATTCTTACATCTTTTTGTTCTGTGTGTGGGAGAAGTGATGCCATCCAAACATGGACTAAAACCATAATCCTTTTTCATTCCAGTAAAGATTTCTTATTGAGAGAGAATTCAGTTACTATATATTCTTAGCCTTGCAGAAGACACTATTTAATTCCAGATTTTCATTCACTGTCAAATAATAGCAAGTTTCTAGGAAAAGTCAGTCATGATCACTCATGGGAGAAAATTTTCTTAGGATTTTTTACTTTCTTTCCACTACAAGCAAATTCCTCCAATTTCTTTCTGACCTATTATAAATCACCAATCCCTTTCCTCTTTTAAAGTCAGATGAGTGTCTGAGTGACCCTCGAAAATGAATCACATTGTTCTTCATGTTCTTCATCACATTCTTTCTTATGCTGAAGGCTCAATTTGGAAGCTTCTTAAATCCAGATTCCTAAATATCATCTCTAGAAATTCTGATTTAGTAGTATTTGAGTAATACCAAAGACTTCTATCTTAGAAAATTATGATTAAAAAAGAGGTCTATAAGTTAGCCTTTGAGAATTGCATGCAGCCTTATGTCTTAGAATTCTATAAGATGAAGTAACTTTACTGTAGTTAGACTTAACCAATAATGTCTAAATTCATCCTGCATTTTGTTTTATGTTGGTACTGCTCCTCCAATTTTATTCACATCTCATGATTTGTACAAGTTTATATTCTTTATAGCATAACTCACCATGGTTTAGTTATGATTTTTATTGAAACTTTTACACTAGGAGAGAATTTCACAGTAAACTACTTTGTAGAAACAAGGTCCTAGGGGCTCTAATTGGGGCATTGCGTTAGCCCATTAAATGAGGGAAAACATGTTGAGCTCAGTAAATGAGAATTTTTTCATGGAGAGATACAAAATTTTTGAATTCTGAACCTTAAAAAGATGACACTTATGAGGCTTAGAAATAAATTTATGTGTAAATGAGTCTGCAAGCTGCATATATATGTGCATACGTATGCACATATATATGTATATGTATATACATATGTATATTATATATATATACAGGTCTCAGTGATGTCAGTATTTACCCTTTTGAGGTAAGACCTGATCTATTTCAGAGTGATTTTTTTAAAACTTTTTTTCATAACCACTAGGGGCATGTTACATGCTCCTTTGTTTTTTTTTAAGTAGATAATTTCTTCCTGTCACTTTGCTCTTTGACAGTGGCTCTTTAGCTAGCTTGCTAGTTTTATCTGCTTATTTCCCATTTTACATTGGGAAATATTACAGTTTGCCGTATCCTGTTTTTTCCAAAATAATTTAGTGGGTACATAGTGGGCTGTTCTTGATCAGTGTTTTCCTGAGCTGAATAGAGAAATTTGAATTTAAATTTTTTTTTCATTAAGCTCCCAAGACTTTGATTTATTTGCAATATTTTCATGAGTCAAAGATCTGCTAGTTTCTTTACTAGTCACTCTATTACTAAAACTATTTTCCCAAGTGTCTACACATTTTTTGAAATACATACAGTGAATTCTTTTTAAAAAAACCTTTTTCTGCAAAAGCAAATTGTCTACTTTGTCCTTGTAGGCAGTGAGACACTTATTGTAGAGATGAGCTTATTTCTTGTCCCTTCTCCTTCCTAGAAGCCTGCCACACTCACAAAGAGCTGCATTCACTTTTAATGGTTGCTCTTTTCTTAGTGGCAAAGGGCACCAGGAAGTAATGACTCAAATTTTATACATACAAATAATCAAAATATAAATGAATGTTTATAATTTACCCCATGAAAACAATCTTAAAGTACTGAAGGATTTAAATGTCTAATTATTTTATGCATGTGGTTTAGTGTCTTTGATTATTTAGATTCATGTTACATTTATTTTGCTATTATACATAAGAATTTCATCATCAGTTTGCAGTAGACATCTGAGTGCAAACTGTTGCATATTGTTCATGGTTTACTAACTGTCTTAATTCAGCAAAGTTTTTCTCTTCTAAACATATTTTATCTGTCACTGGTAAATTGTTTTCTTAGTCTTTCACTCATCATGCTTAATAATACTTTTGCCTCTTCGTCAGTTGTATGGCAACTTAGACTGTATTTTCTTCTAAAAGAATAGCAACTACAACAATTTTCACAGTTTACACAGTAATTAGTATAAGAATTTATGTATATTTTCTTGTGATGAATGCATAGCAATTAATAGCAGATAAATTTTGTAAATTAATATAAAATTATGATAATGTGTTATTTACATATCTTTGGGTCTATAATAAAGAGCATGAAATACTTTGATTAAATAATTAAATTAGATTTTACATAGAAATATACTTTTATCTGATGACAGCATAAGAAAAATTCATGGGGCTCCTTGATTACAAAGAAGAATTATGGACGTCCACAGGACATTAGTTAACTAGAAGATACTCTAAAAATAAGGCAACACTACCCAAGTAAGCCAGTATCACCCAAGTGGGCCAGCACCACCATAGCCCCAGGTATACTTGAGATGGGTTTACAGAAAAGGCATTTCCTTGATAATCCCTAACCACTAATAACTTCTGCCCAGGGAAAAATTCCATCCCTCACTACCCAATAGTTTAATCCAGTTTGCAGCACTTTCCTGCTCACAGATAGTCTGTTGCTCTGTATTTCTCCTAACAAACTTGCCCTGTCCATGTTTCTCCCTGACTTCTCTCCTAGACTAACTCCATGCCTCAGGACACATGGGTTCTGCGAGCCTACTTACAAAATTTTTACCTCTATCCTTAGTATATCTAATAACAATAACTATAAATACTGTGAATACATAAAGATATATTTTCAGGTTCTTAGGATTAAAACTTTCAAATAAAGTATTTAATACCATAGTTGGTTGATTTTTGGATCACAAAGATGAGAACTTTATTATTAATGTAAATAAAAGTCTCAATCATTCATATTTTAGTTATGTTTCTTTTATCCAAATAAAAGTAGTAGCTATCTGGATCTCAAAATATTGTGATGCAGGACAAAATTACATTTTCCAGTAATTTCAATGGTTCAACATGTAATTGTAGAGAACTGAAGTTTAATGAGACATATTTACAAGGTTTAGTATTTTAATAGTCTTCTACCCCATTATATAAATGTCAACATATTTTTCAAAGTAAAGAAAGACTTCCGGCTGCAGCTTGAACATGTAGAGAACTTTCAGTTTGTCTTTCCTGCTTCGCAACAAGAAAAATCTGGACAAATTGAAAAAAAAATAGTCTACAGCAATTTGCAGAGACATTTTTTTGTCATATAATCTAGTGAAATAGACAAATCCAAAAAGTTCTAGTCAAGATATGGACAGACGTAAAAGGAGCTATAAACTGGTAAAAATTTTAATTTAAGAGTGTTAATTTTAACAAATGACTGGAGCCTGGGTGTGGGTTGCATAAAGTGGAAAACTTGAGTCTTATGTATCTCATATACTTCTGTGGGTTTTATCTCCAAGAACTCCACCAGGCTCTTAAGTAAAGGACTGAGGAAGGACCTTTCCTGGTTCCTGTTAAAGGAATTTCTGAATAATCCTTATGTAAAACATGCAGAACCTTTCTATAAAAAAAGGCAGGAAGGGCTTTATCTTTAGTCTCTTAGAGCTCTCCTGAATCTTTGGAGTGGGGGAATCCTGTAGAAGAAGTTAACATTTAATGACAATCACAAATCAGGGACACAGCCTACCAAGAACTGAGGATTAATTAAGAGTTTATAGAAGACTTATCCTGCCAAATACCTGACCACCTTAACACAAGTGCTCCAATATAATAACAGTGGATTAGAGCTGGATGAGGGCCAAGAAATAGACTATCTCTGAGAAGGAACACTTAGGTAGCCTCAAAGTCAATGAGGTGAGATAAACAAGAACACTATATATTAAATATTTTTTCCATTGATGATAATATAATTTAACACTGCAGTAATACCTACTTAGATGCTACAGCCTGCATTTTCTTAAAGAGGGAATTCTCACAGGAAATAGGAGCTATATAACTTCATGGAAGATTTTTCAGACTTGACAAGCTGTTACTATAATTGGTCCTACTACTACCACCACCCACCACCACTACCACTATAATAACATTAGCTCCTATAAAAATAATGTTCGCAATTTTCACATATTAGAAAATAATAATCATGAATTCAGAGTTAGAATCAATACATCTCAATGGGATAGTTTATTCAGGAATCTGCATTCAATCTCTCAAAGTGACTATGAGAATTCTAATTAAACTGATTAGTTGAGATAAGCACAATATTATTCCTAAGGAGAATCCTAAGGGAACAAGGTCCTCTGGGACTATGAGTGCAATTTCAAACTCTCCTTTTATATTAAAATACAAAAGAGATAGTATTCAATAATGTTACAAGTTACTCACATGTTAATACTTTTAGTGAGTACTTGAAAAGCACATCAGTAAAAATATAACAATAATTTCTGTGCTTGTGTAACAGACTGTTTCTTGGAGATAATGTTTTGATTCAATTATGTCTGCAAGCACCATAATTTCTATTGATGAACATGGATTGACATAGTTGTTTAAGCCTATAATGAACTAAATGTTACACAGAATACAATTTTCCTCTTCATTTACCTTAATTTATTCTAGTTGTAAATGCCGTTGACTTCCATGATTGCAGAATAAATTTCACTGTAGGATCAATTACTACAGTTCAGAATAAAACTGGAATTGTATTTAATTATATCCACTGGGTATTCCATTTTAATTTAGAGTAACTTGCAAAAATACTGGTGCTTTAATGAATGATATACAGGATTATATTTGAGCTATGTAACATGTAATTATTAAAATTAATATAAATTATTTCTTTTTCATAGATGGTTAATTTTACCACTTTATGAAATTATGCACCTAAATATCTTTTCTCTTCTGAATTTATGATGTCATTTACTAATTTAATGCTAGAAAACTTGTTTCTCAGTAAAAATGTATGTTTTTGCATTTCTGAGTTTTTTTATAAAAGGATTTTTTCACTTTTTAGAAAGATTAAGAAATCATTTACTACCTATATCAGTAAATGTAACTGAAATATTATACCATCTGAAATTAAAGTGAAGTACTATAAAATCAAGTCAGTTTTAAAGAAAGAGCATTAAGTATCACTATTTAAATGTGACCTTATAAGTATGTACCCTCCACATCAGTGTCTCTTGAATACTTTTACTTTCTGAATCCCTTTACCTTAAAAAAAATTTTTACAGATCAAAGCACTTTGGTTTATACAACTTATATCTATTAGAAATTAACACATAGATTTTAAAGTAAAAAAAGTATGTATTCATACATTTCAATTTATCACAGCAGTGACATAACATAATTGTCAGTTAACTTCTGGAACACTACTGATGAAAAAATGAAACTCAAAATACAAATGCTCCTGAGTCCTCACACAACAACTTGAAAATCTCTGCTTTACATGAATATAGAGTCAACTCACTAGACTCTAAATTAACTTTGAATAAGAATAATATATTTCTGTGGTTTTGATAGGCGATAATATAGCTTATGACATTTTAAATAGCATTTCATAATTACTCTGAGAGCATGATTCATTGCTTTTAACGTGTTTCTTTGATTGAATTAATATAATTGAATAAAGATTATGGAAAGCTTGTAGTTAAGAAGGAGTAAGAGTAGGTTTTGATAAACAACTGTGTGGTTTATATTTCCCAGAAATTTCACATCTCAAACTCTATTGCTGAACAGATTCTAGATACTACTCTGATTATTGATTTCCCTCTAATTCCAGAACTCCAGCTTATTAAGTGTTGAAAAATAGCTTCTATATAAGTATTTCTTCATGACAAGCAAATGAAAAAAGGTGAATCATATAATATAATGATTAATTTTCTATTTAAAAATGCACATGAAATATTGTTAATCACTACCTCACTTGAAAAAATGTACTCTGGAGACTAGAACAAGATAAAACATTGTAAAAAACTATTGAAAGAATTTTTTTTTTAGTTTCAAGCTTCTTGATATTAGGAATTAAAAATATGTTATAGAAAGGGAAGTGCAGGCACCATGACATCAGCTAATAGGGACCTAATGAATTAATCTGACTGGTTGGACAGTGACGGGAAGTAATGGTTCAAATAGAATCTAAGAGATGAGTAGACACTGGCCAATGCACAGATGGGAGATATTTTCCGGCAGAGGATAAAGCTAGTATCTAGGGCCCTCACAAAACCCAAGAAGATGTGTAATGGCTAGAGTGAGGTGAATTGAGGGAAGGAGTGGTAGAAGATGAAATTTCATAAGTGAGCAAATATCAGATTTCAAAGGGATATATGTGTGTATGTAAACATGTGATGTTTATATTTATATTTGTCTCCATATCTTTCTATTTAGATCTATTTAATACAGTTCTTATTTTGCATTTTCAGAGTATATTATTAAAAATTAAAGACATCAATGCAAACTAAGACTATTTTGGGAAAATCAAAACAGAACAATTAACATTATTATTGTCAGTATAGTCTTGATTATTTTTGTTGCGCTCATTGTCTCAAACTGAAATCTGAAGCTTTTATGGGTGTTAATAAGATATTTGCTAGGGTATTAAGAAACATCTAAGCTAAAGAAATATAATAGAGAAAATATTAAATCTTTTGTAATTTCATTGCTTTGCTCTTTTTCCAGAAAGTTGGCTTCTCTTTTTTAAGACTGGAAACTCTCTAGGTTTCACTCATAATTTCAAAGACGACCTATTTACCAAAATTATTCTTACCTTCATTTCTACTTCTGACATATATTCACAGATATGCTCAATAAAATACTTGTATCTGCAATTATCCAGCTTGATTTTTTTATTCTAAACAGATATAAATAAAAATGAAGTATTCTGTGATTTCATTGCACTTGATTAAATCTCAAGTACACCTCCAAGGTAAGTACTAGGACACATATCCTTGTAAGAATGATTATCATAGAGCTTTAAAATTGTGATGCTTTTCTTAGCTGATGTTTGTTTCAGTTGTACTATATTATTGGATGGAGCTTTGTCAGTCTTGATCCTTAGCACTAGAGAAGCAGCAACAATAGCAACAACTGTTTTCTTTCCATTTAAAAGATGATGGAAGGTCTATCATATAACTAGAATAAATGAAATGAAGCTTATAAAAGATGGTCCTCATGAAACATTAGTATAAATGGTAGGATAAGGGCCTCTAAAAATTTTCTCCTTCGTAAGAATAATGATAAATTGACAAAATAAAATATGAGGATCAACTTTTCAGAAATCTGAAAATTAGTCATAAATTTGTAACTGTTCAGGGGTTGTTGATTAAAATGGGGGAAAAAGGTACACCCTTGTGACCTAGAGGTTTAGTCAAGCAAACATTGTCCACATACATCCCAAGGTCCCTGATGCAAGACTTAGGAGCTGAGGAAACAACCAAGATGAACAACTAAATAATATAAATAAAGGGCTTCTTCCTTCTCTCTCTTCCTGCCTACACTTTTCCTGTAAAATGGGAGAAAAAATAAAAACTGAGTCTTAGTAAGAACTGAGAGAATCATTGTTTTAATTTGTCTATTTCTACATCATTTTTTTCCAGCTCTATAGTAGATTTAAAAACCAGTACCACAGTCATGGTGAAACTAATAGTCTATCAGCTACCACAGGAGACAAAACAGGTTTATAGAAACTTCAAGTCTGATTCCTGAAGAATTAACATTATTTGACCAATATGGTTGGTTTTTGGTAAAATCTCACTTACAAAATTGACTATATTTAACCTGATGTGAATTCTTCTAGAGGAAAAAAAGGTTTCTAATGAGGGAGGGGAATTGTCAAAATCAATTACAGGGAGCCGTTAACTATGGTTCACTTGATGTGAAAAGTAAGAGTTGGTGAAACAATAGGCTAACCAGAAAGGCTTAAAAGGAAAATGAGAAATAAGATGGTCGTATAATTTAAAAGCTCTAATACATTTCTGAAAATATATGTGGTCACTTACATGAATAGGTCTGTGTTTATGCAGAGCAAAGACCTGAGCCAGCTTTAAGCTCTCTCCTTGGATTGACCTTGAGTTTCTGCTCAAACAGGAAATAAAGAAAAAAGAGTCCTTACCTGGCTATCTTGAGTGTCAAAGGCATGCCTCAATACACACATGAAGTCCTTCATAAAAAGACTGTGAGACATATGGGTTCCAGGCATTTAAGGAAATATCTGTTCAATCATTGTGTGACCCTTAAGCTGATTGAGCAGAGACTTCAGTTGTGAAACATCACAAAATAGACAGACTTTACAGAACTCAGTAAAGACATAAAACAAAGAATAACAATAGCCTCTGAAGAGGGCTGAGAACCTTATTTAAATATACACATATATGTATATATATATATACATTTGAGATTAGCAAAAAAGTTGCAAATCATAAATTTAGAATATTTTTATCTTATAGTACAAAGACATATTAAAGAAATATAATACTCATTTTCTGACCATGAAGATGTTACCACTGAATTCCCTCTTCCACTGTAAAATTAAAACATTGAAAATATGTGACACAACTATTTACAGATGCTGAATAATAGGCAGTAGAATACTGTGTTTCCTGTGAGAAGAAACACAAATGAATTACAATCTATGATTACACTAGATTTCGTCCTGAAAATAATTTTTTAAAAAATCATAAAAAGGAACATTAGTAGCAGAATATATGATCTCATTGACTTGAGGGGACAGTTCAGAGTTCAAGAAAAAGGTGTAGAATTCAAGGAAAAAAAAAACTATACAGGAGAGAAAGAAGCACAAATGTGTGCAAAAAGTTCATGTTTATTCTGTAGTTTAATAATAAGCTCTCTAGGCAAAGACTAAGTCCTTAAGAATCCACAAAACTACACTTAGAAAAAAAATTTAAGAGGTTGTAGGATAAAAGATTAGTATATAACACTAGTTTTATTTATATATGCTGATAGTAAATAATCAAAATCTTATTTAAAAACATAACATCAAAATTGAACAAATTATAATACTGCAACAATGAAATATTGCTGAGAGAAATTAGGCACGCCTAAAACTATGTGAAATACACCATGTTCATGAGCTGGAATATTTATTATGTTAACTAGGCCAAAATTGATCTGTAAATTGAACACATTCCAAATGAACAAATTTTTACTAAGTAGTGTTCTTTTAAAAAACTGAAGAGAAGCAGGGAGAGAGGTAAAAGTACTTATATATTTTATGTTATATTTAATATGTATTATATATAGATATACATATATATGGATATATATAAATATCCATAAGCAATTACTTGTTTCTGATTTTCTATGAAACTGCTGTAATTAATACTACATGATATTGATGGATAAGTGTGTATCTCAGTGATTTACAATGATGATGTAAGATAGGTAATCAAGAAAGAAATCAAGAGGTCCACTGCTTGTCACTTATACCTCAATAAAAATAAGTTGAACCATATATATGGGGAATTTTTTAAAATAACTACCAGTGAAACTAGAGAAGAAAATAAAGTATCTTCAATGTAAATATGCTAGAAAAAACTGTAAAAACCTCAATTTTCATGTCACAACATAAACAGAAATTAAATTATTATTCTGTTGTAAGAATATTAAATGAGACAGCAATGTTGTAAAATACATTCTTATATGATTAAACCAACAACAGCTATACAACCTGGCAATTTTCCTAGATCTTTGTATTTGAGAAATGAAAATATATATGTACAAAATGCTTATCACATAATAGCAAAGTTATTAATATCTAAATACTGGATGCAATTCATATATCTATTAGCAGATAGATTTTGTGAATATATATGTACATATGAACTTTGCAAAGAAATACAAAGGAGAAAATTGAGATAATTAGAATAACATGAATGAAGATCAAAACACTACGCTTAGTGAAAGAATAAAGATTGATATTATTCAATACTCCTTGAACTAAATATTTTAAATGAATTTGTTATTGCATGTAAATTATATGACAAAGAATATGATAAAAATATTTCAGAGAATAAAGGTATTCAATTTCATTGTTAGGGAGCTAAAATAAATATTCCTTATAGTTTTATAGACATTTCCACTGAAATATATTTAATTAGAATTCTTAGTTGTTTAAGACCATAATAAATAGAAAATAAACACTACTTGGGAAATCTTTCCTTAATCATTTTGATCAATTACTTTCAGATTTTATTTCCATGAAAATAACATTTTATTTAGTAAAACTCTTATTCTCCTTATTTCCTTTAGATGACAGAATAAAATGACTAAATATTTTTTCAAAAATAGTAATAGATTAAATATAAATATGAAAACCTATTTGTTTCCTTCTCATGTCCTTCACATTTAAATTACTATTATTATGATTATCATATCATGTGGACTTTATTTCAATCTGCATTATGTTGTAAATAAGTAAGAACATGCTCTGATTAAACTACTTAACAAAAATAAATGAAGGAAAGGACAGGCAGGAATGAAGGAGAGTAGGCAGGCAGGAAGAGAGAGGAGGAAGTATTTTCTTTTTTATTTATTTGTTCACATTGGCTATTCCCCCAGGACCCAGGACTTGAACCTGGGACCTTGGGATGTAGGTGGGACTGCTTCCAGGTATACTGGACCACGAGGCTACCAGGGCATACCCAATATATCAGTTTTTTGATAGTTTAATAATGAAGTAATAAAGAAGTATCATATGAAAGGCTCGAGCCTTTTATATACTTTGTTTTCCACATAGAGATATAAAATTAGACACTCTGAAAGCATTGTTGATGTACCAGATAGCTTTTTCAGAGAGATTGTAATGAAGATTAATGTGGGTTTTTTGTCAAATGCTTTCTGAGCATCTACTTCTGTAGGTCAGACACTATTTTCAGTATAGACTATATAAATTTGGAATGTGAATATATCTGTTGTAAAACTTTCTATATTATGATGAGGGTAAGAAAATACAGTCAATCAGTAGGTTGATAATTTAGTATATTAGAGACGGCTTAGATCTGTGGAAGAAAGAAATGTAGAACAGGGGAAGGGCAATCTGCCAGAACTTGAGGATAAGGGCCAATTACAGTATTAAATCTGATGATTAAGTGTGGTTGGATCAAAAATTTTATAGTGTTGAGGGAGTTCCTTTCCAGGCCCTGAAATTTTGTTCTGTGATGTTCTATCAACAGCAAGTTCCCAGAGTGGTATGGAGTGATAGGAAGTGTAAAGAGAACTCAGAGTTAAGATCAGGGGCAGAAGCTAATATTAAATATTAAATTCTGGTTTTATGTAGGAACCCTGGCTAAAAAACCTTGAAAAATACATAAATATGATTGTCCTGGATGTATGGAGCTTGAAATTCAGTTTTCAATGGAGCTAAAATTAACTTTTGACATTACCAGTCACCTCAGTTGATCCTGGTTCTTTAACTGGTGGGGTGATCCAAATATTTATATTCGAAGGATTGACTCATTAGCATTTCTACCAGAATTGCATTGTTGTAGTTTTCCATTGGCTTTAATTACAACATGGTAGTGCTAAGAGACATGCCAGGGAATCTCCCTGTATCCCAGATATAGTCTCTTATTTCCATTGTACAGTGGCAGCACAATTTCCTTGTAGTAATGAGCATCAATCACTCTGGGCAGTGGCAGTGACATAGCTCTGTTCTTTGCCTGTAATTCAGAGGGTTGGAGAGCCCAAAGTCACATAGCAACAGTTTTAACTTCTTTACTTAGATGGAATCACTGTTGTATTTCTGGTAGAAGTGTTTGTCTTATTTTGGTTTGGTTTTTGGGGCCTAAAGAAAACTTTGTTAGTAACTAATTCTCTAGTGATAATAAAACTGTACTCACATTTCCATTCCTTGAATGTCATTGTGAATCTGAATCTGGCTATGGGAGATGTAGTACCATAGATTGGATGCTAATTCAGAGCACACACCGTCTGCTAGCGTATACCGCAAGATATCACCATCTTGTTGCCATGATAACTTAGTCTTCAAAAGACTATCCCATAATTCTGTAAAACCAGCCATTTCAGGATGATAAGGACTAGAAGAAGTCTGATGAATTCTAGGAGGATGAGTCCAATTTCACAGTTGATTTACATTAAAGGTTCTCCCACAAGGAAGATGTTCCTTATCTCTTCTTCTGAGATGACCCAATATAAACTGTATGGCTCTAACTGTCCACTTTCAGTGCATGCTTAATTATCTTGCAGGATCATTTCTAAACCAGGTCCAATACTGAATCTTTGAAAATTGCTTTTATTTCCATTTATTTAGGTTTTCTTTATTTTCTCTGAGAAGTGTTTTTTGATTTAAATATAGAGACCTTGTACAGCTTTCATTATATGATTGTTACATTATTAAAGATTGATATTTTTTAAATTTTATTTTTCAATTCTAGGAAAATATGTTGATTTTTATTTTTCTGCATAATAGATTTTATTTAATAGTAATTTTTAGAATTCTTTTAGAATAATGGTATCAGTGAATAAAATATTTGTAATCTTTTCCTTATTATTTTCTTTTTCTTGCAATAGTACTTTGGTTCGATGTTGAGCAGAAATTCTGAGGGCAGGTTTTTTTTACTTTTTTCTGAAGTTTGTGTGAGAGTATTCAAATTTTATCACTAAATATTGCTTTACTTTTAGTAAATCCCTTTTGAAATTCTGAGGAAATCATATTTTCACGTGCTCAAAAATTCTTGTTTTTAATGACTGTTGGAAGTAGTCAAATGTTATTTCTACATACATAAAGACACCCATGAATTATTTCTCATTGACTTTAATATGATAAATAACCTTAATTAAATCTGAATATTTAAAAAAGAAAAACCCTTGATCATCTTGCAATTTTTTTTTTTAAATCTACTGATACATTGGCTTTCCACCTATTTTTGAAGAGTTGTTTCTATGTGTTTATGAGAGATTAATTTGTTGTTTTCTTCTAACATCCTTATCAAGATTTGATAACTGGGTCATGCTCCCCTCATGAGATGACTTGGATAGTGTTAATAAACTCTCTGGTTCTGAAAAGGTTAGTAAGAGTATTAAAAATGATTGCTTAAATGTTTTATTTAAAGTCCACAAAAATTAATCTGAGAATGGATGTTTCTTTGTAGGTAAATTTTTAAGTACAAATATAATGACTTTAACAAATATAAGACATTTCCTGTTTTCTAATTTTTCTTGTCCATTTTTTTTCATTATGTTATCAAAGATATTTTCATTTTGTTGATTATCCCCACTGAGGGTTCATAATATTATCTTATATTTTCAGTGTTTTTTTTAATCTATGGGACGGTCCTCCCTTTATTCCTGACATTGGGAATTTGTGTGTTTCCTATTTTTTAGGCATAATTAAGGGTTTACTGGTTTTTTTTTTTTAATAAGTCATTGTTGGTCCTGTCAGTTTTCCTACTGTCTATCTGTATTCTCTTTTCTGAATTTCTGTTCTTAATTCTCTTCTGTTTAAGTTTAATTTGTCCTTTTTTTTTTGCCTAACTTCCTATAGTAGACTAAAACTCTAATTATTTATTATAAACCTTCTTTCCTTGTTTAGTCTTTGAGAATTATATATTTCCTATCATTCACTCTTTAGCTTTATGACACTATAGGATATGTTATGTTCTGGTTATCATTTAATTAAAGATATTTCTTAATTTTTTTTTGTTATTGGTGAATTCTTAACTCATCAGTTGCCTAATTTCAAAGTATTTGGAGATTCTATAGAGGTCTCCTTGTTAAAGATAATTCATTAAGTTTCTATTAGAAAATGTATTCTTTATATTTTCATTTCTATGAAATTTATTGAGTTGTGGCATAATCCAGAAAATTATTTATCTCATGAATATTTGTCACACACAAAATATTGATATTCCACAGTTCATCGTTGAAATATTCTTTAAATGTCAACTAGATTAATTTGGTGATAGTTCTCTACAAGTTCTATGTATCTTAAATCATATTTTTTTAAGTTTTTCTTTCCGTTACTGAAATAAACATCAAAAAAAATAAATAAATAACGCCTGGTGCGGTGCACCCTGGTGGTTTAGCAGTTATCTGCAGCCTCAGTCCTGTTCAGTCCACAGTACATCCCAAGGAGCAGAATTCAATATCCAGGATGAGAGCAGGGGAGTGGGAGGAAGAACCAAGATGAATAACTAAAAATAAATAGAATGCTGCCTGCCTCTCTGCCTCTGCTCACCTAAATTTCTGCCTGCACTTTTTCTTCAAAATAGATAAGTACATAAATAACTCCCAAGAATTATTTTATTTCTTCCTTTAGGCTGTCATTTTTGCTTCATATGTTTTTTTACTTTTTTAGGTGTATATACTCTTTATATCACTATAACTTCTTGATAAATCTGTGCATTTAATATTATGAAATCCTCTTCATCTCAGATAATATTCCTCACCTCAAAGTCTTTTTATATTAATATAGTTACATTATTATGTATAGTATTTACATACCTCTTTTGCCTCTAAATAAACTGTTGTTACTTTTTGCTTGATTTTCATGTTTTGAGAATTTTTCACTTTTGTTGTCAGTTCTTAGTCGATTTACACTTAGCGTAATTAATTATGCAATTTACGTAAGTCCACCTTTTATTAATTGATTTTCATTTTTACAGCTGTGATATGATCCCTGTTCCCTTTCCTAGAGCAATTCATTTTATCTTCTATGCTTATGTATAATTTTGAAGAATTTCCCTTGGTTTTTGATTTAGTTTAACATCACTGTTAACAAATTCCCTCATCTTTTATATGAAATGCTTTTATTTCCTATAACTTTGGATGTACTTTTGTTAGATAACAGAATTCTAGATTGGTGTATTTTATTCTTTAAATAATTTAACATTTCTCTTTCATTGTCCTCTTTATTGTTATTGATAAGAAGCCAGTCATTATCCATATCTTAATTAGCAATACGTTCATCATTTCTAGATGTTTTCAAGATGGCATCTTTTTAGTTTTTCAGTAGTTTCAGTGTGATGTCTCTAATTGTGTGTGGTTTTTATATTTTTTTTCTTTCTATGGTTAACTTTATATAATTTTTATTGCCCTCCCAAAATGATTAATTTTGGTGTAGTCAGCAGGCAATTAAAGTTGCATTGTTGGTTTTACATTTTATTGTGGTGAGTTTACTTTGGTTTTGTCTTTAGCTTTAAAGCAGACTTCTTAATTCTGCTATGTAATCCTTATACTTCAGGCATGACCTCTGGATTTTCACCAACAGTATGAGGTTTTTTGCCAAGATCCCTTAACTTAGCAGATTTTGTACTTCTGATACTTTTTACACAGTTCTTGGTAACTGCATTCACCCAGTTCAGCAATTTCAGTCTTCCTAATGTGGATTCCCACTGTGTTCCTGCATCATGCATTCTCAGCCTCCTGAACAGTTAAAGAGTAAGCCATAGTTTTGAGGGGAATTTGTATGGTTAGAGCTGCACCTTACTAGGATTCTTCTCAGTGTATAGTCACTCTGGATAACTCAAACTTCAAGATTTGATTTCATAATCTAGTAAAATGGATTATATATTTTTGTTTTAATAAAATAAAATTAAAATAATTCATTATTTTAAATTTAATTTAAAATATTTTTATTTCAGACAGTATTTCCCTTCAGTTTTCTACCTGCTTTTGGTTGATCATCAGTATCTTCAAACAATTATAGGTATCTACTTAGATTAAATAGTTATTAGGAGAAAGAGTAAATAGATATAATGTGTTATCTTATTTAATAGACATTGAATTTCTGAAAATATTTTTCTAGATTTATTTTTAAATATAATAACAAAAATCATTTCAAAATCAAAATGAAAGTAATTGTAAAATGCTTGGCAAACTTTTAAAACACAAAATTAAAAAGCAACAGCACTAAATAATAACAGTGACTAAGAAAAAATTAATTTGACAATATACTAATTGCTTTTGTTCCGTGCCTAAGTTAGTAGATATACTTACTGTATTTTTTGGTCTAAACTAATTCTGTAAGCCAGTCCTTATAATCTCTTACATACAAATAATAAAACCAGGTTGAGTAAAATAGTCACTTACCAAAATTTAATTACTCATAGGCACAACTCTGAGCTGTACTTGTTTTCTAACAAGAAAGTGAATGCTAAAGTTCATATAACAAGGACTTTATATATAAAGAACTTTTGAAGTTTTATAAATGAAGATGGGTTGCTGAAGAGAGTCAGTCAAGATCAAGACCACAGGGAAAACTTTAATTTGAGAGATAAGAAAATAGATAGGTATACTATTTATGAAATTTGAATCTGGATCCTAGATGTGCATCATGTAGTTTTATAGCATTAGTGAACAAATAGGGGAATTTGGGCTTTTGTCCTTTCTTTTTGTCCATGTGAGAGAACAATAGTTTGAAAGAGGAAATCCTATTTAAAATCTCTATTTTTTTTATTAGGACCTTAGAAAAGAACTTGGAAAGTTTTCACTTACATTCCAAAGAAAGCCATTTTTTCAGTGGTAGAAATGCCCTCTTCCTAAATCTGGAGCGCTTCTCTTCCACCGGTCATCTACACACGATCACCATTCTCCACTGAAATCTAAATATCTGGGATGATCACCTTCCATTCAGTTGCCTGTACACACACACACACACACACACACACACACACACACAGAGCATTTTTAAATAATGAGACTCTATTCAGGTATATTTTTTGTCTTTTTATTGTTGTTTTTTTTTGAGCATTTTTTTTTTTTTTGTAAGCAAGGGTCAGTTAAGTGTGAGGAAAGGGGAAAAGTGTAAAAATCTCTATGTTATTTAATGCACAAATGATCTATACACACACTTATAACCTTACTTTTAGTTCTAAGAAGCATGTGCTTCAAAAACAAACAGAGTCAGTGTTAAAACTTCCTGTAGATAATGCTTCACCTGAATTACTTTCTTCAATAATTTAGGTAATACCACTGCAGCAGTGAGATTTGCTGAGGCAGATTCTCCTGCAAGTTTTGTTATGCAGAGCTTTGTTCTTTTAGAGTTTTGAATCTATCCTTGCAGTCATTCTTCTTTTTTTTTCCTTTACCCTTACTGTCCTGAAATGCAATATCTTTTTTTTATGTTTGCATAACTTGGTAAAAAAAAAACTAAGGTAACTATCTTTTTTGAACTGTGCTGATAAAGTTGGATGGATTATTTTGCAGTATGATAGCTTACATTTTGAGAATCTAATTTAAGTTATATTAGGTAAATAATTATATTTTTGCATATTGTATCACTCTTTCATTAGTTTGCAATACTGTATAAATTACAGAAGGATAAATTCACACCTCAATGTATATGTCAACCAAATCCACCCTCAGAGTTTTAGTACCATTATCACTACCATTTTTTGCTCTTTCAACTCCATGTTCCCTCCCCTGATTCTGCTCCCCTGCTCTGGTAACCACAGTTTTGATTAGAGTACTGAGGATTTTGTTGTTTTTCATTTTGTTTCTTTATATTCCACATGAGTGAGATCATTTGTGTTTTATTTTTCTTTTCCTTTCTAGATTTTGGTTAGCATAATCACCTCACATTCAATCCAAGTTGTTACCAAATATAGGCTTTCTTCTTTTTTTAATACCTAAGTAGAATTCCATTGAGTATAGATGCTACATTTTTTTCTAGACAACTGTCAATAAAATTTAGGTTAACTCCATGTCTTAGGTACTGTGAATTGTACTAGTAGGGGTGAAAATATCTTTTCTGATTAATGTTTCTATATTCTCTGGAAATTTTATATTCTCTGGAATTTCTGCATCAAATAGTACTTCCATTTTAATTTTTGACAATCTCTATACTGGTTTCTATAGAGATTTCACTAATTTACATCTTCACTGTGTATAGAGTTCCTATTTCTCCTTACACTCTCCAGCACTTTTTATTTCCCATCCTTTTTATATAGGCCATTCTCATAGTGTGAGGTGATATAAAATTGTAGTTTTGATTCGCATTTCCATTATGATAAATTTCATAGAAAATTTTTTCATGACTGTTGGCTATCTGTATATCTTTTATAAAAGTGTCTATCAGATCTTCTGCCCAATTTTTTCCTTGGGTTCTTTGATTTATTGTTGTATATTTTATAGATCATCTGTTATTCACCATATGATTACAAACATTTTCTTCCCAATCAATAGGTTGACTTTTGGTTTTTGTGATTCATTTTTCTGTACAGAAGTTTTTTAGTTTATATAGTTACCTTTTTTTACCTTTTGTCCCCATTGTGTCAATTCTAAAGTTGGTGTCATAGAATATATGACTTATGTATTTTGTGGTTTCAGGTCTTTGCATCCAAATCATTAATCCACTTTGAATTAAATATTGTACATGGTATTAAAGAGTGACTTGGTTTCATATTTTGCATGTGGCTGTATAATTTTTCCAATATCTTTTACTGAAGAGACTTTGCTTCATCCATTGTTAGCACTTGGCTTTTTTGTCATGAATTAACACTCTCTCTCTCTTTCTGTTTCTAAGTTCTTAGTTTATTCAATACCTAACTAGATGACAGTTCAGTTTCTAAGTTTAGTTTTGGCTTTTGAGGTCTTTTGTGATTTCATACAGTTATTCATATTGTTGTTCTATTAGAAAAATGGCAATGGAGTTTTGAATGTGATTGCATTGACTCTGTATTTTTCTTTGGGTAAGATGACTATATTATGTTAATTCATCTAACCCATAAGCGTGGGATATTTTTCCATCTCTTTGTGTTTGTCTTCTATTTCTTTTAACAGTGTCATACTTTTCATTATATAATTCTTTCCCCTTTTTTGTTGTTTATTGCCAGGTATTTTATCATTTATGATGTTGTTATGAATATGGTTCCTTTCTTGATTTGTGTTTCCTTGTTTGCATATAAAAACACAACAGCTTTTGGTATATTGATTTTGCATGCTGTCTCTAGTAGTTTTTAGTGGAGTCTTTAGGATTTCCTGAGAACAATATGTTATCTGTAAATAGAGTCCTTTGTCTGTAAATAGAGTCCTTTGTTTTTTGAGTCCTTTTTTTTTTTTTTTCCTCTGCTGGCTAGGATTTCTAGTACTATGTTGAACAGTAGTGGTAAGAGCTGATATTATTGTCGTATTCCTGGTCAGAGGAAAAATCTTTCAATTTTATCATCATTTAGTATGGTGATGATAAATCTATAATAAGTATTCATCTATAATTCTCTTATATTATTTGTATAGGATTATCATTGTTATTTTCCTGTTTTTGACTTACTGGAAAAAATACATCAAATATTTTTAAAAACTGGAAATGTTAAGAATTAAAAATATATGTAAAATCAATGTATATAAATTGATAGTATCATATACATTTGACTTGATATCTGGACTGTTTAACAAACATGTCTGTAACCAAATTGCTAATATATTGAAGATAACAGCATTTGTTGGGTCAGTCACTGTTGTGCCTCACAAGATAGGGCGATTCATCTTGTTATCTTTTATTTATTTATAACATTTATTGAAGACTTATTGCAAAATAACATTATTGGTTTTAAAGTGTGCATTACTGTAAATAAACCTCTATATTTACTGCATTCATTTCATTATTAACATTTCAATTCTGTGCTTCAGCTTGTAATTAACACTTTTTGCCTGAATTTCCCACCTGTTCTTCCTTTCCCTTCTGATGGAATTAATTTAATCTTATAGACTAAAAGTTTATTTGCTTTGGTTTATTTGTTTGTTTCTTTACATATCATATATAACTGAAATCATATGACTGCAAATCACTACAGTATTTAATATTTTTAATAATTGAATAGTGTTCTGTTATGCATATATACTATGAATCCTATGTTTTATGGGAATTTAAAAAATTATTTATTTAATAAGACACTGAAATTATGTATTCTTTAATTTTAAACCCTTGTTATAGACTTTTGAATTCATTGTAAGGTATGGGATAGGTATGAAACTAGATGTGGTCTTTGAGTAAGAACATTCAATCTAAAATTGGGTAGCTAAATAGACATGAAAACCAACAACAGCAACAGAAACAAAAGCTCAAGGTGACTCAACATTGGTGTCTAAATATCTCTCATATGTAACTCATCTCAGTATCTTTGAACTTTAATCTATCATTGTTTTCTCCAAAAATATACTCTACTTAATATTTTTCTTATGTAAATAAATGAGACTATTTGCAATCCTGTTGCCAAAGCCAGGAATGTGATACTCATCTTTACTTCATCTTTCTCAGATCTCTTCATATCAGCTAAACTCGTATTTCCTAATTACTGTTTTCTAAAGAAGACTCTTCTCTCCCTCCTTATTGCAACCAACTGGTGACTGCACCTTAACTGTTGTGGGGAATTCTTAGTTGAGCATTTAGCCTTCGTTTTGTCTTCATTTAATTTCCACAACAGCATTACGTTATTGGCTTAAGAAATTGGTTGCTATAAGAGACCATAGAAGACTAACTTACTTCCAAGATGTTTGATAGCAATACTACTTGGTGTGAAGCTGCATTTGTACTATATTTGTAAAAAGATTTAGAAAATAATAAATATACTTCCAAAGAATAGAGGAGACTTTTTGCTATAAGAGAAAGTCCACTAAATATTCATGAGACACTCCTTGGAACCATATCCACTTAGACACATGTATCTGTCTCCTGCCTAAATCCCTTCAGCAATGACTCATTATTCGCATGTAGCATGATTTAGAACTCTTTGAGATCTGACATCTCTTTTACATTTAATGTCTTTTTTTATGTCTTCCTGTGCTTTGTCTGTATCAAACAATTATAGGCACTTGCATCACTCTGAACAGCATAGAGCATTTGAACAATCACTTCTTTCTGCCTAGAACATCTCCCTACAACTCCAACCTGATTAATTCCTCGAAAATATAGGAAAGTGTTGTGATAGTATGAGAAGTCTGATGATGTGATAAATCTAAGAAGCACTGATATTAGAGACTTCTCCATATCTGAACTGTAAGTGGAAGGCATTCTTGGATATGCTGTTTTCCCGTGCATGGTAGTTGGTTGAGACAATGAGCTAAAATTGTGGGTTGGTTGTTGTCATACACATGATACAGCTGTGGAACCACTACACTGTTGTAAAATACTTAGTGGTAGCTTTGGGTGATTTTAACTAGAGTGGTAACTGGGTAAAATATGAAATGATTACATTTGAGATGTATTTTTAAAGCAGAGCCAGTAATTTCAAATGATCAATTGGATTCAGT
Source organism: Solenodon paradoxus (assembly GCA_004363575.1). Lineage (NCBI taxonomy): Eukaryota > Metazoa > Chordata > Mammalia > Eulipotyphla > Solenodontidae > Solenodon > Solenodon paradoxus. The sequence continues at coordinate 315,110 of RJWH01000046.1, forward strand.
ACATGAAAAGAGAAAACTTCAAGTTACTTAGCTTAAGCCACTGAATCTTTTTTGAGTTGGTGAGACAGGTAGTGATAATGACTAATCTTCTACTCAGAATGTGTTTTACTGTTCTATCTTAGTAATAGACCATCACATTTTAAAATAAGTGTGGAAGGCTATTTAGGGAGCCATGTATGAGAAATTTGACTCTGTCAACATCTCCTTGGTGGAAATAAACAACAAAGTCAAATAACCTCCAAACAGCAGAATGAGTAACTGAACTAACACCAAAGCAACTTACCGAACTCCTTTCATATATTTTTTTTCCCCTCTGAGCTGCCTTGCACCAAGGATTTGCTTTTAAACATAAAATAAATCTTCTGCCTATTTCTTACCTTATTACAAAGCTGTATATGGATGTAACCATTTTAAATTACTTTGTGTGATTCCCTTTCATTCTTTTTATGTTTTTCTCATGCTTGTAATGTATTGAATAGTCCCTTTTTAAGTGCTCAGTATTGTTTATTTGTTTGTTTTTAGATCAGTGTGTACTTTTTTCTTAACAAGTTAGCTCAGTAGCTTTCTGTACATTTTAATTAACCATTGCATTATATAGTAAAGCAGAATACATGATTTAATCCATTGCTCCTCAACCTTTGAATATTGAAATATAATTTTAGTGACTAGGTTATATATGTTTATATATTTGTATTTGTAATTTTATAAATGATTTTAAGTTGAATGTGAATTAAAAACATACATTTTAATTAGATAATAACAATTTTCCTAACCAAATAAAAAATCGGTGACTTTTTTTTTCTTTTCTAGTGTTCAACAGTATTCTCATACACTCATGTAAAGCAAAACTGATCTGAAAAATTTTATTTCCGATATTTATCTAACGAGAGGAAAAATAAAAGAGCTTATTTGCATTTTCCTAACTTCCACTGAAGTTAGACCTCTTTATTGTTTGTTTCTTAGCATTTTGTATATTTTTCTGTGAACTCATTGTTGATTAGTATTTGAAAGAACTAGTGCAGTCTTCCAGAGATTTTTAACTAGAAATTATGTGGTTACAACTCATACTATTGCTTTATATTAGGCAATGTTTTCTTGAAAACTAATGTAACACTTCAGTCTAATTTCAATTTGTTTCTAAAATGTCAGCTCTTTGTCACTGGATAATTAACTTATATTTCAAGTCCAGAATAATAAAGAGATGTAGCACTTCTTTAAAAAACAGCAACAAACAAATGTAGAATAATAAATAATACATGGAAATACATAGCTTATACATAGCTCATTGAGGCTATAATAATATCTACTCCAATAAGAAATTTCCTATTTTCTAGGTAGAGAATTTTTAATATGAATGTGACTATGTGAATCATTGACTGTGTATGATATATATGCACTATGATATAAATGCACTATGCATTTAATACTTTAAAAGCTACAGTTAATGTAATAGGACTAGAGAACAAAATTCTTACTGGAATGTCATTAACTTAAAAAAATAATACTTTTAATATGGCAAATATAAATATATATGTACACTCACATTTTAGTATGTCATATCTATTTATAAATAATTGACTATGTTCTTTTACTAGTCACAATGAAATTTTATGTTTAAGAGTCCATTCTGCTTAGGTTAATAGTAAATGAAATGAAGCTGTTTTTTGTTTCTGTTTATATTAAAACCTTTACTCCCCCTAATGATCAGTACCAATTTGAATAATGGAATAGTTCTCCATGGCCAAATATATAACATTCACATCTTAAGCTAGATCTCATTGCTGAAAGAAACACAGCTGTGAGAATGTACTTAAATTTAAAATTTTAGAAAGAGAAAATGACTAAGTAGTAAAGCCTAAAAACTGAGGTAGAAGTTGTTAAAAATGAAGAGTAATAGAATGTCTACTCGGGAAAGTTTTTATGAGTTGTTTAGTTAAATTTCATTTTGTGTTCATGCTTATTAGCTGAGTCAAATTTTATAGATTGTACTCATATGGATTTTTCAGTATGAATATTTAAATCTTAAATTTGGAGAAATACATTTGAATCATTTTTTATATTATTTTCCTAATAATTCTCTCTTTGGAAGACTTCAATTATTTAGAGATTGACTATCCTTGACTTATACTATTTTTCCCTCTCCTACTTTATTTTCCTAGAAATTTTAATTAGCCAATACTTTAATTAAGGCTTTTATTTCTGCTTTCTTATTTTACTATGTAAAATATTTAATTAACAATACCCCATTCAATTTTCACTGACAATATCTTTATTATTTTAACTTCATTGTCTTGCAGAACTCTGTATTCTACAAGTTTGTTATTTTTGTTTTGTTTTTCTTTTTTTTCATTTTCTTGGACTCTGTCTTTTCATGTTAAATTATATCCTCAAAAGTATAGTGTGTCTTTTTGCCTGCTCATATTTATACTAGGAAGATACATTGCTAATTAAGAATTATACATGAGTGTCAGACTTTTCAATTATGGTCTTCATGGTTGGGTCTGTCAGAGTCTTTTTGAAGTAAATCAGTTATAGTCTAAGTTAGACTGTGGTTAAAAATAAACTCTAAAATGTAACTTATTTCAAAGCAACTGTCTATTACATATTAGAGGGCAGTCTGAGCCCTGTTATTGTTACACTTGCTGAGGCTCCCCATCTGAAATATTCCTGGACATGTCAGCAGGGGGAGGGTAGCACAGAGAATCACTACTGGCTCTTAAATGCTTCAACATCATTTTTGTCCACATGACATATGAATCTTATGATGTGACTAATTATGTGGAGGTAGAAAATTATAATTTTTCTCATGTGAGAACTAGATTAGGATCAGAAATTCCAATGAGAAGTGATAATGTCTTCCACAATCATCAGATTATCTTCGTCTTTCCTCTTCATTTATCAAATTATACATGGAAGGATCCTCCACTTTAAGCATGTAGACTAAGTCATTAATAACTAAAATTCGAACACAATCTATAAAATAAAAGGAAATAATAAAGCTACAATAATCAACAATAGTATTCTAATATTCTGACACTGAAAAATGCTAGTTTTACTTTATTAAAATTAAGTTTCAAGTAGCAATTAAACTGGTAATCTCAGAATATTAAAAGTTATTTTTGAGAAGATGTTTCAATTAATTGAATTAAGTCATTATTTAATAGTTTTTAATTTAACAATGGAATCTCCTTTGAAAGAACTTGTACATGTCATATGTTTCTTTTAGAAAAATTCTACAGATTAATATGCCATATGGATATATAATCTTAGAAATTTGTCTAAGTCTTACCTCCATTGGTAATATAGGTTATATTTTTACCTTCTTTCTCATTCTGTGTTTCTCAAGTGTCTGATTTTTACTTGTCTTCATTTACATTTTAACTATTGAGAACTTACTTTTATTTATATTGCCTACTATGTAATAAAATTTCATTTGCATAGAGTAGAATATATTCAAAGTGAATGTATCTTCCCTAGAAAGTGTCAAATATATAGAACAAATAAAGTTCAATTACTTTATGTAGAATATTAAAATGTGCTTATATATGTATATCTAGAATATATGTATATAATTGTGCATATGTAGCTTATTCATAATTCATAATGTATCATAATGTATCATTAATGTGTATATATATATATACATACATAGAAACAGTAACATGGGAACACTTAAATATTTACTACAGTGAAATGGGATGGGGAGACCACCAGTGATGACGTTTATATAAACTACAACAGTATCTTTTTCACAAGTCTTTATTGAAATAATGACTGGCTTACCATATAGCAATATTTTGTCACTTCAGATGTTCAAGTTTGGGGTAGATTTTTGATGAAATAATGAAATAGATTTTTGACTCAATGTTAAGACCTCCGTATAATTTTATATACATATATATTATTCATATTAAAGCACAGTAATAATATAATTATGAAGGAACTTTTAACCATTAGACATTTGTTAGACACATCAGATGGTTAGAGTAATAGGATTTAAAAGACTGTAGCTTCTATTCCATATGAATATATATGCACCCACATATATTAAAAATATAATAAATATATAGATGTAGGCACATAACACATACCCATTGAGCGCTATTTTACCATTATCATTATCATCACCATATCAACTATTATTTCACTTCACATTGTGTTAACTCTAGTTACTCAATTATAGAGTGATTGTTTTAATGTATTTATGGGAAAGGTTTCTCTCTATTCCACTGTATGAAACAAGGAATCATGATTTCCCAAAGACTACCTATAGTTCAAATATTTTAGACTATGGTAGGAACAAGGCTGAAGCTCAATCTGTCATGTTTACTGTAGAATAGCAGAGCTATAGAAAGTGTCTCAATCTTTGATTACATTGTTGAGCTGTTGAGTTAACTATCCCCAATTTCCCTGCTCCCCAACTCTTTAAGATGTTTTAAGTGGGATAACTAAGTTCCCTACTACTTTATGTCAGGGTGTCAGAAATTATGATAATCACATAGAAAAATCTTCAGAACTAATATTGAAGCAAATGTATTAGATTTTTCTCTCATAAGCTTCATGACCGCATGAAAATAATTGATATTATTTAAAGTCTGGTTTATTTAAATGTAAAAATTATTGCTTGACCCATTCTAACACAAAATCATGTATTGTTTCCTATAGACACAACAATCACATTTAGTTGATAAAAATCTGAGTATATATAGCAGAGGTTTTTTGTCAACCACTTAAGCAATTTGTGATGCAAGTTAGAGAGTTTTCTTTTATCCTCAGAATTGGATATGGTATTATGTTCTTATATGTTCTCAAAATTCTGATGATAAAGATGCCTTCTGAATGTATTATAATTCCAGTTTTGTTAAGTATTTATTTTTGGTTGAAGTAAATGTAAATTAGGAAACTATCCAACTCAAATATATGTTTCTCACAATATCCAACCTTAATCTCCAAAGCATTTGATAAACTTGATGGATTAAAAAGGCCAACATAATTATGTTTTTTCTTGATATCCAAGAGCAGATGTGCATGATGGCTGTCAAGGGTGAAATATAAATCTTGGTAGCTATATATTACACATGTCTCACTTTTCCCCCCTGCAGCATTCTTAGGTTTTGGAGAGTGCTGTCCACAGTCAGTGTCACCATCTGTTCTTTTAACCAACTGTACCAATTTTGCTAAACTAAATGGACCTTATATAATGGATTTTGCATTGTAATTTATTTAATTTTGTACTTTAAATCAAAAGAAGCAGAGCTAATTAACCTGCCCATTTTCATCTTTTTTTTCCTTATAAAGATAAATATGCCTTTCCACTTTCACCAGTTTCTGTTATTTGCTTTGCTGAAAATTGTGAAGAAATCTGTTTCAGCATTTGTTTTTTTTTTTCTTATCAATGATACTTAAATGTTTTGACCTTTGAAAACTATAATCTTTGAAAAGAATCTGTTCAAGGAAAAATCCCATAAATTACAAGGTAGACACATTAGGTATAACACACAAACTTCATGAAATGTCAGCTGCTAATAAGGATAATATACCTATAAAGTCTGTTTTTGACCCAGAGATATGTGACTCGAGGGAAATAAACAAAATCAAAAGGCCATGCCATAACTCATGTACATGTCATATCGACCTAAAGGCAGTACTTTTTTCTTGCCATGTAATTAATATAGAAGTAGTGGTAGTAGTAGTAGTAAGCATATGCTCCTATATTTTCATGTAGAAAAATAGTTATAACAAATCACTTAAGGTAACATTTTCCCTTATAAAATTGCATTTAATCACTATGGAAAAATAATCTATAAATGTTAGCTCCTAATATTTTAAACCCAGCTTACATGGCTTTATAGTTTTACTTTGGTAACATTTTCCCCCAAACCTCAACATTTTCTGATTCAAATATAACAAATGCTGCATTATACCTGCTTAGTTTATCTTCTTTACCTGTCAAATTTTATTTATTTAATATCTTTGCTAATCAAGTGAATTTTCTGATTTCGATTGTTAGAACTATTTGTCTATTTAAGGAGACATGTTTATTTTAAAATTTGTGTGTATAGCCACATCCCACAAGCACATTCAATATCATTTGTATTAGAGGCTGCTGCATTCTTGTTTGTTACCTGGAATTTTCACTAAGTATCTGATAATATTTATAACACTGAGTTAATTATTCAGATTTTTATGCAAATTAATTTGTTAGGACTTTTTTTTTTATTATTTGTCTATTCAAATTCCTTTCAGAAAAATCTCAGCTTATAATGGAATTGAGAGATTAGTCAGAGCTCTACAACATTCCCCAAACAGCTATTCTCATTTATGGGTCTCAACTCTTTGTGATCATGACTAGATCTATGTGACATTAAATACATGTTGCCCCCACACCCCAATCAGCCATCTTGGCTTTTGGAGGATGAGTGATAGAACTTCTGTGAAAGCATGCTTGCCCTTGGATGCTGCTCAGAATGTTCATAAGAAAGGTCCTTGGCTATGTTAGACATGAATTATTGAACTTTACAACCCTGGTCTTTATAAGTTCTAATGAATCTTCCTTACCTGGACCATTAACTTTCCTAAAGCATGCTACTCTTCAACTGCCTTATCTCACAGGACAGCTAGCCAGTTTCTGAAAATCTTCAAGGAAAAAAATAATTATTATGTTATCACAAATTTGTAAAGCATCCACTAGGTAATAGGCAGTATTCTAAGTGCTTTATATTAACTGTCCTACATAATAAGCATAATAAAGCTAAAAGAAAATTATTTTTATAATTATCTTAATTGTATAGAAAACAACCAAAAATCATAGACATTAGGAAACATCTTAAGTCACAGTATTGTTAGAAGACAGTGAAAGACAGAATTTTAATCAAGTTGCCTCTGATGTGCAGTTTAGATCATCTCTCAATTATGGTAAATGCTAACGGAAACACTTATTTATAATTTTTGATGATTTCTGTGGTGGAAATATTTTTGTCATTTTCAGTTTCAAGATACCAAGGTGATGTCCTTCTGAAAGGACTTGGGAAGTGATGTGTGCAATGGTTCTTGAGTCTTAACTTCTCAAATCATTTTCATCTAAGTGAGTTCATGCTACCCTACAATGGAATCTTGCTCATGTCATTTTTTCTATTTAAACATTATCATGTTCATCCCTGAGATGTAAGGATCATTTGACATATGAAAATAAATATGATATGCCATATTAATAGAATGAAAGATAAGATTTTATGGCAATCTCAACATATGGGTGTTGTTAAAATGGGTTAAAGAGATCAAAAGCTTCAAATTTCAGTATAAAACAAATCAATCTGAGAATATAATGTGCAGCACAGTGACAAATTTTAATACTGTACTGAATATTTAAAAGTTGCTGATAGTATATCCTCATAACAAGAAAAAAATTACAGCTATGCGTGGGGAAGGATCTTAACAAGACTTACTCTGGTGATCAATTTGCAATATCTATATAAATATCAAATTATTATGTTGTGCTCAAAACTGATATAGTGTTATATGTCATATATATATGCAAACATGTATTGTACTTATGTATAGATGTTTGTATACATACACATATATATGTATATACATACAAATATATATATGAATGGATATGGAAAAGTATTTGAAAACATGTTAACATTCTTTCTTTATATAAACCTAAAAAAAGTAAATATAGAAGGAACATACCTATACCTACCTCAACACAAAAAAGATCACATATATATATATGAGAAGCATAGGGCTAAAATCATAATGGTGAAAGGCTAAGAAATTTTCCTTATAATCAAGAATGTCCACACACTTATTCAACATAGAAATACAAGTCCTAGCCAGACCAATCAAGAAAGATAAATAAATAAAAGGCATTCAAATATGAAAGAAAGGAGTAAAATTGCCATTATTTGCACATAATATAGTTCATATTAAAAAATTCCTAAAGACTCATCCAAAAAGCTCTTGGAACTAATTATTGAATTAAGTAAATTTGCAATATATAAAATCAGCACAGCAAAATCAGTTGTATTTCTATACTCTTAACAATGAAAACCTGAATAAGAAATTAGGAGAACTATCTTATTCCCAATAGCGTCACATGTAATAAAACGCCCAGAAATAAATTCAACCAAATTGTTGATATTACCTAAAGCCATATATGGATTCAATGTAAGCCCTATCAAAATCCTCATGGAATTTTTCACAGAAAAAAAATTTTAAATTCTGAAATCTGTCTCAAAACACAAAAGACCCCCAATACCTATTCATCTAGGATAAATAATTTTAAAAAGTATGGTACTAGCATAGAAATGACACACAGACCAATGGAACAGTATTGAGAGCCAAGAAATAAACAATATTTGACAAGAAAGCAAAGAATAATCAATGGAGAAAAGGCAGTCTCTTCAAAAAAAATGGTGCTGAAATCATTGAATATTCACATACAAATGAATACTGAAAGTTATGATTGAAATCATTTGAACTTATAGGCAACAAAGATAAAAACATTATGAGGCAAAATTTTAATCATACAAGACTGTTCATATCTTAATTTCTCAATGAAAGAAAATTTGGGGACTTGTCTTTTGCCATTAACCAAGAGCTTATTATGAATAAAATGCCTTTTTTTACAAAGTTACTGTTTTAATACTCATTTACTGGAAATAGCTCTTGTTGCTAATTATTTTAAGAATTATTTCAATATTTAATTCTCTTATTTAATGCCCCTTTAATGTTCTAATAATTCTGAAGCATTAGTTTTCTTTAGATGCTTCATTGAACAAAATAAATATTTATTTCAGAGGCTGGTCTTCACATAGCATATATTTATTAGAAAATAATACACTTCACTGTGTGATATTCAAGCTAATGAAGAGTAGATACATTAAAGTATTCTAAAACAGGTGATCTTTCTCTGAAAGGTAAGCAAGGGAAGTCATTTAGGTAAAATTCTATTTTTAATCATTGTGAGAACATAATTAATTTTCTTGACTCTATCCCTTAAGAAGATAAATAGCCTCAATCATAAATATCGTTTATTTTCAAATTAAACATACTTTATTCATGCACATATATAGATAATATAGGTTCTTTCAAAGTTATTTGCAGATGCATTAATCAAGCTCTTTGTGTGCTACAGAGCAATGCAAAGTAATGTCCAGTATAATGTTAAAGGTGAAGGCTTGCTTATGTACATTTGGATAAAAGCTTTCTCACTACTTAAGCTCCTTCTATTTGAAAGGTAGCTTACTGAAGAAAAGTTTAGGCTACTTGGTTAAAAAATTAAATCTTTGTATGAAGATTTATTGAATATTAGACATCAAATTTTGTTGTTTATTACTATTTCAAATCATTTTGTGTTTTCGCATATTCTAAATGCATATCAATATGATAGACAATCTATTTCAATAAGATGTTTTCCACTTCAATAAGTGGCAAATAATCTGGCATGTGAGCCACTACCTCGACCTCTTGTCCTGAGTGTTAATATTGATAGAGTCTTCTTCCTGACTAAACTAACTTGCTGTCTCTGATTCCTCAACCACACTGAAATGAAATTCTTCATCAATCTGTTAGAAATGTCATGAATTGAAGTGTACTTGGTGTCTATGAGTTACTCAATGGGAAAATACATCTTTAAAGATAGATTATAAGGTATGTTATAGGTATATGTTATTTATAGCACAGTGTGGCATGAAAATAAGAATGCATCACTTCAATAACTTCTACCAGAATCAGTATTATAGCTATGCTAGTGTTCATTTCCATCAAATACACTTTTCTTTAGTAAGCGGTATCATTTCAGGCCACATGCCTACATGTGAGTATAATCTGAATTATGTATCTTTATTTGGAAACGCTGGACTAAAGAAAAACTTGGGAAGAAATTCTTTCTTCAGAGGTAGGAAGACCCCCAGCTCCAGATATGCATATGCCTTTACTTGACAATAAGGAATTTTTAATTTTTTGAATAGATACTATATAATACATGCTGGTAGATTATGACACATAGAACTATTTTAATTAATACATAGATAATCTGAGAAAGTAGCAATTGGTTTCATTTTATACACACCAAATAAAAAATGGCTTACAGGATAAACTGATTTATCAAATTTTACAAAATTTAGGCAGGTAAAGAGATAAAAATTAGGCATTTTGATTCTCAGTCTATATACCTCAGAGCATGTACATAATCTCTACACATTTTAAGTCAAAATGAGCATATTAAATTATAAGTAAAACAAAACCTTTGTGAGGACTTATTCCTATAGTTTATACCTATTTGGCACTATTCCATTTGAGTCATGATTTATCCAGAGATTGAAGGAGTGTGTTCTGCACTGTCTGTCTTATCAATATCCCACATCCATACCTATAGATCATACCCCCCAGACACTTCTCACCTCCATACATATTCAGCCAACTTCCAACTGCGATCACTAGTATGCAAACTCATATTCCTTACAGAGTGAATAGCAGGTTTGAAAGCAGTGTCTCTCCTCAGACCAAAGATCCTCTCATATTGGGTCATCACCTATAGTAATAATGTTAAGTAGAAAAAAAAGAGCTGAGAGTGAACATGTTTTCTTAATAGGTAATAGTTTAATCCAGCAGTCTTAGGCAGGAACTGAGAACACATACTGGCATCCCCTTACAGTGTGTGTAAAAATGAATTTGAAAAATAATAGCTCTTTGGTGTTTTCATTCCATGCATATAATCTTAATTTTTTCACTGGACACTAGTTTAACTTCACCTGTAACAAATGCCTTCTGAATCACTTCACTTTCTGATGCTACATTCCAGTGACTCACAAAGTATCAAGGAATTTTATCATCAACCCCTCTTGAATGTCCTATTAACTTTTTATTGTGATAGTTTTAACATGATATCACATTTCTCTTTGCTTAATCACAAACCTCTGACATATATGCTGTCATAGTAACATAAAATATTTTATCATTCTGCATTCCATAACAAGTGCCATAATTATTTGAAATCTATTTCAGGCATCTAAGACACCCTACATAGTTACATAGCTGATGAGGCCCACACAATGCTGAACATGGTTTGGAATGATGAAGTTCCACAAAGAAAGTAAGGCTGAGGTTTCCCCTACTCTAAGATCTCCTAAACGAATTTATATTTTCTAACTTTTCTCTCATCTCTCAGCACATTAAGGTAAAACAAGAGAACAGTCTTTCTATAAGCAGTTCTCAGCATTTAGTCCTCCCATGCTTTCTAATTTGTCATTGATCCATTTGTATTAATTTCTTTTCTTCTGCCCACTTTGGATTTAGTTGGCACTTTTTTTTCTAGTTCTTCAAGGCATGAACATATTACTAATTTATTTTTATTTTTGTTTTCTAACTGCATTTGCAGGTCAAAATTTCCCTCAGGCATTGTTTTTACTGTTTCTATAAGATTTGTTGTGTTGTCCTTTCATTTTCACTCAACTCTTAAGTATTTTATAATTTACCTTGTGACTTCTCTGACCAGTGGTTGTTTAACCTCCCCATATATTTGAATTTTCCAATATTACTATTATTAATTTATAGCTTTATTCCATTGTAGTCGGAAAAGACACTATGTTATTTTAAATATTATTTTTATATTTATAGAGCTTATTGAAATCCCTAGTGTATGGTCTCAGAGAATATTCATGTTTACTTGATGAAATTTTTTTGTCTACTCTTGTTGGATCAAATATTCTATATGCCTGTTATGTCTAGGTGTTAGCATAGCTCACATTTCTATTCCCTTTCAGATCTTAGGACTGAATTTTATATCTGTTATTGAAAGTGATATATTTGGTGTCTCCATCTTTTATTATAACATGCTATTTCTCCTCTCAATTCTGACAGTAATTATTTCATATATTTTGATACCCTATTTTTTGGTGCATGTATTTTTTAATACATGTATCTTCTTGGTTAAATTACCTTTTTGTCAATGTGATGTATTTATCTGTTGGTGAATTATTGATTTAGAGTCTATTTTGTTGGTATAGCCAGATCTCTTTTTGGTTGCTGTTTTCATAAAATATCTTTTTCTACCCTTTCATTTTCAGTCTGTGTAAATCTTTGGATTGTAATTTCATCTCATATAGACACTATAAAATTTGAATATTTATTTAAAATTCAGTCTATCTTTTGTCTTTTGATGTAAACTTAAATTCATTTAAGTTAATGTAATTAGTGATAGATAAGAGCTTGCATGTGCCATTTTGCTATTTGGTTTTTGTAAGACAACTTTTTGTCTCTCATTTTCTCCATCTCTTCCTTCCCTTATTATATGTTGATTGTGGTTTTCTTGTGGTAAATCATTTACTTTACTTTTATATATAGTTTTTAGATATTTTCATTGTGGTTACCAAAGATATCGCATTAAAATCCTAAAACTAAAGCAATCCAACTCAAATTATCAACTTAACTTCAGTAACATACAAAATACTGGCTCCCATATATCTCCATCTGCTTTTCCCTTTAAGCTTTGGTCACAAATTAATTACATTTTACCCACTAAACTAAATTTATCATTATATTTATGCATTTTAACTTTAAAATCTTATAGAGATATAATCTAACGTGAAGTTATAAACCAAATATATATTATAATATTTTATATATGTGTCCTTGTGTTTACCTACCCAGAGATCTTTATTTTTTTCATATGATTTTGTGTTTTACTCTTTGTGTCTTTTCATTTCAGCTTGAAAGATTCTCTTATTCACATCTTGTAGGGCAGGTCTTTTAGCAATGAACCCTCCCAGCTTTTGTTTATTTGGAAATCTTTTTATTTATTTCTCAGTTTTCAAGAATAATTTTGCCAATATAGGATTTTCATGATAAGTATCTTTGGTTTTTATTTCAACACTAAATATGTTAACTCAGTCTCTTCTAGTTTTTATCATCCCTGATAAGAAATAATCTTAATTATCTTGAGAATTATTTGTATGTAATAAGTTGCTCTTCTCTTGCTCTCTTAAATATTTTTTTCTGCCAGTAGTTTTCCACTGTTTGATTATAATGTCTTACTCTTCATCTCTTTGAATATATCATCATTAGCGTTTATTGAGTTTTTTAGATTTGTAGATTTATTATTTTTTAAAAAAATTTAGCTATTATTTCTTTAAACATTCTCTCTACTTTCATTTCTCTCTTTCAGAAAATCTCTCATGTGAGTTGATCTACCTGATGATGTCTTATCCCTTTGGGTATATTTAATAAGTAATATTAAAGTCTTTGTTTAGTAAGTGTGATTCCTGTGTTTCTCCAGGATGATCTTGGGGATATATATATATATTCCTTTATATTTATTCCTAATAAATTTCTCTTTCTTTGTATGCTTTGCGATTTTTTTAATAAAAGCTGGATGTTGGAACATTATAATGAATTAATTATGGCAACTATAGTCTCTCTTTCCTTGGGTTTTTTGTTAAGTTGTTGAAGACCATATTACTCATTTTTATTAGAGACTTTTCCATTCTTTGTAAAGGCTATATTTCTTGTTGTGTGTGGCACTGAAGTCACATATTTTATATTAGTTTATACTCATCCAGCGTTTTGGTAGAGATTTCCAAATTTTAGTAACTATAAGCAAACAAAAATTCACTGTATTTCAGATTCGCTCTATGCCTATCTGCTCATTCAACACTTGAAAAAAGACTTATTCTGAGCCTGTGATCAATCCAAGTTAACAAATTTCATGACATGTTTCCAAATTTCCTTAGGACTTTTCTGCATATTTTTCTTGTCCTAGGAATGTGCATGACTTTCCAGAATTTTCTGTATACTTAACTGTTTTTCAGTGTTGAAATTTTCCAGCAAATCTCATGAGCAGGTTTTGCTATCATCTTTAGGTGATTTATATTATACTTTTTCATTGTAACATGTTGGCCTACATGTTTAAGGGAAGTTAGTTTGTTTTACAATGTTTTAAAAGAGTAGACTGGCCAAAGCTTCAGGTTAGGAAAAAGCACAGATAATGTGTTTATCAGTTCTTTAGATAGTCTTGAATCATCTTAAACAAACAACACAATAATTCATGAATAAGGGTATTTTCTTTTGTTACTTCCTTTGGCACCATAGAGCAAGGCCCTATGCTAAGAATGGGGGCCATCTCTATTTCAAGATCACCCTACAGTTCTGGACAAGTACAAACACAAGTTCCATAAAACTTTCCTCCTGTTTTGAAATTGTTTTGAATTGATTCAGTGTTTGCTTGTTGTAAACCTTTTTCTGTTTTCCAGAGTTCTGACAATTTGTGCTTGTTTCTTGGTGTTTCTATGGGAAGTGAGAACTTGGAGATGCCTATTTGTCATTTGTTTCTTTTGTAGGCATTTTTCTTGTCTCAATTATGACAGCTACACCTGTATTCAAGTAATAAAAATTTTCCTTTCAAAATTGGTTTTATAATAGCAAAATCTAAAATATGTTGACTTACACACTGAGTGTCAGAAACCAAGTACATAAATATTTTGTATAGAGTAGCTAGTGAATCCTGTTAATTCCATAGCAAATAAATTGGTAAAATTTTGTTGGATACTTTGAAAGTCATTCCAGAATTTTGTGTTTTTTAATGTTTAACCTTTCACCCCAATTAAAGCAGTAAAAGAGGTTCATTTAAAATGTAGCCTTAGAAATTGCTCAGTATTGTTGCCACAGAATTTCTTAAGAACTTCTCATTCAAGTTTCTTTGTTGAAAATAAGAACTAGTCCTTCAGATAAGATTTAATTTTTAGGCATGTCAGAACTCAAGTGAGTCTCCATGTATTTTCATAGGATTATAAGGACCAGCTTTTTAGGAATAAAAACTGCCACTCATTTTATCTTGGACTGATTTACGTTATTGAGACCTGTTAAGGGAACTTTATTTAACACTTGTCAAATACATGGTTCAATTCCTATTATGAAATTTTATTCTGAAAGCAATCACAAGCCTGACATACAGATACCTGTGATTGATAAAACTCAAAAACAAACTGAAATAATCACGAAACTGACCATATATGCATGCTATTTAAATGTATTACCAGTATCTATTTCAAATGTGGCCACAGAAGATAGGAGTCAGGAGATTCTTTCAGATTCCATATCCAGGCAGTACAAAATGGACTAAGTAATGCACTTAGTATAATAATAGGAGGGAAAGCATCATTGCCATGGAACAGTGATTTTTCTTATTTTGCTTTTTTTTAATCAGTAAATGTTATGTACTACATCAGCAGTCTACTCTTTGTAAAACTAGAGTTAGAAAAAAAAGTATCATGTATATGTGCACATGACTGATTAATTAGTATCTCAAATTATTATTCTGATAATGACAAAAATGTTATACAAGTTAAACAATGAACTTTAACATCAATATATATCACTATTCCTTTTCCTGCTATGTTACAAGAAGAATATTATTCCTAGCTGCTGTATTTATATTTAAACATCTGGTATGGTCATCTCGTTCCGTATCATATAATTTCTCAGATTATTTTCTTTTTCTTTACAAATTTGTTTCAATTATTCAATTTAATTAAATTATTTAATTATTTAATTATTCAATAGTATTTCAAACTTTAAAAAATATTATTGAACCTCCAAATCATTACCGCTTCTTTCATGTTTCTTTCATGAAAATTATAGTATAATCTGCAAACTTAATTAACTTTCTGCAACCAAAACCTTTAAACCACCCATCTTCTTTTTTATAAGTTGTGCTTCTGTGATGGCGATTCTTCCCATAAGAGTCCAGTTGATACATCTTTAATTCAAATATTCAAATAAGTTCCATATTATTCTGGGAAGTTATTTTTTAAGTTATTTGTTTATTTTTTGTGTAGTCTACCGCTTACTTTTAACCTAATATATTTTGTTATTATTAAACATAATTTATAAAGTTTCTTTCCTTGAAATCACATAGATCTGTCTCTCTGAATTTAGCTTTTGCATTTTGTACACATCCAGTCTTTGGACAATGCTTCCTTTAAATCACTATATCTGTTTTCTCACTTTAACCTGCTCATCATAATTTCAAAAGAATGAGATTGCCAATTATTTTCAACTTGTTAAATCCAAAGAGTAATTTTAATTTCTCTCTTTCTTATTTTAAATACATACTCATGTTATTTTTTTCTTGTAATTTGTTCCCATTTGCTTTCTTTTTTTTTCTTGTACTTGTGTTGCCTCCTCACCAATCACTGAATGTGAGATTTCATCAACGTTCTGATGACTGTTCTTTTACTTTGTTGCTATCTTATATTCATGATGTTAGCTGCGTGAATTAACCCAAAATTTAATGAGTTTCCCCAAACCCCACTTCTAAGTTTATATCCATTTGTCTACTCCGTATGTCAAATAGGATACTTCATAGGAAACTAAAAATCATGTATAAAATTGAATGTAAATCTTCCCAGTCAAATCTATTCTTTCTCTAATATTTAGCTAGTAAATTTTAAATCCAAAGCTAGAAGTTCTTTTTGTTATTATCTTCCTATCCCCTGTTCCTATTACATCCAATTCCATCACCAAACCTTATTAAGTCTTGATTTTAAATACCTCTCACATGTCAGTTTTTCTCTTCCTCTTCGTTGACCATATTAATCCAAGACAGTTATGTATTAACTGAACTAGAACCAGGAAACAACAGCAGATTTACCCCAAATATGAAGTCCCTGTCTATTTCATTTCTCCAGTGTGTCAGATATTTTCAAAATAAAAAAGTTTTTATATATTTTGTTTAAAAATATTCAGTGGCTTAACTTCAGACATATGATAAATGTAAAAATTCTAATGAGTCTTTTGTCCTATAGTCTTGGTGGATTATTCTCACTTCTATATCTTATATATATCTAACACATTCACTCAATATCTGTGACTCTGAATTTCAGGTCAATTTTCAGTTCCTCAAAGGTGAATGCTTTGTGACACCAGATGGCATTCCATTTGTCTAGCCCACTTACTAGCTTTCCTATTTGCATGAGGAATTGCTACTCAATCTCTATAACATATCTCAAGGTCTCTAGCTCTCAAGCTCTCAAGGAAACAATATGTTTCCCAATCCTCTCCAAATTTAGATAAGACACCTTTATTATGGTCTCTCACACAATGGTGTTCACAATATGAAGTAAGAAATTTATTTTCAGTGCTTACCCAACTTTGTGATAATTTGATTAATATCTATATATGACACATGGTAGGCATTCATCAATATTTGGCGAATGGAAATTTTTTTGTCATGTTTCCTAATTTTAAAATAAATTACGGAATTAGTCATTAATTAGTGCAAAGTATATTTTATACAAAATTATGTACTTCAAACATAAAGATTTCAATTTCCTCATGAGTAATGTCTCATTCCCCCCAAATATTGAGAAATCAACAACATTTTTTAAGACGTCTCCCCTATATAGGCAGTTACTTTATTGCACTGCTGAAAGGTATTTAGTTTGTATCAATTTCTGTTTGATGCAATTCTTTATCCCCTAGAATTTACACTCTGCTTGAAATTAAAAGAGTTAAATACAAATTTGAAAGAATTTACAGTACAGCAAGGTATCCAGAGATCAATGTATTTTTATTTAACAAATCATGGATTTACTTTCTACTATGTTCTAAGAAATATGATGGGCCGTGACATATGTCTTACCCAGGGAAAGCTCACAGTTATTGTAGTTTATAGTTTATTATAGAAACTGTATAGAAGAGACTCAAGATTTATTACAGAAAATGATAGAACAATATTTTATATATTATAATGGACAATAATAAACAGTATTCTGAGGATACAAATAGAATGAGAGATAAATACTCTGACTTCAGCATAGGCAAGAGTAATATGGGAATTTCATAGGGAAAATTTAGGCATTGGATGTAAAATGTTAGAGATAGTTTGAATAAAAGGTGAATATTTTTCCAACAAAAAGGAATATAATCTGTAAAAGTGTAATAAATGTTGAGCTATGTTCATGAATTATGCTGATATCAAAGGAATTATGTTAATAAAATATAAGAAAAGTATATGAGAATATTAATTGATTGCCAATTCAATATTACATTAAAGGGACTAAAGTCATTGTATACCAGTGAGCAATGCAGGTGATAGGAGAAAGTTATTTTGCATATAATCCAGTAATATTACGGTGATATGTTACAATCATGAAGTTTCATGGAATGTATCATGTCATATTCACTCTGAGTAGCGTTGATCATATGTAAATACTTGTAAGTTTACTTCATTCTACTATGCATGGACAGCTAATACAAGTTTTGAGACATCATAAGACTAAAAGAAAATTATCAATGCCATGTAAAATTTTTGCTTTTAGAATGTCAAAAATATTTTTCTCACTTATTCTGAATGACAAAAGTAATATTATTTTTCCAAAATTATGTAATAAGAATGTAAATTGTGAAAATAATGCTTAAATAAATACTCAAAAAATAACACAGCACAGAGGAACATTCATCTTAAATTTTTCACTTAAATATATTTGTCAACTTTATTTATCTGATTTGGATTTTAAAGTGCACCACCTGGACATGAGGTTCAGCAAAATTCATAAAAAAATCAGCAATTAATTAAAATTTCCAGTTTGACATTGTTTACAGCAGTGTCATCAAATTAAAATAAATCCAGAAATCTTGCCTTTTAGCCATATAATCTCCATCTTGCTCAAAATCTGTACCTTTTTTCTTTGAGATTATATTTAATTCTTTTCTGTTCAAAAGTATTATATTTTCAAATAAAAATAATTCTAGATGAATAATATTGAATCTGCTTTTTTCATTATGAAATTCATTTTCTGTTTATATCAGGGGTTTCTGAAATTATTCACTTTGACATTTATAACTCGACTTGTTACTGACTTTTTATTTTTATATTTTGAATATTGCCATGCAGCACATTTTCTGATGCATTTGCAGATACCGCTGCCATGTCTGTTGGATTTATTTAGGACTCTGCGGGCATAAACATTTAAATTATTTCTTGTTTAGGTTGATGAAATTTACTACTTTTTCCTTTAAAAGGACAGAAAGCAGAGTACTTTATTTTACTTTGCCTTTATTAGATCTTTAACAGAGGAATTGCCCATTTCAGGGTTCAAAGAGCTTCAAATGTTTCCTTACTTTAGATAATTGCTTCTTCAAATAAATTTGCCCATTAATTTCCTCTGGGACTGATCTTGCTCACTTGTCATTCAGTGTGTACCTGGAGAGGAACTAGGTTGTGAGTCTTCTGACATCCATTTCACTTGTTAATCCTGGTGGGAAATAATGATAACCTTTCCCCTGAGCTACTAACTTGCTCTAATGGCTCCTACTAGAAATTTCACTTTTTAGTACAATAGAATTTTGTTTCAAATATTTACTTGTCTAATAAATTACTGAATTAACCTTTGTTAAACACTGAAGTTTCTGATCAATTCTTTCACGCAGTATGTACCTTGAATTT
Organism: Solenodon paradoxus; assembly: GCA_004363575.1. Taxonomy (NCBI): domain Eukaryota; kingdom Metazoa; phylum Chordata; class Mammalia; order Eulipotyphla; family Solenodontidae; genus Solenodon; species Solenodon paradoxus. The sequence goes on from RJWH01000046.1 coordinate 334,560, forward strand.
TCTCCAGGCAGAATTTATTTTTCCTTCCTATAAACTTTACCTGTCTTTTCTTTTTTCATGACTTCACTTCTAGAATGTTTCAAAGTTTGGGATATTTCTTTGTGTATAGGCAAGGAATACTTACCTCTCTGTGTTTATAAAGCAGTCTAGAAATAATAATAGCCCTTGTACTGAAAGTAAATGATATATTAATGCTTTACCTGGAAATGATATGATTTTATTTTTTCTTAACCTTGAGAAGAGAGAGAAGTTTTAAGTTTGGTGGTAATGTGGATACCTCACAATTTTGTTTGTACCATCTGTCATATTGAGCTGATCAAAGTATGAAAAATATAACTAAAGGTCCTTTAGAAAGATTTTTGTCAGAAAAACATCCTATGATGTTAAAAAAAATCAAGGATTTGGTTCACTTCTCAAATAGAAAAGTCATGGCATCCTACATTTAGCTTTTATTTTATATTCTGTTATAGAATCATGTAAGTTCAGATTATTTCAGAATGAAATTCATTTTTTTTTATTCTAGAAAATCACTTTGATAACACAAATGAAATAGGTAAATTTCTGTATCCTTCAGCAATGTAAAACAAAATATTTTCCTAGTGAGATTTAGTTTGGGCAACCAGCACACACTTTTCTCAAGGAATTTGTTTTTATCACCAGAATCATATTCTGCACATAAAATTTTTCCTTGAAGTTCAACAAAGAGAACGAACATTTTCTGGTAGAGAAGTGAGAGTGAGTCCAAATTTCCACCAGTTTTGTGCTTCCTGCACTAGCAGATGTCTACTGTAGCACACAGTAATCCATGAAACAAAGCTATAAGATTTAGAGGTACCCTTTAGGAGGAGGTATCCTCCTAACACTGACACTGTTCGGGTTTGCAGCAAGGACAAACATCCTCTGCTTGTTAACATTCTCCTATGACAGAAATTGACTACTAAACATAGAAGCAGAAAACCTTCAGTGAAATGGCATTTGCTATAAATTGACTTTTAATAACTCTAGTTTGTGTAATGAAAGGGATGTATACAAAGGAAATATAAGAAAGAATTCAAATAGGAAAAGACTTGGTAGGCAGTGTTTAACTGTTTGCAGGAACACACACACACACACACACACACACACACACACACACACACACACTTACCTCTCCTTAAACAAATTATATAGCAAAAACAGAAATAGCCTTTAAAGGGAAAGTTGAATTTTGTAGCATAGTCTATGTGTTGGAATGCCCCATTTACACTTTTATGAGATTAATTATAAAAATGAAAAAGTCAGCCAAACTGAGAATGTCAGTAAGAATTTGCAGGATAAAAGATGTAAATACATAGTTTCCAATTTACATGTTTTTAAAATATTCTTTGTTCCCCTGTCTATGAGATAAGGAATTAGAATGATGCTTCTCATAAATATATTCACACAAATATATTCACACATACATGCAATGGAGTATGATCTGCAAGTTGCTATCCTTGGGCAAAATCCATGCTGCCTAGAGGTTTTGTATGAACTGTGAGTTAAGAATGCTTTTACATATTTAATTGGTTGTCAGCAAAAATCTGAACAATTTTCATATGATACAAAATTTAGATTAAATTCAAATTTTAATGTCCCACCATTTTTAAAAAAGGAACATTATAAAGCTGAACATTTAAAAATGACTGAATTGACTGAATTTGAATTTGCATTTATTTTAGTCATGAGCCAGAATAACAAATTTGAAGGATATACTTGTACAGTATTCTAGTTCAATTGTAATTTGTTCTAATTTAGTGATAGAATTAAATGCAAATAAAATATGCACTCCTCACTAAAGAAGATATACAGATAGGAAATAAGTGTATGAAAAGATATTCAACATCATTCTGGAAATGGTTTTGATTTCCTGACTCCTGTAAATCCCTACTTCTAAATGTTGGACCACAGTGACATTTTGGTTTTACGATAATTTATATCAGTTGGAAGCAGAGTTCAGTGATACACCCAAATTTTATGTACAGTGACATTGGCGAATGTTCAGAGGTACATCTGAGGAAGGTTATCAGAGATATTAAAAGTATTTTGGCCATTATAACAGAGTCATACTTCAAGAGGACCAATCTTATGTGTTATTCAACAGTGTCTGGGAATGTAAATTGACTCATGTTTGTGGATTGGCTGAGGCACTATGACTTCCTATTTTTGGAGATTGGAGTCAGACTTCAATTCAAAGGACCTCTTTATGATTCCACTAATTAAACAAGAAATTAGTGATCTGTCCTGCCCATCTACTTTATATGTTAGAATGTCATGATCAAACTGTAGATGCCATACACTTCTATGAGTCAGACTATTCTGATCACTGTTTTGATTCAACTGTTCATTATGATAATCAGGTCTGCTTTGTCTTGTCTTTGGCTATTTAAGTTCCTTCACTTAACCCTTATAGTCCCATCAACATCTTTACATTTATATATTTCAGTTGATTATAGAAGTTCTCCCGTTATTTCTGACTACATTGATTAGACACAGAGTTTTCAAAGAATGCAGAGCCTCCCGTCATAGCTATGGTGAAATGTGTCATCTGACCAATCAGATGAATGTATATTTCTTACATGATAAATTCTAACAACTTCTCTGAAAACAGTATGGATATTCCTAATTAAAAAAAAAAATGAAATACCATTTGATCCAGCATTCCTACTTCTAGGCATATACCCAGAAAGTACAAAATCTCTAATCAAGGAAAATATATGCACCCCTATGTTCATAGCAAAACAGTTCACAATAGGCAAGATATGAAAAGAAACTAAATGCTGGTCAACAGATGACTGGATAAAGAATTTGTGGTATATATACTCAATGGAATTCTATGCAATTACTAAATTAAAAAGTAAGTTATGCCCTTTGCAATAATCTGGAAGGAACTGGAGGAGATCATGTTAAGTGAAATAAGTCAGAAGGAAAAAGAGAAATTCAGGATGTTTTCACTTACATGCAGAATATAGTGAAATTAAACAAGTAAACAGCTAAACCCCAACAAAAACTCACAAGACAGAATATGATGGCTGTTAAGGGGAGTGGAAGTAGGGATGTCAGGAGAAGAGGGAACAGGCGGTAGTAAAAGAGACACCAAATCTTTGGTGACAGGTGTGGTGTGTGATACCCATAGACTGAGAATTGAGTTTAACAACTTATAACAAGTATGGCTTTGTAAATAAAAGGAATATCAATAAAATTATTACTATACTTGATAAAAACTCATGTAGTACTGTAAAAATGAATCTAATAAAATAAATATTGGAATTTCAGAAATAAACATGAATATTGTTTTGAATTTATTAGACAACTATAACCACTTAAAAGTTAGAATATTTAAAATGAAAATAAATGAACAATTTTCCCTTTAAAATTAATCTGTTAATAGTTTTTATAATAACAAAAATGTTATTTATATACTTTGGTATAAAATGTGATAGTATAAGGTAGTATTTTTCATGATTTATTTAGAGATATAGGTATAATTTCTATTTGCAGTCAGCACCTATCTCATTTTTTCCCTTTAGCCTTTGAAACTAATTGCTAAATACTTTCGATATGTCTTTGAAAGTATAAATAAAAAATAATTAGAAGCTAATAAGATAAATTCTAACATTCTAATCTCCCTAAAACCTAGAATATCATACTATATTTTACCCCAATCCTTGTATCTATTGCTGTGGAATAATAGTATCACAAAATTATTAGATCAAATCAATACCCTTTTTTTTTTAACCTTACAATTTCTGTAGATCAGGAATCTGAATATGGCTTTAGCAAGATTTTAGTCAAGATATTAATAGGGTTGTGATCTTAACTGAGGCTCAACTAGAGAGAGGTCCATTTTCTCACTCATTTTGTTCTTTATGAAGCATTGTCCATTTTCCTATTCGCTTCTTAGTGTTTCAACCTAACATAATGGAGATCTTCTAGTTACTGAAATCGTTACCCCTGACGTTTAGGTTTTACATACTGGTGAGAGTATTCCATGTGTCTGTCTTATTGTTGTCCTTTTCAAATTTATATGCTTTACTTTCATCCTCCATATCTGATTTACAATTTTTCTCATTGTCTTTCATTTCAACAATTTACCTGTGTGTTATCTTTGTGTGTGTGTGTGTCTACTTACAAACCTAATTTGATTAATCTTTGGATTCTCTTAGTATCATCCATCATATTACTTTAAGAAGGGCATGCCTTTATATTATTTTTTCTTTTATTAAGGTAACTTTGGTTTACAATAATATATATATATTCCAGGAGCACAGCTTCGTAACTCTATAATGTATATTCTATACCATGCCACCAAAATTCTAGTTACAATCCTCCACTATGCAATGACTTGCTTTTACCCATTTTTCCCACACCCTAAACCTTCCTCTATGATAGTCACCATGTTGTTGACAGAATCAAAAGGATTGTTTTTTGTTTGCTCATTTGTTTTGTTTTTTATATTTAACAATGAGTAAAAAAATCATACGGTATTTTCATTCTTTTTCTGATTCACTTCACTTAGTATAATAACTTCAGCATCCATCCCTGTTGCAAGTGGCAAGATTTCATCTTTTGTTATAGCTGAATAATATTTCACTGTGTTATATACTACATTATCTTTATTCACTCATATGTCAATGAGTACTTAGATTTTTTTTCCATGTCCTGGCTATTGTGAATAGTGTTATAATGAGTATAGGGGTAAGCATGTATGCAATAAGCATGTATCTTTTTTAATTAGCAAGCAGTAAATATTTGGAAATACAGGAAAAAGTAGAATTGCTTAATCTTATGGTAGTTCTGTTTTTAATATTTTCAGAAATCTAGTACTATTGTCTCTAGAGACTGCACCAATTTAAATTCCTACCAACAGAGTGCAAGTTATTTTTCTCCAGACCCTCATCAACACTTGTTGCTTCTTTTGTTTTTAATATAGGCAATTCTCATAGGTGTGAGGTAATAGCTCATTGTTTTGATTTACATTTCTTTAAAATAAGTGATGATAACGTTTCTTATGTGTCTATTGGCCATCTGTATGTCTTCTTTTGAGAAATGTCTATTCAGATCTTCTGATGTTTTGGGGGGTTGCTTTGCTGTTTTGTTATTGTTTCTATTTGTTGAGTTATATGAGTTCTGTCTTTGTTTTGGATAATAACCCTGTGTTAGAGGTATGATTTGAAAATATTTTCTCCAATTCAGTGCAAATGTTTTCTTTATTTCAGTCGGTTGCTGTTTTGTTTTGATGATAGTTTCTCTTGTTGTGCAGATACTTTTTATTTTGATATAGTCTCATTTGTTTATTTTTGCTTCTGTTTTTCTTCACGTTAGAGTCAAATCCCCAGACATGTCAAAGACTAAAATCAAGGAGCATATTGCTTATATTTTCTATGCATTTTATGATATTCACTTTGCAGTCAAATCTTTAACCCTCTTGAATTATATTTTGTATGTGGTATTGAAAAATGATCTAGTTTCATTCTTTTGCATCTGATATCCAGTTTTCCCAACACCATTTATTGAAGGTGCATTACTTTTTCATTATATTCTTTTGGCTATTTGTCATAATAACTATCCATATAGGAGCCCATTTATTTCCAGTTCTCTATTCTGTTCCATTGACTTGCACTTCTGTTTTTATTCCAATACTGCACTACATTGATTAGTATAGATTTGTAATATAGCTTGAAGTCATGAACCGTGATTTCTCACGTGCTTTTTTTCTCATGCTTGATTTGATTATTTATCATTTTTTGTGGTTCTGTAAAAATTTTAGAATTGTTGGTGCTTTTTCTTTGCAAAATGCTATTGAAATTTTGATAGAAATTGCATTGAGTCTGTATGTTGCCTTAGTAAAATGGGCATTTCGACAATGTTAATTCATTCCCATTCATGATCATGGGATATATTTTCTATTTCTTTATGCCCTCTTATATTTCAATCAAAGTATCTTATATTTTTGAATGTACAGCTATTTCATCTCTTCTTTATAATGGTAATTTTATCCTTTAGATGTAATTATAAGTGGTTTTTTTTTTCTTAATTTGTCTTTATACTCACTCATGGTTTGCACAGAGAAATACAACAGATTGTCTTTTCAAGTGCACATGGAACATCTCCAATGATAGACACCATTTCAGTGCATAAAACGTCTCAATACATTTGTAAACACCGAAATCATATAAAACATTTTTCGATTCCCAATGGTATGAAGTTAGAAACAATGGCATTTTTAAAAACTGGAAAACCTCAAACATATGGATATTAAATAATATACGATTGAATAATGCTGGAGTCAATGAGGAAAAAAGAAAGAAAAGATATACATGGAGACAAACTAAAATGAACACATGAGCAATAGAAACCTACAGGATTCAGCAAAGGCATTACTGAGGGAGCTTTATAGCAATATATGTCTACATGAAGAAATAAGAACAATCTCAAGCAATCTAACCTTATACCTGTAGGAACTAAAAAAAAAAGCAAACAAAGCTAAAAGTCACTAGAATAAAAGTTATAATGAAATGTAAAGTGAAATAAATAAAATAGAAAAGTTTTAAAAGTGCAGAGATCAATGTAAACTCAAGCTGGTTCTTTGATGAAATAAAATTAATAAACCTTTATTTAGGTTCAGAAAAAGGGAAGGGGGAGTGTAAGAGAGAGAGGAAATTCTAATAAAAGAATCAGAAATGAAAGAGTAGATATGGCAACAAATAACTTGGAAATACAAGAAATGGTGACACACTTCTATTCTCATTTTTATGCCAGCAAATTGCACATCTAGAAAAAGATGGACAAATTCTTAGAAGCATGCAACCAGTAAAAAACAGAAAACTTGGACAGACCAATAATAGGCAATTAAAATTAATCAAATGTTATCCCCGAAACAAAAGCCTAGGATCCAAGTGTCTTGTAATATCTAATAATATCTTTCAAACTTATGAAACTCTTATGCATATCCTTCACAAACCTTTAGGAAAAACTGAAGAGGGGGTAATCTCCCTAGCAAATTTTATAAAATCAACCTTACTCTGATCACAAACCCAACAAGTACAGTCCACACACACTAAAGAAACTTAGAGACTAATATCTCTGTTGGAACATGTATGGAAAACTCAATAAAATTTTAGCACACTGAATATCTTAAAAGGATCATAGACAGTGACCCACTGGGGGTTATTCCAAGGAAGCTAGGCTGGTTCAGAATACGCAAATCAACAAAAGGAAGGATAAATATATGATCATATCAATTGATGCAGAAAAAATATCTTGACAATATTTAATATCTAGTTATAATAAAAAAACTCTCAACAAAATGGGAATCTAAACATACCTCAACATTAAAAGCTATCTATAACAACCTCATCACTGATATCATTCTCATTGATGAAAACTGATAGCTTTTTTCTCTAAGTTCAGGAACAAGGCAAGATGTTAATTCTCACTGATGTTCTTCAATATACTATGGGAATTCCTAGTCAAAGAAAATGGACAAAAAAACAAAGGAAATAAAAGAAATCCAACTTGGAAAAGGAAAAGCAAACTATCATTATTTTCAAATAAAATGATGTTCACAGGAAACTGAAGACCACTAAAGAACTATTATAGACAATAGATGCATACAGTGTAGTAACAGGCTATTATATCTTGGAGTATTCTTTCTTTTTCTCTCTACATCTCTTCTGAAATGAAACCAGTCACATATATGGTAGATAATTTCCTCTATCTCACATAATATTCTTCTATTTCTTTATGATAAAGTCTGAGTATTTTCATCTTTCCTGTTTTCCAAATCTCTAATTGTATCTTCTGTGATATCCTGTCTACAGTTTAATCCTACTGTTGCGTTCCTGAAAGCAGTTATGTAAATTTTAATTCTCTTTATTTTTCTTTAGGATCTATATATCCAATGTAATTTCCTGTCTTATTATATATATTGATATAATGAATACATAATATATAATAATTATATATATAAAATCTTCCTTGATGTATTTTAACCTATTTACAGATATTTTTTAATTCCCTATTTCAACTTCTGGGTCGACACTTAAAATTTTTTTGTGGAATTTTTATAATTCTCTTTTTTCTCAATGTTATAAATTTAAATATAATTGTAATTGAATAGTAGATTAAAATTATTTATATCAAGAGACTTTCGTGTTTTTCTGTAGAGTTTTTGCCAGTGGAAGATTATTTTATTCTTCTGAAGACATTTATGTTCTTTTCGATTGTCACATTTGGAAAGCATCTGGTAATTAGAAGCCAGTACTGCTAATAAACCTCCTACTATAAGCACTCCACAATAAAGAATGATCTAACTAGTAGTGCTGAGATTAGAAATTTTGTGCTAGGAAGAGATTACACTTTTCTTATTAGAAAATAGAAATAGGTGTGATAACTTTAATCCTGTCAAGAACACAGTAAATACTGCAACATTCTGAAAATATGTATTTATATAATAATCATTTTGATATTTAAGAAAGTGCTTCCTTATATAAACAAATTGTATTTTTTTAGGTGAATTGCTTGTATTTTATACATAGTATGGTTAGCACTATAACTAGCTATTATAAATATACAAATGATGTTACTTATTTTATATAGATTATTTGTCATACTTTATTCCCTCCTAAAGATATATGTCTATCAAAACTACAGATTTTTAGAAATGCTATCTAAGTTCTAAGAGATATATAGATCCTGGCCTGGGTTACCATTCAAGATTTGATATTAACTACAAGATTTCAATTTATATTAACACATTAGGTGACTTCCTATATATGAAAATAACTTGCTCTATACACAGGAATTTCAAAACCATACATACCTATTTTTCCACCTGATATATAATTTTTTTGTCTTTATTTCTCTCATCAGTCAAATCTCCATATGCTTTCCATTAGGTCCAATATGTTATGGACTACCAAGAAAGGACACAACTATCCATCATCTCTACAAAGATAGTGCAAAAGGATGTAATAGAATCCTACTTATAAACTTTACAGATGGCATTAAATCAATAACCAATATTCAGATCTCCCTCCTCCATTAACTATTTCACATTTTTCTCACCCTTCATTTCAGCTGTGACATTTAAATTTCTTACTTGGTGTAATCTGAAATCTACAGGAGTCTTTGATTCTTATTTGTCTTCCTGTGTCACACTGCTGATTTTAAATATCATACATATTTTACATATCACAAGTGAAAACACCCCTGCAGCCACCAAAATTTGCATTTCTGCAGATATCATGTAAATTTTAGGGCTAACCGTAACACCATGCAATATAGGTGATGCTTGTTCAGCAATAGCGGCAATTTTAGAATGTGATACCTTAGTATTTTATTTAAGTTTGAGAGAGCTTTTCTTTTCAATACTTAATATCAGTGGTGGTGGGACATTAAAGGTAAAAAGGATGTTTTGATCAATAATAGAATATAAAAAATTTTCATGCTAGAAATACATTTCAAGATGGGTAATAAATCACAATAATTTATCAGCTAACAATTCTAAATCACCTCACTTGTGATATGAAAGTCATCAAATTCATATGCGCTTTGTAACATGATTAGAAAGATGCCCCACTGATTTGAGTTGAGGCTAAAAAATTGTATAGAACATCTAACTGACAAGTATGGTGATGACTCTGAAATTTTTAAATTATTGATATTTGTACTATAAATAAGTTCTGTTTAGCTAATGAATTATGCTTATTTGGTATATTAAAGATACTTTGCCTCCATTCGATCTAAATAAAATGCAAAAATACTTGTTGAAGAATATAACCTGGACTAAGAGAAAAACAATGGAGTTCTATCTTAAATACATGTTAAGTTTAGTATACCTTCAAAAGGTTTATCATTGCATGCAGTGTCCTTTAGAAGTTTATCCCCCTGAAGAACATATGATCTTTTAATGCATCCAACTTGACAGCTTTTTTTCCCATCATTGAAACAAAGTGTTACTTCTTTGGCTGAGCACCAGAAAGGCAGTTGCCTTAAGTGCAGAACTTAAGTACTAGAAAAAATGTACTTAACAATTAATTTAAATATTCACTTTCAGTGTTCTGACAAGCACCCACTGATGAGAAATGTGTAGGAAGTAAAAGCTGATGAAGGAACAGTACATTAACTTCCCCATCTCACACTCACTTTAGGACATATGCTCATTTATTGTCATGATATTTAAAATTATTCTCCTCTTTTCCATCTTGCAAATTAACAAATTCTACCTATGATTTTGGTCACATAACTCTTGATTTTGTTTATTTATTTAATTGTATATTTGTTTATTTTTTAATCTCCTGGGAGCTCAATGTAGACAGTAATTCTCAATTCTTTTGACATGTGAGACATGGTGAACTGGAAGAGATTTCTGATGCTCAGTTCCCTCTACAGACTCTTAGCCAGTAGGTCTTGGAGTGCCATGTTATTCTCAAATCCTCTTTTTCCAGTTTTTAACATTTCGTTCATTTTAGTGGGCAGGCCAGATTGAAAACTATTAGCATGGTTAAAGCTGTAGGGAGGCAGTGTGGGAGAGGAACGGGTTTTCAATTGACCCTGTTCTGCATAATAATTTAAGTCTTGATATGTGGGCTGCAGACTATCCAGTGATAATCATTTCAAGGTTTTTTTGTTTTGTTTTGCCTTCAATGATACCTAGGCTTAACTTTCTCTCAAAATGAATGTCATTCCCTCTTTGTTAAATGGCAGCATTCAGTATTTATGAGCTGGATTACCAGAAGGAATGCTCATTCTTAGTCTCATGACAGTGAAGAGATCTTAGAAGGGACTATTACTGTTTTCCACATTCACTCCAAAATTCTCGTAGGAGGTTTCCTTGTGTCGGTCAAGACCAAACTCAAGTCTGTAAAGAATAATGCATTATAGGTATCATTTGTTAGGCTCAGAATGAATGAAACTATAAGACCAAATATAAAGGAATGGAGATAGCTTTCCTAAACTATTGAGGTTTGCACTTCTGCTTGGCAACTTGTCCTGAGCAGATTCAAGTAAGAATTGCCACTTTATTGCCTTTGAGGCTTACCTTTTGGAAAGTTTAATACCATTTGGTATTTCTCCATTGAATTATGGGGACTTTCAGAAGTTAAATGATTTTCAGCTGTTTCTCTTTTTCCAAAAAACACATTGGAATGCCTTTTGGTAACAACTGCCTTTGAAACGTACAATTACAATGTTGTGAATAAAGGAGTCAGGAAAGAAGAATGTCCTGTACTAAATTATTTTTATTGCTGATGTCCTTGTCATTGTATCAGAGGAAAAAAGGTTGATAGTTGTGATGAGAAAAATTTGAGGGAGCTTGAAGTGAATTGAGTTATTCAAAAGCACAACTAGTAAAGTATACACATATCTATTGTATATATATTTATAATATATATCATTCATAAGATCTTATCTATATTACAAAATGCAAGAGCAGTTAGCAATTGAAATATTCACATTAGAAAATTAGTCAAAAATGGGAACATTGAAGGGAAAAACACTATATAGGGAAGAAATAAAGCTATTAAGGCTGTTGTGCTTGCATACAACCACTTCATCATTACTAATCTAAACGATACTAATTTTTCTAAAGTAATTTGCTGAAATGGTTACCAATCAATGCTATGTGATCCTGGTTTTAAATTATCTTCGTGAACTTAAATATAATTTGTAACCCCAATTTTCTTTTTCTAAATTTATATATATATACATATATATATATATATTTTATTTTTTCTAATTAGAGTTCTTAGGAGTTATTCTGATGTAATCTCTAAAAAATACCAGGGACTCACAAAATATATTATTACCTTTTAATAAGAACATAGATTTAAATGATTAAATATCCTGTGATTAAAAATTTAGGAATTAATACAAGTTCAATGTTAAAAACTAGAAATAAATTCTCAATTTCTCTCAGTTAGAACAGGTATTTTGTCTTATTTATAGATATGTTGGCCCTAATAGGCATTTTCCCATTGCTTCTTAGTTCATTTTGATCATCACCAGAGAGAAATGACAGAGAGGATCAATGGGTTGCAATTCTAGATTGTGTCCCTTACTTGAATCCATACTCTCCAGTAATTTTGATTTGTGGTCATCTCATTTACAACTCATTCCTTCATTCTTTTTTTATCCAGCCCATTGTATGAATTAAATGCAAGAGTCAACCAACATGCTCTGATGCGAATTATCTTATTTCATATGCCTGATTTCAGCCAACTCTAGACACTATATCCCTAAGCACTATTTCAAACCCAGTTGCCAACCTTTTATTCCACACATCCCAAAGATCATGGCACTATTATGGTAGTCAATATACCTTGCAAAGTTTTAAGTTTAGAAAAGTCAGCTAAGTCATATTAATTTTTAAAGAAAAAAATTTTCCCTCCCCTGCAAGTAAGCCCACATTGATATTTTCCAGGCTTTAAACAGAACTGAGATAATAATTATGTGACCCTATTTCCTGTAGGAAGACTTCACCTAGCTTTGGGATAAATATACATGCACAGAAACTATAATATTCTCCTAAACCCAAAAAGAAGCTAAAGAGGGCAATGATGATTTCCCCTTCAGAAATTGTGAATAAGCCCAATTTTTAAGACATGGATATATCTGAACAATATGTTGATGTTTTTTTTTAATGGTGTAAAGCACTTTGTATTTGACACAGTGACCTTTAATAAAATACTGTTTCTCTTAGAACTGCATGTATAGCTATAGCAAAAGTTTTGCCAATTTGTGTGACATATTTGTTGCTTATAAGTCCAGAAATGTGCTTCAAGACATACTATTTCCTTCATTACTCAGTCTTTTTTCATCTATTCATTCATCCCTTAATTCATTAATTCAAAGAACATTCATCAAATACTTACTTTATGCTAGGACTATTGCAATGAAGAAGTAATATGTTATCTCATTAAAATAAACTGAAATAAGACAACATGATAATTTTCATTTGAATGTTGAAGTAGGAAGCTTATTCTTGAAAAGGGAAACAACAATTAACTATCATTTCCCAATTACTAAATCCATCTGAAAAATAAGTAGGAATTAACTATCAAGGAAGTAAGAGAGTTAGGAAAATAATTACACATAGAAAAAAAATTACATGTCTAAAAACACTGACCTAAAAAATGATATTGCTGAAAAATGGTAAAATGTGGAAGATGTGTAGAAAAGAAAGTATATAAAGTATGAGATGAAACCAAAGAAACAGATATCAGATTCTACATGTCTGAAAGACCTTGTTAGGGATTACAAGGTAAGTCATTAAAGATGAAAATAAGAGACTGAGTCAAATATGCCTGTTTCAGAAATACTCCTTCAGCTGCAAGTTAAAGGGATACATTAATGAGTAGAATGTCTGGATGTTGGGAAACAAGTTAGGAGCTGTTATAGTTCAGCTATGTTATAAAATTATCTTGTATTAATGAGATAGAAATGAGCATGTTAAAGATATAGTTAAGGGTCAGATCATTAAGAGGTTGCATGAATACGTGTTCCTAATTATTATGTTTAAGTGCGAACTAATTCCATAAATTTTAATTGATCTCCTTATTTGTCCTCTTCTTTCTGATGCAATCGTCAATAAGTAGACAAATTGATATTTAATGCAAATTATGTTGAAATATTTTAAACAAATTCATTTGAGCAGATTTTGTAAAATAAAATTAAAAGCCCAATGTTTTATATAGGCATCTGCTTCCTCAACTTCTAGCATCATTTCTCCCTACTTTTCCCCACTGTGTTTTTCTCATTTTTGTGAATCTTTTAGATTTACATGTCTTCCAAGTTTCAAGACTTCTTATTGTTTTTACCTCTTTCCTGTATGTCTTTCAAGTTAAACTAAAAAGTCATTTTCTTGAGTATGTACTCTAAACACCAAGGCAAAAGGATTCTTTGCATATGCATTTTAATAGAAACCTGTAATTTCACAATGCACTAAAAAGTAATTTTTCTTACAAAATGCTGTTTTATCTTAACATATTTAGAGTCCCTCTTCTGAGAATTTCTGTGTCATATATAAACTACATTTTGTTCACTATATGTCATTTTTATGCAAAATATTTATTTAGATGTATACAGACTACTGTATTCTCTGAAAAAAATTATTTCTAAGTATGAATTTCATTTTTCTAATCCTGTGATCTTACATATCATTATAATGATCAAATTTTCTAAGTTTGCCTAGGCATGGACAAAATGACAAGTAATTTGTATCAGTTTCTATAGAATTAATTTTAATTAATGCCCCTATTGATCTCCAGAGTAGTTAGAGTGCTAGTCATTCAAAAATGTTAGTTGAACATTTGATTTTTGTCATTTATTAGTGTGCTAAATATCAGCTGTATTTATTGTTGATGGTTTAAACTATCATTTTTGAGGTAATAAATTGTAAAAAATGTATTAATCTCCAGGATCTGCTTGTTAACATTTTCTACTTAGTAATTTTCCATCAACCTAATCCTGAGCAACTGCATCTAAATTACAGTACCTAGTGTTCATCTAACCCTTTATGTTTGATTAGTGCTTCCAGTGGTAGACTGTTGATTAAGGTTAAATAATCAAACCATAAAGAGCCCAAGAAAATAAAAATAAAATACATCATGAAAGCAGAATAGTTAGTGATAAGGTAGCATATATTTTGCAATAAGTATTGGTTATTTTTTTATAAATCATTATTGTCTTTTTTCTGATATTATGAATTCTAAATTCTACGATCCACCCGTGATCCACATGTTTTGCTACACATTAGACAAAATTAAATTATGAAATTATATATTTTCCTTTAACACTTGAAATTTAAAATAAAAATCTTAATACAACACATGTGTGCAAACTATATGAGGATGAATTTAGGGTGGCAGTGAGCATACTCATATAAATCAAGAAAAAAATAGAAGAAGAAAAAGAAAGCAACAAAAAAGAAGTGAAACAAGATGCCAAATAAATGAAGACTGATAGCTGAACTAAAGAATTCAATAGAGGGACTCTAGAGTAGGACAGATGAAGCCTCTAACAGAATCTGTGAAATAGAAGATAGATTAGGGGAATGTACTAAAACAAACCAGCCAAGAGAAAAAAAGAATGAAAATAAATTATGAAAGCATCTGTGCGCTATGAGACAGCATCAAGAGAAAGAAAATTTGTACCAGGGGGATCTCAGAAGAGAGAGAAGGGGCCCAGGGAAGGTAGAAACTGTATTTGAAGAAATTATAGCTGAGACCTTTCCTAGTGAGAAATTAAAAATATCTCCTGAACCAGGAAACTCAGTGAGTTCCAAACAAAAGAAACAAACAGATCTACACCTAAGCACATTGTTATCAGAATGTCAAAAATACAAGATAATCTTAAAAGCAGCTAAAGAAAAATGAGTCACATGGAAAAAACATACCAATAAGATTGTCAGTAGATTTCTCAGCTGAAACTCTACAGGCCATAACAGAATAGCATGATATATTCAAAGTGCTGAAAGAAAAGGATTTTCAGCCCCAAATACTATACCCTATGAGATTATCATTTAGACTGAAGAAATGATTTAAAAAAGACTTTTCCGATAAATAAAAGTTAAAGAATTCATCACCACAAAACCAGCTCTACAAAAAATGCTAAAGGAAGACTTATAAATTATAAAGAAATACCACTTAAAAATAATAAGATAGCAAAATATAGAAAGTGAGGAGAAGAGGAAAATAAAAATGTGGATGTTTAGAATGAGGGTAAGAATAATCTGCTTTCAAATAAGAATAGGTTTATAAACATAGAATTTTTAATGCTAACGTTAGGATATCCTCAAAACATATCTCCTGGGAAATGGCAAAGAAGAAAATAAAAAGGGAAATACATGAAAGCATAACTACACTAACACACCTAAGAAGAGAAAAAGACGAACAAAGGTACTGTCTGTTACAACACCAGAAGACAGATTGCAAAATGGAAATAAAGAGTTACATATCTAACCACCCTACTTGTTAATGAATTCTACTCACCTATAAAATGAAACAGAGTGGCTAAATGGATTTAAAAGCAAAACCGAAACTTTTATTATGTTAGGAAACTCACTGTCTTTCAAAAGATAAACATAGGACCAAAGTCAATGTTTGGAAGATAATCCTACAGTTGAATGACAACCAAAAAAAAAAAAAACAACAACAACAAAAAACTGGGAATAACTATATATAGATTGGGTAGAACAGACTTCCAACTAACAGCATAACAAAAGATAGAGATGGGCAAATACTTTTTAAAAATACAATCTACCAAGACTGAACCTGAAAGAATTGGAATACTTGAACAGAACAATTACAAGCAAAGAATGAGTGAGGGATCAATTAAGCAAGAAGAAATAATGCTTAACATATATGAACCAAATGAAGGAGACTCAAAATATATTAAACAAATATTATTAGAATGGACAAGAGACAGTGACAGCAATACAATAATAATAGAAGACTTCAACACCCGACTTAAAACAATAGACAGATCAAGCAGGCAGAAAACTAACAGAGAAACAGCAGCTTTAAATGACCATTTGGGACAAATGTGAAACATTTCATCCAATAACTATAGAGAGTGCTTTCTTCTCAAGTGCACATGGAACTTTCTCAAGGATAGATCATACATTGGTACACAAAACATGTTTCAACAAATATGCAAGCATTAAATTTGTACCCAGCTTCTTTCCTGAACACAATGGCTTAAAACTAGAAATGAACCACCAAAAGAAAGCTGGAACACTGTAAATTAATTGGAGACAAAGCAATATGCTCCTGAATGACTCAGGTGAAAGAGGAAATATAAGAAGAACTTAAAAAAAATACTTAAAGACAAATGAGAACAAAACATGAACTACCAGAATCTATATAATACAGCAAAGCAATACTAAGAAGCTCATTAAAATCCAGTCCCAACTCAAAAAACAAGAAAAATCACACATAAACAATCTAACACTACATTTAAAGTAACTAGAGGAAGAACAAATAAAGCCAAAAATCTGTAGAAGAAAGGAAATAATCAAAATTTGAAAGGAAAGAAATGAAATAGAAAACATAGAGACAATCCAGAAGATCAATGAAACCAAAACTTGGCTCTTTGAAAAAATAGACAAAATTGATAAATTAGTAGCTAGACTGCAAAGAAAAAATGAGAGAAAGCTCTCGTAACTATAATCAGAAATGAAAGGGGAGAGATGACAGTAGACAACACAGAAGTACAAACCATTGTAAGAGACTATGAGAATATTATAAACAGCTCTATGCCAATAAAGTGGAAAACCTTGAAGACATGGGCAAATATTTAAAAAAAATGCTGTCTACCAAGATTGAACCTGAAGAACTGGAATACTTGAACACAACAATTACAAGCAAATAAATTAAAGCGATAATCAAAAGTCCCCCCAAAATAAGAGAATAGGAAGTGTTTTATGAATTGTCAGAGAAGAATTAATACCTATTATTCTCAAGCTCTTCCAAAATATTGAAGAACAGGGAACTATCCCAAATACTTTTTATGAGGCTAACATTACACTGCTACCAAAATCTGACAGAGATGTCACCAAGAAAGAAAATTACAGCCCAATATCTCTAATGAACATAGATGCAAAAAATTTCAACAAAATATTAGCAAAGCGAATTCAACAATGCATCAAAAAGATCATCCATCATGACCAAGTAGGATTCATCTTAGGGATGTAAGTATGGTTCAACATATGCAAATCTATTAATGCAATACACCATATCAGCAAGAGCAAGGAGAAATACAACATGATCATATTAATAGATACAGAGAAAGATTTTGACAACTTCAAACCCATTTATTATTTTAAAAATTGCATAAAACGGGGATGAAAGGTACATAATAAACACACTGCCAACTTCATAGTCAAAGGTGAGAAACTGAAAAATTTATTTTAAGGTCAGGAACAAGGCAATTCTGTCTGCTCTCACCCACTGCTATTTAATACCATATTGGAGGTCTTAGAGCAATTGAGCAAGAGAAAAAATTAAAAGGAGTGAAAATTAGAAAGTAGGAAGTAAAAAACTATCATTATTTGCAGATGACATGATTTTATATATATATATATATATATGTATGTGTGTGTGTATTGAACACTAAAAACTATCAGAAAACTAGAAATAATTAATAAATATGGTAAAGTGACAGGCTATAAAATCAATGCACAAAAATCCATTGCATTTTTGTACACAAACATACTAGAAAAAAATGAAATCAAGAAAACCACATAGTTTAGAAGTATAAAGAATGAAATAGCTTGACATATACTTAACAAAGGAGGTGAAAGCCCTATACGATGAAAAGTGCAAATTTTCTTAAAAGAAATAGAGGAGAATACAAGGATGTGGAAAGACAACCCCTGCTCAGGTCTGGGAAGAATCAACATTATTAAAATGATCATCTTACCTAAAGAAATATGCAGATTTATGCAATCCTCATTAAAATACGACAGAACAAAAATATTAAAAATTTTATGGAATAAAAAAGAACTTAAATAGCCAAAATAATTATGAGAAAAAAGAATGAAACCAGAAGTATTACATTCCCAGACACTGAGCTATATTACAAAGCGATAGTGATCAAAGCAATATATTGGATTGATAACAGAAACACAGATCAGTGGAATAGAACTGAATTACCAGAAATTGACTCATGAACATCAAGTCAGTTAATCTTCGACAAAGGAGACAAAAGCATACAATGGAGAAAGGAAAGATTTTTCAATAAATGCTGTTGGGAAAACTGGACAGCCATATGCAAAGAATAAAGCTAGACCACCCTACCACCTTTCACAAAAATTAACTCAGAATGAACAAGAGATTTAGATATAAGACTTGAAACTATAAAATTCATGGACGACAGCATATGGAAGCTATCCCATGATATCATTAGAGATGTCTTTGGGGCCTTAACTCCAGCATCAAGGGAAACAAAAAGAAAAACAAGTAACATTGTATCAAACTAAAAAGCTTCTTCACAGCAAGAGAAACAAGAAGACATCCTATTAATGGGGAGAAGATATTTTCATTTGGTATTTCTGACAAGGACTTAATACCCAAAGTATACAGAGAACTGATAAAACTCAATAACAGAAAATTAGACTTTTTTCCAGTGAGAGTACACAGATGGATAACAGGCACATGAAAAGATCTTCCTACTCACTGACTATCACATAAATGCAAATCAAGACAACAATGAGATATTTATCACCTTACACCTGAGATATTGGCTATTATCCCAAAATCTGGAAACAGCAAATGTCGGTGTAGATGTGAAGAAAAGGGAATACTTTTGCACTGTTGGTGGGAGTATAAATTGGTGCAACCACTATGTAAAACAGATGGAGATTCAACTCAAAACTTTGAATATAGAAATTCCATATGATCCCACCATCCCACTTTTGGGTATTTACCCAAAATATACAAAAAATGCTAATTCATAGAGATTTATGCTCCCTTTTCACTGTAGGTAAGAACTGGAAACTCCTTAAGGGCCTGATTTCAGATGAATGGATAAACAAACATCACACACACACACACACACATACACACTCTTGCACACGTGCCATGGAATACTACATTACTCTTAGAGGAGATGAAATCCTGTCATTTGAATCAGCATGGGTGAATCTAGAGAGTATTATGCTAAGTGAAATAAATCAAAAGAAGATAAATAGATACCAAGTGATCTCACTCATAGGTCAAATCTGAATAGACAAAACAAAGGTACAGATTAAAAATAAAACAACCTTTGGACACTTGCAATAGAACTGAGGTTACCAACAGGGAAAGGGAGGGGAGCAGAGGAGCAAGTGGTGCCAGAGTCTAGTAAAACAAGTGACTGCAATAAAATACTGAAAAATGAAAAACAAAAATGAAAGAAAAATGTTGGTATATCCTGGTGGAATAACAGTTTGGTCAGCCTTCTTAGGTCAGCTTAGTCCACATTACTTCTCTAGGACCTGGGTTTATGTCCTGGGTCTGAGGGAACAACCAAGATGAGCAGTGGAATAAAATAAGTAAAGTATTTCTTTCTCCTCTCTCTTTCTGCCTGTCTGCCTCTGCTTACCTTCATTCCTGCCTGCACATTTCCTTGAAAAAAAAGAAAAAAAAAATGACTAAATGTTGTTGCTATGTAGCAGCTAAGAAAATAAGGAATCAGTGGTTCAAACTCTCCAGCCAACCCTCAATCCTCCTCGCTGGAACTGACTCAGTCATAAGCCTTGGAGCACATTTCAAATCAATTCTCTTGGGATCAAGCATTTCCTTGCAGGTATGACTCCACAGACCCTGGTTGGACACTACCAACCTTGAGTGGAGTGATCAGAGGGACAGAACAGTGAACTACCTGCTGGCCATGGCTCCAGGAGCAAAATAATTTATTTAGGAGGAGGATGACTCCTGAGGATCTTGGGATACCTGAAGACTCTGGGGGCATACTGGGTTAGCTCCACAGAGTCCCTCCACTTCTCTGCACCAACCCGCACCCTCCTCAAAAGAGGTGACACCTCCATGAAAGATCTTTGGCTTAATGTTCACTGTCTGAGAACCTGTGGGTTGTCTCTAGAAGTGATGAATGTCATTTGAGACACTTGACATGAGAAGCTGTCTTTCCTGGGAGAGACATTCCAGATAGTTTGAAGGTCTCTTCTCTTCTTGGCAATATTTCTGGGTCATCACCACATACATGTCTAATAGGTGCCACAAGTCCAACAATTCCATACCAAACACCTACCTTCCCCGACCACACTGAAACAACTGCTTCAGTCCCAATAAGGACTCTAGACCCTTAAACTCAAAAGGATTACAATAATGGAAGAGGGTGACATCATAATGACATTCCACTCTCAGAACAGAACTAAGGCTACCTGAGGGGAAGGAAGCAATAGCTTATAGGGTCCAATAGACAGTGGTTGAGGACTATTAGAAAGGTGGTGGTGGGTATTGTGTGATATTATATATCCAATGAAGAGTGTACCAGTACACCAGCTTATATAATGTTGTCAATCAATATTACCTCAATAAATGAAATAAAAGTAAAAAGAATGCCATCCCCCCAAAATAAGTTTTTACAATATTGAGTTATAATTTAAAACATTAGATTCATTGTATTTAATATATATATATATATATATATATATAAACTAAGTTGTACTATATTCACAATTACAAAAAATGAGTTGATAGAACAAATGTCTGGTGTTTCTCTTAAATTTACATTTCAAGGTTATCAAAAACAGTGAAGAAATTATTACTATGTCAACGTCAGTCAAATCATTTTTGTTTCCGGTTTGGATGTAGGAACATTTAATAGAAAATTACTGGTCTCATGCACACAGCAATGAAATGAACCTCAATATCTAATAAAGTAATTTAAATGCCCATCTCTTCACAGGAGAAGAGAAATCTATGACTGTTTTCTCCTCTGGTGCAGTAGTAAGGAAAGGAGGAATGTTTTTATAAAAAAGGTGAAAACTTTCAAACATAATGGCCTCATGTGATCTGGTTTAATGGATGAGATCTCGAGAAAGCAGATTAAAGTCACATGGCATGTCAATATTCACCAAATGTCCAGTCCAAATTCTTTTTCACAAGCCTTCACTGAATGCTTAGGATTATTACACTGAAGGCTGGGGCAGTGTAAAAGAGATAAGATAAATCTTCCAAAGTCCTGCAGGCCTTTGCTATGTATATTGTAGTGACCCTCCACAAGCCAATGGCAGCACAAAAGAGCTATGAAAAATCCCTGTAAAATACCTCAAGCTTTCAGAAGCACAAAGCAATAGATAATGAAGGATGGAATCAGAACAGGATTGCTGTAAAAAAATTCTTCAAATGCATTTGGGCATTCAACTAATGCAATACATTAGCCCTCCTATTAGGGCAAAGGCCCCTCCTGAGGTGAGGAGGTAAAGTGACTGGAGAGCTCAGAGAATTTAAGTTTGCTAAGATTCTGACAGGTGGTCTGTAAAGCAAAAGAAAAACTCCCATAAATTGGAAAGATAGTCACTGTGTGTAAAGCACAATGACAATCCTCGAGCTTTTGTAGGGCTAAGATCTCAAGCTTCACTGAAAGGAAAATTCTAATTCTGTACTCAAAACATCTAAAGGTGCTAAAATTCCACCACCAGGCCTAAGGAAATGGTTACCATCCCTGTTGGGACTACAACTTCTCTAAAGAACTTGGAGACTTTCAAAAGAAAAGCTCTAACTAAAGCTACCTACCCTCTATCCTTGTTTCTGTGAGATGTGGTGCAACTGAAGCCTACTGGCTTGCTATGGAACCACAACTGTTGTTGTGAACTTTGTGAACTTTACTGTTCATACCTTTGACTCTGGGAGAAACCTCTATATTCCTTACACAAATGCCAAAAATGTAGGATCGAATATAATGTCCCAACAGAGAGCTCACCTTAGAGCTTCATTAAATTTGATTAGTGTCAACATCATACAACTAAAGAAAGATCAGTGATCTAACCAAGATCTTGGTCTAGTCTGTGCAATTTGACACACTAAAACACAGCCTTTACATCTGGGAAACCTAATCTATAGAAATAATCACAGAATACCAAACAGATCAGACACAGAGAAATATATGCAAAGTGATGAATATAAACAAAACCCTAGGGGAAAGTGTGAATGAGGTAGACTTAAGAAAACTACTTGATAAAGACTTTAAAGCAATAGGAATAGTCATACTCACTGAAATCAGGAAAACAATGGAAGACAGAGACTACAACAAAGCGAGAGGAGATATGAGGCTGCTAAAAAACATCAGTCAAGTTGCTCAAGACCACAATAGTTGAACTACAGACCATAATAGGGGGGCTTAATGTAGACTGGAAGAAAACTCCAATAGAATCAGTGAGTTAGAAGATAGAGTGGTGGAATGCATTCAAGCAGATCAACAAAGACAAAAAAAAAAAAACCCAGAAATTAAGACAGTGTACAAAATCTGTAGCGTAACATCAAAACATCAACATGCATATGACAGGGGTCACAGAAAGAGAGGGCAAATAAAAGGGGGTGGAAACTATATTTGAAGAATGATAGCTGAGAATTTCCTAACCTAAGGAAGGAAGCACATATCCAGACCAAGGAAGTTCAAAGAGTTCCAAATATAAGAAAATCAAATAGACCTACACAAAGACACATTGTCACTAAATATTAAAAAAAAAAAAAAAAAGATAAGGAGGATCTTAAAAGCAACTAGAGAAAATGAGTTATGTACAAAGGAACCCCCATAGGACTGTCAGTGAATTTCTCAACTGAAACTTCACAGGACAGAGGGAATGACATGATCTATTAAAAGTGCAGAAGAAATTAAAAGTGCAGAAGAAAAGGAGTTTCAACCAAGGACAATCTACACTACTAGATTATCCCTTAAAATTTAAAAAAAATGTTTAAAAAATTATTCAGATAAGCAAAAGTAAAAGAATTAATCACCATGAAACCAGCTTTGCAAAATATACTAAAAGATGTTCCATAAAATGCAAAGAAACACCACTCAAAAGCAGCAAGATACCAAAATATAAAAAGTGAATGGATAGTAGAGTAAAAATGTGTATGGTTAAAATAAGTGAGTATTCAAGTAAAAACAGGATATGAGCATAGAAACTTATGTAAACTACAGGGTAACTTCAAAATATATCTCCAGTGAAGAAGTAAAGGAGAAAACATTTAGGGAATCCAATCACAAAATAAAAGCTTTCATATCACCTAAGAAAAGATGAAAAACAAATATAACTTCTGCAATAAGAATGACAAAAAAATGAAATAACTGACAGTAAATAGTACATATTAGTAAACACCCTGTATTCAGTGAATTGAACTCACCAATCAAAAGTCGAAGAGTGGCCAAATGGATTAAACAACATTAACCGGCTGCATGCAGGAGACTCATCTTCTTTAAAAAGATAAACATAGGCTCAAAGTCAATGGTTGGATAACATCCTCTAGTCAAATAGTAACCAAAAAGACAACAGCAACAAAAAAGTAGGGACAGTATAACTTACATCAGATAAAATAGACTTCCATCTGAAAGGTTAATGAAAGACAAGGATGGCTATTGTATAATAAAGAAATCCATTCAACAATAAGACATAACACTCAATAATATATATGTACCAATGAAAAAACATCAAACTACATAAAGATATTATTAGCAGACCTAGAGAGAGAGACATCAACAGCAATATTATAATAGTAGGAGATGAAAACTCCACTTTCAGCAATGGACAGATCAACTATACAGACAATTAACAGGGAAACAGCAATTTTAAGTGACAAATTTGTATAGATGAGTTTAATGGACATATACCAATGATTTCATCCCACGGCTGCAGAATTCACATTCTTCTCAAATCTGCATGAAAATGCTCATTTGTAAACCATATGCCAGGACATAAAACATGCCTCAACAAATTTACAAAAACTGAAATCATACCAAGCATCTTATCTGATTACAGTTGTTTAAAACTAGAAAAAACTGCAAAAAGAATGCTGAAAGATTCCATAATATTTGGAGGGTAAGCAGCATGATTATGAATGACTTTGGCTAAAGGAAGATGCCAAGAAGGAATTTGAAAAGTTACTGGAGACTTAGGAATGAAGAAGTGAGCTACTAGAGCTTATGGGAGTCAACAAAAGCAACACAGAGAGAAAGAAGTTTATTGCAAACTGCTCTACCTCAAGAAACAAGAAAACTCACCTGCACAAAGGTAAAAATTTGAGTAGAACATAAGTGAAGTACAAATCAAAAGGGTAATCCAAATATTAATTAAGCCAAGAGTTTTTTCTTTAAAAGAATAAATAAAATTGACAACCTTTGAATAGACTCACCAAGAGAAAAAGAGAAATCTCTCATAAATAGAATCAGAAATGAAGGCAGAGACGTTGCAACATAAATTTCATGAATATGTAGCATTGTAACAGCTATGAGCAGCTTTATGGTAATAAATTGGCAAACTTGAGGGCAAAGACAGGTATTTAGAAACATATAACCTACCAAGATTGAATCACAAAGAAACTGAAAACTTGAACAGATCACAAGCAAGGAAATTAAAGAGGTAATCAAAATCTTTCCCCAAAATAAAAGCCCAGAACCAGACAGCTTTACTAGTAAGTTTTACCAAACATTCAGAAAAAAATTAATACCTATTATTCTCAAAATCTTCCAAAAATTTTAAGAACAGGAATTGATTCCAAACACTCTCTATGAGACTAATTTCACACTGATACCAAAAGTGAGTAAAGGCATCACCAAGGAAGAAAATTGCTAACCAATATCTCGAGTAAGCATAATTGCAAATATTCTCAGCATATATTAGCAAATGGATTCCACAATACATCAAAAGGATCATTCATCACGACCAAATGGGATTTATCCCAGAGATGGCTCTACATATGCAAACCTAGTAATGTAATAACCATATCAACAAGAGCAAGGAGAAGAATCATATGACCATATCAATAGTTGCAGGGAAAACTTTGGACAAGATTCAACACCTATTAATATAATATAAACTATACAAAAATTAGGAAAGTAGCAGAGACTTCAAAAAATAAAGGTGATATATGAAAAACCCAGACAATATCATAAAATAATGGAAAAATGAAAGTTTTTTCTCTAAGTTCAGGAGTAAAATAAGGTTGTCCACTCTCACCACTGTTGTAAAACCTCATACTGGAAGTCTTAGCCAGAGCAAGTAGGTACTCAGAAATAAAATTAATCCTAATTGGAAAGAATTAAGAAAAGCTATCACTGATGATGACAGGATAATGTATGTAGAAAATCCTAAAAACTGCATCAAAAATTTGCTAGAATCAGTGAGTACAGTAAAGTGACAGCTTACAAAACCCATGCACAAAAAGACATTACATTGCAATACACCAATCATATACTAGCAAAGAATGAAATTAAAAAAATATCATTTTACAATAGAAGCAAAATGAATCAAATATCTTGGAAAAGACTTAACAAAGGAGGTGAATGACCTGTACAATGAAAACTCTTAGTCTTTATGAAAGAAAATAGAGAAAGATACAAAGAGATAGAAATATATGCCATGCTCATGGCTGGGGAGAATTAATATTATTAAACTGGGCATATTACTTAAAGCAATATACAGGTTTAATGCTATCCTTATAAAAATCTCACAAGCATATTTCAAGGAAGTAAAGTAGTTTTTTAATTTTTTTATGTAATAACACAAGTCTTCAGCTAAGTCAGTCATGACAAAAAAAAATGGAGTATCTCATTCCCAGATACTGAGTTATTTGACAAAGTGATAGTGGTCAAAACTGTATGGCACTGTAATAATAACAGAGATACAGACTCATTCATATATCAGTTAATTTATTGCAAAGGAGCCAAGAGTATGCTAAGGAGAAAGGAATGTCTTTTCAATAAATGTGGTTGAGAAAACTAGACAACAACATGCTGAAAAATGAAGCTAGACCATCTCTAACACCAGACACACACACACACACACACACACACACACACACACACACACAAATTCAAAATGGATTAGAGACTTGGATGTAAGACCGGAAACCCTGAAGTTCTTAGAGAACAATATAGGACAGACATTCCATGAATCAGTCTTAGAAAGGTATTTGGAGACTCAACTCCACCATAAAGAGAAACAAAGCCAAAAACAAACAAATGAGATTACGTCAAACTAAAAAATGCTTCTAACAGTATAAGAAACTATTACCAAAAAAAAAAAAAAAAAAAAAGCCTACTGACTGGACAAAGATATTTGCATTTATTGCATTTGAAAAGAGCTTAATATCTAAAATATGAAAATAACTAAAAAAAATTCAGTAATAGAAAAAAAATCCAATCAAAAAATGGACAAATAATTGGATAGACATTTTTCCAAAGGAGACATGCAGATGGCCACCAGACAAATGAAAAGATGCTCCTCCTCACTTGTTATCAGGGCAATGCAAATCAAAGCAAGATCTCACTTCCAACCTGTGAGACTGACTATTATTCAAAAGTCTGGAAACAACAAATGCTGATGAGGATGTGGAGAAAAAGGAGCACTTTTACACTGTTAGTGGGATTGCAGATTGTGAGAATCCTTATGGAAAAAGTATGAAGTCTTCAGAATATTGATAATGCAAATCTGATACAATTCCCTCATCCCACTTCTGGGTATTTGCCCAAAAGACACAAACAAAAACTCTAATATGTGTGTGCATACATATATACATACATACATACATACATACATATATGTATGTATATATGCTCCCATCTTTATTGCAGCATTATTCACCATAGCCAAAAATTGGAAATTACATGGGTGCCCATCATCAGAAGAATGGATAAAAAGATATGGTATATAAACACAGTGAAATACTAGACAATCCTTAATAAAGATGAATTCCTGAGTGGGGTATGTGATGGTGTTGTTCAAGGGACAATGGTGAAGACATTTTGGTACTTTGCTGTGGGCAGTGTGTTGTCACATATCTGAGGAATGGGGAACCTGCACACATGGGTTTATACTATTTTGTAAAGCAAAGTTACTTCAATAAATATTCAATTAAAAAAACATTTCCTTCTCTAGTTTGCATAGCATAGGGTTAGCTCTATTCATTTATGACTTTTGATTATTTTATCCTTGAGAGCTATTTTACCTCGTTTTCTCTTTTGGTCACCTGAATTGAAGCTCTTTTCTTGCAGCAAGATCTCTGGATTAAAAAAAAAAATGAGATTTTCAAAATGACTTATTTTCATTACTAACTTTTTTTTATTCATTTTTAAAGTTCAATGTTATTTCCAATTTCTTCATTGTTTCTGCAATATAGTTTCTGCTTTTTGCTAATATTTTTCACCATCGGTTTTAGTCCAGTATAATAAGGGGAAGATTATAGTCCAGGGCTTATATTTCATTCTCTTATAAGAAATGAATATTTTTCTGTTTGTAACTGAAAATAACTGGGATTGAGAAAATTGAATTTGGTTCGATGGCATAGGTGAATCGTGTTTCTGATTTGACAGTAACCTTTTAATTATTTGAGGATGTTATAAATGAAAAAGAGAGCCAAATATGGTGAAAGGTTCAAGTTTTACTTCAGGATGAAAATAGATTTGAATATAAATACATTTATTTTAAGTGTTACTTAGGGAACCCTATGTTAGATAATTTTAACATAGTAACTTATCCTAAACTGGTGAGCATACCAAATTTGCTGACTTTTAAATTTTATTTGTAAAATACGTATTTAAGTTTTCTCCCAAAAGTACTGATTCAGAGTCTCTTGGGTTTGGATGCTGTAATTATTGTGACAGCAGGTGCCAATTGAAATAGAGCAGAAAGAACAACAGATGAATATTTTTTTATATTCTCAAATTTTTCAGGGAATAATTATGTGATTTCATGAATATTGTCAGCATCCCAAACCCATAATTCCCACAACTATAAAATAAGGATATCAAGTTGACATATACAAAGACCCTCAACCTTCTTCCTAAACCTCTCCTGCAGTTTTAAAACCTGCCTTTCTGAGTTGCATCATTTCCCCGCTACTCAACGGAAAAGCAAAACTATATCTTAGGAATTCTCCTTGATTGTTTTTCCTTCCACATTTTTGTTACACATATTTTGTTTTATGACAAATACTATGAAATATAAGGAGGCTTGGTTTTAAATTGTCTATCCAAGGGAAAAAATAAAAAGCATGCAAAGTTGTTGCTCACAGATCAAACCTCCAAAGTCCCACTCTCAAGCTCACAAAAAAACACTTTAAATTTTAAATTTCTGTGGAAACAGACTGGGCAATCAATTATAGACTTTCCATAGGCATAAGTTAATACATTAAGAGATGGAATTCTTCTTAGCCTCCAAATACATTACCTGCTATCCAAATTTGACAAACATATGCATTCAAATCAGGATTATAGAAAGGAAATTAAAAGGACGTTTAGTCTCAGTTAATTTTTTTATAGAACAAGATATGTTGCTTTTATTGAAAAATGTCATTTTTGGATCACAGTCTCTCATCCTATGTGTATTGCCATGTAAATAATGGTGATATTAGTATCTATTTCCACTATTTTACATGTTTTAAGTAGTTAAAAATATATGAATTTACATTCATATCTCCTATAAAGTGTTTGGAATGTCACACAGACAAATGACCATTTGAATATTTTTGAAAGAATATTAGTATACCGTACCTTGAGTAAAACAAATATTCCACAAAAGTTAAGAGGTTAAAGTAGTAAAGATGTCAAAATACAAAAAAGCTATTACATATTATTTTTTACACAAATGTTTAAAATGAACTTTGTGATATTATTTTCTTAAAATTCACACATATTAAGTGAATTAGTCACTGACTTTGACAAATGTACATATAAAATAACTACTACCACAATCAATATTAAGAATATTTCTATCTCATCAGAAATTTCCCTTGGGCCCCTGGTAAGTCAATACCCTTTATTCAACCACAACAAACCCCAGGCAACAAATAACTTTATTTCTATCATTTTAGAATATTTTTGCCTTTATTCTAGAGTTTCAATTAAATGGAGACATGCAGAATAAAATCATTTGGGTCATTTTTGTTAGCTATTTGGAAAATTTTGAAACATCCATTTGTGTGATTACCTAGTCCAATAGTTTGTTCCCTTTTTGATTCTGGGTAGTGTTCCTTTTTTTAATATTATATAATTATTCTTGGTTTTCCTTGTTAATAGGCATATCCACTCTTCACAGTGTAGGGTCATTATGAATTCAAAAGAAGCTTAAAACATTTATGTGTAAATTTTTTGTTGTTTTTTATTTTTGTTGTTGTTGTTGTTTGTGCCAATCTTCTGTCTCCTGTATAAATGTTTAGAAATAATTATGAGTAAATGTTAGGGTCCAGTGGTAAGGATTTAAATTTATAAGATCATCAAACTATTTTCAAAGTAGTTACAAGTTGACCCTACTACTGATAATGTTATGAGAACTATATTTTTCTTAAGTACTTACTACCATTTGATATTATAAAACTTTTAAATGTTAACCATTCCTTGGCTTTACTTTTTATTTCATGGACTGATGATATGAAAATGTTTTTAAATAAACATTTTGCTTACAACAATTTTTATATTTAAAGAGAAATTATGTAGATTTAGAACAATTTTTATATTTATAAAGAAATTATGTAGATTTATAGTTTTTCTATATTCTGCACACGATGTCTCTTAATATATTACATTCATGTATATTTGTTAAATATTGCCACATCAAAACTCACACATTGTTACTAAAGTCTGTACATTATTCATATTTATTTAGGTTTTACAGAGCATCTCTTTCTATTCCAGGATACTAACCAGGATCTATCATATAAATTTAGTTGTCATGTCTCATTAGTTTTCTCTTGACTGTAAAATTTCCCAGACTCTCTTTGTTTTTGATGACCTTATCAATTTTGAGAAGTACTTATTTGGTATTTTGTAGGATACCCACTATTGAAATTTTATCTGATCTCTTGTTATAATGAAACTGTGATTATGAGTTATTCAGAGAAATGCCACAGAGGTCAAGTGCCTCTTTCATGAAATCATATGAAAGGTTAATAGCAAAATGATTTATGAATGTTGATTTTGACATTGATCACCTGTTTCAGGTAGTATTTGTCAAGTATCTCTAATGTAAAGCTATTATTCCCTTTTCCTACTCCTTTCTCTGAACTTTCAATAGAGATTACTAACTTCAGTTAACCCACAAGAGGTTGGGCATTAAGATCTCAACTGTTCAAAATAGAATATGTATATAAATTATTAGAAATTGCTGCATGAGAGATTTATCTTTGCATCAATTTATTATTTTTTAAATAATTTTTATCAGTATAGACTCGGGTATTTTAAAATTTGAGCTACAATTGCAAATTATTTTTTGTTCAACATGTTCAGCTTTGACCACTAAGAGGTCTTTTATCTAGTTGTTTTATTCTTTTTTCATAGTTTCATTTTTGTACATTAGTTTTTATTTTTGAGCACCAGACTCATACAACTTTTTCCCATGCCTAAAGTCAACCATATATCCCAGGAGTCCTAATCCTTTTTGCTAAAGAATGATATTAGAAACCTAAATCTGGATATTAAGTATGGTCATTGCTACTGCATTGGGATTTCTTTGTTATTTCTTGTTTATTTCAAGCTGTCAGCTTATATATATGTCACATGATGCTAACAAATATATAAATCAATGAGAGAAAGATAGGCAATAAAGATATGATAGATACATATGTGCAGGTGCTGTATCTGTATTAAGCTAAACATAAGTTAATACTGATGTTTCCAACTTTAAACCATTATAATATGGATAATTTTAGTATCTTTTTCTTCTTTTTCTTTAGATTTCTACTGCAGCAGTGAGAAACATGCATCCTAACATCTATAATGCATTTACATAATTTTTCCTTAAATATTCAGGTATAGCTATATTAGAATAGTAACTTTATAGAACCTCAGGGAATAATTTTATCAATTAGAGCTATGAGTCTATAATTTTTCCAGTACTACACTGTCACTTAATTATTTCAGAGTTATAGTAAATCTTAAATTTGGGTATTGTTTATTTCTAACTTTGTTCTTCTTTGATATTTAGTTGACTTTTATGAGTCTTTTAACTTTGCGTGCAATTTTGGAATCACTTCTTCAATACCTAAAAAACAAAATCAGTAAATAACATTACTCATTTTCACAAAGTAAGTGTTGGATTATTATCTATCATAGCATATGACATAATATATTTATATTCACTATCCGTGTAGTCACCAAAGCTCTGAGGTTTAAAACTTCTTCTTTTTTAAACTCTGATTTATGCTCCATAAATTGCAATGGTTTGATTTAAAATGATAATAACCTAACAGTAGGAAAATCCAATATTCTTATATGAGTTTTCACTTTTCTCAATCTTTGCAGCTTTCTAACCTATTATTTACCTCTCTTTCTTACGACTTTTTCTTCCCTATGTCTGGAGTCACTGTGCATTTCTCTTCCTCTTTGTGTTTTTGACTGAGTTTTCTCTAATTCAATTATTGTAGATATCAAAATAAAAACTATCCTTAATTTTTGTGTGAATCTCTTTAACACTTTTCCCATGTAATCCTTATTTTATATCATTTCTCTTTTATTTTTATTTCTAATATGAAAAAAATATGTGTGAACCTATTTGACATTTTTATTGAATAGACTTTGGTCTATAACATCATATAGATTTCAGATGTATAGCATTAGAGTTTTCTGTCTCTATATTCTACATTATGATCTCCAAAAGACTAGTTTCCATCTACCACTATACCTGATTTATCCTCCTTCCATCTTCCTTCCCCTCTGGTAACCAATATTTTCATCTCATAATCAAAGAATTTTGTTTTGTTTCACTTTGTTTATTCACTTTTTTTTAAAGTTCTAGGTGTATGGCTTCATATTCTGATATCTATATGTACTTATTTGGATCACCTTAAAAATCTAGTTTCCATCCACTAGCAAGCAGTTGGCTTCCATTAACTGTTTTACCAATCCTCAATCTCCTTCCCCTCTGGTAACCACCACTCTATTGTCAGAATCTAAGGTTTGTTGTTATTTTCTTGATTCCTTTGTTCCCTTATATTTCACTATAGAAACACACATATATAAGGATAATTAATCTTCAACAAAGGAGCCAAAGACTTACAATGGGTAAGGATATTCTCTTCAATAAATGGTGTTGGTAAAACTGGACGGTCACATACATGCAAAAGGTAAAAATTAGATCACTCACAGCATACACATAAACTAATTCAAAGTGTATTAAAGATCAGTTGTAAAGCCAGAAACCTTTAAATACATAGAAGAAGACACAGGCAAAACACTACAGGGCATTGACCTAACAGATGTCTTTGGGAAATCCACTCCAATAATAAGGGAAATAAAATAAAAAAAAAATTAAAAATGGATTACTGCACTTTTTTTATCCACTCAGTTCTCAGTGGGAACTTAGGTTGTTTCCATATCTTAGCTATTCTGAATGGTGCTGCAGTGAACACGTTACCACATATATTTTTAAATTGGTGGCTATGTATTCTTCAGGTAAACATTGAGATGTGGGATTGCTG
The DNA here is from genome assembly GCA_004363575.1 of Solenodon paradoxus. Classification (NCBI taxonomy): domain Eukaryota; kingdom Metazoa; phylum Chordata; class Mammalia; order Eulipotyphla; family Solenodontidae; genus Solenodon; species Solenodon paradoxus. Next base: position 367,712 of record RJWH01000046.1, read on the forward strand.
AATCTGTGATATTTCTAGTCTTAATTTTTTGAGAATTATTCATAGTGATTTTCATAATGGCTGTAACAAGTTATATCCCCACCAGTAGTGCACACGAGTTTCCTTTTCTCCACATCTTGCTAATATTTGTTTCTTGTCTTTTTGATAATAGTCATTCTAACTGGCGTAAGGTGATTTTTCATTGTAATTTTATTTTCATTTCCCTAATGATAAGTGAGGATGAACATCCTTCCATGTTTTCATGTTTCTGTTGCCCATTTTGATGTCCTCTTCAATGAAATGTCTTTAGATTCTCCGCTCTTTTTCTAACAATATGTTATTGAGTTTTATGAGTTGTTTATATATTTTGGACGTTAGTCACTTTGAGATACAGTACAAATATCTTCTCTTTTCAGGTTGATGATAGTTTCTTTTCCTGTGCAGAGCTTTTTGTCTTCACTTAAAATTATTCCTTGGTTATTTATGGTTACTTGATCTGTTAGCTCCCAAAAATTGGAATAAGGATTCTTACCAAATCATACGTGATTTAAAAAATTCTATAATGTAATTATTTTTAAGATTCATGTATACATTTTTGGTTCTCTTTTTCTGAGAATTGTAGTTGTAATTTATCCCAAAGATCTACTTTTCTTGTTTTCTTTTTTTAAAGGACAGGTGCAGGCAGGAATGAAGGAGAGCAGGCCGGAATAGAGACGTAGTAGTGTTTTATTCAATTTCTGTTTAGTTGTTTACACTAGTTTTCCCCTCAGACCTAGGACTAAACCCAATATTTGACCTGAGTCCTTCCAAAGCAATTCACCTAAACTCTGCTCCACCAGGGCACTGCCTCATGTTATTTTTAATGTTCATTACTTTTCTGTTCCAAAACTTCACATACTTTGAATCAAAAGAATGTATTCTATTGTGTTTGTTTTTTTTTTTTCCAGTGAAATGGTTGTGGGATTTATCCATGTTATGTTTATTAGTAGTTGATTTAATTTATTGATGTCAATTCTACTATATGATATATCATCATTGATTTATCTATTTTCTTGATAAGAATTTGTTTTTTAATGTATTTTATAATATAATGTCTAAACTTAACTATAGACATCTTATGAATATATATTTTTATTTCTCTTGGATGCAAAATGAAAATGAAAATTGGTGGATAAAGAGTAGGTGCATGTTTAATTGTATATCAAACTGGCATTTTCTTTTAATCAAAGGGGTTTCAGTGTGCCCTGGTGGAGCAGTGGTTAAGTCAATTGCCTCTAAAGGACACAAGTCACATATCCCTGGTTTCCAGTCCCAGGCTGGGGGAAACAATCAGTGTAAACAACTAAAAGGAAGTCTAAAGCAAAAGGTGCTTCTTTCTTGTTTCTCTTTCTACCTTCCTGCCTACTTGCCTTCTTCTTCATTTCTGCCTGAACATTTCCTTAAAAAATGGGGGACGGGGGCTGTATGATTTAGTTTCACCAGAAAAAATGTTTTTACCTTCTCACAGTATTTGTTGTTGTTAGCATGTTTTACATTTTTTTTAGTAATTCTACTAAATATATAATGATATTTCATTATTAATGTACTGTGTATTCCCTGATGACTAATAATTTTTATCACTTTTCATGGGGTTACTGACCAGTGGTAATCATTATTTCTAAAATATCTCTTCAAGCAGTTCTGCTATATTTAAATGTCTTTATATCGTTAAATGTTGATAGGTATAATTTCTCCTTAAAATGTATGTTTTGGAGTGCCTGTCCTCCCAGTACATAACTATCCTAAAAAGTCTGTTAGTTGTATCTTTTGGTAGGCAGTTTTTTCAAATTTGCCTCTGCTTGTGTCTGTGAATAATTGTATGCACTATGATGAGCAAATGTTTACTGTTACTTGGTTGAATTATTTTAATTTTTTTCCAAAATGTATAATTTCGGATTTACTTTTAGGTATCTGATTAATTCTTAGTTTCTTTTTGGAATGCTGAATCTTTCTGCCATCCAAATCCAGTGCAAATTGGGAGATGAGTGGAAGTATAAAGTATTTCAGCTCTTCTTAGAATAGATTTCCCTCTCCTTTTCATCTGCTTTGAGTAACCTCTTGGGTCTTTGGATAGTTATCCTTTTTTTTTGCATCATTTATGTTTTCATGTGAATAAATACATGCAAACAAGTGACTCCATCACATTATAGGAAGTCATACTATAAAAATGTAACATATTTTAACATATTTACTATAAAATCCTCATGATACACATTGATTATGTAGACTTAAACAGACAGTCCTTGAAAGAATCTGTGTTACCATGTTCTATATGTCTTATTTCCTCCTTCTGCAATAATTAGCAGAACAACATAACTTCACCTGTGTAAACCAGAATCAAAAGTAATCAAATGACTTTTTAAATTTCTCATCAACAAATATGTCCTTGTTTCTGCATTATATTTCTAGTATCTTAGCTCAAATTCTCTAAATTGCAGAGAATCTTATAAGTTAGAAATGTCCCCCTTGCTTACACAATGTCAGTATCCTTCATTCTTGGTGTCTCTGTTTCTGTCTTACAAGGACTATCATTTCATGACTATATTTTTAAGGAAATCATTCAACTCCTTTATCATTCACTTTTGTGTCTTCTTGATGTTAACACATCTTCTAATATATTAATCAAGTTGGTTCTGACTGAAATTTTGCTTTCTATCTCAGATCAAAGCTTATAATTCTTCCATTGTTCATTAAGTTAATATTTAAAGGAAAGTTTTCTTCAGTTATGCTAATGAATTTTTTTAGGTCACTTCTATCTATTATCCTTCATTCAGTGATGGTTTTGGCACCATCACTAATGGTCAGAAAGACTAACTTACAGTCTTCCTCTTCTATTCTAAATTCTTTAGTTTAATTATCTTGCATGTATTAAGCATCCATATATGTGATCCATTTAATAACCCAAACTCTTATATTGCTTACCTCGTCAGCATTAAGATCCTTTGTTCATTACCAGTATATAGTCCTAACTCGTATAAACAGTGAAATTGCTACCCTCCTGATATCAGAAATTTATGTATTTGCAACCCTGACCTTATCTATCTCACCTTACAATCCTTACAGCTCAGTTATTTACAGTACAATTCTTGTTACTATTATTTGAAAACTAGTCTTAATGCAATTCTTCCTCTCTAGTAACCCTACGGGGTGTGTCATCCCTATGCTACCCTGCTTAATATATTTTATTTAATTTAACATACCATTGTTTTAAAATAATATGCTTCAAATAATAAAGCCACTCCTAGCTCAATGTATATATCACATTTCACCCACCACCAGAGTGTTAGTGCCATTCACCACTAGCAATTTGACCCTGTCTACCCCAGATTCCTCTTCCTTCCCCTGCCTCTACTTTCTTTCCAAGGTTTATTATTTAAATTATTATCTTCAGAATAACTCTGACCCCTTAATTTCAACCCTGGGTTAATACAAATTCTACCTTTCTTTGTTATGACCTGGATTGTTAATCATTAGAAAAAACACTTAGCAATTCTAGTTAGTGTCTCTCTGATCCATGATCTCCAAAGGTACCTAATTTCTGTGACTGCCAAGTCTTCTCATTGTTGTCATTAAGGAGTCTCCAGTATCTTCAACTTTACCTTACCCGTTTGCTCTCATACTCAGCACTGAGCATGCTTTGAAATGGATTAAGTGGAGAGTTTCAGACAGAAAATTACCTTCCTTACACCACTATTTTCAAAGTATTTGCATCTACACTCTTCTGGGGAATATTTAGTGTTTCATCAGTCTCTGTCTTCTTGCTATGTATTCCATACTGACAGAACCTGATTTTAGAGATGGAAAAAAATATGACAATGTACCAGATAACAGTAATCTGTTTCCCTTACAGTTAGGAGTGGTAGTTTATCATAGTTTTTGTTGTCATTTGTTTCTTTATTTTGCCAAAGGAATGTAAGAAAACATTTTTGCATGAATATCCAGGTGTAAATATCCACTTGCATGCCTTTCAATATGCCTGGTATACAGATACAATGCTGAAGGCCCAGTGTCTTGTTATGCCAACACACTCACACTAAAGGATGACTGAGTCAAAACCCACAAATTTAGCTATTTAATTCCTACTAGTCTTTTCAGACATAGCTTTTTCTCTTCTTCCTCCTACTTCTTAGCATAATTACCTTAAAGTCTATACATGTTTTCTTGCAAATAACAAGATTTCTTCTCCCCCAATATACTTATATGCATGTGTATATACATTTACATATGTATGTATTGATATGTACTTTTATATATGTGTATATATGTATATATTATTCCATTTTATATATACACCACATATTAATCAATAATCTCTTAACAGACACAGAATTTTTCTATGTCTTGACTAAAGCAGTTACCAAAAGGAAGAGACGGGGTCAGGGGAAGATGTTAATGAAATCTCAATTCAGTAGTGGTGATTGGAAAGCTAGACCTTTAGTAATGGCTTGTATTGTGGTAAATGCACTTATTGAGTTGTGAAACTGTACTTCTGAAACTTATAAACCTTTTATGACTCATATTAAAATCAATCAATGGTGCCTCAATAAAAAAAAATCTCAAAAGGAACCGAAGTACAGAAGAACAGAAATAGGAAGAGGAATGCATAAATATTTATTTAATAATTGAATAAATACATGCAGATGAATGTACGACTAAAATAGTCTTTAAAATGCAGCTATGTTATTTTCCACATCTGATTGTTTCCTGGATTGTGATGTCTGTCTCTCCAAATGTTTCCCAAGAAACCTGGGCATACCTATTATGCTAGCACAGCTCTGCAAATACATCCCATGTCATGACTTACTATAATGACTTTTCTCCTGAGGTAAGTTACCACTCTGGCATCTAGCCTATATTACGTGTTCCTAGACAGCTTTAACACTTTTGGTCCACAACAAAGGAGAGTGATTTTCTGTAATCATAACATTTGGACCTTCCCTCCTAGTGCAGATTCTGGTCTGAAGAACATGACTTTTTCCTTAGGTGAATTAAAAATACAAATATTTTATGTGTCTTGCTTCATAAAGATTCAATAGCAAAGTGATTTCTCAATGCAGTACAAAATTTGTAGCATCCTTGTAGTCACTGAGCATACCTATAATAAAAATAATTGAGAAATCAATTAAAGTCAATGGAAGACATCTCTTTCCCACATGGAAACAGAAAGTATTCCTTCTGCCAGGAAATATTCGATCTCTTCCTATGAATCCTTATTTAACAAAGAAACCTTAAAAATATTTCCTAATTTAAAAAATGTTGCAGGATACTAGCTACTACAAATTATTTTACAAATGAAAATAAAGATACTATTTTACCTGTAAAGAATTATTCTAAAACTAAATAACAATGGTGCTATGCTTCTAAAATATCAAAAGCATGCAAAACCATAAATGACTGATACTTAATTTCCTTATTTATAACAAACCTGAACCTATGCATCCTGTCAGTAACAGCAAACAATTCAGACGAAATTCTTGTAGTGGTAATTTCAGCTCTAAGCAATCCTGCACATGACTCATAAATCATTTCCAAAATCCACTGCATGCAGAAACACAGAAAACATAACAAGAAATCCTAAACTTAAACTAACCATACTGTCAATATTTCTCCCCACATGCCGTTCCTATACATATGCATGTGGTGTATGCCTCAGGAAATACGGCAAGAACACTGAGTACTCTAATGAACACAGCAAGCTATCATTTCTACTAAGTCTTAGCTGAGCTTAAGTTTCAGGAATAACTTGAGCATTTCATACAAGCTTAGAAAATAAAACAATAGATATTCCATTAAATGAATATAAATTACACATCTCATTTTTCCAATAAATGAAATTATACTTTAATATGATTAGATAATACTTAAATTAAGAATTGAGAATCATTTTAAATTAACCTTTTAATATAACAACTTTATTTAGAATATGGAATTTGTTCCTGCATGATAGTAGCATATAAAATTTGTCCATTTATTATCGTTACTTTAACTACGTAAATAATTGCACCTTGGTAAAACATATATTCAGCTTAGAGCAACGTGATTTTCTATAGGTTAAGTAGTTCACATGTATGTAATATTTATGCTATTATTTTTCCCACATGTATCCTATACCACATAAGTAATAAAAGTATTTTATAAAATGAAAGGCACAATTATTCATGGAGATTAAGCCAATGTTTAATGAGAAATCTATGCTAGAAATTTTTTAAATGTTTAATTTTTGCTAACTCAGTTGGAATGCTTCAGGATAATCTTCAGTCCAAATATTCAGGACTACAGTCTGACAAGTTATTTTTGCCTTTTCATTCAATATCCATGTTATGTGAAATGTAGTAAACCTTCTGGATAATCAGAAAATTTGTTTTTTCTAGGCAGAAATGGCATGTGAAATGAAAATAGTGTTGTAAATCTAAAATCATTTCCCTGCTATATTGGAGATTTAAATCTGCACTGTATTTTACTGGTTCAAACATTTTCTAAGAGAAATTTTAATGTATAATGTTATCTTTATAGCCTGATTTTTAGTAGTGTTAATATACTCAAAAACAGTATTTTGACACTGATGAAGTAACTAACTTTGATTCTTAAGTGTCACTTATATTAGAGGTGATTTTGCCTTCATTCTAGTCATCAAAATTCAAATTATACTCATCATATTTCTAGTGCCAGTTAAGTGAAGACAATCTGAACTGTCATTTAAATTTAGGAGACCAGTCTGTCTGTTCATTTAAGATTTACCATTAGTTACTTACTTGTGTCTAGTATATAGATCTCTAAAATTTTACTGTGAAGAGATATACCATTATAATTAATACCAACAGAAAAAACACTCAGATTTTGCTCAAATTAGAAATACAAAGAAGAAAATTTAATAGAAAAGCTTTGAGTAATTAGTGACAACTAATTCAAACTATAAAAGGGAGGGGAGAAGAATATGAACATGGTAAAAAATGAACAAAAACTAAGCTTCATAACCAAATGAATGGTGATTTATTTGGGAGAGTGTGGTGGTATATGATTGCATGAAGTATCATATTTGATTTTGTGAAATCAGCGGTTACTCTGAATACAAGTGATCTTTTGAATCGAGCCACCAGTTAGCTATAATTTAATAGTTATAATTATCAATTTACTTTTAAAGTAATCCCTATTTCCCAAAACAGTTGTTTCTGTCTTCTAATTCATTTTCTAAATTATGTCAGAATTAAGATATACTACTTAATAAGTAGGCATTCTGAGCAACCTCAGTTAGTTGTATATGTGTGTGTATGTATTTCTTTACACCTGCCAGATCTGATGGCATTTTGGGAAATTTTCAAATATGATTGAAAGTCAGATTCACAAAACACAACCATAATTATATATATATATATATATATATACACATATATATTCAGTAATATATGTGATACAGACATACATATATATGCATTAATATCTATCAAGCTAGCTCATGGACTAGTTGTCCTTGGATTAACCTATAACAAGTGAATATAGTTTGAAACAGAATTACATCTGTAGTCAAATCCCATATCTGAATGAAAATACCTACAGGAATATCTGTCATGGGAATTGTATTTTCTATATGCCTCTTTCCTCATTCACATTTACATATTTTGCCATTGTCACTGGGATGTGAGTACTTCAAATGTCATTTATTAGCTAACTTTTATCTTTGATTTCAAAAGATCAGTATGGTGACTGAACTGAATTTTAAGAAGTAAGAGTAAATTACAGTTAATATAGTAATGAAGAATAATAACAAGAGAACTGTCCATGCCAGAATTTTCAACTCATTGATCTACTAACTTTACTCATTTGTTTGATATATTGATTATAATCCTTAAGAAATAAAGCTTTCCTAAAATTTTAAAATGTTAAATAAAATTTGAGATAAAAATTCACAGAACTGAAAATTCATCATTTTCAACCTTTGATAGTATATCTCAGTGTATTTAGAATTTTCACAATTTTTTCTATCATCATCACATATATATATATCCAGGTATTTCCATCATCCTAAAAAGAAATCTAATATTTTTTGTTCCACCTTGACAACACAGAGCAGCTGCTAATCAACATTCTTTAAAGATTGGCCTATTTTTGACATTTCATATGTACTCATATAATTAGTGGCCTTTTATGTCTGATTTCTCTCACATAGCACCCTGTTTTCTAGATTCACTCATGTTGTAGCATGTATCCACACTTCATTTTCTCTGGCTGAATAATAACCTATTGTATTGATATATAAAATTTTTTTACTGATTTATCAAATGGATATTTGGGATGTTTTTGCATTTTGGCAAGTATGAATGATTTTGTGAATTTGTGTATACATTTTTGTGTGAATCTATGATTTCAGTTATTTGTGTGCGTAACTAGGAGTTGAAATGCTATGTCATAAGATTATTCTAAATTTACCTCTTGAAGGAAATGATGAACTATTGGTTTCTTTTTCTAATCACAGCTATGCTATATTCTAATGAAAGGGTACAAATTAGCATCAACCAAGGGAAGAGGCCCATAGGGCAATGCACAGAATACATCAAGGACAGAGCTTCAATTTTATCTCAGTGGATGTGTGTGGATAGCAACTATTTGACAAGCAATGCTGTGTGATAATATGCACTAAGCTCTGACAACCAACGATGTTCATCCAAGCCTTGGTGTCTAGAGTTTTATTAGGATTAGCCTTGCAAATATTTTGACCTCTATGTAGTTGATCTTATTTTCCATCTTCTCCATAGTTAGAACTGTTACTATGTGGCTCAAATTCCTCACCACGAGTCACACTGATGACAAAAAAGTTTGAAGTGACCCAAACCTCCCATGTAAATGAAGACAAATTAGCAGCTAGAACATTCCATGGACTTCGCTTGTATCAAGGTCTTTTAAAGCAGTTAATAATAAAAGCCTTGTAAATCCAAAGACACACAGGATTTAGTTAATAATAGTGCTACATTCAAGAGTTCAACTCTTAAAATGTAATTTAAAATAAATCCATCTTTTACTAGTGACTCTCAAAGGACATTCGAGACAAGCCAAATATATAATCCACATCTACACTTATTAAAATCTTTTTTCCTTACCCCCAGCCTCCTACCCTTCCCAAAATATCCCTCTAAAACCCTAGTCTTATTTTACTTATTTTAAAGTAATATTACATTAATATATCATATTTTAAAGTAATATAACATTATTACATCATATATGTGTGTGTGTATTATTGTAAATCAACAGCTATATGTACTGCTTAGATTTACTAATAATGGTCCAATTCTATCTTTCACCATATAATTGACTCCTTTTACCTGATCTACCCACTCCTGTCTCTCTCCCCTTCTGTTAACCAGCAATTTGACCTGTAAGAGAAAAGTCTATTTTTGTTTGATTTGGTTCATTTGTTTGTTTGGTTTCTTTACATGCCACATATGAGTGAAGTCATAGGATGTGACAAACTATTTTTCAAAGTGACTGTGCCAATTTGCATTTCCATCAGAAATGTTCAGGTTTCCAATCTCTACAAATCCTTTCCAAATCTGCTTTGCACTTTGACTTTCATTTTGACTATCCTAGTGGGTGTAAAGAGATAACTCATTATGGATTCGATTTGCATTTCCCTAACAACTAACAATATTGAGCATCTTTCTATGTCCATATGGGCCATTTACGGGTTTGGTTTTTTTTGCTCTTGTTTTTGAGACATGTCTATTCAAATTATTTACCTAGGTTTAAATTGTTATTTGTCTTTTTTAATTGCTGAGTTTATTATTTATTGTAATTTGTGATAAATCGATATTAATAAAGTATACATAAAATGAGGAAATTTTACAGAAATAAGCCTCGCATTGGATATTGTTTATATTGTTCCTCTTCGTCTGCCTACCACTGACAGTAAGATCTTGTATAAGAAAAAGTCCTGGAGGCTCCATGAAACTTTTGAGTTTAATCAGTCTTCTGACCCATCAAGGCAATTATTTTCCCTGAGAACAAGATAACAGGTTTCTGTAGAGCTCACTGCTAGTTGCAAGCAAAAATATTCTAAAATATTGTTTTTCATATTGTCTTCCTCAGGATGTGAATCTTTTTTTCTCTGATGCTGGGTCTTGTGTACCCTAGCCATATTGCAATCTTCTGTCTAATTCTAGAATATGAAATAATTACAGAACCAATTAGAAGTCATGATTATACATATTAGATTTCCTGTGATACCTGTTTCTGTTCATAGTCACTATTACATTGTAGTATAGAGTACTGATGCTTAAAATATCACTGAGGTGATTTTCTCCATTAAATGTTCAAACAGAAATTAGATATTGTACTTCATACTAAGGAGTCTGGAATTCATGCCTCATGCCCTGCATATGTAACAAATTCACTCTTTTATTTGAACCTCAGTTTCTACATCAGTAATTTTGCTGACTTCCACTGAGCACCTCCATCAGAACTCAATGTATTAATATTGTCCATCCATGAAATAATATTCCTTTGACCCATGTTCTCCTGCAGCACTGTTATATCTCTGCTCCCCATCACAGGAAAGTTATCTGTGAAGAATTAGGTAAACATGCACTCTACTTTCTAGTAACATATTCTCCTTTAATCTACTTTACTCAGTCTTTTGCTCCCTTCATTCAAAAGGCATTTGTCAAAGTTGCTAATAATATCTGCCTTTTCAAATCCTATATCCAGTTACCTGAATTAATATTAAATAACACATGTCAATTCGTTGTTAGAGTTTGTCTCCATTACATTGCTGTAATAATTCACCCTCTTTCTTTTTTATGCTTTCTCCCTATTCAGTTCTTTTAAGTGCATTGTTTCTTCATATCTCTCACTTTCATATGAAATTATTTGAGCATGTAAATTGTTTATTGTGTTTCTATGTCAGTTTTCACTGATTTAGGGGAATACACTTATACATTTTGTTATAATTTGTTTTTATTCTTGAATGACAGTACTGTGAAGCTCTTAATTCAGAATTCCTTCCTGTAATCACCTACAAAATCTGTAGACCTAGATAAAATTTCAAAATGACATTGAATCTAAATCCCAAGAGTTAACTCAGAATGTGAAATGACTGTGTCTACCCTACTTGCAAGCTAATGAGTTAGCCTGCCACAGTTGTATATATGCATGCTGACAGGAGATACCATATCCCTAGGTCAAAAACATAGGTTATTTATTATTCACAGTATAAACAGAAGCCAGAGTAGTATCTTAGTGTTGCTTCCCCAAATCTCAATCCCCACAGGACAACTCAAAGACAATATGTAGAAAAACCATACGCTTCCAAATTTTAGAAATTATAGACTACTGATACATATGTTCATTTTCCTTACTACAAAGAGAGATATTTCATTAAGCAAATTTCCTTTGGGCGCAAGGAGAAATGTATCTTGTGGTTTACTATTTTGGCATATGAGCACATCTCACAAAAAAGGAGATAGATAAATTTTTATGTTTCCATATCTCTTCAGAGGTTTTTGACTTTGCAGAAATGCTATCTGGATCTTCTAAGTCATATTCAAAGACCAGGCTGTTCAGGAAAAAAAAATATTCAAGGTAAATTGTCTAACAAGATTGATTCCTCATTGCTCTAAGACATTTTACTTGGTTGAAGCCTCCAAGACCTGGTTTCAAATATACTTTACAGTGATGCTACTCCTGACAACACACACACACACACACACACACACACACACACACCCCTCCCAAATTCTAAGCACTCTTTTTAGGTTTTGTTATGTGTTCTCTCTTCGTATCCATAAAATCTGAGCTCCCTATTCCTCCACCTTCACCTTTAATGGTCATCCTCTATTGTCACCAAGACCTTTTATATTGAAATTCAGGTGCAAAAGAGATAATATATTTTTAGAAAACCTAACCAGAATTAGGTTAGGATTCTCAAAGTCTCTTTTTTCAAGAAAGTGAGAAGCATTCATGTTCAGTATTAACTCACTGGGAGAAAATGGCAGGGTCATTTATCTCAGTAAGATACTTCTCTGTGTCCTCACCCCACCCTGAGCAAGGCAGTGTTCTTCTCTGGTTCTTATGAAATCGGAAGTATGGATCATATATACACATCAATTCTGAAATACATTCACATAGGGAAGCAATAGACACATGGAGTTGATGCAAGAGTTCCACTAAGAAAGTCATTTTAGCCTTTTTGTTTTTCACTGTGAATGTCTAGGGTCTACTTACTCCACTATACATTTCCCAGCCTCTGAGAAGTTCCTGAGCTGGACTCAGTATATCCATGTACGTGTTTCAGTAACTCCAGTCTACTTTCCTCAGTACCTCAGTCACTCCCCACACGAAGGTCACCCAGTATATTTGGATGATTAATACCTCCTATGGGGTAAGGAGATCATGATTCTGCTCCAAACCTTAAAGCAGCTGGGATCAGCCTTGAGGAAGAGCAGGAGATTGGAGGACATTGAGGTTTCCTCATACTAGAAAGGAAAACACACTTGCTTTGAGATTTGAACATGGAAGTAATTGTCCATCAGTCAGTTGCCAATATTTTTGACTTGCCCAGAACTCCTAAATCCTTTCAGTTTGGTGACAAGAATGGAGACAGTGATATATCCTCTGATGTATCTTGAGGAATGAGCAAACAATACATCATTTGGACTGCTTATGCACAAGTCAGCCTTATTATTTTCCTCAACTTGACTGAACTTCAGAAGTTTCTTTCTGATTATTGGCCCTGATCTCCCCTTTTCCTTAAAAATTTTGCTTTTGAAGACTTGAAATTATACATTCTTTATCTGCTCTTTTAAAATGAAGGTAAATTTTCCAGCATTTTATCACTTTTACAACCTAGGAATGTCTTTCTCAAGGACCTGGAAACCAACAATTTTAGATATTAGATTTAGATTTAGATTACAAGAAAGTTAGTTCCCCTATGTCCCAGTCTCTATAGGGGGGTAGGAGCCTAGATGTAATAATGAACACTGAAGATCCAATCACATTGACAGCATCCCTTAACTGCCTCCTGTCCTGTTCTAGCTCACGCCAGAGCTTAAAACCCTTGCTAACTTCTGTTTCAGTAGATATAAGTTCTGTTTCTATCCCATATTGCAATCATCTTGAAGTCTTCTTTGCCTACTTAACTAGAATGACCAAAAATACCATTTTAAATGGTTCAGTACCATTTTTTTCATATTTCCCAACCAACCCATCATTTTAACATAAATGTAAATTTATGTCTCATTTTTAATAAACCAGGGCCATTTTTAATGTTAGGCAAAAGGGGTAGTTGAGTTGCCCTAAGCCCATTCTGTTGAGGGGCCCCAAAAGCAGTTGCCCCTTTTCCCCCAGCCTACTGCTATTTCTACCCTTCCGAGGAAACAGGAGACAGGAGCACAGGATCCCCACCCTAACATCAAGGGAACCTGTTTGTTCAAAGAGAGCAGAACAATGCAGCACAGTGGAGCCATAGGTAAGCACTATGGGAGTTCTCCCTGGCACTATAGGGGTTATTGTGGCATTTTGGAGGTTATCTCTGACACTAAGATGGTTAAAGCGACATGAATTTTAGGCAAAACATTTAGAGCAGAGCTTATAGGGGTTTTTTGCCTAAGGTGCCAAAATTCGTTGCACTAACCCTGGCCATTTGTACGAAGTTCCACCAGAACACAAGTCTTCTGTGCATCACAGTGGATATTGCATAGTACTTACTTGTTGCTGATCTGGCTGCTCTGCTCTATCCCACCTCTTCCCCTCCACTTAGTCACCATAGAATCATTCCATTTTTGCCATCCCAGTGTCCTGTTTTTGTCTCAATGAAATGTGTGTTGTAGCGTGTTTTTTTCATGTGTCTATAGGCCTACCTCTGTTTCATTTGTCTATGTGTCTTTTCTTAGAATTGTATTTATTTAGTTTTTCTGCCAATTTTATTTTGAGTGGACCATCTGCATTATTGTAAATATACGAGTTGTTTATTTCAGAACTAAACTCTTACCTGATATATAGTTTTCAAATATCTTCTTCCATTTTATGTGTTGCCTGTTACTTTAGTAGTTGCTTCTTTCACTGTATAGAAAATTTTTACTTTGATGTACTCCCAATTATTTAGTTTTATTTTATTTTTCTTTGCTATGGGGGTTACTTCTCTAAAAACGTTTTTGAGTTTGATGTCACAGAGTATATTTGTGATATTTTTTATATATGATTTATGATTTCAGATCTTATTTCCAAGAGTTGTTGCATTTTTCATTAATTTTGGGAATGGTACTAATGAGTAATCTATTTTTGCAGGCGTCTGTCCAATTTTCCCAGCACCTTTTGTTGAATAGACTTTTCTATTCCCATTGTATTCTCTTGGCTTCTTTACCATAAATCAATGCCTATAGAAGTATAGTTTTATTTCTCAGTTCTCAAGTTTATTCCACTGTTCTATACCATATAATTTTGATGGTACGTACAAATACAGATGGTATATATAGTACAGTACCATACTGTTTTGATGACAATTGTTCTGTAGTATATTTTGAAGTCAGGGAGCATAATTCCTCTGGTTTCTTCTTTTTTCCGAGGATAGCTTTCAAGATCTTTTCAAGATCTTTTGTGGTTACATACAAATTTAAGTATTATTTGTTCAATTTTCTTGAAAAATGTCACTGGAATTTTGATAGAAATTTCGTTAAATCTGTACTTTGCTTTGGACAGGTTGGCCATTTTAAATGTGTTAATTCTTATAATCCATGAGCATGTAATTTTATTCTCTTTTTGTCATCTATTAATTTTGTTGATGTCAGAGTTTTCATGTAGAATTCTTTCTTTTATTGTTATATTTATTCTCATGTATTTTATCTTTTTTGGTGCTATTGTGAATGAGATTTTTTTCTTAAAATCTCTTCCCTCTAGCTCATTTTTTTGCATAGAGAAATGCTGCTGAACTTTTTACAATGCAATTTTTGTTTGACACTTGTTTCAACCTTACCTCCCAGTACTTGTTTTGAAGGTGCCTCTCTAAATAATTCTCATTAGGAGGCAACAAAGTATAGAAATATCTACTATCAAATGCACTATGCAAATTGGTCAACCTGTCATAATTCTTATGGACTTTATGATTGAATAGATCCATGGATTTATTGTATACGTCTTCGAGAGGGATATATCACTGATAATACCCTGTCCTTGTCATAAGATTGAAAGGTCAGAAACTGTGAAGATGTCTGCGATTACTCTACATGCAAGATCGCAAGTTAAACTAACACAACTTTATGTACATATATTGACAAAGACACAAGACTTTTATTTTTCATAGGAAAAACAACACTTTAACATCCAAATTCTTGCAGAATAAAACAAATATAGACTGGGTCTATCCTGAACATACAGTGGAGCTGCACTACAAGTGAATAATGTCCCCAAATTTAAGAGATGCATTTTTCTTTTGGATTGCTGAGGCACCCGCTTCCCATGGAGAAAGAGGAGGGAAGAAAGGGGAAACAGGGAAAGGAGAGACAGAAAACACATTATTTTTCCCCTGAGGAAAGGAAGGAAAATTTATCTTTATTTATTACCTAAAATTTATTGAGATATGTTCAGATACTGAATATCTTTGAACGTTTCTATCTTTAAAACATATCTTTGGTTTCTAACACATATGAGCTGCTCAAACATGCCCTTTGCTCTGAAGCAAGGTGAAACTACCCAGTACGATTTGTCACCCAAATATCAAGATAATGTTGAATTTTGCTTTTACTTTTCAAGATATATACTAATACATTGCACTCATTGAAAGTCAATAATTTATATAAGGCCTATAGGATATTGGCCTTTCCTTTAAATATTCAGATCATCGATATATTTATTGATCATTGAGGCACAGGTCTATCTTGTCTAAAGAATGTGATAAAATTTTGGAAAAATACTAAGCAAATTATTTGTGAATCTTATTTAAAGTTATTAAATTAGGCATATAAAATATGTAATATGATTAAGCTAAGTTGGACAAACTGAGGATAAAAGACATCTGAGTCTCCATTTGATGCAAATTATTTTTGAAATGAACCTCTAAGGTTAGCAGGATTAACTTTCACACTGTAATTAGAAAATATATTAAAAAAAAATTAAAGTTGGTAATATTTTGAATGGCACATTGTTATATGAGAAAATATGTGTACATGTTATGTCAATTTAAAATACGCATTTATTAATGGTATAAAATTAACATATTAAATTAATGTATTCTTCTATTTGATAATATTAATGAACTCTATTAATTTAAATATTGTAGACTTAAAAAACTTTTAGCAATTGTTAAATACGTAACTCTTCTTAGCAGTTCTCATTTAGCAAGCTGCTGAGAATGCTTTAAAAATAATTTTAATCAATTTATCAGAATTGCAACCAAGGTCTTATTTCTTTTCATATTATAAAAGGCTTCTGTCTTTGAATCCCATTCATTCTGAATTTATTTTCCAAAAAAGTTGACCCTACTACCTTTTTCTCTGTTTCTTTTTCTTTGATTGAGAGCTATTTCTGCTATATCTACTTCCTGTGAAATTTGACTTTGGCTCCTATACATTTTCTTTACTAGCACTGCTAAAATTTTGAATTTTATTTTCTCATTGTCTATTGTGCAGAGACCGCCCCCCTCCATTTTCTCAGGAATAGAGATCAGAAACCTTTCTGTCTTTTTCATACTTACTCTTTCACAAAGCATGTTTTTTCTTTTCTGATGTGTTTATCCTAATGTAAAATATTTTCCTAGTTTATAACAAGCATCAGTCTTTTTTCTGCCACTTGCCACATTAGTTTCACTCAAATGCAAATGAGGCTTCCCCTTAAATTCTTGACCTTGTAAAATGAAAACTTCAAGGTGACTGCTTAGCTTCAAAATAAACTAGCCACTGATCTACACACCAGGTCTACTGTTACCTTTCAAAGATCATCTCTTCAGATATTCACTGTTTTAAAATAGTACTTAACTGAAGTTCTTTGGTTGACATAAAAATATGAACAAAGAATGAAGGTAAATTATTATTTGTCATATACAATTGAAAGTACAAAGAATGAAGAACAAGGGAAAAGCAAAGCATCCATAGCTAAATTTAGAGAGATGAAAATTACTATTTATATAATAGCAAGTATCTCTCTTAAAATGAATATATACTACTTGTCTGGATTATATGTATGCAAATGTAGAGAGTAATAAATGGGAAAAATAATCCAAATGTTTAATTTTCACATGCATCTAGATTTTATTTTTCATTGATAACAGTGGAGAATACCACTGATACTGACTTTCGAAATGGAACCTATATACTATTTTTTAATAAAGTGAACTATCTTTGGCATTAGCTGAGATGTAAATTAACTCTGATCCATTGAAGATAAACTTATTATCTCTATGTTCTATATTTTGTTTTCTTTAAAAAATTCCAATATTTCTCGAACATTTAAAATTTGAAATACATTATGTTTATTGTTACAATATGGCATCTTAGATTATTATCCATATACTATTTGCATTTCCTGGTTAGTAGGGTAACCTATTATTCAATAAAATACTGATATTTCACATTTGCAAAGTGAAAATCATATACTAAAACCACCTATCGGAATATAAATGAAAGTGATATGTTACAGCATAATGAAGTTAATGGAAGAGTATAGTGTGTAAGTAAGCATGAAAAAAAGTATGTTAACTGGAAAATTTTGCTATGAATTATAAACACAAGTTGACAAGTATAATTCACTGCAAGGAATACATTTCATTTTATAGTATAAAATATATCATACAAAGTATAAATGCAAATATCATCACATGAATTTATACATATACAATGATCATCTAATTTCTAAAGTCAATAGTTAAAGCGTTTGAAGCATTTATTTTTTACTATAAGTTTATGCATTTTTCTGAATTTAAGAAAATGGAATAACTTCTTAAAAATTTGTGTTTAAAATGAAATTTGACAAGAAATAATTTAACTCAGTAAAATCTGGTCTTGTAAGTTATGTGATAACAGATATAAACATTTACTTATAAAAATAACTGTTTTCTATTTTAAATTCTTAATATATAATCCATATGATTATATAAGTACATTAAATAATCAGTATTCTAATAGTTTGAGAATTT
This sequence comes from Solenodon paradoxus, assembly GCA_004363575.1. Taxonomy (NCBI): domain Eukaryota; kingdom Metazoa; phylum Chordata; class Mammalia; order Eulipotyphla; family Solenodontidae; genus Solenodon; species Solenodon paradoxus. The sequence continues at coordinate 385,839 of RJWH01000046.1, forward strand.
GGTTTCAAAAACATGTCAAAAGAGTTATGATATATGACTACTTAGTGATCTCCTGATCTATGAATTTAGATAATTTCATTAATGCTTCATAGCATCATTTGGTTAGGTCCCATTCAGCTACTCTTTCTCTAGTACAATTTTAGGAATATTCAATTTGGATGTTAAAATGTTCCTAATGAAATTTTTCAGTTTACTTGTCTATCATCTACATCCAACATTCAGTTATTTAATATTATGATCATGTGTGAAGATGTTATATGGATATGTTATATTAATAAATCATAACACATCACAATTTGATATATAGAAGTCTTATGAATTACCCAAATATGGGAGTTAGGGTGATTGTTTGAGTTGACAATAATGTTAATGTTGCAAGAATGTTACTGTTCAAAATTAATCTTAACCAGAACTGTTCATTGATTTAAAAAAAAACCCAAAACTGTTAACTTCAGAAAATAGTTACCAGCGTAATTAATTAATTAGGTACTTTAGACTACACACACGTAAAAAAATTTGAATCATTTTATAGCTGAATTTGTTCTTTTTTATGATGAATGATAGTTTTTAGATAAACATGGGATTTTCAACAAGTAGTCTGTGCATAATACATGTATATATTTAAAAGCATCCAAAAATCATCGCACGATATCAGCTAAATACAATATTAAACATTATTTGCACAATAAAGTATGCATGCAAAACAAAACAATGCATGGATAATATTTTGGTAAATATTTCTTTTTTATTTCTTTTTCTCATGACCAGATGATAGAAATTGCAGTTGGCTTTTTGGACAGTGTCAATTCACCAGAACTTACAGCTTTGCAATACACCTATTATTTTTTTCCATTTTGTTCCTTGGTCATTGTATTTATCTTGTGATGTTTTTTCAAGAGCTTTTAAAGTCTTAGCTTATGTTGTGGCATAAGGCATTCATTTTCAATAATGACTTCATGTCAGGAATGGAAGGAGCACAGTTGCACTGTGTAAAAATCAGTACTTCCTCAGATCCCACTTCCAGAGCTATCACCATGTCATATTTGCTCTCTGCTTCTAAGAAAGCATAGCATTTTCATTTTCAACTCAGCTGTTCATTTCTCAATTTCTATATTCCAGCTCAACCGACCAACTTGTGACCTTGTCTGTGGTTGACAACTGGGTTACAATGCCAGATAATTTATTTCGGCAAGTTTCAAACTTTAGTCTTATCTGACTTGCTGATTTCAGTTAAACATGAAAAAAATGACTGTGGAAATCTGATGCCAAATACTCAGATGACAGTACTTAAGTAATCACTTATAATTTCATTGTTATTAGCACAGAGATTTGTTACCATGTTGTTTTTTTGTGCATGGATGTTGAAGGAAACACTGAAAGCATTATACAGGTGTCTGTAGTCTTTTGATCCAGACCTAGTAGGATTGTGAATTAAGTGAAAAGTGAAACTAAAACATACAACTTGTGCTTTCAAAAGAAGTCCAATGTGAGGCAAAATAATTATGCTTGTTAATAATGATTAAGAATATGACACTGTTTAGATGCTACATTTTAGAGGATATGGTTAAATTCAGAACTCACAATGGCCATTTTTATGCATATTTTCAGTTCATGTGTTTTTCAACTTATACTGGTCAGCCATTAACTTCTGGCAATTGACTTAGTATAGAAAGCAAATCTTACAATATCTGAAGCATAATCATTTCAGTTACTTTAAACTTGAATTAGATGAATGTGCCACCACCACATTGACACAAAAGTTGAAATAAAACCATATTTCAAATTCCCTGATATCTCCTAAAGATCAAAACCAGAATATGGTCATTTGTGTATTCCAGTTACTTATTCTGACTATGTAACAATTTAACTATTTTGTCTGTAATTCTTATAGATAGACATTTATTGAAAAATCATGCTGGTTGCAGCATTCAAGGTATTCATAGTCTAAGGTCCAGAAGATCATTTTCCCTCTGCTAGTTAGAGCTTGATTTTATCTTCACAGATCTGTTTTAAGAATTTTAAAAGGATATATTTTTTAAAAAGTATCCTGTTCTCAATTAAAAAAGCATACTATCCAGCATTCATAATTAAAAATATAATAGTAGCTATAATTTGGATGTATAGATACTTTTCAATAGGGAGAATAAATGTTGCGTTTGTCCAGGTAGGGAACACAGAAATATTCCCATTTTTACTCTCAAAGACTATATATATATATATATATATATAAAAACATGAGTGTGTGTGTGTGTATATGTATAAAATATAGATTCACTATATATTTTGAATATTCACTAACCATCTGTTACTAAATTTTTTTTTTAATTGCCATCTGTCTTCTGGTCTCAAGGATCTAATAAAATAGTAATTCATACTCAAAAGCAATAGCTTATTTCTATCATTGTCATATAAATATGTGTGTAATAGTTGAGCATGAATGAGGGAATGTATATAATTCCCACAAAACTGAATGTGAAAGGGATGTTTCTAAGTCTTAATTGAGGGATTGATCTTTTTGTTGTATATTTATGGATAATGAATGGTGTATTGATAATGAGTGGCTGCTTATAAAAGAAAATGTTAAGTATTCTTGGCAGAGGTATTACTGAGATAAATCTGAACAATTAATCAAGGTTTACACGCAGGAGCTTTTATAAAGTGCTAAGAAGTGTGAAGTGTTGACTATGACGAAGTGAACTGTTGAACAAGTTTGAAATGTCGTATCAGATTTTAATTTTTGTTTTAAATATGTCTATAATAAAAGGTGAAAAATAGACAGGTAGTTATAAACTTCTACACTACAGACAAGAGTAGCTGTTAAAAAGGTAGAATACCATTGCTAGAATCCAGGACGTAATGGTGATGGTAACATCTAGTATTTTGGATTGGACACCAGTTAATGGTGATTTTCATGGAGTTAACAAATCTTGGGTGAATAAATATGCAAGAAAAGGTAATGAGATAAATGTAGACTGCCCACAAAGTAACAAATTAATGATTTTATTTATGAATGTTGCTGAATTTAAGATAAACAGCAGAACTGCAATAAATATTAGGCATCATATATAGTAGTTGAGTTACTGACTCTGCTGTATATATAAATACATGTACACATGTATATACATGCATATATGTATGTATGTGTACTTAATAAGATGACATAAAGCGAGGTGTGCTCTGGTGAAGTAGTAGTTAGGCCTGCTGCCTCTGACTGAGTGCAGCCCCTATACATCCTATGGACCTGGGTTCATGTCCCAGGACCTGGTGGGCAACTAATAGAAACAACTAAATAAAAATAAATTAAATAAATTTTTTTTAAAAATGTGGCATGAGATAAGGAGGAAAAAGAATCTATGAAGGCCACTGACATTTAAGTTATTAAATCTCTCAAAAGAAAATAAGAAGGAGAAAACTACAGAAAATAAAGATAGATCAAACACTAGAAGAAAAAAATATCATGCAAGTGAAATAAGGTTTGAAGGAAACTCGAGTCACTAATTTGAATTTTTTCTCAAAAGAAATGAATGTGATCACTGAAAATGTTAATTTTTTGACAGGTGACAGTTAATGTCTTGTGCCTATGATGCCACCGTCCTGTGAATCTAAACTTGAGTGCAATTGAAGAATTATTTCTGGTAGGTAATTAAATATAGAAGTATAGACTATACTATGAATTTGCTTTTCTTTTTAATGAAGGTTAAAGTTGTTAGGTATGTAGAAAATACAATGTAAGAGAATGATATTTTATGATCAAAATAGTTAGATGAGTTAAAAGAATACCACAGAGTCATTTGAAGGAATAGTTTCTGCAAAAGAGAAAAATAGATAATGGGAAAATTGTGAGCTTTTGTTGAGAATACTGATGAGGCCAACAACACAGTGAAAGATATTACTCAGTTTACCATAGACATATGGTAAATATGACTTTCTCTGAGATCATAGTAAAGAGATAAAATACAATATTGGAAGGTGATGAAGGCATTCGTCACCAACTTCCTCCTAAATTCACTGACAAATGTTACTACCTGTTCTGTTGAAGAAAAGATAATATGTAGTATAAAATACTTTGAATGGTGGTCAAAATGTGAAAGATTCATTGTGAAAAGCTGAAAAAAACATTGGCTAGAATGATGTACAGCATTTCCTGTATGAATCTGAAGACCTAGTTGTATATGTAGATCTTGATTCTTTTTTCTTTAAGCCACTATTATTATCTTGTGTAGTTTTCTTCTATAGCTCTCAGTTGATTTGAGTACTGGAGCAGAATCACCATATGATCAGTGTTTTAGTGAAAAAAGAGGGGAAAAGATAATGGAATAATAATATTGCCAATATTTTTCAAATGAACAATTGAAAACATGGATTTCATTATCTGCTCTGGATGGATAGTAAAAAAGTCATATAAAATGATGATATACTAAGAGTAGGTAAAAAATAGACTTTGGAGGGTATTATTAAAAATGAAAATGGTAAAATAGCATGTGTGTTTGACGGCAAATATTAGACTTTTAAAACATATATTTTTGAAGTTGGCATGTTATACCATTATCTGTAACCAAGGTTCAAAATAAGGTATTGAAATTGAGTAACAAAATTAGAATAAAGAATATCGAAAGGTAAAACTGTTAAAATAACCTGAACAATCATAATTTTTGTATTTTGCTTTATAATCTAGCATGACTCTTGAAGTTACCTTGGATGGTGATGGTGGTAGAAGTGCAGATACTAACTAAAAGACACATGCAAAAGTTTTTAATAAAAGGTGGATAGATGATAATATCTCCATATCAAAAGCAAAAGACAGTATGTACAACATAAGGAGTTAATAATAAGATCAAACAGGTAATTAGAATCAGATTGATTGGGCTTTAGATCTTACTTCTACTACTTGCTGACTATAAAATCTTAGAGAAATGATAATCTCTGAGTCAAAAAAAGGTATTTAATCCATTTGCAAAATTAATAAAATTCTTATACAAATAAGATTACATTTTTATATACAAGTCATAAACATAATGACAAAGCAGTAAAACTCTCAAAATAAATTTCTGTGTTAAGTATCTGTTTTAATATAATAATATGAATATATGTAAATTCTAGGAAGAACAATATCCTTCCTTGTGGAATTGCATGAAATGGCATTCACATTTCTGGAATGGTTAATTATAAAATTATAGACAGCTGAAACATCTGCCCATTTTTACTGCTAAGACATTTAAGTCTAAAACTTAAGTTATCCTGTTATTCCAAGATAAGAAGTTGATTGATTGCCTCACATTTTAAGTACGAAGTTAAAAAGGATTTCTGCTTCTAATTTTGAAAATTTTTGAAGACTAACACACCCTCTAGAAATAGACCCAAAGAAAATAGAAGAGAAGAAGATAAAATCAGATCCAGAAAATTTAAAAAAATTAGTAATTTCACATTTGAAGGCATAACTAAAATCCCGTTTGTTGATAAAGCTACTTCATTATGTTTATATAATATTTATAATATAATACATTAAAAAGTAGAAACTTTAAATAAACATTTAACTTGATACCAAAAAATCATTATACTACTCAACCTGTAATAATAAAAACGTCAAAAAATAACTTCTCTAAAGTGAAGTATATCTACCATGTGTTTAGAAAACATTACAGTTAATATGAAATATTGCAATATTTGCTCTTTTGATTGGACATAGCCTAAATAACAGTAATCACCACTTAAGTTCATCAATATTCTATTAGAGTACAATAATAAATGAAAAAAAATAAAGATTGGAAAGATAGAAGCACAAATGTTAATAATTTACAGACCACATAATGATTGAAAATAAATCTAGAAAATGAAGTATTGTTACTAATAGGCTAATTTAGACACATTACTGGCTATAAGCAAGTATAAAAATTAAATTTCTACCTTTACAGCAGATTAGAAAATATAGACACATTTTAGAAATGTTTTTTGAAACATCATCTACCTTTGCTAAGATGTTGTTTGGTTTCAGACTATTTAAGTGCCTCATAAAGCACTAAAATTATCTTCTTCCTAAGGAAGTATTTGTTCTAATTGCTATTTATCTTACTTGTTTAACTTTAGAAGGCTTCACCAAAACAGCATTTTCCTACTGTAATCTTTTGTGATGACATGTCGTTAGTTGCATAGGCAAAGAATAGGAAGAATCTCTATTGATCTTAAATCTTAACAGGGACATAAAAAAAAAAAAAAAAGGTAAGCTTTCTTACATTACCACTTATTTCCTCTGTCCTGTACCTTACAATCCTCTGAGAGGCAGACCAGCATAATTAATAGAGGTTGAAGAATAACACTGCTGGCATTTTTATATGCTGTAGTGAATTATAAGGATTAGAATCAAACTGTTCTTGCTACTTGCTATTATTTTTGTGTCGATATTCAACTACAAGAGGGTTTTAAAAGCTAAATGAAGAATAAACTAAAGCATAAAATGTACAAATTAAATCTTTGAGAGCAGAAATCTTTTCTGAGTTTACATTCAGATGCTGCTGCCTTTGTGTAATTTCACTTGTGTGGTCTCATTTTTCTCATCTATAAGGTGGGACTGAGTAGTAATAAACAGTACACAGGGTCACTGGCTGAATTTTTCATGTACATAAGGTGCTTTGTGCAGTAATTAGTATATAAATTGAGTTCAATAAAAAAAAGCAGTTGTAGTAGTATTAGGAGATGTGCTGGTCATTATTAATTGACTTATACATGCAATTGCATGAAATTGAGAATTTAGGTGACTTGCTCTCAGAAACTGATTCAATAAATATAGGAGTTAAAAAAATCACTATGCTTATTCATATTGATAGAATATTTGTGTTTGCTGTTGTGGCTTTATTTTTCTATTTTATTTTCTACTGGTTATTTTAGCATTACAAAGCAGAAAGCAAATATTTGTGAAAACATAAAATGAACAGTTCACTAAACTTTGGATTGTTTTGTTTAAAATATTGCTTGATTGTTCACATATTGTCATTGTAAGCAGTTGTAGCCTATACTCTATGGTCTTACAAAGCACTGCCTTCAAAGATTGTTCCCAAAGATTATACTCCTGGTGGCTCATTTAAGACCAAAGATTTAAAATATGGGACCTCCAGGATTTTTCTCCTAAAATTAAGTCTTTGTATTAGTAGACAATTGGACAATATTTAAATAAATTAGACAATATTTAGACAATATTTAAATAAACTGACAATTGTTTAAAATTTAAAAACAAATTTTAAAAAGAAATTGGAGAAAAGATGGAAAGGAACCCAGGATGTAGAGATTGCTTCCATTGAATAATTTTGTCATAGTTAGCAAGTTTCTATTCAACATAGTACCAGAGGCCTTATAGCAATTATACACACACACACACACACACACATACACAACACACTCAGGAATAAAATAATCTCTGTATGTTGATGATGTGATCATGTAAAGAAAACACTAAACACAAAAAAGAAATTGGGACTGATCAATTAATTCAGTAAAGTCATAGGATACAAAATCAATAAACAAAGATCTCTGGCATTTCTATACACTAAAAATGAATGATCCACAAAAGGAGATAAATAATTCCATTTACAATGGTCTCCAAAAGATATTAAAGAATGAGCATAACTGTTTGAGTATTCTCAAGGTTCAAAAGTTATTTCAAGTCTGTGATTCCAAGTAAGAAAACATTAACTTAATAAATATTCTCATGTCAAACCATTGTCAAATGTTTCAGGTGCATTTGGGGTAGAGGATTAGGTTTAGCTTCAAAGAACTCCAGGTTTGTTCATTAGAATATCAGAGAAACCCATCCGTATTATTGTGACATCCATTAAGTGATCTAAGTTGCTTTTTCTTAAGCAAGGGTTATATTTTTTCAGAAGAACATTATACTTGACCTCCAAATTTGACTGAAAATACTGATGATAATTCCTATGTTGCTGTGATATTTTGATGTATTTGTCATATTCTGGGCCACATCCTGAATGCCTACCTAGATTCCTGTTTCTTCACAGCTACCAGAACCCTGGACCAAGAATGTTACTGAGTCTAGGCATTCCTCCTCTTCCAGGCATAAGCACCATCCCTCAAATCCCCATTTCTAGGTCTTTCTTAATCACCTGGCTTTCTTCTGGGATAGTCACCTGGAAAAGAGTCACACTGATTTCCCCATTGTCATTTGGCTTTTTGCTCACTCTGGGCTCTCTCATGTTCTTCCTAAGCCTTCTTCTTAACCCTTTTTATTTTTACTTTGATCTCTTGTGCTTCACGCTTTTACTTATAGTTCCTCCCATGCTGTGTAATTTTCTAGGCCCTCAGCTGAAATTCCTTCAGCGCTGCACTAGCATCGTCATCATAATTGAGGTTATGGTGCAAGGGCAAGGTCACGTGCTGCATCTTCCCAATGGCCCAGAAAACTGTATACTTTGCCTCAGCAGTTGAAAGGTTGAGCTGAATCAGGATTTATTACCATAAATCTTTTAGTCTCACATGATAGCATTTGCTTCTGTGACTTGATGAAGACACTGGTTTGACATATGGAATGGCCAAGTGAGGGTTCAGCTTGATGGCATCTACAAGCAAGTCACTTGTTTTCTCTAGTTCTCTATCATTTAAGATATCACTGGCACCTTTTCTTACTCTTTTTTTTTTAAATTTTTTTCCCCCAGGTCCATCATCTTCTCAGTTCTCTCTCCATCCTCATCTCCCATTTCTTGAGGGGCATCAGTATCTGGTTCAATCTAACATCTTCACTCTTAAAATCCAAGTCATTTTCTTCACTTGATGTTTCACTTGTCTTTATGTTTTTCTCTGCCTCCTTATTATCTGTTATTTTCTTCCATGATATTTTCTTCTGATTCAGTTTTATGAATAGCAGGTGTTATTTTGCACACCCCCGGGCTCTTGTCCCATTCCCTCAAGAAGCACATTTTCATGGTGTGCAGAATCCTTGGATCATGCTTACATTTTCATGAAGACACAAAGTTTGCTTATTTTGCAGAGGTTCATGATCTAGAACTTACTGAAAGAAGTAAGTCAGCAAAGAAAGTAGATTGGATGTTTTAAAAAGATAAATAAAATTTAAAGTCTACTTTTTGACAACCTGCTGCCTTTAACTAGCATAAATATAAGTGCCCAATTAAATTTTCAAATAAAGCAATTATAGCAGTTTTACATATCAATTTAAATTAATGGATTTAGAGCTTTCCATCTATTAATAAGTCTCTGCATAATATTCCACTTGGGAAATATAATTAATCCTTTTAGAGTTATAATGTGGTGTGTTTGTGCTTGATAAGCATATGTTATCATAATATCCAATTTCAGATTTTATGCTACTTGTTTGGTCATGCACAAGCATCAAAAATTCAACTTTTTCAATGCATTTTACTTAATGATGTAAATATATTTTTTCTGGCAGTTTTTGTTTATAGTAAAACGGGTTTTTGTTTTTTTTTCAGTAGAAATTTTTTTGATCCCTCAACCATAAATTTTCTTCCCCCGAATGATAACTGGAAGCAGAGAAAAATCAGAGCTTAACATATTACTTGAATGTAAGATTTGAAGAATGACAATTACAAAGGAGAAAACTTCTGTCTGCCTCTCTATTCTGAATTAATAGACTGACTACTCTGTTTCCCTGTCATATGTTACATGCATAGTATGTTCCAGTACTTCTTTTTACTATCTGAAATGCTATAGTAAATTTGCTGTTTTTCATAAACAAGATATATTGAGGAAAAAATCACATTTTCTTCAATATTCTATCAAACAATTTGACATTATACACATAAAGTGTATGCTTTTCTCAATGTCTGCAACAATTATTCTAGATGTAACATACTGCACAAATCATAAATTAATAATTGATGCAGAAGGGTCTGGAATAGAGCTTGCTTTTGAAGACTTGGCTTTTCTTGCTGTGCTTAGAATCCTGAGACCACCTTGTGAGTAACCTGAGCAAAACTTTTGTAGAAGGCACATAGAGGCAAACCAAGACCAGCTAATCGCCGTATAACTACAAATAGTGAGACCATCCTGTAGCTACTTGTCCATCTTCCAGTTGCCAATAAAAATAAAGGGACCCTTTATTAGCTGTCCTAGCACAGACAAAAATCCGATCCTAGACTTGTGGGAAATATGCTGTCTAAAATTTAATTTTAATGCGAAGCAAACTAAGCAATAGACTTGCTAATGTAAACTAGATTGAAAAAAAAAATGATGACCACATAAAGACGAGAGCAAAATAATCTAAAACCAGGAAATGTATCAATTACAAGGTAGTAGTTTCCTGCTTAAGGGTGAAGAAAAATAAAAAGGGATGATAATTCAGTAAAAAAAAAAAAAATCTACCTATTTTTATAGAAAACATTCTCATTGCTGTGTTGTGCCTGGTTGTAATATTAAATTCATTTTTATACAGAACTTTATATTCTATCGAACTGTATCTGTGATCGAATAGATGAGTTGATTAAATATCAGTGAAACCAAAATAATGCATTTAATAGTATCCTGCCAAATGAATTAATTATATTGTATGACTAGAGGGTTAACATCAAGTTAGCCATCTGACAAGTACACATTTTTGTCACTAGCAGAATCTTGAGGGATTGTACAAAGAATTACTGAAATCTACCATGGCATAAAAATTTGTTCAGAATACTTGATTGTACTAAATATTTGCATTTTTCCAACTTTACTGATATATAATTGACATAGGATTGCATAAATGTGCATACTGTTGATTTGATTCACTTATGTATTTCAGTATGATTACCCAGCATGATTTTGACTAACACCTCTACAATCTCACATAATTATCATTTCTTTATGTGGTGAGAATATTCACATTTTAAGTAATCAGAATAATTGTACTATCTACTTTGTATAGTTAATTATATACCTTTTCCACTTTATCTGTTCTATTTATTTTAAAACATCACTTAATTCCTAACTTTAATAATTATAAGACACAAAATTATTTACAAGAACTATTAAATTGCAATCGAAGCATAAAACTTATTTTATATAATGGAATGCACCCTCTACAATGTAGTCTAGTTTTTTCTTTAATGATCTTAGGTTTTTGCCTCACAAAGCATGCTAGGAGAAAAAAATGTATTTGTAAAAAACTTTTGTATAAGCTAAGGAGAAAAAATATTCTTTATCCAATTCATCATCTGTTAGAAAGATCTGTTTTTAATTTTTTTAAACTTAGCTTATTTTCCAAGCATAAAATACATTAGATTTAAATAGACAATTTGTTGATTCAGTTAATGACTTTTGGCCTATATTTAATTAAATTCTACTTAAGTCTATTCCTTAAGCAAGAAAATCATGAAAGAATTTTGCATTTTCTTTATTTTTTTCATATAACAGAATCAATTTTATTTCCATTCCCTGTAAAAATGAAGTAGTGGTCCTAAATGAAAATTTATTCAGACTGATTTGCTCATCCATATATTGCATGGGACTGAAATTGTGACATGTTCAATGATATAGGTATACAAATTCCATATCTTGTGTTTTATTATATGGGTAGTTAAATATTAAGGTTTATGAGAACAGCTGAAAAACTCAGAATTAAAAATACTATTTTTCTATAAGTTTGAAAGACACTTGCCAATGAATTTCATTTTTATATTCTATGGAAGTGTTATAAAGGAAGTACTCTTTTTTGCTTAGTGTACACCTGATTGAATAAGATTTATGAAAGGTAAATTATTTGAAGTTACACTTTCCTAAAATTCACATTATTATATTGTTAGCAAAAATACATAATTCACATTATTATATTGTTAGCAAAAATACATAAACAAAATGGGTATCTGGAAACATGATTTAAAAATAATGAAACAGCAGTAATAGTTATTATTGAATATAGGTGGTATGCTGATTATTTTCCAAGATTTATTTTAGCTTATTTTAATTGAAAGATTTGAGGATTCTATGTAAGACAATTTTTATGAGGAAACTGAGGCAAAATAGGTCATTATGTTCACAAACTAGTGGCAACTGATTTTATTAGATTTGAGTCCAGGTAATCTAATTACGCAGATAGTGATTTCCCTCTTCACTCAGAGCTAGATCATTTTTTATTTTAAAACCTATGTTCTCACTGCATAATCTTCAGAGAACTAAAGATATCAAAATTCTTGTTTATAAACTCTCATTAATCACTTCATTAAATAAGCTTTTTTTCTGTACATATAAAACAACTGCAATCATGAAATTGTGATTTGATGTGTGATTTGAGTTGATAATAGTACTGACAGATTTGTGCTGAGCCATTAATATTTTCTCTACTTGTTACTTCTTAGGGAAAAAAATATTTTAAAAAGCATTATGCCAGAAATAGAAGAATGACGTGGACATAAACAGGGTATGTTACTTAGATCTTGTACTGCATTCAAAATCATTAGTATTCTCTTATTGATTCTACAGCCTAATAAAATAATTGGTTAGTCCCCCTGGTTATGCCCTAGATTTATTTTTAATTATACCTACTTTTTTCCCACTTCCTATTTTTATTAAGCATTCGTACTACTACATTTATTATTGTGTGCTTAGAAACAGAGTCTTCATTGTAATGGTAGAACATACTGTCTAGTTGGTAACAGAACAGATATTTTCATTTTATTTTTGCCAGGAAATAAACTCAAGTTGACCAGTTATGTCATGGTTATGCTTTTCTAAAATATCAGTGAATTTATAGAAATTACTAGAGAAAAATAAGGTAGTATATCAAGGAATAAAAAGATAATTAGGAAATTGAAAATGTTTTGTCTTTCTTGTTAAAATATCATATGACCTTTTTTAATTGGTGTTTAATTTCTCTTGGAGCAGATATGATTGTAGCAAACTTGTCTGAACAAATCAAGTTTGTGGACATACATGGTCTCATATGCAATGAATTTATTCTGAATATTTTTCCAACTTATACAAAGTCCAATACTTCTGCTCTTGAAATTTTCCTGTCTTTGGTCCTATAGTTCCTTAAAACTATTATTACTTGTCTAATTCATTCAATTTGTTATTATTTACCTCTCATTTGCTCACTACAAGAAACTCTTTGTTCTCTTTTCTCTCTAGTAACTGTTACTCCGTAATCGATCTTTAAGAATTGTCATCACATTTATTCTAAAATTGAATCTCACAATGAACCCCTCACTGAAAATCTAAATAGATTTTCTATTAGACTTTTATCCTAATCATCACTTGACTCCGTATGTATTAATCTGTGCCCATTATCTCATATCAAACTGACTTCTATCTTATGACATTTTTTAATCAGATACTATGAATAACCTGTTCCCAAGCCTAGGTATTTTTTTTTTTTTTATAAACATGTTTGAGTTCATCTTTATTTGATAACTTCTATGAATAAGCCAGGCACTAGTCTAAAAAAAGGTGATAAGTCAGGTCTCCAGGTCATAGTTAGCAGTCGTTAGCAGGTTGTCATTGATAAATCAGTTAATTTTTGGCTCCTAAATTTATTAGATTTGAAATAATGGCATTAAGCTAACTGTTCTTCCAGGTCCTGACATTGCTTATATTTTTACTCTTTATTAGTATATTTAATAAGAATAATTTATTAGTTTTTATTTAGTTTATGTTATCAGTGTTTTGCTTTATGATGAGTATTATTTTGTGTATTCTATTTAAATAATAGTTATCTACTCCAAGGTGATGAATTGTACCCCTAGGTTTCTGCTAAATATATATACTTCTGAAAAATAAATAAGATAAACTCTAATATGTTCTTTTAAAAAATTAAATACATTCAGAATTGATATTTTGTTTGGAATATGAAGTTTGAGTCAGGATTTAATTTTAATTGAACTTTTTCAGAAGTCTTAATTATCTCCCTTATACCCCAATGTCCACTTGGTATTAAATTCTGATCTGTTGGTCTGCTTTCAGACCTTTTCCTTCTGTTCTTGTGGTTGATTTTCTATCCTCTAACCTTACATAAAGTCAGGTGTTGGAAGTCCTCTTATTCTTTTATTCAGGATTATCTTGGCTATTCTTCATCTACTGACTCTTACATACATGTTTTAAATCAGTGTTTGAAATATAAAATCATGTGCATGATTCTTAATAGACTTGCATTGGATCTGTGATAAATATGGGGAGAACTGATGTCTTAAATAATATTGAATCTTCTGTTAAATTACATAGCATATACTTCCATCTCTTCAAATATTTTAATTATTCTTAATAATATTTTGTAAATTTATGCATGGATGCCTAGCATATTTTTCATTATTTGCTTCACATTTATCCCACTATTATCCACAAACTTATGTGGGATTTCCTTTTTCTGGTATTGAATTATATCAGGCAGATCTCTGATGTATTTTTCATTGATTTTGAAATAAATGATTTCTTTTCCAGTATCAAAACTGTATTATCATTTAAATAAAATCTTTCATACGCATTTCAAAGCATTTCCTTTTCTCTTCAATTCCAGACTGAGCTTTGCTTTCAAAGTGCTGTAAAGGGAAGTTCCCTCTTTTCATTTATATATTCTTATATATGAATATATTCTTTCAATATCCTTAATCCAGTTATTTCAGCAACCATTTTTCTGCCTTTAACATCTTCATTTTCAAGGTGTGTAGAAGGAAGAAGAGAGTCAGATGGAAACATGAATTTCTACATAACGGGTGAAAATATAATCTGGTTTTTAGTAACCTTGTAGATGTTAATATCCTTATGCTTCCTTTATTACTCCTGTAAATGTTTTTGCTGAGTGCTTCCAGCAGCCCTGTCCCACTCCAACTCCACCCCGCCCCAGTAAAGTGGATCCTCCCCTGTACACTAGTTTTTTCTTCACTCATCACATCATTCAGATGATCTCTTGATTAAGTTCTATAACCTTATGTGCCCTTATTCCATGTGTCAGCATTGTTAGGTCAGGTATCTTCCACATAATTTGACCCTGGCTATCTTCTTCATTGTGCATATAACTCACCCAAAATATAAAAATCTAGAAGAACAATCCATACGCCTTCATGTACCCATTTTCTTTCATGCCGTTGAACCTGATCCAGCCATCCCATCATCCTGGCTGAATTCTCTACGAGTCAGACACCTGTCTCTCAGCCACCCAAATTCCAAGGATATGTACCAACTTATGTTAATATTATTATATTAATAATCTTGTTTTCCACTCAAATAGCAACTTAGAGTGAATATGAGTTTCTGAAGTGTATCAAACAATAACACAGGGGTAATATGCAGATTTTCCTTCTTTTAGAATATCACTCCCAAATGCAGCCCAAATGGATTTGGGTGATAATTGCTCAACTAGTTTATATAACTTTTAGAAAACCTTGCATAAATATAAGCAGGAAATTCTTGTTATATAAAACACAAAAACAATCACCTAATTCAATGTTGTATAAGCAAAATGTCAAGAGCATTGTAAATGTGCAGTGACTGTAGATATGATAGGCATATTATTTGCACATGGAACTTTAAAAAGTAATTATGTGTATTAAAAAGACAATAAATTTCAAATTAGGGTACCTGATTTCAACTTCTGGATCTGTATCCCTGATTTTGATCAATTCAGTATACTTTTTCCGGTATCAGTTTATAAATATAAATAGACACATGTCATATATAACTTGAATGGTAAACAGTGATAACTGTTCTATTTGTAATAACCCATAATCCTGCCCACCATTCAATCAATAAAAAATAACGGTTAACTTTTAACTATCTCCATATGCTCAAAAATGTAAAAAGAACTTTATTTTGGTTTTTATCACTCCAAACAGAGTTATAATCACCATATGAAAGCTGATTCAGATCCCTAAAGACAATATACTCTCAAATGAATCTCAGGCATATTTATTCATCTCCTTTAGATTAGGTTTGTTGGGCATGGAGAACCCATTTATGTACAACCAAAGACTAATTTACTTAAATATTATTACAGAACAAGACTGGAATGCTTTATTCTTGACAAATAATAGCTATTTGAGATACCACAGTTAGAGGAAAATGTCGTATTAGGAATTTAGAAACCAAAATTAGAAATGAGATCAATCATATTTCCTTTTTTTGTATCATTTAATCTAAAAGTGTTTTATACTTAATATTTTGTACACATTAAACATTGACAGTAGCTGCTCTCTTGCTTCTTTTAAGTTAGAGGTAATGCTGAAAGCAAATATCCATTAACGTAAGCCTCTTGCATTTCTGAGAGCCGCGTATTAGTGTTTCCCTAGGATGGCTGATCACATGGAAGTATCGTTGAATCCATTAAACACATGAACTGAAGTATGTACATAACACCATGTTTGCTCTACCAAAGGTGTCAGTTATTATGTTTATAGATCTTGGCTTTTGATATAACCTAAAGGGAAAAGCCCATGTCTTCTTCACGCTACTTAACAATGCTCAGGACGTTTATACAGTGTTACTTCTGAAAAAGTAATTGTATTCTTAACTGTGCATTTAAATGTAGAACATAACCAAGAAGTGCAATCAGTCTTTCTATAAGGTAAAAAGAGATACTTTCGAAGAGGAGAAAAACATTCAAACAAAGCCCCAAGAAAGAATGGATCTGTATCTGTTTCTTTAAGGTATGTAAAGTCCATATTCCAATTAAAAAGCAAAACAGAATACCTCCAATCTTGAAATGTTCAAAGAGCAGTCTTTCAACTAAAAACTACTAAGGAAGTAGTAAAAGTCAGAATTCCCATTATTAAAAAAATTCTCTTAAAACATAATTTAAAATACCGTGAGATACACTTCTTATTAAAATTTAACATAAAATTCCAGACAAGTCATTCTTATTTTTATTCGAAGTGTCATACTGTCATCATAGGAATTGAATTTGCGACGCATTTTAAGCAGTAAAAAAAGTCTCAGCTTTCAAAAGTCCTAGGAGAAGGAGACCCTGTGGGTGACCTCATTATTCAGTTTTAAATTTAGCAAAGGATGAACTGACAAGGTAACAAGGACTTTGGGTAGAAGTGGCAGCAGTGGAAGGCAGAACCTTTTGGAAAGAATAGACACTGTCATTGAAGTGAAGAGCTCAAAAAAAAGAGGACCTCAGTGAAACTTGGAGTAGCTGGGGATTTGTATGCTTTATCCTAAAATGACAATGTCTACAGTTTTTCTTCTTTCCTTAGAAAGTCTGTTTTTAAAAATGTATACAAATTAGACTTGCTGATCAGATTTCAGTTTTATGTTGTAGATTTTAATTAAGCTTAGATTTCTCTTTCAGTCTGTCCTGAAAGCACTTCATCATTGCTGTGCTAATCCAATGCCATTTCCATTTCTTGCTGATCTGTTCATATCACCTTTTCTTTCAAGAAGTGGACTATGTACAAAGGCATGATCTTCAAAGAACAATTTGGTCTTGAAATATTTCCACAGCTACTATTCAATATCACTTATGAGCCCAGAAGAATACTTACTTTGACTTAGATAAATAGTGAATAATTATACACAGTTGAACTCATTTCTGATATGGTTCACGGTTTAAATCTTTGTGATAACAGAAACTAACATATAATCCAGGATTTGAAAAATTGATAATGTGATTCTGAATTTTCAGTTACAAAATAGGCCAGATAAAATTACAAGGTGTTCTGGGAAAGCAATTTGTTTTTCAGGTTTGAGACTGAACATATATTTTAATTTTATCAAATGACGACTTAGTCATTTTTTTAAAGGAGCAGTCAGAATGAAGGTGAGTAAACAGGCAGGCAGGAAGAGAGAGGAGGAAAAAAGTTATTTATAATATTTTTGTTTACTTGGTTGTTCTCCCTGACTTAGGTCATGAATCTGGGTCATTGGGATTTATATGGACTATGTCCGGTGGCCTTATCACAATGCCACCAGGCAGCTCTGTCGTTGCATTTTAAACTTTGATTGCTCTTACTGTGTTTAGTCATGAAATATGTAAATACGTAAGAATTAATGTAATCTACATTATTTCTTGGACTTGAAGTATAATCTCATTTCAAACTTTAGGATTGCAAACCCAATGTAGTACCAATTTCTTTGGTAATTAAAGAAATGGCATTTTAGAAATATTTTCTGGTGGCTTTGGAAAGTGACAATGCCTAAACTATAATTTAACATTTTAAGTTGTGAGAATTAACTAGAAGTTCCTATTAGTGAGCTATTAAGTCTGTGCTTATATACTGTATCTATGTGTGTGTGTGTGTGTGTTTGTGTGTATGTGTGCAAGAGGGGTATTGAGAATGTGTGCTATCTATTGTAGATCTGAATTTAAAGTGTTTTCTGCTTCAGTCATAGCTGATATATTTTATAATCTAGTCTTATCTGCTGATCTACATTGTCATCAATAGAATTTTTAATTCTCATAATGATTAATTTGTATTCTACTTTGCTGCTGCATTTGATTCTTTATATTTGAATTACTTCCATTTCTATTGAAATTATCATAGAGAAGAACAAAAGGCCAATGAAAATTTCTTTTACTGTTTGACTTTATGGTAGGAGATCCTGCAATTATTTTCAGTTCTTATTATTATGAGATTTAATTCAGGATACAGATTGAAGCGAAACTATTATTTTTTTACTTCACTTGTCAAGTTAAGGCTTGTGTGTGGTTGAATAAAAACTTAACCACAAACTAGATTCTGGGTTAAAATATCCCTGGAGATCTATTCTTGATGCAAGTTTGATCACTGAAATGAGCAAAGTTGCCCTTAGCAGTGCTTATGCAATATATCTATTTTAGATTGTCTTTAACTTTCTCTCTTTATGATTTGTCCAGGCCTAAAATCTTTGTGGTCACAAAATACACACATGACTTTATTACAATAAACCTCTTCTAGGAAATATAAAATTTGGGTACATATACTTTTCTAAACAGGTTTATTATTGATTTATAATTGATTTATAATTGATTTATCAATTAGTTAATAGATGGTTGAAACAGATTTAATATAGAAGTTAAAATGTAATTTTATCCCCGCTAAAAGGAAGCTATTTTGCTGCACTACTAACATTGGACTCTGGCATTAACCTATGAAAGACTGAAGAATATAAATTATTCCATGAAGACTGTTACCATCATACCTTATTAGAAAAATAAAACCCTGCATGATGTGTAGTCCTCACCTACAAATATGAAAAAAAATAAAAAAATATTATTCTTCAATCATTCTTTAAAAACAATACAACTGTGGAAGGCAATTTTTTTTATTAAAAATCATACTAAGACTTGTGAAACAGTATGAAGAGTAAAAATTTTAGAATGACATGATTAATAGTGGCTTATTCAAATAAGTATAGATATATTGGTGGGTGGTATGAGCTTAGAGTGATGTAATTATTTTCTAAAAGGTATGATATTCCTCCACCCGAGTAATACAGTTGCTTCCTTTCTCTTATTAATTCATGGCAACTCAGGCCATCCAGTGTTCATGCCAGTAAACAACATAATTATTCTTGATATCACTGTCCTTGGCCACCACAAAAAAATAGCTGCCCACAGACTGCTGAAAACCTGTCTATGTCTCATTTCTTCTGCTTTCAGCTCAATCCAAGCCAACATCTTTTCTTAAGTACAACATAATTCTTCTTTCCTTACCTTTCTACAGTCTGTCTCAAATTCATCAATAAAATATTGCATTTACAATATGTTTTGACCATTTCCATACTCTGCTCAAGCCTTTAGTGATTCCCTTTTCTCAGTAAAAACAGAATCCTTAAAATAGCCTAAAATTGCCTATATGATATGGCTTCCTAGACCCTCTGATGGAACATTCTCTGTACCCAGACCTTCTCTCCTACTGCTTTGCATTTTAAATACACCCCTTATGTTCCAAACATACCAGAGTTAAAGAGAATTTAGGAGGCATTTATTAGCCGGAGACCTTACGGAGTAAAACAGTCTAAAATCATGTGGTCCTTACCCTAGAAGGTGCAGGGAATTTATAATTTAGTGTTGTTTTTTGTAAGTGGTTACATAAGTAGAGGTCCCACCCTAAACATAAGTGGTTACAAGAGTAGAAGTCACACCCTAAACATAAGTGGTTAGAAGTATAGCCCAGCAAAAATGAAATTTCTCTAGTTCCTTGTTTTACTTAAGCCACAGTGACTTCCATGGAGTTTCTCTGATAAACCTGGTATCAGCCTTGTTCTAATTGTCCTTTCTGTCTGGAGTGCTTTTACCTGTAATAAATTCTAAACTATTTCTCCCAGAGCTTTCGCATCTTCTTTATAAATTGACATTACGCATGGAGTTTTACACTGACACTGTACATATAATTTTTTCTGTTCTTCAGTTGTCGGACAGCTAATTTGTCTCCACCTTTTGGATATTGTGAGTAATGTTGCTATAAGATTATGCTTATTTTTGTTTAATTATATGCTGGTTGTATATTTCAGTTTAAAATTCTTGAGTCATACATAAACTCTTTTGAGGATACTCCAAATTTGACTGAACCAGTTTTCATTCCCAGCAGCAATGTACTAAGGTTCCAGTTTTTCCATATCCTTGCCAATACATGTTATGCTCTGTTTCGTTTGTTTGATTTTAATAATGGTCATTATATTGAGCATTAAATGCCTTCTTGTCACTTTGATTTACATTTCCTTAATAACTGAAGCATCAAATATCTTTTCAAATCTTGTTAGCCACTTGTATATCTTATTTGGAGAAATAAATATTCAAACTATTTGCCCATATTTTGGATGAGTTGATTGTATTTCTATCATTGAGTTATAAAAGCTGTATAGTATGGATACTAAGCTGTCATGCTTTTAAAATATATCCTACTGTTTAAAAGGATGTCTTTTCATTTTCTAGCTAATTTCCTTTGATATACAAACATTTTTAATTTTGATAAAGTTTATTTTTTTTCTTTTTGGCTTGTGCTTTTTCTTTCATGTCGAAGAATTCAGCTCAATTGCCTAATAATTGACCTCAAGAAATTCTTAGGAGATTTTTGTGATTTTAGGTTTTAATACTATGTTATTAATCCATTTGAATGAATTTTCGTTAAGATGTGAGGTGGAAGTCCACATTCATTCTTTTGCATATGGGCATCCAGGAGCCCCAGCACACTCTTTACCCATTGAATGTTGGCATCCTGACAGAAAATTAATTGGTGTTTGGAAGACACATTGGTTTGTCTCTGGACTGTCATTCTCTTCAATTTGCTTGTATAGGTATACCCCTGCCAGTACCACATTGTTTTGATCACTGTCACCTGAAGTTTAAAATTTGAAAGTATCACTTCTCTAAATTTGCTCTTAATTTTTTAGGATTGTTTTGGTCAATGAAAGCCTTTTTGAATTCTATACATTGGAATTTTATATGAATTGAGTATAGATTATTTTGGACAGAATCATTTTCACAATATTAAGTCTTCAAATGGATGACTACAGATCATCTCTTCATTTATTAAGGACTTTAACATTGTCATTCATGTTTCATTGCTTTCATTTGAATTTAATAAATGTAACCTTCTTGATTGAATTTATTCCTAGTATTTCATTTCTAAAGCTGCTGGTATTATTGCTTTCTTTTCCCTTTAGATTTTCTCATTGCCTGTTTAGAGCAACATAATTGATTTTTGTGCTTTCGGTATTATACCCTGCTATTTTGCTCAATTTGTTTAATAATTCTACTGACTTTCATTTGAATTACTGCAGTTTTCTATGTATAAGATCATGTAATCCACTGATAGTCATCATTTCTCTTTTTTTTTTTTTTTTTACTTCTTCCTTTCCAATCTTAGCATCTTTAACTTTTTTTGTTGTTGTTCTGGCTAGACCTTCAAATTTAACATTGAATAGCAGTGTTTGAAGAGGCAGCCCTTTGTTATTTCTAGATACATAAACTCCCTTATTACACTAAAGAGTAGGGACCATTTATACTCAAATTATCTATATGTGGGCAAAGAAACTGAAAACTTAAAAAAATTAATTGATGTGATGGAAGCACATACATAAGGTAGAGAATATCGGGAGTAAGAGCAGCATGTAAATATGGTAATACTTAGACTGTGTTTAGTCAGATCATCCTCTTTCCACTGAGAATAGCGCCATTATTGTCCAGACTCAGTAGAGACCAGTGGGGAAGGACAAAAAGAAGATACATGAAAGACAACAGCTCTGGGTCTTGTATCAATAACGCTTATTTCACTTTAATATTCAGAACGTGGAGGGCATAAAAACTTGGAAAGATGTGTGAATTTCTTAAAATGTTTTAGCTATCTTACTTTTCTGTAGAATTGAGGCAAATCAAGATGATTTAAATGTGGTATTTGCTCTTCAAATTTAGTTCCATTTTAATAGAAATCTAAGCAGTAAAAGGAGGACAGTGTGCATAAATTGATAAGGAAAATACATGTGTTCTATCTAAGCACATGGGAAGCTGTGAGGAGACATGGAGATGATGAGGAAGGGAGATGATCATTTTGACAGATAGTATGTTTGTTGCTAAAAGATCTAGAATATGACTGTTGTTTCTGTTTTATTTTTAATTACATCTTGGTTAAAATATTTAACAACTATATATCAATAGCTCAGACATACTTTGTAGTTTATTTCATAAAATAATAACTAATAAATTAGCTAATGTTAAGAATAGTGGGTGGGTGTATTTCAATATAGTATAACAATATTTTCGGCACAAAAGCATTTTTTTTTTATAACAGAGCAAGAATATATCTAGGGATAATGAACTCTTGTCCTACAAGCAAGATTTTCCTTATCCATTAAATGTTACTTATATTGTATTAGCAATTTAGTTATAGTCCCCATCTTGCCATACCATAAAAATATACAAGGTTACTACTGAAATCATTGGATAATTTTATGGCTGTTCTCACCATGGGAAACTCTATTCCTAAAATTCGAGGAAAAGGTTTACTGCTATAACCTTAAGGTCATTTTGAGTTGGTGATTAATCAGTGTCAGCAATATAGTCAACACTGGATAACATTCAGAAGACCATAGCACATCCTAGACCTATTCAGTCAGAAACTCTTCTAGTGACATTGAAATGAGCATGTTGAAAAAAGTTCTCAGATGGTTTAGAATAACCAAGAAATCTCTAGAGCTGGTAATACTCCCAGGCGAAGCAGTAAGATCAGAGAGTGCAATGAAGCCCGGAGATGGAGAGAGCTGATAAAACAGGGCATGCAGTTAAAATATATACAAATCAATGATATATGGAAAAATTAAAGAATATAAAAAGTAGAATATAAAACACCACATGGAAAGAAGAGTAGTATAAAGTAGCAGGATTATCAGACAAGAAATAATCATGATGAGAAAAATGTCAACAGAATTTAAATGTAAATTTGGGCAAAGCATTTATCGTAGAGTAAAATTTCTTAAGGTTGGGATTCATATCTTTTTCAGCTTGACACCATCTTCCACATATTTGATACTCAGTACTTATTTCCAGGATCAACAAATGCTCCCTATCTAGTAAAACACAAATAAATCCATGCAGAAGTAGAGAAGCACTGAATGTACCTGTGTCATTGTTCCAGGTATAGACAGAGTCCATCTGCCGTACCAGATGTCTGATGGCTGATTGGACAGCAAAAGTGTGGGAGGGAAAAGGCGTCTCTTTCCAAGAAGGCCACCAGGAAAGAGGCCAATGCAACTGTGCCAGGGCTACTCCTAACCCCCATCAGTAGCCTCACAGTCATATCGAGTTTTCTAATTTAATCAGAAAGCTCCTACAAGTGCATGGAGAGATCATTGGGCTGGATTTTACATTTTAAAATGAACATTTTGTTGAAGTTTTTTATAAAAATTCATTGACATGTTCTTTAAGCATTCTGTCATGCTGTGCCTTCCTTCAGCTATATGAAGACAATTATAGATTCTTTAAGTACTTCAGTATATCATATTTCTAAATTACCTTTACCTTCAAGTACTTAATGTGTATGCATGCTAAGTTTAAACAATTTTTTACTTAATTAAAATCTTAAGGATTAGCGAATAAAAATGTAATGACTAAAATTTCCTATTTCAGATTATCAGTCTCTCCCTTGTAACAGTTTTGGGAAAATAATGCAGAGCGTTGCATTAAATTTCACTTAACTCTTTCCATATTGTTATATACCAATGTCATTATTACTAAACAGTTTGCTTTAATTATCAAACCAAAACCTGTTTCTAATCCTAAAAAGTATTGATTATATGTACTTTTCTGTCCTTCAACTTACTTTGACTTTGTCTTTTTCTTCTCATCTCCAGTCTACTTTCCTTCCCCCACCTTCCTAATACACTCATATACATGATTGCATGTCCACAGTCATACAAAGTCATTACGCTTCTAGTAAGTAAAAATATATAATGTACTATATTTTATAATGTAGTAAAAGGAGCAAAAGGAAAAATCCTAAAAATTCTAACAAAAAACTAATATAAAGATAATTCTAAGGACATATGTCTACAAAACATCATGTTAGCTTACTTGATTTATCTCATGTCTGTCTAACAATTCTTTGTGTGCATTGGGACGTTTTTCATTTGATAAAGAAAAGAATATTGAAACCCAATGAGGTTCAAAGTTAGAGCCAAGATCACAGAGCTGTAGTGAGCCAGCTTGTCCATGAATTCAAAATTGCTTAGATTTCAAAGCCCCTACTCATTCCCATGACTTGAAAGTTTTTCTTTCTATGAATTAGTATGTTTTATTTACATGCCACAAGAAGTCATTGACTTTCCCTAGACCTGGTATTGTTTAAATATGCCTCTCCTTTCTGGGCCCTGTTCAGCCGCACCTCATACCTGACCTTTATTTCATATAGACTTAGAATATATGACAGGATACATTTTATAAGAAATTAAAACATTGGCAATGTGTTTTATCATTATATACCACATTTATAAAAAGAATTCCACTTAAGATGAATAATAACTTGATTTCTCATGTGAGAAAATGAGTCAAACTTAAAACCTGATAGTAGTATGATCTCTTGCTTAAATCTAAATATGTCTAACCCACAGGATAGTACATTATAATTTTCTTAGTATACTAAATTTAATCGCTGTAAATTAACACACCATGCTGTTAAAATGTAAATGAAGAGTAAATATCTTAATGATGAAGCTTTATTTATGAATGAGATTGATGGAAAAAAGAAAAATCTCTGAAGTTTTGATCTCAGATCTGATACCATCTGCTTGATCTCTGACAATAAAATAAACTTACCTGAGAAAGTTTGTTTACATGTAAACTTAAAATTGTTATTCTCTTAAGATATTTTGATGTGAAATAAAACAGATGATATTTAGTACTTGATCAGAAACAGGTACCATTTATTGGCATGAAATATTCACATAATTTAAAATAGATGATTAAATTTATACTTTATCTTAGTTATTCTGTTCAAGAAGAAAAGGGCTTTATTTACATTTTTTTTTTCATTTATTGCATAGTGTTGGCTTTACAGATTGTTAAGCCCTTCAAATGACAAAGTTCAAAAATTCAGATTAGTCAAGCCCCCGTCTCGGTAAGCAACAAAGGCTGACCATATTTATATTTAACAAGTTTTTCAACAGCCTGTCTTCATTGCTTCGTCACTTGATGTTTTTCCTGCTGCCACAGGCTTGCACACCAAGGTGTCTCAGTGCTTGGCTTCCAACTTCCTTAGCAATGTTTTAGGAAGTAGAATATTTTACTCTCACCAGGCTGCTTTCAATGAAGTATAATGTTAGAAAGAACTTGATCCTTTTAACCTGAATAGGTCTTTCAACTTGTCAGGCAAATATTTTCTTAAGGACCTATCCTTATAATAAAAGGCTACACTTCTGTGTAAGTCCAGCTATCTAAATTTTGTGTCTTTTATTTATTTATTTTTTGCGGGGGCAGGGGTGAAAAGGAAATTACTTCCTATTGTCTCTCAAGTCTTATTATGTGCTCTTGCACATGTGGTTATGAATGTTGACATATTGACCAAAGAGGTAAAAATAGTATCATCCACCTCTATAAAGGAAGTAATGCTCCCTGTCAGGTACCCTATAGCTAGAATCTTTATGTGCATTAAGGAGGTTTAAGATTTCTTTTATTTTTACTCCAGTGAAAACCTAGTGTCCTGTCTACTCTAAGGTAGTAAACTAGAAACAAAAGAAATTTGATTTTGAGAGGTATTTCATAAGTATTTCACAGGTTAATTTACACAGTATTGAAATTCTGAGATATGTAAATAGTGGTTTGAAACAAAATGAGGCATGTCAATCAACACTAGTGTTTTTTCATTTTGTTTGTTTTTAATAGGCCGGTGTTTCAGAAGGGACAATTACAAATATGTACTGTTTGGAAAGTTAATTCTGGAGAATATCGATCTATTATTTTTCACAATAAGGAGGTTGCATACTTAAATTACATTTTAATGGAAACAATTATCAGAATAATTTTAAA
Source organism: Solenodon paradoxus (assembly GCA_004363575.1). Classification (NCBI taxonomy): domain Eukaryota; kingdom Metazoa; phylum Chordata; class Mammalia; order Eulipotyphla; family Solenodontidae; genus Solenodon; species Solenodon paradoxus. The sequence goes on from RJWH01000046.1 coordinate 412,222, forward strand.
GAACAGTTATTAAATAATTTGTCTAGTATATTTATATTATGCTAATGATTTATAGATATGTAACCAAAGATATTTAATGGATTTAGCTCAACTTGTGACATTTTTTAATGTTAGATTTAAAAAAAAATTGTTTTTACTTTTAAAGTTTACATATAACTAATTAGTTGAACTAAATCTAGAGAATACTAACAATAGTAGTAGATGTTTATTCTTTAATATTTTTCCTTTATTTTGAAGAAGGCATGTGTAGGGTTTCTGGTAGAGGCAACATACTTTAGTCACTTACATGGGTATAAGGAATTGAGCTCAAATCTTAGCTCTTCCTCCTAATAATGTGACTTTAGTTCAGATGCTTCATGCAGTCAAGGTTCAGTCTCCTCACCAAGAAAAACCAAAGTTCTTTGATAATAGAAATATATATGTGAAGTTCATTGATCAATCTGGAGCTAGTTAATTATTATTTTACAGGATAAAAACTATCTATATTAATATTTTTCTTTTCTTTTTCAACTTTTTTAATATAATTGACATAGGATGTTGTATAGGTTTGTTGTATGGTTATGTTTTGATACATGCACAAATGTGAAGTATTAATCAGAATAAAGTGAGTTAACATCTTTTGTTTCACATAATTATCATTTTCTTATTTTCTCATTGCTGTTAAAATAGTGAGAACATTAAAACTGCTTTCATCTGAACTCTCAAGTATGCAGTACAATATTGTTGACTATATTCGCCATGCTGTAGATTAGATCCCCAGGACTTAATTCATCTTATAACTGAAATTTTGTCTTATTTGACCAATATGTGTCCAATTCTCTTGCTCCTTAACCTCCATAAACAACCATTCTATTCTGTTTCTGAGTTCGGTTTCTTTATGTTGTGTATAGAAGCAAGATCAAAAAATGTTTGCCTGTCTCTCTCTAACTTATTTCACTTGGCATAAGGCCCTCAAAGTCCACCCATATTGACACAAATGACAGGGTTTCCTTCTCTTTTATGGCTGAACAATGGGTATATACATATATATGTATATATATATATACATATATCATATTTTCTTTATCCATTCATTTATTTATGAACACTTGGGTTATTTTCATATAGTGGCTATTGTGAATAATGTAATGAATATGAGAGTGCATGTATCTTAAAAAATATAAACAGAAAGCTTGTATTGACATTTTTTCCAAAGAAGATATACAACTGATCAATAGATACATGATCAATAACCACATTTCCCAAGATCTGGGAAATGCAAATCAAAAACATAATGACATATCACCTTATACATGTTAGATTGGCTATTATAAAAAAGGTAAGAAATATCAAATACTGTGAGACTGTGGAGAAGAGGGAATCCTGGTACGCTATTGGAGGGAATATAAATTGGTGCAATCACTATAGAAAGAGAGATGGAATTTCCTCAAAAAATAAAAATAAATTTGCCATATGATCCAGCAATCCCATTCTAAGTATGCATAGCTTTAAAAATGAATTCGCTCTCTTAAAGATATATCTACACTAGCATATTCATTTTGAAACCCTTAAATGCCAGAAGGTATATAAATGTGAATTGATTTTTGCACATGTAAATATAAGATACTTTTTTCTTTAAGGCTTAATGAAAGCCATGTCAATTATATTAACAACTGATGTTAATAAATTATTCTGAAAATAGTTGTTAATTTGGGTAAATTTAAAGTTATTTTTTCATCAAATTGGTTAAATAAATATGCTGAGAATTACAGATCAAAATCAAATTCAGTTATCAAATACTATATACTTGGTTAAAATCTATAGACAATGATAAATTAGAAAAAATATAACTGAAATTTGTCAAATATCATTCCAATTCAATAGAAATCATGATAAGTGCCCTGGAAGCAACATTCTTCTCTTAGAACCAAGACTCTCAAAATGCAGTGATTAAAATTGCGAAAATAGTATGCAAAATTTCTGAGTGCTTGCATTATTAGGTGTAATCAACTTTCGTCTTCTTCTAGATGTCTAATCTCCTAGGGAATAGTATACTGTGGTCTCAGAATTTGTCTCTACTATTAGTATTAGGCACTCAGAAGTTGTAGGAAGACTGACCTTGATGACCTTTTAATGCATGTCCAACTTTGATGCATACTTTTCACATTGACTCACACAAGCAAGTCCTGAGCTAACTGTGGAAAGAGGCTGCCTTCTGTCTAAAGAGTGACTCCATTTTCCAGTAGTCTAATTATTGAGAACAAACTATACAATGCTTTCACATTCAGGTGAGATTAAAATATTTTCTCAGTTATCTTTATATTCAGACTTGTTAAACCAAATATACTGTTAGAATATCTGCCTGTTGAGACTATAGTCCGCAACCACAGTCCTTCTAGAAGTCCTTAAGTATAATTAACCACTTGCAGTTGGTATCAGCATTGCCTATCAGAATTATATGCAAACCAGGCTTGAGATTTTTTTCTTCAGTTACCTTGTATATTACTTCAACACTGCTCAAATTTGAGTTTTGGAAGTAATTTTTTATTCAATGAGAAAACAGGAACTACAATATTGTTTGTTGTGATAATTAGTATTTTAACTAGACTTTGAAGAAAAAAATGGGACATTAAAGGAGTATGGGTGTAACAACTGCAGGATAAAAATGAAAACCTTAGGGTTAGGCAAAAATAAAGAGAAAAGACCGAATTTGTTAAAACAGTTAGAGGTGTGTGCTATGGCCTATCAGTTTAGTTCACCAGAGGTGCATTCCACATATATCACAAAGTTACCAGTTTAAGACCTGTCGCCTGGAAAACAACTAAAATAAAACTAAATAAAATTTCACCTTTCTCTTCCTGCCTACCTGCCTTCTCACCTTCATTCCTGTCTGTACCTTTTCTTTAAATAAATAAACAAACAAGCAGGCAAGAAAAAAAAAATATGTATGCCTGAACTTGTGTACTGTTTTAAACAGGACAGTATCTTTTTTTCTTATTTCCCAACTGTCTCATTTTAATATACATATAAATCTTGTCCTGTTTTTAATAAACTAGGGCCATCTTTATCATGGGGAAAAGGAGCAGTTGAGTTCCCCCAAGCCCCGTCTATTTTTATCTTAAAAAATGACTAAACAATGTTAATTTTCCTGGGCCCAAAGAAATGCTGGATTTATAGGAAATAGACCTCTAATGATTCCTTAGGTTCGATAGGTGATTACAGAAAGCTGTAATTATTTTATAAGTTGTGGTGAGTAAACTTTAGAAAAAAAATAATCCATTTAACCCCTGGTAAGTTACTCTGCCATATTAATTCCCAATTATTTTTCCATAAAAGAGGCAGGGGCAAAGGCAAGACATGTTCAAATCCATATTGAATTTAATATATTACACTGTTAGAAATGAAGTATTTCATGCTTTTCATGATAAATATTTTAATAGACATTTTTTGAGGACTGAAACTAAGGAAAGAATGTTATATTGCATCTTATAACAGAGTTAACTGATTCTGAGTTGCCATTTGCTAAAGTCTAAATGTTTGTGTTCTCGAAATCCTTATATTGAAGGCTAACCCCTAAGGTAATGGAATTAAGTGGTGGAGCTTTTGTGCCTTCTGCCCTGTTAGGTTCCAGTGAGAGGTGGCCTGCCGTCAGCAAGCTGGCTCCCACTAAGCACCTGATCTGTCAGAACCATGATCTTGGGCTTGTTCACCCCCAGATCTTTGTAAAATAAGTGCTTGTTGTTTATAAGCTGCCCTGTTTATAGTATTTTGTTATAACAGATCAAAGGGATTGATACCACTTCATTAAACAATAGTGATTTCGTTAGTTTCAATTGATAAAGACTTTTCTTCACCAAACCTAAATCAAGCTTCTCAGAGTCCTCTCAATATATATTGTTACCTTTTTTAACTGGAAATCTATTTTATCTGATATAATTACAGTCATCTCTGCTTTTAATAGTTATCATTTGCTTGTAGGATTGTGTTCCAGTCTCTTCCTTTGAATCTACACTTGTCTGTGAAGCAGAAATGTGTTATCCAGAGACAGCATTAAATTGGAATTTCTTTTTCAATCTGTCTAGAAACTCTGCCTTTTGATTGTTGAGTTCATGCCACAAATTATTATTTGCTTCACTTGTGGTTTTTGTTTTAAGGTTATCGTGAGACTTACATATAAAATTTATATTTATGACCTGTTTTAAATAAAAAGTTATTAATCATAATTTCATTCTAACTACTCACATTTTTACCCTGCATTTCCCCCCCCCACCCCAACACCATGCACATTTTATGTTTTTGGTTTCTTGCTTCTTCTAAATGTGGTTTCTTTTCACTTTATGTAATAGATAAAGGAACTTATGTAAGACCCTTTAGTATTTCCTACATGACCACTTAGTGGTGACAAATTTCTTTATCATTTGTTTGTCTGTAAAGTTCTTTGTCCTTCAATGTTGAGTGAGAACTATAAAATTCTTATTTGTAAAGCTTTTCCTTTCAACACTTTGAATATACTGTTCCATTCCCTTCTGGCCTATAAAGTTTATGCTGAGAAAATGCCGGATAGTCTTATGAGATTTCCCTTGTATATGACTTATTATTTTCTATCAGCTTTAATTTCTGCCATTTTAATGTAATAGTGTTGACATATGTCTGTTTGGATTTATTTTGTTTGAAACTCTTGTCTTTCCTGAATCTGAGTATCTGTTTCTTTCCCAGGTTTAGGGAAGTTCTCAGCTATTATTTCTTCAAATAAAATTTTTACTTCATTCTCTCATCCCTTTGGAGCTCCTGTGATATGAATGTTGTTCCTCTTGACGTTACCCCATCAGTCTCTTATGCTCTCTTCTTTTGTGTTTATTTGCTTTTCTAATTCTTTTTTATTTCTCCTTGCTGGACTGTTTTGATGCTTTTGCTGCCCTATTGCCAGTTTGTTGGGTCTGATACTGTTTCTTACAGTCTACTGTTGAGCCCCTCTGTTGCATTTTTTCAGCTTAGCTATAGTTTTACTTAGTTCTTTGATTTTTGTTGGGAATTTTCTCTCATAGTTAAGACTGTTGCTTTGAAATCATCTTCAAATAATTTATTAAATTCTGCTGCACTGGGATTTCACCCAGGGTTTTCTATTGATCCTTCATTTTTGTCATATTTCTCAGCCTCCTTATTTTGTTTGTTACTCTATTTCTATAGATTCTAAGTTAAACAGTATTCCTTCCAATTCTTGATATATTTTCCTTGTTTTAGCATCGCCATTTGAAGGATGTGGGCTTAAAGTGTTGGCTGGAATGTTGGACTTTCTGATGCTGTGTACCCTGAATCCTCAGGACCAGTCTGGATGACTGTAGCTCATGAGACAGGATTGGTGGCTCAGAGCCCAGCCTGCAGGGTGGGAGTCAGAGCAACTGGAAGCAAGGAGGTTCCCATTGGAGAGTGACAAGGGCACAAACCTTTCTGGAATCTGCAGCTGCTTAAGCTGAACTATGGTTCCATATCAAAGTTAATTCAAGGCAAGTTCCATAGTCAGAGATTTCTCTATAAATTCAGGCTAAAGCTGATCTCTCAGCTGTAGCCTGGCAGATTCTACAAGCAGAGGTTTTTGTTTGTTTGTTTGTTTTTGTTTGTTATTTTTCCATGTCAGGTAAAAGTGGAGTGGCCCAGAAAGCTGTGTTTCTAGCTGTAAAAATGTATCCTGGGTCAATGCAACCCCAGTAATGTCAGCTGTGGGTAGGGCAGATATTTCGTTAGACAATTGGAGTTTAGGAAAGTTTCTCACTTTCAAATGATAACTACAAGCTCATCTCCTCCCAACAAACCCCATAGCTAGAGTTTATCCTGGAGACGAGACCCCAAACTGCCATGGTCCAAGTAACATGTGCTTAGGATCAGGGGAGTATGGCCAAAATAGTGATAAGACCAAGAGCCACCAATGGTAGAGGAGCGGACTGCCTGACCATTTGACTCTGGCTCATCAGTGGACTTCAGTTAGTATAGTCCATCAATGCTGACACCACACAGACAAAATGGAGCCCAGAGAAAGAACCATGTGCTCCCTCATTCAAGGGGATACTATTTTCTAGTCCTCCTGCTAGAGTTTTAAGTTCTGCAGAATTAAAATCTGAAGTTGGGTCTATACATGCTTTGTTAAATGCCCTCTTTGTGCTTAGTTCTGGGATCTCTGATCCCCAGTCCTATTTTTCATTCCAAAGAAAACCCCCTGTACTTTTCTTGAATTTGAGTATTCCCCTCTGGTGCAATTCCTGGGAGCCAAACCACAGAGATAGGAGCAACCCCTTCAGTCCCCAGAAAGAAACTCCTAGTTCCTTATGCCTCTCCCAGGCGTGGGTCAAGTGCCCTGCTCATATTCTAGAGACTCTGTCTCAGCTTATCCTATACTTTCTGTTAGAATTCTGCCACTTTTCCTTGGAGAGATATTTATCCTTCATGCCTAAGTTCTTTTTCAAATGTGGTTTCTCCTATACAGATGCAGGTTTGCTGTGTTTCTGTTTCAGGAATGATCCAGCATCTTGCTGTTCTGCCATCTTGCACTGCCCCCATAAATTTGTTTTTAAATGAATATTTTAGTTCAAAAGGAAATTACTGCATTATTTTCAAAACATTTTTAGAAATAAATACAAGTGAAATTTCTGGCATTTTTTAAGATCAATGCTTATCTTCAAATAATACACAATTTATCACAAAGCTCTAAAACCAGTTCTAGAGTTCAAATAAAATGTGAATAAAAACAGAGTTCTTTTGCATCCATCAAAATAACTATATGATACTTTATAGGTAATGTTAATTATAATTTTTATCCATGGATATATGTTATGGTTGGGAATTAGCTATATACATATATATATATATATATCACAGTACATCATATATAATGTTATGCTAGTATCACTATACCATTTCTAAATAATGTACCAAATGTACTTATGTTGTAAGCCTTATGTTATTTATAGTAAAACACTTCTCAATGACACTATATCATGTGTTATTCAGGAATAAAAGGAATACTCTGATACTATGATAAAGATAAGGATTTTAATCTAATACAAAATTAGTAAATCTAGTATTTTGCATGCTAAAAGAATTAAATTCATATTTACTTGCACTATATGATGTCTAAATACAATAGGTAAATGTCTGCTTAACACTTTATTCCCCTTTCTTAACTTACGAATTTTGGAAAGTAATTCAATATGTAGTTTACTTTACAAATGTCATAAGAAGTCAAGAAATGACTATGGGAATAAAATTTACCCATCAGAATTCTCATTTCTTGATAGCATCACTGTCATGTGGGACACAAGGTAATTTACCTCCAAGATGTCAAATAAAGTTTAAACAACTCTCCAGTGTATCTTTTGTTTATTGTTTATATAACATTTTTGCAGTTACCCTTTTCTAGATACTGGACCATGTGCTTCCAAAGAATTAACACTTTTGTTCCTCACCATAAGCCAATGAGATTACCAAATTTTGTAATGCCAAAATACGAAAGGTTTTCTATATGTGATATTCTTTCTTGCTATTCATTTCTTTCTATTCATATTATCTTGATTAATATTTCAAAAGTATTTATTTCTAAAAATCTAATATGTTGAGTTTTTCCTTATTATAAGTTCAGAATATATTTTAAGAATGTTAAGTAATCTGTTGTTATGTAGTGACTGAAACCAAATGCCACAGTTGGCATTTTCTTCTTGTCTTTCTCATATATTTTCTTTTCTTAACTCACTTCTTTATTGTAAGGTCAATTTCCTCAAAACAATAGGATAGAGAGTAGAAATCCCAAACTAAAGATATATTATTTCTTCCACTTGGCAAACTGCTTTTTCATATCTTTGCTCTGTCCACTTTGCATGTTTCTAATCCCATTTTTTCTCCTTTCGGACAAAATATTTTCACTGTGACCATGATTTCACTCTTGCACCTTTTAAAAATTGCTTTGAGAATTTATATGCCTAATTAAATTTTAGTTGATTTCTGTAATATTGTCTTTTTATAACAATTATTAAAAAGTTATAATTCAGATATAATGTATCTAACATGCTAAAATTATAACTACCACATTTCTTTTAAGAATTGGATATTACTATCAATGGAGCCTAAAACAATTGTGTGATTGTTAAGTATTTTTTTATTTTGGAGAACTTCGGGTAGCTTTGGGCAGGGTGTGGAAAAGTAAGACAGAGGAAGAAAAGAAACAATAGAGGGTGTTGTGAGTAGATAATGTTTATTGGCAAAACTAGCAGTAACTTTTAAATTCTGCTAAAAGCCATATGCCAGACTGACTAGAACATTTAATTAGATCATTGAAAGGTTGGAAATTAGTTTGTTATCTACCTCCTTTTCTCATTGGTAGTAGGTTTTTCCTGAAGACAATAATTTCGATTCTCTTCCTTCCCTTGTCAGGTTTGGGGTAGGTATTCTCCTAAACCCAGAGGAAGCTCTGTGAAAGAAAGGCAAGTCTTAAGCAAGATGCATCACTAGAGGTGGGGTGTGTCCACTAAACTACAAAAGACCCTGGACCAAAAGCCAAGGACCAGACCCAAAAGTGCCTGGTGTAGTACCTACTTCCCACAACATTTGATTAAATGAGGATTTTTCTGATTATGAAAATTGACACTGTAAAATAAAATGTTAATATTCAATTGACCCCTCTTGTTATCAGTGTAGAAAGAACAAAACTTAAAAAAAATCCATTAAACTGAGCAAAAAAGAACAAAATAGTTCAAATGTAACTCAACTGAATAAATGTAACTTATTTTTTTTCCTCTAGTAAGTTTATAAATCATGACTGAATATGATACTGTAGCTAAAAATAAACAAGATTCAGTAGGATTCTTCTTTTTCAGTTTTAGAGATGTAAGTGATAATACGTCTGCCACACATAAATAAGTAGACCTGCAGAGTGATCTGTTAAAACATCATGCAATTATCTAAACGTTTTTCTAGTTATAGAACAAAATCTACATATTTATATGACTGAAAATTATGTTAATGAGCTATCGATTGATTGTAATTTCTTAATTTCACTAAAGCCAAATGATTAAAAATTACTTAGTTGATAAAATATTTATTCTATCATCCCAATAGTCATTCACTATCTTAATTTCTGATAATTATATTTAGAATATTTTTGTAAAACTTAACAATAGACTAGTAATCCTATTTGTAAGTTTTTTTTACTGTGGCAACTTTTTAACTCAATTTAATCTTTAAATGTCTTATTAATTAATCAATGACTAATACTGAATAAAGGAAAATATTTTATCCACTGCATTTAGAAAACGAAGACTCAGAAAACTATCTGAATTATTTAAATCTAGCTTAAATAAAAGTCACCATATTTATTTCTTTTGCTTTCAAAAGTTTTTTTCTTTCTAGCTATTTACACACTGCAAAAATGAGCATTGCAAACAACTGAAAATAGTGGCTTACTTTTCACAATGTGAAAATCTGTGTGTATGTGTGTGTGTGTATGTGTATGTGTCTGTATGTTAAGTATGTTTTAATGATGTTCTCTTTGCTGCAAGTTGTGTAAGAGCCTTTTCTCTAAAGAGGTTTGTTTTGATATCTACACAAGGAAGATATAAAGTCAGTAAAAGCATTCTTGCCTGTGCAGTCCTATGCTTCCAATTAACTGAATTCAAAGCAAAATTCTCCTGCTTATAACCTCCAGATTCACCTTAACAGACATCTGCAAAACTGAGAAAAAAAACTGAGAAAAACAGAGATGCATTAATTATTCATTAAAATAATTATCCTTTATTTGATTTTCTATAAAGTTTTACAACCTAAGACATATATATCAGATGCTATTTAGAATAGATAAGAGTAGTAAAATTTTGACTTGATTTTTGATACTTGATTGTGATGGCATTTCAAACTCTACCATTCACTCTTCCCCTTGAAGCCATATGTGGAAAATCTGAAAGTCTTCGTTCTCTTTTGATGCCAGTGGAAAGTTCAAACTATACTGCATCAGAGCCTCTAGGCACAATAAAAAGACAGTCTGGTCTCCTTTCTCCTAGTCATTTTGGGAGCCTACTTGGGATCTTTCCCCAGACATCTGGGTGATGTGAATAATGATCCTTTCATATTCTCTCTGTGCATAGGATGTTTATCAGTTTCAACCTCTTTTGATCTTATCCTACCCAAAATATATTGTTAAAACTAGTAACTTTATAATAGATGAAATGGTGGCAAGATTATATGGTATCCGTGCATATTAATTAGGAGAAATGGTATTTTGGCATCAAGATATTTAGATCATTGTGTTTGAGAGGGGTAATTTGCAACCTTTTATGTACAATCATGAAAGGAATCATGATAAAGACAGTTGTTATTATTTCAAAAGTAGACAAGATTTTCATAAGTATGGTATTCTATTTGAGTGGAATATAACATCTAATACTATATCTTGAATTTCTATCAAACAGCAAGTGGTTCAAATAAATTATTTTAATCATACTTCATAACAAGTTGTTCTTGCTCTGAGAATGTTTTCCTTTGATTCATCGAACAACGCAGGGTTAACTATTTATGAGAAATGTGCAAAAAACCCAGAATATGATCTGAAGAATTTTAACAATGAGTTTGTACTTTTTAACATTCTTAGCTAAATTTTAGAAGCAAAATAGATAACACTTACTTTATAGTTAAATTGCAGAATATAAGACATAACATTAGAAAATTATGTATGATAGTGAAAATAATACATCAATGAAAAGAAAATCTTTACCCTTTCTAGATCTTTGGAAATTTCACTGAAGCTCCTTCAATTCTCTGGACTTTAGTTGTCTAATCTGTAAAATAGTGATAATAGTAATGTATCTATCAAAATGATACTTTCTTGTTCCTTCCCTACCTAAAGTGTAAGGTTGTTATATGTTTTTAGAAAAGAGTTTGGAAACTTATCTAACTGCAATAATTACTTAGGACATATGTGTGTATGTGTGTGCAACTGACAAATTCTCAGGTTAATATATTAACATTAACATACTAAATGCTCTCTAACGATCCAGAAATTCATAGAATTTCTAATGCTGCATAGGCTTCTTATACAGAGATTATTTTTTAATGATCACAATGTCTATACTGACTTTTGTGACTATATGTCTTAGAATCAGGTTGCACCTGCCCTCTTTAATTGGCATTTTGGCCCACTTTCTCAAAAAATATCAGAACAGTCTATCATTTTATTCCTTAAAGATTAAGTTAAATAACCTCTAAATCAGATTCTTTATAACCTAAGCAAAGAAGAGGTCCCATTCATGTGAATTCTGATTGACTTATTGGTTACTTACTTCACTGCTCAGACAACAATATGTTAATTAAATGAATAGAAGGACCCACAGATTTGCATTGACTCGGGAAGTTCACTGAACTTTTCCAGTGAGTCATCAAGAATGATTTTTGATCATCATTTCATCTTTATTTGCAAGAGTTCAGTATTTGTTTCAGAATCTTTACTTTAAAAGTCTAAGAACTCCCTAAAGTATTCACCTAAAACAGAACTCAACTAAATCTCATATTCTGTAACTTTATTCTGTGCATATTCTATAACTTAATTATACTTTCATTGTATGCTTATATTTCAATGAATTTTTAGGGTGTATTCAACTTTTAAATTAAAGCTATTTATTTTATAGTTAATACCAAATGAATATTCCTTCTTTTCATTTTTTTTATGAATTCATCTAATCTCCATAAATGAATGGATTAGATGAGATGTGTTCTGGTCATTGGGAATCATGCAAGTATATGTTGCCAGACACAGTATATGTACTTGCGTTTTAGAATACATTGTATTTATTATGTGAAACATTAAAGGGGACAAGTTATTCTCAGCTTAGAAGATAGGACAGAGTAAAAGGACATTACAATATGAAGACAATTATGAAACTCTGATTTCCCTGATTTTTTTTTTCTCTGCATCTTTAAGTGATATTTCCCTGATTTAATTTGGCTTTGAAAATCCATCAGTTATTTATTTTGAATACAAATACAGAAAATAGCCTGTTAAATAATAATTAAAATAATTGTTCTCTTTATGGCAGTCTCTCCATGTATCATTATTTTATATGTATTCTGATTTTTTTAATTCTTAAAAATATCTACAGTCTAGACTGAATATATTATAAGTTCAGTTTTGCAAACAAAGAAATGTAAGATCAGGCTAGATCCTCCTGTAGCCTTAATATAGTGGCTGCATTTCTCTACATTACATCCAAATACAATTGTGTTCTTTGCTGCTTCTCAGTCTGTAAGTTTCTCCTTAAGAGTTAATATTTCCCATCTGGGTTCAATTGGTGTGAAATCAACATACTATGAATAGATTGATAGAAAGATCAATAGATGAGCAAAGAAAGAAAAAGAAACAGCCTTTGGTACTACTAACTCCTTTCTTCCCTGAACTCACTTTCTGATCTTATCCTCTTGGCAATTTGTCATCATTAATGGCAGTCTCAGAATAATTGCTGGATTGTGAGGCATTTGGGAGCATTTTTTGACCCAAGGTCTGTCACCAAATGGGTAATTAAGAAGTTTTAAAATACATTTTTATATTTCTTTCCAACTAATTAAATCTAGAAAATTTAATTTATTATTTCTCTTAGAATAACATGGCATAACTTGAGTGAGTTGCTTATCAAAAAGTTAAATATTTTAAAGATATATTTCATTCTTAAAAGTTCAGTAGCTGTGTTTAGTTGCAGGTGTATAAGTTTCAAAACTTTCCAACTTTATACTTAATAGTGCTGTGTGTTTCTTTTTAATGTGCCTGTAAAAAAAAAAAAGCTGCTCTTTTGCATAGATTAAAGCCAAAATGTTTACTTTCTTGTAAGACTAAGAAGATATAAATTGACTTAAGTATTTTTTCAATAACAAACATTATTAACTGTGCTGTATTATAACAAAGTTTACTTCGAGACTATTAAAGTTCCCACTAAATTAAGGTGTTGATTTTAAAGAATTGTTAGGAGGGCAGTTCAGGAGTCATTTCATTGCCTTAGCTTAATTATTGATCCATCAGTTTCCAGATGTATAGACTTTGACAAGTTACTGTTACGGACTTCCATTTCCTCCTGTAAACAGGAAGTAATGATACCGCCTTATATTACCTTCATGAACATGAAAATAGACAATGCATGTTAAATCTTTAAAAGAGCAGGACCTATGATAAGTAAAGACATGTTAACTTATCATTTTTACTTCTGAATAATTTAAAATTTTAAGCTTAAATGAAATTGTGATTATTCAGGGTATTTCTTAGTCTTTAGGGTATAATAAATGATGCCATAAAGCAAGAATTGTAAAAATATAATTATTTTCCTTACACATAAATGGAAATATTTTGAAGCCTACCAATTATTCTTGTTTCATATACGTATCTGAATATATGTATATGAAAAACAAGTGTGTATCTCTATATAGCACATATATAGAGATATGTTTGTCTGTATGAATATATACACATGCATGTGTGTGTACACTTGCAGTGCATCTCTTGAACAACAGATTCTCTCTCTGTTTAACCAAATGATGCCTTACTACAGTCCTTCCTTTACTGAGTTTTCCCTTTGCTTTTAAATAACAAAACACCATCCCCAACAGCTCTGATTAGAATCAAAGGGGAAATAAGAAAATGAGTAAATGACAGGAGTAATGCTGCTCCTTGGCCTGCTCTGGAGACTCATTTGGGGAGAGAGCCATCACCTGACTGTCCCTGGGATACTGACTGCAAAACCACCCTGTCAAGTGCCTTCTGTGCCCTCTGCCTGGTCAGGTGGGAGATGTGGAGATGCTCTTTGCCATTTGCAACTCAGTTGTCAGATGTGGTTGCTGAGCTGGTTTCCTTTGCTATTTGCTTCAAACCAATGAGATACATAGGAATGTTATTATTGCGCTAATTTGGGCATAGAGAGACTCCATTATTTTTTAGTTTGTTTTTTATTATTTGTAAAGTAAAACCTTTGAGTCTCCAAGCAGCCGTCAGGACTTTTGTCATCAGCAACAATTATAGTTATTTTTATTCAGAGATATTGTGCCCTGAAGGTAAAGAAGAGAGAAGATATGAGTGTAAATATGGATCTCTTTTTTCCTGTTCTAATAGACAGTGACTTTCTACCTTCCCTATAAAAACACAATGTATAAATACAAAATCCATTAGTAGTTTTTAAATTTGAAATAATTTTAGTTATATGAGTTAAAATAATACAAAAAGTTAAATTTATGCTTCATCTAGCTTTCTGTAAGATTGCTATCCTGCAAATCTATAATAAAATTGCCGTAACTAGAAAATGAATATTAGTATGCCATTTACTAAGCCATATGCTTTTTTTTAAAATTTGAACAATTTCTCCATAAATATTTTATCTCTGTTCAGAATTTGATGGCTATGTTCTAGCAACTGTTCCCAATCCTTTGATAGCAGTGTGAAGGCATCATTATCACCATTTTAATGCTGTTAAGACTAAGGTAGGTTCAGAAAGATTAAACAACTTGTCTTCACATCTAGAAGAATTTGTCTTGTGACCCCACATCTTGGGCTCTCCTGTGCAAGATTGTATTTCAGCACATAAGACAGAGACACCAGAAAAAAAAGGCATTAATTTTCACAAGGACAAAAGAAATCTTCTTAAAAAAGTTTGTATATATAAATAGGTATGTTATAATTGCTTTAAAAGCAAATATTTACATTTATTTGACAAGTAATGTTAATCATCAAAGATGAATAAAGAATAAATTGTACTTTAGAAATATATGTACTTATGCCCCAGTTTATTTTCAATTTTTATTTGTAAGTTTTTACTCTGAAAGGCTCAGTATTTTTAAATGAGAATTGATATTAAAAATACCACAAAGAATATTTCCAATTAATGTCTTAAAATACTGTTTTATAACATTTTAATGTAAATAATTACAATAAAATTTATTTTAAGGGAAATGATTCAAAGTAAGGTTATATAAAGAGGACAAATTTTTTTTTATTCCAGTTGACTTGAAATAAAATCACTCCTAAGAATTTCTTATGAGGACTTCAGAAAAAAAGGAACATTTAAAAATGTTATATTCTACTTTGTACTTTTTCCATATTATAGTAATGTTAACAATTTGTATGTAAATTTATGACAGTTTCTTAATGGCTGAGTATTCCATTTATGGACATACTATGATTTAATTGATAGTTTTTCAATATTTTCAATTTTGTTGAATACTTAATTTAATGATGACAGATTAGAAAAGAGGGCCTGAGAGGAAAACTATAGAGTGAATTCCTAGTAGGAGAAGCATTGGGAAAATGCTAGAGTCATTAATATTATACTAGCTATAAAATGATTCCAAAAAATTATAATATGACCAAATATATAGGAAAGTACTTATTTAACAGTCTTTCCTATAGTGAATGCTAGCAAAGTCTTACAATTTTTATTTTCCAATTAGCTTGCTGAAAAGATGACCATGATTTTGTTTTAATTTACATTTAATTCAGTAGAAGGAGGAATGTATTTTAAGATGCTTAACTAGACATCTGTATTTCTTGTCATCAAAAATCATTATTTTTGTGATTTCCTTTTACCTACTAATTGATGTTGCTCTATTTCATATTAGTCCATTATCTCTTAGGTGCCATGTACCCACCTTCATTTATTAAATTTATATATGCTTGCTTTTATTTTAGGCTGTTGAATTGTCAGTCATTACCTTTCTAGTTTCTGGACTTTTGGCCAAGATTAGAAAATTTTTACTTGAAGATTAAAAGAATTAAGCTTGGCAGATATGTATATTAGGTATGTGAGTAGCAGCACAGGGGTATTGTTCACATACCATAAAATTCACTCATTTTAATTAGTGTACAGATCAGTACTACACACAATATGTGAAATTATTATCACCAGTAATAGATTTCCTGTGTCCATTTATAGTCAGTTTCCATTTCCATTCTTATTGTCTGAATATGTTTGTCTTCTCTGGATATTTCGTGTTAATATAATCACACAATATGTAGTATTTTGTATTGGGCTTCTTTTACATAATATAAAATTTTAAGGATTCTTCTGTAGAGTTTAAGTCTTTCAACCCATGAATATATGTCTGTATATTGACTTAGATTTAATTATTTTTCTCAGCAATATTCTGTAGCTCATCTTATTGTATAAATTTTACACTTCCTTGGTTAAATTTTAACCTAAGTATATTTTAGATTTTGGTGGTATTTTGGTTGAAAACATTTTCATATGTTCATTGATACTATGTAGAAATACAGTTTTCTAAATATATAGTGATTCTATTACTTTTTAAAAATGCTCTAGTAAATAAAGATGTTTTTATATTTGAAAGTGACTGAACCATTAGTCACAATAATGTATGTTATTTCCATTAAAGTGTATGGTATTAGTTTGAGATAATTTTAACAGGTTTTTTATATCTATGAATGTTTAGCATATTATTCATTAATCAAATCTTTGTAGGTTAGAGAACATTCCACAGCTGTGCTTTGCAGGATATCTAATGTGTTGTCTTCTGGCACACAAATAGTGCTCCCACACCATTGTGGCATCCAAAAAAGACCCTATAATATTTTTAAATGTTTCCTAGAAGATATTGCCATGTCCTGCTGTGAATCATTCAGTAGAGTTCACCATGTGATGTCTAAGTCTATGTAATCCCAGACACTGAGTATATCTTTTTCTTTCTGTGCCCAGAGTAGTACCTGGCATGTAATCATCTAACATCACTACTAAAACACTGGATATTTTTGGTTGTTTTGTTTTGTTTTGCTTTTTTTATGAACTCTTATAGATTTCAGGTGATAAATTTATCATCTACTTCAGGTGCTTTCATGAACGGAGCCTTATCCACATTTACTGTTTTACTTGGTTAATTCTAGTGTTAGTGCCTTACACATGAGTGGGCCCGTTTGGCTTCATTTTATGGGTTGAAGAGATCAAGACCAAAGTATTTAAGAGACAGAGTTGGGTATATTTTTTCCCAATTCAGAGACAGTATCAGTTTGACTTAACTTATCTTCAAATTGGTAAAGATCATAGACATCATTTAGTTTAACAGACCAGTTAGAAAATAAGTCCCTTCCAGAAAGTCACTCACATGGTTATCTTAGGCTTCTTAAAAACCTTCATTAATATGTATAGTTAATATGCTTAGTATTACTTGAATACTTGAGAAGGCAGCTCTTTATTTTGTTGGGAAGCTATAAATATTTAAATGGTGAATTAAAATGTGTCTGATTTTATCTAATTATATTTAGTCATATATTTGCCCTGTGGAAGAATATAATTTTCTTAGTGTTTAAATAATAGCTTGTTATGTAGTCAAATTTATCAGTAATGTTTCCCACTGACATTCTTTTGTCCAGGTACAATAAAACATGTATCATCAAATTTCTTGATTTAGTTTGAATTTTAATCCCAATCTGGTCATCTTCTTCTAAACCAATTAATTCCTCGATAGATTGCTCAAAATGTGATGCTCAAAATTAAATACAAGACTCAATGTATTTCCAGTGAAATTCACCTAGTCCTTCTTTAAAGCCATAGTACATTATTTTGTAGATGTATATTTATCTCTTTTTATATCCTTGTAATACTAGGAAATTATTGAAGACAGATATTTTATTTAATGATTTCTACATGATACTTTGAAGTAAGTTATTAAAATGTGTTAACACCTTTATATAGTATCAGATCATGGTTACATAGTAAGTCAAGATGTCAGATTGTTAAAGATAGCACATACCTCCTTGATAAAGTGGTGTAAATGTATTCCTGTCATAACCTTTATCATAGTGAGTCTGTAAATTGTTATGATACAATTTATATTTATAATATATATACACATAGCATATGCATTTATATATAATATATACTATATGTATTTATATATAATTTATATACAATTTATATTGTATGGAATTTCCTGATTATGGATATAAATAGCATTATTCTCTTAAGCCTTCCAAAAGTAAAAAGTGTGAGTCAAAAAGATAACTTTTTTCTATCAGATTCAATTCT
Organism: Solenodon paradoxus; assembly: GCA_004363575.1. Taxonomy (NCBI): domain Eukaryota; kingdom Metazoa; phylum Chordata; class Mammalia; order Eulipotyphla; family Solenodontidae; genus Solenodon; species Solenodon paradoxus. The sequence continues at coordinate 430,242 of RJWH01000046.1, forward strand.
TAGAAAACTAATACAGATTTTTATCATCGTTTTCTCTTTTTTGAATATCTCTTTAAAGACTCTCCAATGAATATGGAGAAAATATGGAAAATAACATGTTGTTTTGAAAAACAGTTTATAATACCAATACATTTAACATTACATTTAGATATATCTAATTTTGTATTGTCCATATTTTGTTCATTCCATTCATTGTTGTCATTCATTGCCAACCCAGGACCTCACACTTTAAGACTAGGTCTTGTGGCAACCTTCTTCTGAGTAACTGCCTTGCTTGTATCCTCTGATCTTTGGAATAATAAGAAATTCCTATTTGTGGCTTTTGCTCAAACTGTTGACTTAAAAGCATCTCCCTTATTTTATTTTAAATATACCCTTTTTTCTTAAGAAACTGTCTTTTTAAATTTCCTGCACCCAAAAATGATACTTGCTCAAGAATGTGGCATTTGATTACTCTGGGTTCTTTAGTCCCACTGCTTTCTTTTCTTGGTTTATCATATCAATTTTCCAGAGCAGATCCTAAATCTGTCCCTCTTGTTTAATACTAGCTATCATGACTGGGGGAATATTACTACATTTGTGTGCAAGGACCAGAGTTCCTTAATGTCATAAAATCCAAGACAGTACCAAGCCAATCAAGAACTATTCTGTAACAATCTGTTAATTTCGCTTAACTACTCATGTAGTTACTTTGGTAAATACAAGTGTTTATTAAGCCAGTATAGTAATGACACCTTTCTTTCTAGAACTTTTAATGCTAAAAACCAAAAAACAACAACAAAAAAGACATGGTGAGCAGAAACTCTCATTATTTGTGGAAATACAAAATAACAGCCACTTTGAAGGAGAGTTGGGTAGTTTCTTACAAAAATAAACTTTTTTTTATGTGATCCAACAGTTGTATTCCTTGGTAATTAGCAAATAAAGTTGAAGCTCATGTTCACACAAATGTTTATAGTATCTTTACTCAAAATTGCCAAGACTGAAAGCAACCAAGATATCCTTCAGTAGGTGAGTAGATAAATAGACCATGGTACATTCAAACAAAATAATATTATTAAACACTAAAAATAAAAGAATTGTCAGGCCTTAAAAAGACACTGAGGAGCCATATAATACATGTTACTAAATGAAAAAAGCCAATCTGTAAAATCTACTATAATTCCAGCGATATGACATTCTTGAAAAAAAAAAACAAAACAACTAAACTACTGTGTATTTAAACTACTGTGTGTATTTATCCAAATCCATAAAAACAATAGCACCAGGAGTAAGGTAAACTGTGACTATAGAGTGTTTGTGAGGTATGGAATAGAGTCCTCACTATAATTAATGAACTTCTCTGATAGGGCATAGTGATATCCAAACAGGCTGTGCATATGTGTGGTAAGGGTGTGTGTGTGTATATACATATATGTAATATATATTACATATATATAATATAAATATATTATGTATATATATATATATGTGTGTGAGAAAAACCTCTCTTTCCTCTCAATTTCACTGTGAACCAAAAACTACTCTTAAAAAGAAAAAAAACACAATGAGATATCACTTCATGTTCATGCAAATGAAAAATGGCTATACCTTAAAACACAGAAAATAAAGTATTGGTAAGAATATAGAGAAATTGGAATCCTCGTAAATTGATATTTGAGATTATTAAAGGGTCTGATAATAAAATGGTGCTGTCTAAGAGTTCCTCTAAGTTAAACATAGAGTTGCTATATGATCTAGCAATTCAACTACTAGGTATATATCCAAGAAAAAAACTTATTAAAAGCATGTACATGAAAGGTCATTATATCATTAATGCTAATAACCAAAAGGCAGAAAGAAACCCAAATATCCATTGACTTACGTGAATATACTTATGTATGGATAAATAAAATCATATATGCAGATGTTGTATAAAACCTCAATATTATATCACAGGTGTCATCCAAAACCGACTCCTATTTGGAGAGGACAGAGACCAAAGAGAGGATAGGCCCCTCCAGATTGGGAGTAGCAGTTTTAATGACAAGGGAATTGAGGAGAATTAGTCTTTTGAGGAGCAAGACAAGAGAATGTTCCATGGTGCCCTGCCATATTGCAAGTTTTATAGAGGCCTTAAATCTGTCAGAAAATGCTTAAGGGATATTATACTATTTACTGATGCTCTTTCCCAGTGATCTAGAAGGAAGGATAAGCACCTCAGGAGTAAAGCATAAAGTTGATAACAAGTAGACATATTAAACACACAGATTAAGACAGAAAAATAATACCAAGGGTCAAAATAAACTAAATATAAAAAAGATATAATTATAAAAATAAAATCAAGCTATAGACTCATTTCTGAAGACACCTTAGGATCTTACGTCTGTCACTTAGAGAGCTTGTCAAAGATTGCTTACATATGTTTTTTGCAAATACCCTGGATTAAAAAGACCAAGAATATAAGCTTCTGGCACTCTCAAATTTCTCTCAAATTTCTTGATTTTCTGATTGTAGAAGATGAGAAACTTACAATGAAAGAAGTCATATTTTTCTTTGGAATAAGTTTCTTTAGCTAAGACAGTACTTTTCAATAAGAGTAATTCCAGAGCAGTTATTTAATCTGTTTCTATCATATTTGCCTGTTTGTTTTTTTTTTTTTTAATTTTAGTATGTATGTGGGTTTATGAGTAGTTGTGGACATTTTGTTTTGCTTTGTTTTGGTTCAGTGTGTTATTTCCTCCTGGCTCTCAGTAAAGGCATGAATTCCTGTTATATTTGCTTCCTGAGAGAAATAAGACCAATAATAAAGTGAAGAGAGACATGTAGAAATGGATCCAGTAAACCAGAATATTTGGCTAAATGCAAGGTAAGAGGGCAAGTCAAATTATTTAGTTATACATTATAAGTATTTTAACACACGTTAATTACAACAACTTTTCAATAGTCCTTGAGACAATACTTTGAATATATGAACAAGATTCATTTTTATTAACAGTCTCATGTATAGGAGGTAAGTTGGCATAAATTCATATTAAAGTAATGAGAATGAGTGTAGGTCCCTGACATTCAAAAAGAGTGATTCATCTGGGCATTGAAAGTTCCTATGATAAAAGATCGTCACATTTTTCCATAGATATTCAAGTGACTAGTTATAAATAAGGCTGTCCTTTACAATACCCATTCATTCAGCATGTTATGAGTATCAACAACTGATTGACACTCATGAATTAGAAAAATAAAAATACCATAATATAAATTGGCAAAAGTATTTTTTGTTTCTCTTTTTTTCCTTTGAGCTCTGACATTGGCTCATTTAGGGATTTCAAAGTTCACAAACATCAAAACAAATAGAGAACGAAATAAACTTTTTAAAGAAGTATATAATCCCAGAGGCAATTAAATCTGGTGAATTAAAAGTATACTGTACACTGGGGATGGGATCTAATCTAATAGAGGAATTCAACAACTTGCATGCAAATATAGTAACTTCATTAATTTCTTTAACTATATAGTTGATACAAACTTATTTCTAGCTCTACATGAGATATTGATAGTCATTAAGAATATAGTTATCAATTAACTAGCAGGAAGGATGAATATGTGTTCTAATTTTATTTCAAATGAGTTCTTCCTTTCTCAATATTAGTTGGAGTTTTTCAAATATTTTTTAGTTGTATTTATTTGTATACATTGCTATTAGGAAGCACAGTACTATTTACACATATGAGAAAGTCTGTAATTTATACATATATTCAAATTACCTAAATATAACTTTATAAATAATAATGCTTAATAGGCTTGTGTTGGAGAAATGAAAATAAATTTAAAAATGCATACATGTGATTTTGTGCTCTATTTTGAATTGTTTTTCATGTTGTTCAAGATATTAGTATTTTAGCCCCATGAATGAATGTCTAAGGGTATCCCTGAAGCTTCGATGCCGAAATATGAATTTTATAAAAGACTAGGATCCAAGCCTTAAAGTAGAAAATTTCATCTAGTCAATTTCTCGCATGATTTGTATTTAGCTTACTCAGGAGGTCTTAAGTGGCACAAGAAACCACTGAAACAATAATTCCTGAGAAAAAATGTATTATGCATTATTTGTTCTGCCCTCAATAAGTGCCTTTATTCACTACAATATTTAGGAAGCCACTTTTTCTTTATACTTGCTAGCTTCTCTAATGTTGTAATGCCCTGGGGAAAGAAAAGTAGCAGACTTTTTTTAAATGTAGAAATACGTATAAAACCAGCCACATAAAAATGAGAGAAACATGTTTATACAGTCAAGGGTCTGTGGAACCGGAAACATATTTTAACAGTTTTATTGATTAAAATTAAGTAAAGCAGAAAGGATTTTCTTAGATACTTAATAAGTTTAATTGCATTGTTAAAAATGGATCATGGATGAAGTGACTTTTCAAATAAGACTCATCACAGGTTATATCAGAAATAAGAATATAATGTGAATTTGAGTATAATGTGAATCAGTTTGATATTTTCCAGTTGGCAAATTTAAAAATTTAACTAAAAAAGGAACTTTTTAATTTAAATCAATATATCCAAAGTAATACTACTGAATATTTAATCAACATAAACAAACTTTAGATGAAATAATATTTTATATTAAAATTTTGGAATTCGCTGAACTTGGAGGATTACAATGTTTGAAAATATCAGTAGTTTTCTTTAGTTATTATGGTTTTATAGTTCAGTTATTACTTTCCACAGTGGTACTGGAAAGAAGTTTGTCCTGAGGATGGAAGACAATGAGTTTACCTTACCAACACGTTTTATTAGAACTATGCTGGGATTTTCTGAAAGGCCATACTAAGTATCCACTCAAATAATTTTAGAAAGAAAGCACTTGAGAAAACAGATTTTAGGAGTAGACTGAATTAACTTTCACCTTCTCTTATTTTAAAGATTATTGACCTATAAAAATTTATTGACTGCAAGTCAAAATACACTTTGAATTTGTTGTACAAAACTGATGAGAACAAATAATCTAGTTGTAAAAAAATGAACTGACATTATATAAAATATGTGAATCAAAAAAGCCCATGAGATTTATCATGGGAGAATTATCATTAAGAAAGAATAATGACCCCTTGTCAGTTGTACGCTGTACATCTTTTACTGGTGAGTATCTTTTACTCATTAGGTAGTCATTTTTAATTGTATAGTGCTTTCTTTCACTGTGCAGAAGCTTTTTAGTTTGATACAGCCCCACTTGTTTGCTTTTGCTGTTGTTTCCCTTGTCCCTGGAATCAAGTCCTCTAAGATACTACTGAGGACAATGTTATGGAATGTATCACCTATTTTTCTTCTACATATATTATGGTTTCAGGCCTAATTTCCAAGTCTTTAATCCATTCAGAGTTAACTTGTATGTATTGCGTTAAGGAGTGATCTATATTTAGTTATTTGTATGTGACTTCAGTTTTTCCAACACTAATTGTTGAAGAGATTTTCCTTTCATCATTGTGTGCTCTTGGCTCCTTTATCATATATTAACTCTCCATATATGTATGTCTATTTCTAGGACCCCAATTTTATTCTGTTGGCCTGTGTGTCTACTTTTATTCTAATACCATACTGTTTAGTGCTTCTTATTTACAAATTAATGTAAGTTTAGATAATCATGTTCAACCAACATCAATTTTATGGCAAGACACCATGGCCACAGCCAAATTTCTCATTATCTTCCACCATGTAATTTGGCCTATCAACATGCTTTGCATTGAACCTTCAATCCTCTTCCACTCTGGTATCCTCAATTCTGTTGTCAGTGATCAAATCTTGTTGTTCATTTTCTCTGTTTGTTTCTTTATATTCCACATATGAGTGAGATCACTAATATTTACATTTCTCCTTCTAATGTACTTACATAGCATAATCCCCTAATGTTTCATCCATGTTTTCACAAATGGAAGGATTTCTTCATTTTTTAGAGTTGAGTAGTATTCCAGCATGTGTGTGTAATGAATATATATATAGTGTGTGTGTGTGTGTGTGTGTGTGTGTGTGTGTATACTCTTCTTTGACTACTCTTCTATCAGTGGATATTTAGGTTGATTCCATTTTGGGGGCATTATAAATATAAATGCTCTGGGAAGAAAATACCAAGAAGTGGATAATAGGGATAGTAGGCTCATATGGAACTGTCATTCTTAATTTTTGAGGAATCTCCATAAAGCTTTATAGTTACAATAATTTTATAGTCTGGCCAATAATGTATAGCCTCTTCTCCACATACTCATCAATACTTATTGCTTTCACTCTTTTGAATAACAGTCATTGTCACAGGTATGAGATGATAATTCATTGTTTTGATTTGTATTTCCCTAATAACAAGAAACGAGGAAAATCTTTTCATGTGCCCGTTGGTCATTTATATATCATTTTTGGTGAGATTTCTATCCAGATCCTCTGCCCTTTATTTTATTGGATTGTCTGTTTTTGCATTGTTGAGTTTTATGTATTTTTTTATATATTTTGGATATTAGCACCCTGTCAGATGATTAATATGCACATATTCTCTCCCAATCAGTAAGATGTCATTTTGATAAAGTATTTCTTTTGTGTGCAGAAGCATTTTAGTTTAATGTAGTCCCATTAGTTTATTTTTGGTTTTGTTTCCCTTGTCACCAGTCAAGTCCTCAGGGACCTCTCAATGGTCAATGCCAATGACTATATTGTATAAATCTTCTATGTGTTTTATGGTTTCCAGTCTTACATCTGAGTCTCTTGTCCATTTGAATTAATTTTTGTGTAGAGTGTTAGAGTGATCGTTTTTCTTTTTGCATGTGTCTGTCCAATTTTCGCAACATTAGTTCTTGAAAAACTTTCATTTCTCCTTTGTATGTCCATTCCTTCTTTATAATAAATTGACATTTATGCGTGATTTTATTTCTGGGGATTCAGTACTCTTCCACTGATCTGTATATCTATTTTTATTAGAGTATCATACTGTTCTGATTATTATAGCTGTGGTATATTAAAAATATGGGTTGTGAAACCTCCACTTTTCTTCTTTTTTCACATAATTGCTTTAACTATTTGGGGTCTAATGTGATTTCATACAAATTTTAATGTTATCTTTCCTATTTTTTTTGCAAAATAGCACTGGAATTTAGATGGGAATTACTGTCTTTTTAAAGAAATGAAATGCTACAGAGTAATTAAAACCTTGTCGTCATTGATTTTGTTCTCTTTTTCTCTTAAAAAATTAGCCATATTTATTTATTTTAAGTAAAGTTAGTATATTTATTTTATTTTTTATAATAATCATCAAATAATTGAATCTTACCGTGTGCCAGAAGTAACTCTAAGTATTTTATATCATCCTGTCAATTCAGTAAACTCACAATCTATTGTCTTTCTTATTATATGAGGGAACATGACTATCAGAAAGTATCTTCGGAACTCACACAACCAATAATAGCTCTACTGAAATTTTTTCACTCCACAGATTATATATAGATGAACATTGTTTTACATACTGAACACATTGTCCACAAGTGTGTACTTGTAAACTATTCATGGTACTATTTTAACTTTAAATGCTCTTTTAAATGGCAATATCCTATAAACATGCTTATCAATTTGTTTTTCACTCATTTCTGTTTTTGGTTTTTTTAACATTTGTCCATATTCACTTTTATTAATTATCAAGTGCATTTTTGATGTAGGGTAATAGTATATGTCAAATAATAATTTTGATTGAGGATACTTTTTTTAGAGAAAAGAAACCAGAATAAAAAGAAGCAGTTGCAAGACTAGTACGATCATTCAAATAAAAATAAAAAATGTATATATGGAATATAGAATTTGAAACTGAGATGCCTGAAAAGTGTTTAAAAATATAAAAATCAACAAGGATAATAGCAAGTTGCTCGGGATAGGAATGCAGGAAGGAGTCACTAATGACACTTAATCTTACCAAAGATAGGCTGGGAGTCAGAAGAAATAATGCTTTAAGGATGAATTGTGGGAATTCAAAAAAAAAAAAGGAAAAGAAATTAATATCAAATTGAAGGGATCAGGGGAAGATTTGTTTTGATTAAATTGACTTTTCAGATGGATAAGAATATTTTTTAACAAAAACTGTTGATGCTATTTTTCTAATCAATAAGGACCATTATAATTTCTTATGACTGATGGTATCAATTAAATAAAGCTTGGAAAATATGGAAGGATATACAAAACAAAATGAAAAGTCCTGGTATGCCCCTAGAGATAATCTGTGTGATATGGATATATATCTATTTGAGATATTAAAGTCAGGTTGTGAATGCATTAGTTTATAGATTTAGTATTATCAAAGATTATTGTTTTATAATATTTATAAACAATAACACATTTCTATTTTGACATTATAAACAATATTTAAATATATTTACTATGCCAATTATTAGCCAATTTCTAATTACATGTAAAATATTATCTTTTGATCTTATCAATACTGTCAAAAAGAATATTTACTTTATATATATATACACATATATACATATATATACACACACACACACACACACACACACACACTCACACAATGAGAATACAGTCGATTCCAAGGTAAAACGCACAAGAAAAGCACAGAGCTACAAATTATTTAAAGCATGTTAACCAGTCTAATTTCCCTTGAGTACAAGGATTTTGAAAATTAAGAGAGAGTTAAAATTGATAAAAACAGCTGACATAGTATCATGATGATAGGAGATGTTCTTCCCTTGGTTATAAATGTGAAAACAATTCAGCTGTTAAAATATAATAGAGTAAAATGAGCACTTACTTTAGATGATTATATAAAGTGAATAAGAATGGAGAAAGCCTGAAGGTATGAGACCAGTTAGGGGAACATTGAATAATCAAAAAATAAAAATGAAGGTTTGAACTTAGAATTCTATTTTTGAAGGAAAATTAAAAACAACTGGATCTGATTGGCATGAATGAGAGAGAAGCTTATGGTTGAATTAATGATTGATATAAGATGAAGAATGTTAAGGAAAAGTGTTTTATGCCTAGGGAACTTGGTGAATTTTGCTGTTTCAGGAGAAGAATGGTTATTTCATGAAATAAGATGAACTGTTTCTTTTGGGTGGTTATTTTCTACTACATAAGAGCAAACAGTAGATAAGCCCTATAAACTAAAGGGCATGTGAAATGCACAAAAAAAAAAATAGGTATTTACATCTGTATGATTTAAAAGGAGGCTAAAATAAAATAATGAGGAAAATGGAAATGCGTAAGTTTTCAGATGGTTAGGAGTGTAATGTTAGGAGTGTATATGATTAATGCTAAAATTAACCAATACTTCAAATTTAGAGAGTGAGTAAAGAAAGTTAAAGTAGAAATAATATGTATAGAGATAAATAAACACACATAATTCTTAGTTTTAAGATAAAGTTGTTTATTATTGATGGCAAATATGGTGAGGAGGTTATGGAAGAGGAAAGCAATTTGAGTTGTCCTTACATTCTTAGCATAATTTATATGTAGCTAAAATTTTAAATCATAGGAAGATCTTCATCAAGTAGTATAGGAAGAAACTCAGGTGAATTCATGAGATTCCTCTTAAGTAATACAAGCATATACCCAATTTAAATCCATTTGGGGAATTAACACATCAACTGATAAAGGGAAAGTATATCTATTCCATTTCTTAGTATTCCGTATTTTAGAACTTTTAGAAGAAAACTAATTGTTATAAATATGTGATGCTTTAAAATAGACATCTAAACACAAAATAGTTTTACAATACTGTCAAATCAATGCTTCTAAATTTTCTTGGCACAGTAATTTCTGCAATATTACTTTATTAAGTTAAAAATCATTCCTCAAAGAAAGTTTTCTAAATTCCAACTTTAGTTACTTTAATTATTTGAAAGATTTAAGTTTCCTCTATAATACTTTAATATTAAAATTAATTTAAATTTTTGAACTACATATTAATCATTTAAATAGAAAAGTACTGAAGAACACATTTAAAAATTATTTCCACTTACTACTAATGTGTTATTCATTATTAGTGCTATGTAGCTATAATTAAGATGTGAATCTGAACACTGAAATCAACTTGACTAAAATGGAAAATGTTTAGGATAAATGGCTGACATTTTCTGTTTCATAGCTCTTCAAATTAGCTGAAAGCACAGTATTAGGAAATTCTCTATTTAACAGATACAGTCACAATACAATATTAAATACACCTGTGCAATACAACCACTCTGGATATTGGTTTGCAGTTTCCTATAAAGTTAAACAGACATTTACAGCAATCTCAATTTTAGGTATTTACTCAAGAGATAAGAAACTATGTTCAAACAAAAATTTGCACAAAAACTTGATTCATTAACACCCAAATCTGGAAAGAACCTTCAGTGAATTAATGAATAAACAACTATGATACATGCATGTCATAATGTTTACTCAGAAATGAAAGGCACAATGTACTGATGCATGAAACACAGGTATGAATCTCAAGTACATTGTGCTGAGTGAAACTGCTAGATTCAAAAGTCTGCATTCTACGTGATTTCGTTTATACTACGTTCTTAAAAAGGAAAAACAGTAGGACACAAAAAAACATAAATAGATCAGTGATGACAGGACTTAGGGGTGGGTGTAGGAGTTAAAACAATGAGGCACAGGATAATATTTGGTGTGATGTATCTATTCTGTATCTGAATTGTGAACAATATTCTACTTAGTACATTTCTCATTTATTCCAGACATTTATATCAAAAAAGAATGAGTTTTACTAAATGTAAATTGTATAATTTGTATAAATAGAATAAAAATATAATTCTCTAAAATTATCCTATTTCATTACCAAAAATCTCCCTTTAAACAAAAAGGTGGTATGCTTAATATATGTATAATAATAAAGTATGTTTAAATGCCTTATTATTTTAGCAAACCCATTCTAATATTTTCAAAGATATCATTTTTTTTCTCAGCATGTAAAGTATTGACTACCAGTGAATACAAATTTTTGCTATGTAAAAGTAATTGCTGTTGTTTAAAAAGACACAAAACAGCAGATAGTGCAGAGCATTTACATTAAAGAGAAATGCATTTAAGTTCCAAGTCTAGCAATCACTTTGCCTTACTGAAACTCGGCTTCCTCATCTGTGGTTAAAATACTCATGTGCTTTTTTATTATAATAACTAAATGAGAAAACATTATCTAAGACCTCAATAAAATATTTTCTAAAAATCATTTTCGCTGTTCTTGAAGATGTTTTAAGGATAAGATATTGACAAAGATTACACGTTTTTTAAAGGACTCTGGAGATACAGACTAAAATAATAATTACATCAAAAAATCACTCTTGCATAGAGTTTGTTCAAATATTATCACTTACAAAACTTATTTAACTAATTGTTCTTTTATCCTTTTAGGCAAATAGAACTTAGCAACTTTTGACTTCCAGTGAATGACTATAAAATGGTCAAGAACAGAAATAACTCTTTAAGTAACTCTCCTACCAAAAGTATAAGCAAATATTTCTAATATCAATTAAATATTTTTGTGAAACTACATTTTTAGGTTCTCTATTATTGATTAGAAGAAAAAACAATAAATCTATTAAAATGTGTGCATAATTTAGTAAGCAAAATAATGTTTGCATAATTTTTCTAAATGGAATTCTATTATCCTTTCTTTAGGAGCCTCAGGTACTCTTCTCCATTCCTTTCACCAAGACAGTAAGTTTGAAAAACAGGCACAAATTCAGCATTCAGGGACTGTGTGAGTCCGTAAAGGAGGCAAGGAGCCACTGGAGGTGAAACTATAGAAAGGCTTAGAACATGCTGGTCACTGATGACCTTTTAAAGTCACTTGTCTTTATCTCTTGGAGACACTGGAGGTCGTTATATTGGAGGCATTTCAGTAAAGACTGTCTAATTTATCTGTCTATCCATCATCTAATTATACATTTATCTATTTATCACACCAGTTGCCATGCAGGGAGGTTATATTATAATAAAGTATTGTTATAAATTCAAGTGAGAGAGGTAATTCCTTTACCAGGGAGGCTTTCAATACTAATTTACCAATCCCTGAGGAGAAATTATATGAAATCAACAGATAAAGTTTTGTAATGATCTTTTTGAGTAAGTACATGATATGTGAGAGAATGTAAGATAAATAAAAAAATAGAGAAGTGTAAGGAATATAAAAATAGTCATCATTAAATACCAAATGCATATTTATGTGTTATACATATATATACTTATATATATATATATATATATATATATATATACAAAATGAAAAATAAGAAGACAAAGATACTAAGATAGATAAATTTTGGGGATAAAGGAGAGCGAAAACTACGCAGTATAAACTTCAGAATGAGTATCACATCAGGAAACCTGCTTTCCATAATTAAAATTGGCTGATACTCTTGCCTGCTAATATGACTCCAGTCAGATCCAGCTGTCAAATAGCACAACTCCCATCAGTGTTGCAAAATTCATGGGTCATTAGGTCAATCCAAAATGGTTTTGTGGATTATTCTGAGAATATAGAAAGTTACCAGAAAACAGTTGCAAAATATTCCCTAAAGATTTCCAGAGTGAATTTTGCAAAAACTTTTGAATCTTTGTAAAAATATACTGAGGCATGTTCTGTGATGTTTCTGAAAAGTTTGAACCCCTTGAGACATGTAGGAATTGCTAACAAGCTCTTACCTGTCCCCACTGAACTATATCATTTTTTAGAAGGACCAATTTGTTGCATCCCTGGGCAATGTTCTCTACACAAATATCTCCATTTTATGTTCCTTTTCTAATTTGTCTCAGCATAGTCTGTGAACTGTTGAAGTTCTCTGACTTCCATCAGGTAGAAATAGGCAAGTCAAGAAATTATATGCAGCAAATGATTTTCCTATTTCTTTAAATCTGTTATTCTGTTTCAGGAAGCTTTCTAGCAAAGAGTGAAAGCCATTTCAAAATGTTATACTGTACAACTGTATTGTTTATGGTTAATCGAGAGATTTTAATTAAATTGTCTACTATTTGCAGTGTATTTTAATTGTATGTAAGCTATACATTATTTCAGTAACTTTTCTATTTTTTTAAATAAACTCTTGGATTAAAGGAAAATAGAATCCATAGTTAATGAGTCCTAAAAATTGAAGATAATGAAAGTATTCTATATCAGAATATCTGAAAATCTTCATGAAGTTGCCTAATGAAATTTTAATCTTAAATCCTATTATCAATAAAAATTAAAACTATAAGTGAATGAAATTCCCAGCTCAAGAAAGGATAGAAAAGAAAGTGAAAAATAACAAACAAGAAAAGAAAGAATGAAGGTAAAACAAAAATCAGCAACATAGAAATTTGGACCACGCTAATAATTACTAAATAATAATATTTGGGAGAAAATTCACAAATGAACATTTATTAGATAACTTAAAGAAAACATAACAAAAGGGGAAGGTACTTTTTGAAATGGAATACTTTTCTTAAAATCCTGAGATCTCTCTGCAGTATATTTGAAAGATGGAATGGTAATTTTATAGGAAAATATGATTTGTAAAAATTTGCCCTAATATAGATCAAAAACCTATATAAGTCACTTTCCATATAAGGAAAGAAATATTTGCAAGGAAAATTCTTTACAATAAATCATTAACCCCAATTTATTTTAAAGGAAAATTCTACCAAAATTGCAGTCTTGATAGTCCAAATGCTTTTAAAGCTTTTTCATCTCATAGAAAAAAAAAAAATATTCTAGTATATAACATATAGACTATAATATAGCATTACAATATACATTTTTATTAAGTAAATATAACCTTTATACCTAAAAGTGATCAGATAGCTTAAAATTAAACTTCCAGGCAAATCTCATTTATTACTGCTGAATCAAAATTTCTAAAAGTAGCGAACAGAATACACCACCTGATATGCCAGCTATTTTGGTAAACTAATATCTCTCCCAAGGATTTTTGTTTTTTTTTTGGACTTCAGCAGCAGGGATTATAACAGATTAATGGAAAGAAGAAGACATCATCTCTGAATGTCATAAAGCAAGTTATAGGACCAGGATAACACTATGCCTAAAAGCAGAACTAGTCATTAATTTTATAAAAAAAAGACCTTAGGATACGTTTTTGATATAGCTACTCCTACATGTAAAACTAATTTTTTTAAGAAGCACACATTTTTTAAATATTTAAATAATTAAAGATGAAAATTTTGTCTCAGCTTTCTGTATTTTTTAACCATAATTTTAAGGTAGATCTGAATGTCAAACATTCTATAAAGATCATTTCTAGGTGTATAAAAATTTCAGTAACTTCAGGAATATTTTCCCAAAACTGTAAAAGAATACAATGTAATTCTAGCATACTAATTCCATTTCATTTTGACATACTAGAATTTGTGCATAAATATACTTTTTTAGCCTTTTGCTCATAGTGTTCTGATTACTAATCTCTTTTGTTTTTCTATATGTTCTTCATTATTATTAATGTATGCACAATAGTTTACAATATTAGCATCTAGTGATTTAACACTTTCATATCAGATTATAATTTTTAAAAATATTTAAATCAGTTCACAAGTAACGTATTTACTTTTATTTCGGTTAAATCATTTCTTTGCAAAATATAAAAGGAATAGTGATCATTATTTGAATTATTAATATTATAAATATAGGTTATTTTATCAAGAAAAAGCACTTATGATTTTTATCTAGTGCCATTTTGATTTACAAATATATATTTTGTAAGTCATTCTTATAAAGAATATGAATGTTAACTGTATTATAATATTTCTTAAATTGTATACTTTTAAATTTTTTCTAAATAGTCAGCATAAAGAAATATCTCAAGGTAGTGTACATTTGCATTTTTGATTGTTTTACTGTTGATACTTCATATCATTTTGGAGATTTATTTTTTAATTATTTTGGGTAGGAAAATTAAATACTACATTGCATTCATCAAAAGACCTAATTGCATTCATCTAAAATCAGATGTATTTTCCAGACTAATGAATTATTAAAACAAAATATTGAATAGGCAAAAATTATCTTCAATACTATTTTAATTTTGTTTCTGTACATTTATTGAGTTTTTGCTTCTTAGCTGTAGAGCATAAATGTCTCTTATCTTATCAAAGGAATGTATGTCTCTGTGGGATTAGATTCATCAAAGAATGTGACATTTTAATGAGTATGACATCCAAGCCCTTATAAGCCTGATTTTTAACAGATCAAGTTAAATTAAATAACAGACAGGTACCGTATGCTAAGCTCCCTAGGAGAAATGGCAGAATACTTACTGTTCTTATTATAATGCTTTCTTATGTTCATTGTAATAAGAAGGAAGAGGAAACGAGCAATCATTATGAACAAAGAAAAATGTACAGCAGAGAATGTTATTAGATTTACCTAAACCTATTCTCTCGTATTCATCTAATTTAAGCATTTATGAAGGACTAGTATGACCAGAATATAATAAAATACATAGAATATAAAAATCTCTTGGTCTTATGCCTCCAATGCTATTAACTCATTACTGCCAGAGTTATCTTGTAATACAGAAATCTGCTTTAAAAAATGCACGTGATCTTTATCTGTCTTTAAGTAAACTTACCTGTCTTGGTTAATATGAATGTCTCCCTGGCCTTCCTTCTGTACAAAAACTTTAATTGTACACATCCTAACAAAAACGCCTAGTCATGGATATTGAAACCAAAAATAATACATTGGTGCCTCGTATCAACACAATATTTTAGCATATGCTAAATTTTCTAAACAGCTCAACAAGAATAAGAAATGGAATTAGTAGCCTAAGTATACTGTAAACTAAAAAAAAAGTATTTAAATGAATACCAGATTTTTAGAATAAACAGAGTGACTGAATGCAGATTAAACCTTCTCAGGTTATACAAAAGAGCATAGAGAAGGTTAGATAAAGAGATTTAGTTCAGTCTTACTGAGAATTCCAACCTGGGCAGCAGCTCCCAGCGAGTTCTGATAACTGCATCCATTTTACAGAATTAATTTAGAGTTTATATGTTTTTCAAGGTGGACTGCAGGTGAAAAGAGTGTATTAATCCTTCTTAAATGTGGCTACTGGTTATTTTCTAACGTTCTAGGTTAAAGATAAGGTATAGGAGAGCCCGTTCTATTCCTTAAAGGAATTCAGTAACTCTATAATCCTTGTAATCTACGTGTGGAAAGAAGTAAACTATGGTTATTAAATCTTTATCCTAAAGAATGTCCCTGCAGACCTACCTATGGATCAGGTCATGCCTGGTCACACAGCCATGCCTTTAAGTGTTCTCTTTCAGCAACCGCAACGTGACACCAGGGCTGTGTATTCTGCTGCATTGAATCCTTCGAGCAGACTACTACATGGCATCTTCACAGCAAGATCAAGTTTGTTTTGTTTACTCACTCTGAGCTCTGTAGCAATTCCCAGTGCCACCAAAGCTGTTTGATTTCTGCTTTTCATTCACAACTCCGCAACACGCCAAACCTCCCTTCCTTCTCTGAATAGGTCATGTCTCAAGTCATTGCCTTTTGCAGATTCTTCTTCTTGGGATACCCATTCCCATCTGTATTAGTTTTCTATTGCTGCTCTAACAAACTACCAAAAATGTAGTGGCTTAAAACAAAAGTAACTGAAAATTCTGCAGGAGACTACAATGGTTTAGCAGAGCTCATATAGCACTGATATCTCAGAAAACTGCTTCCTTGGACTTCTCCTTTCTTTCTTTTTTTTTTTTTGCCCTCCTGTGTCCCATAGAAGTACTCTTCCCTTTGCCCCACACCTAAGATGTGACATTCTTGCCTGACAAGTATTGTGAAAACGGAAATCTAGTAATAATGATTCTGTACAAAATACTAATCTATTATTTCAGAGGAGTTAATTTCAAAAGGAAAAATTGGATCAAACTTGGGAAAAAATATAAATACAGATCCTATTGGTAAAATCTAAGCTTGAGAAACTATGCAGCATACAAGTAGGAAGAGCCAGCTGATGGTGTGAAGTTTATCCCAGTGCTGCAAAGATCTCTCATGAACGTATTGTTCTTGCAAAACAGTTTCAACTACCAATGGGAAAACATTGTTTAGAATTCCCTGCAGGTCTTCTAGATGATAATGAAAGTCCAGAGCAGTGTTATTTGGAAGCCTGAGGAAGAAGCTGCCTATCAAGGTGCTGTTACTGAATGTTCATCAGCTATATGTATGGATTCAGGTTGTCAGACTGTATCACCCACTTACTGACAGTACCTATTAATGAAAATGATGCTGAAAATGTGTAACCTAAGCCAAAGACAGAAGATGAAATATTTGTAGAAGTAATTTTTTTTTAACCAAAGAATAGCCTGCTGAAGAGAGTTGATGCTCTGGGAGCCGAGGAGCATCTGACAGTAGAGGACTGTTCCTATGCTATAGTGCTGAAACACTCAGACAGGAAGCCATTTGAGTTATAATTCGTGAGATTTTAAGACCAAAAGATAATCTCTGTGTTTTTGTATTGAGACTGTAGTTCTCCTTCACTGACTTTGTTTTACCTTATTTCAATGTACATTTTAAGTAAGACTTCTTATAAAATAAAAGCAACACAGAAGGCAAAACCAAGTAACACACACACACACACACACACACACACACACACACACAGAGTAGTAGTAAATAATGATATAACCTCAGTATCAATCTATAAGAAGCCAAAAAAGGTGAGATGATGTTTAAGAAGTTCTTTGTCTTATCTGGTTCACTGATAAGCTAGTGTTGAGGAAGCAGCAGGTATGGAAGCGAGGTTGGATATCAGTAGATAGCCCCACAAACTCTGAAATCAAAAGGAAGCTATGGATATTACAGACACCTGTGCATTTCTGGGATTTTTTTCCTAAAACAAAGTTGATGAATAACAGAAACAGGGTCCTATCATCTTTTTGGAGTGTAGGAAAGACACCCAGAAACCCAGTTAGACGACAGAGAGAGATTCTGCAGTTCAAGAAAAGGGAAGAATTCAACTAGCCATTTTCTGGAGGTAAACATACAGTCCATCCTCATATGTATGAATGTTGTAAGGCAGTGATTTTCCTCGATGTATGCAATAATCTCAAAAAACATTTACCTGTAACAGGGAGATTCAATTGACAGCTTTGAGAAAGACCCTAATTCTATTTATTAATGGCATCTGGGATTAGAATTTTGATTTAACATGCCTTTCTACTGATGCATTCATTCAACACAATGCTTACAAGTTTACCAGGCTTAATAATTATTGACTATCAGACTCCATTTCTGAACAATTAAATCTCACCTATGAGCACATTTGACAACTTCAATGTAGTTAATATTTCCTAAAATCAGCTATAAATCAGAGTAATCATCCACTGTTATTTAACTTCTAGTGTCAAATTCTGACTCCTGAGGGGATATTGGACCTGTTAAAGTTTCCTAGACAACAACCGAAATATAGCCCAACAAAAGGAGGCTCTGTTAAGATTCTTCCTTTAGTCAAAACTGGTGCTTTATCACATGCAGTGCCAACACCTGTTAGTACCACCATTCCTGACCTGTGGTCACATTCCCTGGCTCAACATTATAATTCCTACAGGCTTTTTATTTTTCTAAGGAAAAAGCACACATGTAACCTAGGGATAAGTTCATTCTCAATGAACAGTTGATCAAGGTAATGATTGAACAGCCTAGAAAAAATAAAACTCTAGAATCAAATGTTCCTCTTTGCAGGTAAATAGGTTTCTCTTAAAGTGTGATTGAGGAAATGTATGGTCTGACAAGCTCAAATGGAATTTTGAATCTAAAGCAAAATAGGACATTTATAAATTGCAGTGTCTGCTCACACACATAAAAAGTATTACTCCCATACAAAACAAATATTTCATGTATTACTTCACTAGTTTAAATCAGTGGCCTATTCATTAAGACCGCTGAATAATATAAAGAGATTAATGATTTTATGTCATTAAGCAGACTATATAAAAATTTTAGTAACTTTTTGAAATACCCTTGAAATGATTTTCTTCTTTTGATATGGTTTAAATACAGGAGTAACAGACTACAGGATGAGATGATTCAACATATTTTTGCAGATGCTCCGAGCAATAAGTTAGTAAGTTAAATATGCTCTAATTGCCAAGTTCAAAACATGACATCAGAGTATTAAACATGTGACTATCTTTTACCATGGCAGTTCCTTTGAATATAGTATTTCTTAAATCTGTTATTCTCCACTATTTTTTATGCCTCGAAGAACAAAGACATCATGCTTTTAAAATATAATTATTTCTCTTACTTTAATATGTATTTCTTGTTTTTTATTTAATGGTTAGATACAATTATTAAAGTATATTCTATGTTTCAATTACTAAAAACAATTATATAAAATTAATTTTTATAGTATGCCTAAAGTTTTTCACAATCTGTATCCAACTCCTTTGAATAATTTTTCAATTCTTAATCAACATTGTCTGTTTTTCCCCATAATATTATTTTCTTAAGAAAGTTGTTGGCTTAATATTTCTAAAAGATTGAATTATACACTGTGAAATGTCTTAGAAATTAAAATCAAGGTGGAGGAGGAAGAAAAACAATAAAAGGAGCGAATAGCTGCAAAATGCTGAAGACAAGAGTAGTAATCTAGAAGATTAGAGCCAGACAATCCCCCCTAATATAAATGTAACATTACAAATTACAAATGTAAGGAATATGTTTGAAAAAGGATAGGGAAAATGGAGGATATATCAAAAATCCTGTCATTCATCAAATAGGAGTGACAAAAAAAAATGAAAGTAAAAACAGTAGCTGCAAGAAATAGAATGTTTACTAATTCTAAAGAGAGAAAATTATCAGACTAAAAGGACCAATGAATAGCTGGCAGAGTTGATAGCTATCAAGGCACTTATTAATATAATTTTAGTACCAAGATTAAAATTTTTAAAAATGAAAAGCTGATCTATAAAATTAGAATAGAAATATGTTTTATAGAAATTAAAATCATAGCTATGGCAGCAGATCAATGCTTACAAAAGTTTTTGGAAAAATTAACTTGATTATATAATTCTATACCAATAACTTAATGGACTAATGAGATAACAATATTTCAGATTATCAAAGGCAAAGTTTATTAACCATCTGTATACTTGAAAAACCATAGTTGAGGAACTTCAATGCAACAAAATGAATTTAAGAAAACTTAAAAGATAAAATTGTAAAGAGAATAAACAGAATAAATAACTTTGCAATGAATTCCAAGTAACTGCTAATAATTCTTAAAAATTAACAGCAAAAGTTCTTAAAATTTCCAATAATTCTGTGGATGTGGTCATCTAACTAGTTCTCCCTTTGATCTATTAGTATGGTTAGAGATATTGACAGTATTTTCGTTTCTTAATATTGTCAACTTATTTTCTTATTTGGTCAAGTGAGTTTGATATAAAGCTATGAATTTTCCATTGGCTAGTTTACATTTATACCTTGACTATGTGAATTCTGTGATGTAATTATTTTTTCATCATTGTTTTTTTCCAGGTATTTTGATAAGTCAATTTTTAGGTCCCTTTTAAATCTCCAGGATACTTTAACAGGAAAATTGATTTTTAGGAAATTGTGTCTTATTTGTGTTTATGATTGATATGGATATAGCCCATCAAATAGTATCATTTTATTTATAATTTTAATGATCCTTTATTCTCTCATTGTTTTTCTTTCAAAAATAATCTAGACTCCTTTTATTTTTCTTCTCATTCATGTAATTTAGAAGATTTTACTCTTTCAGATTAGTTTCAGTTTTATATTATATTGTTTATAATCATTGCATTTAGTATTAGTTCTAATTTTTAAGATTCATTTCATTACCATTGGAGATATTTAGAACTTGTTAGGATGAATTTATTAGTAAGGCAGTATCATTTTCATTTGTTTCTTAGTGAATGACTTAAGTATGATGCATAATTAAAATATTTGAATATTGAGCACCCATCACTCAAGAATAAGACCTCTTCACATTATATGTTTTTTAAATGTTTTTCTCTCCCCTTTCTCTAAAGAGCAAATATTTAATGTCAAGTACTACATTTGCCTTAGTTTATAGAGAATGTAATTTGAGTCAGTGTATAGCTCCTGTAGAAAATTTAACATGCATAAGCAGAAAAATCACAAAAGCAATTTTAAAATATATGTACAAATGTGAGATGGTGTTATATACATAAACATAATTTGGGTAGGAAGAAGAATCTTATATCTATTCATCATATTTTAAAAGTAAAATTATGCTCTGAGTACTCAAAATGCATGACAGATTTTGAAAATTTTATTCGTAATGGCTTTTGGTGAACTATATCTGATATTTAGTTAATACAGTCTAAATAATACTTTAAAACAATGTCATCCATTGAATTGTAATATCAATTATTATTTTTTGACTATGGCTATTCCAATGCAGTTAATATACTTTTGGGGGAGAGATATCTGTTATAAAATTCCTGTCACTGAGTAGTAAATTTATGGCATAATTATCATCTTATCTTCCTTGAATATATTGGTTGTTTCTTATGCAGTTTTTTCCACTTAGTTTTTATTTTTTAGAAGTTTAATGTCATTGACCTGGATTTAGTTTATTTGAGAAAATGTTTTGCAGTTGTTTTCAAATATCTGATTTCATTTACTTTTTAAAAATGTTTCCTTCCTTGGAATTAGTTGTTCACTACTGATTCTAACCTGGTTACTCATTTCCTAAGTTTTTATTTGATTGACATCCCTGATTATTCCTCTCTGAATTAGGGAGAAAAAGAAAATCTGTCTTAGTACCACCATTAACATACATGATCCTAGTCTCTTGGACCATGTCTGTACTGCAGTCACAAAGTGTCCAGAGTATATGATCACTCATGTACCATCAGCTTTATTTAGACAAAAATTAACTGGCATTATACTTTCCTTGATTAAAAAAATGTATTTTCTGAAAAAAAATGCTGATATCTTTTATTTCATTTGTATTTTAAGACAGTATCACCACAAGAAACCATAGTGCTAATAATAAAACCTTTATTTGCCTTCGTTTATATTTTACTCTTAATATTCAGAAATATTGAAAATCCACAAAACCTATAATAATAATAATAATCTCATTTTTTATTTTAACAGTATAATATTATAAAAAGACAAAGGGAAATAAATACAACAAAGGAAAAAATTGTTACTAGCCAAATGTAAGTAATATATCAACAGGAGCCTTGTACATGGAAAGTAGTTGGAAAAGTTTGCCAATGACAGATCCAATCTATAGAACTTGGACTGTGGCCATCTTTCATTTGCTTATTTGCTATCCCTATTGAAGAGTCTATTCAAATCCTGACAAAGTGTTTTGTTAATACTTTATGTATAAGACTTCCATCATACCTGTTTTAACAGTGTCTCCTTTTCGTCTGTGACTTGTCTTTTAATTTTATCAGGTACTTTGAAAGAGCTGAAGATTTAATTTTGATGTGTCCAGTATTTCTTTTCTTTTTGAATTTTGCTTTTTCAGTTGTAGCTAAGAAATCTTTGCCTAAGTCAAGGTCACATTTTTTTTCTATCTATACTTATAAAAGATTTGTAGTTGTATGTTCATACTTAGGTTTATGATCCATTTTCTGCTAATTTTTCTGTGAAGTGAAGAATTATTCGAAGTTCACTTTTTTAATATGATGTCAAGTTGTTCCAGAACAATTTGTTGAATAGTCTATACTTTCTCCATTCAATTTACTTCACAGCTTCTTCAAAAATCAATTGACAATATATGTAGTAGTATCTTTCCAGACTATGATTTCTGTTTTATTGAATGTTGTACCCTTCCTTTAGTCAATATCTCATTATCTTGTTTATATTAGCTTATGGCAAGCTTGAATTAAGTAATAGGAGTCCCTAAAATATTTTTGCCTGTTTAAAATTTTTGTTGACTACTTTAGTTCCCCTGCTTTTCTAAATAAATGTTGGAATCAGCTTGTATTATTGTAAGAAAGAAAGAAAGAAAGAAAGAAAGAAAGAAAGAAAGAAAGAAAGAAAAAGAAAGAAAGAAAAAAGAAAGAAAAAATAAATAAATAAAAAGTCTGGGATTTTGGTTATGATTAAAACTGATGAATTTATTTGGGAAATTGACATTGATAATTTAAATCTATGAAAAAGTTCTATTACTGTATTTATGTGTGTGTGTATATATATATATATATATATATATATATATATACACGTGTATGTTTTCTTTTATTTTTCTCATCAGTTGTTTATATATGTTTGGCATAAAATCTTCACATTTTTGTTCAACTCTGTCTAAGTATTTCATGTTTTATGCTACTGTTATTTCCTTATTTTTATTTTATTTTACTGTCAACAGAATTGTAGAAGCACAAAACAAGTTCTGGTTTCAATTATTTTATATATAGTATTTATACTTGTTTTTTATTTTGTTTTTCTTCTTATTTTATTGGTTTCAACTGGGATCTTCTGTTAGGTTGTATTTTTTGTTAATAAAACAAGTCTTGATTTATTGTGCCGTGGTTTGTTGGTTTTTTTTTTTTTTTTGGTTTTTTTTGAGTACACAACTAACTTCAAATAGTTCTAGCATTACATTGTGCTTATTTTGGAAGCTAGAATGCTGGAGGATTTAACTCAGTGACCGTGGTCCTCCCTCAGGTTGTGACCATCCCTACATGCCTGTGCTTCATAGAACAGTATCCATGCTCTCACCTCTTTCTCAATACACAAATTATTTTGCTAGTGTTAGTTTTTTTTAGCCTGACATGGGTAACAAGTTTGGAGATCTCTGTTAAGCAGATACAATTTCAGTTTAAGGTAAATCTAAGCAATAAATCACATTTCACATTAAAGAAAACAGTAATTGAAATCAGTTCTTATTTTCTTCCCATTTCTATTTATTATTTAATATTTCTGAGTACAGAGGGTCAAGAGAGTCAGTTTAACTTATTAAACTCATCTCTTTGCACTTTCCTGCTCTTCCAGAAATTAGAAAAAAAAAAAAAATCACCAAGACATTAATCTCAAGGAGACAGAGAGCATCAACCTTGAAGTAGCATTCTTTGTGTTATGAAAATTCAGTGCTGGCAGACGTAGTAAGATAGTGACGTAAATGGGGGCTAAGATCTCACTACTGTGGATGAATATGTTGATGAATACATGGAAGAGATGAAAATCTAGTAAATTGTCAATGGTAATATTGATTTTTTCATTCTGTTAGTTTCCTGGTGATATAGTACTGCAACATAATCTTCAGCATTCTGACGCTTTGAAAAATAGGTATAATATGGGAAAGAAAATTTTACAACTTTACAAAGTATTGAAATTGAAACTGAAAACATTTTAATTTAAAAATTCTATCATCTCAACTAATTTTGAACAAAAACTTTTGACAACATAAATGCTTGAAAACAATATTGCATTATTTAAAAAGGGGAACTTAGAGCTTTCTTGTAAATACAATCAGAAATTTATACCTCTAAAAATAAATTGCTTAGTAATTTTAACTGGTAGAACATTTTTTTGTAACTACACTTGACTATTTTCTATTTATGGAGTTGTTTTAAAAATGAACCCAAATCCTGAACAATGAAAAATGGAGTTTTTTTAATAAAGCATGCAAAAAAAAATGCAAATTTATAGTAAAAGGATTAGAGAGCACTAAAAGATATATACTTATATAGTATATATATATATATAGGAAAAATAAAAAAATTTGATTTAAAAAAGAATTAATGGTCATATAAGGAATATCATATTGCTGTAATAAAATATTTTTAATGAAACACATTAAAATGTTACTTGTTCTTATAACTATTTAGCAAATATTACACAGATGGTACTGCCAAGTTAGAGGTTTTCAGATGTCTAATATATTTCATTTTTGTAATACTTGTGAAATGGATATTAACATTTTGTTTTGAGCACATTCATGTCTATACAAAGGCTGTACTTTGCCTTCACACACACTCTCTCACATAGATAATCACACCATGCTATGCATATATGCATGCATAAAGACTTTATAGTAGAGGTTTTACTTTAGTGCTCACATACATGTGATTCACTATCATTATTTTGAAGCAATTATCAAATATTTCATTACAATAACCAGAAAACCTAAGTCACAAAGAAACTGTAACAACTTGAAATAATTGGAGGAGCAAATAGAGCTACAAATAAATAAATTGCAAGGATTTTAGTCTTTTCCATAAATATGAAAATATTGGCTGAAATATCAAACTCTTTTCTAGCTTTAATAAATGACCATTTTCCAGCAAGTAACCATGATGTAGATTGGACATTTTATAAATAAAGAGTTTTAAGAAAGCAGAATAGAATGAGACTGTATCTCTGAGAAAGTTTCAGTCAGGCTCTGGGGACCTTAGAACAGGGACTGCCCATTAAAGGAATTCTGCTTTGGATTTGAATATCCCAGATGTCATACCTAAATCTCCTGGAAGTCATTTGGAAAGTGTTTGAGAGAGGAACACCTCCGTAACTGCCGTGGTGAACACCAAAGTTACAGCTACTGCAGGGTGTCTGCTGATACTCTCTTCACAGAGGTTCATTTGGTGGGAGACCTGAGAAACAGGTCCCTGTGTTTGCCATTGGAAATAAAAAGAAAATGCTAGAAAAGCAACAATATAATTGTCTTTAAAAAGCAAAGTTGTTGCTCTAATTATTGTTGATGTAAGCCAAAAAAAAAAAAGGACTAGCATTAGTGCATTGTTACTTTATAAAGCAATTCATGAGGCAAAGCCTTATTTATTTAGAACTTAAAGTGTGTTCATAGAGATATTAGTAAATTTATCTACTATACAACTAGAAGATAGAATTTCTAGTCTTTTAATAGAATTCAAAATGCAATTTTAAATGTTTCTAGGGATTTATAATCTGCTAAAAGTCAAACATTCTAAAACTTTGAGAATAATTCTATTGTAGTATCAGATATATGGAAGTATCATATTCTTTGGATAGTAATGCAAGAGAAAAATATTGAGGAGTAGTTCATTATGACCGATGAATAAAATGTAAATCTCAAATAGAAGATACATATTTTCCAAGCCTGAGATTTATTGTTTTATGATATAAAAATCATAAACAATTACATTAATGGTGCTGAAATTTTTTAAAGTATTAGCAAGATAAGCTCTTTTATAAATCAGCAGAATAGCAGTTTGAAAGAGTTCTTTTAATCTCTGCATTTTACACTAAATCTTGAGAGGAAAAGAAATTCAAGACTACTGTGGCTTAACAAAATAATGCCCTTCAAAAATATTCATAGTAAATCATCTGTAAAAAGAAGTAATTTTACATATGTAAAAATTAAAAAGCAGGACATTGTTTATCAGAGGAAATAAAATATATAGAGAAGTAATTAAATTATGGTAAAGCTTTGCCATGTATAGTTGCATTTTATTTTAACAATTTAATGTTTTAATAGACTAACAATATAGGAAATTCTTACAATTTTTGAATAATGATAGCTTTCAATTTTGATCACATATTTTGCTTCAGGCACTGTGATGAATATTTTATAAACATCTCATTTTAATCATCACAACGATTAAATGGTGTGATCAGTATTAGTATCATGTTACATACAAAGAAATCAGTGCTTAGAGATATTAGTATAAGAATATTCTGTTAAATAGTCAAGAGAAGATTTTGACTAAGATTCATTTGACTTCAGCACACTCTGGTAGAGCAGCATTTAGGTCAATCACCTTCAGTGCACACAGGCACATACTCCTGGACTTGAATCCTGAGGTGTGGTATGGTGGGGGGCAGGCAACCAGTTTGAACAACTAAAATGGAAATAAAATAAGAATTCTTATTCCTCTCTCTTCCTGCCTGTCTGCCTGTAAGCCTTCATTCCTGCCTTCATCTAACCTTTAAAAAAAAATTGACTTTAATCTTATACTCTTAAATATTGCTTTATATTATTTTAAAGAAAGGGATATGTTTTATATATCATATATATGCATATATATGTATATGTCTGTGTAGTGTGTATGTTTTATAACGTGGTGGAATACTGAAAGATACTGGGTCATCACAATTTCTTCTTTTTCTCCTGTAAACACATGCCATAAATTTTATATAATGATCATAATTTTATCTATAATTAGGACAACAAAATACACATTCATGGAAATAGTATCAAGATCTTCCAGATGATTAGCATCATACTAAGGAGTAATCAATCCTCCTTCATTTAGGGGGGATCTGTATTTGTGCTCAGTTATGAAAGAGAGAAGAAATATCCTGTGCCTCCCCCACCATCTCTAACCTTTTCAATGTCATTATTTTCTAATGAGTTTTTTTGCTAGAATCAAAACTGCAGGCCGATAGAGAAGTTCAGAGGTACAATTCTTGTGGGGCTGTCTACTTTTGTGAACATACAGATATTTAAATAGAGAGTGTGCAGATCTTTAAAATAATGCCTTGAATGCTTTGGCTCTTGGGAGAAATCAGTTCTCACTAACCATCTCTGTGCTCTTCAAAAGTTTCTTGAAGAACTTACTCTGGTCTTATCTCAAAATAAATCAACTCATCCTTTGTCCACTAGAAGCCCCCAGTTGTTTGTGCACTTTGGTTTTCACAATTATGAGTCCGGAACCAAACTTTGGTTCAGCCCAAGGACAAGGAATACTTTTAAATTTTTCTGAGGGAATCCCTACTTCCTTTACCAGGTTTACAATTATGGGATAGTACCTTTTGTTTCCCCATAAAGAGAGGGTTGGGGACCTGATAAAGCTAACAAGCTTCTCCAAGTAATATTTCTTGTTTTTTTTCTCATTTTATCTGATTCCTTCTTGAATCTGTGCTATTACTCTGGGCTCCATGTGGCATAACAATCTCTGTAAGACTTTGTAACTTTTCACACAAAAGTGGAGTGTTCAATTGAAGCTTATTTTAGCATTGTAACATGTATGATATTGAAAACATAAAAATGAGGAGGAAATACTACATTCCAACATTTTGTTTCATTTACAGTAAGTGTCAATCATGGAATAAACATAATTCCATGATCTTACAATTTGGAATCCTAGAAGAATAATTTGAATTTTTCTGAAGGTAGATCACAGTTTTTAAACATCTGAACAACTTTCAGACAAACTTCTTTTTGAAGTATAATTCTCCCATGTTTTAATTTTTATGTCTATTGGCATTCGTGCGCCTTGACCCAAATTAATTTAAAAAACATATCATCATTAACCTCCAACAGTCAAGACTCATTGATTAAACCACTCTTTCTAATTTTATGATGTATTCGGTTAACTCAAAAAATGTGATTCATAGAGACTGTGATATCATGTATACAATAGTTCAACTTACCACTAAAGCATGATTGCCTTAATCAAGAATAATTTTCATCAGGAAGACCACACTCCAAGCACAGCTTCTATGAACCTCAGTAGTCTTTATATTGATCTATGCCAGTGATTCTTTTCAATTCTAGTTTTATTGGTGAAATAGATGATTTATTGACTAACAAATATTAGGAATTAGGTCTCTTTGAAGAAATGTGTATATTCAACATATGTTAACTGGCTAAGATACTTTAGATACCCTTTATTCCTTCATATTCTTTCAGCATTAATGAGTCTGAGAATCCAGTTGGCCTTGTATGTGTCTGATGTATTCAGGCACTAATCATCTGATTTGTTTGTTAAAGAACAGTCCGAAGAGTTTTGGTTTCCAAAACATTCCTCTGAAATATGGTCCTATTTGCTTTTGGTACTCTTTCATGAAACAAAGTACTTTGAAAATAGTCAAATCAAAATTCCCTAAACCAATGGAATAGGAATCTGAAGTGTTTTATTTTTTCCTGCTTTTAAATGCATGTGTGACAAAACTGAACAAGACCATTTACTTTCTTAATACCTTTCAACTTTTTAGATACTCTCTAGTTACCACTTTCCTCCAACTCTTAGAGATCTACCAAAAGGCTGGTTCAAAACAGCAGTGGGCATACCCCTCTGGCCAGGAAGCTAAGGAAGGTACAGGCCAAATAAAGCCACAAACCTGAGTTTGATACCCAGCGCTGAATGAAATTATAAAAAGAAAAGAAAGAAACAAAACAGCAATGGGAGGAAAGACTGAGGGAGTTGTAAGGAGTATCTGAGTATCCTCAGAGAACTGTCATTTTAATTTAGCATTAGAAATCAGATTTTGTCTGGTTTACTGGAATAATGAGTAAAAAATCAACATGTAGAATTGTTCTAGGTAAAATAATTTGGAGTATGTTATATTCTAGAAACTGTATCATGACTTAAAATGTAAGGATTTTAGGACAGAAGTATAAGCAGGAAGAGGATTATAAAGGATTTTTTTATGCCTCTTTATAATAAAATATAATTTATTTCCATTTTTTAGCTTTTTAACTTTTTAGCCACAACTTACAGAAAATACTATTTTTATTGTATGATGAACAGTAAACAAAATTTATTATACACACAAAATAAAATTAAAAAGCTAAAATATTTTTATTTCACAGGTTTCTATATGCTCTAATATTTTGTCTTTTCTATATAAACACCTCAATTTTATTTTATTGAAATGCTGATATTAAAACCAATGATTTTTTTTTCTTAAGACACAGCTGAGCCGTAATTCACAATTTGACAAACAGTTCTCTAGAGTACTTCATGAGTGCAGCTTCATAGATGGCCAATCAGTGCAATCAAGAAGAATGATCCAGCAGTTGGTGGGCGGCACATGAGCCGTGTCGTGGGGGTCTGCTCTTGTCCTTGTACTTTGCTCTTGCACATGCTGAACGGAGAACATGTTAACTAGCAAGTAACTTTCATGCTGCTTGAGAGAATGTGGAAGAAAGGAGAATTTTAGTACCTTTCAGAGCACATTTTTCCTCTTTTATAAACAAAATGTACCACATTTCATTTACATTTGGTCACTCAAATTATGTTACCAGTCATACATACTGCCCAATGGAAATATTACATATGCAATTTGAATTGTAGTAGACACAGTTAAACAAAAAGAAACAGGTAAAATCATTTAAAATAGTGAGTATATTTAACCCAGTATATCCAAAATATTTGCAAATTTGTAATCAAATTAGAAAATATTAATGGAATATTTTACCTTTTTTATCCCACTAAGTCTTTGAAATGTATTACATACTTATAGATCATCTTAATTTGGAGTACTAGAAGTCACATAATTTATATTGTGCAATATGGCTACAAAATATGGAACACTGGAAGGTTTTATGCTAGTGATTTTTGAAGTCAGTTTGAACTTTAGAAATATCCCTCATTCTTAATAGTTCAAGGAATAAAATTGTGAGATGAGCATCAAGGGGAAATGAACATTCGCTTTTGGGATTGATGTCAGGGCAGAATTGGCAAGCAAATGGACTTATAAACTGGTTGGTTGCATGTGCTCAGAGAATGGGGAAGAAGAAAGAAAAAGGAAAGAGATTAGATTGATTCCAGGCTTGTGTAGTTGGTGGTTGGGTGGATGGTGGTGCCGTTCATTACCATAAAGTATCCAGGATGAGGGAAAGCCACAGTACATTTGCATTTGTTTTTTAGTCTATTTATTATATCCTCTGTTCATCAAAATGACCTGAGATATTCCTTGATTAAGTAATGTTCTAATAGAAAGTATGGTGGGAAACATACAGCCAGTTTAAATTTGAAACAGTTTTATGAATTATTTGATCCAGAGATGCTTCCTAAGAGCACATCTAAGAGTTGAATTCAGGGACAGATCTATCACTAAAACACGTTAATCGCCAGAATGATGAGATTTTTAATAGACACATATAATAAAACTGACTTAGTGAGATTGGATGCCTGTATCAAATACACTGTTTAGACAAAAATTAGAATGAATTCCATTATTTGGTTTGTTTTTTTCCCCTCCCCTTAACTTTCTCATATCGACTCTGTTTCAACAAAAGTTAGAACTAAGTTCCACTTATTTTTGGGTTTCCCCTCCTCAGGGACTTCCCTCAAAATTTACACACTGCTGCCTGCTTTATTTTACACTTTTAAAGAAAGACTATTTGGTAAAAATTCCCTTAGTTTTATGTTAAAGTTTTTCTGCACATTTGCCTTTTCAGTCTTCCATTGATTGTCTCTATAAGATGTACCTACTCTTTATGAGGATGAATACCTTGCCCATTCTTTGACTCTTGCCCGCTTTTATTTCTTTCTAGATCAATGCGTTGTTCCATTTATTTTTTTGAGATCAATATTTTGAGATGCCAGCATGTACTCTGCAAAAACTCCTCTTGGGTTATTTATATTGTTCCATATCTTTGTTTGAAGACTGAATTTCTCTATCGCATTGGTCAAGGTGGAAAAAGCAATGAAGAATGGTCATTAGCTTTGGGTTAAATACATATAAATCTATTATGAACAGTTAAGTTTACCTCAAAAATGCATTTATCCTAGTGATTTAATCAATACTAAAGATCTAGTATGTAATAACTTAAAACACTGCAAAACAGTAGCACTGACACATATTTGTTAAAAAGCAAAATTTTATATTTGTGTGTGAATACATTTTCATATGGATTATTTATACTCCAGTGTGTGAGAGAAAATGTAAATTGAAATGTGAGTAAGAATATCATGAATAGAGACGTCAGAGAAAGTCTGTCTGAAATGCATATTTGTATTAATTTATGTTTTGAACAATATATAAAATCAATATATATTTTCAGGTAATTAACTTTAAGAGTCCTTGAAAAATTTGAAGATATTTTTAACTTTTTAGTCCAATTAATCATTTAGTATAGAATTTTTAATTCAACAATTTTTACAAAAGCTTTTATAGTCATTGATTTCCTGTCATCAGCTAAATAGTCTCCAATCAAAGTTAATTTTTCACTAGTAGTGGAAGTAACAGTAATGCTCTAGATAGAAGATAAGAGGAAAAACAGAACTAGAAAGCATCTTTCCCTTCTAATATCTTTGTTTCAGGAAATTAATTTTACTGAAGAGTAAATAAAGAAACAAAGAAAGAAAAAACATCGTAATCAAAGAGCTCCTACTTGGCATACGTTTTTTTTTTTTTTGTTTTAAATATACCCATCTGGTATCTCAGCAGATAGATCTTTTTGATAACAACTGGTAAGCTGAAGGTCAAGAACCCAGGATAGCTCCGATTTAACACGTATGATTGTAGAACAGACATTTTTCTCTCTCCTTTTCATTTGTTAAACAAATTAAATAACAATTATTTTTAATGTTTCCTTTGAATTCTATGTTCTTTTAGTATCTTGGTGTCAAAGTTAGAATATACTTGTATATGCACAAATCATGTGAAAAGCAAATTTGGAGCGGGTAGATATGGATTGAAGCTTCACTTTATCATATACTGTTCATATGACTGACCAGGTCACATAACTCAAATCCTTGTATTTCTTGCCTGCAAATGAAAGTCATGTTTTATACAGTTCTTATGGATTATTCACATAAAATGTTGAGGACAGAGTCACACATTAGGTACTCTCAAAAAGATTTTTGAAAGTGTTTTTTGTGAAGTGTTAGAGTTAAGACCTTTTAAATATCAACACTTTAATTTTTCAAGTATATAGTATTTAAAATATTTCTGAAGAAAGAGTATGTTTGTTTCCTTCATGAAAACAATAATATGTATTAGGTTCTAGCACTGTGTCTGAGGACACTGTCTTCCCTAAGTCTTTTTCGAGGAGCATGAACAAAGGCAAAAAATTGCACAGGCACACATGCTTAAATCCATAAAATTTATATATTTGAAGATAAATATATCTATGCATCAAGATTTCATAGAATTTTTGAGGAAAATATTTTCCTTCTCATAAACAAATGTTTCTATTTATATTTTACATCTTTATTTAGACATATAATAAAGTACAAACTTTAAAAAGAATTTCAGAATATTTAAAATGTGCAGTTAAATAAATTATGTCATATGTATCCACCATGAAAGCGTCACTGCAAAGTGAATAACAAAAAATCCACATGCCCCCATAAATATTTCTTAAAGGTTAAAAGGTTAAAGTAACTGATAAATTAAATAGATGTTTTTATTAATACTTATTTTCCTTAAGATCTCAACCTTTGTATAAGTTCCTATTCCTAAAAATCAGAACGAAGCAAACAATCCTATAGAATTTTCAGAAGCTTTGCTGGCATTTTAAATGTAAACATAATGTTGAACAAACTATTTCTATTGAAGAAAAAATAAAGTATTATTTTAATGTATCTTTAACTGAGAAAGTTCATGCAACATTAAGCCTTTTGTAAAGCTTCCTGGAATTGACTTGGCAATGCAAACCTGTTTTCTGAGAGGAATTGGATTCAGACATGCTTTCCATTTAAGAGATTAGCAGTCTCGCTAACAACTAGTCAATTGTTGAGGTGAGTGCAAATTTAAACCAAGAATGATAGCTTAGGTGCATGGCTCAATTTCTGGCTAACAGCGCCCGTTAGAGAAAGTGTTGTGCATTAATTCTAACACTCCATCAAGCAATATTGAAATGTTATATATGCTTGTCTACTGGGGGAAAAAAAAAATCCTTGAAATTCCAATTTGCATATTTATTGTACTTCCTGCTATTGCTTCTGCCATGTGGCAATAATATATCTATCAGTTGTGTAAATAATCACATTTGATTAAGGATTCAACTAACATATTTGCAAACATTTTCCCTTAAAACACTGAATAAATTAGACCTGAATGTCACTAAAATGCCCATCTTGATTTTTTTCTCTTTTCTTCTTTTCTTTTATTGATGATGTATTTTCTCAAATTAATCTTTTACTTAATTTGACCAAAGATAATTTAAAACATTAGGATCTTACTTTACCTCTGGAGGCATTAGAATATAATTTTTAAAAATACAAACCAAAATATAATTCATCATGTGTTAAGAAATAGCTTCTTTATTATTTGCTTAATCAAATCTACACACACACACACACACACACACACACATCATAATAGCAAAATTCTGCTGTTTAGCCATAGATGTTCTTAGATAAACATCTCAAAATAAAGGTGACAGATAATTCTGCTGTTTTATGCACAGGGATCTTTTATCCAGTTTTTGAGAATCTCTGCAGAAAATGTGAATTGTTTAAATATGGATAGTGTATAACATGATGTAGTATGAAAACTGATTTAAGAACCCTACCCTAAATGATCGAATAACTGTCTAACACCTTATCTTCAGTATTTTGGCTTTTTCAAGCTGGTTGTTAAATTTAATGCTGTGCTTTGTATGATAAATACAGAGGGAAATTTTATGGACACATTCTCAATAACCATTAATGTATCTGACATATCTGATTTTTTAAAGTTTTTTATGATTAAAATTATAATTTCAAAAATAAGTAGAATTAATCATGTTCATAAATAGAATTCTCTCTCTGCCATATAACATTTAAAAAAGGTGATTTTTTTAAAAAGGTGAAAAAGAAGAAATAAAAAAAAAAGGAAAGGAGGGAGTTATATTGGCCCTGTGTGCTTATGATTTATCTTTTGATGGGATATGATTGAAATCCATTTTCTGCCACTTTTTAACCTAAGTTCAGAAATAAGTATTAGAGACTGCAGTAGGCCGTAGACCTCTCTTACTCTGTGGTTGGAATGCAGACAAGAGCAGCTTATTTGGAGGGCTCATTTGCATGCCTATTGCCAGTTGCAGGCATATTCCTTGTCTCATCAATGTGTCTTGTAAAAATGTGATCAAAAGATACATCTACACAAGTCCATCAAAAGTATATGCTTATTGCAGCATTATTTATAAATTAAAAGCGAAACTGAGAACACATTCATTGGGAGCTGATTATGTTACTACTATAAAATGGGATTCTAAATAATTAAAATGTACAGTAGATCTCTTTGTATATTAATGTGAAGAAAATGTCAGCTTATATATGACAATATTGATCATTTATCACTTGTATAGAATGATAGTTTTACAGGTATTTAAAAAATATCTAGAAACATAAATATGTAATATATGTATATAATATTGTAATGATGCACAAGAATTAATGCCATTAACTCAGAGATATTTGAAGGGTTTGATCTGGGATACAGACCTTTGTGTTTTACTTCAAAATTTTTATAAAGTTTGATATTGACATTTTATTATCTAAATAAATATCTCTATGGCTTATAGCATAATTAAGAGGAAATATTCTGACTAAAATCATCTCATTTTCATGCTTGTTTCTACACTGCCCAATTTTATAGGTAAGGAAGAAATTCTTTGAACCTGAAATTAGTTGGATATCATACCAGATATTAAAGAATGACATGAAAATAGAAAAAATTAAAATAAGAAGTGAAAGACTTTGGTTCCTATGCTATCAAATGAAGTTTACAACAAAGATTCTGGGAACTTCTAAATGAAACCAATGAAAGACTGATAGGTTGGAGGTATTTTTATGTTATTAACATACAGAACTTTCAGTTAGTCAAATAGAACAAATTCCAGAATTCAATTTATGACTAAATGTTGCCCGATGAAGTTGAATTCAATAGAATGAGCATAAACAGAATGACTTTGGTAACTATAAAAAAGGCCTATTAAGAGGATTCTCAAAAATTCCAGCAAAGATTACAGTCTTAATTTTTTTAAATAGCAAAATTGATCTGTAGCATGCTATGTTCTGATTCAAAATGATCATAAATTAATAAAGCAAAATACACCTCATTAATATAGGGAGATGCTAGTTATCTAGACAGAAATATTCCTAGATCTAAAAAAGAAAACTCATCTTTGGGTTTGTTAAGTTTTCTTTTCTTGGCTAAAAAGTGTGTTCACAGGACTTTCAGTTTCAGTTCCTTCATCGACCTATATATACTGAAAAAAATAATAGAAATAGCTTCTGTCTTTCCACTTATAAAGTACAAATTAATACACTGATTTTATCATTTTCAGTTAATTTAAGCATGAGCTGTATGCCTATGGATGAATTAACGAAGTTGATGGTCTGAATGTAACACAACTGAAGATCAGTACTAATCTTAGAATACTTTAATAAGATTCAAACGCCAGATGAGACATGTTCTGAGCAGCAGCTGGTCCAACAGCCTCTCTATTACTGCAAACTTATTAACAGAGAAATCCCAGGCATGGTCTTAGTTGAGTGATATTTGAGATCTATTGAAACTGTATTGTTTTCCTGAAGGGAAAAAAAAAGCATTTCTCCTTCTAGTCCTTCATCAGTAGATAAAATGAAATAAGTTTGCATTGGATAAAAGTAAGGCTTGCTTCTACTGCTCAGTGCTTGAAAAGCACAATTGTGAACACAAGAATAAAACAATTAAAAACCACAACAATTTTGCACTATGGTGCTGTAACATATCCAATGGAATTTTTAAAAAGTTACTTAAAATCACATCACATTTAAGATGTACTTAAAGCAATTTATTTCCTCCAAATTGTCGAGAACATCTCAATACTTATCGAAAAACTCATCTCCGATAGCATGTCAGGAAACAAGATAAATTTTGAAATTCATTATGTGTCTGATAACACTATCAAATTCCAGATCCCAGTTAATATCCATAACTTCCACTTTTCTTGTATTTTACGCTAGGGAAAAATCCCCACATTTTCAATTATCTGACACCCTTCTGATTGGAGCAAGTTATTTTGCATATGTTTTGATTGAAACTAAAGGTTTTCCTATAACCAAAGTACTCTTTATAATCTTAAATTTTATCATCTTAAAATCCAACCAAGTTCTGTGTCTTAAATAGCAAATGAATGTATTATTGCTTGGATGGGAAAGTACTTACAAAACTAGTTTTTCATAAGACAATCATTCTTTTGTCCATTATATTCCACCATCACAAATTACAAATTCGGTTATCCCAAACCAATAGTCATTATAAAGACCATGTACCTTTTAGTTATGACAGTTACACAGCTAATTATTGTTAGTCTCTCAGTCTGATGAGGCATTATTCAGGTTTAAACATCATTAATGTTTAAACATTTAAAAAAAATACACTAAAATTTAAACATTAAATCTATTTTATTCCATGACTCAAACCTGGTTACTAATTATATGGATATTCAGTATTAAATTATATTCAATATTGATGTCCAATTAGAGATATTAATAGCATGTTATGTTTTTATAATAATATCCTGAATAATATGTGATTGAAATATGCTTCGACCCTTAGTCTTGTAGGTTTTTCTTAATCTTCCTGTTTGAATTAGGTAATGTGATAGAAGATAAATTATATCCATTTATCAAAGCCTTTAAGAATAGAAATGTAGGTAATGTGTGCTTGCTGCTGATGGTATTGTTTTATTATTAAACATTGGAGATGGTCTAAGGAGGTAACCAACACAATAAATTAATTATTTCTAGAAAGACTAAATGAAAATTACTCTAAGGTCAAATTCATGAGTTTTGGGGTATGCCTGTAAAATCTAATTAATTCAATCCCAAACACTTTATATTGCATATCAAATAATTCAGCTACAGGTAAAACCAAAACCTAGGTTATCTTTGAGGCCATATCACAGAGATATATCATTTTTAATGTGATAGCCCAGCTATAATTTATAGTACTTTTGTTTATATGACTACAATGAGCAATTGAAATTTTTCTTTTAAAACATTGACTCTAAAACCACTGTATCTTACAGTTTTCACTATAAGGCTCATAGCTCAGTTATCCCAAGGAATTGCCCTGCTTTGATGTTTTCTGGAAGATATTTCCTCACTCACCATCATATTCTTTCTGGTTGTAGTCATTATACAATGCTTTATTGATTTTATGTGAAAATACAAAGACCTTCCTCCCCATGCCTGAAGTTTGGGCCAGTCTGTAGGGACTATTAAGCTCCATAGTTTTCACTGAGATAAGCTGAACCCTTTATTATAAATTCATCACAAGTCAATGTCTCCCTTGATCCAGGCCTCCGGCCCTTTTTGCCTCATAGATGATGTTGCAAAGAATATACTTAAATAACTCAAAATCTCTCTCAAGTTCCCAGGAAATCCAGCATAACAAACTAATCAAGGATATGGTGGGTCCATTGAAATTATATATGAGGAAGAGTTTCACAGAGATATAAGGTAGAAGTTGAGTCTTGAAGAATTAGCAGGGTTATCCAGATTAACAAAGGGGTCTTGAATACTGTATGTCAGGCTTAGACAACAGGACTGGCAAATACCTAAAGATAAAAGGCAACATGACAAGAGAACAAAATGTGAATGAATTGAATAGTTACAAAAGATGAGTAAACAAAGATTTGTCTTTAAAATCATGTAAATCATATAACCCACAAGAATTAACCATGTTCAAGAAAAATAAAAAGCTTCTCCATGGTTTTAAACAAATTTAATACATGATTTCATCTTAAACAGGGTAACTTGTGAATAGTTCACTTTTTAGACAGTAAGTGGATGTAGTTTAAAGGCGTAATTTGAGCAGAGACTAGTTAGGAAATAGGATATGCAAAAGATAATAGAATGCTAAATTAAGGAATTAGGCATGGAAGGAGGGGAAGGCAAATGATTCAGGAGATGAACAGAAAGTGTAATAGATAGGACTTGATGGTTAGTTAGAATTTAAAATAAGAATAGAAGAACAGCTAAGTAGCATAGATTTTAAAAATTATTTCATTCATTAAGATAAGAACCAGAGTTTGGGGGAAATGACCAACAGGTTGGTTATAGTTTGGGCAAACTTCATGAGATTTTCCAGAATTAGGGTGGTGTAGAAAAGAAGTCAATTTGTGACCTACCAGAAATAACTATTAAAGAAAGAGTGAAATGCATTTTACCACAAATGTATAGAATTTGTTTAAAACCATACAAAACTTGTTTTTTTGTTTTTTTTTTTTTCTGAAATATGTGTAATTCACGTGGTGCCTGTTGTTGTCCTCTCTCCCATGTTCTAAGGATCTTGGAAGAGGCTGGTGCATCATATTCCTCAATATCTGCAAAACTCTTTCTCCTTAAGGTTTCATTCCTTCCAGACAGCCCTATTAGTCAAGACAAGACATGGCCACACCCATCTGGCGCTCCCATTGCCAATCTTGCCCATGATAAATTTACCCCACGCCAAAATAGAACGTCATTTTGGCAAATGCCGAAACGTCAATTTGCTCCTCCATCCCCTTCCCTTCTTGTAACCACTAATTTCATTTTATTGAGTAAAAATCTGTACTAGTTTGAATTAACTCATTTGTTATTTGGTACTGTATATGCCACATATTATAGAAAATTAGCTGTACAGTGAAGGAAGAACTAGAATGGGGGTGGTGACAATAAACACTATATACAGATGTTTATTTGCAATAATACACACCTTAAACACCTTTAATCTGTGCAATTTTTTATTAATTTTTCTTTCAATAAAATAAATAAAAAAATTAAAAAAAGAAACATTTCTCTTTCAATTCCTCTACCCTTAGCCATTTAATCAGTACAGTCATTCTTTTACTTCTACATTTTTAGTGGAGGTCAGATCCAAGAGATATTCTTTCTTGGGCATGAGTCATGCACCAATATATTCTCTCCACGTTGGAGGAAACTCCATAACTTTTCTAGTGATTCCTTTGAAAATTTTCTCAAAGAGTTAAATGTTGATTCCACCTTTCCTCTACTATATGAATGCAGGAAAAGAATCCACCAATTTGATTGCTAGAACAATCTTTTCTTCTTTATCCAATTTCCCTATAAAAACTTGACACTTTTAAGGGATTCCAGAGGCAAGAAACAGTTTTTCTTCCAACCATTCCTAAATAGTGTATATGTTTTGAAGGTGTATCTTTCACACAGTCACATTGATATTTTGTATGTAAGGTAGGAAATAACACTAATTTAAATTATTGTGTTTTATAGTCCAAAATCCTTTATAGAATAATAGCCACACTATATGCATGAATTAGAAACTGGAACTAAAATTCCACTAAAATGTGATTAATCTTTCTCCTTGAGGACTGAAAAGTATATGAAAACGAACTACACATGCTTTAAAAAAGGGGTGAATGATGCTTTATGAAAGCAGAGAGTATGAAATAGCAAATTATTAAATGAAGGGTGTTTAAAGAAATTTCAGAAGCTAGGGGTATAAAGCCTATAAGAAGCTAGAACTACAGGACCTATTAAAACATGATTAATTTCTGTCCTTGGTAGCAGAAGGCTAGTTATTCAGTGAGAAAGAGCTGTAAGTCCTACAAATGAGACACATACTTTATGTTAATGGAAGTAAAGATGAAGAAAGAGCAAATTCTTCAAAGAAAGTAGTAGAAAACATTTGGAAGCACAAACAATATTTGAGTTGAAACTTAAAGAATATACAGTATTTCACGGATAAAGTTTATCAGTGAACCAATTATTAAAAATGTGCTTCCTTCCTACTCTTCTTGATTACCAGTTTAG
Source organism: Solenodon paradoxus (assembly GCA_004363575.1). NCBI lineage: Eukaryota > Metazoa > Chordata > Mammalia > Eulipotyphla > Solenodontidae > Solenodon > Solenodon paradoxus. Next base: position 470,640 of record RJWH01000046.1, read on the forward strand.
GTCAATATGATTTACCTCAACAAGTTTAATTGCAATGTTATCTTAAGATAAAACAACCCTGTGACTACTTATATTCAACTACTCTTTTTTCAGATATTGTATAATAAAAGTATAATTTTGGTAAATGTAAAAGAAAGAAAACCCCATTGTGAGTTGTCTATTAGTAATTAAGTCATCGCATAATAGTAATTTCCCAGTAATGTTCTCTGTAGTTATTTGATTACCATGAATCACTGTGTAAGAGTCTATCTGGTACTGCTACAATGATTATCATATTTCCTGATCTTTAAAAATACTGACACTGAATATTTATGTTCTAAATAATAGCTAAACTAAAAATTATCTTGAAGCTTCATATATACTTGTATGCATGCCTATGTATATATGTATATATGTATATATGCATATAAAAATATACATGAGAGTTTGCATGTAAATACCTTAGCATAATGATAATATCTGGTCCAGAATAAATATACAATATGTTAGCTAGTAAAATGTCCAATTATATTTTATATATTACATAAATAAAATATATAATTTATAGCTAAATATATAATATGTAGTTCAATTAATAGCATGCTATGGTTTTATTCTGGGTCAGATATTATGCTAAGGTATATACACATGTGGTCTCATCCAATTCACATTAACATATGGAGACTCAGAAGCATTAATTTATTTCCCAAGGTCATATCAATGAAAGACTCTGGTTCCATTTCAGACAGGTGATATCTAATTTCATGTTCTTAGCCACTACAATATATGATTTCCACTAGTTTCAAACTCTAGCACAGAATAAGTTTTTTTGAGTGTAATTTCAATTCTATATACTCAGCTTCATCTATATAATTGTTACTTATTATGAAATTAGACTTGGGAAAAATTTATTACCTAGTAAAAGAAAAAATAGATTTATAAAAATAGTGTCCTTTGGAAGAAAGCTACATCTTAATTATGTAGAAATAAAGAGCTTCTAATGTATTATGTTAAATATATAATGATACTTCATGGCAAAATAATAATAGTAATTTCACCTATAAGAAGAGCAGTTGTTAAACATGGACCAGAATCACTGAATTTAGTGCAACTCCATAATGGATATAGATAGATAAATGAATGAATGGATGGATGGATGGACCATTTTCCTTCTATAAGACTCAATGTAGTCTCTATAAATGTCGTTTTTGGTGTAACTAATAGTTTATGTAACCATATCCACACAAATTCCTATATCTATCAGTGATTGACTAATACCTTGCATTTTATTTCTTCTCTTATGTCTTGTATGTTTTACTCTTCATCAGTATACTTGTTTTTCCTAAATTATGTGCTTTTCTGTATTTCATTGATTTCTCCCATTGTATCTCTGTATAACATGTGTGGAATTCGGGAAGGAAAGAGACAACTAATTTTTCTGTCATTCTTGTGTATCATTAGCATTTTCCTATTCGGAGCTCTTTGAAGTAAATATTGAGAAAATATTTAAAGATTATCTCTTAGAAATGCATCAAATATCTGCCTGTCCAAGTTTTCTGTATATTAGACCCAAATCTTTGTGGCAAAACACTGTGCAACCAAGCGGCACACTACTGAAAATGATAATCTATATTGGTGATTGATGAATTTCTTTCAGGAATGAAGAATTCATGATGATTTAATTATTGTAAAAAAAAATGAAATAAAAAGAAACCAACAATTTGTTTCTTAATAGAAGAGATGGCTTAGGATGCTGCAGAAAAAATTATATGTGTGTGTCTGTGTGTGAACACCCACACATTTATTCTGATATTCTCACCCCTATAGGTAAGCTTCATTTTGCTATTAATCACATATTTAATACAAAGATGGGTTATTTTTTAATAGAAATAAATCAGTAAAAGCCCTTATTTTGTCAACATCATAGAATAGTTTTGCCTACAGGGAAGAAGACAAACTATCACAGAAGCAGACCTGACCCTATCACAAACAAAAATGGTAGCATAAACATAGGTATACAATAAAATTAATAGACAAGGGTAAGCAAGAAATGTCAATGTCAGCAACCAACTCTCTCTTGCAGTGGTTAAAGGTTGTCTAATTTATATGAAATCTATGATTGATTCTCACTTACTTGGAACAATTTTATTATACCCAAAGGGAGAGTTAAAGGATTAGTGCTCTTATCACAATGAAAATACCAGGAATGAAAATCCCACTGGGGGAACAAATATTTTAATAATCTATTATATATCCACAGCAGTAATGCTGCAGTAAAATGTCATGGATAACCAAGCTATTTCAACCTTTAATTTCCACACTGCTTAGGCTAGCATTCTAAATCAGACAACCAAAAGATCCCCAGAGCCCTGTGCTATTAAAACCAAATTCATTTCCAGAAAGTGCATTACTATAGTTTCACTATTCAAAAAGCACTTTAGACAGAGTTGGACAGTATTGACATAGTTGTGTGGTTTCTTCTCTCTCACCCATTTTCTGTAAGGAGTGTAAGCTATGAATATGATTACACAGACTGATTTTTGTATGCATTTGTAAATCCCTATTGAAGCTATTGTTGAATTGGTAAGTTGATCACATTAATAGGAATGGTTAAGCAACATTATCCATTTTTTTAAAGAATAGATTTATTTGTTTTCCTCGGAATGACTATCAAATGACTATCAAAATCACATGGAGGAAGCCAATAAATAATGACTGAAAATGTGAAAATAATAGAGAGAAACATGTATCAATTCTTTGAAGACCATGTTTAACATTAGTAAACTGATACACCTTTCAAGAAATCCACTCTGAAGAACCAGAAACAAAAAAATAAAGTTGACATTTTCTTGAGCAAAGCATTTTTACTGTCCTCAACAAAGTATCTTCAAATGCTACTTAACAGGGGAGATCAAAGTCCATAAACAACTTTTGTAACCTCTTACTGCAAAAACAGTGGAATTTCCTCTACCTTCTGTGTGAAAGCAAGAACATTGGAGCAAAGTCAGTGGATCCTGGCCAAGTCCTTAGATTAGATTGGCAAAGGCCTGCAGCTGACTGCAGTATTTTGGAATGACTTTTCTGGTTACTGAAGCTACAAAAAAGAGCCAGAGTGTGAAATGTGCTACCTTTAACCAGATCATTTCAAAAGCAAAAACAATGACATTTAAGAGCAAATATGTGCATCCGTTGTTAAGCATCCTTTACATTTGAAGCATCAAAAAACTGTTCACCTAAATCTATTTTGCCTGCTTTTCTAATAATCACTCAATTAAACCTAAAACTAGTAATGCATTACAAGCCAAATACACCTTGAGCTTTACAGAGACACAGAGAGATGGCGTTGCAGGAAGTCACCTCTGTAACCAGACCGGGCTCAGTTGTGTCATCTAGACTCCTCTAAGGAAATACAATAAACTTAACAAGAAGAGAAAGAAAATCAAAACATGGGCTTTTGATTGTTAGCTCCAAGAAAAGTATATCCACATCTGAAGGAATACAATCATCATGTGACAGATAATGGAAAATAACATCTCAAGGGGCAATAACTAAATGTCATAAGCATTTCAAATGATCAATAGTAAGAAAAATATAATGATAGAATTATATTAAAGAGAGGAAATGTTATCAAATGATGCTTTAGAATTTCCTTATCAGATGGATCCACTTTCCACTTCAATAAGTAAACTGGCATATGGTGGTGTGTGTTGTAATAGAACTAGCAATGACTTAGAAAGTCAACCAAAATCTATCAGCTCACCTCGTAGTCTGAATGTGTAGGAATCAACCATCACCTACAAAAAGTAAAAACAATATATGCACAATTTTAAGCACATTTCTTTATAATATAACTTGAGGTAAAATTTACTAGTTTAACATTTCAATTTAACTTACTTCTAAGAGTCTGTAGTCCTGGAAATTTGTGGACAATATGTCATGGTAAGTACAAAAGTGATTAATTGACCTCTGTTAATAAGAAGACAAAACAAGCTTATCTTAGAAACTTATGAAGTCATGTAGGAAGAGGAATAAACTTCTGGACAGTAATGATTATCCAGTACCATTGCCAATAGTATTATTTTTAATAACACAAAATTTCCTAAATGAAGCATATATGAAACATTTAACTGGCACTTATTTGTCAATCTCAACTAACCAGACCATACTTGAGACGGGGGAAAAATAACTTAAATGGTTTGTAAGCAGCCAAATTGATATTGTTATATCTGTTTTTGTAGAGTATTTTAATTCCTTAACAAACAATTTAATCCATTTTCCAAATTCACAATAGATCAAAGGAGGAAATTTGCTTAAATTATTTTTCTCTGGCAAAAGAAAAGTAAGAGATGACTAACCTAACATCTCAAAAAAAGATCTTAAAGAAAAAACAAAACAAACAGAAGCATAGCTATCCACATTACTATTAACTGCTGGTATAGATTTACATAATCCCTTGGTAGACTTTGTGAATACTGTTATTACAGAGAATATCAGATGAAACCCACATAATGTTATGATACAATGTTCATACAATAAAATTGAAGATATTAAAGAAAGCCCAGACCAAAAACAATAATTATTGATAAGCTTATATTTTATTAATTTTTTGAGAACCTATATAGAAAGGGTCAGAAAAATATGACTAAGCAACAATAGATTTAACACAAAACTTTGAGAAGCTCTATTAAGAAACCTAGAGAAAGTACAATATACTGTCAGATCTCCAGGAAAAATAAATTTCAACTTCTCTATGGATTGAAAGAGAATATAAGGATAGGAAAAGCTACTGATTAACAACCCTAATTCTATCTCAGTGCATTTTATCTCACCTTTGGGAGAGTCTAGTGTATAGAACTAGCTCAAGTATTAACAAAAGAAACTCTTGATTTTATTTCTCTTAATTTATCTGAGAAAATATGGAATTTTCAAAACACCACTAGATATAAAGAACTACTGGGAAATAAACAAATAAATAGAACAAATACTATTCCCAGCTCACAAAAATACATCTCTGGTTTCCCATCATTTAGTATCTCATCAGTGTTTGAAAAATCCTACACTAACCCAATTAATGACGTACAGATCTCCTCTATCCCTAAAGAGTTTTACCATTTAATTACTTGGATACTTCCAAGCTCCTGCCCAGTCTCCATATTGAAAGTCACCATTTCAGAGATTCCTAAGCAAAAGTCATCTGTTAGACATCTTTGTTCTCTAAAGTCATTATCAAGAGATTAAGAATATTATTCTTCAGTCGACCCATAGGCCTCCTTCTTAGTTTGGATTCCATGTGTGTTTTTCACAGCTGTGAATTCTTCAAGTGATGGACCTCAAGAATAATTTAACTTTCTCCTAGGACATCTACTCAAACATATAATAAAAATGTTTCCTCTCAGTACAAGACCAACTACAAAACTAAAACAGAAGTTGCAAGTAACAGCTAAAGAACCATTTATTCCTTCCTCACATGAAAAGAGATGTGAAAATAAATCACAATTCTGGGAAATATGAAGGAAAACAAAAGGAGGAAACTGAGGTAGACTCTTTACACCACTATGTCATGAAGAAAAAGTAGGAAAGGTCTTTTGGTAACTGACAGTGAAGGGCATTCTCAACAGATAACATAGCATTAAGAAAATATTGGGAAAATGACTTTTTTAGAAAATACGTGTTCAGTAATGATTTTTTAACAATGAGCATTTGGAAAGTAGATATATTACATAGTTGAGACATGGGAAAAATTGAGACTAATGAAAAATCAGGATTTATGGGTTGTGGTTGAATTGCAAAGGCTCTTGTATGTTTTACTTAATAATCTGTACTTCATCCTTTCAATAACATATGAAATATAAAGGTGTTTGAGATTTTGAGTGTATGATTTTAATATTTGATATTTTAGCAGATTTTGAAAACTTTTTTTTAATTCTATGTATTCAATTTTATAGGAAAATGAGCTGTAATGTTTTGATATGGGGAAATCCTTATAGTAGGAGAGTTAAGGAGTAGTAGCTATGAATCAGATTACTCTGGCTGAAACAAAGAGATAAAGAAAAAAATAAAGATATTAGCCACTATATGTATAATTTGTAAACACATACTTTGTACTTGGATTGTATTTAACAAGAGTATGCATAAAATTTTGAAAATTTTAAATAATTTTTACTTAAAAAGGAGTTTTTGTATTACATAAAAATCTTCTATTGTCAAAATTGTAGAATTAATAAAATATTAATGATATATTTTTAAAAATTTTATGAGAACCATCTGCTTGTTAAGAATATTAAAATATACTACGTTGTATATGAATCCTCTCAAGCAAATTTTCATACATACAGATATAAAAATTATAATTTTAGGCAAATATAGATATAAAACTAAAACTGATATCCATATACAAATATAGAATAATCAGTAAATGATCTTTGCAAAATATAAAATTTATATATATATGGATTATATTTATATTAGTATTAAACAATTATATTCTATCATGATGTGAACTAATGTACGTCCATATCGGCACATGTTGAAATGATATTCCTTAGAATTCTTGCACAAAATAAAGAGACATACATGCAATTTATGTAATCTAGTATAGGCAGATTTCTAACTATAAATTCTGCCTCACTCATCTTATGGTCTGTTCTCAGACTGCATTACATTATGAAGTGCTGTACTTCCAGTTTGGAGGTCATTTCCAATGCTTAAAACATATTCATGTAGTGGTGTTCTTTAGGATCTTCCAAACAGTGTATAGGACCAGGGTGAGTGAGGAGTGGTGGTATGAGCTGCAGAGGCAGTCCCATGTGCAAACTCAGACTCTGAAATTCATTTGAACATTCAGTAGATTGCCAGGGTAGCCAAAAAAACTATGGCATACAACAAAAATCTGAATGACTTAGTGTTGTTTCTAGTTAAAATAGTGGCAGCGAGAACATCTGCACAGTTGGAATTTTGCTTCCTATCAGTTGAGCCAATTTCAGCCTTTCATGTATTAGAAAAATAATGTCAAAATGTAGTACAGAGCTACATTTCACAGCTAAAAAACAATTCTGTCTCATGAGGACAGACTTCCTTGACCTGGCCTTATTACCATTTTAATCTGTTAAAGCTACATACATCATTGCACATGGTAACAAACATCTAGAAAAGATGGATGATTCAATGTATCCATGTAGCACACAACACTAGAAAATATCAAGATGGCCTAACTCCTAAACTGTCTGTTCCCTGAGTAAAAGTCATGTCTTCTAAATCTTTGTATGACTTTACCCATACGTATTGTAAACTTCCTTGAAAGAAAGAATACAGGACCAGTAATACTATCTACAGATAAGAACATTCCATTTATTTCACACTGACTACTCTCAGTGTAATATTTTAATATTATTACATAAATATTTTAAAAATCCAGTTTTGTTGTGCAATATTAGAAAATATAATGGGATACTTAAGAGTGCTTGTCCTGAATTACTGGCAGTCATCATTCTAGGGAAAATTCTACAAAGGTGATCTATTTATTTACTTAAGCTAAACTTTGATGAGCTTCTTAAGATCTGAAGTAGATTAATCTATGCCAAGTGAGTATGAAAAATGTAAGAAAAGACATTTATTTCCCATTATGAGATTTCTGAGTTCATCTTGAAATTATAGACAGAGTTTCTCCAAGTCTAGAGCATCTGAGCTGGGAATGTAAAGTTAAAAGTCTTTAAGTGATATTTAGTTTCCTAGTATAATTTCTCTGGTTCCAAGTGTATCTCTACACACTTGTGTTATCATCCACCTCCAGGTGATTTGCTTAGTTTCCTTCCTATGTTTGTACTTACTAATATCGTGCCTCACACATGGAATTTATGTTGGAAATGTTATTCTTTCAAAAAGCTTCAGGCAATGCCTGCTTCTGTATATAAATATGAGCAAGTGAAGTAGGAACTGTAGCTTCCTACTCAGAAGTCATGTCGCAGTGTTGTTCAGAACAAGAATTCAGCTCTCAGTAATGTGCCTTTGTTGTTTATTGAATATATATGAAGGCATGTTCTAATGTTGCTTACCAGTCTGCTTCTTTTAGCTAAATTTCACAATCTTAAAAGGTTTTGGGAGTTGGAAACAACTGAACACTGTTGAGATCTGTGATTGCCATCCATCTGGTTGGGATTACTCATAGATCTTGCAAGATGAGCAGAGATGCATCCATTATATCTGTCAGTCACAATGGCCATTAAGCACTTTCTGCAGTCAAGATTGCAGTGCCAGATGGTACTTCAGAAACAATAGACAATGCACTCCAAACTGCCAAGCATTTTTTTCTGTGTCATTTTAACTTAAGGCTAGTAGAAGAATAAAATAAAGCAAAAGTACCTTTGAGTAAAACTCTGAGGAGTGACTGTGTGGACCCAGGCTCTTGTTTATATACAAGAATGTATCAGTTCTTGTACTTGGAAATGTATATTGTGTAACAATATACACTCATCAGTAAAAACCATCAGTTATTTTAGGGAAACATACACTTTCTGCTCAAGGTTTTTCATTGTTTAATTAATTTCATTGTTTTGTTGGCATTTCATTATTTAATAAGGAGCTTCCTTTGGAGCAACATGAGTTGGCCTTGTAAAACAACACAGTACCTTTAATATTGTCCCATAGAAGTAATAAATACTTAGTTTGTGATACATAAAGAAGAATAAGAGTCATTTGTCTTTTAAACTTTATGCCTTATAACCAGCTGGGTTTCCCAGAATATAGAGTACGTTCTGCATATTTATGTTCAAAAACTTGAAGTGGATCTCATATGATTGGGACCTAATTTCTCACTGGCCAATAGCGGCTCTCAGTCTTATCACTCTGATTCATAGAAATTACTTTAATTCTTAATTCCCCACTGTATTATATACTAACTCAAACAGGTTGTGCAATCAGTATCTTCACTGTTTTTCATACAGCCCTGCATAAGACGTAGTCACCTCCTTTTGTCTTCCTGCATTTGGTTTTCTAGTCCTATTACAATCTGCAAATATCCTATATATGTGCTAAATCATTCCTTAAGCACCATCTTTTCCTGAAAGCCTCTTAATCCCCGATTGAACTGGACCTTTTTCCAGATATTCATTTCTTTCATAACACTTTTGAGACAACTTAAGCTCAAACACTGTGAAATGGGAAATAAAATTTCATTTTTTAATTTGAATATCGAAGAGAAAAGAGAATGAAGACAAGAAAGTGTTCTCTAGCAGATGCAGTGGCCGTCCAGCTGGCATGTCTCCCAGAGATGTTTCTGGATATGCTGGCATCCTTCTTTCAAAGACCTTCTCACCCAAGCTCTAATAATATGCACCAGAGGAGAAGTACCTTCCCTTTTCACAATCCATCCACCCTTGCCTTTGTCTTTTGGTAAAAGAGAAACAAGATATCAAAGCTGGGCACAATTACTTACCTACTGAATTGCTCATTGTGCCGTCTCTCTGTCTCTGCCTCTGTCTCTGTCTCTGTCTCTGTCTTTGTCTCTGTCTCTGTCTCTCTCTGTATGTGAGTGTGTATATGTGTGTGTGTGTGCGTGTCTCCCGCAATCCCACATAAGGAAGAAAATTATCCTTGTAAATTATTAATATTATGACCATGGAACTAACTGTATTCCACTATTCACCTCCGTGGAGAAGAAATTGAACCTGGGAAATGCACCAAAGCTAGATATTAGTGCATGAGAGTCATGCCATCCCACATATAGTTCTAAAAATTATGATCAAATTCTTCCCTTCCATGATTTCTGAAAGCTGGATTGAATTTGGTTTGACCTTTGAATTTTGGAATCCCTATATAATACCCATCCTAAAGGTCAACATGGTTTCTGTAAACAGTAATTGGAAAACATCCCTGTAATTATAGAAAATGCACTTTGAAAATTAGAAAATATAGATTCATCAGAAGCAAAGCTTCTTCAAGCTCAGGGAGAAAAAAGTTTTGAATATGAGACATTGTACAATAGGGGAATATAATATGATATAGGGGAATCATTGGGAGGAAGAGTGCAAATAACTATTTTTTAAATAAATAATCTCTGAGTTAATAAAAAAATCTCTAGAATAATATAGCTAATATTACATATTACATAAGATATATTTATTTAAAAATATATAAAATAGTTATAAAAATAAAGAAAATAACTTTTTAGTTAATATAGGGTACACTATAATACAGAAACCATATCTTTCATGTTCTAAAATATTAATTCTATCAATCTTTGAAGAAAAGAAAATCAAGACTCATTAAATATTTGCTGTTTCTTAATTTTTGCTGCTTTTTTGCATCTATAGTTTAAGGTTAGTTCATATTAAAAGTTATATATGGCATGCCCTGGTGGCTCAGGCATTAGGTCTGCTGCTCTGGTATAGTCCACATAAAGTCCAAAGACCTGGCTACATGACTTGGTATATGAAGAACATTGAAAACGAACAGCTAAATTAGTTATTTTTTTTTCTATTTTTGTTCTTTCTTCCTGCCTGTCTGTCTGCTTGCCTTCATCCCTGCCTGCTTCCCTCTTCTATAAGTGAATTAATAAATAAATAGATAGATAGATAGATAGATGCATAGATATAGATAGATAAATATTATATATGTATAACAACTATTTTGGAAAAATTCTGACAAAGAGAAGAAAAAATTGAATAACAAATGATTTCACAACTAAGAGGTAAATGGTAGAAGTTTTGATGTCATAATATGATTTTTTCAGAGGACTCAGAAAGAACCTAATGTTGCGTTACCCATTTGTCTTCCACATAATTGTTCTGAGGTATAAAGACATAGAAAGAAATAATGTGTCAACCAGAGTTTTTAGTTTTACTATCTGTGTTTTTGCCTAAGTCATATCTTTCCTATTAAATATATTGAATCACAGAGCTAAGGCCTAAGTAATGTGTCCGGTATTTAGAGCAAATACTGTCAAAAGTAACAGTTATGGAAATGAGATGCAAGTGCCTTTCAACATATTGTTGGCAAATATTTTACCCTATTCTGTATATTATCTTTTTTTTACTTTCTGATCCTGTTCTTTAAAGCACAAGACTTTTAATTGTGAGAAATTTGGGCTCCACTTTGGGCTCTTTTTTTTTTCTCTCACTTATGACTCATCTCTGTATTTAGGAGAATTGTATATATTTATTTTAATGCATTAGTTTAACATATCTGCTGTCTTCAACTTACCCTAGTAAAAATATCAAAATGAAATCAAGCCACAAGCTTGTTCACTCACATCTTCTACAAACATAACCTACAAAATTCTGGTTATAATAGTCTTATAAAATGGTAGTTTATAGTCAATGCAGATGCACATGTAATATTTAGGATTGTTTCTAGGAATTTGGTCAGGTATAGGGCTGGAAACAAGGAAGGAATGTTTTACATAATTTAGGATATTGTTGTTAGGATGTTTAAGATTCTTAGGAGAGGCAAAGTCTAAGGGATAGACAGATGGGAATGCTAAGTGGTCAATTTTCCTGTATAATATCTGAAAGCCTAGCATAAATGCTTTTGAAACATATGAAAAATTCTAAATTAAAAATAAAATATATTTCTTGAATAAATGAATGAAAAATAGTCAATTTTAACCTATTCTCCACATTCAACTCCAAGCAGTTAAAAAAGAAAGAAGAGAGAGAACAGGGAGGGAGGGAGGAAGGACAGAGGAAGAATTTAGGTTTTATGCTTCATATGGGTACTAATATTTTGCGTATTCTGATGGGATAACGTAATACAGTCAAGAGATAAATACTCCAAATGTTAGCTTCAGGACAACTATTTCCTTTATTGTATTATTTATATCAGATTTTATTTTATGGATATGATTAATGCATAAAACCAATTTAAAACCTCTCCAATCCCACCCCCCCCACACATGGAGGATACATTTTCATATGTTGGTGGGGAGGCAGAAAGTTTGCCTTCATCTAGTATCAATTCCTTAGATTATAAATGAAGAGGCTAAAGCAGAACACCCTAAGCCATTCAGAATTGGTCTATTTTGGGAGTCTCCACACTGGCAGAAAGAACCAAGGACAGTAGAGGACAGTCTCAGAGACAAAGGAGGAGCTCATATTCTTCAAATCTTATAGCCCTTTACGTAATCCTAGAAGACGTCTCCTACCTGTGGGCCGTCACGCTACTCCCTATCCAAAAAAAGTCTTTTTTCACCTATACCCTAAAAGAATGTAGTTTGAGAATGTCTTAATCCATAAAATAGCTGAGCCCTAAGTAGTCCTCACTCGCTAGGAGACCTGTCTCCTAGTCACTGGTGTCTCCTCCCTTCTCCACCAACACCCTATTTTCCCCTTTCCATGCCTCAGCACAGAATATAAATCACTGGTCTGCCCCACTACCTTAGAATTTACTTCTATGTAAATTTACTTCCTTGTAAATTCTTCATGGATACGCATATTAAATTAGGACTTTTCTCTTATGAATCATACCTAATGTTGATTTGTTTGTTTATCTATCCTGTGAAGAACCTCATAGAAATGGAGGAACTTTTCCTTTGACCCCCCCATATGACAAATTAAACTTTGATATATAATTAAGGTTACTAATTAATTAAACCTAAAACAAGAGATTATACTGTATTTAAGTGAAATTTTAAGGGAAGAAGAAAATTAAAAAAGCAAAGAAATTCACATGTGATTGAAGGGAAAGTCAGAGAAATTTTAAGGATGAAAAGATACACTGTTGATTACTTTAAGATGGAGGAGACCATGTAGAAATGTGTGAATGGAATAAATTCAGTTAATAACCAGTGATTGTGGAATAGGAGCCAGAGTTTTGATGAGAACAATAAACCCACTGATATCTTGATTTTAGCCTCATTAGATCTTAAGTGGAGAATCTTACCATGCTGTACTGCACTTTCATACTACAGAAACCGAGATACTGATAAATGAGTGTCATTTCAAGATGCTAATTTTGTGGTAATGTATTGTACAGCAATCAAAGACTAATAGAAAAGGCTACAGTTGCAGATGGTTTTTAATTCTAGTGGATAGTTTTATGACAATTCTCACCTAATTGCATAGATACCCTCAGTGATATAGCAAGTGAGATCTCTGCTTGAGAATTAGGGGGGGGAAATGTAGATGAGTAATATCAAAGTTTGATCATTCCTCTGTGCTCAATAAATACCAAGCAGCTTATGAGATGTCTCTTCAGTCCTACACAGAAACTGTATTATCCCTACACATTCATAGGGATTCATGTAACTCTGGACAATTAAATTTGTGGAATGATCTAATATTTTACCCTGGTCATGGTGGGTATAACAAGGGAGGGAATTCACCCAGCCTGAACCAAAGTATCTTATTTAGAATTGGAAAAATTATATTAATTATACATTCGAAATGATATAAATGCAACATTTCAAAATATATGATCAATCCTGTCTTATTATGTGTGGACTGGTAAGTGGAAAAAGTCTACAATGATGTTGAAAAATGTATAAATATGTTGAGGGAAGCAAAGATGAAAGATAGAATACAGCTTGCTTTTCTGTGGTTGTTCAAACTTACTTTTAGATGTATTTCTGCAGCCTGATATAATAAGGTACTAGAAGTAGTTCCTATGAAGATAGTTTGAAGAAAACAGGAATATTTTGTCTAATGGGACAATTTTGTACAGAGAGAAATATCCGTAAAGTCTGTCTGATAACATTGACAAGGGAAGTAGAAATGTATAGAGAAGCATTCACATTTCTGTTGTGCTCATGAATGGAAAAGCACTCAAGTCAAAAGACTGAGGATAAAAAGAATTCCAGAGAGCACAGTTAGGAGAGCCCCAAAAGAGGAAAAACTGGAGATTCATCGTGGAAACAAATCTCAAAACAATATTGAGTTAAGACACTGGTTTAACAACTGAACAGAGATGTTGGAATTTTGTGAGGCAGTGAATTTCAGGGAGGTAGACATGAATTAGTAACCAGGTTTCATAGTCTTTAGGGACTTTGAAGTAGAGGTAAGTATCTGTAGAATGGTATTCAGAACTCAGACCTTTAAGTAAGAAAGACCATAACTCGAATGTAGGTAAATCATTCATTAGCTGTCATTGAGAAAGATCTTTTATCTTTCTTATCTACATTATCTGAACCTGTAAAATGAGGATAATAATAAAATATTGGTATTAGTTTTGTTATGAGTTGTCCAAAAATACACACCTGTAAAATGAAGATAATGATAAAATATTGGTATTAGTTTTGTTATGAGTTGTCCAAAAATACACACATTGTCAAACAGTAACAAGCTAAGAATCAAAACATTTAAACAATTACTACAAGATAAATCTGCGAAAAGACCTTAAATTTGACATTTACAGAAAAAATTGGTACTGTGAAATATGTAAAAAGTTTTGACTATATAGTGTTCTGAATATTGCTTATAAAAAGAATAAATATAAATGATGTCATATACTGATGTTTCATTCAAAATGTAACTTTGCTTCCCTACACAGTTCACTAAATATAAATATATACAGGTGACAAAGAAAATCAATGTCTACTGCCATAATTTTCTTCCTAAATTCTACTTGTTCATAAACAGTTAAGAAAATTAATCTCTATCCAAAATTACCATTAATTTGTCATCCAAACAAGAACACTTATGCATTTTTTTAAAGTGCTATTAAAACAATTAGCAGGTTCTAATCGACTTATTCAGGAATAAAATCAGACTATTTAAGCAAATAGCCATCCCATATAAGAATCTTAAATGTTTGTTTATAATTACTTGATAGAGATGAGAGAAAGGAAAATGGGTATCAGTCCAATTTGAAGCTTTTCTGTTCTTCATATTGTTTCAATGCCACCCTCATTTTCTAGTGCCCTCCCCTTTATGGAAAACCATAGACTGTTTTCTAGTGCCCTCCCCCTTATGGAAAACCATAGACCATAATTATGATCAGATTTCATAGAGAGAAAATTACTTTGCTGTGTTTTTAAAATGAATGGAATGCAGAGATGTTAGGAGAGGGTTTGTGAAGGGAGTAGCTCAAATATTTCTTATCTTCTCTTTATGTTTGACTTCAGCTTGTTTCTATTCCCCAGGAGAGCACCTTTAATATCAACAGGTCAGTGTGCTAGACCTGGAATATGAGTGTCAGATCTGAGTTTACAAGAATCTAAGAGGAATGGCAAGTGTTTATTTTCCTCTCTCTGGTATGAACAAAAATGTAACCGTAGTAGACCCCAAATATCAGTAAAAAAAAAAAACAAAAAAAAATGAGCCATTGATTAAACTGTGCTCTTGATGAATAAATTTCCTTAGTGTCCTTCGTTTCCTGGCTTGAAATTATGGAGAAGAAACTCAGCAGGTTTTCTGTCTTCTGCTCTTTGACTCTAAGAGCCAGAAGGCAGCTTGAAGATCACATACATAGGAGATCATCCTTCCTGTGTCCAATCAAGTAGGGCCATCTGCAAGCTAGATAAAATCAGCCACTGATCTTTGTCTCTTGAGCCTTCCATTTGCCATAAAATATAGTGTAAATTGCCCACACAAGAACCTAATATCCAAAGAGCAAGCTACCTAAAGTAAAATACATTTAAAACATAAAGACAAATACATGTTTGTTTGTTTTTATATAATCTGAAGTGGGGGTTTAAGAAAATTAAAATTAGTCATACTGTGTTCTCTGTCTTCTTATGAAATCAGTTGAGACCTACAAGGCAGGACAAATGGTGACCAAAGTATCTATTATATTATTTTATTAACAGCACTGATATTAGAGGATGAAGTTTAGATGTGCAGCAAAAATAGGCATATTAATGTTGATACTACAAATTAAACTTCCCTGCACATATGTACCATTGATCAATGATTAGACTTTCTGTTTGAAAACCTGTCTCTAATAAACTTGGAGTTGGCCAGAATTTATCATTTCTTTAAGTACCAAACTCCCAAAAGAAAGGAAGATGGAAAGAGCTGACTCACATATGCCAGTTATATCCAATGTTCAGTGATCAGGTAATTCATTCTACCTGTACAGTGAAAGAATAATGGAATGGGTTAAGGGTGTTACAGGAAAATTCATTCTGTAAATGTGGAAGATAAAGTCTTCCAGTATCCTACCCAGCAACAATTAGAAAATAACAAACTAAAAATTGAAATAACAAAATGTTATAGTCACAAATGCCTAAATAATTCAGAATATATTTAATAAGAAAATCACATTGATTATAAACTCTAATTAAAAACAAATACTTAGCTTGAATAGTAGTAAGACATAACTCAAATAGTGTTTTTATTTCAATATAATAAGTGTAAACAGCAGTTTTTGACAATCCATTTATTATATCACTATTCTCTCCTAACCCTCCTAGCTCTATTCATCATAACATTATTTTTAAACTTTGAGAAGGTGAGGGACTAATAAGACTTCATTCTAGTTTTAAAGGAAAGAAGGGTCAAGCTCCAGCTGGGGATTAGTGCCGCTGCAGTGTATATCTTATTTATTCAGATATCATACTCAAACTGAAGTTCTTCCTGAGAATTTCTTCATTAAGATAAAGCCAACAATTAAAAATTAGAGCCCAGTTATAAATATGGGAATACCATGAAAGAAGACATTGACATAAATTATAGTGACAGCACAATAATACTGATAGACATCTATATTATGAACATTTTTCATTCATTAGGGAATAGGTGAAAAGTAGGAGAAAGAGAAATGCCTGACATCTGTTTGCCTTTACTTTTACTATATCTAACAAATATTTTTGTTCCCTTATTATAGTACAGGAAAAAATTTCCATAATTATATTGAACCATGAACTTGAGTTAGACTTAAATAAAATATACCTTCAGTGAACCACTTAGCTCACTTAACCCAACTCCAAAAATGTACACCTACACATGTCATTCAGTATTTAATAGTTTGATCAATGTTTATAATACTAATTACTGAGTTAATAAACTCATTTTTAAATAAATCTTTTAGAAAATTTGGAAAAAATTTGAAGGTAGTTCAAAAAGTTCTCATTTATTATTATACCCAGTCTCTTGTTTGCATCAGTTGACGAGAAATGTAGACATAGTAAACACTTAAAGGATTTATTTGAGCAAAAATCAGTTGGATTCAAGGAGCACCAAGCCAGAAGTAGTTAGGAATGTTCTACTGATAAGAGTTGAAGACGTTTAAGAAAAGGCCAAAGCAAAGAAAGGAAATTATTGATTGACTAGAGCTTAAAGTCTAGTTGGATGTTTATGATTAGTTATTCTTAGGTTTTAGTTTTATAACTTTGAGGCATTTACAGACTTAGATTTTGGTTTACTTCTACAGTCCACCATGGTATTAGAGTATTTCAGTCTAGCATTATCCTTTTTTAACTTATTTAATAAGGCCTTATTATTATAGTACATTAGCCAAAATGAATCAACCAATATCAATATGTTATTAACTAAAGTTCATATTATATTAATATTTCCTTGTAATTTTTTTCTGTTCCAAATCCTACCCAGGACAGCACATTACCTTTACATACCTTTCTTTAACTTCCTCCAAACTGTGAGCCAAAACCCTCTTTGATTTTGATGATCTTGACTGTTTTGAGAACTACTAGTCAGATACTTCGTAGGAAGTTCATCAGCTAGGGTTGTTCTAGTGTTTATTTAACAGTTAAACTGGGATTGTGGACTTTTGAAAGGAAGACTAAGTAATTACAATTACGATTCCATTCTTATTGTGTTATATTAAGTTTACTTGCTATCCGTAATGACTGATATTAAACTTGATCACCTGACTAAGGTAGTGTTTGTCAGGTTTCTTCACCATAAAATGATTCCTTTTCCCCTCTTTATACTGTATTCTTTCAAAGGAAGAAACTATGACCAGCTTGCACGTAAAGAATAGGAGTTATGCTCCATCCTCTTGAATATCTACAGAAGTTATTTAGAATTTTTCTAGAAAAGATGTTTGTTTCTTTCCCCCATTTGCTTATTTATGCAATGATTTTTTTCCTTTGGTTTATGAACTACTACCACATGGTTTGCTTGTTTTGCTCAAATTATTCCAGCTGTGGCCACCGTGAGCTACTTTAGATTGTTCCCACATCCCTTAGCATAACTCTTAAAACTGTACTTTTATTTTTAGTATATTCTTACTTCTTGGCACTACAAGATTCTCCAGGATCCTCTTATATGTTCTCCACTCATTTTCAAAGTTAGTCATCACCATCTCAGCCTATTCTTTAACTGAGGTCATATAAAACTTTTGTAATACAGTTAGATTCATTTGTCACAATCTACATTCAATCCCCCCAACTCTTAGATGATGCATTAAAATTTCCATGCTCTTCAACTCCATGAGATAAAAATCTCTGTGGGTTTTGACGAATGCTTAATGTTCAGTATCCATCATTAAAATATCATACAGAAGACTCATCAGCCCAAAATTATCTTTACTTCATTCAAATTACACACCATTCCTTACCCTTTGACACCACTGATCTGTTATCCATAGTTTTTCCTTTTCTAGAAACTCATGTAATTGGAATCATACAAAATATACACAATAATGACTGAAATCCAAAGAAAGAAAATTTATTTCTGAAAACACATGTCGAAAATATGATGGGGAATAAATTTAATATATGTAAATTTTACAATTAGTGAATGAGGGTTTGATATCAAATTTTTTAAACAAATAGGAAAAATTGAAAGACTCGTGAGTTTAAAAACTTAGGTTTCCCTTTGCCTCAGACTTAGCACCAAAACCTAAATGCTAAATTCATAAAGATTTCATACTGAGGGATCTAAAAGTCATTGGAAAATTATGAAATGTTTTGCTTTTAGCTATTATAACAAATATGTGTGATGCTGACCAAGACTTTGAGGTTTGAGGGATCTTGGTGGCTGGGTTTGTTTGCTGGTTTGGGTGTCTTTTTTTCAACTAACAAAAATCTTAGGAGTTGTTACTCTTTTCTGATTTGCTAAAATATTTTCAGATTACCAACATACTAATATCATAAACCAGTAGCAATCCACATAATTTAATGAGACATAATAATGTGGCAGCTATGTGATTCCCATATGATTATGTAAAAAGGATGGAACACTGTAAAAAACAAATCAATCTTACAGGTACAGCAATTGCTTGATAATAAACCTACAGAGTCTGGAAGTACAAGAAAATGACTCTGGTGGTAATGGTGATAATGTGTTTAATCACTTCAGTTGAGTGGATTTTAGAAAAGATAAACACACTGAGAATGTGTTTTAAAATGTTTCAAGGAGACATTTTGATTTACTGAGCAGAGTATTTAATTTTATAGGATTTTTGAAATTAGTGTTTGTAAAGACAAAATAGTTATTCATGACTAGGTCTCTCCCAGAATAAAATTTCCAAAGGGGCAAACTTTATTGCTAAGAGTGTAATTCCCTATATTCTAAGCTATTATATGCAACACTGTCTAACAACGAAAATGTGATTACAAAGCCCTTGTCATGTTCATTTTAATGTTAAGTATAATTAAATCAAGAAATCATGGTCACTATCTTGAAATCGTTCTTAAAATACAAGACATGAAGTAAATTAGATTTATTTAGGCTTTCAACTAAGGGAAAATGCCTTTAGTATTATTGAAGTTAAACACTATTAGAAAAGTCACATATGACTCTCATGGTTATCTTTTATCAGATTGAAAACATTTCCTTCTGGTCCTAGTTTGCACAATATTTTAAAATCATGAATAGTATTTTTGTCAAATTATCTTCCCGTTTAATTTAAATTTTAAAATTCATTAGTCTAAACTAGTTTCCTATATCTCTGTTTCATTCATTGACTATAGAATCTTATAATATACCGTCTCTCATTCTTGACTTTGGTCATTTGTATTTTCTTTCTCTTTATTTGCTTTAATAAATATGTATATATATATATATACACACACACACACATATATACATATATACATATATATGCAAGTGTTTCTGAAAGTAATAGATACATGTCCAAAGCTTCAAGCTAATATTTTGAGAAGAAATGGTCACAGAAAAGAATACTAATTTTCATAGTCTTATATTCTACCCCTCTTTGTATTAATATATTTTTATTGAGATAGCATTGTTTTACAATGTTTTAGGAGTGCAGGTTTTGAGAGGAGTTCGTTTGACTTCTGTTTTTAAAGAAGTTGTTTTGATCTTAGGTTTTCTTTATTTTAGCAATAGTTTTCATGTTTTCCACTCTTACCTTAATGATTTCTTTCCTTAGATGTACTTTTGGTTTAATTTGTTCTTCATTTTTTTTAGTTTCTTAATATCAAAATTAAGGTCATTGGTTTGCATTATTCCTAAAATAGACACTGGTGATTGTAGAATACCATTAGACAGATTCCGCAGATTTTCACATGCTATTTTTCATTTATGTATGTTGTAATATTTTCTAAACTTCTTGTAATTTTAAATATGAATCATATAATATTTATAAGTTAATTGCTTACAATTTTTAAATATATATTTAAATTGTTTCATTTCCTAATTTAATCCCATATTAATCAGAGATCATACTCCATGTGATTTTGGTGATTTGAAAGTATTGAGATTCATTTTATGATTCGGTGTAAGATCTACCTTGGTGAATATCTCTTAGTCACATCCAAAGAGTTTGAATATTCCCACATGAGTATATTATTTTATAAGTATCAGTGAGGCAAATTGGTTAACAATACTGTTATCTTATTTATTCAGAGATTTTCCCTGTTATTTTATCAAGTATTGTGAGTTGAGTGATAAAATCTCCAACTAATACCATTAATTTTCCTATTACTCCTTCATTTCAATTAATTATGTTTCATATACTTGAACTGTTTATTAGATGCATATTCCTTTAGGATTAGTATGCCCTCTTGATGAATTGTAGTATACTGTCTTTTGAATCCCTTCTTGTATGGAAATCTACCTTGTTTTATATGTAAATATTTATACCTGCTTTATAATGTGTAGTGTTTGCATTTTTACATTTTCCAGTCTTTCATATTCATCTTTTTTATTTAAAATATTTCACTTAGTCACACAGTTAGTGTTTGCTTTATTTTTTTGATTAGCAACTTTTGTTGTTTAAATGCAGAATTTTATTCACTTACAGTTTATATGAATAGTTTATGATATAATTTAAGTCGCCCCCCTAGGTATTCCTTTCCTATTTTTTCTCACTCTTTTACTTTTTTTTAATGCATGCATTTCTGTATCTCCACATTTCCTCTTTATTGACTTTCTTGATATACCTTTCCTAGTCATTTACTGATTGCTCTAGATAAAAAATATTTAATTTTAATTTATCATAGTTCTTAAATAAGATACAATTAAGAACATTATAGCAAAATTAAAATTCTTTTTTTCCCCTCAGGCATCTTATGTTCTTATTTTCTTCTCTTTCACATATTTATCCATAGTAAACCTCATGAATTCATTGTATTTGTTTTATTTTTATTATTTTATTATCTTATATATGTGAAATCTTAAAATAATTTAATATATCTGCATATAAACTAAGTATATACATTTATTCGATTTAAATACACCATATTTAATCTTTATGATTTTGAAATTAGCAGTGATGACTAATTGATAAAGTACACCTAGGAATGTGAGAGATGGATATGAGAAAAATGATACTAGCTAAACTTATTGTGAGAATCTTTTCATAATATATATGTCAAGTCATGTACATTTTAAACTGATAGCGATATATCAATTACCTCTCAATGCAACTGGGGAGAAAATAAACCAAAAAAATTTCCCTTATGAAAGAGAAATGTCTAGATAAAAAACTGCCACTTGCCACTCAAGCATTCCAGTATATATGTGCATGTGTGTATGTATGTATATTATATGGATATGTATATTCGGATCCACATGGATATTTTTCCATATATACTTGGTCTGGTAGGTTTTCTCTTTCAAGTCACCATTGTGGGAATTCCTGTTTTCTTACCCATTTACTAGTTCATGAAGCCAGATTCCAATCATGAGTGGGAGACCAGATAATTTTGGAAAAGAGTTTAGAAAGTAACTAGAGATATTTTGCCCAAGTTTTCAAAAACAAATCCAAGACCATTAATCGGGGTGTCTGTTCAGTGTCAAAAGGAAACATGTCCGCCAGATACAGTGGCTCTGACATAATGCAAATTTCACAAACCTGAAACACCATCATGGTACAAGAGCAAGGACTACATTTCCTAAAGTGAGCCATAAACTAAGTCCCCTGTGGATCTGTCTGTTTTTCCCTCCATTTCCAGATTGGATCATGAGAATAGATATGATACATAATTGACAGAACTGCCAAAATGGTCCCTGACTCCTCAAGTGAGTGTTGTTATGACAGAAACTGGAGTGGTCAGCCATAGCTTCCCCTCTCCCCTTCTAAGATAGTGATCAACAAAGATTGCATTGGGGAATTTCTAAGATGAGCATGCCTATTAATAACTCAAGAGAGTCATTTTGAAGATTATTGCTACTTCTACTTCAACTTACTGGTGGGACTGGAGTAAAAGTCAGAGAGGGTTGGATAATACTGGAGACTATTTCCAATGTAATCACCTAGAAAAAGGAAAGAAGTAGATTTCAGGGAGTACAAGGAATAGAGTACCTAAATATTCTCTTCCCCACCAAATCTATACCTCACCTTCACCACCCTGTTCTGTGTGCGCTTGACTGATTCAGATCTCTAGCCCTATGGCACCTGGCAGGACTTTGGAGGGTGGAAAAAAATAGGTTAGGGTATTTTCTTCCCAATTTACCAGTGTTTCGGCTTCTGGTTGAAGTGGCTTTGCTTTTTTATGTAAAGTTAAGTCCTCTGGTAGGACAATCTCTCTTGTGGGTACAGCCTCTCTAGGTCCCTGTATCCACTAGCTTTTCCTAGTTTTCAGGGCTAATGATGGTGACGTTTTTTCCATTATTGCTTGCCTTGGAAAGCTTACTAATCTTTTGCTGGTCTCCCTTAAAATTGATGATAGTTTTAAAATAGTCCTTATTTTAAACTCTCTCCATGCCTCCTTTGGTCTTGCCATTCATTTATTGCTAGAACCATGAACAATGTAAGTCATATTCAGTTTCAAATAACAAATCCTTTTGAGAGGAGTGCTAGTTTAAAATCATAAAATGCATTTATCTTGTAGTGTATGCAGTCCATGAATAGTCAATCTTAGGCTAGGACCATGATTAAATGATGTTTTATGACCAGGTTCTCACTCTTCTCTTATTTCATTATCATTCCCTTGTAGCTTTCTCTGTATGATCAATAGAGTGGTGGTGCTCTCCCTAGAATCAGATTCACTTTAAAGCAAACTAATAAGGCAATCATACTGTCACACCTAGCTGCAAAGGAAGTATTGATTTAAGAACTTTAGTATCCAAGTGTTTATAGAGGAGGGAAAGTGAGTTCATTTACTAGCACCAACGTAAGAAAGGAATTCAGTTAACTGGATCTCCTTGTCTAAAAGCATATAATTATATATGTAATATGAAAACCTATCAGGTAGATAAAACTGCATTTTAAATCACTTATATTCTGGGAGATCAAAATGTTATGGTTCATTCAGACAAATCAAGCAAAAATGTTGGACAATTAAAAATAAAGAGAGTTTAACCTAGACACAAGCAATGAACCAAGTATCTTTTTCATAAATTTGGACTTTGGCCAAAGTATACCATATTACTTGGGACTTCATTAAGCCAACAGACAAATAAGTGAAAACAGAATGACTTTGTTTCTCATCTGCATTGGCTCAAATTATGAGATAATTAAAAATCAGAGGCCCATTTTTTAATTCACATGAAACTTTACACATATATCAAAGGATCAGTTTTTTAATAACATGTTGTTTTTATAAAGAAATAAAAATAGAGAGGATGGTGACAGAATACATATCATACGTGTAATTACCATGACTGCTGCTTCTTAATCTTGCATGTCTCACATATATTTATATGGCATATACTTAAATTGAGTATAAATATAAAGTTGCAGTTAAATTGAATGAACTTTTATAAAGTTTTTCTAGTGAAATATATGCAATACTCTGAAAATATGTATGTATATAAATTTTTACTTGAAATTTGGACATCAAGCTTTAAAAGTCTTTGTAGAATTTTTGTCAGTATTGATTCATATCCAAACCGGCATTTAACCGTGGTTGAAAATAATAGTAATATTATCTTCATTTATCAGAAGAACTTTTAAAACTTGAACTTCAATGGAAGAAGCTGTCATAAAATCTACTCTCGGAAATACTGAAGGAAATAGACAACTGACAATTTTAGTCAAACTTAAAGGAATTTATTTTTATAAATTGTCTCTCTCATTGTTATTTTTCTCTAATTGTGTGAGAATCTTTCTAAGTTATGTTTTCCTAAAAACTCATTTCCTAGTATACTCTTGTGATAAAATTAAATGTTGTTTCTCATTTTTACCGTACATATCCTGTGCTCATAAACAAAAAGAACCCACATGAGGTTTGATATGTATAAGCCTAACTCTAAGATAATGGTACTGAAATTTAGAAAAGAAATTATATTATCTACCCGTCCTCATGAGTATTATATCTAAGTAATTTGTCTATTGTGGAACCAAATACGTATACTTTTCCAGAATAAAATAGTCTCTGAATTTTTTTCATCTCCTTTCAATATTGGGATCAGTTAGAGTAAAAAGCACATTTTTAAGGATTATATAACTTTTGTCCCCAGTGAATTTTAGGAACACACCAATCAGGAAGAAAGCAATGCTTATAAAATGTTCCCTTTGTGAGGGGAGGGATAATCTGTCAAGGAACTATCCCAGCACCATAAAAAACGAATCTAAAAAAGAAAACAGAAGCAGATGAGGAGTAACCAATGAACATGTTAAAAAAAAAATTTAAAAAATTAGAATATGTGCATTCCCCTAAAATCAAATTATCAGTTCAGATTCACATAAATGACAGATTTTAACCAATATTAAGATTTACTAAATACATTTAAGAAAATGATCATCAAGACACTCTAGCAAGGCAGAGGAAAGTCTAGAACATCGAGGGGCTCCCCAAGTTCTTCCTTCATAAGTTAGAGGCACACTCTGGCCCAGAATAATTGCCAACATACTGAGATTTGTGTTCTTCATTACATCATAAAACACCTCCTTTGGCACTGCACATTTTACACTGTATCTTTGATGGGCCTTAATTACTAGATATCATCCTTTAACCAAGAACATTTCATAGATTATCTTTCTCTTAGCAAATATCATTAAGCTATTTACTTGGAAATTCAATTGCTAAGGAGATTAGATCAAGTGCTACGCCTTATTTTTTTATTTCTCTAGATACATTGCTCTAGTTAAAATTAATTGCAGTTCAGTTGTTTTAATTCCTTCCTCACAGAACATAAAAAAATATGGTAGTATTAAGCATTGGGAATTAAAAAATTTTACTTTTGAGAAAAAAGCAATGGGATAGTAATATCTATCACACATATCTGCAATATGTGATTATTTTTCTCACAGTAATAACCTATAAATAAAACATAAAGTTCTTAATCAGAGTCATAAAACAGTATATAATTACATAGATATTTAAATGATAGGACCAGGGTTTTAGATCCAGATAGGATATAGAAAATACATACCTCTTTTTCTCTCCCACTGAATTGTTATAAAGACTGGCAGAATGTAGGAAAGCTTTTTGAGAGCTCTGAAAAGAAAATGTGACCAGGCAGATCAGAGCAGAACCAGAACTTGAAGTAACATAACATTGGTAGTGAGTTTAATGTTTTCCCATCGGGTATCCTCTGGACTACGCTTTAATGAATCCCCAAACCCAGAAGTGAGCACTTTGTTGTGAATAGTGGACTGGTCAAGCTAGCATTGTCTTATAGAAAATCACTGCTCACCCTATTAACATCTGTTGGTCAATGTATCTATTAATCAATTATGCCCAATTGGCTTGTTCTCAGAAGTTAAGGGAAAACTTGAAAATTAATGGTTATCACAACGGGCTGCAAGGTATATGTATATAAACATTACTTTGTACTGTACTGTGAAATCATTCTCATGTTCTACATGAATTTAAATAGGAGTTTGTAGACTAGATTATTGGAGTATTTAGCTATTCTTTAAAAGAGTAGAACCAATTCACTAAAAAAACAAAAGACTTTTCATATTTTTCCCATGGAATTAAAATAATAACAAATTCTGACAACACAATATATTTGCTTTACATATTGAGGGTTTCTTATACTAAAACGTTTTCAATTTATTTTATACAACATTTTTGTCTAAAATACTTCAGTTTGTCATAGTTACTCTTCTGTAACCTCGCCTCCACTTTATAATTTTTTAACCAAGGTGATAAATAGCTAAGTACTTTCTTAGTTTAAAAAATGATTTGGTGTTTCTTTACTATTAGAGTAAAATTTACATGATTAGAATTTAGAAAAAATGCAAAAAGAAGTGATGCTTCTCTTTTAGGAAATTTCTTTTTTTGTAAAAAGATTATGCAATACCACTTAGAAATTAATAATTTATTTTCGCTGTAATCATATTTTTAAAAATAGAGACAAAAGACCATTTGCAGATTTGCCGGGAGTGGCAGGTGGTTTCTTTGATTAAGGTAAGGGCCAAAGGGTTAGAAGAATGGAGAGTCTCTTTTCCTCTGAGCTGTCCTCCACTCTCCTTGGCTTTTCCTGTAAGAGTTGAACATCCACAAGCCAATTCTGAGAGACTTTGGTATTGTTTTAAGTTCTACGAGATCAAAATAATTTTATGCCAGAGCAGGGTCTCTATAGGGGTGATCTGTTTTATCACTTCAGGGTCATACATATAGGCCTGAAACTTGTCTGAAATGTGATATAAATACTGGAATATTTATCATAACATTTGTTATCATCACACAACCTCATATCTCTACTTCTTACACAAACAAGTTCCCACAAGAACATGTCTATACCTTTCCATACATACACATTCATAACACCTACACACTCTGCAAGGGATGGAAGTTGGGTTTTCAGCCATTGGGTCCCTGTGACTTCTTAGTTGGCATTGTTACTTCTTTTTTGGTTTATGACATCAAATTAGATTAAAAAAATAAAACAATTTAGTTCTGGTGTATTCATATGCATAGAATAGTTAACCTTTTAAATGACAGAAAACATTGCCTCTCCTGAACATCATCTATTTTCCTTTAAAAGATTTGTAGTAAGTAAATTTAAAAATTTCTTATATAAAAATTTATATTAATAAGAGTTGAGGTTTTATATAAAACAATCTATAGTTGAGCATATATGCAAATTATCCTTATGAAATGTTAAAAAAAGTCTTATTGCCTATAATATGTAGATCTGCTATTACATATTTTATAGAAGACCCAGATTGGGAAATATCAGAAATAATTTAAAAATTTGCTTTTATATTAATCTTATATGGGATTTCTAATGAGATATATTGCACATAGCCTGGAAATGTGAGTGATTGACTATATATGTGGTGTGTGTGTATACATATATATATATATATATACAGTTGTTAATAATAATGTGAGAGGTGTTGATAAACACAATTTCAGAAGAGCAGATTTTTGAATAAAACATGTAGGTTAAACAGTACAATTTATCTGTGCCAGAAGTACCTTTGAAATAATTAAATTGCTATTGATGATTTGGCACTAGAAACAGCTGGCTGAAGCTCTTGGAGCTATTTGCTGGGCTCTAAGATTACATTTATATGACTACAAACTCACTCACCTTCTCAAACTGGCACAAGTCATTTCAGCACCATTATATTCAACAGAGCCATATCTAAATGAATCAGTTTTTAGTAAAGTGAGCCAACTCAAGATTGTTCAGGGCATAAAAGCAAGCTAGGAAGTAACATTTTCTAACAACCAATCAGAGGGAAAACAGCCCATCAGGTAGAAGATATCACAATGTAATTAATGTAAAATATCCTCCTGGCCAACTGAATAATCATTTTAAAAACATTTAAAAATGTTAATATTACTGCTCATTGGTTGATGATTCTTTTATGGCTAGATGGCTGAAATTCCTTCATTGAATATCATAACATCAAAATCATATATTTACATGCAAATTGTAATGGCATTAGGCAAATATTATAGCTGTCAAGTGACTGGTTTCATTTTTTTTCTATAGCTGGCAATGACTTTTTTCCCCCTGAGTGAGGAAAGCCTCACCTTTGTTGTTTTTGCTAACTTAGAGCCCTCATTTCTGTTTATGACAAGTGTATCTACTTACTATTCACTCTGACACCCAGTAGTGATTTTTAATAGCATCTCTCTGAAATAAAAACATACCTTGCAAAACACAAATGTTAGTGGCCATTATTATTAAAGGTAAACTATCAGATAAAAACATTCAATTTTAAATTTTTAAAAGTTTATCAACATCCCACTATAGGCAACTGCTGGATAAAGCCATTCTAAATTAGATTCATCTTTCCTACTATTTATTCATCTGCTCCCCTTTTTATCTTTTCCCAATCCATCCTTTCTAGAGCTGAGTTTGAATGTATGGTCCAATATTGTGTAACAAATTGACAAAAGAAGCATCCATATCTGGGACACCTGCAGAGAGAGAGAGTGAGAAAGAGAGAGAGAGAACAGATGTAGTTCTTTTCCAATTCATTAAAGCATTAAAGTTTGGAGGAAAAATATATGGTTTGACTGTAAGCGAAGTAACTTCAAAGTAGACATTTATAATCTGTTTGATAAAGGAATTTGCATCAGTGTTATACATTTTGATACCATCTCTTGTCAATTAATTATTGTGTATGAAGTGCCTCCCTGATATATGAGTAGGAAGACTTTATGGGTGCAGAGATCTCTCTCATAACTAGGCAGCAGTGAACTATACATATCAATTCTTACAGTTTCTCAAAGACAGGTAATAAAGAAACCAAAAAAAGTGAAAGCAGTTCAGGGTGAGATTGAATATTTAAGGCCATTGAGAAGAAGAATCATGTCACCTGTGCCACTCTGTTACCGCTAGAGAGGTTGGGTTCTGAGAATGAGACACTGTGCAAAAATGATTAAGTTCCATCATTCTAGCACCTTATGTTCCTAGGAGTTGAAAGATGGAGTTGGTTCATTAACATTAGTCCTTTCAGATTCAATATCAATAAAATGGTATTCTGAATAGCAACTCCCAGCTGATTTTAAAGATTATAAACTAATGCTAATAAATTTTATAATGATAAATCTTATGAAATGTATTTTTTAAATAGGCAAGTATGTATTATTTAACACTTAAATCTGAATCTTTTAGTGTGATTGAAATAATTACATATATGTATATATATACATACATATATAAAGTGCTTTTATATATATGTATAATACATATATATTGTGCTTTTAGTATTTAAAATATATTACCTGATTTTATGATACTTTGGGATAAAAGTATTAATACCACTTAAAATGCTTGCACATAACTAAATGTGAGTAAAAATGATTGTCTACTTTTCTAAAAGAAATATGCAACCCCCTATGCCAGATATGACACCAAACTTTCACAACTCAAAAAGTGCATTAGACCTTTCCTGACATAATGAACTTCCAAACTCAAGCACAGAGAACCTTTTAAAAATCGACTCCGCAGCAACCCCGTGAAGGCTTAGATCTTTCTGATGATTTCCTGCCATCTAAACACTGTCATTACAGAGCTGTTCTGAATGTAACCTGTGGTAGAGAAGTGAGGAAGGATGTTTTCTAGGCTGTGCTGTGTTTGGAGAGAATGAAGTTCATATGTTTTGTCTGCAGTGAAGTTCTTCAGGCCTGTGACACTGACAGACACTGCCAGGAAGAGGGAAGCAAGGCTGGGAATCACTTTGTCCCTTTTCCCTCTGTGAATCAGGGAATATGTCTAAAAGGGTAAGGTGATTTAGCTTGGAAACTGGGTAAGAGATTAAATTTCTTACTCTTTTTTTCCTCTACAGATTAAAACACATCTACTACCTCCAAGGCAACAACTTGTCATTGAGATTCAATTCTCTGTGTTCTCTGGGGAAATACAAACACTGATTCTTTATTCAGCAGTAATCTCTAAAATGTAGCACATGTACACAATTACAATGACTTTGTTGAGCTTTCTGAGTTGCCTTAGCACCCACAGAGAATCATATAAATGCTGATACTGAGCTAGTCAGGCTGCTATCAGAGCTGTTTATTTTTTCATTCAGTGGTTCATTCAATAGTCAGTCAGTCTTAGAAATTTTTAATCAGCAAGAATCAACTGCTTGTCAGACTTAGGGCTATCTAGGAAAAGCGTGCATATAATCTATGGTCCATATTTTCTAGGAATTTAGTTTCGAGTAAAAGATAAGCGCTTGAATAAATAATCATGATACAATTCACAAGTAGTATGTTCGGAGTGTGGGAAAAAATAGAGCCTGAAGCATAGATATCTAAATCCTGAAATTCTGACCTTCACAGGCCACTTATTTTATATATATATATATATGCATATATATATGCATATATATATATATATAGATAACATGACAAGGTCAAGGAAACAGTTTCTATTTGAGCTTCTTTGACTAAGATTTCAAGATAGATTTGTGGTGATTGTCATTAGAACATACAGAGGCTGTGTCTATAAGGATACTGCTCACATTTGGGCCAAGAAACAATGTCTGCTAGATAACCTTTTCTTGCTTTTTAAAATGCATACGATTGAACTTCAACATTTTATATTTCAATGCAATGACAGTGAGAAACAGTCTGCCCAGAAGAACATACTGGAAGAAAGAAATGCCAACACAACAGCAAGAAAGCCAGCAAGCTTTGCCTCTTGCCTGGGGTAGTGCTGGTGTGTAATGCCCTCCCTGTATCAGATGGAAGCACGGAGGCCCTTCCCCAGTCTTTTGTGCTTCTTAGATCAGAAGGAAGGAAAGCAATAGACAGAACCTCCTTAGCTGGAAGTTTTCTGAAGGCTTTCTATTTATCCAGCCTCATAGGGAAAAAAGTAAGTCATCCGAAAGACCATTTAAAAAGCTAACCATGGTTCTTGCATAATTCAGAGAAGCACTCCTACCTACTTTGTAGTAGAATGGGGTTGAATGGGAGAAAAGAGAGAGATGAACCACCTAAAATTGCACAAACTATAACAGATATATCTACAAATTGTGGTGGGCTGGAGCTGGGAGAGATTATTAATTAGCTCTGTGTTGGTGGCTCAAGAAAGTCTTCAGCAAGGAAGTGTCGTTTGTGTAGAAGTCCCTAGTTCTTCAACAGATATCTTGAGGGTGCGCCCTGGTGGCCTAGCGGTCTTGTACACCTGGGAGCCGTCCCACATGCATCCCAAGGTCCCAGGTCTAAGACCTGGGGTTGGGGGAAACAACTAATGTGAACAACTAAATAAAAATGAATAAAGCTCTTCTTCCTCCTCTCTCTTCCTGCCTGTTTACCTACTCACCTTCATTTCCTACCTGCACCTTTCCTTAAAAAAAAAAAGATCTTGAAACAACTTTGATCATCTCGAAATCAGGTCTGCGAAAAAGAAACCTCTTTGTGAATCTATTTAGTAGTTTACTTGAACTGTCTTGTATGATAACTTTCGTAATACTTCAGGATACACCGTGTTGAAAACAGGTTAGCTAAATAATAATAAAAAAATACACAGCAACTTAATCTGGAGAGCAGTGGGTTACAGAACACAACTGGAATCTGCGATCTTTTCCTTGCATCAGTTTTTATTTGTTTGCATTTCAGTTAAAAATCTCCCCACCATTGCTGGAGAATAATTGTGTGTGCTGCCACATATTGCCCTCAGAACTACTCAGAACTACTTTGGCGATATGTGCAATTCAAGGATGGAACCACTAGACATACCTGCCTTTGTTCTGCCTTCTGGCCCTGACCGCTGGGCATATCTGTGTGAAGATGAGAGGTGGCACAGTGAGTGAGTCATGTAATTTCTCTGGACATGCTTCTCCTCTACAAAGCTGTTGTAAGCATCACATCAAATAAGGTACTATTTTATAAGGTAGTAATTATCAACAGGAAAAAAATCCAGAATCAGAACACTTTCTGAATTTCTAAAATTACGAAATATTAGGAAGAGATGGGAAATATGCCATTAAGCAAAGGCATTGGGGAAAAGATGAGATTATAAATATACTACCTTCTAGTCTGTCTTAATATATTCATTCAAGATCTATTTCCATTTTTGACACATTATTTTTTAAATAAGTATAGTCTTGTATTCTAGTTATAAATAATTTTAAAAAAGAAAAGCAGAGAATATCCACAATATCTCAATTGATTTCAAACTCCAATGAAACACACACAATTCTACTTACTATGGTATTGTGTTTGATCAGACTTTGATCACTTTTATTGATTTAACTTACATATTTTTAATTTAGCAGTTATTTTTAAAACGGAATGATGTTTCAATAGCTAGGAACATCTAAAAACTGAGCAAAGATGATAAACTAGAAATTGTTATCAGATTGTGAGAGTCTATGCTAAAAAATTTATATTTTTCAACAAAAAATAAGATTTGTAATTTATTTTCATGCAGGTGAAGTATATTCTAGACACAAAGTTATGACTCTTAAATATTAAAAACTATGATGTTTTTCCACTACCTATAATTTTAAAAAGACAGCAGACCTCTAATTTTTTTAAGCAGCTTAAAAGTATTTGAAAATACAAATAAATGAATGTCTGGTTTCTGGTTTCAGGTGTAAGGGACTTGGTATTTGCCAGTCTATTAACATGAAAAGTAAAAAGAGTGAAAAACCTATAGCTTTTCTTGGATATGATTAGAGAGTAGAACACAGATTAAATGAATACCCCCATGATTGGAGAGACAGACCAGGGAAAACAAGGAGTCACTGCTTACAGGAAATAAGTAGAAGTTTTTGCAGGAACCAACTGGGATAGGAAACACCTGAATTGTAATTGACAAATTGCTGGAGTCTCAGGGTTGACAATAATGAGAGTTTAAAAAATGCCAGGGAGGCATAGTCATATAGGGGCTCTCACAATACACTTCCAAGATCTTGACCAGGTTTTCACAATAAATATTACAGAAGAATATCTCCTGACATTTCCTGTTTGGGGAGAGGAAACCGTGTGAAATATGCTAGAGCTCTCTGTTCTCAGCAAGGCCTGCCTTTGGGAGAAGTTAGATGAACAAAACGCAACCTACTAGTAGAGTATTATGAGAACATAACTGATGTGTGGGAAGGAAAATAGGCAACTTCAACCCACTCTAGCAGTTCTGTCCCCACTAAGGTGTGTGTATGTGGGGTGAGATGAGAGGAATGAGAAACATTTGTGAGGTTTGCCATCCAGAGACACATGTTCGCTAAATGACCTGATGATTATGTCAGAGGATTGCTTCCATACTCACATTTTACCAACACACTACTAAAGGCCTATTTTGTCTTTGTTGTTGTCATTTTTCTCCCAGTAAAGCAAATGCCTGCCATCAAGAAAAATTACAAGACAAAAAACATAACATGAAGAGACTGAGCAAACTTAGATGGCCTTCTAATCAATGCATCCAGAAGAGCGGTGTGCATCTCACACCGATGCATGCATATTGAAAAAGCTCACCATAGTTTGATTATTTTTGAGTGAATATCTCCTTGACTAAAGTACTTAGAGCTCGGGTCAGCTGAAGTCTTCATTAGCTATTTACAGTACACCTAAAAGAGTACATATTTAGTTGTTGATTCATTTTGTTCAGGCTGTTATAACACTGCACCACCTACCAGTTATTATTTCGTAGATCTGAAGACCAAAAGCCTGAGATCAATATGGTGGCAATGCCAGTCCCTGCTGCAGACTGTTCTGTCCTTCTCTCCTAGCTTTTGGTGGCTTGGTGGCAATGTCTGTCATTCATGGCTTGCAGGTGGGTTCTCCTATATTTTCATATTGCCTTGTTTGTTTTGTTTTGTTATATGCCTGTCCTTTTTTCACATGTCATGCTTTTTATAAGGACACCATTTTTATTGATTTAGACCTGCTTTTCTCCAGTATGACTTCATCTTAACTAATTACATCTGCAATGATCCTATTTCCAAATAAGGACTTATTGTGAAGGAATGTAGGCTATAAGGCATCAACATATTAATTCTAAGGGAGCACAGTTCAATGCTTATCAGCCACCTTCACCATTGACTTGTCACTCAACATCTATTGACATTAACGAAATATGCCTCAATTTACTGATCTGCACTAAGCTTAAATTAATGTTTAAGGGATTACTTTTGATTTACCCTCATTGATGACTATAAGTATGCACATAAATATAAATGCACTTATATACATATATATAAACATAATAGAATATGTAAAAAGTATTATTGAATATATTTCTCTTACTGACCTTAGAAAAACTGCTAATGTGCCCTTTCTTTTATGTACTAGAGAAAACAGCTGTCATCAAGTAAATAACAATAAAAAATACAATTTAAATTTACAAAACTGAAATATCTTTTCTGCTACAATATGCTTTTAGTCACTACCACTGGGCATGCATGTGTTTCTGAAATTTTAATAGAACATATATATAGTTTTAATATTAAAGATTTATTTGCTGTGCATTATAAAGTCTATAATTTAACACATAGAAAAGCTCATTAATTAGCACTCAACCTATTGCCTTTCCAGACATGCTTCTTCTGTAGATATTGAATACCTGAGTTATGAGAATCAGAGTATATTAAGCTAATAATTTATTCTGGGTCATAAAATCATTTGATGACTTGTCCTTCAGAATATTTAATTAGCAATGAAGAATGTGCCCAAATAGCAACTCCTAGATCTCTATGATACCAGAAGTAAATTATTAATAGATAACATTAAGACAAATGTTTAATCTACAAGTGATGAAATTAGGTTGTGGTCATATCATTCACAGATGCAGAGATATAAATAAAAATTAAATGAGAACGTGAGTTTCTAAACTTTGAAATTGGTTTTCATATTAAAAGAGCTTAAATGTCCTCCAGAATTCAGTTCAAGGTTCATCTGTTTACTCAGTCTATTGGCTGAGGGAGTGTGGAAGGATAAAATTTATTTGAGCAAAAAATAAGATAATCACTGGGAGGAGTTGATTGAATGCTGACAAAGTGTCAGTGAGTTGTTTCTTTAATTTATGGTTTTAATCATAGAAAGTTAGCTATTGCTAAGAAACGTGCACATACTTTAACCAATATGCCAAGTTTCATGGGGCTTATCATTAAATTGTTCAACTGAAATATTAAGCCCTTTCAA
Source organism: Solenodon paradoxus (assembly GCA_004363575.1). Lineage (NCBI taxonomy): Eukaryota > Metazoa > Chordata > Mammalia > Eulipotyphla > Solenodontidae > Solenodon > Solenodon paradoxus. The sequence goes on from RJWH01000046.1 coordinate 505,864, forward strand.
AGTTTCTTTTTTTCATTCACGCATTCATTTATTCATCTATCCTTTAAATAATTATTGAGCATTTGGCATTCACTATACTTTGGAAATCTGATTGGCCCACAAGGTAATAATACAGTTAGAGTTTTTATAGAATAAATGGAGTTTTTATAGACTAGAAACTGAATTTTTTTATTCTAAATGACTCTAAGAAACATTTCAGTGAAATTGATATCTATGCTAAGTCTGAAAGGATGACTAGGAATTTTCTGGATAAAATCGGCTGGTATAGAGGAGAAAAATGTTGGATGAGCTAGAGAAATGGGTATAGAGAAAAAACACACATAAAGATATGAAGCAAGCAAGACTATCACACATTCTGATTTCAAGTAACTGGCATGGAGGATTGAGGTGGTATGATATAAACAGGAATACAGCATTTCAACCATGTTAAGAAAACAAGCGTGTAGAGTGATTGAAATAGGAAAGCACTGAAGAATTTTTACTCATGAAGAATATAAGCCAATTTGCATTTTTCAAAGTTCACTCCCGCTCTAAAGTGGAGAATGTATTGAATAGAAAAATTTCTAGAGGCTGGAAGAATGCAAGTTGTTGCTGTAAAATATGAGAGGTGTTCTGTGCTGGAGAACTCGGCTACAAATAAGAGAGACAGTGGAAATGATAGTTATAAAAATACATAGTGGATGTTGAATTGTGCTGTTGACATGGATGAGAAAAGACAATTGAAGGCAAGAAAGAAGTTTTGTGGTTTTGAAATGAAGTGATAACTCTAGCCAAACCAAGAATGACAAATCAATGCTGAATAATAGTTTATTGCAACCAGAGATTTATGCTGAGAAGGATTTTTTTCTCTTCTGTAGTTCTTTGTCTTAGTCTGTTTGAGCTACCACCACAGACTCAGTGGTTTATAAACTATAGGAATGTATTTCTAATAGTTCTAAATCTGGAAATTCCAAGATTAAAGCATGTGCAGAGTCCATGTCTGATAAGAGCCTGCTTTCTGGGTCATAGAAGTAATTTCATTATTTATATATAATTGTGAATTTTTCAAAATCATGGGACTTTTTATAATGCACACACATATATATGATACAATATTGAGTTCAAGAAATGGTACCAGTCATAAATACAGCACAATTTAGTCCACTAACACCCAGTTTTCCCCTTGGTTAAGTTGATCACACCATATACTCGTATAATCTCCAATCTTTCTTATCTTAGAGTTAACCAGAACTTTGTTTTACAAGCAACTTTATAATTTACATATTATAAAATGAATCTACTGTAGCGAAAGAGTTGTACAATTACCACCATACTCCAATTTTTAAATATTCCATCACCTCAAAAAGTTGCCTGGAACCAATTTTTAATTGCCGTCCACTCCCCACTCTATTCAACCAGTGATCTGTTTCTAGCTCTGTAACTTGTCCTTAAAGGGAAATTTTATGCAAATGAAATCGTACCATATGTAGTCTTTTGATTCTGACATTTTTCACTAGCCATAATATGTTCGGATTTATCCATGTTGTGTCATGTCTCAGTAGTTAGATACTGAATATTGTTCCATTCTGTGGTTAAATCACATTTTTTTCCATCTAACAATTGCTATTTTTTGGCTAAGGTGAAAATGCTGTCATGAATATCTGCATGCATGTGTTTATGTGAATATATGTTTTTATTACTCTTCGATCCTAGAAATTAAGGTAGGTTGTGTGTTTAGTTATCTTTTTAAGAAACTGACAGCTTTTTTTCCACGATGGCTGCACCTATTTGCATTCGTATCAGTAATGTATGAGCATTCTAATTCCCCACATGCTTCCTAATATTTAATATTGCCTATAATTTCATTAGGGTCACCCTAGTAAGAGTGAAATAATATTTATAGAGATTTTAATTTACCTATCCATAGTCACTAATTATGTCGAACATCTCATTATATGTATAGCAGTCTATCAGTCTACCCTTCCTTTGATAAAATTTAATAGATATTTTTAGATTATTTTATTTTTATTATTAATCTGTAAGAGTTCTTTGTATATCCTGGATTTATATTCCTTATCAAATATATAACACTAGCAAAGGGTAGTGGGGCCCAAGGATAGTAGTGCTGGGTAGGGTGTGCGAGGAATGGAGAGGAATGAAGGAGAATGTAAACCAAAGTTACCTTAATAAATATTAAATTAAAAGCAATCTATCTAAAACTTTGAGAATGAAATATGGGGAAAAGCTCTACATTTTGTTCTAAGAGATTTATAGTTTACTATTTCCACACTAACACATGATCTATTTTATGTTAATAATGCAAAGTAAGAGTCTCAGGGTTAGTTGTGTGTTGTCTTTCTGTTTTTCTTTCTTTTTTTCATGTGTATACAATATTCTCTGTACCTTCAGTAGAAAAGTCTATCCTTTTCTTGCGGAATTATCTTGGCATATTTTTTAAAAAACAGTTTACTGCAAATATGAATTTAATATCGACTTTCAATCTATCTTTTTTTTTTTTTTAACCAGCTCTTTCCCCAGTATCAAACTGTCAGATTATTCTGGCTGTTGAGTGGTTATGATGAGACAGTGAAGTCCACCAACTTGGTTCTTTTTCAAAATGTGTTTGTTCTTTCTGTCCTTTGCATTTCCATATCCCCTTTAGAATCAGTTTGTAAATTTATTTCTTTTTTTTTTTCTTTCTTTTTTCAAATAAGAGTTCCCTAAAAGAGCATTGCATAGTAACATATAAGTGTGGGGTGGACATTCATTGTAAGTCAGCAAATCAACACTGTATAACACATATTAAGCTCACCGCTGTTATATCTATTTTGACTAATAACAAATCCACTCCACTCCAGCTCTTTAATATATACCCTTCATTTGGTTTAATTTTTCTATATTTTTCAATCTCTTTATGTATTGAATCTATTGGTTGCTTTTATGACAGTATAATTGGACCTTACTTTTTTTTTCTGCTACCATGGTTACACACCTTGCTTTTTAATCCAATATTATAATCTCTATCTTTTGAGTGGAATGTTTATAACTTTGATATTCAAAGCAATTATTATAGTTGGATTTTCATTAGCTATTTTACTTTGTTTTTTTGTTTTTATTTTTTATTGCCTTCGTTTGTCACATAATTAGTGTAAATTTTTAATTTTTGTGTAGAAGTCTTTTGTGACTTTTATTTATTTTTGTTGCTTCTCTAACTATCAAAGTCTGCATTATTTCTATAATCTCCACTGTGCACACATAGCCTCATCCAGAACCCGCTTGCTCCAACAAAGATAGCATCCTCAGGCTGGTAGACTCATGGTGTTCCCTGAATTTTTGCTGTCAAGATTTTCACTTTCAGCAATGATGCTGTTGAGTGCATCATTTCCCAATCCCAACTGAGAGACAGTTTTTATGACACTGTCAATGCAACTTGTCTGTTTTCACCAGCTTGCTCTGTCCTGCCAGAACCTCTGTGCTGAGTGAACGAGAAGTGCAGGGACTTGAAAGGAATATATCCAACAAGAATGTCACAGATTATCACCATTCTTACCTGAAGTTCAGCAGTTTTCAAGGATAAATGTTTCTCATTTTATTTGTAAACCCTTGATTAATATCCAGAGCACTGAAATAGTTGTTTTGTAAATTTCGTCCATGCATAGGTTTTTGTGGTAAAGATTTGCTGACCTCCTCACTCAGACATAGAAGAAAATCCCTTATCAGCACTTTTGGATCATAACTTATGAGACCTTGAATAATTCAGAATGACTGAAGTAAGGGTTTGTTTTATAGTTAATGTTAGATGACATGGCTTTTTCAAGGGCAGATTATACAAGAAAGCTTAATGAGCAGAGTAACCTTTTATTGTTTTCATTTGTTTACAGTAGTTTGGAAAGAAAACATTGTCTGCTTTTGGATAGATAAATCAGGCTTTGAAAATACTCCAAAGCAGAGTGACCTAAATTTCTGTAACTCCCTCAGTAATGGTGCCAATACCATGATAGTATTAATATCTAGAAATGCTAAGTAATATTTGACTTGGGTATGTATTTGGATGTTAGTTCTGACACTTGCTTAGTTAATGAATGGTCACTATGATGCTAGATAATAGCAGAAAGAAACCACCACTTCATTTTTCAGTTACTTATTTAGGCTCAAGTAATCATTGCTTCATTCTTAGCAGGGGAGTAACAGACAATTTAGGGAGGAGAAATACAGCACTTGAGTAAACGTGAGTCACTTCAGTAACCTGAGTAAACTTCAATCCATTTAAGCAGTTTACCCTTATCCAGATATTTAAAAATTATGGTAAAAGAGAGAGATTTATTGACAATGATATCATGATGTTGTTTACTTCCCAAAGCAAAGATGAATATTTCCTGGATAGATAGATTTGATTCATATATTTATCTAGAAATTACTGGCACCTAATTTATCAGGCATTCCATGTTAAAGGGCTTAAAAATAATAGCTTCATAAGCTCTTCAGAAAATAAAAAAATGAAGACATGTAAAATGTTGTTCCTGTCATTTTGTGACTGAAGTTGTAATAGTGAACTGAGTCTTAGTCAGTAATGAAAGGAGAGTGACTGGGTGAGCAGTGGGTAAGTCCACTGCCTCTGATCAGCACAAACTATATACAAACCAAGGAACTGTGTTCTTGCCCAAAACCTGGGGGGAACAACCAAGATAAACTAAATAAAATAAATAAAATGCTACTTCCTCCTCTCAATCCCTGCCTGCCTGCCTGCTTGCCTTCCTGCCTATAGCTGACCTTAAAAATAAAAAAAAGGAAGTAGAAAGAGTGAGCATCTATCCCTTGACAGAATAGATGGATAGCAAGACTCACAAAATACTGTATTATTAGAGGGTTTGCTGTCTTCATATGGTACAAGGAGCAAAATTTCCTCTACACAGTCAAATTACGGACCGTGTGGCCACAGTTGGCATCATCCATGTTGTGTATACCTGTACATAGTGTGTCCTTTCTATAGTGAATATTTTTATATAAATATAGTTGTGGTTTAGTCTCCTAAGTCTTTCCAATGTAGCACACAGAGTCTTTGAAATGCTTAGAATTTTTAATGTGAAAGAAATTTAGGTACAAGAAATATGTATACTTACAAATTAACTTTTGGGGGAATGTTTTACTTTGTTCCTTTAGCAGTACCTATGGATGGAAGGTACACAAATAATTTTTGCACTCATTTCTCTTCATCTTTCAATTCTAGCTACAGTTTATTTCTGGAAAGAAAACAGCCTTTTCCCAATTTTGATCTTTTGTTCAGCTTCTAATTTGTTTCCATATACCTTTGTGTCACATTGATAGAGCTTAATATTCAATCAAGTATTCAGAAATACGATATATTCTATTTTTCAGCCAAGTGTCAATAAGTTTCATACATTTTACAGCCATCAAAATCATTGACATTATCAAATATATTTATAGCACTCTGACATTAAATCTGGTGTTGAACAACCTCTCCTTCAAAGGAAATGCTATTTCAAATTGTGAAATCCAGATTCTATTCAATGCAGCATTATGTTCTTTACATTTACTTTTTTTTTTTTTTTTTTAAGAGAAGTTGCAGGCAATAACAGTGAGTAGGTGATAAAAGAGAAGAAGAACAGGAACATTTTAAATTATTTTTATTTAGTTGTTCATCCTGGATATTCCCCTGGACCCCTAGGATGCAGCCCTACCCTTGGGATGTATGAGGACTACACTAGGCCAGAGGCAGCAGATCTCACAGCTACTCCACCAAGGCACACCTTCTTTACATTTTCATTAAATTCTTTAAAATAGTCTGTCACACCTTCCAAAGAGGTAAAATTTTATCATCACTGATTACCATGATAGATGAGAATTATTTTAAGCATAATATTAGGTGATGCCAAACATTTTAAAACTTCAAGCTAATTTTATTTTAAAAGATCTTGGGCATCTTGGATTTTAAGCAACCATACGTCTCTCAAAGACTTTCTGTGCTCTCTTTGAGTCCAAGTAATTATGACCAAAGAGTTCACTTTACCCATCAAAATTAAAAATGTGTTTTCCAAAGAAAGGCAGATATAGTAAGATTGGATATTAGCAACTCAAATAGAAATTATAATAGACACTGTGATACAAACTAAGTTTCAGGTGGTTATATAGATAGTTTCACTGCAAAAATCCCTGAAAAAACATAAGGCAACACTTATCAGGTGACCATGTCTTAATGAGCTATGAAAATCAATTAACCAAAAAAAATCTGTTCCAAAGAAATGAGATGCAATGAATCATACTTTAACCTTTAACCTAGTTTTTTTTCTGAATTATACCTGCTAAACCTTACTAAAAAATTGTCAAGGCTTTATCTCAAAGGCCATTTCTTGAGAATTAAGTGTATGTGGAAACTATCCCTCCATGCACATGGACACATAGAAAGTACACTTACATCGAATACATGTTGTTTAAATATTCTTTGTTCACTAACTGAAAAAAATATCTTCAATCATAAGATCTTATTTACATTTGGACAAAAATTGCCCAGAGACATGATTTATCAAAATTGACATTTTGGTTATTTCTGGTACTTGTAAAGTTAATGCAGAAGTGTTTATTAATAAGCTGTTCTATGCCTGCCTTTATGTTAGCTTTACAGAAATAGTTAAAACAAGCCAGATGTGCCAGGTTACTTTCTTTCTCCCTTTCTCTTTTCTTCCTCCTTCTCTCCATTTCTACATTGCTTTTCTGTTTCTCTCTCCTTCATTTTGAAAACAAGATTATTATAAGGAAACAGAAATTCTCATTGGGAAGATACCTTTTCTGTATATTTTATTGGTAGTCATTATGTATGTAATATTGTATCTACAAAGGTATCGTGGGCAAACTTTACAGGTGGTAGAATTTATCCTTAAAAATTGACTCAAATTTAGCTATTAGCAACCAGTAAATGAAATGATAAACAAATTTTAATTGTATGTGATAACATTTTATAAGGTAGTTTTAGATCAATTGTGCACTTTTCAAAGTTTTTAGATTTTTAAAGTCAGAGAATAGGTTATGAAAGCAATATCACAATACAGAAGCTAAGAGCAAATTCGAGAGAAGTCTTCAAAGATGTAAAGTCTGTAATTCAGGAATTATGTAAGGATTCAGTGCTGTAGTTACTAATGACCTCTTAGAATATCTTGCTAGGAAATGTGTGACAAAAATCCTCCATTCGGAAGACTTACTTCCCTTGAGGTATTTGACTTTCATTTTCTCACATCATCCTAGAGGTTGGCTGTGGCAGAGTTAATCATTTCATGTTGTCACGAATGTCATCCAAGGCCCAGCTCGTCTGAGGTTTTGCCATTCTTGGTATATTAACTTTCTTTCTCAAATTAACAGTCAAGGATTAACGGACTGCTGCTACAGTTCCAAATATAACATTTGCTTAAAAAATGCATCTAAAGAGACAAAGCCAGTCAAAGAAAGATTTTTTTCCTTGCTTTTTTTTTTTTTTTTCAGACTCATCGTTTTCTTGTCAACTTTATCTACTTCTTTAGTTAGGGAAGTAAATTTTTCCAAGAAGTTTCAGAGTATACATGATCTTATTTTATTCTTTGTTGTACTCTGCACAGTTTCTCCAAATGATAGAGAAGACAGGACTAGCATATTAGGAGGGAGTGGGAGGTGGGGTAGGAACAGTGACTGCCACTGCATCCTTGATGTTAAAATAAATAGACTTGCTTTAAAAACATTTTTGTAGTGATAAAGGGCAATTGATATTTAATAGCACTATAAAATGGTAATGTTAATCACATAAGTCTGAGAGACTGTGACCTGACAGGAAGAGAATGGAGACAAAGAGGTTCAAGCCACATTTGGGACCCTAAACTTATTAGATATCTAACTTCGGAGGCAGAGACATGACATTCTCTTCTGAAAAATGGGAAAAAGAATGGAAAAGAAAAGTATGCATGAAGAATGTAAAATAGCCATAGAAAGACAAAGGGGGGAATAATGGAATTATTTTCTAATATAGCATTTGGAAACTTTGAACAGATGTTTTAAAAATGATTTCTTAAAAGAGTTACCATGTATCTAGAGACTCTTTAGTGAGTGATTTCTTTAGAGTGACTTTCTGAGAAAGTTACTCTGTAGTCTCAAACTCTCATAATCCAGGGATTTTTCAGGAAGGATAATAGAAATTATGGATTTAGCTCTAGGAGTTACTGCTATGCTGAATAAAAATGACTTCCAACAAGAACACTGTTAGTATAAAGACCAAATTCAAGCAAATTTAAGGGCCACCATTACCAGCAGATTAACAAAGAGCAGCAGCTAAGATTGCTTGATGGAAATAGTAGTGGGCATCCCATTGTAGAGTTGAAGACAGGCCTCACTGCTCCCTTTAAATAGTCTGAGCGTGTTGCCTTGAGAAGTAATCAGTTCTAATAGCATTCTTATTTAGGGATTAGGTAGAAAAGATGGTGATATTTCTGTGTTATCTACAATGAGAAGAGAAAATTACAACTGCTTAGAAGGGATAAGAAACCCAGAAACATCAACAGAGGGCTTATATTCTCCACAAAGACCCCATACAATCTGTTTCAGATTACTGGACAGAGTATGTATCCTGAGGAAAGAGACAGACAGACATATGAATAAAAATGTATTATTTTCATAATTTTTTCATGATTGGATTTACAGTAATATTGACATATTTTTGGTGCTAAAGTTCTCTTTTGCATGGGTAAGCTTTCATTTACTTATAAAATGTTTGCTAATATGTTGTCTTCATTGATGCCAATCGTGTTTGGACCAGGGAACGGGTAAATTTTTAATTTTCAATTAGACTTTTTAAAATACATTCGGTCATGTTTATGATGCTATAATGATGAAATGAAAAGGTAGAGGCACAAAAGTTAATAATGTATGTATGTGTAAATAACAGAATTAGGAACATATTTAGGGAGAAAATTTATTAATACTTTTGACATGAGTCTAGAATAAAGTAACACTAAAAATGCCAAGATATTCACTTGATGAAAAGCTGTTATTCTTTTACTTGAAAAATATTTTACTATGAATATAAGTATTCAACTAGGTTTCAAGCAATGCATTCTTATATGGTTTGATAATTGTTCAGTGCTATTAGTTCCATTTTTTTAGAATTTCAATAAGAAGACAGCTAAAAACTTCCTTATCCTTCTAATCTTTTGCCTTCCTCGGATATTCAGGTCAGACCTTCTCAAAGTGAAAATCAGGAGGCAGTTAAAACGCAAAACACATTTTTCCAGAGTCTAAGAATTACAATTTGAGGAGCATAGAATGACATAGAAACCCAAACAGTGTTCTGAAGGAATCAAAAAGATCAGAATTTTTGCAAAAAGGAAAAAGAAAATAGATAAGTGGTTTTAAAAAAGAGTTAATTGGTGCTAAAAAAAAATCTTAAGTTATTCTTCAGTATTTGTAATTGGTCACTAATTCTGTCTTCTGGCAAAATAAATCATGAGTACTTTTGATGAAGATGACTTCTTAAACAATTGTTTGCTTGACGTTTCTTAAAAGAATTGCATGTTGGTCCAGTCCAAAAATCTGACCCACTTCTAACAAAACAGACAATGATGGTTTTGCTGGAGGCAGCTCTTGGTCTATTATAAAATGGCTCCACTCACTGTCATTTTTTACAGACCTCAGGACTAAGACGTTGAGAAGTAATGCACTCTCACACTTATTCTCAAGAGAACATGCCCTGGTTTTTTGTCTTTTTTAAAAGTTTTCCTCCCTTTTCTATGCATGTTATACTGTCTAAAGAACTTTTACATACTTTTATCGGGTGAATTTTAAAAGTAGTTCTTGTAAATATAATAATTCAGAGTACTTGTGTGTAGATGCATAATTCATATTCTGGTAATTCAGGTACTAAAATGCTTAGACTTGCAAAAAAATTAAATGGTATGCTTATGACTCAGAGTGCACAATTATTAGTGATAATGAAAATCATATATACTGAGCTTGTTTAATATGTTTCCTTTCTTTTTAAAGCTATTCCTAATACACATCCTTAGTATTGCAATCATCATCAATAGCATCAATGCTGTACCACAATATTAGTGAAAGCAAAATGTTCACCATCTGGAATTTGATCATTATAAAGTATAATATATAGGTGTGCTTGTATGTATATATTTTTTACACATATGCAGACTCATAAGAAACTGTACACTTGCTCAAGGTTAGATTATTTTTGTTGGTTAGTCTGTGATTAGTTGAGTGTCATCCAGGGTCTTTAATGATCTACCAGTTCTGTTGAGAATCAATAATTTATGTAAGTACTGATCAAGTCTAATTTTTTTGTTGCTGTTGTTTTTCTTTTTTTAGAATAGATTGCTTTATATGACATGACATCTTATTATCCCAATATTTTTTCCACTGTTGCTGCTGCTGTTCCTCCTCCAATTCTGGCTCCTCCTCTTCTTTTGTCTCTTTCTTTAAATCCAGTTGAATTGTTAAATTTCCAGTGACTTAGGCAAATGAGATGGGCATATTTAGCTTTATAATAAAACCTGTCCAATTTGAGAACAGTCTCCCTCTGCACCATATCTATGTAAGAAATAATCTTAGGTAGTTAGTAGAGGTGAGAAGACTTTTTGAATTTGTCCCATTTTTTGTTATTAGCCTAAATCTAAACTTTATCCCAATTCTTTCTCATCCAGATCTCCAGTGTCCCCTGGCTCACCAGCCATTAATAATGATGATCACTGTTCCTATTACACTTCTTGTTTGCAATTTCTCTATTTCCATCCTTGCTTTCAGCCTCCTCTTTAATAAAATCAATACTAACTCCCAATAGTTTCAAGGACATTTTTCTTTTGTTTTTCTGGCTATGATAACTTATTTCTACATACACGAATCAACTGAGAACCACTCCATAACTTGTATTATTCAAATCTGTGTATTATATTCAAATCTAATATATACATTTAAGGTGATGTATATGAGGTAAATATTGATTTACCTTAGTCAGTTCTTTAAAACTCCCTGCCTAAAATTTAAGATAGAAAAAGAGAGAGTTAGGGAACTATCATCACTTCTGAAAACTTCAACCCCAAGAATATTGGACAAAAAAGGCTCCAAAAACCAAAGCTCATGGTGAATAATGCATGCATTGTGACTCTTGTAAATATTATTGTGGAAAAGATCACAAAAATTGCAAAGCCATTTTTCAATATAAAAATCCAGATAGTTAATAGGCACAGAGATAGATGGTTCATGGAAAGATACATATATAAAGACCAGAGCACAAAAACTATATTTCAGTGAGTACCTTAATGTTCTAGATCTTTTCTTAAGTTATTGAAGTTATTAAACATTGGGTACAATTGCTTGTGAAGAAAAGCAGAGTGTTTGAAGGTTTTCAACAAGTCAGTGATATGATGCTATATAAAAAGCTTGTGATATAATCCTATATAAAATGCATATATGTATGCTGCTTATAATTTAATTATATATAAAATCAATGATAGCTTTCTCTTTTTTCATATTTCTACTTTCTTATATACATGAATGCTTTAAGAAATCTGGAATTTACTATATTTCATGGTTACAATGGTTTTAAAGGTGCAAAGGAATATACAGTAGTAAATAGAGAGGAGCACATTAAGCTTTTAATTTTCAGACAAAAGTCTGAGATACAAATATGCTGTCCATTATTATCTAACTGGTTCAAGTGTTGGTGTTGCCTCAATGACCTGCAGTTCATCACCTTAAAGTAAGAGAAGATACATCATTATTGCATCATAGCTTTGGGAAAGTTCTCTTTTTATTCTCTAGATGAAATGCCATTACTGTAAGTAGTGTTCCAAGACAAAAGCCAAGTCACCTGCTATTTTTCCTTTTCTTAAGATTTACCAACCTGCACTTTTGGCCCAGTTTCTAAAACAATTTGTGCCACATGTTCTGTCTATTTTTCCATTTGTTTCTGGTGAATGGTTGTTTATAATATCAAACAACAGACTGTGATTCACAAAAATATATATGTAGAATATGAATACCTATTATGTATTTAGAGATTGAGCTTAATGTTCTCAGTTTGATCAAACAGTGAGGAAAATTTATTTATCGAGTGATTAGGAAGGACCTGACATTTTGTCATCTTTTTTGGGATAGAAATGTTGAGTAATGTGACAGACAGTAAAGTGAACTGGGTCTGGCTAGTATCTACTCTCAGGGTGAAGAATGTCACAAATATACATATATCATCATACTAGGGAGAGCCTTGGCACTTAATAAAATGGATTATATATTAGATCCCAGAAAAGGCACCAAAGTTAAAGCTTTGTTTTATGACTGAAGTCCATGATGAAAATCTGACAATGCTTTATAAGAACAAAGTTATTAGTATTTGAAATAAAAAATGATTCAGGAATCCAGTCATTAAAACCAAGGAATTTTATCCTTACTTAGAATTAATAAACTTTTGATTCCTTATTGAGTTTTTTCTTTATGTAGTCTTACCTTAACTCTGAATCAGTGTCATTTAGCTGAGCACATGGAGACATGGAGGTGTTTAATTGCTTTAGGGGAAAGGCAGACTCTGGGGATAATGATATGATGAACTGCTAATAGGTCATCTTGAACTTACATTTCTTTAACAGTAGGTAAGATCTTTTCTGCATCTCTAAAACAGCAAGTGTAAATATTTACCTTGATGATAACAATATTCTTTTTTGGATGCCTAGACATTGCTAATTCTTTCCTCCTTCATTTGGCAGTATCTACATCACTAGGTCACTGGTGAAAATTAAGCCCAAATACATGTGAGCACACACATTTTACAAAAATCTTATGTAAATCTGTTTCCAAATGTCTTGAACAAAGATCATTATAACACCTATCTATAGGGTCTTTGTTAAATATACATGAAAATGTATTTTACCGTTCCTGATAGAGTGTAAGCACTATATATAATTATCTATAACTAATAATTTGTCTGTATACTACATGAGTTAAATCTAATTGTGCTGTTAACGAGATGATAACTTGGTAAGATAGAAAATCAGGGTATCTTTATTAATATGTTGCTTTACTATATACTATTTAGAACTGAATGTACTAATTTTAAAGGAAGCATTCTAAATCTGACATAAAGATATTTATTCATTGGAAAACAACTTCAATAGAATACTGTTAAATGGAGTTTTTGACTTCTTCTAGAATACTATAACATCAAAAGGATATTTTTAAATGATATAAAATGCTATTCCATGTACACTGAAAAAATAAACCAAATGATTTGTATTTTTTATGATGAAGAATATAATCTAAAAGGCAACTACTAGAAAAAGACATTATAAAGTAATTTATAATCTTTTTGTAAACAGTTATGCAAGTGTTCATGTTTTGGCAGAGTAATGCCCTGCCTTGTAGATAGTCTAAGGAAATCATGAAAATAACAGGCAGCAAGGACATGACCCTTATTGTACTCATGACAAGGGGTCCTGATGGTGGTAGGTCAGGATGTCTCTGCCTCCCCCATGCTGGCCAGGCATGTTTTTATCTCCAGATGGTGGTGGATCAGGTAAGTTACTGGAAAGTGACCACATGGTCAGCAAGGAGGGAAGCTCTTTCACAGAGGGTATCGGCAGAGGGAAGTAGTTAGACAGGAACAGCCTAGTGGGCAAGATCAGAGAACAGTCAAGAAGACAAGGACAGTAGCATTACAGGGCAGAACATCTCGGGTAGTCAGTGAGGAAGAGGCAGTTACCATCCCAGAAAGTCCATCTTGTTTCGTTCAGGTCCATGCTCAGTGCTGACTAGGCACTGAGCCCACGTTCCAGGGTGGAACATGGGGCATGTTCTCACACAATCCCACATAAACTAAGAATTATTCTAAACATTTTAAGAATTTGGTCTTAGAATAACACAGATATTATTGATAAATAATATCCGAGGATAAAAATGCAATTATCAGATGTTCAGTATATGTCTGTATTTGCAAAGATATCATAAACTTGTATGTATTATAAATGCTATGATGAATTGCTTAAATATAGATTTGGATTTAAAAATTCATTATGGTTAGAGAAAGGAATCTTAACAAACAAAATTGTTTTTACCCAAAGCAATTAAGAGGTCTTAAAATGGTGGTTATGATAAACTATTATATTTCAGTAATCAAGGTGACTACTTTAAATATCATTAATAATTAGAGAGCAACAAATATAAAATAAAAATTTCTCTAAATTAATAACCAAATGTTATCTAAAGTTTACTGATCGGAGAAGACATTCAGTTATTCTATGTAGAGAATCATTCATTTTTAAAGTGAACAGCGGGAAGACAAAAGTTCTTTCTACCTTTGTTCTACTGCAGATCCCGGCCCATTTATTGACAGGGTAAGCTGTCTATTTTCACTCTAAGGATAGACAGGTGAATTAATATCCAGCTGAGGATTTTTTCTGTTTTTTTGTCTTTCTGTGAGTAAAGTTAATGACAACATTTATTTAACACTTTTGTATTAATCTTGAACAAAAATAATAATATTGTTAGTTCAATACTAATTTTAATCTTAAAATTTTTTGTGTTTAATTTAAAAAATTGAAATAAAGATAAGCTCTTCAATTACCATATTAATATTTTTAAAGTACACATATCAATTATCAATTAGTTTTTATTACTGACTCTAAATTTGACATAATTGTCCCTAAACATCCATATGCTAACATCCATTTTAAAGTAATTATGCACACATAATCATAATCACTCACACATTCTTTTATACTCTAAAATTGTATAGATAATGTGCTTATTCACTAAGGTATTCTAACTTACCTACCTTTAAACTTTAAAAAATATAGGATGCCAAATAGTAGATTAAATTCTATTAGCACATAACAAAACTTGACTCAATATTATAAATGTTCCTTTATAATATCCCTATAAAACTAACAAAATTATTCTATATTCTAACTAAAGATAATAAGTTTATCTGTAATATTTTATAGACTGTTTCATATAATAAATAAAAATAACCGAATTATATAGCTTAAATTTCTTCCCCAGATTATTTTTGTTAACTTTATGAGATACATACTTTGAATTCAATTTGAATTTAATTTACATAAAATTGATAAACATATGTAGAGCATTTGCAATAATATGTTCTCCTTCCCAGGATTGGGTTGCCTGGTAAATGTCAAGGAGTGTATTAAGGGATGTGATATTGAAGAAAATGAAAAGAAGACAAGAGAAAGAACAGATAGACACAACCAATATTATTAAATATTGTGTGGGAAAAAGTAATGAGTTGGTAAGTGAAAAAGAGAAACTAGGGAATATATTTTCAAGGAAGACAAGAAATAATAGTAACAATAAGGAAGCAGTATAAATCTGATTATAAAAATTGCCCACAAAGGATCAAATGAAATGAGAGCAGAGAAGAATGACTGGTAACCTTGACAAAAATTGCTTCATGAAATTATGGTGGCCAAATATTTCTTCTAGGAGTTTAAAGTTAAGAGAGGGAAAAAAAGCCACAGTAATTTTATATTACAACAAATTGCCATGAAGACGTGAGCAAGAGAAATATGCTCCAATTTAAAAGGTCTATACAGGCATCCTATACAGCAGAGATTTTTTAAATTGTATAAACTATCCCTTCCTGTAATCACTAATATTACTAATATATACATGTAGAGATTATTAATAATGGAGTAGATTAAAAGGAATACTTTTAAGTATATATTTCTCAAGAATGCTTTCTGTTTTGCTGTCCTAATGATGTCTTCCCTAAAATATTCCCTGAAACAATACCTGTGCAATTCAAAACAAAGTATATTCAGTATCTACAAACTTTCTATTTAGAGAAAACATCTTCATCATATATTAAGGTATTCCTGAAGTAAATGAAAAGTCTGGAATCTAGTTGGTAAATCCTCCTGATTAGACTAAGTACATTGTCCATTAAAATAATAATTTTAACATGATAAAACTTGTTTTAATTTTGTATTTGCATCTGTCTAAATATCTATATCATCTAGATATGGAGATGGAAATAGATATATAGAAATATTTCTTCTTAATAAATCATGAGTTTGTAGAGCAGGTACATGACTTTTTATCTTTGTAATCGAAGTTGAGTACACAATGTCTATCACATAACAACTATTTGCGTAGTAGCTATTTAGAGATGAATAGATGAATTAATGAATGATCAGTTAAGATTATGGCATTTTAGGTGGAGATGGAACAAGTGATATGAGTGTAAATAAAGAGAAGTAATTTTGCAGAAAGAACACTTTGAGAACAGATTTAGCAATGGAAGATTGCAGAACGTGTTACTGAAAATGGTGGTGGTTGAAAGTAGATATGAAAGGAAAAAAGAAAATGTAGTTCTTGTTAAAGCTATAACAAATGGTCAAACCAAATCACCATCATGAGTGAGTGAGTGGCGTGAATAGGTTCTGTTTTTAAGAGGACAACTTGGGCAGGAGTTGGGAGATTCATAGTCAGGACCATAATAAAAGGTGAGTTCAGTGACTAGAGATTTAACACTAAGATACTGGTGATTATAGCATATGTGAGAAAGAAAAGTAGTATATTTTAGTTTAGAGGTTTAAGTTTGAAATTCAGCTGGGGCATGTATGGAACATTCATTAACAATTCCAGTATATAAATATGAACATTAGGAAAATATTTTGAAGTCAACTGAGTTAACATAGTCATAAATGATTTCTTCTAGCATTTATCAGTATTCTAGAAATGGGTGAACAATAAAAAATTAAGTATAAATGTATTTATTCAAATAATTTCAATCAAATGCTAGGTGTTAGTCACTATTGTAGACACTGCAGATTAAAGTATTAGGATGATAAGGAACCTTTGAATAAGAAATTTGGAGGCAGATATTCTTCCATTTTAAAGTCCCACACATGCACACTTAGATAACCACACACTAAAATAATATATCTATTTTAAATATTTCACATAGAAATCAGCATTCTATAAGACATTTCCATCTATAGAGTTAATTAAAATTATAAAAAAGAAACATATAAGAATAATGGGAGGAAAACTACTAAAAGTGAAAGAAAACACAGTAAGTGAGATGTCTACTGATTAATAGTTGAAATTTGTAACCAGGGTTGTCTGTTATTACTAAATTTTTTAAAATTTATTTTGGTAGATTGGAGACAGCCAATATTATCACTCTCTCCTTCACACAATTTTTAATGACTTTAGTACTTTCCGGGGTAAATGATGCCAAAAATATCTTCCCAAACTTGAAAAAATTTATTGACTTTTGCACATGGAACAGATCAACAAATTGTCATCATTATTGGTTAAGGGTTGTTCTTCAGCATATTAGTTATTGAAACTGTATCTGAATGTCATTTTCAGTGACATGAGCATAGCATGTTCCTTTAAAAGGTCAAAGAACACTTGACTTTTAAATAAATTAATCTTTTAAATGCCCATTTCTAGTAGAGCTAAAATCATCATGATTTATGTAATCACACTAGTTTAGCTGAGCTATAAAGAAAAATAATCTTGATATAGGTCTAATGTTTTGAGATTATTATTGCATATTTGTTTTCTAAATTGTAAGAGGGCAATTCAATTAACCTTTTACACATGAAATGTGTTAGGATAAACAATTTATTTTTGCCATCTGTTTCACTTCACAGACTCAAATTCAATGGTGATATTGTCATCAGATGAAGGGATTTGAATATTATAGATACCAATTTAATTTATTTGTACTTTTAATATTTAAAATATATTTTAATGTGATCAAAGTATGCATCAGCTTCCATTAGATATATAATTTAATGAGGACATAATTTTAGCTTATGCATTTGAATACATATTTTAAATACTATAGGATAAACTTCCCCTTAAAATCTACTAAATGACTCCTCTACAGAGACCCTCAAAAACTAATTGCACATTTTTTAAATAAAATCACCCCTAATTGGAATATAATACCCTGTTTTGATGGAATGGTGGTGTTGGAGTGTGTGCTGGGCAGAGGGTAAAGGGAAAATCATAAATCAAAACAGCCCACTAAAAATAAAAGCTCCTAATGATATAAAATGTTAAACATTTTTGTATTCTGTTAGTATGTTTTACCATTACTGTTAAACTGACTGCTTTGTTTTTGACAAATATTCACTTTGTAATTATAGATATTATTTTATTAAAATTTTATTTGTTGCCTCAGGGAGAACAACAGAACAAAAGACCATTTGGGATGTACTGCTTATGGGATATATAATATTGGACTTGTCACACTCTCCCATTTTAAGAAAAACTTGATGTACCTGACATCGCTAGCACCTTACCCTTGCATTTTCTGAGTGAGCAATGATGGAGTGCACTCTGTTTCAGCACAGGTTGCATTGGCCTATGTCAACTCACTTCCCACTCCCAACCATTGCAAGAGTTTTCTGCTTTCTCATAATACCCAGAGTTTCATATTCAGTAGTATGTGATTGATTTAAAAAGTGTGTATTTTAAGGGCTAGAATGGATAGTTGATTGCAGATAGATCTCTCAATAATTTTAAAATCATTCTATTTCCTCCATGTCTATATTATAGTATTTCTAGTTTCAATAATTATGCTTCTAAATATATTTACCTGATTTACTATCTTGTAATTATTTTTTCTACAGGCAAACAAAATGCCTTTATACAAAAAGATTTCAGGTCGGTAACTAAATCTCTATGTTAATTAAATAAAAATTTGGCAGATATATTGCAAAATATTGTATCTAGTGATTGCACAAAAATATGATAGGGTTATCAGGAGTCTTTTGTAAATGCATACATTTAAATTATCATTGTTAATAGTGTGATTACATTCCAACAAATGCATTTATTCTTTATTCTTGGTATAGCAACAGTTTTCTTTCACTTGCATCCTATTCCTTAGGTTATCTTTTCTTTTTCATCTGCTGATGGGATCAATTTAGATGTGTTCCAGAATGCATAAGGAAGATTTCATAAAGACACTGATAATAATCATGCTGTTAAATGTCCTCATTCTCATTCTATAATCCTAACAACCAGAACATCTTTTTAGTAAATTTACCTCAGTCTATTATTATTCAATAAACATTTTACTTCAATAAGTATATATTATCTTATATGGGAGTATAAATATATCCTTCAAGAAGAAATGAAATGTTCTGAATTTAAGAGAGATATTCAAACAGATTGCAGCATTTGTTCTTAAATTCCCTGCATAGAGCCAGGATAAATTTATTCTCAAATATCTCCCTTCATTGGGAAATTCACATCCCCACAGATTAGGATTCCAAATAATATAATATAATATAATATATTTTTTCACTCTATGGTGATAAGCAAAATATTAGTTATTTTTAATGTTGCATTGCTGATATAATTTGTGTCTTTATGAAATGATTTCTTGAGAGAATTAAATGGCACTATTTGCAGAAGTTTTTATGCTTTATTCTTTTAATTCTAAACTCACCAAATGAAAATACAGAAAACACACCTTGAAATTATTGCAGAAAAAAAAAAAACCTTACTATCTTTAGTTTTCTGAAATTTTAAGCATTGGACATATGTAATGATTAATAATAAGGTCAACTTTATGAAAACAGAAGTCACAGAAAAAAGTATTGGCCATCAGAAAAATGTATTTAAAATATGTGTCCAGTTGAAGTCAACAAGGTCACCTGTTTTAGTGTCCTGGTAGTTGTTTGCTATCTCACCAAGTATAGTGATTTTTCTTTGAGTTAGTGATTTACCTTATGGAATTTTAAGAAAAATGTATCACAGAAAAAGTACCTAGAAAAAGAACTGTAACATAAATATATACAAATTGATATCTAGTTTACATATAACTTAATCTATTATTTCTTGACTTCTAATAGAATGTTCTGTATGATGATATAATAATTCCAGAATCTGAAGGCTTAATTCCCACAGTGAGATATAGTCAGTTTAGTCAGTTTAGGATGAGTTTCAGAAGTCTAACATTATGAAAATTAAAGTAGGGGAAATGTGCAGAAACTGGAGTAAAATAGAAATTTTTGATAATTCTAAATTTTTGTATAATATTACTTTCCAGAAGATACCATTTTCCTGAACATGTGACTGCCGAAAGACAAGCAAGAATGATTATATCATCATTTATTATTTTTTAATAATCAAAACCTGCAAACAGTTTTTATGTTCATCAAAAGGAAAACAGATTAAGAGCTGTGGTCTATCCATAAATGGAATACTATTCAACAATAAAAATTTATGACTCGCTTGTAATACACAACATGAATGCTTCCAAGATGTATAATGCTGAAACATAAACAATATTTTTCAATTTAAAATAAGTTACAGAAAGTACTAATTCATGGTAGAACAAAATTAGCATACTTGTTACCTGTGGAAAGCTAGAAAGAAAGATTAGGATGGGGAATTATATAAAGTCTCTTGGGTTATGGTAATGGTTTCTGACTTGACAATAGTTCTAATTACTCCAATGCAATAATTTTTGAAAATATAAAAATGTACAAGTATGGTTTGTACATTTCATTATATGCAAACATCACATCAATAGAAAAATATAGGTAACTAACGCCAAACTATGCAGACTTAAATATAGGTAATGTTCCATGTTTTCAGTTTCCATTTTTAATATTTTAATTTTTCTGTACCAAGTCTTAATCATTTTAGAATAAAGTTTTATAGGTTTAAATAAATACTTATAGTCATTAACCCTTAACTCACTATGGAATGAAACAATTAAAATATTTAAAAAAAAATAGTTTCACTACCCTAAAAATTCCCTTGATTCTGTATTCTCATCCCTCTCCTCATTTGCTAGCTCCTTGAAATTATTATATTTCTGCTGTTTTTATTATTTAACTTTCCTGGAGGTCATATAGTGAGAAACTTACAATAAGTAGTCTTTTTGACTTGGACTATATAGCAATATGCATTTAAGTTTTCTCATTTCCTTTGGTGGCTTAACAGCACATTTGTTCTTGTCATTTAATAATATTATATTGAATGGATGCACTACAGTGTATTTACCATGTAGTTTATTAAATACATCTTGGTTGTTTTTAATTTTTGACAATTGTGAAATGAAACAGTCATAACTTTCATTTGTGGAGTTCTGTATGAGTATAAATTTTAAACTTTTTTTCATGAACACCCAAAATTTACACTCACATGAAACTCTACTTCTCCGAAGAATATATGCAGACAGTCAACAGGTACACTATTCCTCATCTCTTGTTATTCAGGAAACGCAAACCAAAACAGCAGTGAGATACCATCTCAATCTGTGAGAATTGCTATTATCCAAAAGACTGGAACAACAAGAATTGGTGGTGATGCAGAAAAACGGATCCCTTATACACTGTTGATATGAGTGTAAATCAATGAAATAAATATGGAGATTCTTCAGAAAGCTAAAAATGGAAATTTTATATGATCCTGTTATCCCACAAATAGGTATTAACCTAAGGTACTCGATTACACTAATTGAAGAAGATTTGTTCATCCCTTATGTTTACAGCAGCACTTTTTAATAATAGCCAAGAAATGGAAACAACCTAAGTGTCCATTGAAAATGAAATTTTTATTCATATATGTATATATATATATATGTATATATATACATACATACATATAGGATATAGGATACATATAGGATATTACTCAGCTGTAAAAACAAAATGAAACCCTCTAATTTTCACTAAGATGCATAGAACTATAGTAGATTAAGCTAAGTAAAATGAATCAGAAAGAGAAAGAAAAACATGCAATGATGGTGGAATATAAAGAAACAAAGAAAATGAACAGATAAAATAAATAAAAACTAACCTTTGGACATTGACAATAGAGCAGAGGTTATCAGAAGGGAAGGAAAGTGGCAAATGGAAACAAATGGTACTGGGGATCCAATGGACGGGTGGTGGAAGACTATTAGAAATTTGGTTGTAAGTGTGATGTGTTATCATAAACTTGATGAATTGTGAACCTCTCCATCTAAAACATTGTTTTGTAAACCAAAGTTACCTCAATAAAAAAAGAAAGAACAAAAAATGGAGGGACATCTCATATTCATGGATAAGAAAACTCAATATTGTGAAAAAGTAACTTCTCAATTTGATCTATATATTCAATACACCAATATGTCAGTAAGTTAATTTATCAATATTTATAAATGGATTTAAAAAAATTATGCTGCAAAGCAAAAGACAAAAAGCCAATACAATATTGAAGATCAAAATTTGTGAACTGATACAATAAGACTAGAAGTTTTACTGTTCAGTTAGTGTAATTAGGGCAGTGTGCAATGGTAAAAGAAAACAAATAGGTCGGTTAAATATAGAAGAGATCCCAGAAGTAGATGCATAGTATATAGTCACCTGATCTTTGACAGGGACCAAAGACAATACAATGAATAAAGTTTAGTCTTTTTAACAACTGATGCTGGAAAAACTGGGTACTTTCTTTCATTGGTCATATCTAGGTTACCAATGAACCCAGAACATGCATTTTTCATCCCTTTTATATGCTTTGATATGTACAGTTGACAAGCAGTTAAATTACAAATGAATGAATGAATTAACAAATGAATGGATGGTGTTAATTTACATCAAATTATGAAGGAAATATTTTAAATATAGTATATAAGATTATGTAAATTAGATTCAGTTATTCTTCTATTAGATATTTGCACTGAAAACAGCACATATATTCTTAGTAATCAAGATTCAGATTTTGACATTAACATTTAGCGTTAACATTAGTATATATTTTGGAATGGATTTAGTTTGCTCTGAAAAACATACTCTCTTGTCTCTAGAAATTTGTTAACAAAATTTAAATGTGTAGGTTCCATGACTTCAGTAGGTTAGGGAACTTAAAATAAATAAGCAAATATGTATTAAATTCTTTCACGATATAGTTGCTATATTTCTTGTACCCTTCCTACAACTTAGATTTTTTTCATATTCTCCACAGATCTGGTGCCTGTGGCAGTAATTGATTTAACCACCAGCTCATAAATGACTTTGGAAATTAGTTGGTGGTTAATTCTCTGCCTCATTGGCCCCCAAAATGGACAAACAGTAATTGATTTTGATAGCATTCACAAAGTACCTTTCCCTGTTGAATAATGGAGTACCACTCACAGAGACATCCCCAGGATACAGAAACAATTAAGTGGGTTTCAGTGAGATGTCATTAAGAGTTTGTGCATGTGCACTTAATTAATCTCTGCCTACCTTTAGCAGTTGTGTTGCTTTAGGGAAACTACAAATTCTAAATGTCAAAATGGTTTCATGTTTTACCAAACATTATACACATAAGTAAAATATTCTGAATATATTCAAGTAATTAGAAGACACCAAAATAACTGTCAAGATTACTTTATTGAAAAATGCACTTAATCTATTTAAGTATCACTGATGTATATGTGTAATGCTGCATGTATTGGAAGTAATGAAGCCTATATGAAGTTAATCATAAATACTATGATAACCATAGTAAATACCTCCCCATCCAAAAGATATCCACTTTTAAATTAGCCTAATCTTTGAATGTGTTGCTTTTCCTGGAAAAAGGAATTTTCCAAGTATGAGTAATTAGGAATCTGACAATGGAAAGATTATCTTGGATTATAAAATTATTCCACTAAAAACTAGTGTCCTTATGAGTTAATGAGGGAAGCAGATTTAGAAATCAGACGGATAATTGAAGATGCTGTGCTTTTACTTTGAAAATGAAGGAAGGGACCATGATTCGAGGAATTGGGAGGCATCCTAAAGCTTGAAATTTTTTTAAAAGCTACAAATTTTCCTCTAGAATCTACACAAGGAGTACAACAATTTGATTTTAGCTCTATGGAACTTACTTTGCACTTCTGACCTCCAAGGCTATAAAATAAATTTGTGCTCTATTAAGCCACTAAGTTTGTGGTGATTTGTGAACAGCAGCAATAGGAATTATAAAGATAGATTGAGTTGAAAATTTCTAAGATACTTCTTGATAACTGAATGCAACATGAGCTTCCATTATTAAGTCACTGCTATAGGCAGGCTAGGCAGTATGTCAAACAAATTTTATACATAATCTAGCAATCACATCAACTCTTTGTATATAGTTTTGGCTATGATCTCTATTTTACAGATGTCAGAGGGCTTTGAGAATTTACATACTTTGCCTAAAAAGATTTAGTATAAATATAGCTGAAATACTACCAAAAGGAGTCAAATATGGAAGAAGTGCTCTGAACCAGTAAAAAAACACAGTCTTCTTTAAAATAGTTTAACAAAGGTCAGAGCATTGAACTAATACATTCTTTCTAAAGAGAAAACACTTGTTGGAAGTAAGCCTAACTTTAATTTCAGATTCCAAAAACAGTAGAAAAAAATTAAAATAGTGAACTAAGGACTCTGTTATTCTCATTATATAAGAAAAGAGATTATGGAAAAGGGATTATGAATGAAAAAGATATTATTCCTGTCCTCAGGAGTTTTATGCTTTATTAGAAATGACATAATATGGAACATTCCAATGAACTTTTATATCTTTAGTTAGAATCTTGTCTTGAATACCAATGCTTGCTAGTATTTCTCTATTTAAATTAAATAACTGGGAAGAAAGTATTGTGCCCTAAACAATGAGGGAACATATTAAATAGAAGCTTTAGTTGATTATAAGCTCTCAATCTCCCCTATCTTCCTGACTTTTTGGAATGTGTCTATTTATTTCAATTCCATTCAAATATATGCCTTCTGAATTTTTCATATGGTGAGGGATTGTAGTTGTAAAGAAATAGACTAGCTCAACAGAAAACAATTGGTGCCAAATTTATGAATAATTCAAAATATTATTTCAGAGTATTTCAGAGCATCAATCTACTCATTGGTAAAAGTAGAGATAAAAATATTTATGTTCTATATGTGAAGTAGCAGCCATAATGTACTTAATATAATGCCTCAAGCTCAAGATGAAGAGTTACTATTATTCTGTGTTTTATATTTTCATAGTCAGTATTATAAGCTCCAATTTCATCTCAGTATATTTCTGAAGGTCTCACTAAGTCAAACCAAGATTGTCTAATTCTATCCTATGCACTTTTGCCTTTTTCCAAGTTTTTGTGGAAAAACTAAGGAGTTTTCCTTCTTTCTGCTCTTAATTCTCAGAGACTTGGGAGGCTAAAGAGAGCTTTTAATAGATCTGTTTGGCATAATGACTGCGTATAATTGTGCCTCAGTTCCATAGCTTTACTAGGAAACTATTATTGCTCTCTCAGAGCCCGCTGTTTAAACAATGAAATTTTCTCAAAATAGGCTTTTACTAACAGTTTTCCTCTCTATAATTGGGGCTACTGCCTCTGTGAACCCAGTTTATTTTCTACTTTTAGATGGTTGATTGCTGTCAGAGTTCTTTCAGAGATGTTGTAGGGAGTATAGTTTTCTACTTCCATTGACTACCTCTTAATATGAGTCATTGATTTCTCTGTGTGAAATATAACAGGAAAAAAGTTGTCAAAGAAGAGACTCTGAGCTGGCATGTCCTAGTGAAGTAGTGGTTAGTATCACTGCCTCCAAAGGAATGTAGTCCACATACATCCCAGGACATGGGTTCAACGCCCTAGTCTGAGGGAACAATCAATGTGAACAACTAAATGAAAATAAAATAAAAATGCATCTTCCTTTACTCTCTTCATATCTGTCTACTCATCTTCATTCATTCCTGCTGCACCCTTCCTTAAAAAAGTAGACTCAATTAATATAATTGTAATATTATGGTCCTTATTGCATTTTATCTTTGAAATGTTTATAAAGGTATTTTTATTTTATGATAACTTATTGTTTCATCATTTTAGAAAAATGCTGCCAACCTTATTTTATTTCAGCATTGATACTCTACATATATTGTGGTGTATTTTCTTATGATTCAAAGACATATACTTAATGATAATTTAATAAGTATTTTGATGAATAAATATGTGAACAGAAACATATTTAGAACATCTAGAATGACTTTAAGGAGTTTTCAATGTGATCTACTTTGCAGTTCACCCAATTACTGTAAAATTATATTTCCCCCCCAAAATAATTAATCTTTAATATTTCATTCAGCTGTATTCACTGTTTATAGAGCTGGATCTCAAAAATGGAAAGAATCATGTCTATGAACTATCTTCGTACCTAAAAATTGGTATTTTGGGAAGGACAGGTGATATTACTATAATGGTGTTTGTTGGTATTTATTGACAAAATCTTAAATTGAAACAGAATTTTAAGTTTATTTTTAAATAGACTATACTACAATCAGCAATACTTTCATAGTATAAGATGGTATGTTTTTTATTATGCACAGTTGACAAGAAGCTAAATTACTAATGAGTGAATGAATGAACAAACAAATGGATGATGTTAATTTACATCAAACAATGAAGGAAATATTTTAAATGTAGTATATAAAAATTATGTAGATTAGATTCAGTTATTCCTCTATTAGATATTTGCACTGAAAACAGCACACATATTCTTAAAGATACATGCATCCTCATGTTCATCACAGTGTTATTCATAGTATCCAAGAACTATAAATGAACTATATGCCCATTGACAGATGAATGGTTAAAGAAGATGTAGTATATATATATATATATATATATACATATATATGTGTGTATATATATATATATATACATACATAATGGAATACTATACAGCTATCAAAAGGTGAAACTGCCATTCATGGCAACATAGATGACCTGAGGGGAATTATGCTTAGCAAGATGAGCCAGAAGGGAAAAGATAGACATCACTGATATCACACATATGTGGTATATACAGCTATCAAGCTAACTAAATTGGCTAAAAAAATGATAAATCAAACAGCAATATACTCATAGGCAAAAAACATAAACCAATACATGCAGAAAGATATGGGGAGGGATGAGGACAAATTGGTAAATGTATTAACTGTATACTGGAGGAGAAAAAGGAATAGTGATAAATTTACTACATTATATACAGATGTAGATTTACTATTAAATGTACCTTAAACCTAGTTAATGTTAAAATGCAATATTCTTGAATAAACCTTTTAAAACAAATTAAATTATTGAATTCACAGAACAAGATTTGTTCAATATGTTCTGAAACAATATTACCATATATTTTTTGCCTATATTGTTAATCATCTTAATGGTATATAAATTAGGTTCTATGTGATATTTTAATTTTTTAAATTATATTGAAAATATATTGCATCACAGTATTACATATGTTTAAGATGTGCTTCATTGCACATCAGTATCTGTATATAATTCATTATTTATCATCAACAGTCCAATTCTATCCTTTACCATATAATTTGACAACTTTTACCTGATATGTCCATTCCCCCGCTCTCTTCCCTTCTCTTCTAATTTTATTTAAGAGACCAAAGGTTTATTTTGTTTGATTTGGTTAATTTGTTTGTTTTTCTATATACCTCATTTAAATTAAATCGTACAATATTTGTCTTTCTTCTTCTGATTCAGTTATACCCTGTAAATCCACCATGTTGTTGCAAATGACATGATATAATCCTTTTTGGTTGCTAAGTAGTAT
Organism: Solenodon paradoxus; assembly: GCA_004363575.1. NCBI lineage: Eukaryota > Metazoa > Chordata > Mammalia > Eulipotyphla > Solenodontidae > Solenodon > Solenodon paradoxus. Next base: position 533,433 of record RJWH01000046.1, read on the forward strand.
TCCTTGTGTATATCTATACCACATCTTCTTTATATAATTCATCTATTGATGAGCTCTTATAGCATAACCAGCTTTTGGGTATTGTAATCAATGTTGCAATGAACATGAGGGTGCCTATAACTCTGTTTACTGTTTGTTTTTGTTTGGTAAAAATACAAAAGCAGAAAAAAACAGGATTATATAGGATTTTCTATTAGCAATTTTTTGAGGACTCTGTATACCATAATATGCACAATAATGACTAAGTCAATTTACACTTCCAACAGTATAGAAGAGTTCTGTTTAATCTACATCTTCACCAACATTTGTTTCCAGCATTTGCACATTTGTCATTGTCACAGGTCTGAGGTGATAGATAGCTCATTGTTGTTTTGATTTTCATTTTCTTAGTAATTGGAGATGAGGAACATCTTTTCATGTTCCTATTGGCCATCTCTATGTCTTCTTTGGAGATATATCTGTTCAGATCTTCTGTTGCTTTTTTATTAGATTTTTTTTCTTATTGCTTTATGAGTTCTTTATATATTTTGGATATTAAGTCATGTTGAATATAAGATGTACAAATATCTTCTCCCACTCAGTCTTTACTTTGCTAATTGCTTATTTTTCTATGCAATTTTTTAGTTTGATATAGTCTTATTTGTTAATTTTAACATTATTTAGGTGTTATCGACATATTATATTGTTTTCAAGTACATAACATAATGATTCAATATTTATATTCATTTTAAATGCTAACCTAAATAAGTCTAATTACCATCTTTCACCATATAAAGTTAACTTTTAAGATTTACCCTCCTGCCATCTTCAAATCTACTATACAATGTTATTGACAATAGTTCCCATCCTGTATAGTACATTGCCATAACTTTTTTATACTGGAGTTTGTACCACCTGACCCCCTTTACCAGGTTCACCAACTCCTCAGCCTCCTTAACTCCTGGCAAGCACCATTCTGTTTTCTGAATCTGTGAGTTTTGTTTTGTTATTAATGAAATGAAACATATTAATGAAATTCTAAGGTGCATTTTCCCTGTTTTTCTATTTATTTCACTTAATATAATTTCTCGTATCTATTTTATAGATATTAAAATAAAATAAATATGTAATACGTACACTCAGAATGCTATTTGGCAGAAATGGGGTTACTCTCATTGAGTACACTATATATCTTATCCAGATTTAACATGACTAAAAATTGAATAAATATATTTTGAATATAATTTTAATTATTGATGTGACCTGTTGATTTCCATTTATAGATATAAATTGGAGCACGTTAAGAATAGCCAGGCATTACTGAACCATTTCACTGTCTGCATAAGATATAATGTAGGATTCATTCAAGTTCCCTACTTCAAGATTTTTCTTCGCTCAAGGTGATGTCACACAATAATTCTCTTGTGTCTTTTTGCTTCCATTCTCCTTACTCAGAAACTACTTGAAATTGTATTTTTCTCATTGTATCATTATCCTTCATTACAACAAAGAATAATTCTAATAAACATCCTTCTGGTCCTTGAAATGTCAGTTTCAAACTATGTCCTACTCCACAAATGATCAGAAGGATTCTCGTTCTGTCTAGCACTGTTACCTAGGTTCCCAAAATAGGTGATGCTTGTTTCACAGATTCCTTCATGAAAATAGTTGCTTTTTCTTTATATATAATTCATATTTATCAGTTTTCTCCAAATAGCCATGAGATTGTAGTGACTAGTGAAGGTTGCTTACTTGAGGTAAACCTTGTAATGACTTCCAGGGATTCATATAAGATCCCTGCAAAATCTCTCAAACTTTCCATCAAATATCTCCAAGGGAGTTCCATTTGCTCATTGTCACATCAGACCAATATTTCAGCATCATTGATGAGAGGCATGTTAGACTATCTTTTGTAGCTTTTCCATAGAAAACATCAACACACATTTTTTAATTTTGAGCTGCTTAGAGGATCTTCCTAAAAGGTAGTTAGTAATGCAAGTCTATAATGTATACATATAGAAAATCTTTATGTACCTGCTTATCTACTGATGTAATTGTCCTTGAGACCATAAATAGTAGAGTAAGAGGAAACGAGCACAAAGTTTTGAATAGGATAATTATAGAGACAAAATTATTGGGGGGAAAAATCCATGTATTAAACCTTACTAAACAGTCTAATCTAACAGGAAGGAGAAAAAAGTGAGAGAGATGTCCCAAAATTCCAATATATAGCATCCATTCTTGTAAAAGATCTTTTGTGCATCTATGTTGACATAATATGGGCTTGCTTTTTGTTTGTTTATTTAAAATAATTGCTTTTGCTGCCACTCAAACTGCATCATCTTCCTGAAATTATTTAAATATTTATTGTTATATTAAAGAAAGAAGAGTCAAATAATTATAGTTTCTGTTTATTATTGGAATGCAAACAATAAATGTATTACTTATGAGATCTTGTTTCTGAGCAAGACAGTGCAAGAATGTGTTCAATTTGATCTAATTGGATGATACACTATAATTCAGATAGAACGATTCCTTATAATTTCACCTATATTATTTTCACAGCTGTCAGCAAAGACTTCCCAGCATGACTTTTCCAGAAAAATGCAAGACTTTCGTTTATGTTGATATCTAACAGTTTGCATGAATTGCTTTTGGAAAGGAGACTTACTAATATGGAGACATTGTATTCCATGTATTATAAGACTTACTTCTAATGAATACATCTTCATTTTCACTGTATTTTTATGTAACAGAAACAACTTGAATATTAGTTAAATATCTGTCTTCTGTTTGACATTTTGACATGTATGGTTTTAAACCATTCAGATTTACAGAATATCTAAAATGAAATTTATATTTTTCCTCTTAATCAGTTATAAAATGAAAGGTTAGAAAAAAGTATTTCTTTAAATATGAAATCAGTGATATGTTTTTTCATGATATTACATTATATTACCAAACATTTATTTGATTAAGAAAAATAATGACAATACAGAGGCTCTTGCAGACATTTGTTCTAAAGAAATGTTGAAAAAAAATTCCCAGTCTTTCATACAAGTTATCTTGGCCTTTTTTTCTACTAACATTAAGTGACTAAACAATAGTTATTAATTTTCTTGAGGTCAGTATGGAAACGCTCTAAACTCAAAATGATCGATTAGTGGCAAAACATTGAAAGAGCTTCAAACATCTTCCTTTTGAATTGGAGCTGAGTATTCACATACCTCCTAAGAGCCTAAATATATATTTATTTCTGGACATAGACTGACCTCTGCTTGAAATAAAATAGCTAGGTTTATGAACACATTCTTTTTTATTAACATTTAAATTCAGTTTTCTTGTTTTTCTCATTTCTATAATGGGCAATGTTTTAAATGAGATTGATATGAATGGTTCTTTTGTTTTTACAAATGTTTACTGAAGTAGCATTGTATTATAATTATATTTATGTTTAAGGAGTGTATCTCTGTAAAGCAACATCTGTATATGCATTACTGAGTTTACTTTCATTACTATATCATTTGCCCAGTTTACCTATCCCTGCCTCTCTTCAGGTAACCATAAATTTATTTTATTATCTAAAAATTTAATTTTGTTTTATTTTATTTATTCATTGTCTTAGTTTTTAAGACACTGGTCCAACGCATTTTTTATGCATGCAAGGAAACACAGCTTTCTTATACTCATGACTTTTGAGGTCTCAATGTTCTCATTCACCCTGATCACGATGTCTTACCTAAGTTGTATCTGTCTTGTTATTACAGACTATTAGTGCAACTTTTATTCTTGGTCTAAGTTAGCTAGGATCTTAAAATAATTTAACGGCTTACAGCTCTTTTCTTCTCAACATATCTGTTTTAAACTCCTGTTTTCAGTTTACATTCTCTTTAGTTCTCTGTACATATTATTTGGGTCACAATTATGAAAAAACACCTTTATCTTGTATAACAACATGATGAAGGATGATATGCTTCCAAATAAAAGCAACCTATTCATCAAAATGGGTATCGACAGTCATCTGTTGAGTTCTGTTGAATGTTGTTTCTCTGCTCTTAATTTATTTTTCCTTTATCCTTTTTACTTTTCTTCTAAAAGTATTCTAAGTCTCATAGATACCTATCTTTTATTTTTTATTTGTTTTTACTTTTTGTTACTTTATGATCTTGTCATTTTCATTCATTTTTTGTTGGGGCCATATCTTTAATTGAAGAAATATTACATCATAATGTTTGACCTATTTGGGTTCTTTTCTTCATGATTTTACTCATAAGATATTTCATTTCCATGTGATATAATGAGAAAATCTTCATATTTTGATGTTACTACAAGTCTTTTTTTCCAACTTTTGGCATCTAGTAGTATATTTCTTTCCATTTTATTTAAATATTTATATAATTAGTAAATCAGAAAAAAATGGACAAATTTAACCTGAGTTTAAGATGTGCAAGGTACAATTCAAATGCTTTTTTAAAATTGCTCCTCCATTTTATCAATATAAGTAATTGGTAATGAAATTACTTCTATAATGCATTCATTGACTTGTTGATGAACATGTAGGAACTTTTATCACTAGAAAATTCCTTTGTTCAGACCATTTTATTCCATTTAGGGGAATTTTGTGTGTCATCTCACTATATCTGTAGCAATATTTTTTTTTACATCCAAAACAATATTTATTGGACAGACTAATAAGTGATCCCATATATTGAGTAAAACACGCCACTTCAAATTCAAAAAAATAGTTGCATTGTTCTCTTAATAGTAGAATAGTATAATCAGCAAACTAGAGGACAAATCAATAGAAGTTACTCAATCTGAAAAACAGATAAGACAGTCTAAAAATGATGTCTCCCAATACATGGGACAATAACAGGAGAACCAATATTTCTATCATTGGCAGAATATGATAGGAATTTTTAAAGATAGCATATATGTATAAAGTAATGAGAGAGTAGGATGGAAAGTAGTCAGTGAAATAATGGCAAGAAACTTCCAAAACTTAAAGAATGACAAGATTAAGGACCTAAGTCCATGTAGGAGAAGTCAGAGAAGTCCATACCAACACATCAATTTAAACTTCTGAAAACAAAATGCAAAGAAAAATATTGAAAGCAGTCAGTGAGAGAAAGAGTACTGAAATCACAGAAGTCAGAGGAAGTGACACAAAAGCAGTTACTGAAAGAAAGGCACTTATCAGCAATGACTTTACTTGCTGGCAAAATATTCTTTAGGAATGAAAGGAAAATAAAGATATATAGATATATATATAGGCACACGAAAAGCAAGAAAAAATTATCAATAATTCTACCCTTAAGAATTTTCAAAACAGAAAGGAAATTATAACAGAAGCATCTCAGAATCTCAGGAAAGATCAATTACCTGGGAATGAATTAAAATATAAGATATCCTCTCCTGGAATTCTGAAATCATATTTGCTGGTAGAAGAAAATGGTTGGGAAAGAAAAGCAATTTCTATACTCCACTTTAAATAGTAAAAATCAGTAAACTGTTACTTACAAATATATGTAATATGTATTATATTACATATTGTGTATTTTGAATATAATGATTCTTTGCAACTATATATAAATTTAATATTATATCAAAATGAAAGTTTAAATCAACATAAAAAAGTAAAGATAGACAAATCCATAATCATAGTAGAAATCTAGCACACCTATCCAGTAGCTAATAGAAAAAGCAGGAAAAAATCACCAAGTAAAAAGGAAATCTGAATAGTAATAATTTTATGCGATATGTAAACAGGAGACACAACAACCAATAATGATAAATCTCATATATTTCAAAATCTCACATATTTCAATCTCATCATTTTTCGAGTGCACAGAGTGTTTCCCCAAAGTAATCATGTACTGGTTGAATTTTCTCATAGTTGCACGTTATACCATTTGCTTCTTTAAATATCTAATTCTTTGAGTTTTCAAATTTACACTGAAATGTTTCAATATGTGGACCTGCATGTGTGTGTGTGTATGTGTGTGTGCTCATTTAGTCTTTTAAAAAGTGTTTTGTAGGCAGTTAATTTATTGTGCATCAACTCAAATTATTCAGATCTTATCTTCTAAACTTTTTGGAGAACAGTAAGAATAATTATTACACTAGGACCACTTTAGCTATACCCAGGCTTCCAATAATGTCTCTTCAGTCTGTCTAATTGATTGTCTAACACCTCCCAGGACTTCATAAACTCTGGTTGTACTCAAGCTTATTGCTCCTGATAGTTGTTCTTGGACTGTCATTATCTTATCTCTCTCTAATTATATACAGTGTCATATTCAGCCAGACTCAAAGGTACTCTTAAAGATCTTTATTTTGTCTTTCTTTGAATAACTCTTCCTTCTCCGTTTCTCTGGTGCTGTTCCCTAAAAGCACCAGCTGCCTCCATTCACTACCCACCAATTCCACCCCCCATTAGAAGAAAGAGAAAAGGAAGAAAAAAGAAGACCCCTCTCTTACACCCCTGCTAGCTTTGTGGTTTAGAAAGTGTGGTGAGGCAGAAAACCAGACTCATAAAACTACTGTACATATATATGTATATTTTTAATTTCTTAGGAATCTTAGTGCTATTTTGCATGTTTACCAGTTTCTAAAAAGAGTTCTTCCCATAGATTGTATACTATTTTTTGGTACTAGTTACTCTATCACAGTCAAATCACAAATTGCAAAAGCGTCTGTTTTTATGGATCATAAATATATCTCACTAAATTGATTAAATATTCCAGTTTTATACATTTTAAAGTAATGGAATAATCATCCTAAATGTTTACTCTGCATATTTATATTTAATAGAAATTTTGTCCTTTATTTAATGCAGTAAATGAAATTATTCTTGTTGTTCTAAATAAATAATAATTTTGAGTGTTAAATACTTTAAAATAGCAGCGAAAAAGTAAAACTAAATAATTCATATAATTCAAACATTCCTATGAAGTTCTTATTTAACTAAGGATTATCACCTAATGTACTTTCTTACCTAAAAGGATATGCTTTGACAGATATGTCCAAATTTTTCCTTCTGTTAATATGTATTTGAAAATTGTATTTATGGTTTTCAAATTGCTCTGACTTTATAAGTTTATCAATAATAGAGGAAAATAAGATCTTTAAGATAATTTCAATATTGACATTAACTTTGCAGTAACAATTCATTAATTGAAAAACACCCTACTCTATTGTGTTCCAGACTGTCTCCATGGAGAGGTCTTAGAATTATGCTCCCAAGTTACCAGATTTAGTGTGCTAAAAAAACTTTAAAAATCACTTGCTTTAAAAGACATTAGTTCCCCTAATTATCAGATGCAATGCGATATTTTCAATAGAATATTTTATGCTGAAAAAAATTGACCAACACATTTAATATTGTATGATTTTCCCCATGTGGCTATAAAGAAGAGATGTATATGAAATGATGTAAATAATAAAACTAAGTCACTTGAAAACTCTGTTTATTTACATATTTTTCCAATTTAGTTTTATTGAAAACCTAGTAGTTCATGCAAAAAATGGAACTATTCAGTGAGGGGAAGAAATGGAGCTATTCAGTAGGAGAAATTGGATTCCCTATTTATATATTGTTTTTATATTCAGTATATCTCTAAAAATGGATGAAATATTGAATTGTGTACTAGCAGTACAGTACAATGACTTTATTTAGGGAAAATTAATTAGCCATTAGTAGGTCAATAGGTTGCCACTTTGTCCATTACTTGAGCATTAGAAAAGAAAAATGACAACTAAACATAGATTGAGACTTTGATAAAAGAACAGCATGTTTTTTCAAAAGTCAGCTTTTATAGTCTTTCATAACCAGCACTTCTATAATGCATTGCTATTAGTAATGTGTTTTCACAGAGATTAACTACTGGAGTCTCCTGCCAACTTTGTGAATAAAATTTACATTAATAAAAATTATATAAAATCATGTTTTGTTCTTCAGTCTCTCTATCCATATTGAAAATGCTTACAAATCATACATTGAGAGTACTATCAGTAAATAAAATAAAAAAATTAATCTTGGAGTCTCTGTGAAAGTTCAGTGGTGATGTTCCCGTAGCATCTAGCACAGTAAATTATTGAAGGTCAGAGAATAAAATTCAGGGAATGATAACATGTTCTAAACAGGATAAAACAAATGCCTGCCTCGGTGTGGAGGTATGGAAAAGCATGCTCAAGGCCCAACTGTATATTCAATGTTAGCAGGGCATACCAATGGGGGGTGGCAAGCAGAACATTTATGAGATTGGTGTGTAAACAGGTATCAAATTATGAATGGCTTTGCATCACAGACTGGATATCTAGACTTCCTCCTCTTGTTTTTGAATGATGCCAGTGTTAGAAAAAGAAGATTTAATCCATGCCTTTGAGCAATTAACTGACAGGAGTATGGATAAATGCTGGAAGAGATGATCCCGTCAGTGGGTCTGTGATATAACTGTAGACAAGAGATGTCTTGTCTAAAGTAGACACAGCGAAAATGAATAAAAATAATCCATTTCCAACACTGCACTAAAGGAATGAAACAGTGAGTACAACTTCATTTTCTTAATCTTTGTCATTACAATTTTGATTCATCTTATTTTAACAAGGACTCAAAATATATGCTGAAATACAAAATGACTGCAAAATGTGATTTGGAAGATTTGTAAAAGTTCAGCATACTTCTATAATATACTATTTTTAACTTTCTCTTTTCTAGAGCCAATTCTTTATTACACTGGAAAACCAATAATATGTATTAAGTAATGTTTGTAAAAAGGTTATTATATGACATATGTCTTACTTATGAAAATGTGATGCAAAGAAAAATACTTGGCTCTGTATCACTTTCAATAACAAACTTTCTGGAATATCCCAACTGATTATCAATTGATTATCCACAATCAATTGAACCAAAAAAACTAAATCTATACTTATAAGCACTAAAGCATAGGTTTTCCAAATGTAGAATTGAAATTGAATGATTGCATTATTCATTTCACAAGTATTTATAGAGATTCTCCTATGGATACTTTTCAGTCAGAAATGCAGAGCAGAGGCAGGTTTAGTTTTCATTCTGAATCCCTATTTCTGGAATATAAAAATAGAAAATCCACAGTCAATTTCACTATGTGGATTTCAGAATTTAACTGAGAGAAAATATAACGCATTCCAAATTTAAAACTGAATTTGAATCATTACATTATCTATTCATTGTGCAAATATGAATCTCCTGCTGTGGAGAGTTCAAGATCTAGTTATAAGACTGAAGATATATTTCCTGTTCTCACTAAATACAGAGTGAGATGTGACTTCTATAATACTCAACTGGCTGGCAAGTGCTTCATACTATGCTAGGAGGTTCAAATAAATTATCTTTTCTTACAACTTTTCATTAGATTGATGTAATTTATGTATGTGGAAATAAGTCTAAAAAGCATGGAAAATTCATTTCAATGTCATGGATTTTAGGTGGCAGAGCTTATATTCACATCCTGGAGAAATTTTAATACTTTCCTATACCGTGTATTCTGAATATCCTAATTCTCTTTTCATTATGGTCAGACATACTTTTATTCAAGTCATTGATTCACCTTTAACTCTATTAAATGAAAATAAAATATGAAATTGATAGAGGAAATGCATAGGCAAAAATATTTTTTAACAAGAATTCTTATGAGGGTTTGGTAATCTTATCTCTGAAGGTTTGCTAGCAATATTCACTTCCTTTTTACCAGAAAAAAATAATATTTTGACTGGAAAGGAAACCTGACATCTGATTAGCCAGATGGCCCTTCAGTGGTAGCATTTTCAGGTCCAGGCAAGTTCTATTGCTAGTCACAAATTTTGCTCAAGTAGATAGAGGAGAGGTGGGTTATTAATATTATGAATATGATAGACATTTTACTAAACATGATTTTATTCAACTAAAATTAGATGTGAAAATATTAACCATCTTTTTAGAGAAAGACTTTAAATAATGAAAATCTGATTAAAATGAAAAGAAAATAGAATATTCTTTGTCCTATATTTTAATTTAGAAGGCAACATCCCCTGAGCAGAAACAGTTGGTTTAAAGGAATCTCCTGAGAAGCACAAAACACCTACAGACTAAAATTACTTTCCAGCATGTCACCTTCAAGCTGGTGCTTCGCTCCTGTCTTCTTACCTTATGCTTGTTTCTCATCCTCATATTGTGCCTGTTGCCTTCAATTACATCAGTTGTAAAAAAAATGTTTTCACTCTTCTGTTTTCTGTATTCTTCCAGAAATAATCATTGGAGATCAGCTTTCATTGAGGGTTATTTTACATTATTCTTAAATTCTTAACAATTGAAAAGTGTAAGTAGCCTAAAGATTGATGACAGATAAATTCTCTCCTAGAGGAATATACTTTCTAAAGTTTTGGATTTCAGAATCTTGGTATTTGTCAAGATACAGCTTTTCCTTTTTTTGGAGAAAGATTTAATTTTAATTTTAATTGTAGTTGTTCACACTGTTTGTTTCCCCATGGACCCGGGACTCAAAACCAAGGATAAGGGGCTAGTGTTACCTCGAGGGAAGTGACTTAACCGCTGCTCTACCAGGGTGTGCCATCAAGGGATATCTTAGGAGCCACATGCTTTAGCAATCATTTCATGATTCTATCCTTTGGATATATATTTTTTCTTTCAAATTTAAGTAATTAAACAATTTTGTGTCCCCATGAGAATTTATCAGTTGCTAATCTACATTTTAAGGGAAGATAATTTCATTTTCATCTCACTTTCATGATATCATAATTCATAAAATTTGTTTTATTAAAATCTCAAAAAAAAAATCAAGACATAAGACACAAGACTACCCTTAAATCAAATTTATGAATGATTTTGGAATTTATGTTTAGAATAAAAATAAATAAATATAGTAGCTTTTGCAATATAACCATTTAATATATTCCATACAAATAGAACTTTTGGCATGTTCTAAAGTCTTGCCATTTTTCACTTAGTGTATTAAATTATTAACCTATTATTAAATTGAATTTTTATTTGAGTGATATGCTCAATCTACCATCTTGATACAGCTTTAAAGTATTTGTTTACTTCATGTTCTTTAAAAGGTTTAACATTTGATATAATATTATTCTGTTTTATATATGTTTCAAATAATTTTTAAAAGAAGATTGTAAAAATATAACTGGTTGAAGTTGAGAGTTTTAGAAAGGGTTTTTAACATGGGAGTGAATTTTAATGTGACAAAAGGAGCGAGGGAAATATTTAAAAATAGAAAAGATGAAAGAAACATTATAATGGATTCTTAGCAGTGTGGGAGAAAGTAATAGAAATCATATAGACAAATTAGGCTCAGACACAGAATAGGCATCATTCTAGTGTGGTGGAATGGAAGAAGAAGAAAAAATCATGGATTTCAAGTCACCTAAACTTGCAGTTTTGATAATAACTCAGGAGTTTTCACTCTAAAGCTATTTGTTTCACTAAGATATAGAAGCTTTAATTTTTTGAGAATAAAGTGAAAAAAATTCAAACAGATTTTATTTGACCAAAATCTAGCATTGACAAAAAATTCAGCAATAGTTGAGTTAGTGTTTTAGTGACATCAGTTGTATCAGTCATATTGATATCAGCCTTTACATTTTCATCATTTTCCATTTACCAAGTCAAACTCTGGTGTACGTGAAGAAGAGCAAATGATGAATTAACTCAGATTTGGTCCTATGTCAAGAATTTGTGATGAAATAACGGTGTCAAAAATTGAAGAAAAGGCAGGAGTTTGTTGGACTCAGAATGTAGATTATAATTTGCATGGTAATGTAAAGAAGAAAATAGCAGTAGTCTAAAGAACAGTGTACAGATAAAGGTGAAGAACAAGGCTGGTAGGGGGAAAATCATGAGTGATGTGGGATATTCAGCCTGGAAAGTGAGATGTTTCAATTCAAGATTCAGAACGACTTGTGCAGGGAATTTCATGACTGACAACGTGGCACCACTGGCATGTAAGCAGTTATCATTAAAGATGAAGATGTAAAGAAAATAAAAGGTGATGGTAACCAATAGCACATCCAGATGGACTTTTTAATATATCCATGATAATACACTAGATACAATCTAAATGTCATATTATCAAGAATTTGAAAGATTAACTCAGTTGACTGTAATGAGAAAGATTAGTTTACTCTGACAGACTGAGTTTAAAATTAATCAAAAGCAAAATAAGCAACATATTTATGAAAATTTAAAAAAAGAGTAAATGTTTAAAGACAAATGAGACGAGAAACACGTGAGAGGGAAAATCAATGTTACTTAGCAATGGAACTACAAATTATTAGAGCTGGAACAGAATTTTGATGTAATCTTCTGCAATAGCTTCCTTAAATCTCATGAAGAAATTATTTCTGCATAATAATTATATATTAATATGTATTATATATATATAATTTTCCCTGTATGTATTTGATGGAGAAAATGTAACTAGCTGATACTGACATAACAATGTTTGTTCTCTCTGATAAAAATGTATTGGGCATCTTCTAAATGATGAACCATATGTTATAACAGCTGCTTTCAAGTTTAAACAAAATACAGTTTAGCATTTTTTGCCTTTGAATACAGACAAATATGAAAAATTGTGATGATTAAATGGATTGTGCTTATTTTCTTTGAGAAACAAAATACCCTAATATGAAGTTGGAGCTGAATAGTAAAAGGAACTTGAATTTGAACTCAACCAAAATCATTCACCTCTAAAAATGTAACATATGCAAATATTATTTCAAATTCCCTTTACAAGTGTTTCATTCAATAGAATTATCAATTTGTGCTTTTGTTGCCTATACTTTTGGTATTGTAGCATATACCTGATAAGTTTTTTATACCTAAAGTTTATAGGGAACTCGTACAGCACAATAGCAAAACAACAAATAAACTGATTACAAAATGGGCAAAGGACACTGCTAGATATTTCTCCTGAAAAAGTATACAAATTTCTAATAGTTATATGAAAAGGTGCTCAACACCAAAAATCATCAAGGAAATGCAGATCAAAAGCACAATTATGTATCATGTCACACCTGTTAGGATGGCTATTATCAAAACAAAAATTGCGTGTAAGAGAATGTGGAGAAATTGGAAGTCTTGCATACTGTTTTATAGGGGTGTAAAATGATACCCTTTATGGAAAAAATACAGTTTCCTCAAAATATTAAAATCAATGCTGCCAAATGATCCAACATTCCCATATTTGAGTATGCATCCAAAGTTTGAAAGCAGAATCCTTTTTCAATTTATTTTATTGAAGGAATATTGCATATAAATATTAACTAAGTTGGACAGTCACTTTACATCTGTATGTAATACAGTTGTAGAATCTTTAAATAATAGTTGCTCTTCTATAGTCATTGTAATATGATTCCCAATAGTCAAGATACGAGAACAATTGAAATGTCCATCAACAGATAAATGAATAAAGAAAATTTGTTGCATACCTACTGTAGTGTATTATTTCACCTTAAGTGAGAAAGAAATCATGCTATTTATGACAATACAGATGGACATGGAAGACATTATGCTAAGCGAAAAGGTGAGTCACAAAAGGATAAATGCTGTCTGATTCCTTTTATATGAGGCATCTACTATGGGTATAAAGTTTTAGATTATAAAATGAGTAAGTTCTAAAGATCTGCTATACAACATAATTCATATAGTTAGCAATTCAGTATTGCACCCTTAAAAATTGTTAAGATGAAACAACACATGTTAAGTGTTCTTACTATAATAGCAAACAAAATCAACAAAAAGAACAGAAAGACACTTTTGGCAGTGATGAATATGTTTACTACTATGCAATTGTAATAAAAGTTTCAGAAGTATATTCAAATCTGCAAACTCATCAAATTATATTTTCATTTTGGTCAGTTGTACCTCAACAAAACTTAAAATTTAATCTAATATTCATGAATTTATCTACTATTTTTGTTCATCAGCCTATTTATCTTTCTGCTAAATGGTAAATTATTGATTACTATTATAGAAAAAAACGTGAGAATTTAGTGGTAAAATCTTCCAAATTTGGTCTTTCTAAAATAATTTTGGCTAAACTTTGTAGTTTATTTATAGAGTAATGATTAAATTACTATTTTACACACACTAAAAACGAAAACACCCATACACACACCACCTCTGGGAGTTTAGTTGAAATTGGAATCTGTTGCTTAATTTTGCATATTTCTATATAAAATCACTGAACTTTTTGGTGAATGGAAATCTCAATAACATTTTGTTATTTTAAATGTTTAGTGACTTTCATTAGATAAATTTGTGGAATGATGTCTTTTTAGATGTGAGAATATTGCAAAAGCTACTTATCATTTTAGTTGTTTGTATGTATATTCTTTTTGATTTTCTACTTATGTATCTGTGTCACCTTTTCTTCTTTCTTTCCTATGTTCATATCTACTATACTTTTTAGTATTTGGAATTGCTCATATTTTTATTTTTACTTATATTTAAATTTCTGAGGTTTTATCAAGTAAAGGTTAATTCATCTAAAATGTCTAATTAATTATCTCAAATTATTTATGATATGCATTCAATACTCTTACTGCTTATAGTGAAGTTCATTTTCAATTGTTAGTATTGGTAGTGTTTCTTTTTCATTTTTCTTTATACATTTTGCTAATATTTCATCAATATTATAAGGATTTTATCCCTTTCAAGAGACCTGCTTTTTACTTTGAGTTTTTCTACTATAGCCTTGATTTTTTTCTTTTTCTTCATAAATTTCTGTTTATATATGGTTTATTTTCTTTAAAGTTTTTATTTCAGACATCAAACTAAATTTAAATCCCTGTTATGTTTCATCACCTTTTGTGTACATTGTTGGATTTGATTTGCAGAAATATTTCAAGTATTTTTGCTCCATGTGAATGAAAGATATTACCCCACATTTCTCTTTACTAATGATCTATTCTATTTTGCCATCAGTTTAACTCTGTCTTCACAATGAGTTAAGAAATTTTTGTTCCTACTCTCTTTGCTGAAAGATAGTATGGAAGTATGTTATTATTTTTCCTTAAATAATAGAATCCATCATCAAGTATCTGCTCTTGGTCTTAGAAACTTCTTGTAAAAATACCTTGATTCTGAATTAAATATTGTATTTGATATTATACCTTTCACTTTTTGTGTCTTCTTGTGCCAATTATGATAACATGTGCCTTTCAACTATTAGTTTTCTAGGGCTGTTATAATAAAGCAACACACCTGAGTGATTTAAACATCAGAGGTCTGTTGTTTCACAGTTCTAAGGACCGCAAGTCCAAGATGAAGGTATTAGCAGTGTTGCTTCCCTCTGAGGGCTGTTAGGGAGAATCGTATTTCATGCCTCTCTCCTTGATTGTAGAGAACCATAACTAGTACTGGACCTTTACTCTGTGTCCTTTATCACCTTTCCTCTACACATGCCTCTTTCTCTTCACATGACATTCTTTTTATAAGGTCACCATTTATAATGGATCAAAAGCCCACCCCTTTCAAATGTAACTTCATCTTGTTAATTATACCTGCAAAAAGCTTACAATCAAATAAGATCATTTTCTCATGTGTAAGTTGAGCATAGTAATTTTGGTAGGACACAATTCAAACCACGTTAACAATAGTTGAGTTTGCTGGCATAAAATTATTCATTATGTTATCTTATTATTCTTAATAGAACTCATAAAGATGCTTCCTCATTCAACACTGAAATTTGTAATTTGTGTCTCCTTTCTCTTTGTTAATCCAACCTCCACTCAATTTAGCTAGATTTTGGAGTTTATTTATTCACAGTCTCTGTTAAAATTACTTAATGAATTTTAGTTCCTCAAAAAGGCTGTCTTTCTTAATTTCCATATAGTAAAAAATACATTTTTAAAAGAAGTATAAAAAAAGAGAAGTGATTATACATGATTGAATTTCTTTGTTGCTAAAATGTACTTTCTGAAAGTCTTGTGCTGAGAAGATAATCTTCTAGTTGCTGAGCATCATGTCCTTAAGCAATGTAAAGAATCTCTACCAAGTGTGTTTTTTTCTTTTCCATTTTAATCTAAAGAAATTAACTTTGCTCTTAAAAAAACTTTATCACAAACTCAATTTCTATTTGTAATGGCTTAATGTGCAATGGCTAGATGTGTGACATCTTAGAAATATAAACTTTTAATAACATATTTTAAACAGTTCACTCATCATGTAATAACCTAATTTCAAGAAATCTCCTTCTGAATAAGTGTATGTAATCTATGCCCGGAAATGGACCTATTTGTGCATGAGTTAGGATGTAACATTTTATTCCCTGTTAGTATTCACACCAATTATGATTGTAAAATTTCACTTAGACTTATAGTTTCTTTGAATTCTAAGTTTAAAGCATCAAAAAGGAAACTGTCAAAAATGTCATAGAGAAATGTCATAATTGTTTTAGTCAATTTCAGTCAATTTAATATGTTCTATTTATAAATGAAGTGAACATCACACACAGAATTAGTCCATGTAAATTTCTGCTACTAATTTAAGTAAACATAGTTGAATATCTGAAAATACTATATTTAGCTACTCACTATCATAATGCATTTTCCTTAGTTTTTCATTTTATGTTTCTTTAATCTCCTTTAAAAAAGAATAAGATATTCTGAAATTTCATGAATTTCATGATAATGTGTAATATTGTCTAAAGTTTTTCTGATGGAGTTATGATATGTAGGGAGACAGATTACACAGGTAAACTGTTTTTTTCATCATGTCAGAACCAGTGTATATTTCACTACATGATTTAAAATTGTTGGTGTTGACCTATATTATGAGACTGAAGTTGTTTTTTCCAGGTTTCCCCATAATGATTTACACATTTGTTTTTCCCCTTTCCAAACTGTATTCCCTGGAAAGCCATCACCATGCACAGCAAACACTCAAAGAATGGATAACTAGGCTTACCTTCTTTTAAAGTATCCACAAAAATTTTTAAATGTCTTCAGCATGGGAGAATTGTCTCTTTTATCACATTTTAATATATTCAATTCATTATTGATAGTATTATAGACTCATATTTTATTTGAAATTTTGGATTATAATTTTGTAATGATATATAGACAATCATATCATCTTTGAGCACAGCTTTGTTTCTTGCTAATCTATATTCCGTAATTTACTTTTATTTCACTATTACATTAGCTAGAACTTTTAATATAATGTTTAATAGTGTACGGGAGGAGAAATTTCAATGTCTTCTCTGATGAGGGAGGAAATTAACCAATTTCTCACTCTTAAGTATGATGCCTATAGGATATTAGGTAGTTATTCTTAATTAAATTGAGGAAGTTTCCTCTATTCCAGTTTGATGAGATTTTAGCAAGAATGATAATTGGATTTTTGTTGTGTTTATCTTGTATCAATGATGATCCTGTGATTTTCTTTTCAACTTTAAACCTTTGGTATAGAATTAGTATAGAAGTAATGGATTAATTGATTTTCCTCTAAAACCTCTTTTTTGGGGTATGATTGACATAACAATAGTTACATATTCAATGTATGCAACTTGATGAATTTGGAGATATGTATGCATCTGTAAGAACATCATCACATATTATGACACAAGTGTATCTATCAACTCCAATCATTCTCTTTGCTTTTTTCATTCATATTCATTTTTGAGTGACACTAGCATTTAGCATAAGATCGACTCCTTAAAATTTTAAATGCACAATACAGTCTTAGTTAACTGTAGTTAAAAGATGTACAGTAGATCTCTATGATGCATTCATCTTGCATAAGTGAAACTTTGTACCCTGTGGTTAATATCTCCACTTTTCCCCATTCTCTGACTCTTGACTACCACACTTCTGCAATCTGCTTCTGTGAGTTTAACTGTTTCAGAAATCTCATCTAAGTAGTATCATGCATTATTTATCTGTTCACCTATTTCTCATTAGTTTTACTTAACATGAGGTCCTCCAGGTTGACTCTCGTTGTTGCAAATGGCTAGGAAGGCCGTACTTTTTATGACTGAATAATATTTCATTTTATGTTTATGTCACATTTTCTTTATCCATTTATCCATTGAAGGACTTTTAGGTTACTTCCATATCTTGACTGTTGTGGAAAAATACTATGATGAACATGGGAATACAAATATCCTTTTGAGATCTTGAGTTTAACACTGTTGGATATATTTCCAGACATAGGAATACTGGAACATCTGGCAGTTCTATTTTTAATTTTCTGAGGAACATCCAAACTGTTTGCCACAGCAAATACTCTATTTCGCATTACCGCCAACAGTATACAAAGGTTCTTCTCTCTACAACACTTACTATTTTATCATTTTTGCTTTTTGTTTTTGGATAGTAGTCATCCTAACAAAAGTGGTGGTGATAATGCTGATAATTTTGCTATTGAGTCTTAAGGGCTCCATTGATAAAGCATATATGTATAGAAGGTATTTGCCCAGTTTTATTGAGATATAAATCACATATAATATTATATTAGTTTCAGGTGTACAACATGATGATATATTGTGAAATGCTCACCATAAATCTAGTTAGTATACATGTGGTTTATTCAGATATATGCTTTGCAAATATTTTCTCCAAACCTATAGTTTGCCTTTTTATTTCTTCTTTGTTTATTCAATAGCCCTTTAGTCTGCCATAACTCCGCTTGTTTATTTTTTTTATTTCCTTTGATTTTGGGGTTATATTCAAGAAATCATTGCTAGGACCAATTTAAAGACTTTCCCTGTTGTGGTCTAGAAGGTTTATGGTTTGTAATTTTACATTTATGTCTGTAATCCATTTTGAGCTGAATTTTTTTCTGCATGGTGTAAGGGTGCTATTTTACTCTTTCATATGTGTGTATCAACTTTGAAACACCATTTATTTAAGAGACAATTCTTTCTGCATTGTATATTCTTGGCATCCTAGTCAAAGACAATTTGACTATATTATGTGTAGATTTATTTTTGTGTTCTTTATTCCATTGGCTTATGTGTCTTTTTACACCATATTGTGCTGTTTTGAATCATAGCTTTGTAGAATATTCAAAATCAGGAAGTGCAGTGTCTCCAGCTGTTCTTATTCAAATTTTCTTTGGCTATTCTGGATACTTTGTGATTCCATATGTTTTAAGACTTTTTTTATATTTATATATAAAATACTTTTGGTATTTTGATACTGCATTGAATGTGTAGATCAGTACGGTAGTATAAATATTCTAAATATCAATTCCTCCAATTCATGATATAGAACATTTTTTATTTATTTGTACCTTAAATTTCTTTTGTCAGTGTTTTCTATTTTCTAGTGTACAAGGCTTTCACAT
The DNA here is from genome assembly GCA_004363575.1 of Solenodon paradoxus. Classification (NCBI taxonomy): domain Eukaryota; kingdom Metazoa; phylum Chordata; class Mammalia; order Eulipotyphla; family Solenodontidae; genus Solenodon; species Solenodon paradoxus. The sequence continues at coordinate 552,757 of RJWH01000046.1, forward strand.
CTTTGGTTTAGCTTATTCCCAAATATTTAAATCTTTTTATACCATTGTAAATGGAAACATTTCTTATATTTACAGATATTTCATTGTTGGTCTCTAGAAAAGCAATTGATATTTTTATGTTGATTTTGTACCCTTCGACTTCATTGAATTTGTTTACTAGTACTAATATTTTTTGGTGAGCATTTTAGGGTTTTCTACATATAATATCACGTTATCTGTGAGACAGATTTCCTGCTTCCTTTCTAATCTGAATGTTTTTTTATTCCTTTTCTTGTCTAATTGCTCTGGTTAGGAATGCAGTATTTAACTGATTTATCAACGTTAAAACAGGCTTGTGAATGAATTTTAAACACTAAAGTGGGATGAACCCAGCTTACTCATCGTGTGTAATTCTTTTAACATATTCAATGTGCTAATATTTTATTGACTGTTTTTGTGTCTACGTTTATGAAAGATATTGGTCTATAGTTTTACTTTCTTCCAATGTCTATCTGGCATTTATATTAATGAGAGCCTGAAGGGATGAGTTAGTACTTTTATCCTGTTACAAAAAGTAAACTAAATAAAATTGGTATCATTAACCCATTAAACTTTAGATAGAATTGATCATTGAAACCATCTAAAGGTGGTGCTCTCTCCATTAGAATGTTTTAACTATAGATTCATCTTCTAAATATATAGATGCCTATTCGGACTATCTATTGACAAATTATGTTTTTCAGGACTTGGTTCATAAATAAATTATCAAAGTGTGACCATAGAGTTGTTCAAAATATTTGTTCAGTGTCCATTTAATGTCCATGGTATTAGTTAATGATGATGCTCTTTCATTTCTATTAGTCATTTGTGTTTTTCTCTTGGTTAACATGGCTAGATTTAATCAATGTTATTGCCCTTTCAAAGAACTAGCTTTTAGTTCTGCTGACTTTCTCTATTGCTTTTTTTAATTGTATGCTTGAAGTTTTATTATTTACTTATTTTCTTTTGTCTGCTTAATTTTATTTTGCTCTTATTTTCTGAGTTTCCTAAGGTAGAGACTTAGATTATTGATTTGAGTTCTTTTTTATTTCTAAAGTGGTTATTAATACTGTTTTGTTAAAATTTAATATAATTTTATTGCTTTGGTAATTATTTTACGTTTTTATTTATTCTCATTCTTCACTATATGTTTAAATAGAGATTCTATATGATTCAATTTTCTCCTTCTTTCATCACATCAGTTATGCTTCTTTTTAAATTTTTTTGTTTACTATATATACTTGTTGCTAACCTACGTCCGCTGTCAAATGACACTGTATTTCTCATTGATGAATAAATAGCACAGGTAATTTATCTGCAATTCCTATTCTTGTTATTTATAAAGTTGATTTATTTCAAAGCTATAATCACAGAGTGTATTTCTGTTATTAGTATTTTGAGCAGTTATATTTTGCATCAACTAAGAATAAGGAAAATAAAAAGCTTACATTTGCATTGATTTATTCCTTATTTATTGCTCTTCTCTTGTTTATGTGGATTTTAATTTCTAACCTATATTATTTTCCTTTACTCTGAAAAACTTCTTTTAACATTTATTCCAAGACTGATTTATTGGCTACAAGTCCATGCTTTTGTTTGCTGGAGAAAGTCTTTATTATTTGGCTCAAACTACCATAAGAAAATAATAGAGACTGAGTAGAATAAGCAGCATAAACTCATTTATCACAATTTTGGAGACATAGAGCCTAAAATCAAGGTGCCAACAGGTTTGACATCTGGTGAGGTTGCTTGGGTTGCAGTTGTCTGCCTTCTAGACATGTCCTCCCATTGCCTTCTCTATGGGCATGTGAGTTGAGATAAAAAAGATAGGAAACATGCACTCTGTGTCCTCCTATAAAAGCACTAACTCCATCATGAAGACCCTGTTCGATGGCCTTATCTAAATATAATTGCATCCCGAAGTCCCTGTCTCCAAATACAATCACATAGGAGATTAGGGTTTCAACATATACATTTGTGGAAAGGGGAGATACAATTCATTTCCTAGAAAAATCTTTCACTGGATTTACAAGTCTAGGTTGGAGGACATATCAACACTTTTTAAACATTTTATTCTGCTCTGTTGCTTGCAATTTTTCTCACAAGAAATGAAATTCTTATTCTTGTTTCTTTATAGGTTATACATTGTTTTGTTGTTTTGGTTTCTTTTGGCATCTTGATTTCTGACTCCTTTCAAGACTTAACTTTTAACTTTGGTTTTCTGAAGATTGGATATGATATCTAAATGTGGATTTCTTTGGATTGATACTGTTATGATTCTCTGTGCTTTTTGGATTTGTGGTTTAGTATCTGTCATTACATTTGGAAAAAAAAGCTCAGTTATTATTACTTTAAATATTTCTTCTGCCACTTTCTTCATTGTTTTTGATGATGTTGTTTGTTATCGGATTTTTCATATATTACACCTTTTATAATTAATTATTCTACAATTCTTGGATAGTTGCTTTAACATTTTTCTCATTATTTTTCTCTTTGCATTTAAGTTTTGGAGAGTTTCCATTGATATGTTTTCTGTTATGTATATTATAGATATACATATATATTTAATTACTGGCATAGTTATTCCAACATCTGTCATATCTAAGTGTGGTTCTATTGTTTGTTTTGCCTCTTCAGAGATTTTTTCCTTGTTTGCTTGGTTTATTTGTGTTCTTTGACCTTTTTGCCTTTAACATGAATTGTTATATTTTTAAAAGATACACATGATATATTAGGTAATAATAAGTAGACTTTTTGTGTGAGAGTTCAGGGATATCTGCCTACTACTGTATTTATTGTTTTCTGTAGCTATGTTTATTGTTTTCAATTTATTCTGATGTTCTTTTTTTTTCTATTTTCCCCTATTTTCTTTGACTTTCAATAGATATTTCTTCTTAGCATAATCTGAGATCTGCAGCTCTCATTTATAGTCTTCTGTTATTTTACAAGACTGCTGTTAGTTTTATGGTAGTGAATGAAGTAATGAGAAGTAATGAAAGGGAAATGTTCTCCAATTCTCCAATTAGGACTCTATCTTTCAGTAGGACCATGTACCTGGACTGTGATCATAAGTACTTCTGCATCTCCATCTCCAAAGTAAGCAATACATGGAGGTTAGAGGGGCCTGCACTTAGTTACTTCTTTTCTTCCACGTTAAACTTCAGTAATTTCCCTTGAGGACTGTTAAAGAAAAGAAAGTACCATGTGTATAACAAAAGGTTTACCTTTCCCCACTCCCTATGGCAGACATGAGGGGATTTTTCTCTAACCTTATCAACAGGCTTCTAGAGGTAAAATTCATGAAACATGGGACCCTCCTAAGTCTGGTCCCCCACTGGTGTTTTAAACTCCTAGACTAGTCCATATATAACATTGATAAATTTGTCAATACAGTTTTAAGTGTTCTTACTGATGCTGAATATAAGGATGGAAATGTGTCTGCTTCTTGCCTTCTACCCACAATAAATGGTGATCCATTATATTCCTTTATCTCCAGTTTTCAGATAATAGTTAGCAATGTAGCCTCAATTCTCTAAAGAACAGTTGTTGATTTTCTGTGTGTTTAACCTTTTTTCATGTTATGAAGACGAGAATGGAAAATTCCAAAGTCTTTTATATTGAAATGAAATATGAAAGTCTCCAATATTTAGACTTAATATATTAGAAATTGTGTTTTAACTTTTGTCAATAAAATTAAAATTTCACTCAAATGCCTTATAATTAGGAGTGTTCCTTTAGAAGTTACCAAATATACTTTGAAGAAACAACACATTTCTAAAATCATTTAAATTTTCTGACTTCTCATATTCCATCTCAGATCTTCTCAGATCACCTTTTCTTAGTCCACTTACCATCACAGCAGTCAATTCCGTGTGTGTCATACTGAACCTAATATATGTGCAACCTACTAGCACCTCACCTTATCCCTGTAACTCTCCCTATTGATGTCACTGCAGTGCTTACTCAGTGCTTACTCATGCGTAATAGAGTAGTTCAGAGAAGTTCTCCCCATGGAAGAAATCTTTGAAAAATGGGTTAAGTAGTAGTGTACATAAATTTACCTTCCTTCCCTTTGAAGATTGACCTGATAAGGAATAAGTGTAGCTTCTTGAAGCATGGTACCTCCAGATCAAGTGATCAGATAAACTTAGTTATGACCAGATTCAGTAATGAATTCACGTACTCTTCTTCCTTTCATAGTTTGTTTCTCTTGTCCTTCATCGATATACACATAGTAAGTTAAATGCACAAAAATACTACCTCATAAATTTTACCCAGGGGATTTCAGGACAAGTTTAAGGAAAACAAAAGAAATTCTAGAATGCTTTTATTTTCTAAATGAAAACTTCTTATGTGATGTTCGCATTTCTAAATGCATGGTGATAACTGTACTCCCTGTAATTAGATTTCTGCAATTAGCACCTTAATTTGCCTTGCTTTGAAATGTGGAGGTGGGAATTATCACTTCCCAGATGCAGAATTTCTGGATTATATTAAAGAACAAAGATATAAACATATGGGGAAATGCTAATGTAAGACAATTATGAAGAAAAAATTTTATTGCAGAATTTTTTCTTTAAAAATTTTCTTCCTAAACTTTTATTTTTGGAAAATACAATTCACTAATATAAGCTGTGAATTTAATAATGCTTTAAAAATGAGAATAAGTAATAACTGAAATATGTATGAAAAAATATTAAAGTCAATTCAGAGATATTTTAGATGCAATGAAAATTGTTATGACTTATTTTATAAGCCTAAATTCTTTAATTATATTTCTTCAATTTTCACTATTTCATCTTCACAAGTATTTATATTTATCAAGATTTGAATTATAAATAAGAATAAGGTATGCTTTTACTGACTTCCTTAGTTTGTTAGAATTGCCAGTTATTCATCTTTCTCTCTACATGTATATATCTTTTTCATTCATTTCTTTACAAACTTGTAATCACTAATACATTTTAACATATAGGTCCAAAAATATTTTGAGAAACTATCCGAATTATTTACATTAAAGCATGCTTATAAAATTGTACACTGTAAGTATTCCCAAAGACTCTGGGTAAAATTGATTTTTCTGTTATTGCAGTTATAATTAGTTTATTCTTATGCTGATGATTTATGTCCATATGTACTATAATACATGTAGAATTTTCACCACACCTTTTTTCACTTTCATAGCATTATTACAATTAAAAGTATATTTTGCAGTTTTAGTGTATAGTTAACAAAATATTTTCTTCTCCAAGTTATGTACAGCATGAGTCAATTCATTAGCAAGTCATAGCAAAAAATTTAACATTTACCAATTTATTTATTTATCAAATTTTAAATAATATTACTTATTTTATTTATAAAAATGGTCAATGACTTAATTGAATTAAAGATTTTATCCTTCCATGTCCTACATTTTGTATAAATGCTTTTTTCTGGCCCTCCACATCCTGAACGTTTTCTGTTTGGCTGAGATGCCTCTGTGATTGATAATATTGAAAGCAAAATGAAGGAAAGTGGATATGGCAATGCATTTAGAAAGTCAAAAATCATCTATAATGTTGGTGCTTAAAAGTCACCTACTTCTACTTCTTTATAGTTCTAAATATTAGATATCAAAGATATTAAATGACAATATTTATTTCATGAGGCAGTTTGGAGCCGATGAAAAAAGTACTAATACAACAAAACTGATGAATCTCAAAAGCATTATTTCATGAAAAACATCTATATGCAAGAGTGTACAAACTGTAGGATTCCATATGGAATCCGTATACATTCAAAACTAATTTATGCCACTATAAATCATATAGTATTTTCATGGGAGGAGAAGGGGAGTAAGGTAGTGGAAAATGAAATTTACTTCAAAATAGCAAGAAGGCAATCTCTTGCGTTTATGGAATATTTTATGAGATAATATATTAGGCTGACATAACAAATTGACACACACTGTATGACTTAAACAACAGAAATTTATTTTCTCATTAGAAATCAAAGATCAAGATTCTGACAGGTTTGTTTCTTTTGAGTCCTCTCTCCATGGATTGCAGGTGCCTTCCTCCTTATGGTGTCTTCATAAGACCTTTTTCTCTGCACTCCTGGTGTATATTTCTCTTTTGATAAAGAGATATGCTATGGACTAGCATAAAGATTTATGCTATGGACTAAAGCCCCACCCTTATCACCTCAGTTAACCTAAGTGACCTCCTTAAGTATTCTATCTTCAAATCCTGTCACATGTGGAAGAAAATTTGAAACTATCATTTTGGTGGACGAAAGGGAAAGGCATAGTTCATTCCATAATAGGATAAATAAGCGGATTTCATTTTCGAAATTTTCATAAAATTCTTCCTTTAAAAGTTGTGCATTTTGTTTTCTGTTTATTAAGCTTAATATTTAAAGTAGAATGTCATGGGAAGACATGAAAGTTGATTTTAGCCATAGGAGACATAGAAGATATTTTTGCATTTGTTATTATTTTATTTTTTTTCAAGATACACATAAACTTGGTCATATGCAAAGACTAACAAATAATACTGAATTCACATAAGAATTTTACTTCTTTATGATACTTTTACCAATTTATATTAATGAACTACTCCTTGCTACTCAGATATAAAGGAAACTATAACATTTACAGATTCCATATGCTCATTTCATGAATAATGACAGAATTATCTGAAACAGTACATTCTAAAATGTGATTCAAAAATATGATCTGGTCAAAATTTGGATAGAACTCAGACTGAAGTAGTTAATATGATATATATGCTTATATTTGGTATTGTATTTTCATGAAATCTATTATTGCTCATAGAAGAAAAACAGTGTATAAAACAGTCATAGATAGGAGTGTCAGGCCTATTTTGTTTACCTCAATTGCACACCCATGCACAGGCGCATGAACCCGGATCCCTGGGACATGCATGCACTGTGCTCCTCCTGAGGCAGCTGACCCAATTGCTACTCCACCAGGGTGCACCAACTTTTGTCAGTTTTAATGAAGGGTTATCAAAGCTTTATTTTCACAGTTACAGGAAAGTCAGACAATTCAGGAAAACCAGTTGCTGGAAACCTTTCTCTGTTACAGAAAACTAAAAGCAAGCATAAACATCACCCATACATTGAAATAGAACCTGTGGTTTGATAGCTCTTTTCTAAGAACTTATGTAAAAAGAAATTTCATATCATACAAAGAGGATTTGTCATTCATGTTGGAGGGAAAATTGTTGCACATTAATAGTGATTTGTCTCCACTTTCTAAATATTTAAAGATGATGCTATTTTTATTATTACAGATTAGAAGATGATATTGTCAGAATACTGTGAACCTTTACAGAATATATGCATGTATTCATATATACAAAATATACACATATTATATTCTGTAATAGCAGCATTTCCTATGCAGAGTACCTGAGTGTTCTGAGGAACTATCTCACTCAGACATATAATTGATATCAACCTTATCTAAATAGAAAAATATTGAGGTCCTGTTTCACCAGCTTGACCCTTCTGTACTTAGAGTATTATGTTATGATTAAAATGTCACGCATTTATAGAAAAAGACATTTGTAATTCTAACTTAATCTGCATTAAAAATGTCATTATGAATTATGAAGCTGTTTATGCTTGGGAAATTCTTATGAATATGAGGATAAAGGCATGAAGAGATCATATTATTTATTTGTGGAACAAATATTACCTATGCCTATCACAAACTTAAGCTAATTTAAGCTATGGAATGCATAATCTCAAGCATCCACTATCAAACATACTGAAAGAAATGGTAAGCAATCTTTATATTATAACTAAAATCAAATTTTGGCATTAATTATCAATGTATGTACTATTCAATCTAACGTATTTTTACATTTAGCAAATATTTTAGAATAAATTAGCAAAGCAAATTATTTCTTATTTACAAATTACCACTATGTATTTGAAAACTGAATGACATTGAGTTTATTTTCAATGAAAAAGGTGGTATAGATATCTTTTGGAGGGAAATACAGTATTTTAAACACATTACATATGAGGAAAAGCCAGTCATGCTTTCATTAGCCACAAAATTGCCAAATGCCGATAGAAGTGAGCGGTAAATAATAGTTGTGTACTGGTAGTGCATTGTGAAGAATAAGAAAAAAATTTTACAATTACTTGAAATAATAGTTAGCTTCTATAAAGCAGTAATGCTGAAATGATGTTGCATTAGTTGTGAGCAAAGCAACTTATTTCACAAGCTAACAAGCATTATGCAGAGTATGTATTTAGAGAGTCAAGCAGCTAATCAGATGAGGAGATAATGAAACTCATGAAAATTCAAACTAAAGGCATTGCAATATTAAAATACACACCCAGATGCTCCCCGTGCCCTGCTCAGACACAGTAACAAGAGGGAAAATACAGTCAGAAAATATAGGTGTCTTACCTGAGTAGAAAAGTGGTGTGTTGTTTTTGGTTGTTGTTTTTTTTTTTTTTTTTTTTTTTGCATAGATTAAAAGATTATTATGGGCAAAAAAATTTTTAAGCAGAGACAAAGCAATTCCCGTGGAAGTGATATACTTCTTTTATTCATATGCTGATCCATAAAAGCGTCTGTAAAATGCATTTCTTTCCTATAAGGAAGCTGGCTTTATAACCTACTCAACATCTGTTAACTATCTAATCACAAGGAAGGGGAAATTAAATGCATACTCTGCTGTTTTGTATATGTTTTATATTTTCTCTTTTTTCAAATTCACTCTATAAAGATGACTACCGTGTTTTCAAAGTGTCATTCCATTAAACCTATCTCCTTGAATCTGGAAAGTAACCTTTTTGCTAAAGACCTATATTAATTTTTAAAAATTTAAAAACTTAAGAATATTGGACAGATTTCACAAAACATTTATTTGATTTTGTTAATATGAGGTGGTGTTTTTTTTTCAGCAATTTACGTATGAAATCACTAAAACTAATAGCCCTAAGTCTCTCAGAACTGATCTCCTGAGTCTAAGACAACATAGTACACTCGAGGCAGAGCAAAAGCTCCTGCCTGTCTGCTAACCCTCTGTCTTTCCCTTAATCAGAGAAACCATCTCACTCCCTGGGCCCTTGCCCTAATCAAAAAATGGTCACTTTTCCTTATCTTCTGGAATAATGTTGAAGGGGAAGCTAGACCAATTTCACTTTCATCCTAAAAATAAGCTATCCTTCCTTGTCACATGAAGCCCAGAACCCCTTTCTCGTAATTCAGCACAGGAGTTGTCTTTGATCCCAGAATTTATTGTGATATGAATTTCCTAGATATATGTCAATATATGTGGGCATTTCTTTTAAAAATCATGCCTAATACTAATTTGTGCATCCAACCTGTGGAGAACCTCAGGATAGTGGGGTAATTTTTCCTTGGCTCTCACACATACCAAAAGTTAGATGTTAAAAATAATTTTAAACCATCCATAATAGTGCTTACTTAGTCTTAAAAATGCCAATCCGTATTCTATAGTAATGTCAGAGATATTGTCTATTAAGAAATTCTGTGAAAATAGTGGCAAATTGAAAATATTTACATCTAGTAAACACTGGAAAAAGTTAGTTCCCGTATTTCTGATTCTTTTCTTAAAGGGTATTTGGAGCAATGTGGAGCTATTGAGTGTAATACAATGTTCATATATCACTATATTGATTATTTCATTTCACTCAGACCAAATGTTATCTATCTTTCCATGTGGATTAATTAATTAGGCAGCAACTGAAGATATCTAAATGGTGTTACCAAAAGCAATCATGCAATTATCCAGTCCCGTAGGTAAGAGTAAGCCGAAAGACACAGACCCAAGTTCTGTATTACTTGTAACAATTAAGGAGACAGCATGAAAAAGCACTGCCTCCCAGAGTGCTTTGCTCAGATGGTTTTGGAGTTCCCGCGAGGAAGTCGGCAGCTATTGACTGTCAGGGAGATTCAAGTCCACTGCACAAGTGCCACACTTCCTCCTGCTTGGTCACACATATATGTGTGCAAAAAATGGCAGTGCAAGGTCACCTTTAAGTCAGTCTTATTCATTCTAAGACTGCCCAAGCTGAGGGTGAGTCAGAACCGCTTAGCCTAGTCAACATTTATTTATTCCCCACTCCCAGGCTTTATCTGTCTGTTGCTAGAACCACCCGGTTTTAAATAGCTGTTCAGTGGTATAGGCCTCAGGGTCTACATCATTTTGAGGGTGGCCTCATGGAGTGTTTTCCATTATACTATTAGACTCTCCCTTTGCTGGTCCTCTAACAATAGTATTTTCTTATGCTGTATCTTTACTTTAAATCTCAGTATATGATCATTCCAACTGGAGAGTGACAAGAGGTATTCCAGTCAGAAATCTAAATCTAACTGAATAGGAATTGAAGAGCCTTACCTGCTCCCAGGATATTTCTGCTCATTTTTTTTTCATTTATTTATTTATTTTTTTGCTTTCTGGGTTTTATTAGTTTTGTTATTGCTGCTGCTGCTGTTTTATCCTCTGACCTTAGGTCATAAACCCAGAGCCACAGATTTTATAGCCTACACCTTAACTGCCTGAGCCAAAGAGAGAATGCAGTCTGCTCAGTTTTAATGCAAATGCTATCTTCACAATTCACAATTCACTCAGATGCTATGATTAAAAATCCTTTCCTTAGGACCCATACAAACAACATGAAAATATACCTTCCACTTGCCACCTGTCTGTTTCACCCTCAGCTTCATAATGAACCAGATGAATGATGCAACCATACAATTTAGGGAAAACAAAAACTACCCGATGTTATCCAAAGATCCTGCTCTTCACATTTTAGCTATGTGAATTCTCTTTTTATCTGGTCACCAATGAAGGAACTAGAACAGAATACCCCAAGCCTCTTAGAATTGGTTTCTTGTAAATGACCCACTCTGACATCAAGATCCAAGGACAGTGGTGGACAGCCCCAAAGGCAAAGGAGAAGCTCCCATTCCTCTAATCCTTTAGCTCTTTCCGCAAAGTAGCCATCTGCCATCCCCTGGGCCTCAGCCCTTTTCCCTAAATCAGAAATGATCTTTTGTCCCAATTCTCCAGAAGAATGTAAAAAAGGTAATTTCTTTACATTCAAAGTAAGGACGGGTCATTTCTCCTTGCCATATGGTGACCCTTTCCTCTCATCTCCCTCAACACCCCAGGTCTCCTTTCCATGTCTTAGCTCAGGATAATCATGGGTCTCTGCCAGTTTCTTCTGAGTCTGCTGCCATGTAAATTCTCCATACACATGTTATTCTTGCCTAATATTGATTTTTTTGTTCATCTAGCTTGTGAAGAACCTCAGAGAAATGGGAGAACTTTTCCTTTGACACCTACACCAGTAAACTGGCATCAGGAATAATACATGATAGGAGTAATTTAAATTATATAATATTAAATGAAATGATAGCTATAATACACAAAATGAAGATAGTTTAACATTCCCTGAAAGTGTGATAAAATAATCCCCAGTTATTGGAAGACATTTGAATATAATGAGATGAAATGAAAATCAGTAGATGTAGAGATGTAGATTTAAGATTAGATACTATTGTTAATTTGTGGAAGCAAGTCAGCTGTTTAGCTAAGGACTGTCTTTTTTCATATGCATGGTGGGTGGGTGTTGGCAGAGAATCAACATAGTATCAATGCACTTCAAAGTAGCAATAGTTTGGGTCTAGGTTTCTCTAAGGAGACTTACTCTTCTTGTTTAATTCTCCTTCCTATTGTTAACAAAAAAAAAAAAAATCACAGAGTTAATTTTGAAGACTTAGTTAACTTTATTAAATGATTCATAAATCAGGCAACTTCCCATCTAGCAGCTAGAAAGGACCAGTAAAAAGTTGTATCAAACAGAAGAGTTTTATAGTCAGAAAGAGAGTGGGGCAAGGTTATTAAGTAAAGAAAATACTTATTGCTTCAAACAAAGCAAGCTTTTTTAGGCAAAGGTGGGGATCTTGCTGTGGAGATTACCTCTCTAGTGATCTCTGATTAATCAATCAGGACTAAATTCCTGGAGGAGCTTGAAACCTCAGGGGAGTTGAAACCAGTTACGTTTGGTATTATGTCTTATAACTGTTAGCATAAACAAAATGAATGTATTTTCATCCTGTCATCTTTAACAATATTAAAGATGTGACAGTAAGTCTGTGACTGTGTTTATACACTACTATGTGTATAAAAGATTCTAGTTTGTTATACATTCAGAATCTCGATTTCTAGTTGAATTCTGATTTCTGGGGTATGCCTGCTATAGTAATTGTAATTGCTTGCAAAATTAATTAGATCTTTCACAACTTTAGAACCCAAAAGAAGCTACAATGTTTAAAGCCTTAAACCTATTTCTGTGAGAAATATATAAGCAAATGTGTGATTTAAGTGATTTAAAAATTAATAACTAAAATAATTGCCTTAAACAATGGACTCATTTCTCTGGCTAGTGAGTGCCTAAATGGGGAAACCTAGACAAGTAGTTACTAAGGCAAATAGACTACTTGGTTGGAATGCAAAACACTATGCTAAATTCTTGCGTGATTTTCCTTTCTTTGGTCTATGGTCAAGCCCTAATTAAGAACAATATATTGGATCTCAAAAACAAACAGACAAAAAAACAATAGACATAAGAATTGTGAAGAAATACACAACTAATCCAAGTATCACCAGTGACTATTTAGAAGCAGATAACATGCTGAAATGTTTGATTTTCAGCTGAGGCATACTTTTATTTGTTAAGCATAAAACTATATTAATAATTTTTATTTTGAAATACTTTATTGTCATGGAGTTATGACGTGTTTTTTTTTACATATGCATTCAGGATGCTTTTAAAAGCGTCACTTCTTTTTTTTTTTTTTTTTGAATTCAAAGCATATTTCTGATTGAATGCAAAATGAGTAACTTTTACATGCATACACTTTTTGGCAAGGAGTAGGTAGCTAGAAGTCATATAGGTGTATTCTGCATTTTTGTTAATTAAATTATTATATAAAATGATATCTATTAAAGGCACATGCAGAGTTAATCAGATACAAACAAGGTAACTTAATTAAAGCAATCTGAGTAAAAAAAAAAAAATCACTGTTTGAAAATAGTAATTATAACCTAAAAGAGAGAAAGCATCCAAATTCTTCAGCATCTCAGCATAATTCATTGACCAAACGAAATATTGGAATGATAACATTGCTTGGAACATCTGACTATCACTTCTAATTAACTCAGGTTTAATGTCTGTTTTCCAAAGTGACAAAATGATTAGAAATAAGTAAAGAGGAACATATTAGGAATCAGGTGATAAGTATTCTTGAAACAATTATGTCAACAATGAGCTCACTGACACTGAGCAAGACCCCTGATATAAAAGAGACAGCAGGTCAAAATGGAGTCACATGTGCTAAAGCCTCATGTCACTAAACAGGACTTAATACCTAACCTAAATGCAGTTACAGCTTGTGTCAGAAATGTAAATTTTAATGCAACCTGGAGTTTCTTGGGCAGCACTAACAAAATAATCTAGTTCCATTCCCCTCATTTGTAACCTAGCCTGAAACAATTTCCTCTTTACTTATTTTGCCTTTTCTTCTGTCTACAAAAAACTTTCACTTTGTAGAACTCAGAGCTCCTCTCAGCTTGCATGATGAAATACTGCCCAATTCATGAATCACTTAATAAAGTCAACTGGATCTCCAAAACTTGCCAAATTGCAATTTTATTTTTATTATGCCAAATCTTTCTTATTTGCAGTGTTTTTCAAATCTCAGAATGGATATAGTTATGTCTGTATTGCTCACGGACCATGGTAAGAATAATGTTAAGAGATAGCTGCAAGTACCTTTGAGGTCATAAAATACCATGCAGTGGCCAATATTATTGATAAAGAAAACAAAACTGTAAATGTGCTTTATGGCTCTTCTTAAGCAGAAATCAATATTAACTGATATCTCTAAAATTAAGGTTTAAATATCTCTAAGTAACCAAGAAAAGTGTCTTCTCAACTCCTGATTAGCTATAAGTATTACAGTAATGTTAACTCTGTTTTATGGTATTTGGAATTTTGTTATTTTATTTACATACTTATTTGTTTTTAATTAATTTTATCGAAGGAACATTGCATTATAACATTATATAGGTTTAAGATACATATCGTAGTAAATCTGTATATCATATATGAAGTTTACCACTATTGTTAATGCGTGATCTATGCAGGTCTTGTGCCTGCCCTGGATGAGCATCACTGCAGACACAGTACACTGAGGATAAAAGAAAAGTTTTTATGTGCAACAAAGAGAAAAGAGGCAGAGTGGAAGAAAGGAAAGTACACTCATGAAGATAAGAGAAGCAGGTGGGTCTCAAGTGAAAACCCACACATATTCTACTAAAAGTGCACATATTTATGAGGGGTCTTTGCCCTGGGTCACCCTCCCCACTCAGCTCTAGGACTGTTTCTGGTAGGGATCCCCAGGAGATAGGCTATTAATGAATAAGTCCATATTCAATTTTATGCTAAGTTTCTGATAATGAGATAAGTGTGTAGGTAACTCTGAATTACTGTACCAGTTAGTCTAGGCAATGAGGGCTTTTGCAGAGATGTATCCTCTTTTTATTTCCTAGGCCCTTTAGTGCCTGGTTGTGAAGCCTCTTTGTATTAGCCAGGGCAGTTGTTGTGCTTGGTCTGTGTCAGTGCCTTATCTGATAATCTTTGGGCCTTGTTTGTTTGAGGCCCTCTCTTGTTCCAGCCCCGCTCTAACGAGCCTGCCTAATGCTATTTCAGTTTTTCCTTCATCGTTCAATTAATCTCTTTAACCCCATTTTGTATTCAGACTTTAATATACTGATGCTAAACCATGGGGGTGCATTAATTAATTTACTAAATATTGAATTTTTATTATGCATGGAGCACTGATAAATCAATATGCAAGAAACAGGTAAATAACCAGTGGTTCTTAAATAGATGTTCGCTGTTCAATTTAGGTCCTAAATTTTAAAAACTATTATATAATATAAAAAGTACATAATTCATAAAAATGTCAAAGACCCAAATTTTGGAATTCAAAGGAAAAAAGAGAATTAACTCTTAAAAGGCCTCATCTCCAAATATAATCACAATCTGAGATTTCGGGGGTTAGAATATCAGCTTATGTGTTCTGGGGAGACACAATTCACCTATATTACTCTATGAAGGGAATCTGAAGACTGAGATTCATGAGAAAAATTAAATTTAGTCCAACTAGATATGTAAAGACTTTGAGAGGTACTCCTTGCATTGAAGTATTTCATTTACTATTAATATATTTGCTGAAATCATGTATTACAGAAACACTAATCACATGATTATTATCTGTTTGTATTAGGAACTGTTCTTTTATTTTCTCGTTTCTTACCTTTTTGATTAATTGAATTTTGAAAATTATTTTTCGAATCTTTCCCCTCTTATTGGCTTGTTGGAAATTCTACTCCTTAAGCTGTTAAACTAAATAATGTATTCATTTATCCTTAACATTTTATACACTTCATATGAATTGTTGTGTTTGCCACTTTCTGGCTGATGCTTGATCTTTATTACTTTCTACTATTTTCCCTCCATTTGTCTATTCTTACCATGTATTTTAAGAATACATATAATTTAAACCCTAAAATATACTATTATTACATGTGTAAGTCAATATTTATTCACATTGATCAGTATTTTGTACTGCTTTTTAAATTCCATTCTACTGTTGAAATAATTCACTTTGAAGAATTCTTTTCATATATATTTTACTTCAGAAAAATTGCAATGAATTATCTCATACTGATTATCTAGAAATACTTTTGTTTAGTTGATGTTCAAAGGATGATTTTGAAGGTATGCAATTGAAGGCTACTAATTTTCATAAAACATTGTAAGATGTCATATCCTTTTTCTGTTGCTTTACTCTTTCTAAGTAAGCTTTAAATATTACTGTTACTTCTAAGTTATGTTTCCTGTGTTTTCTCAATCTACTTTTAGATTTTTAGCAGTTTTACTATGATATATACTTATTCAGTCAGTTGTAAGCCAGATAGATTCTGGAATCTATAGGTTTGATCTTGTGTCAACTATTGAAAAAATCTGGAATTTTTTTTATTTAAATATAATATGTTCTCTTTTCTCCCTAATCTACTTCTGAAAATCTAATTATCAACTCACAAGCATTTTATACTTTTTTTCTGTATTTCCTCTCATTATATGTTTATAGCATTTTCTTTTGATTTGACATATCAATGTATTCTGCCCCAAGCTAGTCATGACATTCACATTCCCTTTTTCAGATTTTATGTTTGAATGTACTAGTAGTATCAGTATAACCATTAAAACAAAAAGTAAAATCTGCTGCAAAGATATTTGACAATATTTGCTTTATGGTTAAAAAGAAGCCCTTTGTGGGGGTAATAAAGCCTTGCTCCTGTCCTTTCTCCAAATAAGAATATTGGTGAGAAGATATGCTTGCATTTAGTGAAGGCAGTTTGTGAGTTTGAGGTTAACATATGAGAATAAAAAGCTAACATAATAAAGATCATCAGATAGAAAAATTAAGAGCCTGGGTCTCTAATTGCTTAGTCCTTAGAGGAAATCCGAAGTCTCTTCCTCTAATCTTGTTATTATATAAAAGAGTCAAATAACTTAATTATTTAGCCATCACTAGTTAGATTGTTATTGCTTAAAACCAACAGATTCATATGAGGAGGAGATGGATAGGAGGAGATGGATAGTTAGTCATGAAAATGATTTAGATGGGACTGCTCTTCCAGGCAGAATTGTCTATGCCAAGTTACAAAGGCATACATAGACAAGGTGAGGCTGTGCTAAGGACCCCACATATAATCTAGTATTGATGCTATCAGTAATGATGACAAACATATGGATATTTTTCTTTTCATTGTAAAATATCACCAAAGTGAAAATATATTGAGTGGAAGGGTAGTGAATCTAGAAGCACAAAGACTAGTAAGTATATTGTGATATTAATACATTTTGAGTGTTAAATGTAGGTCAGTATAATGAAATAGAAAGAAGATATTTGTTACATAATTATTTGCTTTGTACATGAATAGAATTTTATTATTTATAAGATATTGATTGGATTTGTGATGGAGATATAAGATAGAGAATAATGCAATATGTCTCTTAGATTCATGACTGTGGTAATTGTGCAGTTAAAGGTAAATTTGATTGAAGCATGTATACAAGGAGAAAAGATTTACTTTTTTATAGTACTAGTATGGGGTAAAAGAAAAAGTTCTAGGAAAATGGGTCATCATTCGAGTTCTACTTTTTTTTTTTTTTGGCTCTAAGACAATCTTTCCATGACTCCTTTTGGCCTCAGTTTACTCATTTGGAAAATAAAGTAGTAGCACTAAACAAAAATACAGGTTTTTATCAGCTTTAAATTTTATTTCTATAATTTAACAGTAACTATGGAACATTAATTAAAGTTTTATATTTAATTTTATCCCAAATAAATGAACTGTTATAGATATTATATTGAAAGAGCACACACTAAATAGAATTATATAGAGAAAAAAATCTTAACACATTAATTTGATGAAAATACATAACTAATCAATAAGGGTAATACTACTATAATTTCAAATATTGCAAAGTAAAAATATAACTGGTTATAAAGTAAATGTGCCACCAGGAAGTGTTAGTTTCTCCAAGTCAATTAAAAGAGTTAAAACTAGAATCTACCTTTGTCAACTTCCAAATTAATCTTTTACTGCTTCTTATAGTTGGAAATAATAATTTGAGCTCTAATCACACAAAATTAAAAGCTATTAATCATTTTTTGTTATTAAAACAAATTTTATATATACACATATGTACACATATCTTACATGTATGAAATACATGCAACTTCTTTAGTAAGAGAACTTTTTTTCTTTTTGAGAAGGAAATGAAATTAAAAGATGAAATTGCAAATAGCATTTCTTGGTGCACCCTGGTGGCTCAGGCAGCTGAAACAGGGTTGGAGTGTGGACCATGTGAATCCCAGGGACAAGGATTCAAGACTCAAGTTGGGGGTAAGGAGGACAAATGAATGGATAGATAGAAATGCTTCTTCTTCCTCTCTTTTCCTTCCAGCCTACCTGCCTGCATTCCCGCCTACCTTCCTTCCTCTATAAAAAAAAGTTTTTCTTTGGCAGGACTGAAAATAGATGGGACAATTCTCTTGTCCAGTCATAAACCTCCAGTTCTATCAGACACTAAAATCATTAGAACATAACAAATAACTGCTTCATTCAGTCAGTGTCATATCATTCAATGTCCTCTTGTTTCAGTAACAAATTTCACAGTGACTATGCTAATTAGGGGCAATTTATTTACCTTGACATTATGTAAACATCCATAACAGAATGTTAAGTGTTGCATTGTCACATGAAAATGGAATACATTAATGAACTTCTCTTGTCATCACTTATTTTTATAGCCAAAATGTTATAGCAATGTAAATGTTAAGACAAAATGCAATGTCAATACTGTATACTGTATCTGTCAGTCATTATGACAGTGTCAGGGAGATTAATTTTTTTTGTCTTTAATGATAACAATAGAGAGTAAATTTATGCTATGAATTAAAATTAATTAAAGTAGCCTTGTATTATTAAATAACCCCCCCCCCAGATATATGATGACAAAAGAATGATTAATGTATAAAAAATATTCTTATGTTTTTGACATGTCACTCTGGATACTATTTTCTCACATATTAGATTATATATGATGATATATGTGTATGTACGTATATATGTTTCAGTATATGTCTAACTCTATGTCTAGGTTTATGTGTACATATATATTTGCTGAAAGAATGATTAGTTTAGCCACAGTCTAAACTCCCACATGAATGGATGAAAGCCAAAGACATAATTTTTATGTGTTGTTTTATTCTTTGGATTCACATGTCATTCCTTGGTAGGCATCTGGGATAGACACACTAAATTCCACTGCCTTCTTTTCTGACAATGTAATTTAAAACCTATAATACTTATCAATTCTTTACATTGAAAAGAAAATTTCTTTGATTTAAGATTTAAGAAAATTATTAAGATGTGTTGTTGTTTCACACTTTCTAGATGTGATTTATTTGAGCAACAAGATGTAATACAGCTGACCTCTGCCACTTTTATATGCATATATATATCTTACATATATACATATATATTTATTTTATTTATATATATATATATATCAGTGAAAGCATAATGGAATAGAGAGAAGATACCTGTTATACAAGTATTTGCATAAGTATGTATATATAGTTATCTCAGGAACAAAAATTATATACACATAAATACTAAATATATTTTCACTCAAATCATTCTGAGTGCATTATAATCACTAGTCTCCCATTCCCTATATAAACTTCTGAAGGATGGATCTCCTAAAAATGTTCAGAGAAGGCCTCCCAAACATGTTCAGAACAACATCTGCCCTGCCCCTCCCAGAATATTCAAAACAGAACTCCCAAGCCATGTCAGCTTGAAATGTGGTTTATTTAAAGCTGAAATCAATTGAGGCCCTGCAGTCTCATGAGAAACTTTTACCACTCCCTTAACTATATAGAAGAATAAAAATTGGGGGAAATAATCAAATTTAAGATTATTATAAAAAATAAAATGTCTGAGAGAAGCCTATCTATATGAGAAGGGAAACATCTAATTAAAGAGCATTTTGACCCTCTCCTTTCTTTTCATGTGAGACCTCCTTTACTCTCCTTGAAGCCACAAGTCCTTATCATATTCCTTAGTTTAGTGCATATATGTATATGTATACACATATATATAATATATGTGTATACATATAGTGTGTGTATACATACATATTATATATATATACCGATTTTGGAATTTTCATTTCAATGTAAATCTCCAATGCATGTAGTATTTTTTTCCCTCTTACTAATAGCTATATTAATTTGAACACTTAACCAGCCTAAGAAGAACCCTTGGGGTAGGGGGATATTTTCCCTCTTCTTCAACACTTCAAACACTTTATTTCTTGTTGGAACAATTCTGTTAGACATTCTTCCATGAAATCATTGGGGTTAAAGATCAGAATTGGGATGTCTAAATTAGTTAGTCACATTGGCAAATTCTAATTAGAACTGTGTTTTTCTGTTTTTACAAATACATTGTTTAGTCTTTATCAAAAGTATGATTCATGAAAATATTTGCTAAGAGATATAAATTAGTTACATTTATTTAAATTTAAAAATTGAAACTAAAATCTTTGACTTTCACTAGTAACTGACATCTGTGAAATTCTCATTACTCTGGCTCTTTAATAGGATGTTTTCTTAGACTGAAAACTACAACTAAACAAACAACATCATAAAATCATATTATATGCAAAATTTATGTTATTTTTATCATGGCTACTAAGCATTGAAAAATTGAATTATTCTTACAGATAAAATATATCCATTAACACAGAGAAGTGATTTACTATCTCATATTTTCCCAGGTGCCCAGTTTCTTAGCATAAATAAGCCATAATACAGTTAGAGGTTTCCCATAGTAGGGAAAAGAATATATTAAAAAACATGCAGTGTAAATTCGTTTTAAACATATCTTCTTAAGAAGAGGTGTCCTACTTGATTATAATCTTATGTCAGTTCTTACTGAGAGGTGGTGAAAAATATCAGAAACATTTGAGTTAATTGCTAAAGCTTATCAAATAGTTTTAGTGAATGTGAGTATGTACTGATTAGGAAGGAATTAATGCAATAAAGGAAAACAATTATTTTTTATTGAGTACATTTACATTTTTATTTTTAATACCTATACTGGGTCTTTTGAGAAAAATCTATATAATCAATTTGAACACATTTACCCTTCTGTGCTGTTACTTCCTTAAAGTCCCTAATAGCACAAATAGTACCCCCATCACAGCTAAAGAAATAATTATAATGGTTACATCAACTTTATGGCATTATCTTAAACATTGCCTACATGTATGATTTTTTATATATTATAATAATTTGCTAAAAATGAGCCTTTTCTGTACTCCTTAACAATTCTGTATAAACTTAAGCTCTTTCATTGTATTTAATGTACAGTTTTATACCATTTGCCATTTGTATTGAATTTCTCTCTAATTTCTTTGTTATATCCTGTATTGAAAATTCCAACTGATTTCACCAAGATACCTGAAATTCTTAATGAGGTAAGCAAAATAATGGCTATGCTCTAATCTCCAAATCCTGTTAATATATTACCCTGCATGAGAAAAAGGGGCTTTGCAAGAATGATTAAAATAAGGATGAGATTATTTTAGATTATCTGAATGAACACAATGTAATAACAAAGATTTTTATTTTTAATTTACTAATTTATATATTATTTTTCATAATTAAGATAATTTTACATGATCACATTATATTCAAAAAAAGGAATATAAGCCTAAATGTTATATCTAATTTACATAATATTTGTCAGTAATGAAATTGTATTGATTATATAGCAGGATAGACCTGAAAGATCTGTTTATTAGCTACTATATTATCTCTGTTAAATGAGTAAGCTTTACTAAAAACTGACCAACGGCAGCAAAAAATAAATCCAAAACTGTGTAGATAAAAAAATTCCTGGCACCCCTCTCTCTGAGAAACTTCCACAAGTGAAAATCAAAACAAATATTGCCCAAGTCTGTGAAAAGACCAGCTAAGAATGTACTAACTTAAATAAATAGGTAGCAAAAAGACAGGAGAGATGTCTTTCTGAATACTTGTTAAATTTCTTGTAACATTAACATTACACATTACCCCTTTCCTTTTGTTTTTTTCAGAGCCAAGGGCTTGAACATAAAAGTCTTTTGTAACAGGGAGATGCAAACCAGATACCTCTATACCAAGTCTATTGTTATTAAAAACAAAACAAAACAAAAAAACCCATCCCAAATCAAAAGGAAGGGAGTTTATACAAAACAATCTGATTGTTCCTGGGTTTGAATTCTCAAACTTAATTAACAAGCTTTTTATAAAATTTTATAATTTCAGAATTTTTTATTTCACTTATCCATTCTGATTGTCAAAATTATGCCCAATTTCAACATCTATAAATCAGAATTCTATAAGATTTACTGATGGGGAGGATGCTGAGACATACTAATGAGACGCTGGGTTAGTCCACAAAGAATTTGTGGAGATAGTCATTTGGCCAGGAACACACAGAAATTTTATTAAAAGTAGAAACCATTGAGGTGCCTTATAGGGCTGGAAAGCTTACATCAAGAGAATACACACGTGTGTGTGGGACCTGTGCTGCCTAACTCTCACATACACAAAATGGATTCTATGGATTCTGTATATAGATAGATAGATAGATAGATAGATAGATAGATAGATAGATATGAGGGTTACTGGCTTTGGACATGTTGAGGTTACCTGGAGTAAAACAGCAAGAATATCTAGGGGTGTGTCCTAGATGCAGGTTAGTAAAGTGAGATCCCCTCTGGGGTCTTCTTTCAGGTTTTGTCAGTTAGTTTTCTACTCAAGCATCTGCATACTGTGTCCTACAGATTTTAAGCTATGCTGTCCCTCCCACTCCAACATTCCCTCCTGATGAAATAGGGCCAAAAAATCTTTTTGGTGATAAAAGGATGAAGGTCATTTCGTCTGTAACTGTTTCAAGCTGGATATGGCCACAGTGTTTCTCCTACCCAAGGCCCAAACTATTTTATTTTGAAGATAATTATGGAGGAAGAACTGTGGGAGACCAGCAGGCAGGATGATGAAATGCATTGCATGCAGAGTCCAATAGCTGTGGCCTTGGTTCCAAAGGATCATAGGCTTCGTGGAAACAGCTGTAATTTAATTGACTCTGGATGAGAATAAAAACAAATTTTACCAGTAGGTTAAAATAGTAGAGTTTCCTGAAAAGGGCTGATTCAGCAAAAGTCTGAGTGGGAACCCCAAGGGCATTCTCATGCCTCTCAGAGTAAATGCAGAGTCAGAAATGGCTAGTGCAATTACAGGTTTAGTTTTATTAAGGAAGAAGACAATAGTTAAAAATAGTAAATATCAGAAGAAACACTTAAGAGGGTACTAGCAAAATTTGGAAAAGGTTATAGTAATGGGTAAAATATTTACCCCGCAGAAATAGAATAGATATTTTCCTGATGTGGGTGAGCTTTCAGAGGTAGAGGACCAGGAAAATAATAAAGAATTATTTACATTAACTATATTTACTTTTCCTAAGTATTCCTTTGAATAGATTTTTTTTTTTTTTAATTGACTCACTGGTACCTGGTTCTTCACCTTTAGCACAAGACTTCCTTCTGGATATGTGCACAGTTCTCAGTGTCCTCATTTTACTGCAGCATGCAAAAACTTTTAAATGACCACGGTTAAATTCTTTTCTGACAAGGACCAAGAGTGGGCTTAACATATTCAGGGTGAAAGAGGGTTCTTGGAAGAAACCGCCTTAATTTTTTTCCCTTTTATAGACTAATGGGCAGTTCAAATGATGAGCTAAAGACCCTTTAAGATTGCTATTATACTTAAGGCAATTTACAAAACAAGGTACAACTTTCAGAGATATTTCCCTTTGCATTACTTATGTTAATAAAATTACAGAGAATAGAATAAGAAATAGATTAGCAGAGTAAACTAGATGGAGTACCTTTCATTTATGCTCATAACCTGATGTGAAGAATAAGTTGGGGTTTAGAGTCCTGGGTGGGAACAAATGGCTCTTCCATAATAAGAAAATTAAAGGGCTTGTTTTTTAAACCTCCAACTTTCAAAGTTACCTAAACCTCAACCATTGTGGTGAAGAATTTCTCCTTGGGCCTCATCATTTGATCTTCATCCCTCAATGTTTGGGATGGACTATGAAAAGGTAGTCCCTTGTCACTCTGGAGGCAGGAACACACTTTTCTTATGTCCTTCCTTTTGCACTATGGCATGGCCCATGTGATTTCCTGGTTTGAGGGCACATTTTGCCCAAGTGGCTGGGTTTGCCACGATTATAGCCTGGGGGCATTTCCTTCAGGTTTATTCAGTGATGCCAGTCTTCTTTGTTGATGCCTAGGTAAGTTGGATGGAGGTGATGACAATGGTAACAATTAAAAATTTTGAGCCATTCTTGACTCAGACCTCTAGTCCCTTCCTATTCTTTCTGTCACATTCTGGTTATTAAGGACCTTAAAAGGCATTATGGATTGAAGTAATGAGATTGGTAAGAAAGGCAAAGATATTCCTGTAAGGAGAAACTATAGGAAAAAATAAACAGACTAATAAAACTTTTTAAATTTAATAGGAAGAGAAGATGAGACTAAGAAGGGTACAGAGGATATCTCAGGCAGAACTGTGGATTTCAGGGAGCAGTAAACTTGGGAGGAGGAGCATAGCTCCACCTCCAAGGTTATTAGTAACCTAAAACCAGTATGGCTTACAAAAGAGAAAAAAGATACCTTCTTAATTTGGTAAAGCATGCAAACATGTTATTTAATAAATTTTGAACATGAAGACATTAACAAACAATAGTTTCTATAGATAGTAAAGAGTAAAATAACCATAGTTAAACATTTGGCTATACCACAATTGACAAAGCTTGATTTGTAGTATACAGTCTTTTAAAATGGTGAACAGAATAGTAACTAAACACATTAGACCTATTAGGACTTTTATATAACCCTACAACACACACATTATTATACTTTTACATAGATACATGCTAAGATGGTTGAGTATTGCTTTTATTTTTACACTGCTTCTCAAAATATTTCACCATAGCAAATGAGCTTAATTTGTTTAATATCACTTTTTACAAAGAGAAAATAATTTCTTTATATGGGATATCTTAGGAACTCTCAAGGATTTCCCATATTTTTTGTTTAAAAAAAGACAAGATAAAAGTTACTCTTATTCAGAATTTGAATTTTAGGAAGTTTTGGGAAGCTAAGTCTAAGGCTTTGCTGTAAAAATATACCATTACTTATTTTTTCAAAAGCATATACTTTTGATGGAACCCAGTTTTAATTTTTTACCTTTAGTGGAGCCTTGACAGGATAACTTGATTTGAGTCCCAAATTTTATATAGGTAGATAATTTATACAACTTACAATGCGTTATTAAAATCGACTACTAGTTTAGGAATACATTTTGTCCCCTTAACAGATAAACACAACTTAGTAAAGTTTTTTATAGTTGTAAATTACTAAGCATATTTTATAAACATAAAATTTATTGCTAAAAAATTTTAAGTAATTCCATCTGGGCAGAAAGGTTTAGAGTGACGTTTAAAATTAAACAATTTAACCAAAACCAGTCTTATTAAAAATTTCACATCCCAGCTGAACTCAAAGAAACATCCAGATTAGTCTGTTATTCCCTGAATTTAGTAGTATATAAAGGAGTTTTTCATGATTTGATGACAATTGGACAAACTTAACAACATACACTTTTACAACAGAGACAAACATAGAAATCTCATTATTCATTTAAAATTATATGTGCTAGGCAAGTTATATATAGGTACCTTTAAACAACTATAACTTAAGAGACTGATCTTTTAATGACAGGCCTAGATCAGCTACTAATATTTTTATTTTCTGCTTGCCAAAAGTTAGATTGAGAATTCTTGACATATATATAGAGACATATTACAAATGTATATGCATATATAGATATGTATGTATAAGTATATATCTATATATGAGTATATATATTATTTCTAATTTAGAGGCAAAATTCCTTTATTAAAGATATTAATGTTATGCCAGAGCCTCCTGATGGTGCGAAGACTGACGGCTGTGCACTCAAAGTAGAGAAAAGCACTTTATTGTACTGGTACTGACTCAGGGGTATTGCTACCCAAAGCTGAGCAATGAGGGGTTTAAGGGAGCTCCTTTTATACTCTGAGGTAAAGATTCATCTCCTTGGCTACGTATGGTTTCTACTGGCAACTCTTATCAATTATGTTCAGCTGTAGAGTAGAGAGAGATGCTTGTGTGTCCTTGGACATAACTACGGCCTCTGTAGTACCGTGGGGAATTTCTGGCAGACTAACTTTTGCATTAGGGTCAGGAAAAGGTCTTCTACCACATTAACATTACCAGATTTATCTTCCTAAGAAGAACATTTTGATATGAGGGTAGAAAGCAAATTGCAAGAGTAGTCATGAGATCAAAATAATCTTTTAAGATGTCTGTCAAAAAAAGAGCAAACTTTAGAACAAGAAATGAATTTGCCAAAGAAATTTCACCTTTTACTCAGAATTGATGTCCTTAAACCAAAATGAGTCATTCATATTTAAGAAGATTTTTTTTTTTTCATTCCTTTCAGGTTCTTCGTAAGCTGGACAATGAACAAATTAACATTAGGAGTGAGATTAGTAGGGAAAAAAAACCTGTGTTTTAGTGGGGAATTCTCAGGAACAGATTGGGTGTTCCCATGGCTCCAATATATAATGGAAATCCATTGTGGACTTATTACTAGGCCTGTGGTATAACCTGAGATTCTTGTGGTGTCCCTACAAGAACCGACCAAACTGATAGTTACCATGCCAGAATCCCTGCTTCCACTCTGCTGTCCTGGGTGCAGAAGGTACCTGCCAAAAGGTCTCTGGCTACCAGATTCATGTAGCATCCTACAGAACTGAGACAAAACTCGGCAGAGTTTTCATACCCAAGGTCTTTCCCTGAGGCACCTTTGACCTCAGGGCTCCAAGAGAATCTGGTTACTTGTCTCCTGCTTCCCTCTACCATTATGCACAGAAGGTGCCCACTGGTGGGCTAAGTGACTCACAATGACAACAGAAAGACTCAGGTATAGGTCTCAGCCTTTTACATTGAGTAGGTTATATTTCCATTTTTAATATTTGTGTCTGACTTGTAAGTGGTAAGGATTGAATTTTGAGGTTTGGCCTTCCCGATATTTTAGGACATCAATTTTGGCCACTAGGGTGAAAACAAATAACAAGGTTTCTTTTACTAGTTTTTCCTTCTAGACATTTGCAGGGAAAATGAAATCAAGGAGTCCTAATGTGGTAAATATATTTACCAATTTCTTTCGCCAGCATTATGAGGAGTCCCAGCTCTCAGACATCTGCTCTTATCATAGGAATAAGCAGTTCTTAAAATGGTTGAGGCAATATCTTCCTCTAAAGGAAGGCCTTAGAAACATATTGTCCCATAGAAAGGACAATTTGGATTAGATTTTTTAATGCCTGTCTTCCAGTCCAGCCAGTCTCCTGGCCTAAGGATGCAATTAGTTTAATGGTGAGACCGATAGTGTGACCATTGTAGAATAAATAAAACATTGTCACCATTCGTGAATAGAAAAACCTTGGTTCTTGTCTTGGTTAAATAATTTTTTAAATGCCTGATAGATGTTAAGTTACAGAATAACTTGAAGCACAATTGATCAAGGAGTTGGAGAAGATGCATAAGACCAGTTCTCTGGGACAGGCTTAAATCCCCTCATTGTATTTTAGGGTTTTATCTGATTAACTTGCTTTAAGATCACCTCACCCAATCATTTTGCATAATCATCAATAGCTTCAAGTCTCCCCTTTGTTTTCTCCTGCCTCTTGCAAATTTTTTTCATTTGGCCATCATCATTTTGTTGGTTATGCATATATGTATATACATATATCTCCTTGTCTCAATTACATTTATCTAACCACCTATCATAACAATAGGATAGCAAAGAAATCAGGATATTGCATTTATTAGGAGAAGCTGTAAAAAAGAATTAGGCATTTGCTTGCAATAAGATGTAAAAAGAGAGAATGGAAACAGCAGTGTGACTTTGAGAGGAGGGACTTTGGCTCCCTCTCTCACATAGCTGGTAGCCTTAGGTTAAAGTAGACACAGTTTATTAGAAAGGCTGCAGAAGCAGAAGCTGGGCAGGATAGCCAGATTTCAGGGTGCTATAAAACAAAGTCTTCGGAATTTGCTGGGGCACAGTGGGGAGTAGTGAGGAGCTATTCCAGTGGGGTAGAGAGCTTGTGACTTGATAGACTGGTAGGAGTTGGGACGCCAAAAAATCATGACTGGAGGCCATGAGGAGCCCACTGAAGAGGGTGTGGGGGACGGGTCTTCTGCAGCTGCAGTAAAAAGTTGCTGAACCCAGACGTGTGCCCATGGAGTTCGGTGGATTGCTGAGGCAGTTCTGGGTTGTGCTCTCAGTCAGTCTGCGGTGGCACCTGGGAGTACACTATTAGACCTATGCAGTGACCACAAACAACTATGATCCACCCACTTTTAGTCAGTTGAGTGGAGTTGGCCATGGAGGCTAAGAGGGTGACCAAGCATGCCATTACCCTGAGTGGGCAGTGAACAAGGTGGCCTGGACATAGGGTCCCAAACTACAGGCATGAGGGGGCCAGGATCCTAAGGGTGTGGCCACACAGCATCACACATGGCACAGGACCAGCTCTCATTGGCCCAGGTGCCCTGAACCCCCAAGCCAGATGCAGCATGAAGTTGCTTCCTGAAGGTTGGGGGTTGGGGAGGGTTCCCAAAGCAGCAGCAAACCTCAGCATGTGAGCTTTGGGGTCTTGCTGCTACAGCTAGTGCTGGTAAACAAGGGGACCATCCCATGACCACTGAGTCCAGCTTTTTGGACAAGTAGGCCACCAGCCTCTGCCATGGACCAACTGCCTGAGTAAGCCCTCCTAACACCATTTTGTCCTTCTCATGGACAAAATGGTTAAAAGGCTTTTCTACATCCAAGATTCCTAGTACCGGGGTCTACCCAAGCCTTTGCTTAATTCCCTGGAAAGCCTTCTTTTGCTTCTTCCTGGAGGTGAGATGAGAGTGTTTCACTCTAGGCAGTCAGAGCTTCGTATAGGGGCTTTGCCAGAGCTGAGAAGTCAGGAATTCAGATTCAACCAAACCCTGTGGCTCCTAAGAATTCACAGTTTCCTTCTGGTCTTAGGTTGGGGTAGAGCTAAAATGACTTCTTTTCTCTTAGCTGCTAGCACCCGATGTCTCTGGGAAATGACAAAACCCAGATAATGTGCTTTCTTTCTACAGATCTGGGCCTTTTTCCATGAGTCTCAATACCCAGATTCAGCCAGTTGCCTAAGGAGGGTGCAGGTATCAAGGCAATTTACCCTCATGGAGCTGGCTAAGAGCAAATCATCAACATATTGGAAGAGAATGCAGTGCAACTTCTTGTGGGGAAAGGATGATAGGTCAGCAGCCAGAGCTGCCCCGAGTGTGGGGGAATTTTTAAAGCCCTGAGGCAGCCTAGTCCAGGTCATCTGCATTTGCCAGCCAGTGTTCCAGTTGGTCCATTCATTTGCAAACAAGGACTGACTTTGCCAGGCCAGTCTAATGCAAAAGAAGGTATCTTTCAGGTCTTGGCAGGTGAACCAAGCGCCTCCTGCAGTAATTGACTTAGTAAAATATGTGGTTTGTAACTACAGGGTGTAGTGAAACTGTCACTTGGTTAATGGCTCTTAGGTCTGGCACTGGCCGATAGCCTCCCTTCGACTTTCCGATTGGCAACAGGGGCATATTCCAGGGTGAATGACATTCCCTGAGGATCTCAGCCTTTTTTAGCTGGTCTAGGTGTTCTTGTATTCCTAACTGAGTCTCCCAGGGGATGGGATACTGACACAAACATTGGGGCTGGGCTCCTGGTTTTAATTCGACTATAACCAGAGGCCTTTTCTCTACCAGACTTGGTGTGCTGCTCTCCGCCCATGCTAACGGGAAGGAGGAGAAAAAGCTTGGCGGGTTTTTCTCCTCCACCTCATGTGGGCTGTAAATACACCATTCCTCCTCTAGGGGTGTAGTGATGGTTAGACAAGGCCTGTGGCTTCAGGTTTTGGCTGCAGGGTGGCTTCTCCAGCTTCACTAAAGGAAATCTGAGCCCCAAGTTTGACCAGTAAATCCTGCCCAAGCAGGTGTTTGGGAAAAGTCCAGCATGTATAAGAACTCGTGCTTTACTATATGACCTCCTAATTCAAAACAAGTCCAGTCTTTGCAAAAATGCTGGCGTCGGGCTGCCCAATCCCCAGTGGCTCCCATGATAGTTGCAGTCCTTGCTCTGAATGGGACCACTAGGGTGGTTACGACTGAATGCTCTGCCGCAGTATCCACCATAAACTCTACAGGCTGGCCCCCTACTTCTAATCTGACCATAGGCTCCCAGGGACCCAAATTCACAGAGCCTGGTCTGTCTTGGTCCACATCCAACCCCGCTATTCTGAGAAAGTTCAAACCCCACCTTCTTATTTGAGTGGGTCCAACCTATTGGTGGTCTTCCTTCATGGGCACTCATTCTTCCAATGGCCGAACTCCTTGCCGTAAGTGCATTGGTCCTCCCTTAGCCGGGGCCTGCCTTCCTTTTATCTTGGTAGTCTCCCGCCCACTTCGCCTTCGTGCCGCCATTTTTCCTGAAGAGCTGCTGCCAGCAGTGTGGCCTTCTCTTTTAATTTGCAGTCAGCCTCCCTCCTGGCTACCACTTGCCGATTCATAAAAAAATTGTTAGCTATCTCTAAGAGTTGACTGATACTGATTCAGCGAAACCCTACTGTTTTTTAAACTTTCTACAGATGTCTGTGACTGATTCGGCTAGGAAGGTGGCATTTATCATTCTCTGATTGTCTGGAGCCTCTGGGTCAAACGGGGTGTAAATTCAGAATGCTTCACGTAGCCATTTGTAGTAGTTCCCCAGGGGCCCATCAGGCCGTTGGGTAATGGCGGCCGTCTTGGACATATCGGTGGGTTTTCGGGCCCCAGCTTGCATCCCCTGCAGGATGGCCATCTGATACCATTAGATATTTGCTCGTCCTTGTTCTGTATTAGAGTTCCAGTTGGGGCGTCCATCTGGAATCATCACCCCGGCCCAAACAGCTACATCATTCTGGCGGGAGTATTCGCCTTCAGGAACGAATGGGCTCCCGCCAAGATATGCCTCTTCTCTTCTGTGTTAAAGAGGTTATGGAGCAGCTGCTGACAATCTTCCCAGGTAGGACGATGTGTTTGAAAAATAGTTTACAAGAGGTCTGTCATAACCTGGGGCTTCTCTGAGTACAAGGGGGTGTGATGCTTTCAATTAGAAGGTCTGTAGTTGTGAAGGGCTGATAATATATCATCGGTCATTCCAACTGGATTGTACCTTGTCGGCACTTCTAAGGTGCCTTCTGTGGGGCAGCCAACTCCAAAGGTGGGCCACTCAACCTCACATAGTGTCCTTAACTTTCCTGGGGTAAATTTTATACCATAATCTTCAGAAAAACCTTTCTTAAAATTCTTCCAGCTACACTCTGAAACAGTTGGCTTGCTCTTCCTTCCATGCCCGCCCTTGTACGGTGGCATGAAACAAAGGATGGGTAGCCACTTTTCGATTCGACTCAATCAGATGCCTGCATGGTCATTCATCTCACGAGGACAAAGTTCGTCTTAGCTAAGGTGTACCCGTATAAGCCCTGGGTCTGGTCATGTAGCTGTGAATCACTGTTTCTGATGAACAACAGAACTGCAGGTGAAGGCCCACTCATGTCCCAAAGCTTGTGCTGTGGGACAAACAGTTCATTCACATGCCAATCACACAGTGGTTAAAAAGATTCCCTCCTCAGACTTCCCTAACTGAGATTTCTGGTAATCTCATGAGAGTTGATCAGACTCTTCTGCCCAGTGGGGCAGGCCTGACTTAGTGACTTAGATCCCGGGATATTACTTGTTCCAGCAGCCATCCTCCCTGGTGCCTTTACTTCCTTCTGAGAGCCCAGCCAAGTGTATGGCTCAAGGTCAGGGAGAGGTGTCAGATTCCTGGGACTGCCGAAACTTTAGCAGGGTGTACCTTCCCTCTAAGTCCCTCCACTTGCCATGAGCCGGACCCCAAAACTGTTGGCCTCAAAAAAAAACAATGTGATTGGGGTTTCCCAGTTAAGGGAACCAAATGTTACAGCTCTCCTTGCTGACAAAAGCTAAGCATGTGCTCTTTTAAAAGTAGTGAAAGCAGCTTTATGATGTGTGGGCTCAGTTGGAATTCTCTCCAAAAATCTGAGCCCTGAATGAAAGCAGGGTACACTTTTATGGGTGTAGAGAGACAAAAAGGTGCAAATCAAAATGGGAGTGACAAGCAGAAATCCAAATTATTTGTAATACGTAAGATTTTGGTTGTAAATGATTAGGGAAATTTGTACCTTATGCTTTCTGTGCATTTCAAGAGAAAATGAGTGCAAATTAAGACGGGGGTGACAAGCAGGAACTCAATGTTAATTGTAAATTTCCCACATAGACTATACATAAGATCCACTTGCAAGTAACTAGAGAAGTTTGTTGGCTCCGCGATTGTCATGGCTACAAGAATGGTGGGCAGGTCCCTCCTCTTTCCACATTCCAATGATTTTCATGGTGGTGGGAAGTAGTGGCGTGGCACTGGGAAAATGGTGGTGTGAAAATGGTTTTGACAAAATAGCGGCTGTTTTTTTCCTCCTATGGCTGCACTGTGGCAGATATGGTGGTACCCCACCAGGCAAACATCCCAGGGACTTGACCAAGTGCAGGGCTGGATGGTTGGTGGAGGGGACAGGCAGAGCAAGCGCTCCCAGAGTTTCTTAATTCTGGAAAGGAAAGATGTCATGCAAGAGTGAGGGATTTAGTAGCAGAAGTGAATGAAAAAGAATGAAAGAAAGCGTGAGTGGAAATTTTGGCTAATACTTTTTACCCAAGGTTCAGCCTGATGCTGTTCCAGCAAAAAAAGTTTTTTGGACTGCTCAGTCCCCAAATGAGTGAAAAGGTAGCAAAATCAGTTTCCCAGGAAAAGTCAAAAGAACAGGGCTTTGGTATGCAGACTGGGCCTCCTAAAACCAGGCAGAGAGAAAGAGTAAGTGAAAAAAGAAGAGGATAATCTTACTTTTGTTGCTGGCCGCAGATATCTTTTGAGCCCCACATTGGGAGCCAAAATGATGGGGGCAGAGGGAGTTGAGACATGCTGGGCTCATCTAGAAAGAATTTGTGGAGAGAATTATCTTGCCAGGAATATGCAGCAAGTTAACTAAAAGCAAAAATAGTTGAGGTCCCCTGCAGGGTTGGAAAGGTTACATCAAGAGAATACACATGTGTGCATGTAGGACTGTGATAGAAGACCTTTTCCCTGACCCCAGTGCAAAAGTTAGTCTACCAGGAATTTTCCATGGTGCTACAGAGTCTGCAGCTATGTCCTGTTATCATGACTAAGGATAAAAAACATTGCCTTCCTACTCTGCAGCTGTACATAACTGATGAGTTGCTGGTAGAAACCCCACAAAGCAAGATGAATCATTATCTCAGAATATAAAAGGAGCTCCCCTAGGTCCCCCATTGCTCAGATTCAGGTAATAATACCTATGGGCCAGCACCGGTGCTTGCAATAAGTCCCTTTTCTCTACCTTTGAATGCCCAGCTATCAGTCTTCTCGCCATCTGGAGGTGTGCTGTCTGCCTGTCACAGGTGTGCTGTCTGCCTCTCACACAGGCAAAATGGATTCTCTCTCTATAAGTATGAGGGTTAGGGACTCTGGGCATGTCCGGTTACCTGGAGTAATAAGGCACAAGTTTCGACAGCTATGTCCTAGACTCAGGTTGCTAAGGTGAGATCCTCCCCCTGGGGGCTTTTTTCAGGTTTTACCAGTTAGTTTTCTATTCACACATCTGCATACCACCCTTGAGATTTTAAGTTATGCTGTCTCTGCTTCAGTTAGATTACATTTAAATGGTCAAAATATCTAATTTAGGACAAAATTCTTCAGTGTTTTATAAGAGCTCTAATAAAGTAGACTTCTTAGCATAAAGGTATTTTATTTTATTGTAAACACGCCTGCTGATGGGACTCAATTCAGGGCCACATTAGAGCCTATGTGTTGGTCAGAGTTTGAATATAATACTTTTTATGTAAATTTTCTAAAATCTTCCATAATAAGCTTCTGATATAATGGATGCATTCATTTTACTCATATAGTTAATTTTAAACCACATAAAAATAAGTGAATTATTTTTGCCATGTTTTAGCTTCCTCAGTGTTTTAACAAATCACCACAAGCTGAGTATATTCAAAGAATAGAAATATAATCTTTTACTGTTTTGGTAGTCAGAAATTTGAAAGAAAGTTATCTGAAGGCCAGCCTCCCTTTGAGGTACTAGAAGAGATTCTGTTCTCATCTAGTTCAGATTATAGGGGCCTTAGGCATTCTTGCCCTTTTGGCTGTATTTGTCTGTATCTCTTTTTTTTATCTTTTCTCTGCATGTCATTGTAAAAATTCTTGTCATTGGATTCAGATCCCACCCTAAAAATCTAAGATGACCCAAGTTGATAAATATTTCTTTGTTTCATCTGCAAAGATTTCTTATCCAAATAAAGTCACATTCACAGGTTCTAGGGATTAAGATATGGAAATATATTTGTGTGTGGAAGGAAGGGACACACCATTCAAGTCAGTTTGTCAGTAGTTGCTTTCAAATTTAAGCTCAAACTTTTTAGGGAATACATGCTCAATATAACTAACATATGATCATCTTTTCAAAACAAGCAAATACGTTTGACTTTTGACAAGGATGCTTTAACATCACCCTTGACTTGACTAAACTTTAGGAAAAGTTCTTCCTTATGATTATAGGTTTCCTCTGTTTAGAGTGCTTTTTAAAGAAAATTTGCAACTAAATTATTTCCCTCTTTATTTTTTATTATTTTGAAATGTAAGTCTTTTCTCAAGCACCTGTCACCCTTCCCTTTGAAATTAATCCATCAAGGGAGATTTATTTCCTGGACTCTGCTGAAGAGTAAGCCTTAGACACTAATAAAAACCAATTAGCAAACACACACGTAGCCTAATCGTATTGACTCAGCCTACTCTCAGATCCTCACTACTTCATCACAGATCTTCAAAACTCTTCCACTTTTCCTTGTGGAGGAAAAATGAAGCCTGAATACAGGATTCTCTGTGCATTTTACATGGGGACCTTGCGTGGCAACAGGGCATAAAGGACCTTAGAATTCTCTGAGCCTCTCTTGACAGGTCAGAGTCTGGGTGCTAGAGGACAAAGTTCGCCTTCTTTACCCTCTGGAAAGATTCATGTAATCCCTTCATCAACCTAATATTTTCCCCAATACAATAAAAAGCCATAAATTACTGCAGCCATAAATCCCTTTGCAAACCACCAGAATGCTGGAGGCCATTTCACAGAATGCTGGAGATCTCCCCACCTACTTCTGCTCTTGAACTTTTTCTTGACAGCAGGAGTCCTATTCTCTTATTAATTAGAGACACTGGGAAGAAAGTCTGCCCAAAAGCCCCCTCCCATGGGTATAAAATGTGACCACACCCAGTTGGAAGTACAACAGCAGTTCTCTGCCAGCCCATGGGACACTATTTTCTTGCTTTCTCTCTTTCTGATGGCCTTTCTTCCCATAGAAACTCTATCCCACTCTGTCACTTTCTCTACCTCGCTTTTTCTAATAAACTTATAAAACTGTACCTCTTTAATGTCTCAAAAATTCTTTCTTAAACCGTTCACCAGTGAACCCCCAAATCCCAGCATCACTGTCACACAATGATTACAATCTCTTTCCCAGATTTTAGTATTTTAAATAAAGTTTTCTTTGCCTGTTTAACCTGTCTGGAGCAATTTTTCTTTGATATTTCTTATCATACATGCAAATACCCAAGCTAAAGACTGTTATATACCGTCTGTTCTCCCTTTCCTTTATCTCCAATAGCTCAACACATTCCTGATCTATTTGTCCTCTTACAAACCTCTTACAAAGGGTTCTCTGCTCCACATACCTATCATCATCTTACGTTGTGCCATTACTTAGGCAATGAATAATCATTGTAAATATTTTCCACTTCAGTTGGTCTCTTTTATAATGAGTTCTAACTCTGACTAGAACTGTCTTCCTAAAGCAAATCTATTTTCTTGTTCTTCTTTCTCAAAATCTTTGGTGACTCTTGACTGAATTGTGTAAAGTCAGGAGTCTTCACAATGGTGTGATAGTTTGTGCTCTGTCATTTTTCATGTTGAACTTCACATCTCAAATCCCTCTTCATTGTATCTGCTAGAGTTGGTCAAAAGTTAATTTGTAGCAAAAATTGGAAGATAGAAGGAAAATGGCAGCTGGGAAGTGAAGAAACTGGTCATCATGGTAGACATGCTGATATTCAAACACAATACTGCCCTTCTTCTGTCTTTATTCTCCACTATTCCATCACCAGCACCTCTTTATAAATGTCAGTTCTATTGAGCAGTAATACCACAGACCTGTCCAGATATGATAGTTATAGAAATAGCCCTCTCTTATCAGTTTCATATTTTGGTCCTACAATGGAAGCTGGCAATGTATGTATCCTCACATTGGCTTGCTTGCATATGTCCAGACATGCCAGTGTTTCTACAGAGCTGATAACAACTTTATAGTGATTCTCCAAATGTACTTGATTCTTACCTCCTATGCTTTTTTCCTATATTGAATAATGCCCGTTACTATAATATTTATGAAAAGTTGACATCAGTGAGGCCATTTTAAAATGGAGCTGTGGAACCGTTACAGAGAAATGGCTTTACTGTCTCCTTAATCTGGGCCAAAAGCAATTGTTTTAAGGCGTGATAGAGTGTGAACACGTGTGTGTACCTCTGTTTCCTCAGTTATCATGAGAACTTGCATTTCTGGAAAGAAGAGTTTTCCAGAAGCAAAAGAGGTTTTATTTAGAAAGAGGGGAAGAAACACTCTGAAAGAGAGAGAGTGGGTCATTCAGAGAGGAAATAACCCTGCTGGTCCAGAGACCTCAGTTTTCAAGGGGTCTAGCAGCTCACTTTGTATCCCTAACCTGTCCTTAAGCATTCCAAGGTGGGACAAATTTTCTCACTATCCCATCAGTGGTCTCTTGTTGAATTGATTGGAGGACTTTATATCAACTATGTTATGATTACTTTCCTTTGTTCCTTTCAGTTGCCCTGAGCCTTGGCATGTAGGCTTGGAGTTGGTGGTTTACATGTATCTTAAACTTATTTGTACTAACTTCCTGGCTTTTTGTATATTAAACAGGGTTGGCACCAACATGGCTCTGTGCTGATAGCTGGTTAAATCAGTTACATTGATCTATTATTTTGTGCCTCTGGATTTCCTTTTTTTTCCTCTCCACTAATATCTGACTAGCTACCTGTCAGAAATCTCTAAGCAATTTTTTGAGGACTGGTGATAACGAACTTTTAGTTGGACAGGGTTGTTCAGGACCCTTTTCATCCTTTCTAGAGATTCATTAACCAATTATATATAAATAAGAATAATGTAAACTTGTTAATACTAATCAGCTGTTTTACATAACAACTAATCTCCATCCTCTTTCCTTCCATAAAGCCCTTTACTTTGTCTCTCCTTGGGTCACAGTTCGTTTTTAGGTATTTACCTGAACTGATGGACCCTGATACCCATTCTTTGATTCCCAAAATACACATTTTGTTTTTCAACTGTCTTCTGAATTTTTAGGTGAGTGTTTTTA
Organism: Solenodon paradoxus; assembly: GCA_004363575.1. Lineage (NCBI taxonomy): Eukaryota > Metazoa > Chordata > Mammalia > Eulipotyphla > Solenodontidae > Solenodon > Solenodon paradoxus. The sequence goes on from RJWH01000046.1 coordinate 590,234, forward strand.
TATCATTTCTGCTTCCCTAATTCGACCTTAACTAATAAAGATGATCTCAGGTCCTTCTAATATTATCATAATACTTTTACAAATTCAGACATATTACAGTTACCTTTGTGATCCTATTTATGTACTTCCTTCAACTTACAATTCCAGTAATATACTTTTTACTCTTGTCTGCTTGGTGGACACCACACATCCTTCAAAGTACCAGTTCATATGCTACTTCAAAGAAGACTCATAACTATTTCAGCCATTGATAGCATCATTTACTCTATTATATATATTATTTTGTTATTGACTTTTAAACTTGTTTCTTTTTTATTATGTCTCTTTATTATATCTCTCTCTATATCTTTTATTATATCTCTTATGTAAGTAAGACATAATTTGATTAAATACCTGACTCAAAGACACTGATATCTTCTTGGTGTACATTTTTTTCCCTTGTTGCAATTGTTCCACAATATTAAAAAGTGTTGGATGTATAATTATTTTTCAAAAAATTATTCAGGCATAACTAACATCTAATTTTGTGTCTCTTTAAGAGTATTTTTAAGGAAAGGTGCAGGCAGAAATGAAGGCCAGTAGGTAGTAGACAAGAAGGAAGAGAGAGGAGGAAGAAGCATTTATTTTATTTAATCGTTAATCTTGTCTGTTTCCCCTGGTCCTAAGCCACAAACAAGCATCTTCAGGATGTATGTAGACTATACAGGCCACAGGTCATGAACTTAATCACTAAGCCACCAGGTGCTCTATAAGTAGATTTTATAAATTATTTATAACTGCTAAAATGGGTGGTAATTTTTCCTTCTTTATTTAAATATATATGTATACATAGTATGCATACATATGTAAATATATATATACACACATACACTTTGTAGAATCACTATTTTATACTCTGTGTGATTATTTCTATCTGCTATCTGTAACTGATCTCTACTAGGTTAGTGACAATTTAATTTAAAATATCATGTATATGCAAAGAAATTTTGAATCACTAGAATGTTCACAACGTATAATGCTGTATACATCTTATATAGCTTATTTCAACCATCATGTCGAACTAAAATTAGATAATTAACTTTCAGAAGAAGACTGCAGGATACCCTCAACTGATTAAAACTTTTTAAATGTTTTATTCTGTTTTCCCTAAGGTATCAGATACTCAGAAATTAAAATTATCCAGCTGTCAGGTTCTGAGCTCATGTATGGCTAACACATATTCATCTAAGTAGAAAAGCTTTTTTATGGTTGATTTTGCTTTCACAAATTACTGGTAAACATTTACAATGTTTTAATTCCTATGCCTTTTTAAGGTAACAGCTGTTGTCAATTGACCTTTGTTAACTACTTCACCAGGTGTGATTTTGTAACTGGACTGCTCAGATTTTGTGTTTTGGCTCAGTGGTTTCATACATTTCCATTAAACTTGTTTTGACAAAAATCTTGCCCTTGATTTTAAGTACTGAATTAAAGCCAAAACAGATTTATATTGGTAATTAAGGAAAAGTAGAGAAATGTTTGGCAATTATAAAAAGCAGAGAGCAAGAGGGGTAATATCCTAGTATTATTATAGAGGTCAAGGAAAGATTCACCCATTTTTCTGAGGTTTTTCACAGACAGGACAAACAAATTAAAATTAGACATGATAAATAAAAGAAAAGCCCAAATTCAGTAATACACAGAGAGAACTTACATGGTGGTAAATTCTGAAGTAACTCAGGCAAACCAAAGGCTTGGAGACTGTACTAAAGCTTTAGAAGAGGGGCATAGAGTGTCAGTGTGAGAGAAGGGGGTCTTCATGTGGCAAGGAATTATTACTCATCTTCACTTTGAAAGTGTTACCAAAGTCCAAGATTAATTTCTGGATTAAGACCTTCCCAAACTACATTCTTCTAGAGGATAAGAGGATAAGAGACAACTACTACGTCTGGAATAGAGGATGGTTGAGATCTAGAAAGTGACATGGCTTCCTTGATTAAGGGAAGGGTAAAGGCTTAGGCAAAAGGCAGGAGTTCTCCAAGTTTACCATTTGTTTCAGCTCAAAATAATCTGTATGTATGCCAGATTGAGGTGTCTATCGAGTTGTAAGGTGATCAATTTTAGCCCTTTCATAGTATTTCCTTCTTTATGAATTTCTGATGCCATGAATTTATTGAAAGTGAAGGGACTCGAAAGAGATCACCCCAAGCATTAGAATTTGTCTCTTATAGATGTCTTATTCTGTTTCAGTTTAGGACAATAGCAACCCAGGAGTCAAAGGAGAAGCTCCTGCCTTGCTCATTATCCTTTTGTCCTTCCCTTAATCAAAGAAGGAATCCTTATTCCTTATCCCCTAAAATAATAACATTTGGGTATGTCTTAATTTAGATGTTTTTCTGTGAACATATCTTCTCTATCTGGTCATCCTCCATGGTAAGTGAAAATGCTCTTATGCTTTTGACATCCCAGGCCCTCTTTCCCCATCTCAACCCGGAGTATAAGTCTTCGATCTCTTGTTTTACCTCAGACTTTACAGCCATGTAAATTCTCCATATGTATATCATTACATTTGGACTTTTCTCTTACTAATCCTGTCTGATGTTAATTGTCCAGCCTATGAAAAACCCCAGAAGGATGGAGAATACCCCCTCACCCCAACACAATTGACCTATAAACCAAGCAAATTTCATAGAATAAATAACATTGTATCGGCATATATGAGTTGTCTAGGTATATGTAGCTTGTGATTGATGATATAAAAATTAATATATCACCTAATTACTGTATTTTTTCATAATAGTTTTTCAACCTTTAGTTGCTCAAAGTAAGATTATCTAATGCAGGTCTCATAGTTGACTTGAAAACTGTCCTTATATTCAAATAGGTTAGAAATCACTGTTTTATACAACAGAAGTACTTATGGTATGTTTTCCATAATCTATCCAACTGTGTGATATCATCCGAATGAGAATTATAAGTAACAAATTATGCATGTTTAGAAAATCCTATTAATACTATATGTAATATCGCCTAAAATAATTTAAAAAAAACTTCCAAATATTGCCAAAAACACTTTCATTTCCAATTGTGCCATTAATATCAAACACCAATCTTTTTGCAATGTTTGTATTTAGAGTAAATGTTAATGAACAATTAATACCAAAACTAAGAGGTTCGAGGTGTAGAAACCAAATAAAAATGAAAAGTTAGGCAGGCATTCATCAGTATATTTTTAAGAATTGTTTTCTACCTCTTTGTCTTTTTTCTTAATTTTAATTTAACCTTCAATATCAATGTTAAAGTCCAACTTTGCCTACTTATTAATAAGTTCTAACTAAATATGCTAGAATATCTGCAATAGGCTACTACCTTTTCTTTATTCTTATAGTCTAAAGGTCTGGACTATTCAGCTGTCAAAAAGAATCCAATGAGGTTTATTATGGAATTTTTAAATTTCATGCAGGATCTTCAAATACTTTTATAGATGATTACAAGACACAGTTGCAATAAATCCAATCATAGTTTAGTGACCTTCAACAATAATAACCTCTAAAATATTGCTTATCACATTACATTTTTATAAAAAAAATCATATTTATGAAATATGGTTATGTCCTTATCCTAAATGCAGACAGAAGGTGCTTAGGGTATTATAGTAACATATTTTGACATCCACTCAGCAAATGACCAAAGGTCAGTTTAGTCCCTAGTGAGTGACTCATCTCCTCCCTCTGTCTGCATTGAATTTTCCATTGCTTTCTTTGAGAATTTCAACCAAGCAATTTCTGATACCAAGCCTCATAAAAAAAATATACATTGTGCCATTTCTTTCCTGAAAGCAATTTAAAAGTGAGCTTTGAACTATGTCTCACAGTTCTCTCTGAATCATTCTGACCTTCAATTAATATGTCACCTCTTTTGCCTTTTTAATAGATTGGGATTACAAATGAAAAATTGCATTTATAAAGGGTTTTAAATTTTCTTAAAATTGCTATATAAATTCAATGAGTTTTTGATAAAAAAATTCCAACTTTTTTTAAGGCACTTGACAAGCTAATTCTAAATTCCATGTAGAAAGGTAACTGAACATTATATGAAGACATTTTAAGAAAGACTAACAAGAGTTATAATTATCTTATCAAATGTGAAGATATGTTTAATAACTATAGTTATTGAAAAAATGTCATTTTTGTGCAGGTATCCAGAACATATCAATTCAGTTCAAAAGACCTTCAAGAATGGAATTTCAGTAGATAGTTAATGGTCTACCTAATGGGAAAAGGGCAGTCTAGTAATACCTGATCTTGGGACCATGTGAGTTTTCATTAAAAAAAAATATAAAGGGAGATCTCTATTTTGTCATAAAAATAATAAAAACAAACAATAAACATGTAAGGAGAAAATAGAGCAGAATTATCCATGGAGTTGTGCAGGAACTTTTTTTTATTAAACATGCAACAGAAAATAAATAAATAATTTACTGATAAATTTGCCTAAATTAATGTTTGTGATATTCTGTAAAGTTACAGGCATTATTAATAATGTTTATATTTAATCATGCAAACAAATATATACCTGGGGGAACTATTATAATGCATATTTATATAAAGAAACCAACAAATAAGAAGAAGTAAACAGAAAAGAAAAAAGAAAATTTTGATACAATAATATGATTAACATATGAAAAGATGCTACACTTTTATTTAACCAAGAGTACTTTTTACGCAATTGATAACGTATCAGACTAACCTCTTGGACATCTTTTCACCTACTGGCACCACCTGGTTCTTTCTCTGCAAACTAGCAAAGGTTATTGAGAATTAACAGGATACTTTTATCTTCCAACCACTGAAATATCAAGCTAAGCAAACTTTCGTTGACTTCTTACTTTATACTTTGACTTCTACTCTCCCTTCAATTTTGAGACTCAGAGGAAATGGTCTTCCATGGACCCTGAGATATTCATTAGTGGCCACCAAAGAGCCAGATAATGGAAACTACAAATTAAAGGGAATTAGCATCTGGTGGGGTGAGCGTCAATAGGTGGAGAAATGGGAAGTGAAAGGAAACTATGCCAATAAACGTGTCCTTGTCTTTACCAGTGGTTTCCCCCAAGGGCAATTTTCTTTTTGCAAATCTTTCAAGTGTGTAATGACCAGGTGTACTGAGAACTTTGCTCTTTTTTGAGCGTAGTGGTGAAAAGGGGCCAGATTGGCAATGATTGGGATGATGCTGTATTATTTTTCTTTCCTGGTTCCCACCTTCACCTAACCCCTTCTTAAGTAACTCTCTCTCTCTCTCTTGCTCTGTATATATAGTATATATATGTATATATAAAATACATATGCACACATATATGTGCATGTAATTGTGTATTTATACTTATACATTGGAATATTATGCAACCACAAAAAGAATGAAATATGCCATTTTCAACATAAATGGTATCATGCTAAGTGATTTAATTCAGATGGAAAAATAATGATTAATACCATATGACTCCACTTATATGTGGAATCTAAAAAACCAAAACAAATAGAACCAAACTCACAGATAGATACAGCATAGATTGGAAGTCACAAAAAAAGAGGAGTTTGAGGAGTAGACAAAATTAGTATAGAATCAAGAGATACAAATTTCCAGTTATAAAATAAGTTATGGGATGCAGTGCATAAGGGGTCCATAGGCAATATGATTGCGTTTCAAATTTGAAAAATTGCTAAGAATAGATGAAAGTTAGTTTTATTGTGATGGTCATTTTGCATTGTAGATAGATGCCAAATCATTACTTTATGCACTTGAAAATAATATAATGCTGTGTATCAGTTATACTTTAATAAAGAAAAAAATGGCCTTAACATGAAAAGGATTATAGTGCAAACTGTAACACTCTTCACAGAAACTGAGGAATTCAGAATATGAATTTCCAATGATTATAACAAGACAAACCATAACTTATATTATTTGCAGAGTAAAAGGTGACTGCTGTGTCTAAGGCAGGTTGACTATAGAAACCTTGCTTTCTGATCTGACCTATATCTCCACATACATCTAGAGTCATAAGCTAGAATGAAGTCCACGTAAACCTCATAATGGTTATGGTTATGGCCACATAAACAGTTTCCTAGCATCGATGCTTATTCAGTATTGTTCAAAAATATTTTCCTGGATGGAATTTTATGCTCAGGTCTATTTGGGGATTCAGTATAAATGGTTTGGGCATATTACATGAGACCAAAGACAGATATATCAAATCCATCTATGTTTAGATGAGTATTAGAAATAGAAAATTATATTATATTATAAAGCATTTACTTTTATAATTCTTTATCTGGGTCATAACTTTTTTAAAATTTCTTTCCCAGTATAAACTTTCTATGCTTCTTTTCATGCCTGAGATAATTTTCTTCTAAATATTACACCAAATCTATACAGTATTCTAAAGATAAGTGAATACAAAAATTATATATCGGTGTGAGTGTCTGTGTGTGTGTGTGTGTGTGTGTGTGTGTGTGTGTGTGTGTATGTGTTCACCATCACAGGAAAAGCAATCTGTTGCAATCACTTTTTCAGCAAATCTCAAAAGATCTTCTTCTGAGAGAGTTTTCAATAACATGGGTGGACCTAGAGAGAATTATACTTAGTGAGATGAGTCAGAAGGAGAAATTATTTTACCCACGTGATATGTAAAGAAACAAACAAGTGAAGCAAGTCAAACCAAAGGCATTTTAGTCTATAGAATCAAATTAGTGATTATCAGACAGAATGGGGAACAGTTTGGCAAATCAGGTAAAGAGGGTCGGTTATGGTGAAGGATAAAATTGGACTGTTGGTAGTAAACTTAATATACTTTATGCATTTTTAATTTGTGATGATGCATACCTTGAACTTACTATAGATGTAATATTTCTTCAAAACCATATGAAAGTAAATACATTTTCAAAAATTTTAATCCAAATACTAATGACACCAGCTATTTTAAGAACCTTCTTGTCTACACATAGGGGAGAAAAAATTTCCTACACTTCTGTACAAAAATATATACCCTTTTCTGGAATACTTCTGAGTCTTAGGATTGTAGAACAATGAGTGACTTATTCAAATAGGCACTTTTCATTTTTATCCTCAAAAATAGATATACAGGAAATTTTGCTCATTATGTTAGAGAATGATAGCATAAACAAATGATACAAGAAATATGAAAAAATGGAACCAATAGCTTTAATCTTATGAAATTTTAAAACTAGAAATGACTTTGATGACTAGGAGTTTTAGTTGTACTTAAAATTAATCATGAGGTGAAATGCCTGGAGGTCATAATGTTCCTTAAAAAATATCATGAATTACTGCTGTAGCACATCTACGTGATCTTCATGGATATAATTTTTGTAAGTCAGATAATGTTCTAACAATCTTAAATTTGTAAAGAACTGAATATTGATATTTTAAATATAAAACAATAGATGTGAAAAAGTGGAATATACCTTATTTATTTTACCTTGCTTTTATTTACCTTACTTTATTTACCTTACTTTACCTTATTAATACCTTAACTTCCTTGTAGAGAAACAAAATATTGAATCATGTATCTAAATAATTCAAGAAATAAAGCTTTTGATTAAAATCATAGTTCAAAATCACCACTCATATCTATATCTGAGATTTTCTACATCAGGAAGACAAAACCCAAGAAAAAATAAGAAATAATAGGATGATATTCTAAGTTTTGTGATTCTTAAGTGGTATACTCTTCAAATAATTTTAAAATGCAGAGGTTATGATCCTCTTTTTCAGCTACACTTACTTCACCAGTTTGACTATCACAAAAACCAGATGGAGTGTGACAGATGTGAAATGAACTACCAAAATCTTGACCAAAGAAGCTGCATATTATCCTAAAGTTGGGAAATGAAAAGCACAAAATATTCCAAGATGGGTAGAGTTAGGTAAAAGAACTACCCCTTATTTCCATTTCTATCCCTTCTTTACTGGATCCATATAAATATCTGTTGGAGACATAGCACCACATAACTGACATGAGTATAAGACTATTCACATCCTGCAGAAATTCGCTACATCCTTGGAATAGTGCATCTTTACACTGACATGTAATTTATATCTTTCTAAAGTCAGTTGATCACTATCAGTTGCAGTTGTAAAGTGTTAAATTAACAGGACCAATGGAACCCCGGGATGTGCCCACCTCTGCACCTTTGGATGATGAATAAGGAAGCTTATGAATATCTGCTTGGCCTGTTTTTTATGTGAGTCAAAAAATCAAAATGATTTTTCTGTTTTTTTGTTTTGTTTTGTTTTGTTTCAAGAGGAAAAAAGCAGATAAAAATAAGGCAAGTAAGCAGCAGGAAGAAGCATTTTTATCGATTTATTTTGATTGTTCCCCTGGGCCCTGGGTTGCAAATCTAGATCCTTGGGCTACTGCTGCTGCAGATTTAATGCCTCAGCCACCATGCCATGTCTCCAGCTAACTGTTAAATATGTCATTCAAAATATATGTGTAACAATGGGAGACAATACCTGAGAAGCTTGGTGGACCTAGTGAACCTAATTCTGTAAAAGCATCTCTATCCATAGCCTTATCTTCCGAGAACAGCCACAACTGAACTTCCACATATGATGTGATCACATCATGTTTTGTTTTTATTGTTTTAAAAATCTTTATTTATTTTTCTTTTGTCTTCAATAATTATACCTCATTTATTACTTTGGAGATATTTTAGTGGAATTTCACTATGTACCTTTAGAAACTAAATATAGCTTTTTATCACTCAAACTTTGTTTTTCCTTTTTTTAATCTTCTTTTAGTCATCAAATATTAAAACAACCCCTAAACAGGATAAAAAGATATTGCAATTCTCCTTAGAAAAATTGGGGAAAATGAAGTATTTCAATTCAAATGCTTTGCCCGAGAGGCAGAAATAGAACACAAAATTTAGGTAAGCTACTACGCAATATTATTGTCATTCAAAGTATCATACAGAAGAGTGGGCCCATTATTCTTAATGAGATTAAAGCCAACAACCCAAATTAGCAAGATGTTGCATATTTGCTTTCACTATTCTCTTCATTTGAAAATCAGCTTTATTAAAATATACTTTACAAACAACAAAATTCAGCAATGTTAGGTGTTTAATTTGGTGACTACCGATCATTATAAACAATAATAGACGTTCCCACCAATCATGATACAGAACATGTCTATTAACTCTCAGATTTTCCTATGCTCCTTTGCAGTTGCCATTCCCCCCACCAAGCACTGCTATCTAGCACTATATCCTTGACTTTGGTTTATATCCCATTATCCATGAGTATGCATTTTTGTTTCAATTTATTTGGGGGTGTATTTTTACTCATTCTACTCATGCAAGAGCATGATGGGTCACAGTATTCATTTCAGTTCATCTAAGTGGCAACTCTATGTAAAACATAGAATAAAGAAGAGACTTGAAGCTAGGGTTTACAGGTGCGTCCTGGTGACCCAGGTGCTAAACTGGCTGTTGAGGATACAGAATGTGTAAAGACCAAGGACTCAAGGGCTAGGGTTTGGGATTAGGGTTGGGCCAGGGGTGTGGGGTTGAGGGGGAACAACCAAAAATAAGCAAATAAAAATGCTTCCTCTTTCTCTTCTTTCCTTCCTTAAAAACAGTTTCTTCTTCCTCTTCTGTTCTTCTCTTAAAAAATAAAATAAATAAAAAGCTAGCATTTCTAGGAAGCTACATATTTGTTGCAAAGATAAGATATCTCTTAGCATGTCAGCTAAGACCCATATCATTGCTGGGATGTGACTCTGAACAAGGTAATCTCTAGTACAGGCTTTCCCTAGTAGAGTCTGAAGCTAGCTGTGCAGTAAACAAATAGTTGGCATGGTCTCCTTTATCTGCTTATCTCTTCCTTATTCAAGTCTCTTTTAGACCAATTACAAGAAATCCAATCTTCTTTATTGGTTTAACTCCCAGGATCCCTAAGACTCTTGGTACTAATAAAGGATTCTACTAAAGAGCCCAGAGTTGCTGAGTCTGTATTTTCCACAACTGTTGCACCAGACCAACTTGCCACATATGCTCTTGTCATTGCCTCAACTCACACAGTTTCTGGGGGCGAGGGTGATGGGCAGGGACACATTTGAGCACTTTCTAAATACTCTCCTAGTGAGCTTGGCCTAGCATTTGCTTCTAGTTTCCACATAATTTTCTTCCTAATAGCACCAAATCATAGCTAGGAAAGCACCATGCCCCAAATCAAAGAATAAATAGAGCACAGTACTCTTCTCAAAGAAACCCATCATTACACAAGCAATTTTTTCTCAATCTCCTTCTAGGAAAACCATGTCTCCTTCTTACATATCTCAGCAGGGGGAAAGTAGAGCCTAATAGTAATATTAATGAAGACACTTAAAATCAAGCTACATGCATATATATTCAAATATTAATGTGACCCTAGTGGTTTCCACAAGTTTGGCTTTTATAATTGTGCAAAATGAGAGCATATCATTCTGAGATTCCCCAAAATAGTGGAATGCTGACAATTATCTCCTAACATAAAATCTGGAACACACAAATGAATGAGCAAAAGTGAAATGCCAGCAATCTTCCAAATGGCAATTACGTGTGTGTGTGTGTGTGTGTGTGTGTGTGTGTGTATCACAGCCAATGTTGAGTGGCATTGATGTTTATATTCTGTCCTTAATTTGGCACTTTTTTTTCAAATCCTTACGTTGCATCATATAATTTACTGTATGAGAAAAATAAAATGGCAACAAACCAGTCCTTATTCTAAATAAAATTACAGTCTCATGGGAGAAAGATTAATTTAAATGTGCAATAATTCTGATGCATGCTTTGAAGAAAATATTCTGGGTTCTATGAGTATCTATCAAAAGACGCTGAGCCTTATCATAAGGATAGAAAGCCTTCACAGACCTGGCATTTATGTTGAAATCTGGAGAATAAGTAGGTATTTACTTGACAAAGAGAGGGAAAACTTTCAACATAGAAGAGTCCTAGTATAGAAGCCAATTAATGTAAGAAGCATGGCATTTTTGAAAGTGGTTGTGGTTAAAATGTAAGTAGAGGAAGTGAAGTGAAGTGAAATGAAGTGAAGCAAAGCAAAGCTAAAGGGACAGCAAAGAGACAAACCGTACACTATACCCCAGGCTGTACCTAAGAGCTACTCAAAACCTGTCCTCCCCTCCCTCCCTCCCTTTCTTAGAAATGAATTTCTTCTCCCAGGCAGTTCAAACCATGGACAAACATACCACTGTGTCTAATGCATACCCTTTTCTTTCTATGTATGCTTATAGATATGTATCTCTTTCTGACTCAAGTAGATGGCATAATGATACAGATTTCCTTCCATTTTTCACTTTATGTTTTTCACTATGCACTGTTTTTAAAGCCCATCAGTATTGTGCGTATAGTTCACCCAGCTACTGAATGTTACTCAGCACTTCGTGATATACATTTTATGTATGTTTTGTGCATAGTCTGATAGGGTGCACACTCCAAATCCTTTAACTTCCTGTTAGCATAATTATGATTCATGAAGCAGTCACATATAGGTCCCATCATGGATATATGTGAGATTAAAAAAAAAATACATATAGAGAAAAAAATTCCTAGATAACATAATGTGGTAAAATGTCGAAAGAGCCACAAATGCTCTGTCCTTACACATGCTCTGCAAATAACCGGTGTCATTCTCCAAATCTTTGAGTATGTGCTTATTTTGTGACTTGCTTTGGCCACTGGGGCAATAACATGTGATGCATGCTAAGACATTTAAAGCATTTGCACATCAGAATTTTCTCTAATGATGTTTTGGACAGTGCCATTTGAGCAAGCCTAAAACAATCTTAGGGATTATAAGAGCATGGTCTAATCACTAGAGTGCCCCCAAGTAGTAGCAAGCCAGCTCGCAGAAGCAGAGCAGAACAAAAAACCAACAAGTGATTAGAGATGCATGATTGAGCTCAGCTGAGATGGACAAAGGAAATAACCAACTTAATCCGTTCAATTATGAATTCAATAAGGATGCTATTTTGAAGCATTTTTTATTTCTAAATGAAAAGATAGGTAACAGATAATGGGTACCTGAAAGTAGAATGCTACTGCTGCAGAAGCAGGAAATGTGATAAGGAAACTGCTAAAGCAGATTGCAAATGTGGCAAATCATGATATATGGCAGTGTTAACAATTAAATCGAATATCTACGAAAAGTTAAGAAATGTACCTAATGAATTTATTAGAACTAAAAAAGGTGATTTCTATGTAGAATGTTGAAATGTCAAATTCTTTCTGTTGATTATGCTAAAGTACAAAAAACAAAGGGTTTAAAATCAGGGACTCGGGACCTCAGTACCATTGACACGTGTGCCTAATAAGTCCATGTTGTGAAGGGTTGTCCTATTTATTTTGAACAGGTTCCTTGATCTCTAGTTGATGGATAACGCTTGTAACCCTGCTCTACTTGTTATACCAGGGTCTGATACCAAAGATCATGTTAGGAATTTGTAAGAACCTGGAATAAGCTCCTATGAGAAATTTAGTCATCTTGCACACCCTCATAGCTAAGAGAGGATTCTTAGAGTCTAAAGGGTCTTTTTCTAAAGAAGTCCAACATACATAGGTATACACGGAAAAAAAAACAAAATCTGAGTGTTTTATTGAATGGAACTGATGACATTATGATAGACTTTTGCTTTCATATAAAATTTTAGAAATAGTTTTTAATATCCATTTAAACACAACACACATTAAATTAATTTGGAGGGAACAGACATTTATTTAATAATGCATCATACTATCCAAGTAAATTATATTATTTATATATATCATAAATTTTCATTATTGCTTACTTGAGTTTTAAATTTTCCCCTTGAAAATCTTCATTACAAGATTAATTTCTAGATTAACAAAAATTACACTATAGTGAGCATTTCCTTATTTTTATTACAGATTGGCTAATACATGGTACTTAGCACTCCATGAATTGCATTCATTTTTAGAGAAGTGTAATGGAATTGTATAAATTGATATGATATTTCTCAATCTTGCTTAGTTTTGTTCCTCTTTTTAATAATTTGCTTATTCAATTGGCTTTTCAAAGGAGATGGTGATGTCACCTATCCAAAATGAGAGTCTTTTCTCCTTTGTACTGATTTCTAAATGTTTATGGTTTGTATTTAGTCTGTTTTGTGTCTTGTTTATTTTGGTTTTGATCTTTACTGTATTGGTTGTATTTTGCATTCCTGTGTTAACCTGTGGTAGTAATGATGGTAGTCTCTCTGTTTCCCAAATGTCATAACATTATGTTACTTTTTTCTTAAATAAAGATAAATAAATATCTTTGCTAGGAGTTTCTGGCATATAACTTAGAACATTAAAGAAATATCCTTTATTCATAGAGTCCTTGTACCTATTATATTGTAAGTTATGAAACCAGACATTTTTTGTTCTTATTTATCAAAATATACTTTCATTGTTCTATTAATATAGTGACTTATTTGCATATTTATTTGTGTATATTTTCTAACATTGTACAATTCCTTCAATCCTAAGCGTATTCCTTAGTTTGAGCTGCTATCACAAAATATACAGACTTGTTAGTTGAATATAGACAATTTCTTGACTCGAACTTCTTGATGCTAGAAATCCAAGATGAAGGTAGCAGCAAATTTGGTTTGGGGTGGGAGCTCTCTTCCTGACTTGCAGTTGACCATCTTCTTATTGTCTTCATATGGCCTCTCTTCTGTGTACCCACATAGAGAGTGCTCTGGGTCTCCTCCTCTTGTTATAAAAACACTGAACTCAGACTAGGTGCCCATTGATGCTGTCATTTAATCATAACTGCTTCCCAATAGACCTTATTTTCAAATACCATTGCACTGGGTGTTAGGATTTCATCATATTAGTTAGGGTGGAGAGTACCCAATTCCATCGATAACACTATCGATGTTGTATCTTTGTGTGTATATTTAAGACCAAAAGGTTCTGGTTTGCTGACATTTACTCATAATTAGGTAATCATGTGTATAAATAATCAACAGAAATGGCTTGACATATTCTTTTATAGTCTTGATTGATTTACTTGATTTTGTTGTTGTTACTTTTGATTCTGGAAAAAACTGATGAGTCAGAAATTAGCTGTTAATTAAAAGTTTATAGAATTTCCTTAAAATAAGTTTATGATGCTGGCAATTTTTGAGGTATAAACGCCCAAATGTCACTTCAATTTCTTTAACATTATTTGCCTATTTAAGTATTTTATTTGTTTTTATAATATTTTGGTTACTTCCAGATAATAATTTACTACATTTCATTTATGTGTATATATTTTTATATTTAATACTTTTAAATTATATATTTTAATTAAGAGGGTTTTATTTTATTGTCTTTGATATTTTTTTAATTATTGTACTTGCTCTTCTTTTCTTCCTTCTCCTCCATGTCCTCCTCCATCTCTCTCTCTCTTTCTCTCTCTTATTACTACAAAATCAGAAGTTAGAAAATGATGAATTCATAGTATCTGATAAAACACTAGTATGTGTAATACACAAAGTACTTAAAAGTCAGTAATAAGAAAATAGAACCAACCAAGCTAAAAATGTGTTGAAGTTCTGAACACATATCACAACAGAAAATATATGCACATAGCAAATGAAAAGATACTCAACAGTTGTCATCATTAAAACAACAATAAACTACCACCAAGTGCCAGAGCAAATCTTAAAGATTACAACACTGTTAGCCAGGAAATAGAAGATAAGAACTTTCATTTCAGGTAAGAATGAAAAAATATAAAGGCATTTAGGATTAATGACAGATTCTTACAAAGCTACAAAGAGTCTTGCCATATGATCCAGCAAGTATGTTCCTAGATGTTACCCCACTTATTTAAAACTTTCTGATTTTACAAAAACCTGTATGGAAATGTTTATTACAGCTGTATTCACAATGGTCTTACCAAGGTCTCAACTGGTAACAACCAAGATATTCTTTAATAAGCAGTAACAAAATTACATATATAAAGAAACAAAAATAATTTTCAGTTTAACACAAAAAGAAGTTTATCTTTTATTTAGGCAAAACCTACTTCTGATTAGCAATAATGATCTTCCATCTGGTGATTTAGGAATTCATGCTTATTCTATTTCTTATCAGCTTTATCACCATCTTGCAAGTCTTCCCAGTGAAGAAAGCAAGAGGTAAAGATGTTGCATTGGTTTCTAATTGCCTTGATTGACAAGTGATACATGATATTTCTGTATTCCAGTGGGGAGAACTAGTTCCATGGACATTATTCTTGCAAAGAATGATGGAAATTGTTGGAGGATACACTGATTGTATTTTAAGTCCTAATTCTATCTGCCATAGTAGACATGTTTTAAAGTTTCTCTTTTGTAAATATAAATGGAATATAAAACTCCAGAATACATTCACTAGATTTATCTTTTAAAGGAAAATCTCATTAGAAATGCTTGTTTCACTTTTAACTTTATATTTGACAAGAGTTGAGGCTAATCATTTAATCTCTTGCCTCATCTTGATTTAGTTCATCTTGGTCCTTAGTATGTTAAAATATTTCATTTTTGTTTCCTTGTTTATTTTCTATCACAAATACTTTAATGAAATCTCCATTCCTTTCGTGTTCACTTCTGAACTTATTTAAGCTATAATACATGTTACATTAAAGATGCTCATTAAAAAAATTAATCAATGAATAAATAAGTAGCTAAAATCTTAATTTCTAGTCCTAACATACTTCCTTTTATTACCTACATTCAGTGTAAATAATTTACAGATAATTTATGAATTCTCATATTTTGTTATAATTAACTTTATTATAAATAAAAATTCCTATTTATTAAAACTTAGAAACTATGATAGAGAGGAAAGAATCTTACCAAGCTTAGGGATATGAAAGTATAGTAGGGACAGCTGACTTTAATTAATTCTGTTTTAGAGCCATTAAGAAAGATTGCTTCTCTTTTTGAATTATTTTCATTTTTAACATTTAATATTTTTGCTCTGTATGTAAAATTAAGTTTGTGGTATAAAAGTGTCAAATCAACACATGGAAGTCATTAACATTAAATTGAAGCTATAAAAATAAATAGAAGTTGTAGGGAGATGTTAAAAGAAATAGATATAGAGCAAAACCTCTACCTATAATATTTCAAGTGTAGAAAATAAGGCTTCTACCAAAGATACCTCAACTCCATAAGTTTATATCCATGTAAATACATTTTTTCATCAGATTCTTCTTGTATATGTGCATAGACCTGCAAAAGAGTTCAACTTTGATCTATTCAACTCCTTCCTTACTTCAGCTGATGTATTTTGAGTTCCACTATGAGAGCACTGTACTACCTGAGAAGAATACAATTGAAAAATAATCTTATTCTAACTAATTTTGCAGTCTAATGGAAGAGAAGAATATTAATCTAGATACAAAATAACAATTAGAAATATTATGAACAAAATATAGCTGTTTTCATGAGTCTGCATGTGAATTAATATGAAGTGCTAGTGAAGATTGTAATGATATTTTAGTAGAGATCTGAAAGACTAGGAGTTAACAGATGAGGGTGGCACGCAGAGGTGAAAAAGTCCAGGGATATAACGATCATCAAAATTTTATAGAACTAAACAAAGTCAGTGTGGCTAAAATTCAAGTACATGATGTAGATGAATATTAGGGTAAGTAGGTATGAAGGGACCATACTATGGGTGAAATTCCTTTAATTGATAGCATGTGGAAAACTGACATCTTAAAAAGACTATCTAGGTCAGGAGTACAGGCCAAATACTTCTGTGTTAGAGGTCCCTGCCCAGTGGGAAAGGGAGTGAGGTGGTGATGGTGATGATGGAAACAGTCGACGTGAACAACTAAGTAAAAATAAAACAAAATATTTCTTTCTCCTTTCTCTTAATGCCTGTCAGCTTGCCTTTATTCCTGTCTGCACCTTTCTTTAAAAAAAAAAAAAAATAGAAATTGTGTCTACTCAAACATGATTCCATTTGTCCCTCCTATTTTTTAAGGTCTTCATGGTTTTTAGCTTTTAGCATGTAAAATTTGAAGACAATTTTCAGAATTATAGCCCTAATGATTTTGTGTTAAATTCTTTTATCAAGAGCAATTGTTTTAGTTTCCAATGCATTTAATACATATATAGAAATAAAAATTGATTCTTATATTTAGATATTGTATCAGGCAGCCTTGCTAAATATATTAATTTGTGAAAAGTTGACACCAGATACAGATATTATTTATTTTTAAATTGTCTGTTGTTGAATTTTGTTATTTGTTTATTCTAATGCCAATGATTTGCATTGAATGAATATCATTAAGGATGATGTAATAGCAGAACTTCTCCCTCACAGCCTTTGGGCAAGCCACCTCCAAGTGCACTCTCCCTGTTAAGGTAGTTTTGTGAGTCCTTACAATTGTCATTAAATGTAGCAACCTGTCTTAGATTTTTGAGTGGGCTTACTGATAATCCCCAAGTTTCTTTTTCTGAACACAAGTGAAACAGAGAACTGAGCATTTATAAAGAAATCTATTATAATACAAATGGTGGTGGAAAATTTCCCACACTCAAATGAAATTTAAAAATATTAAGCATATCTCAATGAGAAATTTTGTGATTGAATTAACCATCTGCTTTAACTTCCTAATAGACTCTGTGGTTTTCATCTTAAAATGTACTGGGGCTTTAAATAGAAACTTGACAATGAAAATTTCTGCTCCAGAGATAGAGCAAAACAGATTTTAAAGTTTTTACAGAAACATTAACCGGGAAGATTATGACTCACTATTTATCTATTGTGAAACTTAAATATTTATACACATCAACAAAAGCCAAAAAGTTTTGCAATATGATTGCTGTAAGATCTTTTATTAATCCAACTCATTAAGAATAATAGAACTGTTCATCGTCTAGCACTGAAAGTTAAGGCTTCCTTTAAACTCAAGATACCCATGAAACCTATTATTTTACTTTATCACTGTTATTATTTAAAGCTTAATTATAGCAGATCTTGCTGGCAGCATTCTATTATAGGCCCAGTTGTTTAGGAGTTTATGACTCAATGGTTTGAATACACATAAGAAGAAAACAGTACAGAAAGTTGCCAACCTATGTTTAATTTCTTTAAAAAAATTAAATGGGTTATTTTAACACATATAGTACAGAAAATAAATGAAAATATAAATGTCTAAAATTTTTTCAAACATATGCATTTTCACTGGAAATGAAATAGGTTAATTTTAAAAGATGAATATCATTAAATGTAGATTATCTTTATTTGCAGTTCTATGTCACTAAGTTCTAAACCTTTATAATTACCCTGATTATTAATCATAATTTTAAAAATACTATTTTGTACAATAGTAACCTCCAGTATTAAAAGGCCATTAGTTAGACCCTAATAGAAATACTTGAGATCTCCACAAAAAGTGATAGCAAAAAGTTGAAAATAGCTTGAAATTTTGTAAACCAAAACATTGGTTAGGTATACCAAAAAAGTTGTATATAAATTATTTTTATAAAATTATATTTTCTGCATTGTGAAAATTCCCAAATTCCCATTTGTTTTGATAATATTTTCTTTTTATTGTGAGTTAAAAATGTGGCAGATTAATTAAGCAAGTTATAGACCCTCATTTTTCTTATAAGATTGAATGTGATATAATGTGTTTGGCTGGGATGCATTACACAGGCTAATAATTGTTGATAGTTTTAGAAGTACTCACCCAGACTCACTAACAAAATTTTGTTGCTAGGATGGCATTACAGCATAGTCTATCTAAAAAACCTGTAAATGAACAAAACTCTATAAAAAAGGATGAAGGTTTTTGAAAAGATTAATTAAATTGATAAACCTTTAAGAAATATGACACACAAAGTAATAATATGAAGATAAAACAGGCTGTTTAACTACATAAATACCAAAAGGATAATAAGGCAATAATAAGATTATTTCTATAATCAAATGAACATTTTAGGTGAAATAGACAAATTTCTTGAAAAGTACAAACTAACGCAATTTATCCAATATGAAATGGATCATTTTATGTTCTACAAATATTCAAACACTAAAAAGATACTTTTTAAAACTGTCCAAAACCAAATCTCCTGGTCCTGGTGATTCACTGGAGAACTCTAATAAACTTTCTAAAATGAATTAAATAACCATTTCTACTAATTCTATACATGCAGCATCACCCTGACTTCAAGCCAAAATGAAGTTAGTAGAAAAGATACACATAAACACCAAAACAAAGTCTATAGGCCAATATCTCCCATGAATATAAATTTAAAAATTCCTACAAATATTAGCAAGTAGAATTCAACAATATGTAAAATTATTTATAAGCCATGAACAAATAGGATTAATTTCAGGCATTTAAGTCTACTTGTATATTTTTAAAACAATCAATTTAACCCATCAGATGAACAGGTGAAAGAAGAAAAATCCATGGTCACATCAATTAATGCAGAAAAAACTGTTGACATAATTCAAGTCCCATTTATGATAAAAAAATAAAACTTTTACAACAAGAAATTGAAAGGAACATACTTAAGTTGTAAAGAACATTTACAAAAAACCTACAGCTATCATATTTCATGGTGAAAAACTGAATATTTTCCTCCTAACAGTAAAAACAAGGTAAATATGCTTATTTTTACCACTCTTATTCGACATAGCATTAGTGACTCAGGAAAACAAAGCAAGAAGAATAAATAAAATTAGGAAGGAAGAATTAAGACAGTCCTTATTTTGCAGATACTATGGTTATGTATATAGAAATTCTCATGGAATCCACAAAAAACCTTCGAACCTAATAAGTGAGTTCAGTAAGTCCACAGGATACAGGATCAATGTTTAAACGTCAGTTGCATTTCTCTACATTAGAAGTGAACATATAGATGTTCAAATCAACAATGCAATCTCATTCATAGTTAAGAAGAAAATGAAATATTTAGCTGTGTCTTTTTTAAAAAAGCACAGGATGTTTTTGTTGAAAACTACAAAACACTGTTGAAAGAAATCAAAGATCTAAATCAATGAGAGATCTACCTTGTTTATAGATGGAAGACCCAACATGTAAACAAGTCAATTCTCACATTCAGAATTAACACAATTTTTGCTTTTGTTTTTAAAGGATAAGTGCAGGCAGTAATGAAGTATGCAGGCAGACAGGAAGAGGTAGGAGGAAGAAGAACTTTATTTTATTTAGTTGTTCTCCTTGGTTGTTCTGCCTGGCTCAGAATCTTGTCCTGGGGACCTTGGGATGCATGTGGACTGTGCCCGGTGGTGTACTAAACCACTAGGTCACCAGGGCATGCCAGATTAGCACAATTCTTGTTAAAATCCCACCAAAATATTTTGTGAATACAAACAAGATTATTCTAAAAAAAAACATGAACAGAAAAGAAAATCATTTAATTTGGTAAAAGAGTAATGTAGTACAAATCACTCTCCAATTTTTAGCTGTGTATTCATATGTAAAATATTATATGTATGTATACATATATATATTCATCAAGACAGTGGTAGTGGTGGGTATGCGGACATAAAGATATATTTAATAGAATGGAGAATCCAGAAATGGTCCTCCAAAAGTATGGCCTCCTAGTTTATTGGGCAAATACGCAAAAACACTTCATTGTAGGAAGAATATACTTTTCAACACTTAGTGATTGAACAGTGAATATCAATGGACAAAGCATTGAAAACCTTGCCTTATATTTTACTCAGACACTAACAAAATGGATCATAGATTCAAATATACAATGTAAAACAATAAAATAGAAGTTAAAACAGAAAACATGGAGAATCATTAACTTGGTTAATCAGCAGAATAATAAAAAGTTAATAGAAAATTTAAAAAAGATATTTATGTAGCTTCATTAAAGTGAAAAAGAAAAGTTTCTCTACAAAAAACTTTGCTAAGAAGATGAAAAGACAAGATACATATGGTAGAAAATTTTGTAAACCACCTATTTTTGCAATAGAACTCATATGTATAATATATAAAGAATTCTCAAAACTCAATAGAATAAAAATTTTGCAACCCAAATAAAAAAGAGCAAAAGACCTGAGAGATATTTCATTGAAAAATATATAGAGATGGCTAATAAGTACATGGACTGCTTTTCACCATCACAAATCATCAAGTAAATTCAACTTATGACAATGATGAGATATCGCTATGTACCTATCAGAACAGCTAAAATTTAAAACAAAACAGTGAAAATGCTAAATGATATTGGGGATGCAAATAAACTAGATGCTGTCATTTCATGTAAAATGATACATTCACTCTGGAAAACATTTTGACAGCTTCTTAAAGAACTAAATATACACTTAACATATGACCCAGTAATTGACCACCTAGGCTTTTTTTTTCCTCAGAGAAATGGAAACTTTATTCACACAGATACATGTACATAATTATTTGTAGCAGCTTTATTTTTAATCCCCCAAAAGTGGAAACAGCAAAATATCTCAGAATTTTAAGAGTTATTTACCAAGCACTTGCCTTGGAATTTTATGTAATTACAGAGCATTATTTTATATTCTATATCAAATTCCTTTGTTATTGTAAGCAATATATACCAGCAGTCTTTATTACTGATATACATTTATACAAAAATTTAAGCAGACCATAATCATTATTAAGAATTCTCCTTTTTAAGAATTCTCCTTCGAAAATTCGTATCACATTGCAAACAGCAAAGTGATAAAGATTCATTTTTATATGAAAGGAAATTGATCAATAAGCCTAAAATCAGAGCAATGTATATATAAATATATTAACTCAAGGATTAAAAGTCATAACACACTCAAGACAACACAGATGTTGCACTAAAAATGCCACAACCATTATAAAAACCTAGGGGTTTCTAATATCTGTGAATGTGAAGTAAATTGGAGCTTTGCAACATTGCCAGGCATTGTGTGACAGCTGGTCCTAGCATAATGGTGAATAAAATCTTCAGTTAAATTTAACAATGTGCTTTTTTTTTGGAAACGGATGTCAAATGTCTGCAATGTTAATAATTCTCTTGCTTGGTTAATAGTGAGTAGCTTTTTTGTTTTACTAAAACTGAGTATCTCAGGGATTTCATCACATTGCTGTGACAACTGAAGTTTTTTTTAACAAGAGAAAAGGAAACATATTTATACAATATTTATGCAGGAATATTCAAAGCATTTTTATTCATAATATAAAAAACTCATAACTAAATTATCAACAGAATTATGAGTACATAGATTGAGATATATATCTATATCAAGTGTGTATATATACATATATATAGTATAGATGTTTGAGAATTTCTATACAAAAAAAAACAAGGTAAATGGAAAACAGGATCACAGGAAAAAAAAGTGATAATAAAAGGTAATTTAAGAACTTAAAAAACAGGAAAAACTTGAAATCAATTTGTTGAAGGGCAACAATCATGAGTACAGGATAATGGAAACTCTCAAAATTGAAGCACATACGGAAATATGTCAGAAATTTATGAAAAAACATCAATGTCCTTTGAAACACTGCTGAAGTATAATTTGAGTTCTTGTAGAATAGGAAGGTCTTTTGGGAGAGTCGTCTGCTTTATTTAGTATATATGTATATATATGCATGTGTGTGTGTATTCCAATAGTTCCACTTTTCTTAATGAACCCTTACTAATATATCGATAAAAAAGAATACAGGACAATTCAACTCAATGTAGTATTTGGGAGAAGTAAAGTATTGGAAAGATAAATGTTGAAAAAAATAGTGGAGTCTATGTATTTATGTTCTACATAATGTAAAAACTTTATGGATTAGGGATAATAATAGACTAAAAATTATATGAAATTATTTAAGTAGAGACAAACGTGTAGAGTGTTCCTAATAAAATTTCTCATGGACCATAGATTAGGGCTTTACAAATTTCTGGATATAACTATGTAAGTAAGTAAATAATATATACAAGCTGACGGAATTTCATTGAAGAAAGACCAGACTGTTACATATTCCCTAGAAATTAAGATTGGTTATAAGTTGAAGAAAAAGACTACTTGAACTTTGAATTCGCACTAGACTCATAATTTGCTACCCCAAAAATCTGAGAATCCTGGTACATAAAATAAATTCCAAAGCAAGGAGTTCCATCACTGTTCCATAATGTCAAAGCATTTCCTGGTAGTATGAATATTTGTCTGGTCTCAGCCATTATAGGATGCATGAGAACAGCATATTTGTTAATCACCTAATAAGTGGTTAGTGGATTGAAATCGAGTATCTATTAATCTACGTGCAAGAAAAATGCCCTTTAGAGTTTTGAGTTCATGTAGGAATTCACTTTTAAAAATATGAAAACAATGCCAACATGAAATTTGTCTTTTTTGTGTGTATACAGTCCTACATGTTTGTAATTGCTTTTAATGTCAGTAAGGAAATACGTAAGTCTATCTGTGGTGCTTATATTTGAGGTTTAAAGTATTTTTGAATCAAGTAGAAATACACATTCATTAGCTTCAAAATAGTAGATAGTTTCATTTCTGTCATTTCCTTTTCAGCTGTACTGAAGCCAGATCATTAAAAATAGCAATACAGTCACAGAAATTAAAGCAAAACAAACCTGATAAAAAGAGGCAGTTGAGAGACCTATTGTGGAAAGGTTAGTGGAACCAATTGCCTAAGTTGATAGCTACTGAGCATAAATAAAACATCAGGTTGTGCAAAGGACAGGATTTATGTAAATGCTCAGTTTATGCAATGCTGTGCTCATTGTGGCAGCAAGACAAGTTTATTTGCCAAAAATCTCTGCTCATGCCCTTCTCTCTGGACATGCTTCTGCTGCCCATCAAAATCTGACAACGTCCTTGTCACTATGAATGGTAAGCTGGCTTCCCACTGGGACCAAAGATGGATTTTCTTTGTCAGTTTTCTTTAGGACAACAATATACAAAATAATATTGCAATGGCTTTTCAAATCCAAAGTCCTAAGAAATGCTTTCCAAAATAATATATAAAAAGGATTAACATTTATACATTGCTTTACTTTTTATTTTTAGTCACATACATTACCTAAGCGATGCCACAGCTGGAGAAAGCAAACTATATTAAAGACTTTCAAAAAAGGTTAATTTTCAATAAACACTAGTAAGAATTATTTAGTCTTTGAAAAGAGATAGCTTTCAAAAGTAATTATCTGAATGCTTTCAGCACTCTGGTTAAAATTTTCCTTCAAAATCACTTAAACATTAACATTCTCTTCAAATTCCTCTGCAACTATTTTCTAAATCAGTATGTATTTACTGTGAGGTTAATAGTTTATATGATATTATCTATAGCCATAAAAAATAAGGTCTTTGTGGAAATTTATAATTCACAAAATAGGGTAAACATTTATTTGCATTAAGTGATTGGAGGCTAATTCCTTCTGATTAATTTAGAAGTAGCCAATTTTTATAGAATTAGAAAAAATGAGCAGGTCTTATATGAAATTATACTAAAATAATTGTGATTTTCTCAGATTGTTCATAAATATATTTCTTGTAATATTTTAAATGACTTGTTAAATTATTCTCCACAAAGGAATAAAAAGTTTGATTAGTTTTCCTTGTTTAAAATTCTCTCATTCCTATTTTTTTTAAATGTAAAAGATTCTGTTACAGTATGAGAAACAGAAATCCTAGTAGTTTTGGTGTGATTACGATGATATATTTTAGAAAAGTTACTACATTTTAAAATTAATGCAGTGTTAGTCATAGACTGGAAGAAGCTTTAAGAAGACATATGTGTCCATACGAAAGCAGTGTTCTGTTTGCAGCACATCACAGGTGCCCACAGATGAACATAAGCAGCCTAGTCTCTCACTATACTTAAAAAGCTTACTGAGATTAGTAGTGAATGCATTTATCTTCTCAGGTAATTCATATTTAGTTAGAACCATACCATTTTTTTTTTCATGTTTAAGCAGGAGAGTAAGATATTTAATAGCTACCTTCCACACTTAATATAAATGAGATAGATTATTCTGCAGAGAATTAAACAGAAAAATGGTGTTTCCAAAGGAAAGATAGATAAATCCTTTCTTTAAAATATAAGTAGCTTCAGAGCATATTTATATTTATTTTATGTCTTAATTTATGAAAATAATTTGGAACACTATTCCTCAATAAGACAATGACACAAAAACAAAGTACTCTTTCATAGTAAGGAACTGTCTTCAAGTAGCAAAAATTTGAATGGGTAGAAAATAGTGCCATGAACTTTAAACTTGATCAATTATAGCTCAGAAATTCCCTATATTTTCACTTTTGTTCAAGTGAGGGACCCTTACAAACCAAAGAAACCCAATAACTACATGTTGGTCCCTGGAGGATTTAAAAAAGACCATTAAAAATCTGACAACACTTAGAAGAAGACAACCAACTTTAGGCCTGAAAAGGGCAAATCAAGATTCTGTCAGCACGAACGACCCAGAACTTCTCAAAACCCTCAGAGTGAGTGAACAAGTTGCTCTCTGGAGAATCTAAAACCTAGATTCTTTTTAGCTCAAAACCACCACTCAGAATTCTACTCAGATAATCCTATTCTTCCAGACAGGAAGTTCTCCTAGCAGATGGACACAGAGTTGGTTGATACATTAGGCAAAAAAAAAAAAAAAATCTTGGAAGAAATTATAGGCTTAAGCATTAATTGCTAATGTAATTTTTGCTGTTTTTTTTTTTTTTTTTAGGTTTCAATTACCACTTTTGACATAAGACCATATTTTGAATTTATAACTTTGTGGTAGTATATTACTTGACAGTTATATCTAGATAGTTGTGGATAAAATTAAAGGGGTAAATGAGTAATAATTTATAAATGTGGTTATACAATATTGCTTTTTAACAATTAAGAGTTTAAAATCTGACTTCATCTGACTTCTACAAGCAGAGTGACTCTTGCTTTTAAACAAAAAACAGACAAATAAAAAACTGCCTCTCAAGTACATGTAGTTTTTCCTAAGCCCTGTGGATAGAATGACTGTACATTCTCTTTAAGTATCGGATTTTATCAAATCAGGTTTTAATTTAAAAAAATGACATTCTTCTCTCAAAGCCATAGGTCTCTTCAAATTGTAACTCCTTTGCTTTTAAAATTCTATTTCATATTAATGTTACAAACATCTGATTAGAAGATCAATTGACTTTTTATTCTTTCTTGGTCTTTTTGTCTCCTCTCTCCTAAAGTGAATGTACCCATAAAATGATAAATAATGTCATTGACTCAGTAGAAAGGAATATGGCTTCCATAACAAAGTACTACAGATTAAGTGGTTTAAACAACGGAAATGCACTGTCTCAAGATTCTGAAGATTAGAAATCCAAGAATCAAGGTGTTGCCAGTGTTGGTTTCTTCTAAGGACTATGAGGGAGAATCGCTTCCATTCTTTTCTCTTCACTGCTGGTAGCTTGCTGGTAATCTTTGGCATTCCTGATAAATCATTCTCATCTTTACCTCTTGTTCATTTGGCATTTTCCCTGTTTGTGTAAGCGTGCCTAAATCCCTTCTGTAGAAGTATACCAGCCACACTGGATTAGGTACCCAGTCTGTTCTTGTATAACCTCATTTTGACTAATTCTGTTTGCAATAACAGAATTTCCAAATGACCCTGTTTCCAAATAAGAAGACATTCTGAAGTATAGAGAGTTAGGACTTAACCTTGCAAAATTGAGAGGAATATAATTCAACTTACTTTCTTACATCTATGAAACTTATTGTGGATAATTTTTTTTAAGTCAATTCACAAGGAAAAAATTATGAAGATACTTTTTGTAGCTATCTAAGACAATGCTCCATAAATATTTACATGTTTCTTCAAATTCAGAGCTTCCTGAGCAAATAATACTGACATCCATGTAAAGGAAGATTGATGGAAAAACAAACCTTGAAAGTTAAATACAGAGACCTTCTGAGTGATTTATAGACAATTTTCCCTGGAGCCATTTGTTTATGTTCCAAGGGTTATAAACCTAGAGACCTTCTCTTCTTGCCAGAGAGTATTTATATTTTAGGGCAAACATCAATTTCTTTCTCTCTCTAGAGAAATAGACAAACTGTCTTATACAAACTCTCAGTTCCATAGTGTTGGGGTTACTCTCCTTTTGAATGTATCCCATGATGCATACAGTTGTGGTCTGTGTTCATGACTTCATCCTGTGGTGATTTGGAGCATGAGAAGACCCTGACACAAGATAGTCTGTGAATAAGTGAATTAAATTGAATTCGATTTTTGATCCAGGGGATTACCAATTTTGTGTGTATGTGTCTGATATAGTAATATAATTGTACAAGTAGGATAACATCTCAAACTATTCTATTTACAGTTTAAGACTGAATAACTACAATGGACACAAAATGAAAAATATAAATCCTACAAAAGTATGATCCTGATTCAATTGGATCAATCAACTTGATAGCTCTCAAAAACTAATGTAGAGTGACACTCTGGTAGCCTTCAGACCCTATAAACAGGGGAATGACTAATATGAACAGCTAAATAAAATAAATAAGTGTTTCTTCCTTCTCTCTCTTCCTGCCTACTTTCCTATTCACCTCGTTCCTGCCTGCACCTTTCCTTATTTTGATTTTTGTCTTTTAAACTAATGTAGGGAAAGAAAAAGGTACAAAATAATTTAGTTTTATATTATTTATGTTAAATGTAATTTGTATTATTAGTATTAATTGAAAAAATTCAGTTTTGCTTCAAATGGTTAGAAAAATAAATAGAATTTAAAAAGCACATAAGAAGTGATAAGCTAAGATAGAAAATAAGATGTTGGCTTATTAACCATTAAGTAATTTTTTAAGTTGGGTTAAGAAATCTAATGACTAACCAAGTGGCTGTGAAATGGAATTTATAAGAAATGTAAAATATAATTTGAAAATTAATAACCTTAAGACATATTAATAGAATGATATAATTAGAATAAACAAGAGTGTTGCTTTTAGAAAGAAATCATTGGAAAGATCAGGTCATAAGTTATGATTATCATACCCCTTAAAAGACAAATGTTATCTCTAAATTGACTATCTTTTGTGAATCTCATTATATTCCCCTTTGTTCCTTTGTGGACTCTACGAAGTGGCTCAGAAATTTCTGGTGGTAAATTCTGGTGGAGGGGGTGTTATGAAATATAGATTGAGATTAATGTCAATATCCCGAAATGAATGAAGCATTGTGAACAAAAGATTTAATAAATGTCAATATTTTTATAAAGATATATAAATGTAGTTTTAAAAAAGGAAAGAAAGAACTGTACAGTAGACTAGTTATTGAGATATAGCTGTGACCAGGATTACTTACCTAACTTCTACACAATAGGGCAAATATATTTGTGCTGACAACTTCATTCTGTTTGACTTGTTACTCAAACCTTAAATCTGCTCCCCATAAACCACCACCAATTAGGAAGACTAACATGGAGGAGAGATTCACACACACATAATTTTGTATAATCCAGAGTTCAGATACTTCGTTATTCCATCTTATCCTTTAACTTTCCTCTTATCTCTTCTTTGATATTTTTAACTCATTTTATAAACCATGTGATCGAACAATCTTAATTTGGCCTGACTGACAGCTGTTGTATAAATTCTGGAATAACTTGTTTGATTGGATGTTTTCAGGCTTTTGTGCAAAAATACAATTACCTAACAGATCATTAAAATATAAGATAATACTTTATATTATTTGTTGGACATGTTTTACTATCAGAGAAAAAGATATGGAAGGACAAATTAAATGTACTTAATTGGCTCTCATGAGGCAAATGGTAACAGCGGAGAATGAAAATTTATATTTATAGGGTAATTTTACTTTATATGTATTGTTCTGCTTTCCAGGGAGATATATTACTTGAATAATTGAAGATTAAAAAAAAAGCAACTGTTTTCTTTATGGTGTATATTGATAGTTTTAAGTAATCATATCAAAGTCTTAAGTTGGAAGTGTTCTATTAATCTTTGACTATGACTCCTTTCCATTAATTCAAGTCCATTCTTCAAAGATGCTCTCTCATTCTTGCTTCCATAGTCTTCTTGGTTTGCTCCTGGTGCCAAGTAGTCACTATGATCCTTCCAACATCCTGGACAGTGTAAAAGTATTTTTCTCTACCTAGAACTATCTTTGTTTTTTTTCTTAATTTTCTTTCAGATATTTGCTTATAGAATTTTATCTACCCTTATACCCATAATGTAACTTTCCTGTAATATACTTAATGATTGTGATTATTTGATATATATTTCTTTACTTCTGTACTACAATTTCCATTAGGATTAGGACTACATGTAAGTTTTATCAGCATTATATTTAAATAAAAAAATGCATCACCTAACAAATGAAAGATGATCAAAAAAAATAAGAGTGTCATAGGAGATCAGGAAATATGAGAATGGGATAGAGTATCAATGAAATTTAGTGACATGGAAGTAATTAAATTTTGAGTAACTAATCAAAACTAAGCCAGACTGGTGAGGTAGAGTCCATTTTTTTTTTTTTTTTTTGCATTGAGAAGTTGGTGTTAATGATATTAGAATACTAGTTATATCAATAATTTATTTCAGAAATTTAGTCCTAGAGGAAAAGAAAAATATTGGGAAGTTCTTAAAAGATAAAGTGACATTGAAAACAAAAAGCTTTTATTGTTATTTGTCTCAGTTTTAAATCTGGAGAAGTATATATAAATTCTACTCAGAGTAATCAAATAGAGATAAACAGAAGATACAGCAGCAGGAGGGGAGAATTTAAAGCAAAAGTTCCTCAATGAGGTTAAAGAGCAGAGAATAGAGAGCAAATATATGGGTATATGGTCATGAAATTTGGAAAACTAATTTGCACATTTGTTGAAGGTCTGAAAGAGAAAAAGAAAAGATGTGGATAATGTTTGCCTCCTTGAGAAAATGTAAAGCAGTAAAGGGATGGTAGTAGGTTAAACGTTTGAAAATAGAGTGAAATTATTACTAATACTATTGTAAAGAATTAAAAGCTAAGTGGGTTTTTTAAAATAGAATTTCCTTATTTAGAGTCTCATTAAAGTTGATGACTGCTACTTAAATAGGGGGAGAAATATTCACAATGGGAATTGTTCTTCAAAAATATCCAACAACTCAGGAGAGTCATGGAGAAAGGGGAATTGTAGACTCATCATTTTGTATTAATAAGGAAGAAAAGGGATAAAATACCTTCAGGACCCTGAAAAGAATTACAGATATGAACTTCAAGCAGGAAGAGGATGGCTGGCAAAAGAGCCAGATGGTAAAATCTATCTTTAATGACTATGACATTATAATTAATCTTGGTACAATCTAAAAAAAAAATCCCTTAGTTATCTTTTCAAATAAAATTTTGTCCATCTTTTGGTCATTATTATTAATATAAATTAAGCACTATTGTTATTTTAATTTCCATTAATATCCCTTTGGGAAAATACATAGTAAGTGCTTAAAATTATTTTGTGTAGATTGGTCTTCATTGAACTTCCACATATATGTTATGACTACTATATGTCATTTCATCTAGTGAAATTTGCCTTTATTTTTCTGAGTAATTGAAGCATTTTCAAATGTTCGGAATTCTATATAGGCAAGTTGCATCACTTGAATAATGACAACTTTGTTTTTATTTCTACTTCATGTATTTAAGTTTTCATTTTTGCTATGCTAGAAAGGATCTACTTTATAATGTTGAATATAGTATTTAGTAGGCATTTAGTTTGGTCAAATTTTAGTGCTATTTTACTTATAATGACTGAGTGATGTGCTGATTTTCTTTACCATTTAATTATGAGTATTACTTTGTTTCTAATATAATTTCTTCTATGCCTTAGAAATTCACTGGCTAGGATGTTGATTTAGAGGTCATGAATCAACAGATAAATTTGAAGTGAACAATAACATGCATCTCTCTCTCTTTTCAATTATGATTTTAGGAAAAAGATTCTCTCTTAATTTATTGGTTGGGAAATATTGCAGAGTGACCAGCTTATCCTTGACCCCTTCCAGAATTGATTGGGAAATTTCTGAGTTGCCATAAGATTTTTGTAGAACCCAGCAATCATTGCCTCACAAGCATAGTTTTAACTTGCTTAAAAAGTAATTAATTTAGCATTTTTATTTGCTTATTTTAAATAGTGAGTAGTTTTCTCTACCACTGATGCAAGTTTCCTGTCATATCAGTTAAATAGCCTTCAAAATAAAATAAATGGTCTATTGCTGGACTTTGAGGAAAGCAGCTCCTAGCACTGAGCTATCACAAAATTCTGAGAGTTAAAATAGCTATCATGTCATGATTAATGTCACAGAGAAATTCTAATTAGGATGAAGTATCTCAGCAGCACAAACTAATACAATGGAAATGGTCTTTATAGGAGCATGACGTTTTAGTAACAAAAGATAGAAACAGAGGGTGTTTGCATGATTTAAGTACAGTATTTAATACCTTATTTTTCTTTGTTACCAATGGCAAAAGCCATAGAAACTCCAAGACACTATGTTATATATTATCTCTAATATTTGAGTTACATGTGGAAATAATAATTATAAGGACTTAAAAAATGCTTATTTTTTAAATATATGTGTTAAAGACAGAAATTTAGAGGCATAGGTCATAAAATTCTCAATTTCATGAATGGAGTAAAAGAAAGCATTGAGGGTAATTTTTAAACAGTCTCATCTTTTATAGCCTGAAGACCAGGCACACAATGTGATTATGAGAGCCTCAGAAGTTCATAAAAACCTGTATCACAGCTTCAGCAAATTTCTAACCAAAATTAGTGCCCTCATATGAAAAGGAGTTAGAATGTAAGATTTGGGAGGGGCCTTATGGGTAAATTTGGAAATGATGAGTCCCAATTCCCATACTCCAAGTCAAACAGTGGTAGGTTCTTCCTTGATGATGTCTCTACACGAACCTTAGAAGATATACTCTACCTTTCAAGATTTTTCTCACTCCTCTCTTGGTCACTAGCTAATAACAAAGGGCCTCAGGTAATTCAGCTTGTATACTGCAGGCTGTTGTCATTCTAAAAAAGGAATAGCAGGATGTGGATAAGATAAACTAACAAGATAATATAAATCATGAGTGGGAGTGATCTTGTAAGTCCTGGGCCAAGGAGAGTAGAATATAAATCTGCATAAGAAAAAGTTTCTTGATATGGATACTACTCTAATCTCAGTGTTTAGTGCCCTGGAGCTTGTTCTAACACAATATTCGATGGTCTGGACTGGAAAACAAGTTGTTACCCACATGTAAGAGGTGGAATGTCAGAATTACCTGGACAGACTTTTCAGGAAGGAATCAAATATTTATTGCAATAAATCTATTTTATAAGCCCCAGAAACCTATCTAATGACTATGTTCCATGGGAGGTTCTGAAAGATACCCCCACACCCCGACCCACCTCCTTACTGAAATAATAAGGAATTGATGATTGAACGGGGCATTTTCATTTTTGGAATTTCACCAGGTGTTACAGTTTTTGATGAGACGTGTTTGAGTATCTGGGGGTTACCAATAATGACCAAACTAGGTTTGCCAAATAAATAGACTGGGGTAAGAACCTAATCTATCAGAAGCTAACATTTACCTTGCCCTGTGAATATGAGATTGTGTCCCCTAAAAACTCCTATCAAATATTTGAGAATTTAAATATGAGAAGTTAGTAGATAGTTGATAATGAAAGGAGGAAGAAAACAGAGAAAAGCTCATTCATGTTAGAATTATAGTTAGTTTGGTGGAAATCTTCAGAGAACCCAGGATAACTGTGCTGTGATATTTTCTGAACTGTCTTCGAGTCTAGTTCAAATGAATCATTACTTTACTTGAGTTTCTTTCCATTGTAAAAAATCTTGTTTAATGTTTGAGGTCTAGTTTCATGACTGCTATCATTTTCCTCAATTGTCTTCCATCTGTTACAATTTTATTCTCATTACATAACTGAATTCTCATCTTTCAAAATACCCTATGTATGGCATCTATCTCTGGTTATGAGTATTTTGGTAAACTGCGCAATGTACCTTCAGTACACAAATATCTAGGTGTAACAATGATGGTCAAGCTGTATGAATTTTTTCTGTCAATTTTCGTACAGCTAGACAATGTGGAGCTTCTGCATGAAAACTTCCTACAGAAATGTATGCTGTGTGTATGTATGTATGCATTCACACATTTTGAAACCAAGTTTTGAGTTTGTTTTTCCTATAGTAGAGCTAATTTGATAAGAAAATAAGGGATTTAGCTATAAATGCCAATTAACTTTGAAAATTTTATTTATGAGAGATTTAACACGTTCTGTGTGGTAAAACAGAGAACTTTTGTGAATTTTTTTGTGAGTCAGCATCCATGCATAGTACTTTTCAGCTAATTTGACAATTGGAATGGTATTACATGGTCAAAGTATCTCTTTCCAACATTGTTATGCTGAAATATTGTATTAAGTCTTTGCTATCACAAAGCTGCAAAATGTAATAAATATATGGATTTGAAAGACTGTCTGTATGGTTACTTTTAGATTTATTCTATTTATTTTCTAAAACTATTTATTTTATGCTATATTTTTCTTCTACTTACCTAATTCAGGTACAAAACCAGATATAATTTATGTCAAGTTGTAATAACTTTAAAACTTCACTTTTATTAAAGTCAAAATTAGCTAATGTATTAAATTTAAAAAGCTTATATAAAACATAAATTATTCAAAACAGAAGCTTTTTACATGGTTTCTGATAGGTCCTTAACATGTGTATTTGAAGTTATTAATGCCCATCTGTATATCATATATTCCCACACAGTGTTTTATGAAATCCATTGCTTTTCCTTATTCAAAAAATTTGATGAGAGCAGAATACCATGATTGCATAGCACCATTTTTTCAGCTTCTCTTAATATTACCTACAGAGCTCTAAATAAAAAAACAAAAAAAACATGGTTAATCAACAATTGAATTGTTATTATTTTCTTTGGTTTAAAAATCAAATCCAAAAATTTGTATCACTTAATTGAATGGATTTTGGCAACCTACACTTCTCTAATAAGTACAATATTAGTATTATAATACAGAAAATTATATTTTAAGACACATTTTCCAATTGACTTGGAAATGATGATATCCCTTTTTCCACACCTGTCTCACTAAAGGAAGCTACATCATCCAAGTGAGTCAACTATTCCATGAAAATCAGAGACACTACTCAAGTCTTCATCTGAGGCTGCCAACAATTACTAGTGTGTAGAAATAGCTGTCACTTTCTAATTTTTTCAGTACTGGAAAGGCAGTGATCTAATAGTGATTGCTTTAGTGATCCTAGTAAAGCTGCTATGAATAGTGCAGATAATTTTGTTGTTTATATTTACTATTAAATTGCCTGATGAGATTTTTCTCCTTTTAGAATTTACTTAATGATAAACATATCAATCATAAATTAAAAGTTAGCTAAGAAAACAGCAATAACTAAAATTTTTATTAAAATGTGGCTTAAAAACCACTAAATGCAAATCGTTCTCAGATGAGGTATGCCTAAACCTGAAAGTGATAATATCTCAGAAGTTATTCTGAAAAACAAAAAAAACAAAGAAAAATAAAAGATAACCTCCTTGTCACAGTTATCAGTTCTCAGTTATCTTGTTATATGCAACAGAGATTTTGAAAACTAATAGAAAAAATACTTATTTTAGAGATAACTGGTAGAGTCATAGGTTATCTTAAACCTTGAAATGACTAATGGATTTTGACTTCAATCAAATATATTTTCTTGATTCATTTCTTTGAGAATTTTGAACTCCAGTTTCAGCCAGAATATATAAGTGTGAGCTAACACTCAGTGTTAGCTGTTGATTACCAGTGAAACTGGCTCAAGTCACATATCTTTCCTTCATCTTCTCTTTTCTAGTATTCTTTCCATTTGGATATGCAAGTATTTTAGACAAATGGTATTTATTACTCGGTAGTTAGGCAGAAGTCTGAAATACCTCTGCGTCCCCAAGATCAATTCCACCTGGTGTACAGG
Source organism: Solenodon paradoxus (assembly GCA_004363575.1). Classification (NCBI taxonomy): domain Eukaryota; kingdom Metazoa; phylum Chordata; class Mammalia; order Eulipotyphla; family Solenodontidae; genus Solenodon; species Solenodon paradoxus. Next base: position 625,286 of record RJWH01000046.1, read on the forward strand.
TCCTGAATAATCCCAGATATTTCAGATTTAAGGTTTTTACTCCGATAGCAAGTCTATGGTATACGTCCCAATGAACTTTAAGAAAGTGAGCTTATTCATGCTGACCTGATTTACCTCCATGAGCCCTTCATATTCTGGCCTATTGGAGAGAAATCAAATAAAAGATTCAAAGAATGACAGAGGTTAAAAATGGTAGGAAATCTCTTCTGTCTTCAAAGATAAAGGGAGTAATCCCTTAATCCATACTGAATCAAAGAGCTGAATTTTACCAACAAAGTGAATGAGCTTAGAAGAACCTTTCTACCATGTGAACACCTGAGCAGAAAACCCTGGTACTTAATCCTCAGTGATCTAGCGTCTAACCTATAGACTATGAGTTAATAAACTGCTGTCATTATTATCTACTAAATGTGGTATTGTATTGCAGTAGCAATAGAACTAACATATCCAGAGAGAAATTAATATCAAAAGAAGAAATACATTAAAATCATCCTCTGTTATTTTATTTTTACATTGCATACAAAAGAAAGGCTTTTATTAAAAACTGTAACATTGGTAAAATATTATGAGGTCTATTTCATATATAATTCTTTATTAATACTTACAGGCTACAAAGCAAAAAGTCTGACTTCCTTAAAGACAGCCTCGACTACTCCTAAAAAGTATGTCAGTATTAATTTAAGAAGTCCTTTGCACAAATGTTATTTGTGATAAATTGACTTTTGCTCTTCTCATTTATTTAGTTCACAGAATATGTAATATATATCAGTTTAAATTATGTGTTAATGTGCTTTCAGTAGTTACCATTCACAAGAAGAATATAAATGACAGTTTCACAATGCATTCTCTAGATTTGTAGAACAAAGAGAGAAAAATAAAATATTATCTAGGTGACTAAATGGTTTCTGCACTAAAAATACCACTGAATATTTATATGCTTTTGATTAGAGTATTTCTTTTCCAGAGCAACTATTGATCTGTGTACTACTTTCTTCAACAAATAATTTCCTGTTAAGCTCAACTTACTCAATAATTTTAACAGTGAATGCTTATTATAATCTTCATTTAAATGACTAAAATTTGTATTATCACATTTCTTTCAAGATTTTACTAGAATTTAGCCACAAATAAAGTATATATTTAATATCTATTGAAATTAAACCCCTATCTGACTGTATTGACATAATATTTAAGCGTGTTCTAAATATCTTATTGAAATAACTTCATGCTCTATTATACATTTTATAATTGCTTATAATACAACATCATTCCCTCTTTGCTATATATTACTCACATTTTATATCAGAGTTGTATTCCTTTTACTAAAAGAAAAAGTTTCTGCTTTAAGGAGCTTTTATAGTAAGAAGAACAAACAATTTTAAGAAAACCAAAAAACAGTAGAAGCAGAATATAATTCCTAATAATGAGGGATATTATACAAATGGATAAGGGAAAAAAGGGTTAGAAAGATGGGATGAATGATCTATTTTAAATGGGATTATCTCTTGGTGTTGGTGTTGCATATGGAGAGACAAAAGGCATGAGGAAGAGAGCCAAGCAAAAAAGAGGAAGATGAGTCTTAAAGACCCACACTATAATATTTTTCTTCTAGCAGGGACAAGTTTAGAACTCTCAAGAAGAAGGAGAAAAGAGAGAAATGCTAGAACATGGTAAGAAAGGGAAGGAATGTGTTGAAATTAAGTCAGACATGTAAATAAGAAAAAATTATGATAACCTTTGAAAAAAACGAGAATGTATAAATAAATTATAGAGAGAATATGTAGTTTATATATACTTTTTAATTCTCATAATTAGTTCTCTCAAGGTGAAATGTAATATTAATAGAGAATAGACTTCAGGGGAAAAGAGTGGAAGAAAGGAAATTGGTTTGGAGGCCACCAATGTGCTCTAAGTAATGTAGTCTAGTAGTCCAACCATAAAAAATAAAGTGCTTATAGATTATCAGAGAAACAGTAGAGATGGTAAGAATATGGTTGGGATATAAAATAATTTGAAGATAGAGTTGCAGATGAGGTGATGGTTGGGTGACTACCTGAATGTAGGTTGTCAGGATAAGAGAAATCAAAGATGACTAACAGCTTGAATTTCCTATAATGGTGACCCACCCCTCTCCTCCAAAGAATACCATTTCCTATGTTTTTAGGATTAATTAATCTTGTTAAACACTTGTGAAGGAGTAAAAACAGTGGAAAACAAAGTGTTATAAAAATGCTGATATTAGGACTTCATTCCCTTGAGATTTCTGAGAGGTGTACTGAATGCCTTCCAGAATTTGCCATATGAAGAGCACAGACAGGGCAATTTACCCACCATATTTTCTTTACTATTTCTGGGCAAAAATGCTTTTAACACATTTTCTATCTCCACCAACCTACCACCCTCATACAGATGTCAAAGCTGTGCTTTCCTTTACCCAATAGCTACCAGAAGTCAACTGATACTTCTTGAGTGGAAGTTTGGGGCTTTAATATTAGGGGATAATGTGGTGGATATTGACATGGGAAAGACAGAAGACAGATTGGGAGAGAGGGTCAATGAAAATTTCAGTTATGACCATGTTAATTAGGAAATATGTTAAGTAAGCAGTGGAAAATATGATTTTGGTGCTGCATGTAAAGATCAAGGCTAAACATTTAAATGAGTCATTATTAGCTTATCCATGTTTTTTGAAGCCTTGGAACCAGATGAGATCAATATATGAAGAGAATGAATATATATATACAGAGGATTAAGGCATGGGAACAGTATATTTGAAATTAGAGTGAGAAAAATCTAGAAAAGGAGACTGTGACATCAGTGAAAGTAGGAGAAAGGCAAGATTTATATCTTTTTCATTTTATTTTTCAAAGGAAATGTTCAGGCATGAATAAAGGAAAGCAGTAAAGCAGGCAGGAGAGAGCAAAAAAAGAAATACATTTTATTTTATTTAGTTGTTCATCCGGGTTGCTCTCTCCAGCCCCAGGATGAAAACCTGTGACACTGGGATGTCTGTGACCTGCACTCAACCACTGCTCCACCAGGACATAAATAGGCAAGATTTAGAAGATACAAAAAGAAAACTTTACAATAAGGTATCTCCTGAATCACTTAGCATAAACTCAGTTGACCACACTATCATAAAACAATATTCTCTCACACTTTATACTCATACTCATTTTCTTTTGCTTCATAGAAGACATCAATATCTAAAATTATAAATTGTTCCTTTGTTTTTCTATGATCTTTCATTTTCCCTTCTAGAATAACATTTCCATGAAGACAAAAACATTATCTTGTTTGCTGCTTCTCTTGTGCTTAAATGGTGCTTAGCAGAGAATGTATTCTCACTAAATATTGGTTGAATAAAAATATTTAATGTCGCTTATGGATTTAGCTGGCCTTAAAGTGACTAGTCAAAATATGAGCATGGAAAAAAACTTTTCTGAATAGCTTTGCTATGATATGGGATAAAAAGGAGCAGTAGTTAGAAAGGGAGGGTTGAATTTTATATCAAGGAATATTACAGCATTTATAATATGTCTTTAGAAATGTTCACATGAAAGAGAAAACCATTGATGGCAAAGAGGAGCATTCTACTACTCTCAATAGATATAAAGGATGATATCCCTTCTTGGAAAAACTCAAGTCTCCATACTTTTAATGAAACTGGAATAAAGGAAGAATTTATTTGTAAGATGAAGGTAAACTGAAATTAGAGAAGGAACAATTAGATTGTATACTACCAATTTTACTTTCTTAGTGAAATTGAAAGAATGATCACCATAAAATTATATAAAATATTATTGTAATGTTGTTGGACATCTGATGATAAAGGAAGTGATGTGTCATAGAAAATGAATAGACTAGGAATATATAACAATTCAGAAACACTTTTGAAGTTCACAGCCCAGGGTTCTTTCCAGTGAAAAACATGGTGTTAGTTATTTATAGAATGATTTCTCCCTCCAACTTTCATGACCACATCAGTAGCATACAATATAATAGCAGAATCCACTATTATAAAGTACCTTCGCTACTACCCATGCATTCCTATAATATTATTTGATGATGGACTAAGATTAGCTAAACATGTATATCAGAAATTCTAGGACAACCATTAAAATTTTTTAAAAGAAGTAAAATTAAGAAAGGAGAAAAATGGAGACATAAAACACCCAATTAAAACTAGAAAAATACTCCTACTGAATGTAGTTTAACAATTCTGAATTCTAATAGATGTATTTGGAACCCAGCAATTAAGTAAATGAATAATGGGAGTCAGATTTTTCACTGTTAGGAACTGGATGTTACAGATAAGCAAGGGGAGAATGCTAAAATTGTCCAGGTGGTAGAGTGTCATCAATATAAACTCATGTTTCATTCAGTATAGATGTGATGATTAAATATAGAAATATTTATACACATTTATATGTACAGGTTAGTATACATACACACATTTCCTGTACTACTCAATTGAAAGTGTCTAACAGCACTGACCCCCAGTAGCAATGTACCTGGGACAAAGATCTTTGTTTATAAATGTCATTCTTCAATGAAACAAGATAAGTTTGATTGAAAATTTGACTGATTTCAAGACTAGGGTGGAAAAGATACAAGAAGTTGGTACATTTTATAGTGCACCAAGAAAGTACTTAAAACACACACACACACTCTTAATGATTGTAGTATGTCAAAGAAACACAAAAAACAATTAAAGAGTTCCAAGTTGTTACATTTGGAAAACTTTGAAAAAACAGTCAATTAATAATACAAATTTGTTATAGGATGTAAAGTTTATTGAAATAAATGAAGGATGTATAACCTACATATAAATATAATGATAGAATAATTGAATATATATATATATACATATATGTATGTCAGAATGAACATATCATCCATCAAGAAGATTCCAAATAAGTTATGTAGTAACTAAAGAATTTGGGACAAAATTCTGTGCTTGCTTGGTATGAACTGTACAAAGTGACATTCTTCCAGAGATTTATACAAAGGGGAATAAAAAAAGTAACTTTATATTACAGAAACTTGACAAAACTACCTCAGCTGGGTCATTGAGGTCATGATCAACAATGTTGGGTCATGGTAATAGTCAGTACTTTAATACGGAGTCATGGAAATGGTATTTTACATTTCTGGGTTTCTTTCAAACATCTTATAACCCAAATCCAATTAAGAGAAAACGCCAGACAAATGCTATTAAATGGTATTCCTCTAAATATCTGACAACCCTCAACATTGTCAAGGTTATCAAAATCAAGGAAAGCCTAAGAAATTTTTAGTCAAGAGTAGCCACAGGCAATATTAACCATTAAATGTAATACAGTATCTAGATGATATCCTGAAACATTAGCTTTATAATATCAATACTGGTTCATTAATTATCATAAATGTCTCACATTCATCTAAGATATTAACAAAAGGAGAAACGGGGTATATTGGGAATCTGTATTAACTTTATAGCTTTCCTAAAAATATAGTTATGTATATAATTATACTTTACACATATTTATATTAAAGTTATATAAATGTAATTACAAGATATGAATTTATTGTAAGTAATAAAATTAGTGAGATAATTTGGAGATTCTAATATAATCAATGATTGCTGAGAGAAGTAGAATATTTTGACAGAACACTTATGAAACTCAAAGTGAAAATATAGATATTGAGATTTTAAAAAGAATGAAGTTATTGTTGATGACATATTCTGAGTTATGATGTAGAGATTTATAAATGGCACACCTATAATGTCTCTAGTGAAAGACTGGCTAAAATCTTTAACTTATGAAGCAATAAATAAGAACAAATGTAAAGAATAATGAATAGGAGCAAAGACCAAAAGCTATAGATATTTTGCCTTAAATATTGGGAAAAAAGAAAAAAATAAAGGGGAAAATACTGGTCTATACTTGAAAAAAATTTCATTAGAAAGTATGTTTTCAGTCCCTAAGAGGTTTTTAACTGGAGCATGAAGATGATGAGCACATGAAATGTAATATCTAATAACTTTAGTATATATATATATATGTAGATCTCTTTGATATACCACATATATATATATATATATATATATATTTATATATATATTTAAATGTTTAACCATCATCAGAGACATCTGGGATTACAGTAGTATGATAAAGTGATGAAATACATGATAAAATTAGTTTTGATGGTTTTTTAGAGAAAAATGGTAACTAAATTCTTTTGAACTTGGTGTTGGTGGCTTTGTAAGAACTTTGTAGTATTGACATAATTTACTCACAATGACCTGTGAGGTTCATCTTAAAACTCACAGAACCACAATCAGCTTTATAGGTCTAATATGTGTGTATATGTATGTAATACAGAAATTGTTCTGTTCTGCTTGTTACCATCAGAGAAGATGTAATTGTGAGTAAAAAATAGGGCCTTTGTAGTTTTTGACATTTTTTGAGAGAGCAAACTTGTCAACTAAACCTTTAGATTTTAAGTTCATAGTTTTAACTTAAAAGTGTCATTACATGTAAAACTGTCAGTTGTAGTGGAAAATGTTACAGACCCCAAACACATTAAATCCTTATAATATGCTATCCATACCACAGCTCCCCTCCCCAACAAACATATCTTCATATTAACATTATTATTCCATTTATTCAGATGTATTTCAGATATGAATTTCTGGACAAGCCTTAGCATATTAAAAGCTGCTCATTTTCATACAAACTATAGTTGTATATTTAAAATTATTTCTCTTCTACTTTAGAAAGATCCTTTTTAGTTATAGTAACAGGTACAATATTGTCTGACAGAATGAAAAAACATGATGCTTGAACTGAAATAAAAGGGAGCAATTCATGTCTGGATATGAGAAACAGAGTGGCCATGCCTAACATCTTCATTTGAGATAATTTATATATCAAGAAGCTTGTTTTATTGTTTCAAGGAATGTTATTAAGGAGAAGTCACAATTTTATTTTCTGGGATCACAGCTCCCAATATACTGTTAGCAATGTGACTTCATTTTTATTTATTTAGTTTGAGTTAAAAGAATTGCTTCTTCTGAAATTATTACTAGGTATCTTTATATTTCAGTTTCTATTAGTAAATTTTGAATTTGCCTCAAGTCCTGACAAGATTTAGAATTTATACTTATTTTACTCACATGTAGGAAAGGAAATTGGAAAGTGAATTTATCTGCTGAGACTTATATTTGCTTATTTTTAACACTTTATGTACTAATATTGACTAAATATTACTTTATGAGGGGAAAGTAAACGTATTATTAATCTTCATTGTCAAAATGGTTTTATGTTCTTATGCATTTTAAAATTAAGTATATGAAAATATATTAGTCTTAATGGAATAGAAAAAAGGAAAATGTGTTTGCAGATTTTGTGATACCCAGGTAGCATCCAAAAAAAAAAATCACAAAAAACTTAACAATATTTAAAAAGCAGCTCTCTGAAATTATGAAAAATATTCAAGTACAGCTTTAAATAATCCAATTCATTAACACTTGTACTGCTTATTATATGATAAGAATTAAAATACTAAAAATAGGAGAATTTGAGGTTTAAGTTTGTTTCAGATAGATTAAACTTTAATAATACAAAGTGTCTAGAAGTATAAACTAATAGAAGTATAGAATAGGAAACTACAATCATACTTGTTCATAAAGAAGGCACAGGTCAAGTTTCTAGAGAATCAGTTTACTTTTGAAGGAGCAGAGCTGTAAGAATTACAAGTTAGAGGATATAAGAAAATTTGACATTTCAGAAAAAGTCAAGGTCACAAACCACTAGAGAAAAATTTGAATCCTGGAGTTATGAAATAATCCCACAATATGTACACATAGTGAATTATGGGAAAAATAGTACCATCAGAGAAGATGTAATTGTGAGTAAAAAATAGGGCCTTTGTAGTTTTTGACATTTTTTGAGAGAGCAAATTTGTCAACTAGAATACAATATTTCAAGAGACATTTTCTTTTATCTTAGTCTTAGTTTCCAGCAAACAACACTTTCCAAATGTACTTAGGTCAGTATTTTATTCCATTCTTCTATTACATATCAATTGTATGAATTGACATAAAGTCAATGTTTTATATTATCATATATATATATGAATTGACTTTATATGTGCATATATATGCACACTCATATATACATGATTCTTCTCTCTCACTAGTACAGGAATATAGTACCCTCATTAAGTATTATATTAGCTAGAGGCTTTCAGTTTATGCTTTTCATTAGTTTATCACTGAAACATTTTGTTACATGTAATTTTGGAGCTATTTAAAATTTGTTTTTAATTTACATTATATAATTTATTAAATAACATTATAATCAATGATATTTAGAGTCTCAGTCTATTGTTGTAGTTATGTATTACAAGTCAAGTTAGAAATAAACACATTTGAGCAAAAGTACTGAATGATGATGGCTAGTTACTTAGTATCAAAGGACTAGCTGCCATATAGAGCTAAGAATTTTAATATTTAGCTGAGATCAGAGTGAGTCTTCCCTACACAGATTATTATTTCCTATAGAGGTCTTAGTATAAATGAAGAATTAACAAACTTCTAGTAGGTTTGAAGTAATTAAGCAAAAGAATAAATAAGACAATAAATCTGAATTTAAAAATCATAATCAGTTTAGACTTATTTGAAGTCTATAGCACAGACTAAATACTTTCAGTTAAAACATTTTCCCACTTTGTAACAAAATGTCTTCACATCTGTAATGTATTGTCCATCCTTTACTTATCTGGATATGTTTATTTAAAACAAGCACAATTTTTAGTTGTTTATCTATTGACTCTCATTCAATTATTGATAGCATATTTATAATTAATATGTGCACATAATGAACCATTGAAATGTTTTTTTCAAGTGTTTCAGTTGGCATAGCAAATTAGAATACTACCAACCAATGTTGCTAAGATTTGTAAATGTAAAAATTACTCATTTATGTGGTAAATTATTGGACTTTTAGCAGTGACTTTGATATGGTAATACAAATGTGGATTTATAATTGACACATTCCTGAAACATACAATGTTATAATGCAACATTATTTCAATAAAAATGTACATCCTTGAAAAAATGGAATAACCTTTACTGAAATAGGCAACAGGTTTGTAGATTCTATATTATATTTCACTTATGATGTGAGAGGAATATATTATCCTTATTATAAGGTTTGGCTTGAAGTAACTGATGTAAATGTGGTTATGGATTCTCATATATCTTTAGCATAATACAGGTGCTTTGTACATCATTGACCCAGAAATTGGATAAGGCCCCAGTCTTAAATATTTCAGAATTACTGCAGGTCACAAAAAGACTCCTTAAGATATGTAAGTCCTTGGGGAAAATGACTCATACTTTAATTCCTATTAATTTTTAAAGTGTTTTCTTTCTGTTCTATAATACAAAGCAGTAAAAATGTGTAATTTTCATTCCTAGAGATAAACTTTTCTTGTATGACCATATTTTAGGTTTTGCCTATCCATTCTCTCTCTTTATTTTACTTAGGTAATAGTTGTTTCATAGGTCTGTGATTAAATTTTACATGAGGTCCCTCAGTCTGTTTATCTCCATTTTATCAGGGTTTATTGAAAGTTTCCTTACTCAACCCTCATATTTAAAAATTATTTCTCACTATTTTGCATGTTTTCCTTTCCAAATTAACTGCCAACTAACTTTTACACACACCAAACATAACCATTCTTTGAGAGTGTGTTCATGTAATTTGTTTTCTATATCCGGATTCTCAACTATATTCAATCCTGCTCCATCTCATATTCAAATTCTCTCAAAAAGCATACTCATCTTTAAATAGAGTCCTTTACCTATCAAGAACTTTTCAATTTTGTGTCGCATTTGTGACTTAAGTCTAATTTTTATTATAACCTTTTGTATATAAATTTTTTGTCATAAATAGCAATATCTTCAGGTAGAGTTTCCCAGATTGCAGAGTATATTCTACTCAGTGTAATATTTATATGGAATTAGTAAGAATAAATACTGTATAGATATTTAGCCTAGGTGGTTTGTGTTGTTTATAATAAAAAGAGCTATAATATAGACACAAATAACTCTAATATCCAGGTAATTATGACATGTACATTATTTATAGAACCCTTTATTTCTAGAGTAGAGGGAATTCTATTACATACCATGCTTATAACTGTCTTTTATAAGCAGAAAAAAGTTTTCAAATTTCTTAGCCCCCATAATCTTTTCTTTATATTAATGAAATTTAGCCCAACATTTTTTTGTTAACTTTCATAGCTGTCAAATGATCCATACTAAGTTTTAGTCAACATCCCGAACTAAGAATTCCTCAAAAAATAATTTTTATACAAAATTTCCCTCAAGACAAAGCAAACCAAAAAAAAAAAAAAACCCCCCACAAAACATATTCCTTTCCATACAGTAAAAATGTCAATGATTCACATTATGTTTGGCTGAAATAAAATTGATAGTTCTCTCTGAATTACAATATATGCTTAGCAAACAATTATTTCTTACAGCAGTTTGTACTGATACACTGAAGGGGAATATTTCCATCTTATTTACATGAACAGATCTCTTCCACAAACAGAAGGCTGCTCTTCATATTGCTTTTTCTCTGGAGTGTTTTTAATTTTTATTTTTGTTGTTGAGCAACCAAAATTTTATTGCATATAGTAGTCTAATAGCACAGGCAGATCATTTAGGAGAGTAAATATGCCAGTTGTTTTGTTTATAACACACTATGTGATGAATTTCTACATTTGTTGGTCATTTTTACCACAGAATTTCATATAAATGTGGTCTCAGAAACAAAAAACAAAAAGCAAAAACAAACAATAAACCTTCCAACATTTCCTTTATTTCATCTTCTGGGTTGGCTACCCATAACCCAGTGCCTATCAAAATGTAAGAATAGCATAGTTCTGACATTACTCATCTATAACAATGTTCTCTCTCTAGAAATTCTGTAAATCTCTCTCACTAACACTATACCAACTCTAGGTATTAGGAGTGTTTCTCTAAAAGTAAATAAATGATATAGCACTATATCACCCCCCTGTGATCTTATAAATGCATTTTCAGTTTGGGTTGAATTTATTGTCAATGGAATTTCTCTTACAGACCGTAAGATCTACTTTTTAGAGGAAATACAGAATCACTAGTAGCTATTAAGGACAGATTTGCTTTTCAAACCTCAAGCTTTGTCCTCCTTTAGTCAATGTCAAGTAAAAGGCTAGTGTATAAGATAGAGAAAAATGGATATTTTGTGCTTTATTGCTGAACAAATGTGTGATAGGGTTCCTAAAATATACTATTTACCAGTGTTGTTCATACCCTATGAAACATAAAATGAGATAGCATGTCTTCATATAGTAATTATATCATTTGTTTTGTTTATAAAAATATACTCATTTTTAAGATATTGAAATTGCTTCAGTATGAGTATTCCACACCACACCCACTACCAGAGTTCCAGTGTCCTTTGTCACCATCTTGTTCCCTCTCTCCTTCCATCCCTGCTCCCAGCCTGGTGGCCACACAGTTGTGTCCTGTGACTTTTTCTGAGTTTATTTTCATTTATTTTGTTTTATTCCACATATGAGTAAAACCTTCCAGTATTTATCTTTCTTTCTGAGTTATTTCCCTTAAAATTATCCCTTCCAGTTCCATCTAGATTATTGCAAAGGGAACAAATTGTTTGTCTTTCTGGTAGTTTCCTTCACTGTCCAGAGATTTTTAGTTTGTTGTAGTCCCAATTACTTAGTTTTGTCTGGTTTCTTTTGCCATAGCTGTGCTTTCTCAAAGATCTCTTTAAGGCTGAAGTCATGGAAGTTTTCCTCCACATTTTCTTTTAAGTATTGTTTGGTTTGGGGTCTTATGACCAGATCTTTAATGTTTTTCGAGTTAACATTTGTGTGTTGTGCTAATGAGTAATCTGGCTTAATTTTTTTGCAGATGACTGTCCAGTTTTCCCACACCATTTTTTGAATAGGCTTTCCTTCCTCCATCATATACTTTTCGCTCCTTTGTCAAAGATTAATTGTCCATGTAGATGTGGCTTTATTTTTAGACTTTATTTTTGGGTTATTAGTTGTATTCACTTATCTATGTGCCTGTTTTTATTCCAGTACCATAGTTTTGATTATTATTGCTTCGTAGTATAGTTTGAAGTCTGGAATTGTGATTCCTCAGCTGTCCTCCCCCTGCCCTCCTCAGGATAGCTATGGCTATTTGAGATCTTTCATGGTTCCATACAAACTTCAGTATTGGACCCTCGATTTTCTTGAAAAATATGTCTAGAATTTTGATGAGAATTGAATTAAATCTATATATTTCTTTGATTAGGATGAACATTCTAATTAACTTTTCCAATCCATAAACTTGGAACATTCTTCCATCTCTTTGTTTCTTCTTTTATTATTTTTTTCAAGTCTTGTTTGTAGCTTTCATTGTAGAGTTCTTTCACTACCTTTCTTAGGTTTACTCCTGATTATTTGATGTTTTTGTTGCTATTGATATTGGATTTTTTTCTTAATTTATTGTCCCTATAATTCATTGTTTAAATATGTGAATGATACTGATTTTTGTATATTGATTTTATATGTTGCCAATTTGTTATATTCAATTATTTTATCCAGCATTTTTTTTGATAGTCTTTAGGATTTTCCAGATATAATATGCCATCTGATTTTCCTATTTGTATTCCTTTAATGTGTGTTTATTTTATTTTATTTTATTTTTTTGCCATATTTTCTGTCCAAGAATTCCAGAACTATGTCAACTGATGCTTTTCATTCATACATAAAAAGTTTATATGCTCCCTATGTTCCAGGAACTAAGTTATGACCGAGGAATACAACATCAAATAAGTCATTTCTTTTTTTTCTAGAATCTACAAGTCTAATGAGAAAGACAGGAGTGGAGTATAATTCTTACTTAGGGAAATATTCTTACTTAGAAACTTACACTAGGATTTTTGGAAATTAGCAAGTAGCTAGTTGCTTTGACTATCATAGTAAAAGGTCAAACAGGAGATCTGGAAGGAGAAAATCAATGTGATGCTTATTTTATACCTGAGATATAGTGGGGGGGTTAAAAGATGTTTTAATATTAATCAGTTATTATAATTATATCTTTTTTGCATTTATAGCTATGCATACTTCCTTATAGCGCTATTCCTTTTTCCTATTTGATTTATATGTAATCAACATTTTAATATATATAAGATTGCCACTGTGTCAGACCAATTGATTTTCCTAATTTCCTATTGTTTTTAGGTTAGGTAGCATGCTGGTATCTCTTCCCATCTTTTTCTATTTTTTCCTCTTCCCCTTCCTTCCTTCCCTCCCCCTCCTTCTTTCCCTTCTCTCTCCTCCCCTCTGTCCCTCTCTCATTCTCTCTCTCTCTATCTTTCTCCCCCCCTCACTCTCTCACTCTCTTCTTTTATCCTTCACTTGAAGAACCTAGTATTTGAGCTTCTAGGAGATTTATTAAACTATAAAATTTCCTTCTAAAAATTATATTGATTATATTCCTTTATGGCACAAACACCTGCATATTCAATGGTTCATTTCTTTAAATGACATAATAAAATGGAAAACTACATGACTGAGATTAGATAGTGACTATATATCTGATTCCAACTTCCTATATCATTTTAATTGTAACAATGGTCTTTAACCAATGGAATAATTAACAATGGAGGTTTTAGATTATGTAATGGTTCATTTTGGGTGAGTATACTCTCAAACCATACTTGCAGATAAACATTTTTAAGGTTCTTTAAGTGTCAAGCACACGTAATATCCACTTTGGGTTGGAGGGCAGTAAGACATAGATTACTTCTCTAGTTTTAATTCCTCATTAGATATATATGGATAAGTTTGATTTAACTTCATGGACAACAAATTAGAGCCCTTATTTCTCTTTAAATCAAGTATAAGTTCACACTGAAATTTTAAGGAAGAAACAATCTCATGTTACCACCAGAAATGTTCTTTTCCTGTGTATCTTTTTGATATTCTAAATTTATTAAACATTTCCTGATAATTTTTCTGCAGGTCAAACCTCAATTTATGAAATGTTTTATGCACAATTTTCAATTCCTCCTCTACTCTCTTTATTTAATGACCTTTTGAATTTCTTTCCAACTATTGCTTTCTGCATTACATGGGTCTTTTCACACTAATCTATATAATAGTCACAGAAAATAAAGGAAGATAATTAAACAAACCAAATATATGCATCCAAGTAAATTTAAACTCTAAAGAATGACCACTTGGTGCAAATTAATTTTTGATTAGAGATTATGGCAACTAATGCTTGCAAGTTAATTGTTGAATTGATACATTCGTAAATTGATTGTAATGGTATACATTTAAATTCTTCTGAAAATCAATTCGGTTAATGTTTCATAGTCATAGAAATGACCATAGAATTTGACCCAATATCTTCATTAGAATTTATTCAAAATAAATGACTTAGTGGAAAATAGTGATATAAATAAAGATATTAATTGCCACATTATTAATATATAAATAAAAAGAATAAGTGTATGGAATGCTTAATTATTTTGATTTTATTATTATATTGAAGATATGATGGACCCATTTCAGGGTAAATGCTATTATAATTTTTTTCAAATTTCTAATTATAAGGAGAATTAATAATAAAAATAATAAGTAAATTTTTATTAATTTAACTGCAGTTTTAATACTATTCTACAAAGTTATATGTAGTCAGGACAAGAAAAAAATAACGTATATTTGTCTGTTTCAAGTGAGGGAGTTATAAATGGTTTTGTTATTATCTCTTTAGAGTTTTAATGTATTTTAATTTGATTTTATGATTATTAAAGCCATGTATGAACAATAATGAAGAGATAAAAGTATACTCTCTAAACTCAATAAGTTTTATAACTCTATAGTAATGCTATCAAGGGCAATAATAAGTTTACAATTAACATATATTTTCTGAAATCAAAATACTGAATATAGAATATGATGAAATCTAACTAACCTCATTTCCATAGGTAATAGAACTTAATTTACCTAGGTGATAGAACTCATTCCAAAAAAATCTTGCTAGTAATTACTACCATGTATGAGTAAAGTCAAATGACAGATATCCTGGTACATTAATACATCACTATAGAACTGATTAATTGATAAATTTTATATTTTGCTAAAAGCATGTGAAATTTCTACCCATATATAGGCCTAGTTTCATATTCATTCTTTCTCTGTTTTGGTGGCTACTAAAACGTTTTGTGCAGGTCTATATTTTATTTATATGAACAGAAGACTATTTAAAGACTGGATTATATAATCAAATGAAACACTGAAATACAACAGCACCTTAGGAAGAGCACAACTGAAAAAAGAAGCAAGGGTTATTTTTATCTCAAAAATAGTTATGTCTTCTCTGATATCACAAAACTTTAGTATATAGGATTGTGAATACTTTTAGGAAAATTATCATAATATTATTTCCCGATGCTGTTAAATCTTTTTTCATGTATACAAATGGAGAAATTAGCAAGATATCTTCTATCATTTCTTAATAAGTCTCTGTTTAAGAAGATAAACTGAATAGACTAAATGTTACCCCAATTTTCTGATTTGAGAGAATGAAAAAGGAAAATATACTGGTATCATGTAATTACATATAGCATGAGATCAAGATGGATAATATATATACACACACATACATATATGTATACACATGCACATATATATATACACACTTATACATATATACATTCATATATACATACATACATATATGTCTCCATACCCTGGCTGCCATAAAAAATGCTATAGCAAAGACTGGGTAACTTAAACAAAAAACTTTATTTTTTCACAGTTCTGGAAGCTAGAACTCCCATATAAATTACTGTCAGGGTTAATTTCTAGTAATATCTCTGATTCTGGCTTTCAGATACCCACTTTCTTGCTGTGTCCTTACAAGCTCTTTATTCTATTGGGGTAGGAATAGGGGGAGATAAAGGGTCAGAAGGAGGAGCGAGATAATGCATATCAATTCCTCTTCTCATAAGGACACCAAGCCTATTGATTAAGTCCTCTACATGTGCTCTCACAACCTTAATTATCTCTTTATAAGCCTTATGTTCAAATACAATCTCATTGAGGGTTAGGAGTTCGACATATGAATTTTGAGGTACACAATTGGGTCTATAACAGTCTCTCTCCCTTTCTCCCTCTCTCTTATTGTGTGTGTGTGTGTATGTTTTACTCGTCTGTTACTGAGGAAAGGAAGATATGTGGGAAATACACAAATTTTAGTGCCATCCGAAAAAGTTGTGACCACAGCAGTTTCAATTTATGTCCCATTTCAGGCATCACTGATCTATCTATTAAGTCCCCCTATTGCCATGACACTAATTTGGAAAAAAATGCACAGATGAGATATGTTATTATTTGATTTAGATCTTATATCTTTATTGCTGTATTATGGGAAGCCACTAGAGAACAGAAATCTATGTGCTAGTATTTAGTAGTTTTTTTAATTGGCAAGATGTATTCCATCAAATTTTTCTAATTCTGCTGATGAAGAATCCTGCATCTGAATTATATAATTAGAGTTGAAATCTATAACTATAATATCCTGGAAATGTAGCCATTATTTTTCAAATATTAAAAGCAGATTTATTTTTATTGCTAAAAGGCTAATTTTCTGAAAGATTACTGTGTTTAAAAAAGAATCATTAATAGAAATTTGACTATTGTTCCAAAAGAAAAATAAAATGAAAAAAGACTAGCCATTATAATAGTAGTCAAAATAATTTCTAATTTATCCTGAAATCAATCTATTCTCATTTGAATTATTTTTAAATAGTGGATTAAAATATCAAATTATACATACTTCTTTGAATATAGAGCAATTAATTCATTCCCCGTGAAACCACATGCTGTTATCTTAAAACTTCAGATGGTCTTTTTTTCGAAATAACATACACTATACTATTGAAAGCAGAGACTGGCAAAACATTTATTTAGGCCTAATTAATTTTTCACTTTGGGAGGTACTGCTGATATCATGTCCATATTTGCATATGAAAAGTTAAAGTCCTCTGACTCATAAAAATTGAAGTGATATCAGATGAATGCCAGTAAATATTTGTCCATTTATGCTAGCACAGCCCTTTTATTATCAAATTTTCCATTTTCCATTCCATGTCTTTTTCTTTAATTTCTCTTGCACTTTATCTTATTTAAGAGTAGGTAGGATAAGACTGGTATACCTTAGGTTCTTAACACTTGTTAAAAAAATGGAACAGAAACCAATTATAAAATTTTCCTAGTGTCCTTTTTGTTTCTCTTTAATTTATAAAATACTCATCTGGAGTACTATAGAAATAATTGTTTTTCTTTAAACCCATGAAATGCTAACATACAAATTAAATTCAAACAACATGAAGGACTTCAAATGCTCATTATTTACTGTTTTCCCCTTCGTGCTTCACTGTGAAGATCAACATTGTTCTAGATTCATTATGTATCTTTTAATTACTTCTGTGGTACTTCAAATATGTTTTCCTCTTTCAAGTGATTTTTGCTGAAATAAGTCACCTTAGATATTAGGTGCTGTTTTAGCAATAGTCCTCTTTAGTCAGACCATGGCTATCAGTGTAAAGTAGAAAGCATTTAACCAATAAAGATTTCACCTCTACCATTTTCCCCTCACAACAATATTCTTTTTTTTTTTTTTTTAACCTCTCAGACATTGCAGGTGTTACAACTAGATTCCATGCTAGAAGGATTCTGAAAGTAGTCCCTGATTTCTTCTAATTTGAACTCTGGATCTTGCTGACTTAAACCTGTAAAGTCTGACTTTTCCAGATTTTCTTGGTGTCATCTTATTATGTACCTACTCCTTGTTTCCTGACTGATACTTCAGTTTATGTCTGTCTGACTTGGCTGCATTTCCTGCAGAATATTCTAGTTCTTTACTAGTTAGAACTGCCCCATGTCACTCATGTCAACATACAGCCAATTGAGGAGAGATATGCGTGATATCTGTTATACACCCAACATACCATGGGAGTAAACCATAGAGAATACTATTTTAGTTTCTTTTGTTTGAAAGTAATACTATCACTACATTTGTCTTTGTGAAACTAATGTGTGAGTTTTCGATTTTCCATAAGAGAGCTTAATAGAGAATTTTCTAATCACAAGAATTTAGATTCACAGGGGTATTTTCATGTTCACCTTTTGCACTGTTTTGGGGTTTTTTGTTTGTTTTTGTATAGCATGTTTACATTAAAATTGGAAAAAGTAAAAGTAAAACTGTACTGACTAAAGTGGGGTAGGAAGGGATCCCCCATTTATGACTTCACATCATTATACACATCACTTATATTGACGCTCCGCCACTAGCTTGTTTAGTTTTAATACAATAAATGTCTTCTCTGGAAATTTCACATTTGAAGAAAAACTAAGGCCAAGTAAGATGCAAATTAGTAACAGAACTGAGACTGAAAATAAGATCGCCTGATATATTATGATATGTAAACATGTACATATACAATCTGTGAATATAGATTCATACAAATAGGAATTAGTTTTTAAACCAATGTCCTTGGTCTGATTCTCCATATTAGTATCATTCTTATCTCAAGCAACAATACTGCTACCACAACAGTAGGAAAATCATTTTATGCCAACTTTAATCGTCTAATAAAAAACACATAGGAATATTGTCTATCAATAAAAAATTAGATATGGTCCTGATAAATATATATTAACTTACATATGTTTATTACTCTACACTTGAAAATGAAGCAAAAACCCTGTATTATTTATCTCACCTCTTCTCATAATTTGAAGTAACTATGTCTATTTTAAATATTAAAAAATAGAATCTTAAAATTATCCTGTTTATAAGTAGCAACATTTAGACTGAAACTCAGAATGATAGTTAATCTCAACACTCTTGCCAGTAGGAAGTTGTTCCTTTTTCTCTTATGTATAAGCATGCCCTCATGCACAAAACAGTGGAATTTAGCAAAAACATTTCTTTGATTGTACTAAATTAAAAAAAATTTGGTTATGTAAGATAAATAAGTTCTAGATATCAACTGTAAAACATTATGCTAATAGCTAACAATTCTGTTTTATGCACTTAAACATGTTAAGAAATTTCATTAAGAAATTTGTTAATCTTATATTAAGCATTTTTACCACAATACAATATATAAATAAGGAAAAGAGAATATCAATTTTTCTTAATAACTTCGATTCATTGGAGAATACAAGCTAAATAAAGATGATATTTTTAATCAAAAAACAAAATGAATTTTCATTATTTTTCTGTGCTATGTCCTCATTTCCAAGAGTAACCTCATATTGGTACCAATATCTGGGGAATTTTTAAACTTGCTTTATTTAATTTTGTTTCTATTCTGAGATCATCAGTTAAATGAATATGTTTGTTAACAGGAAAAATGAATAATAATTTCTGTTGATATAGTTATATATTAATTTTGGTTATTTAAACAAGTATTTTTAAAATTATTGATATTTATTACCTCTTTGGTTCACAATTCTATATTCATTTTTTGAATACTGACATTGTATCTCAATCTGTATTTCACAACACACCCTCTGCCACAGTTCCAGTGTCCTTTACCACCATCATAAACAAGCATTATAGATTATAGTTCTTTATTAACTCATCCTAATTTCAATAATCTAAAATACATATGCTATTAAGAAGGGAAATGCTTGTATTTTCTGTATTACAGCATTTAATAATATTTTTGTCATAAGTGTCATAATTATGGTGTGATTTTAGAGATAACACCTGAGGCTGACAAATTTAGCCATATTTAAAGAAACGAGCAATTTTCACGGATGAGCTTATTAGGAAGCAAATTAGCACAGAAAGTTAAAAGAATGAAGCTATATCATTTATGATGTGGAAACTTGTGTGACATTTGTCTAAATTCACTTTCATTAAATATGAATAAGTGGATATTATTTAATAAATAAATAGCTACAAACAATAGGGAAAATTAGAGCTATCAAATTAAAACAGAAGTTGTTGGGGGGAAGATTGCATGACTTAGAAAAGGTTTACGCTTCAAGTAGATTAGAAGATAAGGCAATCAATATGTATAGCCATGCTTTAGGTTAAACTAAATGTGCACAGGGCAACTTTACTCAGAGTATTACATGATATAAAAAATTTTGGAAAGTTCTGATGGCCTCCATATTGTCTCCAATATCTGACCCATGACATTCACACTTCAAATACTTGGCAAAATGCAAACGTCCTTCAGATAGCCCTATAGGCCCTGATCAGTTGGGTAATATTTTGTGTGATGAAATATTAAAATAGACTTTAAAGAATAGGAAGGAGAGAATTAGATTTACAAAGTGGGAAATGAAGAGAATATTGAAAGTATAAAAACTCACTATATATTCTTAATTTTCACCTAAATTGACACTGGTCAGAATAATCATGCCCTTTGATCCTATCTTAATAAACTCATAATTAATATAGCTATTAATTAGAGAATCTATGTGGTACATACCCATATAATCTGTCAGATGCAATAAACACAGAGAGACACCATAACTTGATTTTCTATCTTAAATTTGCTCTTTAGCTTTCTCAAACAACTTGTCAACTCACCTTCATTCCTTAAAAGCACCTCTGACTTCTTTTTTAAAACTAATGGGTTATGTATTTAGCATTTATACAATTATGTGGTTTATATTTAAAAAATAATAATTCCTTGACAAAATCATTCATTTAGATTGAAAATTAAAATATGGTTTATGTGACCAAACATCTTCATGAACAATCATTCTTTACCTACCGAAATGTGAGATAAAGATAATTAGCAAAGTTCAAGAAGTACCTACTTTCTTCTCAGATCTTTGATTCTTATTCCTTCAATTTTTAAGAGTTCTAGCTCATTGTAATATAAATCTTGAATATTTTTTTGTCAGTTATCTTTTAACTTTATGCTGTGATTGTCATATAAATGCTTTTGTTTATTTTTTAATAATGAGGAAAACTAATGAACTTTCTGGAGAATAAAAAACAAAGTCTCTGAAGAATATGCAATTATGCAAGAATAAATATACAATGGTTAAGTATATTTGGACAAAAAGTCATTCAACCCTAGATGAAATAATATTCAAATTTACCTAAGCCTTTATTTACATCTACTTTGACAAATATATCTAAATAAGCCAGAAATAAAATATAAATGTTTAAAACATTTATGTAGCTAGAATAAGTATTCTTCTATTCCTATATCTCCACTGATAATTGTACCTTTTAGCATTAAGTCATGTCCTTCTTTGGCATCTTTTAGTTTATGTTCTTGACATTTTCTTAGACAATTAGGATCACTTTAACCACTACTGGTAGTCTTATTTGCTTTTTTCAAAAAAAACTTTTGTTTAGATTTTCTGAATTATTTTGTTTCATATGTGACTCTAATATATGCAATATATAGGTGAGTTTTGTGAGAACAATTGAAAATCACTTTTGCTTAACAAGTTACCATTTATTATTACTTTTTTCTTGACTATAAAAAGGTTTTATAATAATGTGTTTTATTAGATATGTTTGTTAATTGATGATATATACTTTAAAATAATTTAGAAAGGTTTATATTTTTGTTTTACTGAAGATTTTCATACTTCACATTTTTAAATTTACCTAATTTTCTTATTTTTCTTTCTACTGTCTATTTGCCATTTGTGGCTATCTTTTAGCTCTACATATTTAATGAACAAAATGGCCTTTTACTATTTGTTCTTTTCCTTCTCTTACGATATTTTAGTGGCATTATTTCTACTTTGACACAATATATAATAATATATTATTATGTAATATTAATGCATTAATATTCTACCATCACTCCCTCTTTTGTATTATATGTACATTCATTTATCTTTAAATTTCTACCGTCAATCCTGTGCTTAAATTTTCCCATTCATCATTTGGCTAGACAAAATTCATCATATAGTATAGATGTTGTTAAAGAACATCCTGTAAACCAAATGTAGCCCATCACATATTTTCATAAAGTCACACTGAAACACAGTCATTTCCACTTGTTTTCTGTATTATATATCTGTATACATACTGAAATGGAAAAGTGAAGAGTTTTCACAGAGACCATATGACTGAAAAACTGAAAATTACTTTCTACCTGACTATTAGCAGAAAAGTTTTCTGATCCTTGACCTAGTAAATTTCTCAAGAAATTCTGAATGTGAAGAAATTTCTAAGTTGTTGTATGTTGAAAGTTGATTTAATATAGCCTCGATGTTTTAGTTGGAGCTTGGATTACCTGAGTGTATAATGATTGGTTCCACACCATCTGTTGTTTAGCTTTTTCCCCCCTCTATAATACTTAATTTGTGCCTTGCTTTGACAGTTGCCCTGAAAAGAAGTCTGGTGCTATTATATTTGTTAGTATTTTGTGCATTTTATCTTCTTTGCCTGGCCGTCTGAAAGAACTTTTTTTTCTATTAAATCCGTGGGATTTCTCAAGTTTGGTTTACAGTTCTATATACATATTTTTTTTCAATTTCTAGAAAGATTTATTTGGATTTTGTCTATAAATAGTAGCTGTTAAATTATTTTGATTTTTGTCCTCATGTCTTTCAAGTAATAAAAAAGATCGTTCCTTCTTGTCCTTCTATTTCTACTACTTATTCTATGATAGATATAATCTGCATATTTATGCTTATTTCTGTATTGGATCAGTCATTTCTATTTCTGGTTGTTTTCTTATGTTTATTCATTTCCCTTATTAGTGCTTTCATTGAGTATCAAGTAATATATTCTTCATATGTGAGATAATTTTTTATCAAATATTTCTGTAATCAATCAACTTTGCTTTTGACTTCTCCCAGTTTTTTTTTTTTCCATTTTGTTTTTTAGGTTTTAAAAATGTAATTTGAAGTGACTCTCCATATTCTCATGTGAATTTTCATTCTACTACATACTTGCTTTTCTTTTGGAAAGGAATATGATTTGAGGTGTGAAATTGCGTTTTATTATTTTTTGAAATCCTATGAATTTTATTTGTTTAGTAATTTTGTGATACTGGCATGTTTCATAGGATATGTAGTTTGATATCAGTCTTTTCTGATCATTTAGCATAGTACAAATACTTTAGTGATTTTTTTGGCTCTTTGATTATTTTCTTGGTTAGGGGGAATCATCCACAACAATAGGAAGATTGCCTCTAGTTTTGTGGTTTACTTTTGTCTTCACAGACCCTAAAGCTTCCATTTTTTTCTCCTTTTCACTTGTCAGAGTGGTTATTCCTTTCATTTAGCCACTTCTTAAAAATCTCTCAGAGCTATGCATTTTGAAGACAGTTCTTTGAAACATTCCTCTTATATGTTTGGAAGACAGTTTTTTGAAACCTTTTATAAGTACACTTCTATTTTCATAGTTTCCTAATTATATATCCTACTCAAATAAATTAGACTGCAACACAATTTCTTTAATGTGCAGAAAAGATAATTTCTTAGCCCATGGAACAATATTTAAATACCTATATTGATTTTCATGTCATATAAAGGCAAATTCTATCCAGTTAGCAAAAGTGACTGAATCCACTTTTAACTCTTTGGTAATATTAGGCATGTATTACACCTGTGTCCCTCTATGCTTACTTCAGTCATCTGACATGCTTCTGATTCTGATATTCAGGTTCTTTTTTAAATATGATCATGTCATATAATTCTCCTTTGTTTTAAAACAGTCTTACTATATTGTATCTTTGATAGTAAATATGTTCTTTAACAATGCTTTTTTAAAATTCTCTAATAAAGTTGCAATGCTGTCTAAAACTTCATTCCTCTGAAAAGTTTTTTTAATAAAAAATTCTTAACAGAATGCTGAAATATACTATCAACAAATAACGTCCTACTTGAATAAACATAATTTGAATGATAATTTGCAAAATGCCATTTTCAGATAGTCATGTTTAATTGCAAGGCAACTATATACGACGAAAGACCAGACATTTTCTCATAGTATTTTGTAAAGCGAAACATATCTTTATTCACATTGAAATTATATAGGGAGATATAGTTGTAAGAACTGAAACCCTCATAACTTTTGCAGAAGTGGCTGCTATTAAATATTTTTCCAATTTAAATATAAAACTTAACACTTTTAATGGAATAAAAATGCATTTATATATTTGAGCTTTATAATAAAACAAATCGTTTATCAACACATCTAGCCCAATGGTGTCTATTAAATAAAGCTTAAATTTAATAGTTAAGGTAATTAAACATGTATTCAAAATACTGCATACTTTTATATGCCAAGAAATGCTTAAATCATCACCTAACTGTATGACTAACAGTGACTCGCAGTCACAAATATATGAAAACAAATTTCACAGGGTGGAAAAATCTGTACCTTTGCAATGATATTAGAAGATCCTGCAAACATTTAAGCCTAAATACCAGAAAATTATTTTTCCTTATTTTTAAAAGTAATTAATTAAAAATTTTTATTAGTTCTCTCTCTCCCTCTCTCTCCCCCGCCTCCCACCACCCCCAGGTCTCAAACCTGGTCCTTGGTTTTAATAGTCTACATCTCTCTTAGCCACCAGAGACACAGAGGCGGGTTGTTAGTTTTATTTTTCATGCAGGTATCATCTCTGTATAATAAAGTAATTAAAATTGTCATTTGTGCAGTTATTAACTATTTCTACACCTTTATTATCCATCTAGACAATCTGATTATTCAGAAATAGTTCTGCTTACTAGAGTACTGCCCAAATCTGCCATGCTAGTATCCTCAACCTAACCCATGAGCTTCTTTGCTCTTTTTTCTTATGTTCTGTCTCTAGTTCCTATCTCTCTCATGTCTCTCATTCAATCATTCTTTCTTCAGGTGGAACACTTTTTGTTTTCCACTTCTTCAGATCTTATAACTAAATTTCATTTAAAGTTATCTCTGAGCTCTGTTTCAACTGAATATTGTAAATATGATCGGGATAGAGAAGAAACCTAAAAAAGGGAATGATATGTGAGTATTGTCATCTGTACTATATCTTAAGTAACAAATGATCATAGAGAAATTTTTTTTAATGACATATCTGAAATGTCTTTTTTCCAAAACTATTCATATGGGATCAAAAGGTAGGGGTAAAGGTGTAATGATGGAGACCAAGTTAAATTCTATGGATTTCAATCCTACAGAAGAAACAAATAAGTAAAAGTAGAAAAATCTTTCATTTTCCCCCAATCCATTTCAGCATAGGTCTTTTTCAGTTAAGATAGATTACATTTATATCAAGAACACTGCTAGCAATTACTCATGATTAGATTATTATACCTTAGTTAATGTAGTGAATTTTGAATTAGAAATAAATATTGGAGCTATTGGTATAGAAGATGAATATTGCCTTACCCTTGTTTACTAAATAAACCAGTATATTCAGACTTAAGTACAATTTAGAGGCTACTAAGTAAAATTTTGAAAAATATCATACATTAACTTATTTTGTTTGGAGATGCATTTATATGACCCTTGGAGTCTTTATGTTATCATGATTCTTGCATAATTATTGGTTAAATGACCCTTTGAACAACGTATATGAAGAGATAAACAAAACAAACTTCCCAATTATGAACCAGTTTTTATCTGATTGTATTTCTCTATTTCTTCCAATTTCCAATTAAACTTTGATCTTTGGATATGAGATTAAAATCTGAGAATAAATCAAATCACATTCTATTCCTTGGCAAATGGAAAAGCTATTTGACAGAACACTTTTGTTCTAGAAACATATATCCAATTTTATTTTCTGTCACTATGATATATATGTTCTATGTTTTCTCAAATTTTATCCTTATATCTTTGGTCATTCACTTTGTTGCTGCATGTATAGTTAGCAAATAAGTGAACTTTATAGATGATTTGAAAGAAATGTCCTTATATTACGCAGAGAATATAATGAAACCAAGTCTGATATATAACTGTATTGCTGTGAAACACACTTAATCTGGTGATTCAGATGACTGTCAAAGTCATTTGGTAAAGATGTGTGATTTATTGTATCTTAAAATTTCAACTTTGAAATGTAAATATTAAAACTTACAGTAAACTGAAAATAAATTTTGTTTTTGTTGTTAAAGGAAAAGTGCAGCCAGGAATGCAGGCTAGTAAGCAGGCAGGGTAGGGAAGAAGAAGCATTTTATTTTATTTAGTTGTTCACAATGGTTGCTTCCCTCAAGCCATGAAGTATGTGGCCTGCGCTCTTTAGGAGCAATTGAACAAACTGCTACTTCACCGGGGCACACCAAAAGTAATGATTTTTAAAATATGCATAAATTATTGCAATTTAAAAAATAAAGATCAACCTTATCCAAAGTTGAGAGTTTCTCCATGTATAAGGTCAATTAAATTACCCTGACCCCAAGTAATCATCATAAGAAGCAGCATATTTTAGTCTCCTCACATCATGATGTATTGGAAAGAGAGACTGATTTAGTATCCAAAGTGTTCATTTCTGCTACTGTACTGTAACTTGCTCTTAACTAAGTGACTTCACATATGTGTGATTTCTACCTGAAAATCAATATGAGAGACTTTTCCTTCAAGGTAGAATTCAGTAGTCCTATCAATTCAATACTCATATCAACTGCTAGAGAAAATCATGAACATTTTTAGAAAAGTGTATTTAAAGACATATTTCAAGAGCGCCATTAATGCAATAAATGCTAAATGGAATTAATTACCAGAAAAGGGAGGTATAATAATATAATGAATAATCAGCAGCCATTATTAAAGTGTCTGAGCTTTCTAGATTTGGGCTAAAAATCTGATTTCAATGGAGGAAGTAGACTGCTGTTTGAACAAGAAAACATATTCATTCTTAAAGATCATGTGAGGCCTGACTGAAAATTGTGGAACTGAGAGAGAGAGAGCTCAAATATGTAATCAGTATCCCCATTAATTCATTTGTAATAATTTGAAGATTAAACTTCTTAGAGGCTAAGTAGCCATGCTAATAATCTCTAAAGGGAAGAAATTAAATTTCCTACAATCTTGTAACACTATGGAGAGAAAATATGTGAGCCTCTCAGTTGAAAACCCCAAAGGCTGAGGGAATAATCAAAGAAAATCTGAGTTTTCCAAAGCTATAATTTTATCCACACATACTTCAATCCCACGTTTTATTGTATTGAACTACTTCTCATTTGCATAATAGAGAAATGGAGGCTGCTTTATGGTGAAAGATGACATTATCTAAGCCTCCATGAGTCTTTTATAAACAATGCCAAAATTGCCAAATATGTAAGGAATTAAAGATATGTAAGTAATAACCAAATACAATAGCAGTATTATTAGAAATACAGATGTTCCAGGAAATGACATTGGGAAAAAGAACTTAAAATAGCCAAAAGTAATTTATATTCAAAATTCTTTGGAAAAAAATATAAAAGACATGAAGGATAGATAATTTTACAGGTAAAAAGAATCTATGTAAAAGAATGCTTTTATATAAATAAAAAGCCTATTATTTGATACTTAGCCATGTATTTCATAGTACATGTATCAAAGATGAACACTGGATTATTGATCAAAAATGATGAACCGATAGAAAATATTAACTGGTGCTCCCTAAGAAATACATTGTAGAAAACATATAAAAGTATAAAAGTGGCACACCCTAGTGCAGCAGTGGTTAAGCCAATCACCTCTGAAAGACATAAGCCACAGACCCCTGGGTTTGAATCCCTGTTAGTGGGGGGAATCAATGTAAACAACTATATACAAATAAATTAAACGTGTCTTTCTCCTCTCTCTTCCTGCCTTCCTGCCTGCTTGCCTTCATTCCTGCCTTCACCTTTCTTTTAAAAAAACACATAAAGTATGTGGAATTTGCATAAAAGGTTAAAGGATATGTGATTAAAATTAAAGGCGAAACTGAAAAAGAAGCATTGTATTGAGAGTTTTCTGAAATGGAAGGAAGATTTTAATTGACAGATTCATCAATCTCAGTGTTTCCCAAATAAGACTGGAGTATCATGGGACAACTGTAAGTAAACAACATAAAAAGATCATTTTAAATGCAACCATGAATAAGAAACCTTACAATAACATCTCAACTGAAACAACAGAATCTAGAAGATGGTAGAATAATATCTTTAAATTACTAAAACAGTAACTATCGGGCTAGAATTGTATAGCAAGTGAAATTTCCTCAAAAACAAAGGTGTAATAACATTTGCAAGCAAATGACATTTAAAAAGAGGTTTTCAAGTTGTTCCCCATTAAAAAGTTTTCCAATGGATTTCTTCAGTTAGAAAATATTTTGTTACAGATCAAACTGTGCAAAATCAGGAGTACAATACAACAACTAAATATGGTAAATATGTAGCCACATTGCTGTATAAAATATAATACAATATTTAGTAGTAAGTAAAAATATATACAGTACTAAATTACATAAAATGATGCAAAGTTGAGAGCGATAAATGAATTTAAAGTATTTCAAGTTTCTACTTGATTATGGAACTACTAAAATAAATGATTTTCATTGAGTACAATATTCAAGAATATATGTTGCAAATTTTGGGTAGTGCCACTCAGTGAGAGATGTTTTTGACCATCCCCCAACAGATATTTGACAATATCTGGAAATACTTTCTGGCTGTCACAGCTGGGAGAAGTGATACAATATAATTGTAGTGAGTTGTATACAGGAACACTTCCACAAACACAAGAATCACCATAACAAGTAATTATGCAGATCAAAATATTAATAATGCCAATATGAAATGTCATCCCTAGGGTAACCACTCCACTAAATTTATATATAAATATAAATAACAGAAAGATGTAATAAAATATGTGATTAATGACAATTATGACAAAAGAGAAACATAAAATGATATATTAAAAGAAATTAAATGGAAGTATAATATAAACAACTGTACTATTAATTAGAATACAAGTTGACTGACTACTCCAAATAAAAGACTAGATTCGAAACTGGGAAACAAAACTTCATATATGCATAATACAAAGCACACTCAAAATATAAATACTTATAAAGAATTAAAACAAATGGATAATAAAGAACAGGTAAATACTATAAATGATTTAAATGTTAAGTAAACAAATATTAAATTATATCAGGAAACATTTATAGAGGAAAATGTGGGCATTTCACAATGGTAAGGTAGTCAATCCTGCAAGAATATATTATAATATTAAATGTGTATGCTTAAAGTAAATAACTTCAAAAGATATTAATGGTAACTCATCAGATCTAAAATGAAAAATGAAATATTATATAATAATAGTTAAATATATTAATGTACCACTCTCAACAGAAAAAAAAAATCATGCATTAAGTTTATAAAACATTTGATTAACACAATTAGTAAATTTGACCTAACTGACAAAAATAGAGAATTACACTAACTATAGAATTAAGTTTTTTCAAGTGTATAAGCATTTACTACAGTCAACAACATGCTAGCAGGCAGTGAGTCTCAAGGAATATAAAAGGTTTACAATCATAGGAAGGTGTTTTGTGAACCCCTCTCTGCAGCTCAGTCAGCTAAGGCACAAAAGTTGTTCTTTGACCAGAGAGAAATTCAGCTATATATATATCATGAAGAAAAGTAAAATAAATCTTTTTCATAGAGAACAAACAGTACACTTATCTGATCAAAGTATTAAATAATAATTTACACTGGGAACTATAAAATAATATTATAATTTATTATTTTATACATATTAAAAACACAGATTTTTGTGTAGTAATATTCTGTTCTATGATCTGAGTTCTTATTATAAGGATATACTACATCTATACAATTTATTATACTTAATATTTATGATCTGTGTTAGTTTCTCTATGCACTATATTTGAGTGAGGTTAGTAAACTAATATATATATATTAACTATTTGAATTCCCTTCTCTAATTTATGACCATAATTTAATATAAAATTTTTCTAATTGGTGAGAAAAAAATACATACTCTAACACTAATCCCATCTTGTTTTATTTAATCCATTTCCATTTACGGCAAATATATTTGGGTAGGTGCCATTGCTCCTTTTCTTGTTAGTTTTTCCTCACATGTCTATGATGATCACTTTTCCACTGCAATCTTCTAGAGTTTTGAATTATTATTATCATAATTGTTATTATACCATTCATTCAGTGGTTGCACTAAAGAATAAAATATGTATCCTTCACTTTTACAATCTAATGTTAGTTACTAACTTGACTGATCGAGAGATAATACTTGGGACTTGATATAATTTTCTTCCACTTGTTAGCCTACTCTAGTGTTATTTTTGGGTATATATTTGTATTTTATTTACTTTATGCTCCAGATGACATTATTTTTACTGTTTTTACATTCAATGTTGACTTTATATACCTCCATTTCTTTCTTTATACAGTTCTAATTTCTTTTATTTTTGTGTTTCCACCAGGGATTATTTACCAAGAAATCATTACTATTTCTAGTGCAACAGAAAGTTTACAATGAATTCTCTATTCTTTTTTATCCAGAAGTACCTATATTTCACCTTCATACTTTCACAGCTCTGCTGTCATTTGTAGTGATAATTGATGTTCCAAAAAAAAACACACATTTAAATTAAATTAAATTTAAAAACACATATTTAAATTATACCATTTAATAACTTTTGTAATGCATATACCACCATGAAGCAATTCTCACTATCAAGATGACACATATTTACTCACCTCCAGAGTCTTTGTGCTCAGTGGTAACACAGTTCTTCCATTCTAGTCTCAGAAACCACTGACTTCCTTGTTATCACCATAGGTTGGCTTGCACTGCCTAGAATATTATATATTAGAATTCTTCAGTATGCACTCAATTGGTTTATCTTCTTTCACTTAATCATTTTGATAAATATAGCTCCAAACAGAAGAAAAGTAAAAAAGTAAAAAAGTAAAAAATCTTCTATTTTGTTTTCTCCTTCCCTAGATGTGTTCCAGCAACCAGATAGCACCTAGCATAAAAATGGAAACTCCAGTAAGCATTATTGAAGGAGACACTGTGTGACCCTTGACCAATTCCCTTTGGAGATAGGATAAGATCTTGGACTCAACAAGGCTGGGCTCTAGAAAGTCACAAATAACCAAATACTGTTAGTAAACAAAAGGAAACCTATTTTTTTTGTCATTAAGTTAAAATATTCAGTTTCTTTCAGATTTAATGTAATATTATTTTAAGTGGTTAAATGGAAATAATGGAGGGGTCTATTGCTACCAGAACCATTAAACTCATCTAAATTTTCCAAAGTAAGAATAACCTTTTGCCTTAAATATACTTGAAGTACCCTCATATTGAACCAAATATTAATATTTGGTTTTTTTTTTTCCTTTTTTCCTAAAATCTAGGCATCTGTGTGAATGTCCATACAAAGGATGTTCTGTTCTAAATCAAGCAAAGAGAAAATAGACCCTTTATCATTTCTTAAGAATAGCATGCTGTTTTAAAATTATACATAGTTGTTTTTGTTGCCCAAAATGCCCTTATCTTTCATGATTTACAATTCTTTTCTCATTGATCAGAATCAAATTCAATGTTCCTCTCCTGAAGGAAACATACATGCAGGAATGAAGGCTAGTAGGCAGGAAGGTGTGCCGAGAGCTGTTTCTCACTGGTTGTTTCTTCGGCCCAGGGTCTTGAACTGGGGACCTTGGGATGTATGTGAGCCATGTCTGACTTAAATCACTAGGCCACCAGGATGCATCAGTATTTTCTTTATGAATATTGTTCTGACGATCATGAAGAATTGATTTATTCTTCTGTCACCCTAATTTGCTCATATCGATGTGCTCTATTTAGATATTTTGATTATTTGTTTATAACTTTGTCTACCCCACTCCATTTTTGTTTTCATTAGAAAAAGGCTCTCTTATTCATTTTTAGATATGGAGCATAAGGCATTATCTATCATATATTAAACTTTAATTTTTTTATGATTAGCAGTTTATTCAGAAGTGGATGCTTTTCTTTTAGCTATGGTTTGAAGTTTTGAATCACAGTCCACAATCTTCAAGTGTGTTCCCTCCTGACCCCAATAACATTATGAAATGATTGTAATTCAACCTCAGACATTTAGATATCTAGCTGATATCTGAGCACGGGGGAGAGACCTTCACTTTATAATCCTTGATTGGTTGCTGACACAACTCTCGCTTTCAGGTTGAATGGTGCTTTTGATCTGGCAGTTCTGCATCATTCTTACTATGCTTAGATATGGTATATGCTTCAGCAAACCCAGGGACCATGCAGTCAAATTCATCTGAGCACCTGCTTTTTCTCTCTGGAACTCTAAGGAACAGTATGAAGATGTCAATGGCTTTCTGAATTATATAAAAAGACTAAAGGACATAGGGAAAAGTAGGTACACTTCATTAATGTTGAATAGTAGTTCTTATTCTTCTCTTGGAATATCACATTTTGAAAAAATAAATCTTTCATATAGTTACAAAAATAAAGAAGGTATGTGAGTTCCTTTTGAAAATTTTACTTATATGCAAAAGATGGACCATTATTTATGGCAAATGTGATCAATATTGTTATACCTAAGTAAGGTCATTTGGAGAAATAACCAACTTAGGTGGATCAGAGAAGTCATGAATACATTTTGGAGGTGGCAATATAATTTGAGATACAAAGGGTGCATAGAAAATGAATAAAATATTATTGTAGTCAGACAAAGTTTCAAGAAAAAGAAGAAAATAAAGTTGAGTGTGACGGGAACACAAATACACTAAAAGGCACTTAGAACAGAGACTGGAGAGATAAGAGGGGCCAGAAATTAATGCTTCAAACAATCTAGGATCAATGGGAAAACAGTAGAGATCCCTGGTAGCCATTGTTTTACTCTCAGTCCTGGGAGCTCTGCTGTGCTTGCCAATTTGTTCTTTCTGTTACTTCATAGTTTACATGTGAATGAAACCATTATGTATTTTTCTGTATCTTTCTGATTTATTTCACTTAGCATAATCACCTGAAGTTATATCCAGGCTGTTGCAAAGGTACAATCTTAATTTTTTTTTCCAATAGCTAAGTAGAATTCCATTGAGTATAAATATCCATCTTCTTTATCCAGTCATCCTTTGATGGACATTTGGGTTGATTCCATGCCTCAGCTATTCTGAATTGTGCTGCTGTGAATATATGGGTGCAAATGTCTTTCTGATGAGTATTTTTATGCTTTTCAGATATGTACCTAGAAAGAGAGTTGTATAAAATAATAGTTTGATTTCGTTTTCATTTTGAGGAATCTCCACACTATATGTAATGTCTGATGTACTTAAAATTTATAAGTTCCCTATAATTATTTACATATTTATTTATACTAGAAGTTTGATGGATTTACATTCCCATCAATTTTTTTTGAGTTTCTTTATCTCTACACTCTCACCAATACTTGTTTCTAGTCTTAAGATTTAAGGTTTGTACTTTAAAAATAACACTTCACATGGAGGACCAATTAGGAAACTCTTAGTCATAAAACTATCAGGGATGCTGACTAAGGTGGGGATTGTGAAAATTAAAGAGGCTTAAGAACAAAAAAAATAGAAATTGAAAATAGGATCAGTAGTTATTATTAGTATTATCAGTATTATTAGTGGTGGAGCATGAGATATGAAGAGGGGGAGTAAATGATGGCAACTAGCATGGTCGTTTAGTACTTTGATTGAGAAGGAATCCCAGAGAATCAAGGTGATAAGTTTGGGTTTAAATGAAGTTGATGTGATTTGCTCAAGCAGAGATGTTCAGTAGCAACTGAATATAAAACAGTCATATATAGTCAGAAGAAATAAATTTGGAAGTCTTCAGACATAAATAATTGAAGCCAGTCAGTGAATTGGTTGAGAGGCCTAGAGAAGATAGAAAATGAGAATATTTAAAGACAAAATATAGAACCCTACGGGACACCAACATATATCGGTTACACTAAGAACATGAGGCATGCAAGTTTAACAAAAAAAGTAGAAAACAGTAAAGAGTAAGGAAAACCCAGTGAGTTTAGTAGTATAGGAGAAAAGAGAAGACTGCTTTTAGGATATGGAAATGCTCAAAAGCATGTAGCCAAGAGGTTGTAGCATCACGTTTCATTAAAATCTTCACTCATATCTTTCAAGAAAATAAAACTGCTTTTAAGTATGGACTTAAGATACTTTGCCCCAAGCACAATACTAAGAAGTGAAATCAGTGCATTTTAATGAATTGAAATACACATGTACGTATTTTTAATCAAGAAGACAGTCTAAGTCGCAAACAAAAGCATACATTGATTTTTGAAGTTCACCAAAAATGCTTAACTGCCAGAAAAAAAAAAAATCAAGCTGATTCCTGATATTTTGTAGCAGAATGAGAGGAGGCAGATTTATATTTATGTTCTCTACACTTTTTATTGCTTTCACTGATTTTTTTCCTTTCTTCATTTTTTTCTTTCTATGAGTTGAAATTCAATTTAAAGCAAGGTAAGGATGAATGAAGCATTGGACCCAGTGAGGCACACCAACATAGTCAAGGTTTTCAATGACCAATTTTTCACACTGCTTGAAGGGAGTGAAATATTAGTATTCATCTCACATTGGAAGTAAGCCGAAAAGGCACAGTTACACTTTTCAGTCTGCTTGTTTTTTATTTGAAGTGTAAACTCACAAACTGTAGTTGTAGAGAGGAATACAAAATGCATGGAACAGAAACTGGATTGTGTTTTCTGTTAAATGTAGAATCAATGCGCTAGCATCTACCTAAAAGGTTTTATTTGGACTTTAGAAAGCCATCCATTTTAGTTGGTTGATTGATATTCCAAAAAGGTATTGGTGTCCCAAACAGATATAATATGGGGGAAGTGGGAAGTGGGCAGGGGAGAGCGTGTTTCTGCCTCTTTGTTCATACATCAATCCTTTATATAAAAACAAGCTAAGAATAACATTAGCCTTAGCTTTTGAGCCCCAGAAGGGCTTAGATGAAATGAAATAGGGAAAGAAAACCTCATAGAAATATTTTGGAGTGTGCTTTGTGACCTCAAATATCTTCTACTCAATTTGGGTATAAATAAGTGGGGAAAATATTATAGTCCATCAATTATGTAAACTAAACAATTTATGGAGATAAAAAAAAGCACAAATGAAAAAAAAAATCTCCTTAGCTTCTTCAAACATGAACTGACATGAGCAAAATAAAGTGTTTTTATTTTCTTTACATCACAGAATATACTCCATTAAAAAAAAAAAACTGTAATCATTTGAAATGTGCTTACTGTCTTTTTAAAAGAACTTTATATATTATTTTTAAAGAAAAATATTTCATAGCTTAAAGGGTACTTTACTGAAGTACTTTGTTTGGAATCCAATCTTTTAAGGTAAAATCTTAAAAGAAATTGTTCATTTCTCTACATATTGAAACTGAGCAACTCAATTCAAGTTAAATCAAATTGTATACAAATAACCAAAGAAATATTTATTGATTTCTAAATAATACTACATATCTGGTTTTGTGCCAAGTAGTGGGGAAATATCAGATAAAACAGACAGTTATTACTACCCTCAAGCAGTTTATAGTCTATTAAGGAAGAAAAAAATTTAAACACATTGATTGGAAAAATATAGAAAATGAAATAAATGTCTATGATCTAAGAAAAGCAATAATCAAAATTCTTTCATTTCCTGTGTAAGAGCCAACATTAAATATACAGTATTAAAGTATTATTTCTGATGATGCCGACAACAGAAAATATATGCAAGTGTCAATAAGTCTGATTACCTTCAGGCCTGAATCTTAGATTCTAGTACCTCTCACTTGAGGGATATCTTGGATCCCCAGAGCAAACACTGTTATCAAGATCACTGCTTCACTGCAGGTCTAGAAGGCGATGAAAGGAATTAGATAATTATCTGTCTTTAGTATAGTCAGCTGGGAAATATCCTCTACCAACTAGGTAATACATTTTATCATAGTAGGTGCATAAGAATGAAGGGGTATGATACCCAAATAATTTATGAAATAATTTCTCCTTGAAAGAACAAGAAGGAATTCTGATATGCCCCTGAATATCACCTAGTCTTTCATCTTTTAAAAACTGGAATTCTATGCTGCTATTAAAAAAAAATAAAATTATGCCCTTTGCTACAATCTGGATGGAATGGAGGGGATCATATTGACCAAAATAAATCAGAAAGAAAAAGAGAAATATTAAATGATTTTACTCATATGTGAAATATAATGAAATGAAAAATGAACATAAAAATTCCAGCAAATATAACAGTATTGATTATGGTGGCTAGGCAGTAAGGGATACTGAAAGTCTGGTGGTGGGTATGGTGTGAAATATAGACACAGATGCAATTACAAAGTCCTAAATGGAACTTAGCATTGTTAACAAAATAAATAATTAGTATTACTATTAAAAATCTGAGATTAAGCATCAAGCTTATGCTCTTCTTTTAAGGAACTAGTCATACTCCTCCCTTACTGAAATCCATGCACCAATTGTGGTCAATGTTGATTTGATCCCCAAAACCGTAATCCACTTTATGTAAAATGCTAACTTTGTCCTTATCAGGGATTACACAATGGAAATAAATGAAAATATTTAGAATACTTCAGAAATGTAATATATATTATTGAAATTTGAATGTAAGTTCTATCTCATTGTAGTACACCCAGGAAAATGTAAAAACTATTATTCAAATCCTAAAGAAACTGAAGTCCAGAATTTTTAAAGTTCCTAGATCCCCTGTTAATTAACATATAAAGAAATTCACTCTGCCATCTTTTACAATGATTAATGTTTTGATAGTACAAACTCACGTTCAGTTTGTATACAAAAGCACTAGCAAAAAAAAGAACTAATGGTTCTTCCAGGAGACATTTCTGTGTGCCGAGAGAGATCATAATAAGTTTCTCAGGCAACTTACTTTTATTCATTTATTTCTTTCATTCTCATAGACAAATCATTTAAGTACAACAATTCCATTCTTATGAAGTCTTCATGTTGAATTCTTCTGTTTCCTAATCATGGTTGCAGAGAAAAATCAGTAACTTGCATCCAAATGGAATTTCTTCCATCTTAGAGAAGAGTTTATGATATGCATGTCAATAACTCTTCATTAGCTCACAACTCTATTGATATTCACTGTATAAGGTCAAAGGATAAATATTATGAATTGAATTGTGTCCTGCCCCCCAGCCCCTTAATTCATAAGTTGAAGTCTTACCCTCAAAGTAACTGTACTTGGAGATAGGACTTTTAAAGAGGTAATTACGTTTATATGAGACCATAAGGATGGAGTCTTATTCAAAGATGACTGGTTTTCTTATAAGAAGGAGA
The DNA here is from genome assembly GCA_004363575.1 of Solenodon paradoxus. Lineage (NCBI taxonomy): Eukaryota > Metazoa > Chordata > Mammalia > Eulipotyphla > Solenodontidae > Solenodon > Solenodon paradoxus. Next base: position 662,698 of record RJWH01000046.1, read on the forward strand.
GAAATCAAGGACTGTACACAGAGAAAAGACATGGAGTAAAATAAAACGTAACCTCATGTAAGACAATAAGAGAGATCTAAAAATAAGTCAAAAGAAAGACAAACAATGAATAACTTCACTCATATATGGAATATAAAGAAACAAAGCAAAGGAACATAATAAACCAAAACCAACCATTTGACATTAGCAATGGAACTGAGGTTACCAGTAGGGAACAGGATAGGGGGCGGCGTAAGTGATATCGGGGTCCAATTGACAACGAGGAAGGGATTTAGGTATTTTCATGGTGGGCAGGGCTTGTTGTCATATATCTGTGGGATGTACTTATGGGCTTATATTACTTTGTAAATCAAAGTTACCTCAAAATATTTAAAAAATGAGAGAGACTTCAGTATAAATAAAACCCTCTGATACCTTGATTTTGGGCTTGAGCTTCCAGAACTATGAGAAAATAAATCTCTCTCTTTTTTAACTCTGATATATTTTTATGGCAGCTTTAGCCAACAAATACAATAAATATTTATCTGAAGTTCCTTGGAAAACCAGTATTTACATAAAATAACAGAATAACCAAATCTTTCCATTTGTCAAATATGTAAAGGACAAAATTTTAGAGACCTAGATCAAGTCCAGAGTCTTGTAATTTTTATCGTTAATCTTTAATTGATAAAAAATTTGCATGTGTAAAATGCACATATCTTATTCAAGATAATCATTTTGACTAGCATATATACCCATGTAACCAGCATTTTTATCACAAGCTATTGACTATTTCCATGAATAAAGTTCTCTCTTGCCCCCTTGAAGTAATTTCTTACCCCACCATAGACAACCACTACCCTGATTGTTTTTTTAGCCACTGAGTTTAGTTTTCCTTAAATCCCATATAAGTAAAACCATCCAGGAATTTACTTCTAATATCTGAAACCGTATTCAGTATTGTGTTTCATAATTCATGTAAATTGTGTAACAGTAGTTAAATTAATATTTCAAATAATTCATTAATTCTCCTGTACTTTAGTCATTTTCCCAGTTTTCCTGAGGTAAAGTTACTTGATTATTATGCTTCTCTTTATTTCTGTGATAATTATTAAAATGATTTTTTGTACGTGCTTCTGAGACATGTTATTGAATGTGCTTTTCCTGTAATTCCTTTCAAATTGTGATATGTGGTTATGTTGGCCTCATAAAATAGTTAAAAATGTTTCCTCACCATGTATTACCTGAAATACATGTACCATTGCTTAATATTTGTATTATGGTGGAACCAACCTTTCATATGGAAAAGTTAACTATGACAACTTCTAGATATAGCTATATTTAAATATATTTCTTCTTGTGTCTATTTTGGTATGTTATTCATTTAAAAGATTTTGAATTTCTCCAAGTTATCAAAGATATTGGAAGCATTTTGTCATTCTACCTGCATTTTTCTTCTTTCTTTTCTGGTACTAGTATTTTGGTCTTGCTTTCTCTTGTTCATGAATAGTCCTTCTAAGGATTTATTCATTTTGCTAATCTTTCAAGAATCAGTGAATGGAATAAAAGAGATTGTTTCTGTTAAATGATTGGATTTGAAATCAGAATGGCACATTTAGTGTATGGCTACTAGTAGTAAGAACTTGATTTTTTCTTGACAATTGGATTCCTTCAGAGAAAAAAAACAACAAAAATTGCATATGGTATAGGATGACTAAGTCTATTGCTAAGTCAGTATCCTTAGACAGGTTGTGTACAGGCTGCAAAGTAACAGAAATTATGGCCATTTAGATTATATTACATTATTTGTGCCTAGTGCTTCTGTTTTATGAGTACCAGTTTATTACTATTCTATAATGTGCATATATTATATATACGATTTTACCTGTATACCCAGAAAACCATACTGGGTAATATTTTTTTTTTAAGATTGCCACATAATAAACAATGTTTCTTTTAGAAAGTTTCAAACTATGAAGTTCACTAAATAAACCCTATTTGCATTCTGAGATTTTATATTGGCTCACTACGAATAGCATGAGGTATGCTAAAATCAGTTAGGTAGTTCCTTAGGAATTTGATAAGTAGAATCAAGAGTCACCTTCTTAGAGTAGACTTAGTTTTTTAAAAAAATTAACATTTGAATATTACCGCATTAACGTTTAAAAATATCATCTTTAAGGTATGTGGTAAAATGTCTCATTGTTCCTGAAATTGAGAAGTAAGGACACCTTATTATTCCTATTGATAGAAAGGATTAGCTATTCTGAGATTTTCTCATACTTGCCCATAACATTTGAGGTAGGTGTAATAGATTGATCATTTTAATAGTAATATAAAGCTGAGTGTGCAATGTCAAATAGATTTCTTACAAAAAATTGCATATTTTAAAAATGTGTATTCATTGAAAAATATAAAATTTATTTTTCTCAGAAAGGGGCACATATAACTTAGCGATCTACCAATCATAATAGCTTAATATTTTGTTTTCAATGAGGAGAAAATATCATTTATTGTATCAAAGATGTTAGAAAATATTAGGTCTTAAAAATATGATTATAAACCTTAAGGTGCAAGTACATACAACGGAGAAACATAAAACCTCAAAATGTTCGATCACTTATTTTGAGCATTGCATGCAACATATTAATATTGCTACAAAGTAACATATATTGACTTTTGCCACATAGAATTCATAGATCATTTTTAGTAGATTTAAGTAGTAACTAATTGTTACTAAGGATGTGTCACTCCTCAAAAGTCTATTAACAGGTTAAAGTAAAATGTTTAGTAAGTTCAAATTCTAAAATATTTCAACATAAATTATCAAGAAGCATAAATAACTATTTAAATTGTTCTAGATAAAATTCTAGCTTCCTGTTGTTTAACTGCTCGATCTACATTTTCATGAATAAGTTCTTTTATATAAATAGGTCCATATGTTGGAGGCAGTTTCAGCTAACCTTATTGACTTTAATAAACCATATTCATAATCCTCCAATTCAAGATAACCTAAAAACTTTAAGAGACAAATGTAATGTGTTATCCCTAAGATTACAAACTACATGGTTTCTAATATTTGTATACCATCTTTGCAAAGTAAAGGCAGTCAGTGATAGTTCAAAAATATATATTCTGAAAGTCATTTATTTAAAATATGCACACACGAAGAGTAAAAATAATTTCTAATACCCGTTATTCTAACATAAAAAAGGAAATTGGTGTAGATCATATATAAAGAGAAGTAGAGAACTTTTGGTAGACTTTTATGCCGTATGAGCTTTCTAACTATAATGTTAACTAAATGTCTCGGGAAAAATTTCTGATAAGAAACTGAGTAATCTTAGAATGTATCTTAAATTAACTGAGTACATAATACCACACTATCTATGCAGAATATTTTAAAGTACATTGCATACCTTAAGCATTCATCATTCAGTACTGTAATGTTTGCTCTATACAGATGAGTTGCAGAATAATAATTTGTCACAAATCCTATAAAAGAAAGGTACTGGAAGGGCAGTTGCTTAAAGGACTGCATTTGGAACATATCATAAATAAAATGCATGAGGCTTTACACTGATTCCTAATGTTGGACAGAGATCACAGAAATCTACCATTTAAGAAATATGTTGGTTCTTAAAATTTCATGAAAGTTCCACCTATAGTTTTAGAGATTGTGCCATCTAACTCAAATATATAGAAGGCAATAGTATATAAATGGAGGTAACATAGCAGAATAACTAAATTATCCTAACAAATCAATTTGGGACAGAAGAAAACAGCTGACAATTTTATAACCACCCATATCTTAGAGTTGGTTTTGTGGTAGTTAATTCCTTTAATTTTTGCTTATCAGAAAGTTTTTTATCATTCAGTTCTGAATGATAATCTCACAGAGTATGGTGTCTTAGGTTGAAAATATATTTCTTTCAGCACTTTGTATATATCATGCTATTCCCTTCTGTCCTCGAGGGTTTCGCTGGCAGTCTTATGGGGAGTCCTTTGTATGTGACTTGCTTTTCACGAGCTGCTTTTAAGATTCTTTGTCTTTTAATTTTGACAATTGATGACGATGTGTCTAGATGTAATCCTACTTGGGTTTCTTATGTTTGTAACTCTTTGAATTTCCTGAGTCCTGAGACTTACTTCATTTCTCATGTTATAGAAGTTCTCAGCTATTACTTCTTCAAATACTGTTTCTGACCCCTCTTCTCTATCTTCTCTTTCTGGGAGCCCTACTAATAAAATGTTGTTCTTTTTGATGTTATGCCAAAGATAGCAAATGCTTTCTTCATTTCTTTTCATTGGTTTTTTTCTTTGCTGGTTTGCTTGAGTGCATTCCTCTGCTTTATCATCTAGTTCACTGATTCTGTTGGAGGCTTCATCTATCCTACTCTTGAGTCCCTCTATTGAGTTCTGTAGTTCAGCTATCATATTCTTTATTTCTTTGATATCTTGATTAAGGTATCTTTTTTTGTTTGTTTGTTATTCTCTTTCTCATCTTCTATTGTTTTCTTGATTTCCATGAGTATGTTGTCCTAAATTCAACCTTAAGTAGTTTGCATATGTCTGTTATATTCATATTTTCCCCTGGGGTTTCAGTTGGATCTATCATTTCACATATAATTCTCTGTATCTTCATTTTGTTTGGCATTCTGTTATGTTTCCTTGGGTTAGATTTCCCTGCAGTGATGGCATTGTATAGAGTATAGACTTATATCAGAGAAATCTGGATCTTGGTTTGAACACTGAGCATTCTTGAGTTGTATGGTTATCACCACTGGTTGGATTTGTTGAGATTCTTAAGTAGACCCTGCACTGGGACCCAAGAGTTCAGCCAACAGGCTTGCAGTTTGTGTGGGGTATGCAGAGCTTTCCCCAGTGTCCCACCTCTGACCTATAACAACTACCTGGTTGTTGGTCCACAATCAGAAACCAGGCTGCAGTTCTACCTTCATACACAGAGTGGCTGTGGGTAGCATTGAAGGCGTTTTCCTTCTGAGACTCCTTTTTCCTTTAAGTCCAGGGTGCAGGATTTCTAGTGGACATGTCCTGCAGCTCTAGAGAAATATGGTTGGATAGGTAGGGGTGGAAGAATTCTTTTAGCTGCCTTCCAGTTATGGTAGTTCTCTGTAATTTTCCTTTGGGGCAGTCCCACTCAAACCACCTGGTCTTCCTTCTACTCTGCACCAAACCCGCTTCCCCAGCTCCATGTCCTGGTCTCACTAGGTGGGCTTTCTGCTGCCCTCAGAACTATTCCTTAGTTCCTCTTGTGGTTCCACACCCTCTGCCACCTTTTTACCCCTGAGGCTGGGAGTTCTGAATCCACAATGCAACTCCGAACTCCAGCACCTTCACCTAACTTTGTTTTGTTTGTTTGTTTTGTTTGTTTGATCACTGACACTGTGTCTGCATCCCCTGGACCAGCCCTTCCATGCCACGTGTTTCTGAAGAATAGGTGATTTCTAGTTCTAGTTGCTCTCTGGAGAAGACATCTAACATGTCCTGTCAGGTTACCATCTTGACCAACTTCCACTACCCAGATCTTAATAAGAAAAAACAAACACAAAGCATGTTAAAGAGAGATTTGTTCTAGATTAGATGATGACAATCAATCTGCAATAAATGTTTAATTAGTTAGCCCAAAGAACATGAAAGTGTGTCACAAAAGAGATGGTGTAAATTTTATTCATATTTGGAATTTCATGTTAGTTTTTAAAATATCTTCCCAAGTCATACTAGAAAAGAAAAATAGAGCAATAAAAATTTTATTAGGTTAATTTATTTAATTTGGCACAAGTTTTCTTGAAGAAAAATAATGAAAATTCATTAAAATGCTATTGATTTAGTTTCTTATGCACTTAATATACCTTATTAGGGTGTAGACTAAGTTACTTATAGACTGTTTCAATATATAAAGGATTTTCTCCTTATCCTTTTCTCTAAGAAACAAAAGTAATATACTGGATGCAGATAACAGCAGTCTTGAGTGACAAGCTAAATGTTAACTAAACATACTAGTTAATATAAATATCCATGCATTTCAATGGTTGTAGAACAGATCATTATCACTTAAATGCTGAAAAAAAACCATCACATGATTGAAATCTCACACTAATTTATTAAACTGAAATTTAATCATTGTTTTCTATAACAGACACATTTTTCTCCATCAATAGAATGATTATAAAGTCTATTTTATTTGTCAAATTCATTGAAAAGGACAGAGCTGTGAGAAATTTTCAGATGCATTTTGATACAGATTATCTGTGCTTTTTATCCCAAAGTAAAGCTTGAGATTTTAATAGCTCCCATTCACATATTTTAAATAGCCCAATACCTGTTACTTTAAGGATATTTAGCTGAAAATCAATTCCTTAAAAAATCAAATAGGGGAGATCCATAAATGTCTCAGCAGAGGATTTCCAACTTGCAATACATTTTTTGGGTTGATTAGACATATCAGCTTCAATGATTTCCTCTTCATTGAGGAACATAAAAGACTAACCAGGATAATTACTCCTAGTAGTAAATAATTAACCAATTAATTAGAAATTGATCTAACACAGAAGTATTATTTTTTCTTCTTATCATAAAGCATAAATATAAAATTCATATATAGTCTAACTCCTAGACTACTTTATCCATTGCAGAAAGTTCAAACTAGTAATGTTAACTTCATAGTTGGCATCCTGTGTGAAACCTAAAGTAAAATAAAGAATCCAGTATAAAATTTTTTAAATAACAATAAATACCAAACCTGATAACTATATTTTAATCATGTAGAGAATAGTCAACTTGATTTTGTTCATCTGGCCTTCTTAAGTTATTCAGAAAATTTGCTGCTTTCAGACAGTTGAAAATCTTCACTGTACTTAAAGGATTTTACATTTTTTATTTGTTCCTTGTCTTTTTCTGCTTGTATTCTGTTTTTAAATTAGCCCATGGAATTTTTAAAAATTCACAGGGAAACCAGTCATAGATAAATTTTCTCTCATTTTTATTTAACCAAAGAAAACCTCATCTAGCCTGGAAGCATACAGAAACTTAATTAAACTCCAGTCTCCATCTCTCTGATGCTCAAAGCAAATATTAAAAGAACAGTGCTTAAATGATCTACTTGGGAGCTTGGAGGGTCAGCTGTTAAATCCAAAGTTTCAAGTCTCAGATAAATGAATGTCACAGAGGAAAACAATAAAGTATCTACAAGAATTGATTCTCTGTCATATGCAAACAATCTGAAGCTTATAAAATGATTTTTGGAGCATTAGCAAGGTAGCAGAGAAGAAAACCTTAGGCCCTGCTTTGCTACCACTGGAGGAGATTAATAAACAAAATAAACAGACCAATATACCCTTTGTGAAAAATCTATAAAACACTTAAAAGTGTTCTGCACCCAAGGTGAATGCAAAATCAACCATATTGAAGCTGGTAAGAAACTGTGTGGTATTCAGTTATCCTAGTCCTTCTCCTTGCTAAGTACTACTTGATCCATTCAGAGAAAGTTTCCAACTCCCAACTTCTCTTTAGTGAGTTCAGGAGAAGACTGAAAAAATCGTCTAATGTGAAGGCATTTGGGAAGGTTGAGTTAAGGACTGATTTCTGTGTTGCCTGAATCAACTCACTGACAGGAAAGGGCCCTAGAATTAGATCTGCTGAGAACAACCGTGAAGGCTTGAATGAGCAAGCACTTTGTCCCTTCTAGTTCCCTGTGGAAAAAAAACCCGATTCCCCTGTCTTTTTCCTAATTAGAATGCGTCTAAGTTTCTGGTTCTTTGGACCACTGCCCAACAGAGTTGTTTCAGTCCTCTTTGTTTAAGAGTGTTGACAAGACCAGGCATGTTAAAGAAGCCTGCAGGTCTTCATCACCGTTAGAGAATAAATTTCACTTATTTTAAGTCACCTAGTTGGTGGTCCTTGGTTACAGAAGCCTGGGAGATTAAACCCATTTAAACCCTGCATAAACCAATGATTTTAAAACTGTATTGGTGAAATGGAGAAAAGATTTTGGTGTGTGTGTGTGTTTGTGTTTTGTTTTTTTTGTTTCTTAACATGCTGTGCTTTCTTTGTTCAAGAAGAGCATTCTTTGGTACTATTGAAATAAAGTTAGTGTTCATCTAAATTAAATTATTTAAGATGCTAACTGAAATAAAATAAAACCACTGAGAAATTAGCTACTATATATAATAAAGATTAGGGAATTAAAATGGCTCTCTCTTGGCACAAAAGCAGGTAGTATTGGAGAAACATGGTAAAATAGACATAAGAGATGGCGAAAACAAAGAACAAAATGGCACAATTTCTGTTTTATCAGAAATTGCATTACATATAAACGGATTAAACACTCCAGTCAAGAGGCATTGATAAAACTAGTAAAACAAAATCTGTGTATCTATATCGATAAATGTATAGATGAGAGACCAAGGGAAAGAATAAGAAAATATGAGTAACTAAGAATATATTTAACTGCCAAGCTGAGTTAGCTGTAGATGTCTCATCTGTTTTTCCATACTGCTTTTTATTTACTTGAATCCTGCTATTCATCAACCATTTTTTATAAATGATCATTTCTTTATCTATATCTAATACTTATTAGAGATTCTGTCTCAGTCAGATGTGTGCATAAAAGCATTATATATATGTATATATATATTCTTCAAAACTATTCAACTATTCTCTCTATTTCTATATTTCATGATTCTGAATTTAATCTCAAGGAGGTGCTAATATTTTCAAGTCAATATACTGTACTACATAATGTTTTTAATTTATTAAAACTTTGCATTTTGCAAATAAAAAATGGAAGCTACAAAAATAAGACAAAAATAATGCAATCATCCTTTATTATCAAAGGTTAACATCATAGATTAGCATAGTATAATCATCAAAATAAAAAAAATTTGTATTAGAAATAATATTAATATCCATATGGGCAATAAAGAGTTTGTTTTTTTCTGCTAATTACCTAAGATAGCTCTTTTCTGTTCCAAAATCTGATATATTCCCATATCAGATCTGAATATGTTCTCATTCTGTATTTAGTTATGAATTTTTATTCTCCTCTAATCCTCTAAATAGTTGTCTTCCATGAATCTGATGCTTTTGAAAAATTTGGCCATTTATTTTGTTGGATGTTTATAAATTTAGATTTTTCTTGAGCAACTATAAAGCAGTAATTTGATCCCATTAAATGAGCCAGTTTGGGTGAAAGTAGTTTGGTATTGCAAAGATTAAGTTTGGGATAGTTATGTGTACTCTTTTCTATGTCCACATATTGTTAGCACACAAGGCAGGTTAACAAAATATGTTTATTATCTTACATGTTCTATAAGTTAGAATTACTTAGCTGCATTTTCTTATCAAGATCTCATAAAGCAATAAGGTATCTAATAAGGTGTTGACCAGGGGACTTTCTCTTCTAGAAGTTTTAAGAGAAAAGAATTATTTGCCAAACTCATTAAATTGTCAGTGGTTCTACTGCTTGTAGTTCTATTACTAAGATGGTCAGATGCTGGAAGCATTCCCTGACGACTGACCCCAGGCATAAGTCCTCTCACTTAAGGAACTTTACTTCTCCAAAAACAGCAAAAAAAGAGTCTTTCTCTCTCCAGTTTGCTAATGTGGTCTTGTATCACAGTAAGTAATCATAGAAGTGATATTCTATCACATTTGCTGTGTAAAATGACCTAATCGAAGAAGACATACCTTTGCTATATTATGTTAGAAACAATTTGCGGGTTCTTCTCACTCCTAAGGGAAAGAGTTTGCACAAAGGTAAGGATACCAGGAGTTGGAATTATTGAAGGTCATGCTAGAGTCTGTCTGTAAAACAGGTAGAATAGTGAAATAGCAGTTACTTTTTAGAAGTTGATATTCATAGAAGAGGTTTAAATTGTTTACAATTTTTGGAATTGTCAGTATTTGAGATTATAACATTTGAAGCCAAGATCACCAAAGAAATTATTATGCATTGAAAAGTAGATCAAAGTGTGAAACTGCATGTGTTACAACATAGAGAATTAGAGAAATGAACAAAGGAAAAATGAGTGAGGCTAAGTAAAAATATTCTATGAAGCAAAGAGAAGAAAAGTCTTCCAAAGGTGAGGGGCGGTGATTAACTATGCTAGTGATGCTTTTGTTTTAATAGTTGACTCAAGATTGAGATTTGAATTCTGGCATTGCCTGGCAATCTTACAAGTTTGAAAGGGGTTGGTGCAGATGAGTGCTTCTAATAAGTGTTTGGTTTGTATAAATTGTTAAGGTGTTACAGCTTTTCTAGATGACAAAAGTCAAATGTGTGATCTTTTGGAAGTATTATAGGCAGATTTATTAGCAGGGGGCCCCGGCTGGGATCCTTCCCCAAAATAAGCTGAGCCCTGAATGAGAATGGAGGTACCCTTATATAGGTTTAGGGAGACAAATTGTGCAAATTAAGGTGGGAGTGACAAGCAGGAGCTCAAGTTAATTGTAAATTCTCCACATATACATAAGATTCCCTAGCAAAGAACTAGGGAAGTTTGTATCTTATCAGCTCAGTGGTTAGTTGCCATGGCTACTAAAACAGGCAGACAGGTCCCTCCTCTTTTCCGAATTCAGATGATTTTCTTCGCAGCGGGGGAAAATGGTGGTGGGAAAATGGTGGCTGATTGTTCTCCTACAAAGGGACAAGAAGGAATTGGAGAAAACAAGAATAGATGACATATTCAACAAAATGTGTTCTAACATTGGCAGAGTAAATGGAGAGGGAGTAGGTTCAAGAGGAGTTAGTGTCTGTTTTTTCAAGATTGGAGAAAAAAACAGCACATTTGTGTGCCATTAAGTATGATTCAATTGAAAGGTAGATTTTGATGATCGTTATGGTGTGAATGTGTCCCCTCAAAATGCATATGTTAAAATCCTAAACCTCTATTACAGTAGTTTTAGGAGGTATGTCCTTTGGAAAGTGCTTTGGTCATGAAGTGGCATGAACATTCTTATTAAAAAAGTTCCAGAGAGTTTTCTCCTTCTCTTCCACCATGAGAGGATTTAGCAGAGAATGTGCAGACTGTGAATCAAAAGGACATAGCAGAGAATATGCAGGTTGTGATCTGGAAATGTTTTCACCGGAATGTAAGCATGCTGACATTTTGATCTCAGACTTCCTGTCACCAGAATGTGAGCAATAAACTTATGTTATTTATAAGCCACCCAGCCTGTAGTATTTTGTTATGGCAACTGCAACAATGACAACGATAAAAGGAAAAGAGTGAAAATTACAAGAGAAGTGATATATTGAATGATAAAAAGAAATCTGGTGTCCAAGTGGAGGTAGTGCCCTTACCAATGAGGGAGTCAAAGGAAAAGTTTCCCCATTGCTCAGAAGTTCTTCACAAACTGGTCGAGTGAACATATATAATAACATAGGGGTGGATAATTTACATGATGGTGAATTCTGAGGTATCCCGGGAAGACCAAGGATTTATATTCTGTGCTGAGGTCTGAAAAGAGATGTGGCGGTATTGGGGGAGAAAAGTGTGGTGTAGGTGATCAGCACATAGCAAGAAGAAATGACATATCCTTACTCTGAAAGCAAATCTAAATAACTTCCCTTTCTTCTAGGGACAAAAGACCACTATGGATTAGAAGGGTATAGTGACAGATGGTGGCTTCTTTGATTAAGAGGACAAGGTTGAGAAAGAGGTCAAAGCTTCGCCTCCAAAGTTTCTCTTTCTCTCTCTCTCTCTTTTTTTTTTTTTTTTTTTTAGCTCAAAGTAATCTGTGTTCTAGAACAGGGTCTCCACAGAGTTTTGGGGGGATTTTTTTTTTGAGCCTCTTCATCTAGAAGAACAGAAAGTAGTATGAGGGGTTTTATTTTGGTATTTCTAAGTATGGTCACTAGTGGAAGTCAATTTGCAGCAGAGGCAGTGTTCCTGGAATAATCCACATAGAAAAAATAATTTTACTAAGAGTGTGATGTAGGAAGAGGGAATGCATTTTGTTGCTTCATAGAACTCTTAATTAAAGTTGACATATGATTAGTAAAAGCTATTTTGTTACAGAGACTGTTTACCTATTTGATTAATTTTGTCACTCATGACTACTAATAGCTGATATGACTTTTATATTTAATAATAGAAAGAATTAATACTCTAATATAAAACTATTATTTCATTTGAAAATATTTTAATAACTTCTCAGAGCCATTATTTTTATTTAAAAATTACCATTTACAATAGGTTTAAACTTTGATACCAAAATATATTTTCCCAGGACTTACATGTCCTTAAGTTATGATTTTACAGATTAGAGTATTCAAAAATATTATTTTAAGAAAATTGTTATCTTCTTAAGTAAACAGAATCTTAAAATATTTTTGTGAAACATCTCTTTCTCGTGAGGATACTATTGTAGCAGAGGCCTGGAAATCTATGGCACAGTTAAAACTTCAAAGGCAGCACTAAATGGTCACCTCCTGAGTGAATGCTCTCCAGTAGCCAAAAGCAGATTAAATGGAATTTTGTATTAGCCATAGCTTTCTGTTTTTTAATTTAATTAATTTTGGTATCAGCATTTTTATTGAATGTGTCTTATGTTTTACTCTTTTCTCCATGAAAATACCATTTTACATTTCATGTTCCATTATGACTTTTAATACTATCAAATATTATTAGATATATTTGGAATGAGTATTTTAATAGATATTTTATGAGAGGTCAAAGATGAAGTTTAAAACACCTCATGCTGGCCTCTACACTTTCTTTGAAATTTCCAACATTGTGATCTTCTATTTCGCATTTTTCCAAATGAATATTTGTCATAAATATAAATATTAAATATTTCTGACATTCATCATATCTAATCTGTGAATGATTTAAATTCATAAATATAGATTAATTTGCTAACTACACCCTTACTGACCTACAGGAAAAATTTTAAAATCTACAAAAGGCTAAACATATAATAATTGAGTATAGTGAAAGTAAATTTCTCAATAATTTTTTATTATAAGAAACAATTTTATTAACTGAAATGTAATTTCCTTGTTTCATCTTGGTAATGTCATTTCTAGTAAAAAATTAAAGTGTATAAAATCTGAAAAAAATTGTTCAAGAAATCCCCAAATAGTAATCACCAGGATACCGTCTGAAAGGACAAAGGTGACTTAATGGATAAATCTTCTGCCTCTGACTGGTGTAGACCACATATATCCTAAGGACACTGATTCGTTAACCTAGGTCAGGAGGAACAATCAAGATGAACAACTAAATAAAATAAATGAATGTTTATTTATCCTTTTACTTCCTGCCTGCCTGCCTACTCACCTTCATTCCTGCCAGCATCTTTCCTTTAGAAAAATAAAAGCAAAATAAAGAAAGTGCAAATATTTGGAACTGATATTCTATTTTAAATTCCTAAAGTGAAAATATAACTTATTGCCTTCTTCTTTGATTAGATTAAATTTAGCCTGGAGAAAAAGCCACCTAATCTCTTTAAGGTTATAGAATTTAAGATCAGCAGTTTATCCTGCTTCTACGTTTCTGCTAATATTTTATAGATCATAATTTTCAAATGGCATTAAGAATAGTTCTTCTAATTTATACCAATAATTGTTCTTCATTGAGTTATAATTCATGTAACATAAAGTGTACCGTTTCAAATATACAATCCAACAGATTTTAGTTAGGTTGTGAAATCATCATCATTATCTAATTCAAGAACTATTCCCTCATCCCCAAAAGGAAACCATGAACCTATTAACAGTTTTTTCTAGTTACATCCTCCACTCATTCTCTGTCATCCATTGATCTAATTTCTCTTTTAATAGCTATGCTCATTATGGGCATTTCATATACATGCCAATCATATAATGCATGCCTTTTCTATATATGACTTATTTTTACTTAGCATAAAGTTTTTAAGGTCTATGTTGTAAACTATATCAGTACTTTAACTTTTGATGATTTAACAATATATTGCACACATACATCACATTTTATGTATCCATTCATCAACTAATACAAAAGTTTGTCACATTGTGGCCGTTATGAATAATGATAGTGTCAATATTCATGCATGCATTTTTGTGAGCATATGCTTTCCATTCTCTCAGGTACACACCTGGATTTGGAATCGCTCATATATGGTAATTCTCTGTTTAACTATATAAGAAACTACCAAGTGTTTTTCCACAGTAGATGGCAGTGTTTTACATTTAGCAATATATGAGAATTATAATTCCTCCACACCATAGTTAACACTTGTCTTTTGACTTTTTAAAGAGATTCTAGTCATATTAGTGGGTGAGAGGTGGTATTTCATTTTTATTTGCATTTCTTTAATGACTAATGATTTTTGAGCATCCTGTCTTTAAAAAATATAATAATTTATTATTATTTATTTTGTTAACAAAGTCATATTCATTTTAAGATGTTTAACTTGCTTCTCAGTCTATGGCTATTAAATGCCATATGCACCACTAGGGTATTGCTGTCCCTTACTGTCAGCTTGTTTTCTCTTTCCAAATCTTCTACCCGCTTTTGACAGGAAGAATCTTGTGTCCTGTGGGTTTTTTCAGGGGATTAAATGTATATTTGTATTGTTTCACTATATTCTATATATGAGTGAAAGCATTCTGTATTTCTCTTTTTTCTTTCTAACTTATTTCACTTAACATGATCTCCAGTTTCATACAGATTATTGGAAAGGGCACAATTTAAGTTTTTTTAGTAGCTGCATAGACTTCTGTTTAGTATACATACCACATCTTTTTTATCCAGTGTTCTGTTGATGGGCATTTAGATTGTTTCCATGTCTTGGCTATTGTGATCTTTGCTGCTATGAGCATAGGAGTACAGATATTTTTCCTGATCAGGGAATTTGTACTTTCTGTGTATGTGTCTAGGAGTCAAATTGCTGCATCAAATGGTAGTTGCATATTTATTTTTTTGAGGAATATCCATACTGTTTTCCAGGGAAGTTTCATTAATTTACATGCCCCAAAACAGCAAAAAAAAAAAAAAAAAAAAAAATGGGTTCTTTTTTCTCTGCACCCCCCTCCAACACTTGATATTTCTAGACTTTTGTATATAGGCCATTGTCAGTGGTGTGAGGTGATACCTCATTGTGGTTTGTATTTGCATTTCTATGATACAAATACATGGTGATGAGTGATATAGAACATTTTTTCATGTGACTATAGGCCATCTGTGTATCTTCTTTGGATAGGTGTCTGTTCATTTCTTCTGCCTATTTATTGTGTGGGTCATTTACTTTTTTTGTTGAGGTGCAAGCTCTTTGCATATTTTATAGATTAAGTTCTTATCTGATGTAAGTTGTGTGAATATTTTCTCAAGTTCAGTGTATTTGTTTTTCATTTTAATAATTTTTTTTGTGGTGCAGAAACTTTTTGTCTGATGTAGTCCCGAATATTTAATTTTACTTTGTTTCTTTGATGTAGCTGTTCTTTCCCCAAAGATCTCTTTTTGAGGTGTAAGTCCTGAAGCATTTTTCCCACATGCTCTTCCAAGTATTTTATGGTGTTGGATCTTATGTCCAGGTCGTTGATCCATTTTGAGTTAACTTTTATGTATGGTTCTAATAATCTAGTTTCTTTCTTTCTTTCTTTTTTTTTTTTTTTGCCGATGTCTGTCTTGTTTTCCCAACACCATTTATTAAATAGAATTTCCCTCTTTCATTGTACGCTTTTGGCTACTTTGTCAAATATGATCTGTCCATACAAGTGTGTTTTTATTTCTGGACTCTTACTATTATTCCACTGATTTGTGTTTGGTTTGGTTTCAGTACCATAAGTTTTAATCATAGTTACTTTGTAGTATAATTTGATGTTGGAAAGTGTGATTCCACCACTATTCTTTATACTTCGCAGGATAACTTTGGCTATTCAAAGTCTTTTGTGATTCCAAATAAACTTCAGTAATGTTCACTCAATTTCCTTAAAATATTTCTGGACTTTTGATGGAAATTGTGCTAAATTGGTATATTGCTTTGAGTGGGACTGCCATTTTAAATAAGCTAGTTATTCTAATTCATAAGCTAGTAATATTCGTCCAGCTCTTTGTTATCTTCTCTTTCTTTTGTTAAACTCTTATAGCTTTAATTTTAGACATCTTTCATCTCTTTTGTTAGGTTTATTCCCAGGTATTTTATTATTTTTGGTGCTATTGAGAATGGGATTTCTTTCTTTTTTTACCCTGAGATTGCCTCTTAGTCTGCATGTCACACCACATCCACCAACAGAGTTCCAGTCTGTGTTTGTTCAAGTACCAAACTGCTTTCATGATGATTGCTTTGTAGTTTAGTTTAAAGTCAGTGAGTGTGATTGCTTCACTGTGTTATTTTTGTCCTGTGATAGGTTTGCATTTCCGAGGTTTTTTTGGTTCCATATAAACTTCAGTATTGTATACTTGATACCCTTGAAAAATGTCCCTGGAATTTTAATAGGAATTGCACTAAACCTACATATTGCTTTGGGTAGAATGGTCATTTCACACTCTTGATTCTTTGAATTCATGGAATGTTTTTCCATCTCTTTGTGTTTTCTTCAGCTTCTTTAGTTAACTTCTTGTAGTCTTCATGTACAGGTCTTTCACCTCCTTTGTTGAGTTTATTTCCAGGTGTTTGAGCTTTCTTGTGTTATTGTGAATAAGATTTCTTTCTTTATTTCTTTTTCCTCTACTTCATTATTTACATATAGGAATATTATTGATTTTTGAATGCTGATTTTATATCCTGTCACTTTGTTGTACTCATTTATTGTTTCAAGCAATTTTTATTGTTTTTTTTTTTTTTCATAGATTTGCAGGTATATCATGTTATCTGCAAATAATGATTGCTTTATTTCTTAATATCTCATTTGAATTCCTTTTCTTATTGCTCTGGTGAAGACTTCTAGAACTATATTGTATGGTAGTGGTGAGAGCAGGCATTCTTGTTTTGTTTAGATCTTAAGGGAAAGGCTTTTAGTTTTTCACCATTGACTATTTTGTTGCCTGTGGGTTTGTTGTATAACATTTCTATTATGTTGAGGTATTTGCTCTTTTATTATTTTGAAAAGGGTTTTTATCATAAATGGGTGCTGAATCTTGTCAAAAGCTTTTTTCTGTATCTGTGGTATGACCATATGATTTTTATTTTTATTTTTGTTGATGGGTATCTTGCATTGATTTATCTGCATATGTTGAACAATCCTTGCATCCTTGCAATGAATTTCACTTGACTGTGGTATATTTTTTAATGTGCTGTTGAATTCAGTGTGTCAAGATATTAGTGAAGATTTTTGCATTTATATTCATCAATGATATTGGCCTATATATTTCTTTTTTTGGTGCTATCTTTTACTGGTTTGGGGATCAGAATAATATTGACCTCATAAAATGTAAATGGAAGTTTTCCCTCCTGTTCAATTTTGTAGCAGAGTTTAAGGAAGATGAGAATATCTCTTCTTTGAATATTTCGTACAATTCACCAGTAAAACCTCTGAACCTGTACTCTTGTTTTGGGGGGAGATTTTAGATTACTGCTTCAATTTCTGTGCTTATGATTGGTCGGTTCAAGATATCCATGTCTTTTAGTTTCAATTTTGGGAAGTTGAAGATATCTAGGAATCTGTGCATTTCTTAAAAATCGATGAATTTGTTGGCATTTAATTGCTTGTAGTAGTCCCTCATGATACTTTGTGTTTCTCCGTTGTCAGTTTTAATCTTACCTCTTTCATTCTGATCCTTGTTATTAGAGTTTTCTCTCTTTGAGTTTAGCTATGGTGTCTGTAGATCTTTTGTTTAAAACCACCACTTGGTTTTATTGATCTTTTGAATGGTTCTTTTGTTTTCCACATCATTTATTTCTTCTCCAATTTTTATTATTTCCTTCCTTTTGTTGATTTTTTGGCTTAGATTGTTCTTCCCTTTGTATTTCCTTTAGGTGTGAGGTTAGAGTTTTAATTTGTGCTCTCTTTTTTTAATAGTTTAAGGATAGGTACATAAACATTACATGGTCCTTTCAAATTTTTGTTAAATTTAAAATTTTTGAAGAAAAGGTGCAGGGAGAAATAAAGGTGAGTAGGTAGGCAGGCAGGAAGATAAAGGATGAAGAGGTGTTTTATCTTATTTTGATTTAGTTGTTCACACCGGTTGTTTTTCCCCTGGCCCAGGACTCAAATACAGGGGTATACTGCCTGTTCTCCTTTGGAGGCAGTTAATCTAACCACTATTCCACTCAGGCATGCCTATTTCTTGGTATTTGATTTGCACTTCTATGGCTATAAATTTTTCTCTCAAGACTACTTTTGCCACCTTTCATATGTTCTGATAACTCTTCTTTTTCATTTCTTTTCAGACATCTTAATTTGATCTTTAAATTCATTGATGATTCATGAGTTGTTCAGAAGCATGTTTTCAATCTCCACAACTTTGTGGTTCTTGCAATTTTGTTCTTTACACTTCCTTTCTAGTTGCACCCCCTTGTGATCAGAGAAGATGCTTTCTATAATTTCAATCTTGCTTAATTTGCTGAAACTTTTTTGTGTCCCAAGTTGTAGTCTGTCCTTGATAATGTTCCATGTATATTTGAAAAGACTGTTTAATCTTTTTTGTTTGAGTAAAACATCCTGAATAATGTATATTAGACCCTGCATCCTATTGTTTCATTTAGAGACCTTATTTCTTTTCTGATTTTTCTCTCTGAATGATCTCTCCATTGATGTAAGTCGAGTATTGAAATCCTTTACTATTTTTGTGTTATTTTTAATTTCTGCATTTTGCTCTGTCACTATTTGTTTTATGTATTTAGATGTTTCAGCATTGGGTGAATATATGTTAATGATACTTACTACTTCTTGATGAATTACTTCCTTGACTATAATGCTGTACCCTTCCTTGCCTCAAGATATCTTTTCCAGGTGGAAGCTTATCTTGTCTGAAATATCTTTCATCACTATTGCTTAGGTAAATTTTTCCATAGCTTTGGCTTTCAACCTGTATTTATCTTTGGATCTGATATAAGTTTCCTATAAGCATAATATTGATGGAAACTGTTTTTTGATCCATCCAGTACTCTGTGTCTTTTGATTTATGTGTTCAGTTCATTCACATTTATGATGATAACCAATATATTGGGCTTTGTTTCTATAATTTGAGCCTTTGTTTTAGTTGGTTTTGTGTCACTTGTTTTCCATTTACTTTGTTTTCTTTTTGCTCTATGGTATTTGGTGTCCTTTCATTTAATTTCATCTGCTTCCCAGCTGTGTCTTTTTAGATTTTGACTTTGTGTCTGTCATCTGACTTTACTCTGTCTTCATATCTCTGATAATCTTTTATGGAAATGTCACTATATCATATTTACATGTTCATACATATTCTGTACTTTCATTTCCCCAATGGTATTTTTTTTTAGTTTCCTCTTGTCCTGTCTTTATTTCTGCACTTTCTTTCCCATGTATCACCATTCTTGAGATTTGGTGGATCTTTGTTTTCTTTTTCCTTATTTCCTTTTTCCTTTCAGGATTTCTTGAATAGCAAGAAATCTTGGTGGAAAGTCCATTAACTTTTGTTTATCATTGAAGACCTTTGTTTTTCTATTGTATTCGCATAATAGCTTTGGCTGGCAGTTTTTGTTTTTTGGCGTTTGAATATGCCATTCCATTTTCTCCTGGTCTGTAATATTTCTGATGATATCCTGGTGGGTATACCTTTAAAGGTTATGTATCTCTTTTCCCTAGCAACCTTGAGTAGTTTTTGTCATTGACTTTCTTTTTAAATTGAAGTGTTTAGAGGTAGGTCTTTTATATCTATTTGGTGTTTTTCAGCTTCTTTGATCTTCATGCTTACTTCTTGTGACAGATGTGGGTATTTTTCCAATATCGTTTTTTTGAGTAGATTTTCTGTAACTTTTCTCTCTCCCTTTCTTGGTTGCCTATGATCTGTATGTTTGTCCTTCTCATGGTATCTGATATTTCTCATAGGACTTCTTTATTTTTCCTCAGACTTGTTCTCCTCTTCCATGAGAGTCACCTCTGTGTTCTTGTCTTCAGTTTCTGAGATTCATTCCATTGTATGACTGAGTTTGTTTATGGAACTTTCCATGTGTATCTTCAATTCCTTGACTGTGTCTTTTATGTCTAGCAATTCTACTAGGACTTTTCTTCACGATCTCAGTCTCCTCGGTGACATATTCCCTTTAATCTGTAACTTCTTTTTTGAGATCTTCCAACTGCCTTTGAGTTGTTGTGTGTGATTCCTGCATCTCATTCAGTGTTTTTATAACTAGTTGTTGAACCTCTTTCTCTGTTAGTCCCATTCAATGTCAATGGAGTTCTTTTCTGTTGAGATCTTGGCATCTTCCTCTCTTTGGGTCATTTGTCCTTTTTGGGTGAGTTTGCTATTGGGATTACATTCATTTCTGTTTTAGATTTAAAATGTAGATTTCTTTCTTTCTTTTTTTAATGTTAGATTTCTTCTCGGGTGATCGTTTGAGGACCTGATGTGGTCAGTGGTACCATCCACTTCTACAGGTTGTGTGACTTCCCTGCTCTCTTAAATGCTTGCTTTCGGTGAGACACAGATGCTGTTTCAGTGGTGTCCACTGGCTTCTGTGGAAATGAGGGCAACTCTTCTCTTGTGTGCTGCTGATAGGAAGCAGTCCAATTCATGAAATATAGATCACTTCTTCTCTTACCCACTCATTTGTCCCTGGGCATTAAGGTGTTTCTATATATTAGCTATTGTAAATAATACTGCAATACACATGCGGGTATAATATAGCTCTTCAAATTAGTGTGTTTGTATTTTTCTTGTAAATATGAAAAAGTAGTATATTATATGGTATTTCTATTTTTAATTTTTATTGCATAGATTTTTAACAGCTTTACTATTTTCATGAGATAACTTGGATTTACAAAATAATGTTTTAAATGTGCACTATCACTCTTCATCAAATATGTAACATCATGCCCACCACTGCGTTTCTAAAAGTCTTCCACCACTATCCATTGAAACCTTAAGACTTTTTCTCCTAACTTCCACCCCACCCCTTTATTAACCTCAGTTCTTTTGTTAATGTCCAAACGTCAGTTTGGTTTTGTTTTGCCTGCTCACTTGCTTTGTTTCTTTTTATTCTATATGTGAATGCGATAATCTGATTAGTTTTAATATTTTGAATTCTCTCCATGCTATCGTCCATAAAGACTGTACCAATTAACAATTCTACCAACAGTGTACCAGACTTTTTCTTTCTACTTCATCTCCAACACTTGTTTCCAGTCATTAGTTAATATCCATCTCACAGTTTTGTAATGATATCTCATTTTTTTTATTTGACTTTACCTAATACGAGAGATGGACACATCTTTTTATGTGTTTTTTTTTTTTGGCCATGTGTATATCTTATTTGGAGAGGGATCTTTTCAGACCTTCCCATTTTTAGATTAAATTATTTAAGATTATTTTGTCATTGAGTTTTATAATTTATTTTTATATTTTAGATAATAACCCCTTGTCTCATATGCAAATGTCTACTAACAATTCAGTAGGGTATTTTTAGTTTTAATCTTTTTCATTGTGTAGAAGATTTTTTATTTTTTGCAGTATTATTTTTTTATTTTTAATTTTGTTCAGCCTCTCATTGGAGTTGAGTTCACAAAGACATATCTAAGGCCATTGTTAAGTATTATATAACCTATATTTTATTTTATGTGTTTTGCAGTTTTACATCTTACTTCCAAGTCTTCATTATATCTTGAATTAATTTTTGTGTGCAATGTTAAATAATGGTCTAGATTTATTCTTTTTCATGTGTCTGCCCACTTTTCACAACATCATTTATTGAAGAAGCTCTCCTTCGTCCATTATATGCTCTTGACTCCTTTATTTTGAATTAGTTGTCCAAATATGTGTGCGTTTCTTTCTGATCTCTCAATTCTGTTCCATTGATCTGTGTGTCTTTTTATGGCAATACCATGATGATTTGATTACTGATTTCTAGTATACTTTGAAATCAAGGAACACGATACCTCTGTTTTTCAGTTTTTCTAAGAATTGTTTTACTATTTGGGATCTTTTGTAGTTCCAAATACATTTCATGATTTTTTGCTCTATTTCTGTGAAGAATGTTGGTTGGACTTTGATAGGGATTGCATTGAATTTGTATATTGCTTTAAATTATATAGCCATTTAAACAATATTAATTCTTCCTCCATAAATATAGAATAGTGTTCCATTCTTATGTGTCTTCTATGTCTTCCAACAATGTCTTTACTATTTTATGTAGAGGTCTTTCACTCATTTGGATAAGTGTATCACAAGGTATTTTATTCTTCTTGATTTAATTTTAAATGGAGTTGTTTTCCTAATTTCTCTGTTATTTCCTTATTTGTGTGCAGAAATGCAACAGATTATTAATTTGTAGCCGGCCACCTTACTGTATTCATTATTTTTAACTGTTCTTTACTGTTTTTAAATTTGTTTTCTATATGTTATCATGTCATCTGCAAATAGTGATAGTTTTATTTCTTCATTTCCATTTCAGATTCTTTTAAAGTGCTTCTCCTGTCTAAGTGTGATGGGTAGGACTTCCAAAATATTATTAAATAATAGTAGTAGGAATGAGTATCCTTGATTTATTCTTGACCTAGAAGAAAGGCGTTTTTACTATTGAATATGATTTCACTTGTGGATTTGTCATACATAACCTTTGTTACATTGAGATACATTCCATCTATACCCATTTTTGAAAGGTTTTTAATATAGAAAGGTGAATCGTCAAATATTTACTATGCATATTAGTATATTTGTTAGTATATTAGTATATTAGTAAAATTATATGTGAGTTTTTTAATATGTGATTTTTATTGACATATATTCAGTTTCTTTTCCAGTTTTGGGATGATTTTAGCTATTATTTCTTTGAACAAATTCTCTTTTCCCTCTTCTTTTTATCTTATGGGATACCCATTGTCATCCAACATCAACATATTACCTTTTCTAATGACATCAGAGAACTCCTGTAGAGTGTCTACATTTTGAAGAGTATCTTATTTCTCTCACTCCTTCTACCTGGATAATTTATGTTTTTTTCTTTGAGGTCACTGTTTCAGTTCTTCATTTGACTTGTTCCACTTCCATAGTATTCTGTGGTACTCTTGAGCTTATTTGTTTCATTATTCATATCCTGAATCCCTGTCAGTTTCTTATTTAAAGCTTCATTTCCTCCTGCTTGCTCATTTTAATTTTGAGCTCATTTATTTGGATTTTTTTGAGATTTCTTTTGTATCTCTATGTGTTTCTTTGATTGCTATATTGACATATTTATCTGTTAAGAAGATAGAGCTTTCTATGCCTTTGAATTTCATTTCTGGAAAGCTGCCATTGTCTTCTTGTAATGTTATGTTAGCATGAGGTCTCAGGTGATTTTCACTTTTTTTCTCTTACCATTGAGCGTCTGAATCAGCAACTCAGAACTGACCTGTTTATCTTTTATTTTTCAAGCAGATGGCATGATGGCTTTATTTTATTTTATTTGTTTGGACCTTGCTGTTTTCCATAGATGATTAGGCATGAAAATAACAGTTCTCTGATATCATATGGGGGGGAGAGGCTTGAGAGGGGAACCAGCTGCTTTCCTAAACTGCTGGTGGGGACTGGATTTCATGAATTGTCTGGTATCCTAGATATGAGATGGCTGACTATCTGCTATAAGGGAATGTCACTTATTGAACTTAAGGAAATTACACAGGGTTTTGGTTTTAAGTTACCTGAAATAATAAAATTGTTTTCTCCATCTTAGTCAGGTTAGTTTGCTGTTACTTTCTCTGAAAGACAAGAAGAGTATATTGCCATCTAAACACTGAGGGAGAACACTTAAATTAAAAAATATGAAACCATTACTCTGACTTTGAATATAATAAAGGCTTTTAAAGAGAGCCATGATGTGTCCTGATGGAGTAGTGGTTAGGTCACCACCTCCCAGTGAGCGCAGTCCACATACATCCCGAGGACCAGGGTTCGCATTCCTAGACTGGGGGTAACAATCAAGATAAACACCTAAATAAAAATAAAATAAATGCATTTCTTCCTCCTGCCTGTTCCTTCCTGCTTGCCTGCTCAATTTCACTTCTGCTTGTGCCTTTCCTTAAAAATATTGTTTTTAATTAAAAAAAAATACCTCAATTTAAAAAAGAGCCATGATCATCGGTAAGTCCTGGAGAGACAGTAAATGGAACCAGAAATCCTTTTCTCACATTTATTTTGCTTAGTTCTGTACTAGCAAATAGTAAGAAGTGTTTGTATACTGCTGAGAGGTACATTTTTAAATAAAATTCACCTAACTCTACCTACAAAAGAATATAAATAAAAATGATAGACCTTGAAAATATATAAATGTCAAAGTTAGAAAAAATACGAAGAATAAGTAAAAAAGAAATCAAATTTAATGCCTAAAATAAGACAAATAAAGAAAAATAAATAATCTTAGAAAATGAGGAAATTATAAAGTAACCATATTTATTAATTGAATGACTAATAAAATTGCATAGAATTCAGAGTAATTATAGAGAATAATATAGTTTAAGTAAAAAACCAAATAAACAAAAATTCCTTTTGTAGAACAATTAATTTCCATTTTGTCCTCTTATCTAAATTTAGTTCCAGTAACAAATACTGGTAATAGTATGAAATGCATTTACTGTTACAATGAAGCAGTTCTTGGTAAAGACAATAATTCAAAGAAAAGTCTGTTTCCAATTCTGACTCTCCCCTTGTCAGTCAGTTGACCTTTTAGTAAGACACTCAAAAGGTATGTTCTTGTTTTGTGAACTGGGGGGACTCTTGATGGATTTTTACTCATATGTATATATTTATTTCTCTTTTATTCACCTACTCTATCATTTTATTAATTAAGTAGTTAAGGAATTTACCACCATAAATGGAATGAAAACTTTACTGGTAAATTACATGTGTACTTTTTCCAGATTTCCTGTTGATTTCTCACTCTCTCCTAAAGAAACCACTATCCTTGATTTTATGTTCATCATGCCTTTGGTGTTCCTTGAATACACAGCTTTATGAGATCATACATATCATATACGATATACAAACACATATAGGCAAGGTTAAAATGTATTTTTAAGCTCTAAGTTCTTCCTTGTTCATGTGGGCAACAGTTGCTGATGAATCTATATTTTAATTATTTTTTTGCAAATATCTTCTCTGCATTTGAAGTTTGCTTTTCAGTTTTTGAGATTACTGAATGAACCAAAATTCCTATTTTAGTATATTGATTTTATTATGTATTTGGTTAGAAACAAGAATATTGATACTAAGGTGTGATTTTTTTTAAAGAGAGGAGGAAGAAGCAACTTTAATTTTTTTATTTTAGTTGTTCACACTGGTTGCTTCCCCCTGGATCTGGGTCTTGAATGTAGGGCTATGTGACTTACTTGCTCTTTCAGGGGTGCTTGACCTAACCTCTTTTCAAATGGGGCATTCCCAGTGTGATGTTTTAGCAAGTTAAAATTAATGATGTACTTGAAATAATGTCAGATACGTAGCAATTATTTTTAAAAAACTGATAGCTATCTATTCCCTTTATATTTTAAAATGTTAATGATAGTTTACTAATTATTTTATACAACAGATTCCAAATCACTACCATTCATATTGAATAGACATTAATTTGAAAATGTAACATGTCAGTATGAAACATAAAATGCAGATACATTTACAATTCTTTATAGCCACTTATCAGCTCCTATATATAAGCTATTGAGGTATGAAGATGAACACACCTACACACATATTAGTAAAGATTATTTTGTTGCATGTTATAGTAAGTATTTCACATTAACCTCAAGGAAGAAGGAAAGAATGTAGGAAGTGAGTGAAGAAAAAAAGTGAAGGAGAAAGAAGGGAAAAAGGAAGAAAGAAAAGAAATTCCAGTATAGGGTCATGTATAATGCACAATTTTTGCCCAAATTTGTGAGGGAAAAAATAAGGATGCTTATAATATACAGGTAGTACTAATTATGTATTTATTCAACTATTTTAAATTCTTTTATTTATGCTTTTTAATTGAAAGTGTAACTATAGAGACCAATAACAATTATGATATCTGTATGCAAAATAATACCCCAGAAAAAGGATAAATGAATGAGGAAGGCATAAAAATCTGCTTTAACAAAGTCTGATCATGAAGGCCTGGAGGATTCCTTTAGAAAAACAGCTTTGCTTGGTTTTGGTCACTCAACACTTGTTACACAAGTGCAAAAGCAGTCAAGCAGACTTGAAAACCCAACTTACTGTGATGCTTAACCAGCCAACTGCAGCCACTTAATGTGTCCATAAACAAACTCTTTCATGCCCTACTGAAGAAAAAGTAGATGCTGTGGATGGAGTCAGCTGGTAAGAAAGCATCTATTGCCCAGGTTTGTGGTTGGATCCTAAGATTGTGAAACAGTGTCAAGAAGGAGTGATTGTGAAATCATTTAAAAAATGCAGCATCAGCAATACAATGAATGGAACTAAGGGTGATGAAATTTACCGGAATAAGGAAAGTGACTCTTGAGATGACACTGGTAATGTAGAAATTGAAGGAGATGATACTTCTGATATTGACAGTGGCAAGGAGTTGTTGGCCTTCTATGATGTATTAACATTGTAGATTTGTTACTGGTACATAAAATTTCCTGTAACTTATATCTGTTATTGTTTTATTCCATAATATGTTAAAAATAAATGTTGAAATTTCTTTATACCATAGAAATCGAGTACCTAATATAAGCAAATACAAATTTGAATTCAAAATTTTTTTAAAGGCTTTATTACCTGAAAGTTTGGGCCAAAAACATGGGTGTAAATTATACACGTCAAAATATGATAAATGAAGGAAAGATAAGAATAGAAGGAGAAAGGAGGAAAAGGAAAAAAAAAACATGTAACCAAACTGTTTCCTAATGTGTTCTTCTCCAATTACCAACCTATTATAATTGATTTTTTCTATTCTTTTTTTTCCATATTTTTAGATAACTTTTTCAAAATAGAATTGCTTTTTGCACAATCAATTGGTCATTGTAAATACAGAGATCTATTCCTGTGAATTATAAGGTTATTCACTAATAAAAAGGGTCTTTTGTCTTATTCATGATTGCATATATTCATTTTTCAACTGTGTAAAACTTTAATTTCATAGGTGGACAACCAGTTTAGATCTATAAATTCCTTTAGATTTGAAATATTTTATAATATAAAGTAAATAAAAATTTCCAAACATAACATTTAATCTGCATTTGAATATTTACAAACTATAAAGAGAATGAACTCTATTCTCCAATTATGAATTGTTGTTAAACCTTTTGACTAGAATTTGATGAATCATCCCTATTGTATAATGTCATAATTATTAGATAGTTTCTCATTGAGAAAATAGGGCTGTTACTTGTGGAAGAAACATGCGGTAAGGACAGGAACTCTGGAGGAATATGTTCTTGAGGTATGCTTCATTTTCAAATGTTGTATTTGTATCAAATACCACAAGTATAATATCAGATGGGGAGACCTTTATAAAACACAAAACCTTTTGATTAATAAAATAAATCAAACTAAATGGTGCTTTTTGACCTTTATTACAATTTGGAGAACATTAATGGTTGTGGCTTATAACTAGTCAATCATTTATATAATGATATCCACTAGACCTCATGGGTATCAAGACATTATTCATGTCTATTAATTCATGTCTATTAATCAGCTCCTTTGGCTAAGTGTAGCTAATTTCTTTCCCTTGTGCCACCAGTGTTATTAGTAACATATTAACTCCCATCACTCAAAATGCTTCATGATGAATCTCTGCCATTATTTGATATGTTACCTCCTTGGCATTATTAAAAGGTTCTGTTTTATTATTGATATAAGCAGCCTAATTGTTTTCCATCTGAGAGCTTTAAGAAAATAAATATGTCATATAAAGGTGAAGTGATAAATAACTCCCAAACGTTTTACAGAAATCAAGTTAATTGATTATTGCAAGGTTACTGTGTGACTTGGTAGAGGTGTTAATAAGACTTACCCTTCTTGCTGGACTAACGAAAGTTTTCAAGCCACTGAACCACATGAAATTTGTTTGATCTCCTGCTATTAACCGAAAGTGACTAAATGTTGTTGATTCAAGTATTCAGAATATTTCCTGCACTTCTTTAAAACTGATGAATGCATGCTTAATAGAGGAAAGGAAAGAAAGTTGAATAATGGTGACCTCCGTAAACATAAAGAACTTATAAAGTATTCATCTGTAATTCAACTGAAAATATGTGAAAGTTGAAATCCTTAAAAGTGAACAACAGACTTTGGAGAATATAGTTTATAGATATATGAGAAAGTTACTAAGATTTTCTAAATTAGTTTTCAAAATTAATTTTATTCAAATAAAAGATATAACTTTACCCCCTTACCACATATATCAACCCAGCAAAAGAATAGATTGCAGTGCTAATACTATGCATTGTATTCTTTCTTTGCTAAGTGTGAATTACGTTATTTTGTGTAATCTCAGTAATTCTAGTATATAAACTGTTATTTTCTGTGTTTTGTAGATTAACAAAATGAAAGTTAGAGAAGTCTAAGTTCACACAAATGTTGACAAAATCTAGATTCAAACTCTGATCAGACTCCAGTGCCAGAGAATGTTATATTTGTCTAACCTATCTTCACTTGACCCAGTAATTATAATTCTGATAATATAGCTAAAGGAAGTAATGAGAGATATTGCAATAATTTAATTAAATTATTTTAGGAAAATACTCCAATTTAATAGTTTATAAAGTCTTCAAAAATATTAAAATAAAAATTTTGTGCAAATATTATCTATATTGAAGGATATACATTTTAATAATATTGCTCATATAAACACGTATTTATAGGTAAACGTGTAGTTTTACATCTCTTTAACACTCTAGCAGTTAAATATAATTTTCCCCTTTATATCTTTAAAATTATTTTTCTTATTTAATGATGTTTTAAAGATTTCTTTTGCCAATATAACAGATGGTATACTAAAAACTCTTAGTAGGCCAACACCAGAAATTGTTGCAAATATTTGTTTTACATGTTTAACTATAGTTGAAAGAAAGTATGGAAACATGAGAAGGGAGTGAGATGAAAAAAAAGCAATGACCAGATATTATCAAACTCTGAAATCAGCCACTGCTTTGCCTAAGGTAAAAGGAAATAAGGACATAGAACCCTATTTTAAAGTCAGTAATGGCCTTGTAGCAGCAAATTTTTAGGATGTTGTGACAGACTAGAACTCTAGAAATACTAAAATCATAGGTTTGGAGAAACAAACAAAACTTTATGGAAGAACTTATTTGGGATTCAAAAACAGAGAAAAATCTTGTTAGAAAAGAAGATATATGAGAAAATCTATGCAATGTCATAGGGTAATCTTACACAATCATCATCATTTGTTTTGGTTTTCTGCATTCTAGCTATATGCACTTAATGTGAATATTTAAATGATTATTTGTTTTATATTTGATTCTATGTGGTTATAATTTATTTCATATGACTTGCAACTTAATTATATAATAATTTCTGTAAGGCATATGGATTTGAATATATAGATTACACAGATGCACACATATGTTTGTGTACATGTGTTGCTAGATTGTAATTCCCTAAAGTTCAGTGTTAGGTACACTCACATTTTTTATTTGACTCAGCATTTGGGTTGTTATGCAGCCCTTAATACCCAACCACAATTCTTGTGACCAGTATTACTTTGTATGTAGCAGGAGGCATTTTGACAGGATTTCTGTATTGTTTATTTCCTACTTTGCATTTGAATGTTGATAGGATTTCTGTGTTTGTTTTTACCTACTTGGGAAAATGTATGTTTAGCTACAACTTTAGTATCAAAAATGAGTCTCAAGAATTGTATAACATGAATGTGTCTTGATGGATAACAGTAATCTATGCACATGAATCGTATTAAACATGTAAAGTAGGTAAAATGCCTCTGATTCCCTCAACAAAGCATGAAAAACTATCTGGGTAGTGTTCTCCATAAAGACAGTGATTAGATCAAAGAAAGCACTGCAAATGCTGACAGTAGAATTATGACCCAGAGAGTGAATGAAATAGTTTTTTTTAATATTTTTTGAAACACTTTTACTAAGATATAGTGCTTGATTAGTTTGGAGATAAGTATACACCTAGGAAAATATTACCATAATCAGGGCCATAAATGTATCCTTAACCTCAAAATGTCTCTCCCATTCCCTTTTTTATTATATTGTATATGTGTGTGATAACAGCACTTAATGTAAGTTCTACCTCTTAGCAAATTTTAAGCATACCGTGTAATGATAGCTATAGATACTAAGCTGTGTAGTAGTTCTCCAGTGCTTACTTATCTTGCCAAAGTGGAACTTTTTGCCCTTTGAACATCATTTCCTCTTGGATTCCTCCATCCAGCCCCTGGTAACCATCATTCTCTGAGTTTGACAAATTTAGTGAAACTTTCTTTAACAACTTAAGTCAAAATCGCTACCACAATACAAAGGATTATGAACAATTTCTGATTTACTATTTAAAATTAAAGTACTGATGAAACACCCACAATGTCACTCTTTAAAACTATATTAAAAAAGTTGTTTAAGGATATTAAGGTAGAGAAACAAAGTCTAAGAACTTAGAGGAAGGGAGCCTTAGGGGAGAAACAAAAGCAGAAAGGTAAGTTTCTGTTATTATAAAACAGACTTATTTAAGGTAGAAACAAACCTCTTTCCCCCTCTATTCCTCTTTTCAAAGTGTTAGATGTTTCAAAGACTCAAGGGATTCCTTATTGCTAGTAATTACCTTGAATTATCACTTACCTTAAAGCAATGATTACAAATTATAAAGAATGTTTACAAATTATAAAGATTGCAAATTATAATTACAATTTATAAAGCAATTATAAAGAATGTTTATAATTACAAATTATAAACCCCATTGTAACATAGCAACCCATTTCCCAGTTTCTTACCTGGTTTTCTACATTCTTTTCTAATGTCCAGTTTACATTATTTTTACTCTTACATAACGCCTCTATTTTGACCTTAGGTACAGCTCCCCTCTTCTGTAATGCTCCCTAGACAAGAAGACATTCATTTCTTATGATATTTTTCTTACCCTTTTGCCTACTTAACCCACACTTTAATTTCAAAGTTATTTATACCAAAATAGTATTGATACAGTATTAGATATATTTTCATTTTT
Source organism: Solenodon paradoxus (assembly GCA_004363575.1). Classification (NCBI taxonomy): domain Eukaryota; kingdom Metazoa; phylum Chordata; class Mammalia; order Eulipotyphla; family Solenodontidae; genus Solenodon; species Solenodon paradoxus. Next base: position 693,921 of record RJWH01000046.1, read on the forward strand.
AAATAGCTTTTTCAAATGTTTTTCTGCTTTTGAAAACTTCACTTCCTTCCGCTGTGAGTCCTCAGTGTATAGTCAGAGATTTGATTTGTAAATTTAAATCACTTCAGATGGAATTTTAGAAAGTTAATAGTAAACCAGAATTGTCTAAGAAGGAGGCATTTACCTTGTGAAATCAACATGATCCAAGGTTTATCAACCATTCTTGAATGTTTAAAAGTCATTTTTGTTCATATACTGAGGTTTATGGAGATGAGGCTTAAAAAATTCATTAAATAAATACATAAAGCCAGAAAGAATATTAATTTATAATGAGAAATACAATCAAGCAGATCACTTGACTGGTCCAACACATCACTCCTTATAGACAGGCTACATAGGAAACTAAATGATGAGAGTTTGGCTTAGTTGTATTGATGCATAAGGAATTTTATGAAGAACATATAATATGTTTTTGCAAACTCTCTTTTCATACAAATTGTTAGGTATCCCCTCTACTACCCTAAACATATACACCTATAATTTGATGTACACATACATATACACAGTTTGATAAAATTAATGGGGCGACAGCCTTAGCCTGGAAGTTATTCAAATTCTATATAATTCTTTCCATTGGCTAAATGTTTGTGTCCTCCTGAAATTCATGTGTTGATATTCTAATCCCCAATGTGATAATTTTAGGAATGAGGACCTTTGGAAGGTGATTTGAAAATGAATCGGAACCCTCATGAATGAGATTAGTGCTTTTATAAAACATCGTTCAGAGCTCCCAGGCTTCTTCCACCACATGAGGATTCCAGAATGAGAAGTCCACCACTCAGAAGAGGGCCTTCACCTGGTTGTGCAGGGATCCTGATCTCAGACCTCCCACCTCCAGAACTGTGAGAAATAAATTTCTGTTTATAAGCCAATCATTCAGAGCTATTTTGTTAGAGCAGCTGGCGCAGACTATAGCATTTTTGCTTTTTAAATTTCAATGCACAGTGAGTTTTCTTTGGCTTTGAAATCACGGTGCGTACCTGCCTAATGGTCACATTCTCATAGTTGTAATAGTTTTCAGACCCTCATTATTTTTCAAATATCACTTATTTTTTATCCTTTTTATTTTATTTACATTACATCTTAATGTAAAATATAGTTAATGTATAGGTAAACTAGCATTATCACATGGCTTATTTCATGACAATATAAACCATGCATATCTAAACTCTAATTTCATGACGCTCCACCTTCTTGAAATTAATCATTTATCCTAACATTTAGTATTTTGGTACAGGGAATTTTATACTGTCTTTTTCCTTCCACATTCTAAAACCTATTTAAAGAAAATTTAATTTTAACCTGTTATTATGGGAATAAATAACTATAATTCAACATAAAAGGAGGATTCTCTGGCCTTGATAATGTTCTATTTCTTTATGGAATATTGTTATATAGGAGATAGTCTTTCAGTCTTTGTAAATATTCACCAAGATGTGCAATTAAGAACTGTATATATGCATGTAATTGATTCTTTAACAAAAGTTTATTTTAATTTTTGGGGGGTGATCTGTACTTCATACATTGAATCCTTTGCTTACACAAATTTTGAAGTTTATAAACAGCGTTTTTAATCATCTTTGAGATGCAAATTTTCTCTGGATGTTAATAGTGGCAATTATATTTATATTCATATATTTTCAGAATTTTTAAAGATAGAAAGTACTAGAATCATTTATTTCAATCTGCAAGTTATATAAAAGAACAATGGGGACTTATAAAAATTATGGTTAATTAGTGGGAGAACTAGAATTAGAAACTAGCTCACTGGATAATATTCTCTTTTGATGTATTTAAAAATAACATTTGGGTCATTCTGCAATTTAACCTTCTTGGGAAAACAATCAAAGGACATTCCAAACAGGGTAAATAAAAGCTTAGATAAAATAGAAAGCCTGAAATAATTGCTTATCTGTACTGGTTTAAGCTTCATTTTAATTTATATTTCATAGTTATTATATTGTCCATGATCTGGATTTTCACATTGTGGACTTCTTAGAAGAACTGTAAATAGTTATGATGAATCAACATGTCATCTGTTATGGATGTCATGATTAGAGTAGAAAAGATACACTGATGTTTAGGTGACTGCCAATTTATTAATCCTGCGAAAGAAAATGAAGTGCTTTTTAGTGAAAATACATTGTGTATGTATGTTGTGTACATGTAATTTGATTTCATGTGCATTCCATTCATACATTTTTTAAATTTAATTTCCATTCCACGGCCTCATCTTCTATCATAAGCCATGATAACTGAACATGAAACTCAGGCTGACATTAAAGTTAGCACTCTTTCATCTTGGGACACTCAGAGGTCACTATACCATTGTGATCTTTTATAGAGCAATATATAATTAAACTGGTACTTTTTCCAACAGGATATTATAAGAGATAAAAAAACTTAGTAAGTTTCCAAAATGATTAAAAATTTATACAAGAATAGCATATGCTAGGCTAAAAATAAAGGCTATTAATAAAAGCCTTTATACAGTATTGCTGTCATCAAATCCATCTGCCCCCTTTGAGGACTCAGCATGTTCTTTTCTAGTGCCAAGAGAGCTGTCCTGTGTTGCAAGGACTTTGAATGACCTAATCACCCATGAATTCAGTCACCTTTCTATATTTCTTCAGTTTTATGACTGTGACCAAAAAGAAATGATACTGTTCTTTGAATCCAAAGATTCTCATTCCAGTACCAATCTCTTGCAATAGATTTTTGAGCTTCACTTAATGAGTGCCTCAGTTTCCTTGTAAAAAAAGTGGAACTAATTCACTTTCAATTGAACTGATATTTTGTGTAATTAACATAAAATGAAGTATTTGAAAACATGTGACTATATTTATATATTGGTTTTAGTAGTGTTGAGAAGACAGATTGAAAGCATTGATTTTGAACTTCTGTCAGATGAATAAATCCTTTCTCACTTATTCAAATGTATTCCTACATAGAATAGCTATGGTGATTTGGAACTCATCTTCCAAAGTGGTCTATTCTCTCGTCAACCTAAATAAAAGGGTGATAAAAGGCAAACTTGAATTAATAGAAATTAGCGTATTCAGGAATAACAAGAATTATAGTTCAGGACATTCAATAATAAGTAAATTACCAGTAAGCTTGTTGAGGTTTGGGGTGGATTATATTCATGGGAAAGGAGGGTAAAAAGGGGAAGAGTTCATGTAGAGTATTAGGAGCAAGTTAGTTGACTTAAGGATGTGGAGCTGATATTCATGGATGTGCTTTGGTCAAATGATAAGTTTCAGTTTACTGTAAATCAAGTATTTTTGGTAAATCAGTCTCTCAGTCCTTATGTTTGTTTTTTTGTTTTTCCCTGAAGACCCATGTATGGGATTCTCTAATTCATATCATCCTATTCCATTCTGGATTGAAGTACTGTTTTATATTCACTCAAAAATGTTTATTTTTTATTCAAATGTTGATAGTTTAACAGCCTTAGTTTAGACAGAATAAAGTATTTTTCTATATAATTTAGTAAATAAGCATTTCCTAAATGTCAATTAAATTGTAAAAATGTATAAATGCAAACTATCACTAAATAGCCTCATGTGAAGGACAGATAGGATATGAACATCCATCATTAGAATATAGTAATTAAGTACAATGAAAAGATATACACAAGGTGATGAGACAGGGAAACAAGTAGCACCTACCTTAAGAGAAATAATACAAGATATAAAATGGACTTTCTGGTTTTTACAAATGAGAAATCGTGTGAATAATGGGAAATGGCATACTGACAAAGAAAATTACATGCACAATAACATGGGTTTTGATCATGTTTAAATTCTTTAAAACACGTGTATATTATTCATCTTATTTTCCCCTGAAATCTAAAGAACACAATTTAGCAAGTTTGTGTTGTGTTAAGCATTTTGAATTATATTAATAATCCTTGAGCTTTCCTTTTTGTCGTACTTCAGTTTACCGATACCCTCTTAACTTGGAAGTCAAATGGAGCAATACATATTTTAGGTCTTACCAGGCATTCACTGATGTACAGGTAAATATGGTTTCAAATAACGTATTATTTTAGGAATTTGAAACAAATATTAAGATATTTAATATAGAATTATTGGTATTTAACATTATATATATGTATATTATATGAAAATACAAAAAAACAGAATATGTATTATTTATTTTTATTTTCTTTCATATAATTTAGAGTAATATTAAGAAAAGAGTCAAATGTACACACCTTAAATCTACATGCAACTCTTGAGGATTGTCTTTGGTACAGATAAAAAGTATTATATTCAAAGTTCTAGCTTGTCATTTTGAAACTAATATAATTTCTCTGTATGCCATATCCATCAAAATTAAGTATATTTTTAATATGAAGAAAATGAAAAAATAGATATCATATTTAATATTAGTTGGAGATTGATTTTATTGGAATGGTTATTTGTGAGTTTTTCATTAACGGAAGCCAGGGAAGAGCTGGCACTCAAGTTTCAAGCAGAAGCAGAGCAGTAAGTGACTAAATGCTCTGTCTACGAAGAAGACAAATTTTAAAAAATATAGGTTCGCGACACACAATGGAACTCCAAGAAACTATTAAAATGAGCAAGGTAATCATATAACTTAAATGAAGAAATCCCGGGTATGTGCCTGGATTTAGAATTAGAAGAATATTGAGTAATATGTATTTCAATCTCCTATGTATATATGTCTTATGTATTATATGTCCATATAAATGGTGATTCCTATTTGGTCAATTTATAAGTAATACACAATGTATCTATGATTATTGTTTTTCTGTGGATCTGATATACATGGTGGATTACTTTATCATGATATTACCAAATAGCCAAAGAAGTGAGCCCTTTTTCTTTTATCTGCATATTACTACATTTATGTATTATTTTTGCTTTGTTTCTTAATAATAATCAAGGAAATAAAATGAATTTTTTAAGAGAGATAAATGAAGAAAGAATTGACTCTTTCCATAGTGGGGAGTGTTGGAAAGAATAAACCCTGGGGCTAAAGGAATTTGAAGAGAGAAAAAGATATATAAGGAGAATTTATTCAGAGTTGCCTCCTATTCAGTGTTACTTCTCTATGTGTGCCCATAAATGTTGGGAAAATTCCCAAAAAGTGAATAACTTTGCTATGGTTTTATTTCTTTGGATTTTGGAAGAAGTGTTGAATATTTTGCAAGGCTGCTCAATGAGTGGATATGAAAAGGAATCAGGTCAGGCCGACCAGGGTTACAACAGTCATCTGATCACTGTGGTGTTGTTGAATGTTAGAACTTGAGACCCCAGAAGACACCTCATTCTTCAGCATTGTTAGTTATGGTGGTCACTAAGGAAACAGTGATACCAAAAAGAATTGTATGTATCCTAATATAGAATACTTTCTTTCACAAGTGAAATCTCTATTCACTGTTTAGATTCATTTTTAAGTGAAATCTTTTTTAAAGGCATCAGTAGGAGTTGTTTATCCACACTCTGAACCTACACTTTCTACTTACCATTTAAGTATTAGTTCATCATCATTAATTTGCTTCTCTTTCTCATGCATTCAACTTGGGATGCTTAGGGACAGAGAGTACTACGTTATTTAGCAATGCTTCCCCAGGCTCAGAACAATATCTAGAACAGAGTTGGCATTCAATCAATCGTGACTGCCTGTATGAATCGATGAATAAATATTATAACAGGAAACACAGTAGATGAAGCTGAAACCTGAGTTAAAATAACACTTGGATAGTTAGACAATAAAACATTTGAATAATAAATATAATATAGCATATGAAATGGATCTGTAGAAATGACTCAAAAGACAAAATATTAATATTTCCCTAATAGATATTACTAGATTTTCAATATTAGTGCATACAGGCAGTGTATGAGAAGATGAGATTCAAATGTTTGTATTATTTATCTAGTATACATCTTATATATTATATGTGTTAAGGACTTTTCTTTTCAAGAAGCATTTTATAAATTAGTGAATATTTCTAACCAAGCTTACAACTATTTAATTAAAATAAAGTCAGTTGGAGTCATTGCTTGCTTGGTTGATTTGTCAGTGGAGAAATAAAACCAGACCATCAACCAATTAGTTTCTTGGTTTTTAAATTTTTTTTTAGGGCAAAATTGCCTTGCAACCAATTAGTTATATGATGGAAGTGCTTGGGGTGAAACTGTTTACAGCAAAACTGTTTATTACGAAACTGTATCTCATCTCATTATACTACATTTCTATACTAAGTGGACATAAGAAAGGCTCCCCGTTCAATTTTATGTTTAGAAGGGTGTCCATTATTCAAAGTAACTTCAAAATTTTACTACATCATAGTTTTATGAGTTGAATTGTGTACCCACCCCCGTAAATGTTTAATCTAGTCTTAGCCCCTGCTATCTCAGGATGTGAAATGAGTTGGAGATAGGGTCTTTACAGGAAAAAAAAAATCCAGTTAAAAAAGGTCATTAGGATAGGCCCTAATTCGATATGACTGTGTTATATAACAGTGATTAGGGAACAAAGAGATATGAGTAGAGGGAAGACAGTGTGGCATTATGTAGGGAGAGACAACCATCTATAAGTCAAGTAACAAAACTTAGGACGTGTCTATGCTTGCACCCCACAGAAGGAACCAATTCTACCAACACCTTGATCTTGAACTTCTGGTCTCCAGAACCGTAGAGAAAGATTTTCTGTTGTTTAAGCCACTCAGCCTGTGGTTCTTTGTCAGTACAACCCTAGCAAACTAGTAACTAATAGCAGTAAGCAATAACTTAAATATCAAAGTGATATAATAAATTTCAGTTCTTGTATCTTGGTTTTAGTTATGATGGTCCCTGTTTTAGTCATCTGATTCATATCTTAAATATCTTGTGAATGTATTTTCCCTTTTTTTTTTAGTTTACGTTTTAACTTGTTGAAAGATTTGATTTGTTGAAACTGCATCTTACTTAGAATTGTGAACTGAATGACCCTGAAATAACAATGTTTGCAACAGACTTTGTTGAAGATCCTTAGGAGAAAGGCAATTGAAGAAATCAAGTGGAAGTCAGACATTTAGAGTCCTTGGGGATATTGGTGACTTATGAAAGTCCAATTACTTTTTCCTCTCATAGACTTGTTTTCTCTACATAACAAATGGTGAGTTTTATTTTTTCCTTTAAATCATATCAATTATTATCTGCAGTGTAACAATGAGCATCTTAAAATTATGACAAAAAACTCATTAAAAGCAACTTCTCTGTTTAGTATATGTAAAGTTTGGATTGATAACAACATAAATAAGCTATATAAAGGGATTTGCTATTATTGGTTGATGTGCAAACTGTTGACACTTTGAAAATTTCCCGAGGTGCTGTGTAAAGATATCATAGCAAAGATTTATTTATACAGAAATGAAATACAGAAAGTTTAAAACTGACTTTGTTGTTATTTTTGGTAACATCATAAAGTGAAGTAATAAAGGCACAATAGTTTTTTTTTTTTGTTTTTGTTTTTAACTTTCTAGCAGTACTACTTTGAACAAGTTTTTTAAAACAAAATTGGGATAATAATGACACCTAACTCAGTGGTGGCAAGGATGGAGATAATACTGTGTAAAGTGCTTGGAGCAATGTCTGGCACGTAGTTCATACTAGTTACTTTAATTAGAAAAGCTGTTTAGATGAGGAGACATTGCCTCTAATAGGCTTCTGAATGCCATTCAAAAGAAGTAAGGAATTCTAAACCCATTATAGTTACTATGAAAAAAGTGAAGGCATATAACATCTGTAACATCCCAGATTTGATGTCATTGGTAATTAACATCCCAACTGTCTCTTGAAGGATATTGTGTAGATTGTTTTCAGTGAAAAGGACATATTTATTTTCAGTGTAGTAAGAGAGACTCTAGAGAGTATGAATTTTTTTATTGTTGTTGAGATCTAATTGACATATAACTTTATATTTGCTTCAGGTGTGGTACAGCAAAATGAGTAAATATTTTTATATATCCTGAAATGGCCCCCAGAATAGGTCTAGTTAACGCCCATCCTCTTAGGTATTTACAGTGTTTTTCTTGTTGTAAAATGTTTAAGATTTCTTAGTAAATTTCAAATCTAGTCATGTATTCCTTCATGACTGATTCATTCTGAGAAATTCCTCAGACAATTCTTTCATGTGAACTCCATACAGTTAATTACACAAGCCTAGAATGGCATAGGATTCTACATACTTAGGCTATACATACATACATACATGCATACATACATATGCACATATATATTTGGACCACTGTCATATCTGTAGTCATGACTCATATGTCATTGACTGAAACATTATTAAGTGATACATGACTATATAGAATAAAGTGTTATTAACTGTATTCACCAAGATGTATATTACATCTCCAGTATCTATTTTATACAGAAAATTTGTACCTTTTGATCTATTTTGCCTATCTCATTTATTTACAACTTTTGCCTCTGGCAACTACCCATATGTTTTCTCTATATGTCAGTTGTTTTTTTGTTAGGATTCCATATATAAGTAAGATCATAAAATATTTGTCTTTCTTTGTATAGTATCACTTAGGATAATGTCCTCACGGTCTATCATATTGTAACTTTTCCTTCTTTTTATGACTGAATATTATTCTATAGTATATATGTAATACATTTATCTGTCAGTTCATCCACTGATGGATCCTTAGGCTGCTTCTATATCATGACTCTAGTAATTAATGCTGTAGTGAATATGTGGATGCAAATATTATATTCCTTTTCTTTTTTAAATGCACAGAAGTGAAATTGTGGATCATATTTTTATTTAGTTTTTGAGCACTTCCATGCTGTTTTTCTTATTGGCGTAATCATTTACATTCTCATCAAGAGTGCTCAAGAGTTTCTTTATCTCTATATACATATCAATATATGCTTTTTCTTATGTTTTTTGATAATAACCATCTTAACAGGTGTGAGATGATATCTCATTGTGATTTTCATTTGCATTCCTCTGAAAAAGGTTTAGCACCTTTTCATATACCAGTTGTCTCTTCATGTAACTTCTTTAGAAACATGTCTGTTCAGATTGTCTATCTATTTTTAATTGGATTGATACATTTATTTGCTATTGAGTTGCATTAATTTGGATATTAACCCCTTATCAGATTTTCAGATATGTTCTCTATTTCAATAGACTGTCTTTTATTTAATTAATGGTTTTATTTGCTGTGTAGAAGCTTTTTAGTACAATGTAGACCCACTTGTTTCTTTTTGCTTTTGTTGTCAGATCCAAAAATGTGATCACCAAGAAAATGTAAAGGTTTAAGAAAACACTGTTGTTCTTTCTATAAGTTTTGTGGTTTCAGATCTTACAGTTTAGTCTTTCGTCCATTTAAGTTAATTTTTATGCATGATGTTAGAAAGTGGTGCATTTTCCTTCCTTCCTTCCTTCCATCCTTCCTTCCTTCCTTTCTTTCTTTCTTTCTTTCTTTCTTTCTTTTTATGTACTCTCTAGTGTTGTTAACATCTTTAATTTGATAAACAACCTTTTCCCTATTGTGTATTGTTGGCTCCTTTGTTGTAATTTAATTGACCATAAATGTATGGATTTCTTTCTGGGCTCTCTATCCAGACTCACTAATGTAAGTATCTGCTTTTAGTCCAACACCATACTGTTTTGATTACAATGGTTTTGCAATATGGTTAGAAATCAGAGCATGTGATTCTCCAGGTTTTTTATTCTTCCTCAAGGTTGTTTTGTCTAGTAAGAATAATATTTATTTTTTCTCAACTCCCTTGAATCAAAAATCAATTTGCATTGCTCTTGAGGATATGTTTTTCTATGCTAAAACTTAATCTGCAAACCTACAAAAATATGCTATCTGTTGTCTTTTTTTAAAAAAAAAAAATATTGAAAAATATCAATTTCATGACAAAATAAAAGTTAATGGATTTTGTACCTATTTTGATTCCACCTAAATCTGAAATCAGCAGGGGACTTTGAATAAAGTTAATTAGCCTTGTTAATTTGGATTTCCATTTTAGTGAAAAGAATGATAATAAGCAAGGAGAACTATCAAAATTAGTCAAGGATATGGTGGTTCATTTGTTTCTATAACTAACAAACAAAATACTACAGACTAGCTGACATAAAGCAGATATATTTATTTTTCTCATAGTTCTGGAATCCAATATCCAAGATCAGGGTGCCAGCAGGTTTATTTTCCTCTGAAACGTCTTCCTTCCCTGGATATGAGAGTTTGAGTTTTGACATATCACTTTGAAAGAGGAGCACAATTCAACTCACAGCAGTGGTGGAAAATTCTGATTTATTGAAGTTCTCCTTTTACGTAAAAGACTGATTTACCTATATACAAATTATGGTAGCAATTGACCTGCATACTTAGGTTGAGGTTACCTGGTAATTAAGAAACAAATACATAATTACATACATTCTCTAGAAAATTCTTTTTTATAAAATTCATTATGTAGCTCAGCAACTTCCTTTTTTTTTTTTTACCATTAGTAAAATTTGGAAGTGTCTATTATCTTCAATTCATCTGACATTTTCTGTTCTACAAAAACTTTCCCCGGTAGTTCTCTTATACTGAAACATTGATTCTATAGAAAGAAAATGACTCTTACTTATTTAAATTAATGAATATCACATCTGTGATTTATTATGACAGTACTTATAAAAGAGATTATAACCAACACAGACAAAATCTCAACCTAACAGGTAGAATATGAAGTCTTCTGAGTAGAAAGGCATTATTCAAATGACCACATGCATGCATCACTAAAATATATGATAAATGCTATGAAATAAGCATGAAGAGTGATAAAAGAACTCTGAGTGAAATGCACTATAATGAGTATTATAGGGAACTCAGAATTTTTATCTATGGAGTCAGTCATATTTTATTTCTAGACTATATATATGTATGCATATATATATTCTTATTCTATATACAGGTGCTTGAATTTTTTTAAGGTGTTAGTTAAAATCAGCAGGATTCACTCACAGTGGATTCTAATGAATCAATACTTAAATAAGATGCTTTAAAAAAATTTTTGAGTTAATTAAATCAACAGTCATGTCAAAAGATCATCTTGTTTCATCTGTAAGCTTTTAGGTAGGCAAAGTTTTTTTTTTTTTCAAGTTTTATATACAAATTAGTAAAAATGCACATTGATCTATGACTTACCCATGCAAAATATAGTAACTGGAAGGACATGGAAGGAGTAAAGAGTGGTTCCAAACCTGAGAGCTTTGGTTCACTAACTGTCTGAAATGTAAGGAGATAGTAGATTATAATAAATGATATATTTGTTTACATTACTTTTGTTACAAAATTCTAGTTTATATAAATAAAATTGAATTAATAGGTATAAAACATTTCCAAAACATGAATTTAATTATATTGATAGGAAGGAAAAATAATAATGAGATACTTGATGTTGAAACCATGTTACTTAACTGTTTTAGTTACATTTTTGTGGAGTATTTTAATTTTCTTAGGGACTTAGAAATAATTCAGTTTAACCAGGTTCTCATTGAAAAGGTTTTTATAGTGTAACAAAGAATTATGATATAATGATGTAAAATAAAATTCATAGATTTTATATAATGTACTGGGAAGTGACATTTAGAAGGTTTTTGAAAGATTAATCATTTTATGGATTGATATAAAAGGATTCATTATAATTTGCCAATGTGTATACTATTGATGCTTCTCTGAGAAATTCCCTGTCTTGGGAAGATAAAATATCTTGTGAAAAGACATGAAAATAAAAAAGAGAATGATATTTTTGCTAAGGTTGAACTCTGTAAAATGTGAAATTAAGAAAGCAGTTGGTAACCTGCAACGAGGTCATATTTTAAAAGTCCTTTCCATGAGATTCGAGACAGGCTCCCTATCCTCATCACATTTAATTACTTAAAGTCATTGAAGATTCATAGTTATAAATATGATTGAGTCTGTGAAAGTAACTAGGCAAGGATTTGATGTAATCACAGTGGTTTCCCAACATTGCCATCTTCTTCCCTATTCTACATTCCAGTTTGAACTTTTTCACTCTCAGAACCATGATGTAGCTCAGGTATATTGTGGTCCAAGCTCACAAAAAGTGAACAGAGCCACAGGATAAATTGTGTTTGCACTGAACTTATCATTAGAACATCAATTCTTGTTATCAGCAATTAAAGCGATCTAGTTTTTAAACTGAGAAGCCAGGGAACAAATAATGGTGAGTTGTGTTTTTTTGTTTTGTTTTGATAAGTTGAAAATAAAAAACAAAACTGATTTTAAGAAGGCCAGATGTACAGGTTGGTACTTGCTACTTTTGGCTGCTACTGATCAGGATATGATGTCAGAGCAACTGCAATCCTATTGTGACCCTGACGAAAGAGTCACAGGCACACTGAGTGGCAGGACAGAAACAAAGAATACTGCCTGGGTTCGTAATGACATCGCCATGAACCTCTCAACAACCCTTAAACCTATACTTTCTAATTTATTGCATGTGATATGAGAAATGAACTATTAAGTGATTAAGAGTGTGGACTCTGACATCATGCTTTTTGATTTGAGAACATGTTGATGACATGTACTACCTTGTAACCTTAGATAAATGGCTCAGCCGTTCTGTGTGCCCTTGGGAGGAAAGAGTTAACATAGCAAGTGTGTTTCACTCAATTCTTACTCACATCTGTTACCATTGTAATGGCTGGTAGTAAAACACTGAAACATTAGGTATTAAAATGTTCTCATAATTGCTTTGTAATGATTTTTTTTTTTTTTTACGTGCTCAGAGCGGAGCAGTGGATCAAGATGAACTAGTGTGTTAGCCCATTTAAAGTAAAGCATGAAGGTCCATTTGGGCACTTCATGACTTCATCATTGGTTTGCGGTTTGCACCACAGGAGGGCTTTGATTCCAATACTCAGTTGGACTTACCTGGGCAAGGATATGGAGAGAGTTTGCAATTCTACAAAGGAAGGCAGGAAAACTTCCATTTGATCTGCTAGCGCCAGCCTACGTATCTTTGCCCTAATTTTCCTCCATTTTATTCATTTGTGTAACTAGCCTTAGCCATGAATATAACTTTACACTAAGCCATATGATTCCTTCCAGTGAATCAGTGAGCTAGTGGATGATGGTAGCACTGTGGATACAGCCCTTTGATGTTATCCAATGGCATGTATAAAGCTAATATTAGCACCTACTTCACAGGTTTATTTTGAGAATTAAAATGATTAATATATTTAAGATAGTTATTAAACAATTAGCATATGTAAAAGAAGTAGATGGGTTATCTATCAATTTTTTGAAAAGGAAAGCTGCAGGCAAGAATGAAGGTGAGTAGACAAGTAGGCAGGAAGAGAGAGGAGGATGAAGCACTTTATTTTATTTGGTTGTTCTCCTGCCCTGGGCCTTGAGCCTGGGACCTTGGGATGTATGTGGACTGTGTCAGGTGTGTATTAGACCACTAGGCCACCAGGGCATGCCTAAAAACGTTTCAGCGAACTGTAGTGGTTATTCTGTTCTTCAAATAGCATCCTGCTATTTAAAGATTCCTGTTTTAACAAATTGTGAAAGTTGAGCTTTTGAGATGATTGATCTGAAAAAGAAACATGTGGGAAATGGGCACACACTGATGAATTGTGAACACCAAGGGAAAAAGCTTCAAAGTGTGTCTAAAATGATTGAATTTATGTCAGAACATTTTTAAGTCTAGATTTGTTATCAGTTGAACTATGTAAATTATCTCTTTATATGCTGCCTGTCCAGGAAAATGTCACTGATGAACATTTATAAATCTTAGAGCAGTTAGACTATAATAGTTATGCTTAATTATTTCATTAAAGAATAGCAAAAAATGATTCTGTACCCTTATCGGGATGAACAGGTTTATCTGATATCATGAGTAAAATGCAGCTGTGTAGTGCTGACAAGGGCTGATCAATGAAATGAAAACACCATCTGTGCTGAGCAGACATCTACCTGTTTTTCTGATTCTCTTCTCAACAGCCCCTTGTTTACAGTGTAAGTGAATTTTATATCGATATAAAGTGTGAGTTTACTGCTGCAGAAGTCTGTAACATGGGAAATAGACACATTGAAAAACCTAAGATTGATTGTCCTTGTTAAAAGCGGAGAAGCAGCATGTGCCACTGAATATGGAGGAAGTACCGAGGGGCAGGCGATATTTATATTCACCCGAGGTTGCCTCTTGCTTTTTATGTTCTGGGGGGAACATATTCAAACATCCTCCATATTAAAAAGCCTCCATATGATGAAATCTAATGACGAATGATACAAATGAATAGGAATTTTAAATACTTATAAGACTGAACCACCATCTGAAATTAATGTAATGGAGCTTTATTATATAACGATAATGAACAGTACCTGCTTTTTTATTTACAGTGTATTTTTAATTTATACTTCATTTCAGGGAGGTTAAAAACCCTAATACTGAGTGAGATTTTACTACCTACAAGGCAGACACAGCAAATTGTACTGAGTACTCTTCATGGTGAGAATGATAATGATGATAAAGGAACAACAAAAATAAGCACATATTTAGACCAGACACTGGGAAGCATTTAAATGCATGTAGCATATGAGTATGTCGTTTACTACTCACAATGGTCACAATATTAGGGAGAACCAATGTCACCACGCTTTGTAGAGGTACTTCTGAGCTCTATGATTTGCTAACCCACACTTCTTCCTTTTTGCTCCCCAAGCTAACACCCACCCCCCTTCTCTTTTGCTCCCTAAGCTATCAATGGGCTACCTGCCCTTGGAATTAGTTTCTCATTTGTCCTCTCTTCCTTTTAACACCTTAGTACCCCTTTTCCTATAAAATTCCCCTTCCATTGACTTCTTAGTATGGTTTTCCTGCTTTGTCTCTGCTGTAGTCACCCATGATGGAAATTATTTCTTTATTTAAATTCAGCTCAGACCCATTCAAAAAATATTTTTAGGGCATGAACTTCAGGTGCAATAAGGAAGGTAATAACTGCAGTCCTCATGTTAGAGAAGTTGGAAGCAGGCTCTTCTGAGCAGCCCTTTGCACCACTGCTTATGCTTCTGGTCACATTGCTGAATCAATACCTATATAAGCCTCTTCTCAGAAACATAACTGTGAATGACCACCACCCAAATGGAATTATTTTAATACTGCTGTCTTTTAATTCTATAAGTCAATGTTACTTTTTTACTTTTTGAGACTATATATGAAGTCATCTCAACTCCTTTAGGAAAAATATTAGATTTATTTTAAATTAGAGGCTCCCCATTAATACAAGGAGAGTAATACAAGGATAAAGGGAGGATTTAACAGTCTTTAACCAGGCATAATTAGAGTGAGCACACATATAGATTTAAACAACCTTTTAGAACTCTGATCTCAACTTAGTGTTTGTTAAGATTTTATTATCATCATTAATACTGCATTAAAACAAATTTCCCTTATCTATGGTCTGTTCTAATAGTTAATGAAGCTATGTGCAGGAAAATAACTCATACTTTAACATGTGTTCAAATCTGAAAGGTGACTTGCAAATAGCTACCTCTACTTTCTGATACTCTAAAAGCACAAGGTTACTGATAATTACTTTTCAAGTTTAACATGCAGAGTACTTTCTGAAAAAAAAATTATAGTAGATTCAAATGACAGGAGATAGCTGTTTCACCATTATTAGGTAAAGTGTGGAGAACTATTTGATATTGTTTTGTTTCCTGGTCATTTAGAATACCAGTCTACTGAAAGTTCCATGCAACCAGATGTCAGGGTCAGTGGAAAACATGGGTATTTACATAATATGGCTAATTATTGGTTAGATATATATGAAATAATTGTAGGATAAGAATTGAGAGTTATCTGAATGTTCTTGCTATAATGAATGATATTTATATATATATATAAAATTTACTCTTTATGTTGTTCTTTGGAATATTTTTTGTATTAATACCTTTCTGAAGCAGTTACCTCAAAAACAGGAAAATCTGGTAGGATGTACATTTAAATACCAAATTTAAATATTCAGGAAGTTTTATAATAAACATACAACTTGCACTTATTGATATTTACCATTCTACATGAGCATCGATGATGCATTTATTCATGTCACAAATCTTCCTTAAAAGTGTGATCATTTACTCTATAAGTCTGCCATGATTTTAAGAAGATATTTAACACGTGCAGTTGCAGAAGTTTCAATTACATATCAATCTGTGAAGCATTTTCATCTAGATCAAATGACTGTTATTCTAAATCAATTTCACTCATTTCTGATTCCACATTTTTTGGTATATGTAGAAGCACTGTAAATGCCTTGGATCCATTAGCTGAGAAACTCATACAGTTGAATGATGCTTCAGATATTTTGAAAAGCAGAGTTTCTTTGAATTTTTTTTTCTTGCCGTGTCATAGGCTAGAGGACAAAAAAAAATCCCTGAAGTATAAATGGTAGGAAAAAAGGGTGGGGGGAGGAAAACACAGAGATAAACTAGATTAATATTCCAAGCTATACCATCACATATTGAGAAGACTTTCAGTGTCTTCATCTCAGTACTCTGTCCCATTATCCTACCATTTTATCAGCTGCTAAATCCTCTCTGCATACTCTGTGTTTCAGCAGTCTTCACATATGACTTACTACGTGTGTGCTATTACAATATCACCCGTAATAAGATGGACAGAAAAGCAAATAAATATTTGGTGAGTGAATAAGAGGGAAAGGCAGAATATTGGGGGAAACTGGGTTTAAGATGCATGTGTAATAAAATACTTCTTAGAAAGCACAGTAGCAGGAATCATTGACTATAGAGCTTAAAGAGATTGTAAATCTACAGAAGGAAAGCTTGATTTACACAAATTTCATGTACCTACAACACTTCAGAATCACAGTATTCATAAACAATGGTTTTCTGAAATAGTTTTAAAGTAAGGACCTATTTCCATATTGGAACTTATAATATCGCTTGTTTAAACAATTATTTGCTTCTTATCACATTCATACAACTATACAATACACAGACGTATAGATCAATTGCTGTTTCTTCCTCCGTCTACTGAGAGTGTTCTTGTGAATAGAAGATAGTGACTGGACCCAGCTCCTAAAATTTTGATAATCTCATACTAAGTATGAAATCTCACCTCCTACTTTCCATGTTCTCATTAGCAATCCATTATTGTTACATATGACTTCATCTTTATGGCCTCACATTTTGCTGACTTTCATTGTTAAAACTGTTAGCAATACAAGCTGTTTTGCTAGAAACAATTCATTTAAGTGAACATGCACAGTCTTGTTATCTTTAATCTCATACCATAAATTGTGATTCTTTTTGACTCCCTTTATGTCTTTGAGGACTTGAAGCAATATAAAATCACAGCCATGGTATCTACTGGCAAGCATGAATAGAGTTTCCAATTTTTCATGATCACAGAGGAAGGAATTCACACTTCTATTAACTGCTCTGAAGTGATACGGGATTACCAGTTCCATAAAGTTTTTCCTGACCCCCTACATCATGAGTAACATATCATACGAGACTCTCATGTCATCCATTTTTTTTCTGTCTTGAATAGAACTTATTTGTGTATCTTTTAAAAATTATGACTGTTTACTCAATCATTTTAACTAAGTATAGAACACATATAAAAAGTCTCTAATTCAGTTGAAAAATGCATGTTTTTCATATTAAAACCAGTTTTCTTTCTCTCACACAACATGAAGCAAAAGGTTTTACATATTAACTATGGAAAATATTTCTTGAATTAAGAGTTAAATAGGTAAATCTACATTTACAAAAGACATCAGTTTCACAATATGGCATCTAATAGTTACATATTGTTACATCTTTTAATGAGGGGTATTCATTTTTTCATTTATCAAATATGCAATCAGTGTCTAGTATTTGCTATCAGTAGTGAAAACAATCAAGAATAACACAAGCATGCACTTCATGTGGTCACTTAAATTTTTCCTGACTCAGTGACAGTGATTCTATCTGTCCCTTAACAAGAATCATTGAGGTTAAAGATATTTTTGTTCACATGATGGGACATTTATTTTTCTCTCCTCGTGTTTATGTCAGACCTTTGTGTAGCTTTGCTAGCATACCTTGCAAATTGTATTGCCTAACACTAATTCCAAACTCCTTTTAGTTGTTTTTGAAGCTGAGAAGTTGAGACGAAGTGCAGTTTCTCAGCTTTCCTCTACATCTCAGAGTAGAAATAAGACACAACTTGAGCAACAGGTTCTGCATGAAGCTCTTCCGTGATAAGTTCTTGGGAAAGTTTTCTTTCCCAACGAAAAGGTAGAGAGGCAAAAAAGGTTATCGTTTGACTGTTTTTATTGCCTTAAAACGGGTTATGATGATAGAACAACAAAGGCATCTTGTAACAGTGAGGTCATCAGCGGTAACAAAGAGTCATCAGATGGAGCTAAAAACCATAAAGAGCTTTTATCTCAAAAGGCATCAGTGAACAACTGATCCAGCATCAGCATGTGCCTCCTTTAGCCTTGTTGTGAGTGGGGAAAACAAAATCCAATTTAGTTAAGTCATGCAGGTTAGATTTTCTTTTACTTGTAGCTGAGCAGACTCCTTATTGAATTGTAGCACATTTTTGGATAACTTGTTTTTTAATTGTTCTTTTTAAGCATTGCACACATTGTGGGACAATTAACAATAAATTCCGATTTAACTTTGTTTTTTCAGGTGCTTTACAATTCATAGAGGAAAATAACATTTAGCATTTTTCACTTATTATAAATAATTTGAATCAGAAATGTAATTTATAGGCAGCATTCCATAAATAAGCTAAGTTGATATATTTAATGGGGGTAAAGGTGGACTTTTTTTTTTTTTTAGAAGTATAACACTTACGGAAAAACACCAGGAGATGCAAATACAATATGACCAGGTGATATTTTTCTCTTCCCTTGTAAGCCAAGATGTGTGGAATGAGAAGCCAACTTTTCTTCTGTGTTGAGAAATTGAGACTGGATAGCTATAGAGAGCAGAGGACATTCAAGCAGGATAAAAATGCTGTGCTGTAAAAAGCCTCCCAAATAAAACCTCAGCAAAAGATAATGTGCAAGTCACCCAGGGATTTTTCACTGCTTATGTACTTACAAGGCAACAAAGTGTTGAGATTTATTTTTGATAGAAGAGGAAAAAGGAAAATTATTTTTCATTACCAAAGAATGATATTTTCAGTAGTCAGATAGTTAAAAGTTAGTTGGCTATTCTTTGCTGTTTGTATTAATTTAAATCAGAATTTATTACTTTATAAATATGGTGCTGTTAGCTATATTGAATACGACTCTATGTAGTGACTAGTAAATCAGTTAAAATAATGCCTCAAAGTGACTAATACATACCTTTACCTTAAACATTTTTATATATAGAATGCAAAATACAGTTATTCCTATTTGATTTAGATACAAATATCAATTTTCAAAACTGAAAGTATGTATTATATTTTTATCCATTCTTAATTAGGTAGCAATATTACCACACTTTTAATATTAACTTATAAATTATTCAACATAATTTTCATTAAAATAAGAAATCTTTTTTCCAATTCATATTTATTAGTTTATATATTCTTTAATTAAAGCACATAATTACAAAAATAAGTGTAACTAGCATAAATATTTTGACATAAAAATATTTAACCTTCTTTCTAAATGTGTAACTGAACCTGTGGGAAAACTGAGTGTTCCAATGTATTAGTGAGGGTATCATATAAATCATTCTTCAAATTGGATAGTTATGAAAGTGAAAGGTGATTTTAATCAGATAGGACACTGGGTGGCTGGTAAACTAACTTTCCCAGACAAACCTGGAGGAATGTGCACCCTGTTAGCTCTAAATATCCAGGGTGGTGAGCATTGGTTAATCTGCTGTAGGAAAATGGGTCTCAGGACCGGTCATAGGAATTAGGAGATGCAGATATAATGCAGTTTATTGTTAGGTGTTATTCATAGAAAAAGTTTAATCAAGAAATTATATGCTGTACTTATGCATAATGTGTACTCTTTTCCCTCACATAACGAATTTATGTTGGAAAATAAGAAACGTTTGTTTGAATTAGACTGTTCTTTACATTTAATGGGATTAACCTAAAATTAAAACAAATTATTCATATTCTAAAATGCTATGAAATCATACAAAGATCTTTGAAATCCTTCATTCAAAACAGAGGTTACTTTTCTGATTATGTTAAGCTGTTGAAATGACTTTATCATGCTCCCTTCCTACCCCCATCGTGAAAACTCAGAAGTCTCATTCTGTTCAGGGTACTATGCATCTAGGTTTGTCTTTCTATAAAAGACCAACACAAACATGCTCCTGGAGACTACCTATAATAAGTTAGGAAGACTAGCTGTGTATACCCTATTTGTTAGAGTCCATCCACAAGTTATGAAACAATTTTAGTTGCAACTAAACAGAAGCACTTCTCTCAGGACTGACTCAATAAATTTCCCTTGTTTGCCATTTCTATCTACTTTCAAACTTTCCAATATCAACATTTCACTGCTGTAGTTGTTCAACTTAGTGTATTGTAAAATGTACATTGTGCTGTATCAGATGCTGCTTTTATGTGTCTTTTTGGTTCTGGCTTGCACTGTGAGTGATTATAAAACACACAGGAAATGAATTAAAGATTCATAAAATGAAAGAAACAAATGGCAATTATTTAATTATCTAATTTTTATTCTCCCTAGAAGAATGGGGTTTTCGCTTCAGGTATATTTTAACTTCTGTTTTGTGACAATTTAGAGATAAAAATGTTTATAATTTTGAAAATGCACCATTCTAGATTCTTCTTTATGTTTTCCCCTTCGTATTAAAAAGAGATTTTCTGGAGAAATTTGATTTCTATTAACCTGTTTCTCTATTGTTTCAATTATTCATTTATTCTGTGACAGATAATTCAGAGGAATTATTTTCTTTACAATTAAATTACAATTCTGGAAGACAGAAGGCCTCTGGTTTAATTGCTTCAATATTCCCTACATTTTTGCTTTAATCTGATCAAGGATTATTCTTTGAATTTATTTGGCATTACTCTTCAGTTCCCTTAATTCCAGAAAATTTCCTCATTTTTTGGGCACATATGCATATATATGTATATATGCACATAATGCAATTTTTGTGTAAAACAACACTGATATATTTGGAAAATCAAGGTTGGTTGTTTATGAAGTGAATCTAAGTTAGGGTGATGCTATGTCCTTAGTATATCAGAAAATTATGTTTTTCATAGTAATGATTCCATAAAAAACAAATTCATTAACCTACTTATTCATTTGTAAATTATCAAGATAATAGTTTTGTTATTATTATTCCATTTGTGCTAACAACAGCAAATCTAGTAACTAACTTCAAGATTTTCTTTCTGTTTTTTTGTCCTCAGAATGTATCTGTCTGGGAATTTCAAAAGTGTGATATTCAAAGATAGCTGAAGAATTCTTTTTTCATTTATATGTATATGTATGCATACATATGTTTAGATATGGCTATATTGTTTTGTTTTTATATAAAATTTAGGATTCTTTCATCCTATGGATTTAATTTTCCTTTTAAAGATGGAAAAATTTAATATAATTCACAAGACGAAAGGATATAAAATAAGTATCCTCAAAGGAAGTCCCTGCCTTTATTGTTCATTTCCTATTCCCACCATTTGCTGGTAATCACATTTATTCCTGATTTATTTCTCCATTGTTTACTTCTTTCTCTCTCTAGTTTTATTGTTTTGCAAAATATCTTCTTACTGTTACAGAAAAATTGTATATATAACCTCATAAAAATAATATTGTTAATAAGTCTCTGGCATCAGTCACTGTAAGGATGATTGGAAAGAAATGATTAGAGAAAGGACCAGAATGTAACAAAAAAAGCACACTTAAAATTTTTGAAGCAGGTTGTTGTATGTATTTGCGATACTGATCTTTTTCATTTTTCACAAATTACTCATCCTGGGCTGGATGACAAAAATGTATGCCAAGAAAAATGTAGCATTCTAGCTCTCTTTTAAGTAGTTAAGCAGCAAAATAAGTCTCAACTGGCATTTCCTGATACTTTGATTGATGTAATTGTTTTTAGTTATTCGTTTTGGACTCAGTCATCTGGACAGTTGCATGATCCAGTTGATTTTGCACATTCAGAACCCACAGATGTTTATGCACTCACCATGTGTCATGTTGGGACTAATGTTTCTGCTCTATTTTGCCATGCTACAAAAGCATATTCTTCCTGTTTTGCAATTAAGGAAAGTATGTTTATTCCTACTCCGCTAAAGGTAGAGAAAAGTGTCTGATCTTCATTTATTTTTGTTTTTGTTTTTAAAACAGCAAGCACATCTCTATTTTGTCCTTTCATAAATTGGAATAATTAAAATCCTAGAAGATTTGAGCCAGCTTGTTTTTAAATAGAATGCCAATAAAGACTTGAACTATGAGTTGAGTTCACTGTAACAAAACAATGACTCCAAACTAATTGAGTGCTGAAATAGGATACACAACATAAAAGGAAGAATTTGAAGCTTACTATTACAAACTCAGTTTGTCTTTCTAATTTTTGACTCAGATAATGGGCTTAGTAAAATGGAATTCAGAGGGATATCCCCAGGATGCTATTAGTCCCTTTAGAAAGTAGTCACATAAAAATATTCTATGGTGAACTAAACATTGTGTAAATAGATTACATTTTATTCAACTGTCTACATAGTAAGTTTTATTTGAAGTGATAGGAAAGTGAAAAAATATATTTTCTTTACCAGCAAGGGAGATCTTTATTAAAAGGGAGTGTGTGTGAGTGAGTGTGTGTGTGTATAGATAGATAGATAGATAGATAGATATATCCTTATATCTGGTAGCTTCTCCTAGTAATTCTACTTTGGGAAACTGTCTCTAAAATTATATATGACACATAAGTATACATGCATAAAAGTATTAAAGTATTTACTATATCTTTCCACCAAGTTAATGTGGTCATCATTATTCTTTGAATATTCTTCTCTGCTTTTAAAAACATTTTTCTCATTTTCATAAATTCATGTCTTTGGTATCTCATTTTCTCCTACTACATTACATTATTTTTTAATTAATTTTTTTGTAGAAATTATCCTACACATTAGAATAGTTTCCTATATATAGGTTCTCCATTTCTTAAATATATTTTGACACACATGCTCCCACAAAATCACCAAATGTTCTTCCCCATTGTTCAGTGGGCTCCATCACTATTTGCCCAGGCCCCATTCCCTTTTGGTAACCTCAGTTCTGTTGCAAATGTTTTAGGATTGGTTATGTTTCATCTGTTCCTCAGTCATTCCACCTATGAGTGAGTTCACCTGGTATCTATCTTTCTTCTTTTGATGATATGTTTCACTTAGCATAATCCCCTCTAGTTCCATCCATATTGATTCAAATGACAGTTTCATCTCTTCTAAGGGCTGTGTAGTTTTCCATTGTATATATGTACCATGTCTTCTTTATCCATTCATCTGATGTTGGGCACTTAGGTAATGTCCAGTTCTTAGCTATTGTGAATGTGGCTTCAGTAAACATGGGAATACATACATCTCTGTGGATGGGTGCTTTTGTATCTTTTGGGTAGACGCTCAGAAGTGGAATAATGGGATTATATGGGATTTCCATCTTCTGTTTTTGAGGAATCTACAAACTGTTTTCCATAGGAGTTGCACCAATTTTACTCCTACCAACAGTGTAAAAATGTTCCCTTTTCTCCACATCCTCATCAGCATTTGTTGTTTCCAGACTTTTGGATAATAGCCAGTCTTTCAGGTGTGAGTTGCTATCTCATTGTTGTTTTAATTTGCATTTCCCTGATAGCCAGGGAGTAGGAACATAACTTCATGTGCCTGTTAGCCGTATGTATATCTTCTTCAGAAAAGTATCTCTCCAATTCCTCCTCCCATTTTTGATTAGATTGCCTGCTCTTCTGTTGTTGAGTTTTATCTGTTCTTTGTATATTTTAAATATTAAGCTATTTTTAGAAATATCAAATGCAAATATCTTCTCCCAGTTAATAGGTTTCCTTTTGGTTTAGGTGATGTTTTCTTTTGTTGTGAAGAAGCTCTTTAGTTTGATGTAGTCCCAGTTGTTTTGATTACTTTGCTTTGTAATATAGTTCAAAGTCTGGAAATGTAATCCTCCAGATTCATTCTTTTTTGTAATGATTGCTTTGGCTGTTCAGGGTCTTTTGTTGTTCCATACACATTTTAAGCTTTTTGTTCTATTTCCTAAAAATAAGGCCATGTGACTTTAATGGGGATTGCATTAAACCTCTATATTGCTTTGTGTACGATGGCCATTTTAATGATATTTATTCTTCTCAGCCACAAGTGGAATATGTCTTTCCATTTCTTTTTTTGCCCTCCTCTATTTCTTTTAAGAAGGACCTTTAGTTTTCGTTGTATAGATCCTTGACTTCCTTTGGTAGGTATAAGGCCAGGCATTTCATTCATTTAACTTCTATTTTACATGGTGTGATTTTCGTGGTTTGATTTTCTACTAGTGTGTTGTTCACGTATGAAAATGCAACAGATTTTTGTGCACTGATTTTGTAGCCTGCCTCTTTACTGTATTCATTAATGAGTTCTAGAAGTTTTCTGATGGACCGTTTGGGTTTTTCAATGTATATAAAATCATGTTATCTGAAAATAATGAGAGTTTTACTTCCTCCTTTCCCATTTGGATTCCTTTATTTCCTTTTCATGCCTAATTGTTCTGGCTCAGACCTCCAGTACAATGTTAAATAGCAGTGATGAGAGAAGACAACCTTGCCTTTCTTCTGACCTAAGAGGAAATGCTTTCAATTTTTTCCATTGGCTATTATGTTGGCTGTGAGTTTTTCATATATGGCCTTTATTATCTTAAGGTATGTACTTTCTGTTCCCATTTTATGGATGGTTTTTATCATATATGGGTGTTGGGTCTTGTCAAAAGATGTCTCTGCATCTATTGATATGGTCATGCGGTTTTTCTCTTTGCTTTTGTTGATATGGTGTATGACATTAATAGATATACATATGTCGAACCATCCTTGCATCCCTGGGATGACTCCCATTTGGTTATGATAGATTACCTTTTTGATGCATTGTTGAATTCCCTTTGCTAATATTTTGCTGAGAAATTTTGCATCTATGTTCATTAAAGATATTGGTCTGTAATTTTCTTTCTTGGTTACATCTCTGTCAGCTTTTGGTATCAGTGTAATTTTAGCCTCATAAAAAGTATTTGGGAGAGTTCCCTGTTCTTCAATATTTTGGAAAAGCTTGAGAAGAATAAGTGTTAATTTTTCTCTGAAGGTTTGGTAGAACTCATTGGAGAAGCCCACTTGTCCTGGGCTTTTATTTTTGGGCAGGCCCTTGATTACTTCGTCAACTTCTTTGCTGTGATTGTTATTTTCAGTTCTTCTGGGTTGAGTCTTGGTAGACTATACTTTTCTAGAAATCTGTCCGTGTCCTCAAGGTTGTACATTTTGGTTGCATAGACATGTTCATAGTAGTCCCTTATGAGGTTTTGAATTTCTGTGTTATCTGTTGTAACTTCTTCCCTTTCACTTATGATTCTAGTTATGAGAGTTTTCTCCCTTTTTACTTTGTGAGTCTTGCCAATGGCTTCTCAATTTTATTTTTTCAAAGAACCAACTTTTGGTTTTATTGATTATCTGGACTGTCTTTTTTTTTTTCTGTTTTGTTTATTTCTACTTGAATTTTGATTATTTCCTTCCTTCTGCTGATTTTTGACTTTAGTTTTTCTTCTTTCTGTAGTTGTTTTAAATGTAGAGTTAAGTTTTTTATTTGTGATTCTTGTTTCTTGAGCTAGACATGGAATGAGATGAACTTTTCTCCCTAGTACTGCTTTTTCTGCATCCCATAGACCCTGGTAGCTTGCGTCCTTATTCTCATTTCTCTCTAAGTAACTTTTAAGGTCCTCTTTGATTTCCTCTGTTACCCAAGAATCCTTCAGGAATACATTGCTGAGTTTCCAGTTGGTTTGGGGTCTTTCAGCTTTATTTTTGTGGTTGATTTCCAGTTTTAGGCCATTGTGGTCAGAGAAGAATTTTGATATGGCTTCAATCTTTGTAAATTTGTTGAGCGTTGTTTTGTGTTCCAGCATTTGATCTATCCCTGAGAATGTTCCATGAGAACTTGAGAAGAAAGTGAAATCTATAGTCATTGGGTGAGGTGATTGGTATATGTCTGTTAGACCTACCTGTTTCAGATGTTCATTTAAAGTGACTGTTTCCCTGTTAATTTTCTGCCTGATTGATCTGTTCATTGTTGTAAATGGGCTGTTGAAGTCCCCCACTATTATTGTGTTGCTATCAGTGTCTCTCTTCAGGTCTAATAATACCTGCTTGATATATTTTGATGTTCCTTCATTTAATGCTTATATGTTAATAAGCATTATGTCTTTCTGCTGGATTGATCCTTTAATCATTATATAGTGTCCATCTCTGTCTTTTGTTATGCTTTTCAGATGAAAATCTGTTTTATCTGATATGAGTATAGCTGTTCCTGCTCTTTTGTGGTTGCCATTCAACTGTAGGATTGTCTTCCTGCCATTGACTTTGAGTCTTTGTTTATCTTTCGGAAGAAGGTGGGTTTCCTGAATGGAGAGAAGGTTGGGTTATGCTTTCTAATTCATTCAGCCACTCTGCGTCTTTTGACTGGTGAGTTCAGTCCATTAACATTTAGGGTGATTATTGACATATAGCTTCTTAGTGTCATTTTATAATTTGTCTTTTGTATATTGCTCCAGATGTTGACCGTATTCTCTTTCTTTTTTTATGTTGTATGGGTGCAATTAAGTTTTGATTGATTTTGCCATTTATTTTCTTCTTTGTTTTCTTCCTGGGGATATATTTTGAGTTTACCCTAAAGTTAGCATTCACAGTTCTATGTTTACTACCTAATTTTATTTGAAAGCTTATTAGTCTTCTCCTCATTCTAACTATCCATGTTTTTGTTCTCTTCTCTTCCTCCTCACTTTTAATATTCTAATAGTAAATAATATTTGCTGTCACACTATTTTTGTGTGTGATTTCTTTATGCTTTATAGAGCACCCTTTATTTATTTTTTTTTTGTAAAGCTGGTTTTGCAGTGATGAACTCCTTTAGCTTTTGTTTGTCCAAAAAGTTTTTTATCATTTCTTCAGTTCTGACTGATAATCTTGCAGGATATAGTATCCTTAGTTGAAAATCCTTTACTTTCGGCACTTCGAATATATTATGCCTTTCCCTTCTTGCCTGTGGAATTTCATTTGAGAAGTCCTCTAACAGTCTTATGAGGGTTCCTCTGTATGTCACACATTTTTCTCTGGCTGCTTTTAGTAGTCTTTCTTTATCTTGTATTTTTGATATTTTTGATGATGATGTTTCTAGGTGCATTTCTTTTTGGGTTTCTTCAAGCTTCCTGCATCTTCATTCTTCATTCTTCACACTTCATCTATTATTTCTTCAAATATGGTTTCTTACCCTTTTCTACTTCTTCCTCTGGGACCCTTAAGATGCGAATGTTGTTCCTCTTGATGTTATCCCAGAGACGTCAGATGTGATCTTCGATTCCTTGAACTTTTTTTTTATTTCTTTGCTGGTTTGCTTGATTGAGTTTCTCTGACCCCTAAGATGCAAATGTTGTTCCTTTTGATGTGATCCCAGAGATGTCAGATGTGATCTTTGATTCTTTGAATTTTTTTTTTTTTTTTTAATTTCTTTGCTGGTTTGCTTGATTGAGTTTCTCTGTTCAATCTTCTGGATCGCTAATTCTATTGGGAGATTCATTCATCCTATTGTTGAATCCCTCTGATGAATTCTTTAATTCAGCCATCATATCTCTTACCTGTTTGATGTCTTGTTTTAATTCTTCTCTTTGCTTCTTGACATTCTCGTTTACTGCCTCTACTGATTTCTGCATTCCCATGAGTATGTTAATCACCGTTACCCTAAATTACTCTTCAGGTAGTTTACATACATCTGCTATATTTAGATTTTCCCCGGGTTTGTTATTTGATCCATCATTTCACATATTTTTCTCTGTGTCTTTGCTCTATTTGGCATTCTATTTATGTTTCTGAGGGTTTGTTTTCCCTGGCATTGCATAGATTTGACTTGCCCAGGATTGGCAGTTAGGCTGCAGTTTTACCTCTACCCACAGGGTGATGCTAGCGGGTAGCATTGAGGTTTGGTACCTTAGGGGTCTACCTTCTCACTGTTATCCAGGGGGTGTGGTATCAATGGGCTGGATATCTGGTGTGTGGGGTATGTGGTGGGTGGGATATCCGCTCAGTGGACCCCAGGCCTGTTGTGAAACAGTTTTGGGAGGGATTCAAGCTGGGAATTTCTTTGGCTATTTTCCGATTATGACTACACCCAGAGCAATTTCACCTCACGGGCTCCATCTCAGTTCCCGGTGCACTGGCTCTCTTGTCAGCAACTTCCACGTAGGCCCTCCGTGTCTCTGTGCCTCAGCCCACTAGGCCCACCTCTCACTGCCTCTGCAGCTGGTCCCAAAGTCCCTAGCCTCTGCCCCAGCACACATCCTGAGACTCCCAAGCTCTGTCCCAAATCCAAAACCATGGCTTAGTTGAGAAACCTGCCAGGCACCCTCATCCACCCTTAGTCGTCAACTGATCCATCTCCAGATGAAGTGCCAGTTTCTTGGTGTTTGTCTCAGGAAAATAGGTGATTTTTTTTGTTTTTTTCATTGTCTGTGGGGAGCAACCCAAGAGTGCTTCCTATCGAGTCCCCATGGGAAGTCAATCCTCTACATTATTTTTTCAAATCACTGTTTCTCACATTACTAATTTAGTGGTTATAAAATAATATAGTAGATTGAATTATATCCTCCAAAGATATACTTGTGAATGTGATCATTGGCACCCATGAGAACTAGGAGACGGAGTGAAGGATTCATCCTAGATTTCAAAGATGGTACGACCCTGCTGACCCTATTGATTTACTACTTCTGACCTCCAGAACTTAGAGATAATAAATTTCCATTGTTTTCACTCACCCAGTATGTAGTAATTTGTTGCAGCATCCTTAGGAAACAAGTACAATGATTAACTCCTGCTATCACCTTCTAAGCATATTCCTTCCTCAAATCTCTGTTTCTCACATCAGACCAGTGTTCCCTGTGTTCAATTAGAAAAATCATAGCTTAAACCATCCTTCCCTGACCTCAATGAACCAAGGAAACAGAAGTTAAATTTTTTTGCATCTTTTCCATTGAATTTGTATTTCTTACTTCTGCTTTTGGAATTCACCTTTTTTTCTTTTGAACAGCTTTATTGAGGTATAATTGATATATGAAGAACTGTGTATATTAAGGATATATAATTTGATGAGTCTGAATATATGCCAGCATCTTTGATATTATTACCACAATCAAGTTAAAAGATATATCCAGTACTTCCTCAGGTTTTCCTGTGATCATTTTCTTTAAACAAATAAAACTCTGTCACTTAAACTCTCCCTAAGACACTCTCATTTCAGTGAAGACCCCCTAGAGTTAAGAACTAACATCATAGAACACAGGGCTGCTCAAACCCTGTGGGTCTCATTATAGCATGAACTTCCTTCCTCTGTTAGTGTCAGACTGTGGAATATTGACCCTAAAATCAAAGTATCAGTCCCTCTTTTGACCATGCTGAACACCAGTGCTAGTGAAAAATGTTGTGTTGTCTGTTCCTCTTTTCATAATTTGAAAATAGAACACAAGAGCAATGATCCTTAATTAATAATTGCATTTTTAAGTAGCCAGTGCAAATACTGTCCTAAGAAGTACTGTATGTTTAAAGAAAAAAAATGTATCTCTCTTCTATGGAAAAGGTAAAATTTATAATATGAAGAAATATGAAATTGACTTAATTTGACACTATAACAGAGAAATTATCTGGGCATTATTTGTCAGTTTCTAAATTGTTTTGTCTGGTGCATTTCTTCAAACATTGGACAAAAGAAAATGAGTATAATTCATGATCCCCCTAAGGGACCAGCTATTTTCTACTAAATTAGCCACAACAAATGAAAATGACATCAGACATTCTTTCTATACTGATTCAGGTATGGAATTAATATCTGATACTCAACCAAACATCAAAATATTGCTGAGCTATTTAGATTTTGTTCAAATATTTATATTTAATCATTGAAGTATGAATCCCACCAACATTTTATATTTCCCTCTACATGTTGGACTTTTTTTTGCATCTATGTACAGTGAACTTAGAATTCAGGTATGTTATGAAAATACAGAAATCACCATTTTAAATGTATGTATTAAATATCGTAATATTTTATAAAATAATCATGATCAGAATCAGAAGACATACTAAATAGAAGCATTTTGAACATAAATATTCTCAAGATAGTTCAGTATACTTCTTTTTTTTAACAATACTGACCTTAATTCGTAAGTCTGTCTCTCATGGGCTTTTTCTTACAACAATTTCAGTTACATTAGTATTCTAATGCACTGTCATAAAGAATATACTAATGTTCTGAAGTTCCTTCAGTCCCCACTACATATGGTAACCAGAAGCATTTTGTATATTCAGTAGCACCACTCACTCTGTGTTCCTGAAAATTTATGAGTCAATTGATGCTTTCTTCAATGCTAAGCATATCATTGTGCTTTGAAGAAATTAATGTTTTTCTTCTTTGTGTAAGTGAGGTAAGGGAGAGGAAAATAGTGTATTTGAATTAATGAAAGCTATGTATTGTTGTTTAAGGAGGTTAAATTAATTAACGAAGTAATAGATGGATTACTAATGAAGTAAAGCTAAGTAGAGGTTCTGTGGTTGCTTTAAAGGAAATAATTACTTTTATTTACTATATCAATATACAGTATTGTATAAAGGAAAGCTCAGGTATTTCAAATATAATTTTATATTTTTATTTACACCTTTTTTTTTTTCCTTTTTAGGGTTATATAAACAAGGTTTAGCTTGTCCTTAGTATATATACACTGATTCACCATAACATTTTTTCAGTTAATAATATTGTATTTGGTACATACATTTTGGAGACAAATTTTATTAAATACCAATAAGAATATATAGAACATCTAATAAACTAATAATTGACTTCTTATGATTTCAGTGAATTTGTCAAGTAGAAATTAACTTGATTCAAATTATGGTTAAAGCTTTGAAGAGAAGTAGATTAACTCAGATGTCAGAAAAAGTCTTTCAAATAACTTATAACTTTGTTATGACATAGTAAATTGTGGAAATTATATCTACAGCCTTTATTATTTCAGCCAATTTCAATTGTGCACAGCATATTACATCTTAGTTTGAATTGTTGAATTATACCAGTTTATAATGACTGAAGAGGATTTTTTTTATTTTTCTTTTAAATGTGATGACAATTTAGTTGAGATAGCAAAATCAGCATATGGAAAGTCATGGGAAAGAAAAAGGAATTCAGAATCTTACTAGTCATTTGCTATTATTATAATCATTCTATATGATAGAATGCACAGATAATGCTCTTAAGACTTAAGCTCAAATCCTGAAAGATCTTAAAGGCCAAAAAATTGGGACTTCAAAAGGCTATCAAGAGACTCAGGAATGTAAACAAGGAAGTAGGAGAATCACACTTGCATTAAAAACATCTTGATAGAGACCTTGTTAAGAACAGATTTGAAGAGGGATTGGGGGTAGGGAGAGGTGGTTTGCAAATTTAAATATGAAAACCCACTTTTTTTCTTAATATTTTTCCCTCCTTGAGGAATTTGAATCTGGAGTAATATTCTCAACTGCTTATCCACAAATCACAAGTTTTCATGGAATGATTGGACATTTGGAATCTGACCTTCCAGGCCCAGAAATCTGAAGCGGGATAAGGAGATATATTCTAGACCCAATTCATCAAGTGTTCACAATATATCCAGGAAATATAGGAGCAAGCAGGACTCTGTAGTTATGTGATGCAAACAACACAGATATTATCAGCAGTGGATTCAGAAGTAGCAATCAGTTCCAGTGTGTTGAAGCAGCAGACAAGTGTAGATGAAGATAACTGCAACTTTGTGACCATCAAGACTCTGTGGAACCCAGTACTAGACATGCCAGGGGCTGCCATCCTTTATCCTAGGGCATGACACTTTCCATATTGGATGCCAAATAGAAGCATGTGAAACTTTTAACATCTCTCATGTCAGCAAGTGCACATACATATTTATAGAAACTATCATTGAGATTCTAACTTAGAGTGCAGAAGTATAATGACCGTGAATTTAGAGTTAGAAAAAAATAGTATTTATTCCAGGAAGGAATTATTGAATGTCATGTAGTCTCATCCAAATAAGGAACGAAATAATGCGAGGAAAGACATGTTTTACATGTTTTTTTTTTTTTTTATATATATATTATGCTCTTTATTTTCTCAATTTTCTGTCTCTGAATTTTTAAGATCTTTTATTGTTTAGTAAATCTGGTTATGAGAGAAAAGATGTAGAGTTGACAAGTGGATGTTATACAGATGCCGATGTTAGAATACACGTCACAAATATATGAAGAGTTTTGTCGTAAATTAATACCAAAGAGTTACATAAGTTCTCTAAGAAGTATACCGCTTCCTAAACCCTGCATAAAAGACAGTAGAATGTTGAAAGTTCGGGGTGTGACTCCTGTCTCCCCTTCATTTTGTCAACTTTTGTTCCACCATGAGCAGGACATAGACTGTTCAGGCAGGACTAAGGTTAGGAACTGGCAGCTTGCATGACCCAAAACCATAAGCAGAAGCAGGAAATACTCTGTAGACTACCATGTGGATTAAATTAGAATTATCTTATTTTTTCTTTTTAATGAAAGAAAATTATTATCATCTGTCATAATGCAGGGTGTCAGAAAATAAAATTCTGAGTCCTTAGGAATTTTCAAGTCTATACCTGGCATAGACTCATGGCTTGAATGTGTCCCCTAAAAACTAATATATGGAAATACTAACCACTGGTATGTCAGAATGTGACCTTTGTGGAGATAAGTTTTCTGCAACATAATCAAGTTAAAGTGACATTGCTAAAGTGAACCTTAATCCAATAAAACTAGCATTCTTATACAAAGGGTCAGTTTGGACCCACATAACACAGCAGCAAGACAATGCAGAGAGACATAAAGAGAACTAAAGTTAAGGACAGAAGCCTAAAACAGATTCTTCCCTCAAACCCTCCAGAAAACAAAACAAAATAAAACAAAATACTGCTATTAACACCTTGACTTTGGCCTTCTGGCCTCCAGAATTGTTAGGATTTCTGTTTAAGGCACGAAGTCTGTGGTACTTTGCAGCAGTATTAGGAAACAAATGTGCTATCTTTGTCTTTCTGTTTCATCAGTCAGTTATCTTCTGGACTTCAAGGGGTTGAATTTAGTTTTACACTACCTTTCCCAATGAGTTAAATGAAGCTCTAATATCTTGAATGACATATATACATCCTCATGATAAAATTCATGACATGAGTATTAGTAAAAGCCTCAGTCAAAATAGATGTAGATATGTCCAGAAAAAAAAAGTATAAACATACAAATGCATTCTCATCTATCCTGTAAATATAGTGGGCAATGTAGTATTAATGTGCTGCCTCTTGCCTTAATAATATCACCTTAATTATTTGGTTATATAGGTAAGTAGCTATGGACTCAAATATTTAATTAATTGTATTTACATATTTGTAGAGGGAAGACAACGGAGAGAAGATTTATGTTTTAAAGTTCAAATCAGATACTTTTAAAAAAAATTTCAAGTATCCCAGGGGAACAGCTGACACTATATCTAATCATAAAAAAAAAAAAAAATGGGGAATAATTATGTAGTTTTAAATCTGAAATTAACAGAATGTCTTAGAGCAAAGAAGACAGAAAAGAGAAGGAGAAATTGCCAGTCAATTAGCCAGCAGATTGTGCAGATCAACTATATTTTATGAAAATCTTCGTTACTAAATTTGTAATTATAATTATTCATGGTTAATTTTTATTCATTGAGATGTTTCATATATTGTCAGTGATCCCATTTTTAAGATGTACTGAACTAGCTAGCCTTATAGAATCATACAAATACCTCATTCATATATAGATATAGATATAGATGTGTATAGATATATGTCTGTGTTTTCCAAGTATGAGATTTTTATTTCAACTAATCCAGTATATATATATTAAGGGCCTACTATATATATAAGGAAATTCTGTCAGAAAATGGAGTATAGCAGTTAACAGGAAAGATGAATCTTTTTTCCAAAATAATAAATATGAAAAGGATGATGCACTGTGTTTAGAAACAGAGTTGAAAAGAGAAACATTTGGTTCTTTTCACTCCAGTTTTTAATATTCTTGGAAAATTTCTGGATATTATGAATTCGTAGATTAAAGTGCATCTCCAGATGGATACTGTGACCTGCTTGCTGGGATTGCTGAGTACCAGGCTGTATTGGGAATTAAGACTTGGTGGATGATGGATGGGGGCAACATTGTTTCACTTAATGAAGTAGCTATTGAAGCTTAGAAAAGGAAAGATGACAAGGGGGAACTGAGTGCTTTTGTCTTTAGAAGAAGAAAACGCTTTTCAACATTATACCAAGCAGAACTGAACTCATTGCATTTTATTTGAACTTCATTAATCTTTTCCATGAGAATCTATATCATTGTCAAACAGCTCGATAGCCACTTTGGGAAAATGCTTTGCTTCTTTGTATTGAAACCGGTGTCTTTATTGTCCTGAGATTCTAGTGACGTTCCACCTTCACAGAAATACTAAGAGCAGGAGGCTCTGGAGAAACCAGTGTGAAGATGCTAACATTGTACAGTGGGGATAGGCAAAACATTTGCCTGGTGGGGCAATTTTTCTTTATTAATTTGTTTCTGGGAACAAAACACAGAAGAGGGAACTAGTGTTACTAAGAATTTTCATGCAGAGATGCTTATGCTTGAGTAAAAGAAACAGAATCTTTTGAAATTGTTACAGTGAATTTCTGAAGATTGAGCTAAAGGTTTAATAGCACAGACTTTTAAGTGAAGTCAAAGGCTAAACAAATTGTCACTACCAAAATATATATCTATGAAAACCCCATTCCTAAAAGCAGTCAAATCAGTCCTAATCCCCAAAGCTTTTGCACAGTCCCAATTAATATCTATTTTTATACAAAGAAAGCAGGAAAACAATGCATGTGAATTACCCAAGACTCCTTCCCTTGGAAAATGTTCAAAATCCAACAGTACTTCCCCCTTTTAAACTTCAA
This sequence comes from Solenodon paradoxus, assembly GCA_004363575.1. NCBI lineage: Eukaryota > Metazoa > Chordata > Mammalia > Eulipotyphla > Solenodontidae > Solenodon > Solenodon paradoxus. Next base: position 729,243 of record RJWH01000046.1, read on the forward strand.
ACATGGTTGCTGAGGCACAGAAAATTATTTTTTAAAGAACAGGTAAGCAATAAGGCAGTATTTGTTCAAAGGGATACTACATTATTGATCATTGCCTTTCTTTTGGAAACATTGAGCAGGCAATTTTTGGATGAGTAGTCAGTGAAGTCATTTTGGTCCCCTAACATCGCTTGCTTGTATCACGCGTCTCAATGCAATGGTATTTTGTTTTGAAGAAGGCTGTATTTCCTTTTAAATCACAGGTACTTATTTCGGTCTTGTTTTCCCCCATCAGTTCCTGCATCTGTGCAGTGGGTGGGTTTGGCTCTATATCAGTTCCAACCCTTTAATGATAGAGATCACAGACTCAAAAAACATAGCCTAGAGTGCCACAGGCAGTGTGGGGGAGGCAGACAATGAGCACAAAGTCTGCTCCTGGCCTAATACTTTGTCTTAAACCTGTTCCATGATGTTCCTGGGGTTACTGTTCTTCTAGGGTTCAAAAAAAAAAAAAATTAGAAACTCTGACTTTACCAGCTGTCTTTTATTATCTTGATCTAAGCTCATATAAAGAAACAGTCCAAAATAGAAACACGACCCACCATCTGATTGTAAATGCGAGCATACTGAATAAATAAACTAGTGAAATAGAATATTACGAATTAGAAAATGAAAGGGCATTTAAAAAAAATTTAAGCGCTAACCATATTTTTTTCCCAAATGTTCTTTGAAATGTAACCGGCAGCAATATGAATCCAGGATTTAGTTCTTTGGCTCTCCACACAAGGAGAACATAAATTAATAATTACAGAATTTTAATTACAAAGTAGTTTGATTCCAGTTTTTCTTCTGCCTTCTTGGTTTTATGAAATCAGTATGAAAATACAGCTAATCACTCTGTTGACCCATGAATTAAGGGACTTAAGATTGAATAGGTCTAACTTGGAAATTAGGCAAAAGCAATTCACAAATGTTTTTTCTTTTATATAATTTTTCCTTAAAATTTTATTATTAATGATATTTGGGTGTTATAAGAAAAGATGTTGGGCAACCTGAAAATCAGTTACTTTTCTTAGAGGAGCCAGATAAAGAACTTTCTATAGGCAAATCCAGACAGAAAAACTGAAGCTTACTATCAGCCTAATTATCCCTACTAGGTACATTATCCTTTTTAACCAATGTTGAAATACTTTTTATTTAATTTCTGAATTTTTGAGCAGTTATGTATTGTTAATATTAAATATTAAAGATGGTTTCTCTATAAACGCGTGGTTAGTATTGGAAAATTTTTAGAATTTTCTTAGCAATTTCAGTTGTTGCCTTTTCTCCATAGTCTCCATTTTTTTCTTTCTAAATCTCAAATATTTTGCATATTGATTCTTCTTCATTTATTTTCTTGGTCATTTAACATCTCTTGCACATTTTCAGTGTCTGTGCTGCACTCTGAGTTTTAATTTCAGTTTTACCTATCTTGTTTTGCAAATCATCCTGTGAGTATTTAAGTTAGAAACTATAACCACACACAATGCATTTTTGTGCTTATGTGATTTAACACAATATATTCTTTTGGACCACACCATACTAAAGTCTCTAGGTGCTTAAATCCAGCATTTGTTATTTCTGATCACTCTATTTTATAGGATCTATATTCTTCAGTTTTCTAATATTTATATAAACTCATAGTTTATTGTGTTTTATGTGAGAATAATGAGAGTATTGGGCATACTTTCATTCAGAGGAGAATATTATTTTCTTCTATTTAGAGTCATTTTAGCATCTTTCAAGCATCCCTTCCCCATCTCCTCTTGGGCAAAGATTTAGTCTCATTTGATAGTAGACTTACCCCCACCAGGTTAACTTTGCCTTTTTAATTTTTCAGTCATGTTTTCTTTGCAAAGATCCCTTCTTCTTACATAGGTATCTGCTCCTTAATGAAATGTTCTTTCTTCCTTTCCTCCTCCCTTCCTTCCTTTTTTTTTTTTTTTTTTTTTTTTTTTTTTTGTTTACTTTTATTGGGTCTCAGAGAATTCCATTGCTAACTAGATAAAACAAAAATGCACTAAAATATATATTGTGTGTAATTTAACAGAAGAGCATACAGAATATCTAGTCCACCAGTGAGGTATAATCTCTTCTATACTGATGTTTGTGTAGCTACTTATAGCCAATGATATTATTATATATGCACATGTTTTATTTTCTGCATACACTATAATCAAGTTAAGGGCAGAATAAAGAGGGGAAGGATAGTTAATGGAAGCTGTATGAACAAAACATGTAATTTTCTATGAATCTCTCTCTGCTGTAAACACTTCATGGCAAAAGATGAAGTATAATATAAAAATAATTGGTGTTCATAATGATTAGAATATCTTAGGTATCCTCAGAACTTATACTTATTTTTTAAATTCCTATGACATATCTGTAAGGTAGATATTTGTTAATATTTATTATTATACTCTTTGTTACAGCTTAGTTACTAAGTTCAAGAGTAATTACCTTACATCACATAGGTAATATTAGTGGCATTTTCTACTTAAGAAAGTTTATGTCTAGAGTTGCTGGTCTTTATATTTGGGTATTTTTTGAAACAAGATTTTTAGGGGGGTTAGAAAGAAAATGAAGAGAAAAATGATGAAGTAGGATTGTAGTCAAGGGACACTGGGGTTTATATTAGAAGAAAAAAATGATAATCAGGTTTTTAATCTTGAAGGGTCTTAGGGTTTAAATTGATTCATGCAAGATGATTGCCAAACGTTGAGGTCATTGCTTGAATTTCAGGACTGGAATAGATAGATGCCTGGTCTTAAATGTAGGCCACTAAATAAAATCTGCCCTTGAAGGTGTAAACATGCACAGTACCTGTGTCCACATATTTCAATATGAAATAGAAAAAGAAATTTTTTGTTAAAAATTGAGTTACATAAAAGAGGAACTAACTTGTTGCACAGAAGTATGTGCTGTCCTGAGCAGTTACATTTTATGCAGCATGAATCCTGTATGTATAATTCTCAGTAGGTCCAAGAAAAGGGAGATAAATATTACCCCTTATAGTACTGAACTTTTTAGAAAGTAGGGCCTCCAGAGCAGGTCCTATCAGTCTGTTTTGAAATGAGGATGACCATCTTCCTGTTAAGCTACTAAGAAGGAAGAAGAAATTTTAAAAATATTAAAATTTCTCTCTCCTAAGAAGTGTCTTCATCGAATATTTATTCTAAACCATAAAGAAATGAAGCCAAAAGACATAAGATACACTCACTCAACTAAAATCTGAAACAACTGAATTACTAGATTTGTAACTAGTATTCTCACTATCATCTTATATAAAACACTTTATACTAGATGTTAGAGACTTCAAATATGGAGAGGCTATAGAAGAATCAAAACTACCTTTGTGTGTATGGTAACTAAAAAAAATATGCCAAGAGAAAACAAAATGAAAGCATGAATGACCTAACACAGAGCAATGGATGCAAAGAGCTTAACTACATTCTTTGTTCCAGAGGGAGATAAATCATTTACATCTGGTGGCATCTTCCATTCCTTAGCAGGTGTGCCTGCCTGGTTTGTTAAATATAACAAAGGAACAACCTGGCTAACTCTGTGGATATCTTCAAGCAAAAGGGGAAACCAGTGAAGACTTTACTGGTAGTAGGATTTGGCAGAACATGAGGAGTGTAAAAAGTAAAACCAAGTGACTGGGCCAGAATAATCTACCCCAACAATGCAAAAGAAAATGGAGAGAAATGACAATATTTGCTGTACAGTTTTTCTGTCTTTAAAAAAATTCTCGCGTTCTAGGATCTTGCTGGAGGTGAATGTTATATACACTAAAAATATCCAAATATTGCAGCTCACTAATTTCCCATTTTATGTACAAGGTCAAAAACTGTTGAGGACAAAGGATTTTGAAAGTTGGTCTAATCATAGGTGAACTCAATCTAATTATAGCTCTGGACCGTCACATATTTAACACAATTCTAAGAATAAACTGACCAATTTGTCCCTTTCAATCACCATATAAATGAAAGGGTTTCAAATCTTGACAAAATTAACAGAACAAAATAATAATTAAAGTCTTTTATTTTTATTACCAATATCTGGAATAAAATTATGAAGGTATATAAAATATGCAAAGAAGTAGGAAAAAGGAAGCCTAATCAATGAAAAATATTAACTATAAAATTAAACTTAGATGGACATCACTATAATTATTAGATTAGCAGATAAAGATTTTAATACATCTATAATAAGTATGTAACGTAACTTAAAAGGGAAAAAAGTAATAATAAATGATGATATAGAGATTCCAGAGAAGGAATTGAATAAATGGTATTCAAAATTTTCAAAATTTTAATTTTTTGACAGAAGATTAGACATAACTAAAAACTCAGTTTAACAAAATTCAGTTCTAAGGACAGTCAGGAGTAAGATGATAAAGAAGAAAAACTTGTGGGAAAAAATGATCATATATTTAAATTTTTTGATGAAAGACATCAACCAAGATATCTGAGAAGCTCTTCAAGTAAAGAATAAATGTAACTAAAAGACAAGTAGGCATATCATACTCTAACAAGTGAAAACCAGTTAAAATAAATTTGAATTCACATAAAGAAAAAAATTGCATAAAAGTAACAGTAATGATGATGACTGCTGACTTTTCACTAGAAATAATAGAAGCCAACATAAAATACAGGATTCATTTTAAAATGCTAATAGAATAATAAAAGCTCAAGTTGAAATAATTGAATTGTCTCTGTATTCAATGAAAGCACCCATCAAAAATATTGTTTTATTTATCAAAGTCACCACAAAGGGAGTAAATAAGGAGATATTTATAAATTGGACTAGGGTAAATATTCTATAAATATTAATAATATATATAATTTATACATTCTATAGTAAATAAAATATACACATATGAACAAATTGCATTCTGAATATATAAACAACTCCTATAAATTGATAACTAAGAGATGATCCATACATGAGAAAATAACCCTAGTGAACAGTTCTCAAATAATAATAATAATGGTGATATCCATTAAACAAAAGGAATTTTATACAGAATTAAAGAAATTTAAAAAAAATGCAAAAAGATACCATTATAAACCCACTCGGAATTAAAAATATTCTGAAAACTTAAATCTCTGATACCAAAATTTATTGAGATTGTAGAGACTTTGAAACTCTCATACATTAATGGAAAAAGTATAAAATAAGACCACTTTCTAAGAGAGTTTCTTCACAAGATGCAGTTTGTTGGTGTTATATGAAAAGAATAATTATTTTCCCAAATTAATATAAACTCATATTTTTTAAATTTTACTTAAGAAACATGGCAATATAACATAGAAGTTGAAGATACATACCATTATAAATCAACATCTGTAATAATAAAGCTTACCACCAACAGTTCAGTTCTATCCTTCCCCATATAATTAGCCCTTCATTACCCATACTTACCCCTGGTGACCACTAATTTGAACCTATTGACTAAAAGTACATTTTTGTTTGATTGGCTCATTTGGTTGGTTTATCTGTATTTATACTATATATGAGTGATATCATGTGAGGTTTACTTTTCTTTTTCTAACTGATTTCACTAACTATAATTCCCTCTAGGTCCATCCATATGGTCACAAGTGGCACGACTATCATTTTTTAATAGCTGAGTATATTCAATTGTGTGTATGTATATGTGTTTGTGTGTGTGTATATATATAAACATATATATACACTTCATATCTTCTTTATTCACTCATCTGTTGATGGACACGTAGGTTGCTTCCAGCTCTTATCTACTGTAAATGATGCTGCAATAAACTTATGGAGTTGTATATAGGTCTTCAAATTAGTGATTTTATGTTTTTCAGGTAAACAAAATAATTAGAATAATGGAATCATGGAATTTCTATTTTTAATTTTTGAGGATCTTCCAAACTACTTTCTATAATGGTTGTATCAATTTATATTCCCAGTGACAGTCATAAGGATTTCCTTTTCTCCACAGCCTTGCCAACACCTGCTTTTTCCAGGCTTTGGGATAATAGTCATTCTCACAGGTGTGAGATGACATGTCATTGCTGTTTTGCTTATAACCTATTTTTCATTGAAAGTAAATTAAGCTCAAACTCATTCTAGCAGTCCACATTTTTATTACCCCCCCATTTTATATTCTTGGTGTCTAAAATTATATTTTGTAAGATAATTTTTCAAAGTAGTGTCCCCTAGAATTAATAGGTTTATTCATATGGTACATAAGATAACAATTGCCAATTATATTAAAAAATAGCACATGCCTTCGGAGCAAGATTTAATATAAAGCTATAGTAATTAAGTTGGGATACAGGATAGATTCACAAATACTCTTAATAAATAGCATAGGCTAGATAAAATACCCTCATGAGAAAATTTATATGACAGAGACCAGTGGAGAAAATATAGATTTTTCAATAAATTGTTCTAAGAAAATTGTTTTTTCATAAGAAATAAAGATTTTAATTTAACACTATGTACAGAAAATATTTTTGGTAGACATGTAATTCTTCATTTCAAAAATATGATTTTAACATTTTTGAAGAAAATTATGTATCTTTATGAGCTACATGAAAACATTTGAAACAGGACATAAAATATATAAACCACATAGAAAAAGATTAATAAAGTTAGCTATATTAAGCTTATGAAAAATATAAGCAATATGCAAACCAAGTGAAATACTTATGCAACACATAATTAACTTACAATGAATTTTAATCAGTATATGAATTTTCATATGCATAAATAAGGAAAATATACATGAACCAATAGAAAAATGAAGGAAGAACATAGCTAATTTACATAAAAACAGTAAAAATTTCATTAAAAGGTGCTCACAGTCCTCTTATCACAATTTTCTTATAATTATAAAAATAAATTTCAAATTAAAAATAATTTGTAAAATTTGGCTATTTAATCAGAGTCACACAATGGAAACTTCTCAGAGTCAGTGAAAGTTTATATGGTACAGTCACTTCAGAGGGATCTTAATGGTTACAAAAACAGAAAAACAAAGACATAAGCATGTGTATGCCTAAAATTCTACCTACAGGAATTTAGCACAGAATTTTTCCAAGAATATCATAATATTGTTTACATGAGCAATCACTTGGAGATCCTCATTGTCAGTAAGCATAAAAATAAATGTTCTATGGTTTTTACAGTGAAGTGGTGAACAGCGATAATTATGAATGTACTCTAGATACATTTGTCAATGTAGATAAATTGACATAAAATTAAATGTCAATGAAGTAAGTCGTAGAATGATTGCAACCCTACTCTCTATTTTATTGATATACGTGTATAGTATAGTCTAAATAGTTTTGGAATAATATAATTTGCAAAACGTCATTTTTGATAAGGGGTTGGAGAAGAATATACAGAGCTCTTAACATGTATCTATTTTATGCATTAATAGTCCATTTCATAAATTAGTTATATTTCAGACTAAATGTAAAGTTAAATCACCTGGATGGTGAGTCAGTGGCAGTCTATATTATTTTCCCCTATTTGATGCCGTATGTGAAATAAGAGGAAAAGAAACAAAGAAAAAGAAGTGATGAGAAGAAAAGAGGGGAAGGGGGGAAGAGACTAAGAATAAGGATGTGGAAAGTGGGATTCATTAATAAAATGAATTATGCCATTATATAATTTTAACCTGAATATGAAGTCTGTGACAAATATGTTGAACAGTTATTTTCAATTCTGGTATAATTATTTTTTGTTATAGTTAAATAGAACTGGATGTATATTGCATGTGAAAATGCCTATTTTGTAATCAATTTCAATTGAGATACAGCTATATACATACATACATACACACATATACACATGCATACATACATACCTACACACATACATGTACACATATACATGTATAAAATATATATCCTACTTGTACTGAAATTTTAATTGTCTTATTTGTCATTCAGTGTATCCTTAAGACTGGTACCTATTTTACTCAGCATTTTTGCTTTCCTAAATTTGACCTTAAATAACTTATTCCTTAATGTTCATTTGAGTTTGGGGATAACATTCCATGTTTTTCTTGGAACCCAATTAAATATTATTCAACTCTCAGTGTTCTTTCCAAAAATCTCCTCAGTTGAAATTAGTATCTAACATAGCATTGTGTTGTACTTCTAGCAAAGCATTTGCAATATGTCTGGTATTTAGACATATGTCTATCTCTTACATTAGTTTATGAAATCATGAAAGACAAAAATTGCACTTTAAAATTTTTATATCCTCTATTTTCCTTTGAACTATACTTTACTAGTAGTGATGGCCTTTCTGGGTTACTGACTAGCTCTCATTTGTAAAAGTGTTCTATGTTACCACAAAGTTCCATTGATAGTATTTTTTTCTCATAGAAGAAATATAGATATGATAAAAACCAAATTTCAGTTTTTATATTTATTCAAATAATTTTGTAGAGAAGTAATTTATTTTTTTTTACATACTGGGATTGATTTTTAAAACAAAACAAAATGAAACAAAAAAACAACCTCTCCCTCTACCATTTAGGAAGGATTGATAACATTCTATAGCCATTGTTTTTTGAGAGGCAGGGCATCTATCTACCTGAAGTAACTGCAGTACCTTAAAAGGAATAACTAAAGCTTTGAAGATATTTGTCTTGAAGACAGAGTCATTCTTCTCTATTAAAAGAAATTTTTAAAAAGTGTTTCTGGAATATAAATATATGTTCCCAATTTTAAATGTTAGTTTAATAAAGCAGAAACTACAGATATTTAGATTTTAAAAAATAGAGTAGGGTAAAAATAAAATGTGATAAATGCTGTTTTTGCCCCCCAAGGAACTGTAAATCACCTCTTGTAGAATAGAGAAAAGGCAAGAATTTAGAGAGAAGTCAGCAAGTGTAAAACATATGTTCTACACACAGGTAAAGATGTTTTGACCAGATAAAAGCTCAGTAGCCCCAGTCTGATTTAAGGGCTCTTGAGAAGGGTAAAGATGTGTTCTAATTTCTGGAAGGAATTATTCAATGTAAATACATATTTTTTATTTTTTTCTGAATTGTGAATTATCAAGATTCATTTTTTCAAGATATTATTAGAAAAAGCACAGGTATTAATAATAAAATCACCTCTTGTTCAAGAAGGCAAATCCAAGTATTAAGTTTACAAAAGACTGAAAAATGAACTGAAAATGTCTTAGAAAACATTAACCCCAAACTTTGAAACAGCAATGTGACATGCTTGGTATCTAAATTTCTAAATGCATAATTATAGTTCCCAGAAATACAAGGAACATTTTGAACACTCTCTTAAGACATTAGGTGAAAAGATAATTTGATCAATTTGGTTAATTTATTATTGACATATTAGGAAAAATATGGAAGCTTTCTAGATGATGAATTAGTGGTGAGTAAAATAATTAGCCTGACAGGGCCTTCAGGGAATTGTTACTGGACAGTTCCTCTTCAGCACTTTGACCTTGAATTAGTGGTAGGTGGGAATGATGTTACGGTTTTGATGTTTAATATGGAGCCTCTGTTTGGTGTGAAATTGAATCTCATTCTTATTTTAGTAAGAATTTTCCTAATTACTGGCTAAATTCAGTATCTGAATAATCTCATTGTGCTGGATATTCTCCTGGTTCTGTGTGACAGGTTTTCCAGCGAAATGGGTATTTGGGGTACCATGCTATGAAATGCTCAATCTTATTTAAACATTATTTTAGCTGTTTTGTTTTGACACCACACCGGCAGGAGAGAAAAAGGAAGGAATATAGTCTTTTTATTGCTGGAGTAGAAATCCACTTCCCCTATTGGACCTCTCATCCCTGGAGAAGGAAGAGCTCCTTATTACTCCTGAGTGGGAGTGGGCACTCCAGCTCTCCTTGTGGATCCACCAAAAGCCTGGAGAGGTTGGCTGTTACTCCAGGTAGGTGGTGAAAGTCCTTGCTCTCCATTAGGCAATCCCTTGCACCTACTCTGGTGAGCAGGAGGAGGGAATGCTTGAGTACTTCCAGGTGGGGGTAGCGGTATAATTTGTTGGTTGATCTGCACTGACACTTGACTAAAATTCATTTAGGCATTGACACCTAATTTGTGCATTTTGCTGTATGTTTCTTATATGTTAGGGGTATATGCTGTTTTTTATATCCCTAGGAGTAAAAGTTCTAGGTCCTTAATGAGCCTTAACTGCTTCAGAGAGTAACTGGTGCAACTCATTAAACCTGATGGGAGTAGAAGTTTAGGCATTCGAGATAATTTTATGTGTCATTTTAGTAGGACCACAGCATACTAATATTTGATATTTGGTTAAATATCATTCTGAGTGTATCTGTTAAGTTTTATTTTGTTTTGGATGAGGTTAACATTTATGTGGGAGGTTGGCCTCCATATTGTGGGCAAGCGTCAGCCCATCTGGTAGCCTCTGCTAATCAGGTGATGGAGGTGAACCATTTAAGAAGGAGTGACCTCATATAAGCAACTAGAAATTCTGCCAGCAGATTGAATGTAGTCTCTGCCCTGGTAGCCTACGCCTTGAGATTTTGAATTTGCCATGCCTACACAATCACGTGAGTCAATTCCTCAGAAGAACTAAGGTAGAGAATGTGGACTGGTAAATATATTTATAAATATCTACTGTATATATAAATCTCCTGTTAATTGTGTTTCTCTGTAGAACCCTGACTGATACATCAGTCTACCTACATTTGCTGGGATAGGTGTGGGATGGGGACAGGACTTTTTCCTGTGTTTAAAGTAGATGTTTAAAGTGGTGAAGTAGAGTGGTTATTTTCTAAGTTTTCTGTCTTGCTGTTTTGTTCCTTTAATTTTCCTCTGACTAAAGAAAATATATTTGGAGAGGGTGAGGGAAAATTTTTTTACCTCTATGGGCAAAACAAGAAGAAGAAGAAAAAAACTGAAAAAAAAGCTGTGGATTTCTGCCTCATTGCGGGCCAGAAAGTCTAGGGTATTTAGGAGACAAACACAATCCCGTCACCATGAACTTTCTCAGTTCTTCATTTCCCAGTGTCCTATTTGGATATTTGTCTATCGTTATAATAATTATACTTGTCAGATATAGTATTTTCTTTACTCCCTTTTTCTTTCTTTTGATTTATATTTTTTTTATTTGTCCTCAGTATTACTGAGAATTATTAGTATCTCTGCTGTATCTTGTTACTTAATGTTAACTACTACCAGGGATCTTTCTGGTAATCGTTATACTTTTTACTTGATTTGATAATCCCTTTCATAATTATTTTCTTGTTAGTTATCCACTTATGTATTAAGTAAAATTTCTGGTCTGAGATCTTTGTCACACAATGCTTTAAGGATGTTATGTAGAGATTTCATATTATTTTTCCTCTGTGAATTAGGGGAGATTTCATAGCACCTCTAATGATTTATCACTTTTTATTTTCTTCCTCAAGTAGAATTGTATGTTGTTGTCTATTCCTTTTTAAAATTATTTTGATATTTCTAATATTTTCCTGAAACATAAGCAACAGGCATTACTGTGTAAACAGTATTGAAGAATTAGTGACTTATCAGTTTCTTAAATTATTTTTGAGGTGTTCTGTTGGTATAAATACATGCATTTTCCTTAATGAATGGCATATTTTTATAAGAGAACATTGTAATTTTAATTTGGAAATACTCCTTTGTTTCTTTATAGCTTTAAATGATCTTCTTGCTTTATTTTCCTCTTCCTCAGTCCCTTCACTTCCTTCTTCAAAGAAAGCTCTCTTCCCTCTAACTATTATCTGTCTTAGAACTCACTTCTGGCATTTTTTTTTCCTTTTTGAATTTCCTGGAACTAATATACTTAATCTCAAAAATTCAGACTTTGAGTTTTCCCACTCAGGATAGAACTTTCTTTTATGGGGATGATTTTTATCTGTTTGTCACCTATTGGTCCCCATTTCCACCTCTTGGTACATCGTAGTACCATCTTCCCAACTTCCTCCCATTTTTCAGTAAGCTGGAGTTGATTTAGTTTTGAATATTTATTTCATTTCACTTCATGCATATAGACTTCATATTAATCTAGAGATGAGTTACATGTATTTTTCTTTGTGCTTTTTGTTCTTATATGTGATTTTTGTTAAATATGTATGGAGAATTCAATATGGTTTAAAAAATGGGAAACTGAGAACAGTGATTAAAACTATAATTGGTAACAGTTGCTTAGGATCTTTTTAAGGGCTAAAAGTCCAAATTTCTTACCTCCTTCTTAAAAACTGTACTATTAGTAAGACATAATTTGTTAATATTTATTAACAAAACCTATTGGTCTCAACCAATCTGTAAAGGTTAATGTGGATACTTTTTCCTTTAAGTTGCTTAGACCGTTCAGAAGAGACAAGTTTGTAATCAGTATCTGCCCTTGTAGTTGATTTTTTTTTCCTCAAATAAAGTTGCAGGCAGGTATGAAGGTGAGTAGGCAGGCAGACAGGGAGAGACAGGAAGAAAAAAAAATTGTATTTTCATTTAGTTGTTCATATTGATTGATCCCCCTAGACCCAGGACATAAACCTGGGTCCATCAGATACGTGTGGACTGTACTTCTTCAGAGGTGCCTGACTAACTACTAATCTATCACCAGGTTGGTCATAGTTGATTCTTGTCATACTTTTTCTCATAGCTTATATTCAATTCCTGTATCTGCCATAATTTTCACAAATTTCAGTTTAGCATTCCCAAGTTTAATATATCAGAGTTCTGTAGCTTCAGATTGGATTAACTGTCATCTCTGATCTGGGTTTCAAAAGGTCAAATCATGATATTGGCCCCTCGGTCTTTATAGGGAGCTCTATAAAGAAATCATGTCCAGATTTATTCAGATTTTTGATAGACTCCATTTCTTTTGAGGGTCTAGAAATGAGATTTCATTCCTTGCTGTCTAAAAGCAGAGTATTGCATTTAATCCTCAGAAGTCTGTATTTGGTCATTGAATTTAGAATCCTGGATCTCAGAGCAGCATTCATGCAACAAATCCATAGGTTTGGAACTCTCTGACTGCTTCAGCTCCTTTCCACTTCCATCTGAATGACATTTCTCTGCTATTCAGGGTCAGTCGTTAGATTAGGCCCACCTAGACAATATAGGATACTCTCCCTATTTTGAAGTCTGTAACATTAAGTATATCTACAAAGTCCCATTTGCCTTGCAAAATAACATTCAGAGGTTCCAGAAGACATTGTTGGAGACCATCGTGACTACTATTTATTTTAATTTTAGACTGCCTACTTAGATTAACATCTCCCCAGTATCCCCCATCATTGAATTCTTCATTATCCTCCAGTGGGTGTTACTTGATTATGCAAGTATTGCCCAATAAGCCATGTGTTGTCTCTAATTGTATATAGAAAATTCATTAGATATTTTCAAGTTTTAAACTATTCATATAGCTTGTCTCCACTAGTTTATTTCTAAGTAGAGCATTTGAAAATTTAGCTTCAATAATTATGTAGTTAACTCCTTTCGTATATATGAACAAAGGTTTTTTTTGAAGATTTTCTCTATATTTTCATCAAAGTTTTTTTCACCTACCAAGTTTCAGTTTACACCTAATCAGCTCTAATAACACTCTATATTTGTATATTGCACTCTTCACAGTGCTTAAAAAAGAACTCAATTCAATCCTTGTTATGTAAATAATTGTGCCATTTTTTGATAAAGAATACCTCAGATACAGAAAACTTAATTCTTACCTAAAATCATATGACTCTCAAATATGAGTGAGCCTTAAAAACATATTTAATTATGCCAAGTTATTTTATATTTAAATCCATAGTTATCAAAGATATTTTCTCTGTTCATTTAAGTTGTCTCTATATTTTGTTGCAATACTTTGTGTATAGCATATTTTATGAAAACTCTAATGACTATATATATTACTTAAAATTTCAAATTTTGTAGTTATAATTTATGTATATAATTATAATTCTTTTATATTTCCAATATCATGCACTATTTGTCAATTAAGCGGTACCCTATACATTTGTCAACTAGGAGTCTTTTGAACATCAGTCTTAAGTCAATTTAATAGCTATTTATTGACTACTCAGTTTTGTGCTAAAATATGGTAGAAATAAAGATGAGAAAAGTATGTTCATGACTTTCAAAAAATGATCTTTCAGTAAACAGGTAATTATAATTCTAACCATATTTTTCTAAATAATAGGAGAAGCAGAAATCATAAACACCTGTTAGGGAAGTCTTATTCAACCCAGATGTAAAAAAGGGTAATGACAAATCAAATCTCTTCATGAAATATTAATATTAATATTAAAAGCCCTAACCAAAGTAATGTAAAAAAGCTATACCAAGTTTAATATGTCATGATGCTCTAAGGGTATTAACAGGAATGCAAGGTTGCTTTTTAATACCAAATCAGCAAAATAAATTACTACATAAGATTTCCTCTTCATACTTTTCAGTAACAATGCCCTTACTTCCTGTTGAACTCTCACTAGCACCATCCAAATACAGTGTTGTACAGTCTGTTCAAGTCTATTTAGCCCTTCCCTCTCATGCTTCTCAACATCCAGCAGTTGACATCTGTACATGGTTCCAAAGCCATTTACACATTTTAGTATTTGTTTTAAATAGCAACCCCACTTCCCTGTATCAAAATCTGCATTAGTTTTCTATTGCCGCCTAATAATTTACCACCATTTTGTGACAATACACATTTGCTGCTTCAGTGATTCTGAAAGTCTGGTGTGCATTTCCAGCTCAATGGAGTCTTCTGTTTCAGTTCTCACGGACTTTAATTAAGATCTCATTTGGCTTGTATTCTCATTTGGTCATTCGAGTGGGTAAGAATCCACTTCGAAAATCAGTCACTTGTTGGCAGAATTCTTAAGACCTAAAGTCACAGCTTCTGACTGGCTCTTCCTAAAGCATTTCCTTACATTGTAGATATTGCTAACATGAGCTTTCATCCCATCAAACCAGTCATGAGAGTTTCTACAAAGTCAGCTAACAAAATACAATCTTGTAGAACATAATGTTATCTTGGAAGTGTCAGCTGTCATCATTGGCATATCCTTTGGGTTAGAAACAAGTCACAGGTCCTACTATACTTATGCAACATTCCAGCTTGGGAATTTATTTTATTTTTATTGTGATAACCTTGATTTTATACATTAAAATAAACTTATGAATACGTTCCTCATATGTGCAGTTTTCCCATTACTCAGATATATGTCAGTACATCCTGCCTTCCACTAAATCACCAAATGTCCTTCATGATTGTCAGTGAGCTCCAATACCACTTGCCACACCACCCTACCACCCCCATCCCTTTCCCTGTCGGTAACCTCAGTTCTGTTCCAAGTGTTCAAGGGTTGGTTTTCTTTCCTCTATTCCTTTGTGTTGTCATTCCACCTATGAGTGAGATCATCTGGTATCTATCTGCCATCTTTTGATTTATTTCACTTAGTGTAATTCCCTCTAGATCCACCCATGCTGATTCAAATGACAGGATTTCATCTCTTCTAAGGACTTTGTAGTCTATTTTGTGTGTGTGTGTGTATTTGTATATCTCATTGGTGTTTTGATTCACATTTCCCTTTAGCCAGTGAATAAGAAAATCTTCATGTGCCTGTAGGCAATCTACATATCCTCTTCATAAAAGTGTCTCTCCAATTCCTCTTTACATTTTTTTTTTTGGATTGCCTCTTTTTCTATTATTAAGTTGTATGAGTTCTTTGTATATTTTAGATATTAAGCTTTTGTCAGAAATATGAAATGCAAGTATCCTCTCAGTAGGTTGTCTTTTGTTTTCTTTGGTGATGTTTTCTTTTGCTGTAAAGAAGATTTATAGTTTGATGTAGTCCCAATTGTTTATTTTGCTTTTTGTTTCCCTTAATGCTGAGTTAAGTCCCCGAGACCTCTCTTAGGCTACTGTCATGGAATGTCTTTCCAATGCTATCTTCCAAGAATTTTATGGTTTCCCAAATTATGTCCACATCTCTGGTCCATATGAGTCATTTTTTGTGAGGATATACCTTCATTATTTTGTATGTGGTTATCCAATTATCCCAACACCACTTATTGAAGAGACTTTCTTCTCATTGTTGTATGTTTTTGGCTCCTAAGTCATAGATTGACTGTATGTGAGTGTGTCAGTATCTGGTGATTCAATTCTATTTCCACTGGTCTGTGCCTCTGTTATTATGCCAGTACCCATCCTACGACTGATTACTATTACTTTATAGTATAGCTAATGTCTGGGAGTCATCCCTCCCTTTTTTATTTTTCATAATTGCTTTGGCTATTTGGGGTCTTTTATTGTTCCATACAAAATTTAAGATTTTTTTCTCTATTTTCTAGAAGTAAGTGTGTGGGATTTTAATGGAGATAGCATTAAATCTGAATATTGCTTTAGGTAAACGGACCATTTTAATGATATTGATTCTTCTAAATCATGAGCAGGGGATGTCTTTCCATATTTTTGGATCCTCCTCTATTTCTTTTAAGAAAGACATAGTTTTCATTGTACAGGTATTTTACCTCCTTTGTTAAGTATATACCAAGATATTTGATTTTTTTTTTTACTTCTGTTTTAAATAGTGTGGTTTTCTTGATTTCATGTCCTTCTAGTATGTTTTTTTAATATAGTAATGCAACAGATTTTTGCACATTGATTTTGTAACCTGCCACTTTACTGTATTTGTTGGTGAGTTCTAGAAGTTCTTTGACAGAATTTTTAGGGTTTTCAGTATGTATAATCATGTCATTTGCAATAATGATAGTTTTACTTCTTCATTTTCATTTTGAATTCCTTTTATTTCTTTTTCTTGCCTAATTGCTCTGGCTAAGAACTCCAGTATAATGTTAAATAGCAGTGGTGAGAGTTGACACCTTGCTTTGTTCTGACCTTAGAGGACATGCTTTCAATTTTTTGCCGTTGACTATGGTGTTGGCTGTAGGTTTTTCGTATATGGCTTTTATTATGTTGAAATATGTAACTTCTATCCCCATTTTATGCAGGGATGCAGGGTATTTATCATAAATGGGTGTTGGATCTCATCAAAAGCTTTTTCTGTGTCTATTGATATGATAATATATTTTTCTCCTTCCTGTGATTGATCTGGGGCATTACATGAATAGATTTATGTGTGTTGAACCATCCTTGCATCCCTGGGGTAAATTGCACTGGTCATTATGGATAATCGTTTTGATGCATTGTTAGATTTGGTTTGCTAGTATTTTGTTGAGAATTTTTCATCTATTTTCGTTAGAGATATTGATCTGTAGTTTTCTTTCATGGTGGTGTCTCTATCAGCATTTAGTATCAATGTGATATTAGCCTCATAGAAAGTATTTAGGAGTTTCACCTGTATAGCCTCTGTGCCTGCTTTTCCCCAGTTTTTATTTCTAGAGAATAGGGGAATTTCTACTTGCTCTGTGGGTGGATGTGGGTGGATCTCACTCCTAGTATGTCACTATCTTGACTGGAACTCTGGAGTTTTTTAATGGGAGATTTTTTTTAAATTATAAATTCAAATTTAACATATAATACCATGTATTTTTATAGTAATATTTATTATTTCTTTAGTTCATAATTCTAAATTCCATTTAGGATTGAAATTGCATTTTTAAGTAATTTAAATTCATTTTTTAGTTTCAGAAAATTGTACCTTTTTAGAAAGTTTTTCATTTCATGTGTTTGCTGAATTTATTAACATGTTTTATAATCCCTTTTTATAATCATTTAATGTCTATAAAATTTGCAATAATATCCCACTTTCATTTTAAAAATTGTCAATTTGTATTCTAGTTCTGTGATGGATTGAATGTATCTCCCTTGTCCCCCATTTTCTATGAAGGCCATAAACCCTGTAATGGTATGAGGAGGTAGTCTCTTTGGAAGGTAATTAAGTTTACATGAGATTATGAAGTAGTTTCCTTATGATGAGATTGGATGTCCTTCTATGAAGAGGAAGGAAAAACAGAGCTTATACTCCACACTATGTGACGATCTAGTGAGACACTGACATAGACACATATGCAGGACAGTAGGATTTTTACCAGAATCTGACCATGTTGCCACCTTGAACTTGTACTTCCAGACTCCACAATGGTAGAAATCAATTTCTGCTTTTTAAATCACCAAGTTGATCGTATTTTGTTATGGCAGCCCAAGAAAATAATAGTTTCTATTTTTGAATATTTCTTTTTTTTTTTTTTTTCAACATACTAGTCTTTTCAGATGGTCAGTTTTAACTTTACCTTTCTCATTTTTAGGTTTTTTTTTCTCTTTTTCTAGCTTAGTAGGGTAGACAGAACAATAATTTTAAGACTATCTTTTGTAATACTGACAATTCTTTAAGCTTTCCTCTGTATACTGCTTTAGCTGTACTCCCAAATTGCTTTCTTTTGAAATAATATATTTAAAATCATTTTGAAGTTTTTCTTGTGACACATCCTTGACACATATTTCTTAGATGAGTGTTATTTTCAACATGGGTAGAGTTCTCTACATGTATAGGGATTTTTTACATGACTTATTGTTAAATAAGTAATGATTGTGTCCTTGTGAGAGAAAATTTTTTCAACTCTAAAATTTTTACCCCCCAAAATAATCAATCTTAGTGAACATTCAAAAGTATACTTAATAATATTTATTTGACAGAAGTTGAGCATTAGAATCTATATACTGTTTTAAGGGATTGATACTGGTGTTTTAGGTTTTCTATATAGTTAGTGATTTTTTTTGTCTATTAGTAATCATTCAGAAACTGTTAAAATTTTCAGCTTTGTAATTTGTCTTCGACTTTGTCAATTTTTGCTTCATGAGTTTCAAAATTTTAATAGATATATCTACCAGTAAATTGTTCTTTTTATTACATGATGTTCCTTTTATGTCTTATAATACATTTTTTTCTTGAAATATGTGTCTATTATTAAAATATCAAGGCATGTATTATATGCTTTTTGGTTGGTAGGTGTTTCATTTTCCCCTCAAGTATTTTCAACATATCTGTGTATTAACTTAAAATATCTATTGTATAAATAGCATATAGTTGTTTCTTTGATCCAGTTCTCTCTGTAAACTATGATGTTCAGTCCACTTAGGGTTCATTCTCAATTTGATATATAAAACAAGTTGCCATGTTGCTATTTGCTTTTCAGTATTCCATTGTTTGTTCCTCTGTTCTTTCTCTCTTGCCTTCCTTTGGAATTATTAAAAGACTTAGAATTAATTTTGTTTCCTTTACAATCTCCTTAGAGGTGCTTGTCTTTATTATTTTTAGTTGCTCTAGACCTAATGAGATGCATCCTTGTTGTCTCAGTTTATTTTTGATTAATTCTTCAAACTTTATACTCCATATCTAGCCTTTTTCTTTTCTCAATTTACACTAAACCCTTCCTATTTCCCACCTTCAGTTCACATTTCTTGTCCTCACTTTTCACTTGCTAAATGTAATAAAATTTTAAACTCTGTCATTCTATTTACATGTTCCATGTCCTTTGTTTGTTACGTACTTTTAACTTTTTAACTTCCCATTTTTAAAAAATGATTTTTGCTTCAATTAGTTGATTTGTTTAAAGAAAATTGCAAAGAAAGTTTATTCAGTTATAATTTCCCATTTTTCACTCTGATATTTTTTGTTCTTTTCTATAGATCAGATTTTTCATATAATATCATTTGCCTTTCCACCTAATGGATAACCTTTAATTAATGTAATAGTGCCTTATTTATGATTGCAATGAATATACTTTATCTTATATTATTTGAATATTACTTTATAGTCATATTTCAAAAAATCTAATGTTAAGATATAGATGCATATATAATATTACAGTTGGTAGCTTTTCTGTTTTCTTTCAGTTGTTTTAAAGATTTTATTCCATTGTCTTTGCATGGAAAGTCAATTATCATGGTTGTCTTTGTTTCCTGGTTGATAGTGCATCTTATCTCTGACAGCTTTACAGTTTCTTGTTTTTTTAATTGTTCCAGCTGTATAACTGTACTTAGACATGATTATGTTTATAAGTATATCCTACTTGAATATGTAAATCAGTGATAAAATTTTGCAAGTTATGTCATTGTATCTTAAAATGATTTTCTAACTTTGTTGTTTTTCTGACATTGCATATATAGTAGGATAGACAACTTAAATTGATATTGTCCCACAATTTAGAGACTCCATAAAATTATTTTTTTCTTTAGTTTTAGTATGGCATGTTTTCTGGCTCTTTGATTTTCTTTTACTCTTTCCAACTTAATAGTAAATTCAATTAATTTTCTGATATTATACTTTATAGACCTAAGTTCCTTATTTAATATTTTTTTCCCTTTTTGGATTCCCTATTGCATCACTCATTAAGAATATATTTTTGTTTTAATATATTCTAATTCTTAAAATATAATATTCTTCAAAAATATTTATCTACTATATCCAGCATCTAGTTCATCTTAGATTCAGTTCTTGTTGCTTAACTTTAATTTTATTGTTTATTAAAATTTATTTCCTCATAAGTCTATTAATTTTTGATGGACACCAGGTATTCTGATTAATATATTGCAGGAGTTATGAGTTATATTATTTTCCTCTGAAAAAATTTGAGTCATAGCATCGCAGACCATTGAAATACTAGATGGTCAGTTTAAACTTGTGCAATTTTTATTTGTTTGTTTTCCAGGTTCTCTTACCTTACTGGACTCACGTCACCTGTGAGCTTTGTCAGGCTAGTCAGGCCTTATTAGGAAAGGTCTGAAGTATTGTGATTATCCCTAAAATTTCTCAGAGGGATGACAGGAAATTTAGAAAATGTAAAAACACATGCTTGCTATCATCACATTCTGATCTCTCTGTGTTCAGCCCAGTGGTGCATCTGTGCCCTGCTTGGATCTCACTTCTCTATCCCTCATTGGGAAATTGTCTTGAGATATGGAATTCTGATCATGGGGCTCATCCAATTAGTGTCTCTCAAATAGCACAGTCTCATACTGCCTTTTGACCATTTTTTTTAACTCCTACATTTTGAACTGTATTATAACTGCTTGTAATATGTATACCAATTTTCCCTCCTGGCTGAAAGTAGAATTTTTGTTCATCTTTTATACTTTTTTTGACCCAGAGAATTATTACTATTTTCAGGAAATGATACTATTATCATTAGTTAATTTAATAATTTTATAGGTATTATTTCTATGCCCCAGCACACATGAAATCACAGTAAAATAGAAATTTTAAGAATTCCATTAAAGGCATGATTTTTCTAATGTAAGAACTGAAAATTTGCTTATATGACCTACTTCTGTAAACTATTCCAAACCTTAGAGTAGTGAGGGCAAATGGAATTAAATGGCAATTAATTGGCAGTGCCTGCTGGAGTGCTTGCTGTGTTGAGTAGGTCACTGAAGAAATAGCCAGTATTAGGAAAAGACCTCATTAGCATGCAGGCTGAAAGGAGGATGTTGGTACAGAGTACATTGTCATAATTCTTGCATTGCTAACTTACATAAATAATAAAGATAAAAATCATAATCATGCTAAGAATATTTTAGCAAAAAATATTCTATTACTGAATCTGTGACTTAGTTTTATGGTTAATGATACTGTCCTTAATTACAGAAGATCAACCTAAAAAGACTCAAAATAATCATTCTTGGAACTTGAAAAGGCATTTCAAACAACGTTAAATACAAGCTAATTTCAGAATTCTTTTTCTGTTTGAAGAGTTGTCTCTCCTCCACAAAGTCCATGCTCTATTGTCAGATTCCTACTTGCTTCTTACATATGAATCCTGATAATGTGAATTAAAGTCTTAAGTAATTCCTTGCTTGATAAGTAGACTAATTTTGAATATGGTCAACGACCAGGAGTTTGAAGTGTTATTAGGATGAGAGACTACTTTAGTAGTTCACAAATTGCCTAAGATATTTGCTTAGCCATGAGAGTCAGCTTAATTTTAAGTGCAGCAATGAACAGAAGAATATCTTATTTTGTATAGCGCTGTCATTTAAAATGTGTTACATACTAATATATTTGACTTCATATTAACCTTGAGGATAAGTTAGTCACGAATGATTATTCCTCTTTTAGAAATGAGAAGAAAGGTTAAGGGATTTGCATTGGGTTGCACAGCTTGTAATGCTCATGGTTAAGATTTCTGAATCCAAATGCAATCAAAGCTCTTTCTTTTCTACTATATTGTCCTTTTATTTTCAAGCTATTCCCTTTGAGGAGAATGGAAATAATCCCCCTACTACTCAGGATTTTATGCTGTTTAACTTTATTTTCACTGTCAGGCCTTTTCTGTTTATTCAAATTTCTACTTGAATGACATACTTACAGTTCTACCTTGGTATATTGTAAAGAATTCATGCTGTCTTAACACTTAGCAGATGCAATTTCTGAAAATTTCTCTTTATGGAAAGTTCAGTATACACACTAAATATCATTAGTATTATTCTGTAACTATTCAGTGGTTAATAAACATTTTAAACATTCTTTCTCCCTCATAAAGCAGCTATTACTCATAGCCTATAAGATACTTAAATAGACACTATCCCATCTCGTTTAAAGTACAGAGGAAAGTCTTTCCCATTTGAATAATTATTATACGTTAGAAATACAGCACTGGCTTAGGGAACAGGAAAGAAAAATGGAATTCCATTAGTTCTTATTCAAAAGTTGGAACTCTGTGATATGATATGAGGGTTGGTATAATATATACCTTTTCATTGCTTTAACATAAAAAGAAAGCCGTATATAGAGTAACAGTAGTCACCTTTGCCAACTTTAAAAAGACACACTTCCCCCAATGTGTATACTTTGCAGTATTTGGAAATCACAATATAGCATTATTTAAATTAATTAAATTATTGGATCTCCAATTAGAAACATTCTGTTACTGTGGTTGCTATGTAACTTGAATGTGATACAATTCCCAGCTCCATTATATAGCAAACACATTAGTGATATATTCTATTATTCATTAAGAAACGTCTACAGTGTCTCTATTAGTGCTCACAATGTAATTCTCTTATTGAAAGCAAAAACTGAAATCACTAATATAGTCAACTATTTGAGGAGGAGGAATTAGATAGTTTGGGGTCAATAATTTCTTTGTTAAAATCCTAGCTTTGCCACTTATTACCATTGTGATTTGAGGCAAGTTATTGTGTCTCTCTGAGCCTCTGTTACATGATTATTATTAAAGAAAAATCAGACCAACATTTAAGGGTTTTAAATGTATATTAAAATGTACATTACATGTAAATTGCCTCAGCTATATAGGCTCTCAATAAACTAGATATATTTGCCACTACTGACTAGTTGTATGACCTTTGAGAAATAGAAAACAAGGTAATGTTTTCTGTTTCAATTTTTCTAACTATTCAATGAAAGTTGAAATACCATCTGCCTTTTTTTCTACCTTGAAAGAATGAAAAGATCAGACAATGTTTGCTGGCTTCATACACAAATTCACTTTAGTTCACTTGGGAATTAATAACCTGGATATAAAAAGAAAAAAACTTATTTTTAAGTACTTGAAAGGTGTTTTAAACAATAAATATGACATTATATCCTGTTCTCTCTATGTTCTGTCTTCTAGTAGCATTTTGCCTATAATACCTGCTCTGGAGAATTTATAACATATACGTAACACATGTATATATAGAGACACATTCTGTATGTTACTTTTTGCATTTTCAAAGAAACTACTCATGGGAAAATTGAAGTTGAAGATAGTTGAAGGTAGAAGATGTTTTATTATCTAGTGATAGCTGAAAGCTTTTGTTTTTCTAAAAGTTAGCAAAAGGCAAGACTGATTTGGGAATTTATCTAAAATTCCTAGATTCAGCTATATTATAAATTTTTCTTTTTGATTGTTACCTCATGTTCCCTAGCAGGGTTGTTATCCAGGAAGAAAAAAGAAAAAAGTTCTAGGATGCATTCTGCGTTAAAATACACATAGGAAATATGATTTCCAGGGTGAATTCATACTTCACTCTGTGCATTTATTTCACACTACCCTCACTTCCAGAGCTCTAGTGCCCTTTACTCTCATTATATAAACTCCTTGCCTCCTTTGTTTCCTAACTTCCTCCATCACAGGAACACATCTGCTTCCTGTGAATTTTCTCTGTATACATGCATATATATATATATATATATATATATATATATACACATAAATATACACATACATATTATATATATACATAAACACATATATGACAGTTTATTATAGATATATGAAATACATTCTCTTTTATAATGTTTAATTGATTTTTCAACTTGAGTGAGGCATTATTGAAATTACATTATTTTGATTAAGTATACATTATATTATTTGAAATGATCCCCACAATAAGATTATGTAACAAACTATCACTTCACAGTTATCATTCTTTTTTTAGTGAGACAAATCTAATCTCCTAGAAATTTCAAGCATAAAATAGAGAAATTTTAGTCACCATGTTGTGTATTAGATCCTCAGAATTTATCCATCTTAAAACTGAAAGCTTGAACCCTTTAACCATCATCTTCCCTTTCCCTCAGTCTCCCATCCTCGACAACTATTCTGAGATTCTATGTTTTGGATTCCACATAAAAATGAGATGATGCAGCATCTGATTTGTTTTGCTTAGCATCTCTTCTAGGTTTACTCATGTTCTTGCAAATGGCAATGGCAGAATTTCTTTCTCTTTTTTTGACTAAATGTATTCAATTGTGTAAGCTTCTGTACAGCAAAGGAAACAGCAAAATGAAAAAGCTACCTAAGGAATGGGAAAATATATTTGCAAGCCATACATCAAAAAGGGATTAATATTCAGAATGGAGAACTCATACACTCAGCAATAAAACAACCTACCTAAAAAAGTGTGCAAACAATATGAATAGACTTTTTTTTCAAAAGCAGATATACAAATGGTCAGCAGGTACATGAAAGTTATTCGACTTCACTAGTCATTAGGGAAATGCAAATAAAAATCAGAATGAGATTTTTTTTTAGTGTGGCTTTTATCAACAGAATAAGAGCAAGTGATAGTAAAGATGAAGAGAAAAAGAAATCCTCATATACTTTTGGTGGGAATGAAAAATGGGATAACCATGATGGAAAACATTGAGGTTCTCCAAAATATTAAAAATAAAGCTACCCTATGAGCCAGAAATCTTCCTTCTGGATATATATCCAAAGGGAATTAAATCTGTATCTGAAAGAAATACCTACACTCTCATGTTTTTGTAGCATTATTCATAATAGCCAAAATGTTATAATGTATTTCTATTCTTGGTGGGAGGACATTTAAACTCAGAATTTATATGTTTAAATACTTTTTCATATAGGCCATATTATTTGTTTAAATGCTCAGGAAAATTGATTATAGTTATTATCTCTTTTGGAAAGCACTTTCTATAATGTTTGGGGATGCCAACTATAAAATATATCATCAAAAATATTAACATGTTTTATCAAAAATTATTTAAGTACTTTAATAAATTTATATCTTTATACATGGCTACATTTTAGATAACCGTGAACCTTTCAACAGACTACTTCTCATCTTTATTCTAATGTATGATAATTATTGCATGCATTCATTATTTATTTGAAAAAAATTATTCCCCTTTACAATAAAGCCCATTATAGTGAGCACTAAACTCACCTTTGAAAGTAGCCAAATACAAATATATATTATTTTATCACATATTTCATTTGTTTTTAAACTTTCATAAAATCATAAAACTATAACTGATTGCATACATTATATTCTAAAAATTACATTTCTACCACATCACCCTATGAAGAGATTAAAGCAATTTAGACATTAGGTATTATCAATTACTATTTTTGTTCTACTGTGAAAAAAGTCAGGAATTTGATAGGGATTGTATTGAATCTGTAGATTGCTTGGTCATTTTAACAATATTCTTCTAGTCCGTAGACGCAGAGTAGCTTTCCATTTATTATTGCCTTTTTCAGTGTCTTTCATCAATGCCTTTAAATTTTCAATGTATAGATCTTTCACATATTTGTTAAATTAATTTGTAGGTATTTGTTCTCTTTGATACAGTAAATATGGCTAAAAAATAATAGATCATGGCATGCCATGGTGGAGTAGTGATTAAGTCTGTGGAATCTGGAGAGCACAATCCATGTATATCCCAAGGGCCCGGATTTGTGACCTAGGACCAGTGAGAGAAATCAAGATTAATAACTAAATGACATAAATAACAATGCTTCTTCCTCTTTTCTCTTCCTGCCTGCCTCTTCATATCTTACTTGACTTCCTTCCTGCCTGCAACTTCCCTGAAAAAAAGTTCTATTTGCTTCTATGAAGATCATTGTTACAGTAACATTGTTCTTAAACCTAATTTACTTATTTGCTCAAATATTTGCTAGATTTCATTTTTAATATGTCTCTATACATCTTAAAAGTAAGCTTAGTGGGAAAATTACATAAATATTTTGATGTTTTCCTTATTGCAGAATAACTTTGCTTAATGGAATAGTTCTAATTGGTCTTGATTGCACAAATGCTTTCAGTCTGTTTCTATCAGCTTTAGGGCTAAAAGCAGTCAAAGTATCTAAACTTTGTATTCTTTTTTTCTATATCTGCTTATAATCTTGTCAATACTTTCTTGAGCCTCCTCTCTACTGTAATAATTGCCAAATTCATTGGAGACCTATCATCTCCCATTAGGTATTTGGATTATGTCAAACATTTTCGCTCATGATATATTCTTGGAAAGAACTTAAAAATTATCACAGAGGGCACTTTATGAAATATAATCAATAAGAATTGCCACCACTTTAGCTCTTTTTCATCACATTCTTCCAGACTGCTTATCTAATGCCACATATTTTATTTGATATTTTCTAGCAGTTACCCAAAATCTATAAATAACACAATTTCTGCAATAAATATCTTTCACAATGTCTAATTGTAGATTAATAGACTACATGATCTCAAAAAATTTCGAGCAAATCAAAACTGTCTGCCATTTATGGCCATGAACATGTAATTAAAAACAGATTTACTCCTTCATAAACATAAAGGAAATATGTTTTAGTCTTTGGACAACATTTTGAGAACGTTGAGAGAAGACAGAATGTGAAATGAGCCCCAAGTTCCTCAGACTGTTCCTGTGACATTCAAAAAGGGATCAAAAACCAAATCTGGGGTGAGGGAACTAGAAGATGCGGCAAGTATATATGGCATGGTAGTCTCAGTAAATATGGTAGTCTCACTGGGTTGAAAAGGCAAAGATTTAAGATTCAAAGCTATTGAAGTTTGTGAGAAAGTACATTTAGCCTAATGCTTAAACTTGGTCTAAAAAGGAAAAAAACAAAAAACCTACAATTTTTTTTTCTAGATTGGACGTATGACATCAATAGGAAGAGATAAAAATTGTTTCAATCATTTATCAAGTAAAGTAATAAACTTGGTTTTCCCAGCTTGCATTGCCTTATGTTTTATGTACTCTTTCCTATAAATTATACAAATCAAATTAATGGTTTGATTTGTCAAATGAAAAGTAATTGATATTTATGAACATATTCTCCTATTATTAAAGAAACATTTTATAACAATCATAGTATAGTGTAAGCCTGATTTTGAGTTATTACTGTCACAAAGCTTTGATTTCACAAGGTATTGAACTTTATTGAAATCTTTCTGAGGAATGTATTGTATTTTAAGAATCTGAAGATCTAATATATAAATCCACATTGATATAAAATTATTCTGAAATGTTATAGGGCAAGATATCAGACTGCTAGGAAATTGGTAACCTATTGAAAACAAGAAATGATCATACAGGATACCTGAAATGATCAATGATATACAAATATTAAAACTCAACTGGACATTAGATCACAGTGCTGCTAAACCATTCAAAGAAATATGTTATAGTCTATTTTATAATAATTTATATATTATATGTATGAATCATCTTTGATATTTTTGAGTACCTACAGAGAGAATATTGTGTGCGTAAGTTTCCCTATGATGATATGAGGAACTAATTGCCTTAGAAGTGTATTTGTCTCTAAATAAACCAATCCATGTTATTTTAGTGCTGAGGTAATGAATTGTACATATATCTGACAGGGTTACCAAATTCTAGAGTTAGATCTGCATGAGTCTGTGAACATGTCTTACTTTCATAAAACTACTTGAATCAAATTTGTGAAACTACTCTAAACCATGGAACAAATGTTAATACTAGAGTCAAAAATGTAATTACCCAGTCTACCCCTTCCAATATAACCTAAGACTACTTCAGTGTACTTCAGTATATAAAAATACTATATTTAAATTTGCCCACTCAAATTGATAGTTATTTAGCTATTAAGGATATTTTTGATACTGCTAAAATTGCCATTTTATTAGCTAAGATGCTAAAATTCACCACACCAGCTATTTAGGAAAGATTGTAAATGATCCTTTTTTGACACATGTAATAAATCAAGCAATCTAAATCTCCTTTATTAAAGCACTACTGATTTTTATATCAGAAACTGGGCCTTTAGTCAAACTCATAGGGTGTAATTGGTAGAATCATGACTCCCAGTGCATTTCTTAGTATAGTACATGAAACAGCATGGACTGTCCTGATATCACCTTTGGTTTTCTGTCTAAAAAGAAAGCTGAGAATCTTTAAATTTAAACATCTCAATTATATATTTTTGATTATGTTAAACAAACTTATTTTATAAGAAATATAGATGTACTTATCAAGTGGCATAGGATAAAGAAGTATTATAGCTAAGAAAAAGTAGTAAAAATTTCTTCTTTTACCAATATAGAATGAAAACAATCCAGGGATTTTTCCTTTTAGAATAACAGGGAAGAAGTTAAGCTTTCAGAGAACAAAAATTGATTAGTTTAAGATTAGTCATACCTTAATTACACAAAGAACTGAATCCTGATTGCATATATTTATGGATATTGAAATAATAGTCCATAAGGGAATCTTCAAAACATTTTTTATTCCCTTTGAAGCCAACATTTTTTGTTCTTGCCCATAGCGTAGGCTCTATTTTTATGAGTACTAAAGGAAGATACACTATTTCTGTGAATATAGCAAAATAAATATAGTAGTGCATCCATCATAGCTAGAGCGAATAGAAGATTTAAAAAATCATGAGAATGCCATTACCGTTAGTTTATATGGGCTTTTTTTTTTTTTTTTTTTTTTTTTTTTTTTTTTTTTTTTTTTTTTTTTTTTTTTTTTTTTTTTTTTTTTTTAGCATTTCCAGACCCCCAAAGATAGCCTATCAAATCATACCAAAAAATGTTCTATTTTCTGACAGGAGGGAAAAACTTGTAAATGCTTGAATCAGAACTTTAACTCAGAACTTTAACTCCGAGTGAATCAGAACGTCAACCTTTAAATTGATACACTGCATATTGATCATTTAGTTCAATGATTTTTCATGAGTCAGCTCTATTTCCATGCAAAATCACAAATAAACTGTATCATAACTAGATTTGGCTGTATCTAATGAACTGTGGCAGAAACATTCTTTACTCATGAAAAAGTCCAAATCTAAGCATAGCAGGGATGGTTTGTTATCCCCGCATTGTCTAAAATCCAGTGATTCTAATTTCTAGGTTATGATTGTCTGTCTTCATTGTCCACAATGGCCAAATATAAGCAGTTGTTTCTGTATTCTAAGAAACTGAATGGAAGTGAATTGAAACGAGTGACATATCCTCTTCATTTTCTGTCCTAGAAATTATGATATCATATTCCTTTACATCTGTATTGGCCATATGTTAGTCAATGGCACTATCTATCTAAAAAGGACTGTGGCAAATATAATCTTTATTCTGAGTGAGTATAAGAACTGGCAAATTTAAAGAGTCTGTTACTGTAGACGAAGGGGACAAGATATTAATGAATAAAGATCTCTATTTTTGTCATGTGAACACACAGATCAATATGCAATTTTTTAAATTAAGAAAACCCTAATTGCCAGTCTGCATGCGAAAAAGGAGTATAAAATTTAGCATTAGCTTTCATTAAATTAACTCTATGAACTATTATTAAAATGGTAAAACTGAACTTTTGACTTTCAAGCAAATAAAATGAAACTTTCATTTTCATAAAATACATAGTAAGTCTATGTATTTCTTTGTCCCTGGAAAAAGGAAGTTAAAAGAGGTTAAAAGTTAGACAATTAGCATAATAAAGGAAGAAAATCTAAGAGTAAACTGCCAAGGGCAGACCTCTTTTTCTTCTAATAGTGATCAGCTACATATGAGATAGTGGTTGCTCAATCAATATAGCTATCCGAAAGAGAATATGTGCAAAATCCTCTTGTTGTTCCTTGCTAAATATGCAAATGAACAAGAACACTACGCAGAACAGGGAATTATCAGTACGTAACTCAATCTTTCACAGGTACCCTCGTATTTTCTTAATAATAGAATCCTTACATTTAGGTAGAAGTATCCATATATGCTTCCACAAAGCTATACCCAGAAAGAAGTCATTCATATATATCATACATACATATATTTCATATATGTACTTCTCACATATATAAAACAGTGCATACTTTAATAACTTAGAGTGAGAAGCATTTAAACCACATCCTATCTGATCCAAGTATCAATGAAGTTAATCAATGCTATTTAGAATATAGAAGCTGGTGCCCACAGTTCAACCAGTACCTACATTCATGTCAGGGAAGGTTTCTGAGAGAAAAGGGAATGAATATTGACATAGCATATAAATACACTCTAACCACTGCACATAATCAAAGCTGAAATCTAAAGCAGTCCATTTAACATTCTTGTTAGAAGCCTGGGTGAAATTGTTAAGGGGACAGATTGAAGTCAGTCGAAGAGAGAAGTTCCCTGCCTGGGTGGGGGACTTGTGTAAGTTTTGTTTGCTGAGTTCTGAGAAGCAAGACAGTGTTGTTTTGGGTTTTGCGTTTTTTTTCCCCCCTTCATTTAAATTTTTACCATGTACATCTCTATACAGTTTATTGGTCAAATACTCCAGTGCTGTTTTGCGAGCTGTCATATTTTCAGATTTATATATTCATTTATAACATCTGTTGCACATTTATTTTTATTGTGCTTATCTCTTTTTCCTAAATAGGCTTAGTCATTTATAAGCTGAAAGTCAATTGCGTTTCAGAATTGTTCTATATTATGCAGCACAAAACATAGTGATATATTTAACAATTTAGTATTGAAAGGTAGTATTTATTTCTACATTCACATATTGGCTCTGCTAGTTACTCTCTGTGATCAAACATTCTGTCATATTAATAAACTGGGTGGACAAAAGAGAATGTGCTTCCTCCAGATGCCCTGACAAAACAAGAGACATTGACATCATTTATCTCATCCTCAACATGTATCAATAATAGCATGCATACTCTTTTATCAATGTAACCAGATGGCTATTTTGTCTAAATATTTATCAATATGCAAAACATGATTCATATTTTACTGAATTTTGTGGTGGAGGAAAAAATATTTCCCTCTACCTTTCTGGGTTCTTGACTGAGACACTCTCTGTAGTAAAGGACAGATGAATAGGAGAAAGCAGCATAACTTTAAGCATATTTAGGGACCCCAAAGAGGAGATCCAAATTGATGCCATCCTGAGTTAAAGGAGAAGGGCTAGGGATCTGGGACAATTCACAGGAGGTGGAAAGAGTAAATGTTTGGTAAACAAATGTAAATTGTAAATGCTGCCCTGCAGGAAAATAGAATAACAAGGAATTTACCTAAACAGATCTTGCTAAAGTACACCCACCACCACTCCTCTACCCTCTGTTTACTACACTTGGTTTATACCCTTGGTAATTACCGCTGGTAATTGTTCTCATCCTGCTATAAGCCCTCTATCTAAAATTTTTGAGGTAGTTAAGATTGTGTTAAAAATAAAATTCATCCAAATAAATTTAGAAATCTAATTGACTTTATTCAAAGATTTCTGAACCAGATAGTACCTAATCCAGCAAGAAGTAAGACTGGCAAGAGGTAGAACCAAATAGAAGGTTTTATAGTCAGAAAGAGGGTGGGACAGATTATTAGCAAAGGAAAAGAAAGATTTCAGGGGCAGACACCTTTTTTTAGGGAAAGGCAGGGGATCTTATCATAATCCCTATTGCTGATCAGGAAAATTCAGACTGATCAGTTTAAATTTCTACTTGAGAGAGACTGAAATCGCTGTTAGGTTAGCTATTGAGACTTGGTGGGGGTTGGCATGAATGATTACATTTTGTACCTGCTGTTTCTTTTTATAAACAAATATTGAAGAAAACTTCCTGAATTTGTTGTTTCATAAAAGAAAAATTAAAAAATCTTAGAGACGTATTTTGGGGTGGCAAATTTTGCTCCCCTACACTTAGATATCTTTGAGAAAGTGACTTACATTTTCTGAATCTTCATTTTGCATCTACATGTGGCAGAAAATAACATTTTGAGCATGTATTTTTCACATGTCACCATTTGTTCCTTAGCACAAAGTAAATAGATAATGCTATCTGTATTTTTTTTTTTTTTTTTAACAGAAAGGTGGAGACAAGAATGAGGATGAGTAGGTCAGCAGAGGCAGGAAGAGAGAGGAGGAAGAAGCATTTTATTTGTTTTTATTTAGTTCATCTTGGTTGGTCTGTCTGACTGCTGGATGTGTGTGGACTGCACACGGTCAGAGGTGGTGAACCTAACCACCAGGATGCATCACTACTGCTTATATTTTCAAGATGAGAAACAAAAGAATCAGAGATTATGTAACTTATAATAATTACATAATTCATATTATAATTACATAACCTATAACCTATAATAACTGAAGAAAATGGGGTGTGATTGCAGAAAAGTCATAAATCCCTTTATATAGAGTGTCTAAAATGTAATGAATGAAACCATCTAGGCGTAAATATAACATGGATTGGAAAATAGCAAAAGAAGGCCAGCATCTAAACAATAATGTCCCCAAATTCATTTTTCTCTTTGAGGTAAGACTTCATCTAAATTTATGTATTACAGTGCTACCAAGAAAATAGTTATCATACGAAATAAATGTATAACAATATCTGACTTTTTAATGTAGACTATTTTAAAGATGCTAATGTAGCTTAAAATTAGCATAATGCATATCAACTTCAATTATTTGAAATTAGGTAAGTGAAGTAAAATGCAAAAATAAATGATTGGGAATTAAAATAGGCAGTACTATGTGAATTTCTGTATTGGAGAATTGTGATTATATGAGTAAAGTAAAGACAGAGTTCTTGTTTTCATTAGGTTAGTCAGTATTTTTGCATGAGGCATTGATTAAAAAAAACAATTACTTTTCTTCTTTAGAGTATAAAATTCTAAAGTACAATCTGTTCATTTTAAATATTAAATCTTTAGCATAAGTAACATACATGTTGTGTAATGCTTAGAATTCACGTGCAAATAACTAAAGAATGGTTCATCCCCTGCCCCATAAAATGTGAACTTATTTTGCTAGTGTTTTCACCTTACTTTGTCAAAGTGAAAATATGTTGTTTTTTTAGGAAATGTGATAAACATGTTTATTTAAAACTTGCTTTTTGAACATGTTGTTTTTGAGAAAAGTTAAAAAGTGAAAAACATGTTTTTATTTGAAAAGTGTGTAATGTAAACAAGATGCTTGCAGTGGAAGGAAAGCACAATAAAATGATGATAAGAGTCCATGCTCTGATGCCCTCTTCCTACAATGCTCCAGTCCCTTAAGAACTTTCACATTCATGCCTGCCCAGTCATACTGCCACTGAGGTTTAAGCACCAAACAGAAATACCCCACGTCACTTATGGAGAATCAGATATTCTATGGGTGGTGACATACTGCCTGTGAAGTATTTCTATGTCCTTTTTAGGTTGAAAAAAATATCTTTAAGTATAGATGTGATTCACAGTTAGCTATTCTTCAAAGACGATGAGAAGCTAAGCATTCTGATATATACTGGGTCCCTCAAGTCCTTCGTTCTTCTGAGTTCACTATCTTAGCTTGTTGAACAAAAATAAAGGCAAATATTACACTAAACAACATGTTCTTATAGTCTGTAACATCTCTCCATAAGATTTTCCTTTCTGAGTCCTCTACTTAAACCTAGAGCTCCCATGTAGTGTTGAGTCAGAAAAGTATGGTAGAAAATTTGTTTAAATTGTCAAAGCTTAACTTCCAGATGATAACTCTTGTGGTCCTAGTTCTTAGGTTGTCTACTTAGGATAAAGGATGATAAGGGATCTCTGATGGTAAAGATTTTAAAGAAAATATCTGCAGCAGAAGGAATGTCAGGAACAAAAATCATATAAACCAGTGTGTACATTTGGGCAAACCTACAAAATGTGAGGAAAAGGTACCACCATGCATCAGGAAAATGGGAAAGGCCATGGATTCTCCTTATTTAAAGGAAGAAGGCATTGGTTTTCTAGCT
Organism: Solenodon paradoxus; assembly: GCA_004363575.1. NCBI lineage: Eukaryota > Metazoa > Chordata > Mammalia > Eulipotyphla > Solenodontidae > Solenodon > Solenodon paradoxus. The sequence goes on from RJWH01000046.1 coordinate 763,660, forward strand.
ACAGGAAAGCAGACTAAGCCACCCCAAAATATACCTCTCTGGAATATTATAAAGATTAGTTTAGGCTGATTATTTTTAAGATTGAGCGGACACAGGAGAAGCTCTGAAAAAATGTTACCTTTTTGTAAGAGACATTTACATTTCTAAGAGCAATAGTCATTTATAAAGCCTGTCTTACTCTCTGTTCTAGGAAGAGGATGACTAAAACTCTAGAAATTCTTAATAAGAGAGAAATCAAGGACTTAAATCTGCATAGCAGCCATACTTTAATTGTGCTTTGCCTGATAACCTCCTCCCATAACTAGTTCCCAGCACTCTCCCTTTTAGCCCAACTTCTTTTTGTCTTTAGCTGGAGATGGTCTTTACTAGTTTGGGCCATTTGGGGAATTACTTATTTTCCTGGGTCTCTCCCATGTATGTAAAAGGAATACATGTTGTTAAACTTCTGTTTGTTTTGTTTTTCCTTTTATTATTCTGTCAACTAAGAACTTAAAACTGTAGAAGGGTATTTTTCCTCCCCCACAGAGCCTTATACACAGTTGCTGGATTAATTTAATGGCATGAATTACTAGACTGACATAAAGATATATAAATACAAATTGTATAGCCTAAATTTAATCAGAATTTAAGAGACGGATTAATAGTATATTATCATATTGATAATATCATGATAAAAGTTGGGAATAAGTAATAGGCCATTATTCTATTTTTTTTCTTAGTTACCTATCTACAAAGTAGAAGGTAATATATACTACAAATGTAGGCAAAATTAGCAAAAAATATAATTAAATTCTTAAACTCAAGCCTTGGGCAGTTAATTTCCAGCTGCATAGATAGTGACAGAATTTGGAACATTTATTTAACTCTAGATACTTGCATTTCCATTTTAATGAAAATGAGAGCAGACCTAGACGGCATCTCTAGATCTCAAAGACTAGACATTCCCAGGTTTATCTTGCCCTTGAAAAATTGTACTTATATTCTCAAAGATTAGAGTAAGATGCTAGGGAGGTTATCCAATCCTGTATCCAAGGATGCCTGTTTTTCTCTCTATTTGAGTAGAAAGTGGGTAATAACTACCTTTTTTTTTTTTTTGTATGAAGCAGAGAAAACCGTTTTTCTTCTGGTACCTATGTTATAGACTCTATATCAGTAAGATATTTGATTTGGTTTTCATTGTCTCACTCCAAGGCTAGGAATAGGAATATGAGGAAACACACTGGTATTCTTTACTTTTTAAACAACAATGGTAACACGTCCTGATATACAGCAACTCATGCACATTCAAGATAAAATGAATACTGAAAGTACTACAGGGATTCTTACCAAAATCTAAGAGAACTCAATATTGTTTAAATTTAGAGATGATGTTCTCAGCAGTATGTATACCCTACCCAGTGTGCAAGAATTATTCAAACCTCACTTCAAATTGGAGATCATCATTGGATGAAATTGGAGGTCTCTAGTCAGTGAGTCAGAGCCAATGATTTATTTCACAGCAAAAGTAATTCAGAACTGGACTAGAAGAAATGATACCATGTGGAACTCTTATCTACCCTGTAACCCTAGAACAAAGAATAGAAAAGTGGAATGCACTATTGAAAACAGATGTAAATTTAAAAGTTGCTTCCGAAGAAATTAGTGGATATTGGTATGAGTACTGTCGTATTTCAGTTGTATAATTAAGAAAATATAGAAAGGATAAATTTAACTTCTCCAATATTGATGGTACTTTCCAGTATTCTCTTAGAACAACTCAACTTAGAAAATAGGAGAATTAGTTTTATTTAATGTAGAGAAATTATGGGTTGAATGATAAAAATGATAATTCCAGAAAGATGATCACCAGAGATGTCCTCCCGTCCAAGCAGGGTATTAGGGGAAAATTAGAATTTCTAAGAGAAAATATTTTACATTGCTTTCTAGGCATAATATCATACTTATACTATATAAGTATATTAAATATAATAAGTATATTATATGTAACTATATAAATACTTATTATTTATAAATATATGTACTTATATTTTTAAGTACAATATTAATCCTGAAGTGAATCCGACTGGCAGGTTCATCACTTACATTTGGCTACTACTGGCTATCTAATGATTCTCCACTTCTTTTATCTCTTTTTTATTTCAGAAAACTTTTTACTTCAGAAAACTTTTTATAAGTTGCTTTTATTTACAATGCCAACTTTCAAAAGTTCACTTAAGTTCAGTAGACAAGAAACTAGGCAGAAACCACTTTACAAAAAGATGGAAAGCCCCAAATGCCACTCTCTATAGAGAACCCACAGTTCAATTTTATTCAGAGTGATGAAAAAAGAAAAAAGAGAAAATTTGGATCATACTAGAGGCAACTAAATTCTAAGTCTGGAATCTGTACTCAAATTACACAGGCAGTAAGGATAGCGGCCTGCTAATACAATTGATTTGGTGATGCATCTGTGTTTGTCTAATATTAGCAATTATAAACAGAGCAGGGAAACTAGTATTTGAACCAATCTTCCAGTGTTACACTGTCAGGAATAACATTTGGCTTCTCTTCACACGACTGGTTCTCTTTGTGTACCTGGGCTTCCTGTTCTTCAGTGACATCACTGATATTGAAGGTCTTGTGAATCTCCTCGAGTTTTTTCCTCTTGATCAAATCAGCAACAGTCTTGCACGTAACATCAAGCAAACCTTTGATATCTAAGAAGTTTGCAGCCAGAATAAGTTCAAAGAGCATTCCTTAGTCGACTTTCAGGAATTCTTGGTCCCAAGCATACTTATCATCTGTTCGCTTTTCTTTGTTCTTATCATCCTCGGGAGGTGGAGGGTCATATTTATGGTGAGGGCACCAGTGAATGACCTTTTTTTATAATATTGCTGCATTTCCAGTTGGTAGAGGAACTGGATCAACTCCATCATCCATTACCAGATCTTCCAACATGGTCTTGATAATCACAGAATGTTTGGCAGTTTCCACACCAACTTCAAGTATCTCTCCATCAAAAATCTGTAACTCCTTTGAAGGCATGGTGTTTGGTCTCAGAGAGGACAGATCAGAAGCTGATGAGAATAGGACATCATCAGCCAAAATGAGAAAAGGTGAAAACAAGGGCACTTCCTCTTTTATCTATTTTAAAGCCAGTGATGTCTGATACTATTACAACTCCCTCCAAAAATAACTAATTATTATAAACCACCTCTCTATGAATTATTTCAGAAAATAATTGGACATGCTAACAGCAAAATACACCTTGTGGAACTGAGAATAGAACTACACAATTTGAGAAACATGTAGCATAATATACTGAGAACAAATGTTGCCATACGAAAGCAAACAGTATAAATAAGATATACCGTTCAGGGAAGACTGTTTAGAAATAGCCTGGGTACTTGACAGTACTTGACACATCAGAATTAAAACAGTTTATTTTTTTGAACAAATAACAAAACCTAAACTGTAAATTTTAAGAGATTAAACATCAAGAAAGGACAGAATAGCCAATCCAGCAAGAAAATGTCAGTATATCCCATTCAAAAATATGGGCAATCTGAATTCCATTGGCACTTGAGTTGAAATTATCAAATTATACTCCATGTAACAAAAACAATCTTTGAAAACTAGAAATACCTTGAGTCCATCTAGCTGGACTCTCTGAAAATCACCCTAGATTTATATGTATAATTAAAACAAAAGTTTTATTTATTTTTGTTTAAAAAGCCATACTCATTTTAAGGTATTTTGAAATCAATTCTTAGTCTATGGGATTTACACAGGTAGGCACACATTTTTTGAAGATCTGATCTAATTGCTATTCTGGATATATCCTTGGATCTATGGAAATTCATACCATGCTGCAATTATGAAAATTAAGTAAATAACACATATGCAAGAAAAACTTTACTCCTGAAGTTTTCAGAAAGAAATACTAAATCTTAAAATAGAGACCAAGAATTAGAACAGTAATATAGGAATGGAAGACTCACTGGAAAAAAATATTAGACTTTCTAGGTATAGATCATGAATTTTGTGCTTTGCATATCGTTTTAAAGAAAGCTTTATCCCCTTCTCCCCAAAACTTAACTGTGTTGAGAGTGTGTTCCTTCTACTTTCCAAATTGTAAGCACACTGTTCTTTAGAAATGTTACAAACATGATTATGTAAAGCTTGTTTTTGAACATGTTTTTGAGAAAAGTATAAAAGTGAAAAACATGCTTTTACCTTAAAGTGAGTGAAGTTAACAAGATGTTTGCATTTGAAAGAAAGCTTAGACTAGCACTGAAATCTGATAAAGATCTTTGATGAGCCATATAGTTACTGAAAGTCAGAGTTTTAGCATAAAGGTCCAGTCAACCATACTGTCAGTGAGATCCCAGAATAACTCACAGAAAACTGAATAAAGTTTTCTTCAGATAGTGACACTTCAACATCTTTGAACTGCAGGTCGGAGGAAGATTATGTTCCTAAAAGAAGTCACATTGCTAAGCATTGAGCCACAGCAGTGAGCCAGACATCACATGTGTCTGAGCAACCAGGGAAAATCTGTGGCAAAGTTTACAAGAAACTTCTCTGAATAGTTTTCTCTTCATGACTCACCTCTTCCTCCCACTGCCTCTTCCCTGTTCCCTTCAGACAGTATTCCTATTCCTCTTAGTTGAAATCACATGCATGTACTGTGTGCAGATGAGCTTTAGCTCCAGACTTTTTCCTAATTTTATCAGATCAGGAGGACAGAAAGGAAGGAAGGAAGGATGCGGTCTGGAGGGAAAAAAATATAGTCTACAAGTCAGTTTAAAAAACTGAACCCAAGGATATCTTCTTCTGATCAAGATGAAGTGACAGACTAGTTTATTCTCCTTTCTAGAACAAATAGAAATCTGATAAATATTTGCATGAAGCAATGAATTTCAGACATTAGACCACACAGATCAGTGATTTCTGAAAAGGGGCAGACAAATGAGTTCTATGACTGTTCAAACTTATACTTGGAGTATTTCCCTGCTCCAAGGCAGGAAGAGAGCATATAAGTGAGATGGACAAATTTCCTTTAAAAAGTACAACTTACAAAAATTAACTAAAGGCACACCCTGGTAGAGAAGCGCTTTGGTTCACTGCTTCAAGTGTAGTTCACATACATCCCAAGGACATGATTTTGAGCCTTGGGTTTGGAGGGAATCACCCAAGATGAACAACTAAAAAAGTGCTTCTCTCTCCTCTCTCTTCCTGCCTGCCTATTCATTGTCATTCCTGCCTGTACCATTTTCAAAAATTCAAGAATAACCTTTACCTTTTAAAGCAGGAAATGTTATGAGAAACTTTCCACAAAGGCCTGGATATCACATGTAAATTTTATCAAATATTTAAATGTTTTAAGATAAAAGTATTGAAAGTCAATAAACTTATTGGAATACATCATAAACCTAGACTAATCCATAAAGGTATGACAAAGGAAAAATATGGATGAATATCATTCATGAAAATAGCAAATTTTTATCAAACATCAATTTTAATTTTGAAGTGTATAGAAAAGATGATATACGCAAGACAGTTTTTTTCCAAGAATAAGTAATTTTAAATCAAAACAGACTCATCTCTTTACTGTATTAACAGAACAAAAGTGATAACTTATAAAATCATTTCAATAACAAACAAAATCATAAAATTTAACACTAATTCTTGATCAGAAAACGAAGTATAGAAGAAAATGTTTTCAAACTGATAAAAGACAAATGAAAATCTTATAAGTATCATAATATTTAATGATAAAAGAATAAAAGCTTTTCTCCTAATATCAGAAACAAGGGAAGGATACCCATTTTTACCTCAAAACTTTACCAGATGCCTTAGTTTTACAGTAAAGACAAAAATAATTGAAAAAGTAAATTCTACTCACAGAAGACACAGAAAATTTTAAGAAATGTGACTATTATTAGTGAATAAATAAGTGGGACTTCTCAGGTATTAATAATACGAGGATTAAGAAACTTACACATTGCTTTTAAAATATGAAAATGTCAGCTACCTATACATTCCTAGAATTTTATAATAAACATTTTCATAAAGGAAAAATATTTGAAGGACTTACGCTACTGGGTATCAAGAATTTTTTAATTCTAGTGTATGCGTTACTTGTTTGAAGTCAACAAGAAAATTAGTGGTACAGAATAAACAATCCAGGTATATATTTATACATTCATTGGTTTTCAAAAAAGATGAGAACCCAAATGGAAAAGAAAAGATGTTATAAAAATTGATGCTGCAATCACTGGCTATCCATATATTTATAAATGAATTACTGTTTAATTAAAAATTTAACTGACTTTTCCAATAGTAATGCCTTATATAATTATAGTGCAATGCCACAATCAGCACATTGATATTGATAGGATATAGTACTTACCCATCACCATAAGAATTTTCCATGTTTTCCCTAATGCCACTTAGCTAATACCTCCAACCCCTACTCCCATCTCTCACCCCTGGCAACCATTTTAATAAGTTATTATGGCATTATTTTAATTTGTAATCTCAAGAGAAAAATGATACTCATCATTTTTTTACCTGTGGCTATGTCATTCTATGTATCTTCTTTGATAAAGTGTTCAAATCTTTTTGCGCATTTTTAAATTGAGTCTTCTTAATTGTTGAGATTTAACATTTTTTGTATATTTTTGATGGCAGTCCTTTATTACATAAAAATTTTTCTCCTACTATGTAACTTGTCTTCTCATTCTCTTAAGTCACTGAGTAGAATTATTTAATGCTAATGAAGTCCATTTTATCAATGTTTTCTTGAACATATAATGTTTTGGGCATTATATATAAGAAGTTACACCAAACCCAAGGCCACCTACTTTTTCTCCTATATGATCTTCTAAAACTGTAGGTCGGCATTTAGATCTGTGGTTGACTGTACATTTTTGAAAAAAAGCAAAACTAATTTTTGGTAGGAAAACAAGAGTTGTTGCCTCTGCAGTGGTGGGAGTATGTGTTTACTTTGAAGGAGCAAGAGGGAACTTCCTAAGTTGATGATACTGTTTTGCATCTTAAGTTTTTGAGTTTAACAAGTGTATTGATTTTCTAAAATATCTCATCTCTACAGTTAAGACATGTGTTTAATTGATATAAAATTGCTTCAAAGTTTACAGATATTTCACTTCAGTTGATATATACATATTCAAGTATTTCAAGGACATAATTTGATTAAAAACACATAAAAATTAAGGTGGATTGATAACAGTTGTATAGATATGTAATAAAATATGCATAGATAATTTTATCTTTATTGAAATGGCACTAATGGATTTCAGGTGTTAAGCTTTACAAATCAATATCAGTATATATTACATTATGTTCACCATCAAAAGTCTAGTTTCCATCTTTCACCATGTATTTCATGCCTTTCTCCCCCTTTTACTCCTTCCCTCCGGCAACCATTATTTTGTTCTTTTAGTTTGAGTCTGTTTTTTTGTTATTTAATAATTGTATAATTGTAATATTTCATTATGTCTTTCCAGCAACTGTATATTCTTCTATACGTTTCTATACGCCAACATACAATTTACCCATTTTACCTGATTTACCCACCCCCTGCCTTTCCTTTAGGTGATCACAAATTTGGTTTTATAAACTAAAAATTTGTTTTATTTAGTTTATTCATTTACCTGGTTTCTCTATATAATAAATATGAATGAAATCATATGGTGAAGGTTCTTCTTCATCTGACTTATTTCACTAAGAATAATACCTCCTTGTTCTATCCGTGCTGTTGTAAATGGCGGGATTCCATCTTATTGTTTTTAATATAATTGAGTAGTATTCCATTATTTGTATGTATGCATATACACATATGTATACACAGACACAGATAATTTAAATAAGTATTCAATATAAAACTTATTTAAATTCCTTAAGTCTTTTGTATGTTTGCAACTTTCAATAATAAAATATTGAAAAAATGTTCAGTTTCTTTTGATATACACTGAAAATTCCTAATATATTTATTTGTAATGATCAAATCTATATTTTAAGTATATATTTTATTCTGTGTTTATCTCTCTTTTGATAGAACACTCTAACTATGCTGACTTTTGGGGGGAGAGGACATTGTCTATGTTGAGTATGACACCCACACAAACGTCTTTATCAATGAATAAATTTGCTCTATATAGTGTGCTTTATTATATATTGTTAATTTTTTTTCCTTATTGCAGCTTCCTGGATATTTGCTTAACTACATCTTGCACAGAAAACTTTTTAACCAGAACTTCTTGAGCACAATACTACTTTAATGTAAAATATTGAGATCATACGTTGAATTTTAGTGGAGGAGAGCATTGCCTAAAGGAATTAAGGCAAAAGGGGGAGTTATTATATCATATACCAAAATAGTAGCATGCTTACTTAGGCAGCTTTGAGACTGATTATCCATGTGTTCTTAAATTGGAAACTTTCCATATGTATTTATAGTTTGAACTAATCAAATTAGAGAATGAATGTAAATGAAGTTAAAAAAATTTCAAACTACCTCTCCAATAGGAGGACATTACAAACTGATTATATTTTGTTCAATAGAAATTATTCAGATTGTTATAACTCAAAGTGAGTCTCTTAGACAATACAGTAGTATATCTTTTGTTTTCTTTGGTAATAAATAGATTCTACTGACAACTAGGAATTTTTGTTTATTTTTTTCTCTGTAGATTAAACTGTATTGTGAAGTATTATGTGAACATATTGATGGGAGGTAAGAGACAGTTCCTACTTGTACAATATTTAAAATATGATAATTTCATTATAAATTTAGGTAACTTCTCAAGAGCTAACATTAACAGTACCATAAAAATAATTAGCAGTACCCAGATGTAGTTTGTTAACTATTAGATTATTCTATAACATTTTTTTTCTAAAATTTTGAGCAGATAGTTAGAAGTTAGAAGTTAAAATTAGGCAAAGGTAGTAACATGTTTATACTCAAAGCTATTTCCTACCTTTCTGGTCAACACAATCTTCATTTTACAAACTTGTAAATCTGAATTGAAACTATTTTCTTCTGGTTAAAACCATATTCTCTTTATAAAATAATTTAGAATTTTATGAGATGCAATAAAGAGCTTGCTGATCCCAAATTCGGAAGTTTTGGTAAGTATAAATGATGTATTTAATGTGTAATTGCTATTTTCTATTTCTTATTCTAAATTGGTTATTAAACAATCATGCAGAAATAAAATATAATTGATGTTTTATTAGAATGAGTAATTTTTTCAAACAATTTAAAAATACAGTTTTAGATATAAATGAACGTGTAAGTAATTACAAAATTTATGAATTCACTGACAGTCTTTTAGCATCAACTCATTTATATGTTGATGAAGCCAGCTAATGTTTTGGAACAATCACACCAGCAGTTATATTATTTAAAGGAAACAACTCATTTATTACTAAACAGACATCCTAATATCATTAATTATTAATCACTTGTAGTGATGACTTTTTATTTTTAGCCACTAAAAGTATAGCCAAATACGTTACATTTTTTTTACGTGCTATCTAGAAGTGATTGTTCTCTCCAAGGTTTAATTTCTGAAATACTGCCATCTTGTGGTGTTCTTCACAGAATCTATAAGAGTAGATAGACTTGAAAACAGAAACCATCCTGTAATAAATTAGACTTCCGTGAATACCCTGAAAACCTAGAGAGTGAAATTATCCATTATAATTATGAAATATCTTATTATTAATCCAGGTAGGGAGTTCTAATGCAATATTTGAAAAGCAGAAGTAGTTTATCTTACTTGCTTATGTATTTCTAATAGGAAATAATTCAAGAGGAAATTTAATCAAAACTAGCGTTTTCTCTAAAGAGAAAACACTTTTATCTCAGATGAATTTATTTAAGTACAACTACTCTGTGTACTTTATATACATTTTATGCAACTTTTGGCAGATAAACAGAACAGTGGCTGCTCTTTGATTTCCTTTTTTTATATTTTTAAAAACTTTTTAAAAACCTTCTTGGTTTTATTTTTAGTATTTTATCACAGTAACTTTGTTTACAAATTAAACTCATATATTCAGGTTCTGATTTGTGCTGTTTCCCCCATTCCTCCGAGAAATCACCAAGTGCTCTTTACCATTGTTCAGAAGGCCCCTCACCACTTGCCCCCTCCCCCAATCCCATTCCGTATTGGTCACCTCAGTTCTATTCCAAGTGTCCAAGTGTTGGTTTTACTTTGTCTGTTCCTTTGTTTTGTCTATTTGCATTCCACCTATGAGTGAGATCATATTGTATCTTTCTTCTTTTGACTTATTTGGCATAATCCCCTCTAGTTCTATCCATGTTAATTCAAATGACAGGATTTCATCTCTTCTAAAGTCTGTGTAGTATTCCATTGTGTATACACCACATCTTTATCCATTCATCTCAGTTGGGCACTTAGGTGGTTTTGCTATTGTGAAGAGGGTTACAAAATAGTGTTTTTATATCTTTTGAGTAAATACCTAGAAGTGGGATGGCAGGATCATATGGAATTTCTATATTCAACTTTTTGAGGAATCTCCATTTTGTTTTCCAGAGAGGTTGCACCAATTTGAACTCCTACCAATTGTGTAAAAGTGTTCCTTTTTTCCACATCCATACTGACATTTGCTGTTTGCAGACTTTTGGATAATAGCTAATGTCTCAGGTGTAAACTGATAGCTCATTGTTTTTATTTGCATTTCTCTGATAGCCAGTGAGTAGGAGGTCATTTCATGTGCCTGTAAGCCACCTGTATATCTACCTTTGGAAAAATGTTTCTTTAATTCCTTTTGCCATTTTTTGATTGGATTGTCTGTTGTTGCTTTGTTTTTGGCTCTCAGTGAAGCAGAATCTTATCTGTATTAGATTTAGACTGTTAACAAACTAAGAATACATTCCAGGGACTGAATTTCTTGAAAAATATCCCTTTGTTCAGCATCATTTTGTTATAACATAGAGAAAAAATTGCGCGGAGTTTTCAGTCTCCCCACATACACATGGGTTTTTTTCTGTGTATTCTGGTTTCTTCCCACAGCCCAAGATGGACACATTAGGTCGTTGACATGTCAAAATTGTTCCAATCTGAATGTGTATATGTGTGGTTGTATACCAGCATGTACAGTGATAGAAGGATATTCCTTCCAGGATAGATTCCCCACCTCTGCCCAACTGAGTTGCCAGGATAAGCTTTCAGCATCTGTAACCCTGAATCTAATTGTAAAATGAATACAAATTATTGTTTAATATTAGTAGTTTGGGAATTTTATTTAGAAATTTGATGTTTTATTGTGACCAGAAATATGCGAAAGAAACTTAACTCAAGTGTGTATCAATATGCCTCTGGTAAAATTGGGTTTATTATATTGTTAAAGTTGCAGTTTCTAATAACCTATCAACAATGTTAAGTGAGAACTTAAACAAAACAAGTTTTAGCTTATAGTCTATTTAATTTTACCACTGAGATATAATTACTTACTTTTTTACTTATTGACTACTTTGACTCCAAATTAAGCACAACTGTTTCCAAAAAAACCAGTTAATTATTTATTACTGTTGAAGATAGGTAAAGCAACTTAATATAAACCAATGCAGATTTACTATGATATATCATGATTTTCTTTCATTTCCTTAATTTAAGTCTAAAAAGGATAACCAACATATTTAAAGACCAATTCAAACTTTTTCATAAGTTACTGGCAAAACCATGATCTTTATTTGAATCTATGAGCACTGACATTAATTCAAATGATCAATTATGACATTTTATAAAGGTTTTGTGTTGAAGATTAGATATAAATAATGAAAATTTAGCTTGAGAAAAATGGATATTTTGCTCTAAGAATGCTTAGGTCTGTAATACACCAAGTACATTTGATAGATTGTGAGCATAAGAGCAATCTCTGTAAACACTTTTAAGATCAGTTTAGGCATCCTCTGGTAACTGAAGCAGAAGGAAGCATTTTCAAAATGATGCTTGGGTAAAACGCCCTTAAGCTTTGAGTATTGAAGCAGTTTTTGCACAATAAAAGGAAAACTCCTTATGAGGCAACTTAGCCCTTGCTCTCAAGGCAGTCTTTTATTTTCTGCCTGAAAATTAATGTGAGTACTGTCAATGAACTCAACCTTGTAATAAGCTCTGCTTATATCTTGCCAAATGTTTTGTGTATCTCTGCATCCCGGTCCAAAAAATTCAAGTGCTTTTACTTTTCACTATAAAGCTAACTTATAGAGAAACCTAAGTATTTTCCTTCAGGACTGAATTCCTGACCCTGATATATAATCAAGAATATCACTGCTCTTCCTTTTCATGTCTCCAAATGCTTAATTTCAAAGTAATCGATGTTAAGAGCAGAGCAAGGCATAATGGTTTTGAATAAGTTCTAATACTTAATTCTGATGTTGCAAGACCAAAATATGTATACTCTCTGCTAATGTTCATTGATAGTAATATTTTATTTCAAAATAGCATTTTAATATGATCCATAATGTGAAGAAAAAGCAATTTTTATAGAAAGTCAAACAGAATTAGATGGCTAAATGAATAAGAATCTTAGCAAAATGTTGCTTGATAAAAACACAATTATCTTTGAATAGAAAACAATTTTGATATATGATATTAAATATATATACATGTATATGCAACTCATGCACATGTCATTAATACATATAAAGAATATATTTTATTATAACTGCATATAATATGAAGGTACATTGTACTTGAAAAATTATTAATTGTATTAATAAGCAAATATTATAGATTATAATTTAATTTCTAGAAAACCAACATTTAAAAATAATTCAAATCTCTTTAATGCAAGTTTTTTTTAAATAATGTATATTTAATACATAGATATCTATACACATTTTTGCCATAACTTCTTAAATACATATATCCTTTTTTAACAAATGTATTTTATAGAAGAGTAGTGGTTCTGAACATAAAACCAAGAAGATGCTTAAATATGATTAACCCTAAGCAGAAACTCAAGTGAACTTTGTTAAAAGATAAACTGAGGCACATTAACATCTTTTTGAGAGTATATATATACATACATGCTTGGAATCTGGAAATGCCAAACTGAAGTTGATTGGAGTGTTTCACAGGCAGGAATTAGAGAGGGTTTTTTATGGAGGAAAGAGGAAAGCAAGGCAAAGAAATTAGGTTGCCTTATTGCAGAAGCCTAGTTGGTTGCTTGTGACTGGTCGTTCTTAAGTTTTATTTTCTCAGATTCAAGTACACTGACTCTAGTTAGGCTTTGGATTGCTTGCATGGTCTACCAAGGCATTAGAGCCCTCTCAGTCTAATGAACTCTTGCTTAAATACTGTAATAACTTCCAGATTATAGATTTCGTTTATGATTATTTTAGACTGAATGAAAGAGTTTACTGACATCGATCGTTACCATTTGTTTCTGGGTTGTTTTGTTTTTCCACATCAACTCAATTATGAGAAGGGGAAAATTTCAAGGAATTCTCTTTCTTTGCAATAAGTATAGATATAACCTGAAATTATCCCTTTTGCATACTTATAAAGAAGGAATAAAGTTTATATGAAAGTAAATCACCATAGAGATATAGTTCATTCTCTTTAATTATAACGAATCAATCTAGAGTAAAATAATTACAGATTAATTATAAAATTCTCATAGTGCATCTGTAATATAATAGCAGGGAGAACATTTGAAATCTGAAGTAGGTAAACTTTGAAACTGGCATATTATTCATTGAAATCCTCTGGAATAAGAACTTTGTCAAAATAAGGTTTTACTAAAAGTCTTTCCAAATTAATATTTACCAAATTAATGTGAATTTCAAAAGCATAAGAATTTTTGAAAATTAAGAAATTAGATGAGATGTATTAGAACCTGTCAAGTACTTTCACATTATCCCAGGTTCTAGCTCCATTTTTAGGTTTCAGGTCTACAACCTCTTCTGTGAATGGGGGCATTTGGACAATGTCAGACACTTCAGACTGTCATTGGCAGGCCACCAGCACATTACATGAGCAAAAATGAGTGAATTGTTGGGGAACATTTCCTTTCCTTCTGATCTTGGTTATTTCAGCTGGTATAATAAATTATGCAAGACAGAACTAAAACGACTAATTTAATGGCAAGGTCATAAAGGCTCTTAAATGAGACCTAGAGAAATATCAAGTGCATACTAGCTTTTATATTTTTTCAGACATGGAAGAACTGAGGAAAGAGAAAGTGTGTATATTAGTGAAGTAATAGAATTTGCTTATACATCGCTTCAGATTCAAATTCCATCTCTCTTGTGATAAGGATGCCTCTATCCTTCAGTTATAGAGAGAGGACTTTTTACCTGGAAAGTTGATCTCCTGCTCCCAAGACAGGTTCTTCTGATACAACTGTTTGTTAATGAAACTTTAGTTCCAACAAATCAATATGGCAAGGTGGCACATTTGGGGACAACTTGCTCTGAACCCCATCAGAACAAACAGATTTCTGGGAATGAGAAGAGTGTGGAATTATTCTTCTGCTTGGTCAGTGATTAAGCAAAATTCGGAGTGTCTGTAAGAAGAGAGGAAAAAGTAATGAATTTTGCGTTTATTTTTTCAGTCATTCAACTTTTATGTAGCACCTATTAAGGACCAGGTGTCATTCATTCAGATAGTGTATCTGGGAGTTAAACTAAATAGTGTTTGGCATCTAAGCAGGATCCATGAATTTTTTCTTCTTTCAAAGATTTAAATACTAAATTAAGGTAGTAAACATCAACATAAACTTTGATTTTTGTATATAAACACTGAGAATCTTCTGAAAATTGGAAATTTTATTACTTTTAGTTCATTCTTTGAAGGTTGTATTCAGAGATGTGGACCAACAAATATATATTATAAAGTGTCTCCCCGATAGAGCATTAACAACTGTTTCCTTCTTACACTTGTTTATCAGTAGCCAACAGAATATGGAGGTGTGGATACAAGTGGAGACTAAATTAATTGGAAAACCAGACATTTTCCTTTTTAAAAAATAATCTATTATTTGTTTACAAAGCTATACTCATTTTAAGATGTTGATATTTCTTCTGACTCTATGGATATTACACACAGCACCTGCCACTAGAGTTCCAGTGTCCTTTACTACCACCTCTCCCTAATCTCTTTCCCTCCCACCTCCTACCTCCCTGGCAGCCATCATCTTGTGCCCTGTAAATTTCAATTGAGTTTATCTGTTGTTTTATTACATTATAGTCCAGGTATGAGTGAAACCATCTTCTATTTCCCTTTTTCTTTCTTACTTTTTTTGTTTAAAATAGCACCTCCAGTTATAGCCAAATTGTTGGCAGAGGGTACAGTTTTATCTGCATGGAATTCTGTTAAAATTTATACATACACACATATGTATGTGTATATATATATATAATTTCTTTATCTAGTTATCTGTTGATGATCATTTAAGTTGTTTCTTTTCTTGGCTATTCTAAACCCTGGTGCTTGTGAACATAGGTGTGCGGAATTTTTCTGTTCAGAGGTTTTGTACTCTGGGATATGCATAGGAATGGGATTGCTAGATCAAATGGCAGCTCCCTCTTTATTTTCTTAAAGAATCTCCTTATTAAAACCAAACATTTTCTAAAATCCCTTTTACAATGCCACCTCAGATTTTTGATTTATGGTATAATTATTAAATAACATCTCTCTTTTAGACAATCTGGGAAGCATAAATAAAAAGTGGGCATAGAGAAGAGACAAATAATTTGTTTTCATGTTTTATAGATATATGTAATATATATAATATTTATGATACATAAAATATATATTCAATATTCTGGGTAAGGTCGTTTTTAAGAAAAGCATATCAATATGCTTGGAAGAATGAAATATTCTGGTAATCATCTTACTTTACAGACATTCAATTGGTTTAATACTAATTAGGATGAAAGCAATGAGAGACACCACTATTAACGCAAAAAGTTAGATATTGCATGATTTCTAAGACTTTTTAAATGTCACTATAGTTTTCTCTGAAGCATATATCCTCTGGTATTGAATAAATTCCTTGGCTTTTTTTGAAAGCTTTATTTCTTGATGCTCACTAAACTTTGTTAAAATATTTTCTTTTATTTCATTTAAAAGACATTAAAATAACTTAATTTTAGTTTTAATATTCCATCATTTTTTGTATTAATGTTTCCATATTTTAGCATTTTCTTTCACAAATGCTACCATGGAATAGAAGAGGAATATATGGAAGGATGAAACATTTTGGGGGGCCAAGGAGGACTGCTTATAAAAATATAGCTTTGGTTCAATAGCGTGTTTATTTATGAATTTGTTTAAACAGTGCTGTTTAAATATTTTCTGTTCAGATGTTCAAATTTTCTTTGTTTATGGTTAGATTCCATATTTTTTCCCTTGTCTATCATCACGATCTTTAGCTAAAATATCATTTTTCAAGTATTTCATTTATCTTTATTAATGTCTTTTTACTGTTTATGTTTAGCATTCTTTCCATTATACTAATTTTTATATTATTCAATTAAGAATCAGAATATATTTTAAATCATAAGTTTTTAAAAAGTAAATTATTTAACATGTATTTTGATATATATTTAACATTATTATTGATAATTCTACATTTTATAATGGTTTTCTATATATTAAATGAAAAAGATTTGCCTGGTCTGATTATCTATATGTGACTATTTTATGATCTATTAAATTATTCAAATTTTTATAATAGGTATTAGTTGTTATATGGTATAGATTATACTGAACAAAATATAACTTCAGTAATTATGTATCTAGAAAATCTGCCTTTTTTAAAAAAAGTAATGTGAGCATAATCATTTTTATATATTTCTCTTATTTTACCTAATTTTAATTTTCTGTTGTCCTTTTCATTTATTTTTGTTCCATTGACCTGAACAATGGCCTAGAGTATACGAGCATTGCAATAATTCTGTCAATTAAGGTTTATGATAAAGTATGTCATGATTTTATGTTCATCTGCCTCAGCAAGAATGATTGTTTACGTGCGTGCATGCGTGTGTGTGTGTGTGTGTGTGTATGTTCTATAGGTTTCTGTTTACAGGGAATCTGGGCATTATTCTTATAATGAAGTTCTATAAACCCAGAATATAGGAAACTTGGGAAGTTACAGCAAAGGAATCTTAAATGAATTGCATTGTATTTGAAACTTAGACCATTCTTAGGAAAATTAAAAGTAGGCTAATAAAACACTATGAGATTAAAACAATCAAAAATAACCTAAGAAATAAAAAGTAATATAGATGGTATTATAAATTTATGGCTTGAAATTGTCTGGAGATTTTTAAAGAATAAATGTCAAATTTTGCATTTGAAAAAACAGAATCAGTAATGTTACTTTCAAAATTGAGAAAATTTCCAGGATTGTAAAGGAAAAGCGAAATTAAAAAAAAAAATGATAATAGGAAATCTAATACATGAGGAAACTAGAATAATTAAAAATTGAAACAATATAGAATATTATCATCTTTATTTTTTGCCCCTTCAAACAAACTTCCTTTAATTTCTGTTTCCTGCCTGGTGTTGACACCCTACAGCTGTCTGTTCATGTTCACTAATAAGAACAATATACTTCTGGTAATTAAGAATCATTTTGTAATTAAAGTGAGTTTACCGCAGTCTAAGCCATTATTTCAATCTATACCCAACTCAATGCTTTGTCTCTTTATCTGAGACTTGACTTGTGGCCATTAGACCGGAAATACAAAGGAGGCAGATTTATTTTTCTTTCACTCCTCATTGTTTGCTTCCCTTCACCGACCTTCCACCTGTTTTGTTTTTGTCTTCCACCAAAGAAAAAACAAGATGAAGACTGAAAAGCTGCTTTTTTTTCCCCCTAGTTGGCATTTCCTATTTGCCACCTCATAGAATGTATGCGTGTTTTCTTCTATAGCTCTGCTCTGTAGCTTCTAGGAAGAGTTTTTTAACATGAAAGATTGTCCTGGGTGTGACTGCTGACGAGACACAACCTCCAGATTTTCATCTCTACGGTGACTACTACAGTATTTGCCTGGAGTGAGGTGGGGTTGGGGGTATCCTCTGTTGCAAGCGGGACACTTGGGTTCTTGAGCATAGTCCAAGAAAGAATTCAGCAGAGGCTCACATTGACCATACATGGAAAATGTATTAAAGGGAAAGGTACTGAGATGTGAAAGGCAGTTCCGTGGGCAGTAAAGCTGCTACTGTGTAGGCTGAGAAAGGGTTTTATATACCTTAGGGGTGGATTCCTCCAGGCATTTATCCCATTATAGCTGTTTTTCTTAACTTTCTGCTTAAAGAGGATTGGCATACATCCTATAATAGTTGTCTTTATTCTCAACTGCTTCATTTCTACAATATTCTTTGTATTCTAACAATCAGGGATTTACTAGAATGCTCTGTTTTACCTCCCTCCCTCCTGTGCTTGCCTTTTCTTAAATTTTTATCCCTCCATTAGCTATTCCTTATCACTCTGCTCAGTAACCATACGTCTGAGAAGAAACTGGTCTACTACTTTCTGTGATAAACACACAACTCAGGGTACAGTCATAGCCCCCTGCCATTCCAAGGGAAGAACTGGTGTCTTTACCTTTAGCCCCCTCTTCACCTATCCAGTCTCCCAGTAGTATATGATAGACTCTTTCAAATCTCATACCATACAAACTCCCATAGTAGTCTATGGGTAGAGTGAAATTCTTGATGTTTAGTGGACATTCTAAAATTCCTGAGGAATTTTTGTGGACTCCTCATGACTTGGCTTGAGAAGGAAATGTTCATTTTTTTCCTTTAAAGGTAAGGATGGGAAGAAAAGGGAAAAATATAAATTAAAATAGGAAATAAAATACTCCAAGTTGCAATATTTTTATTGCAGTATGTGAAGTAGAATCTAATTAATGATAAAAAAAAATGTTTTGAGGGCTTACTAATACCTAGTATTCATTGTCTTGTATAGTATTTTCCCCTACATGTTTAGTATAGATGTTTCCCCACATCTATTTGATATTTCATGGTATCATGTTAGCTTCACACATATTCTAAGAAAAAGGATTGGAAGTGAAGAAACTGAGAATCAGAAATGTTAAATACTTTACAATAGCTTAAAAAGTTAGTAAGTCAGAAGGAAGAACTTCTTAATTCAGGTCTACTGTCATTTCTGTTTTTCTCCTGTCTCAAATTAATTATAAATATGATTCATGTGAACATAAAGGAATTAGATATTTTGATCATATTTGAATGTAGAACTTTCATAATGATAAAAGATTATTCTAACATTTGTGCCTTGGATTAATATATAATTTAAAATGTACAGAAGAAAAACAATATAAACCCATGCTTGAGAAATAAGAGACTAAAGAAAGTCTCGTATATCATGCTATCAGTTTCATTACTCTAGATAAATGATGTATTTTACAAAATAATTTCAAGCAAGTGACTCACTTATTCTTTACTTCACTTATTATGACTTTGTATATATGTGCCTGTGTTTGTATAGTTAATATTATATTGAAACTCATTTGCATTTGAAAATGACAGTTAGAAATCTTTATTTTGTTAATTTTAAAATCATGTCCTCCTTTCAAACAATGAATATAGAAAATATATGTCATCTAAGACCCTGTTCTTATGGTTGTTCAAATATCATTCCATTTAATTACATTTAAGGGAATCACAGATATATTTACAAGTAAATGTTCCAAATAAAATTCACATATCTTGAATAAAATACATTCAAAATTCTAGCATACTTCAGTTTTATTTTTATAATAACTAGAATCCTCCTAAATATGTATTACTGTGTCATTTCTTTGTCGATACTTCTCAGAATGAAATTTTACTTAACTGTCTACACGTAGCAAATTTTACCAGGAAAATAGAATTCATTAGACATTGGATAAGTGAATGTTTTGAAAAACAATATCTACTCTGAAGTAGAAGGGAATAGAATAAAATCTACTCTGTTTGCTCTAGCAACCTATTTTTGCCCCTAAAGTTAAAGAACAGCTACAACCAAACAGCATGAATATATTTATCCACTTATTAAATAAGTCCATATGTGTTTCCTATGCATGCATTAGAATGAGTGTCCTTAAATAACAGATAATTGATAATTCTTGACCTTTGCCTGATGAGTTTCTGAATTAGTTGCCAGAGTAGTACTCTTATTTCCTTCATACCTACCATTTATTGCCATACCAGATTTCCCAAATGACAATGGCAACCTTGTCCTTAACTCATAAACAGTGTGATGTCTAGTTTCAATCATATAAAAAAAAAGTCTTCACACTATATCTTGAGAAGTTTAGTGAAACTGGCAGCCATTAAAGTCATAAATTCTTATTTTAAAACTTGTATGTATATGTGTATGCACTGTGCGATAGCAAAAGTGATGAAAACATTCAAAAAAACAAAAATCAAATTTGAATTCTTCCAGCTTTTCCACAGAAGGCATCAGAAGCAGGTCATTTAAATTCTTCGACTTTCTCACCCTGGTATTCTGTATTCTTTCTAACCATTTCATATTTAACTAAATTCCCAGGAGTTAGAAGACTGCCAAAAAAGTATAGTATTTCTGGCTTATGGACCTTGTGTAATTCCCAAATTGTAGAATGTATTGCAAGTTGTTTATTGTAAATATAAAGATATTGAAACTCCATTTGCTGTAAAATAAATTGAAACCCATTGAGTTTGAAGGTAAGCATTGCAGTTGCAGGTGTAGCCATGACTGACTGAAATGGGCACAATAGTAATGAGCATGTCTAAAATAATTGATTTTTTCTTTTAGGAGAACTTCAGTAGCAGTTGTTTATTATAGCCTGTTCAAGTGTAAAAGTTACTTATTTGAATTTATTGAATATTCATAAGCACACAGTTATAGAGGTCCTCTCTGGAGGTTAAAGAAAAAAAGTATAATTTGCTCTCAGAGTATTTAATCTATGTAATAAGAGTGCAAAACTTATTTGTAATATTTATAATGTATTTGAGAATAAATTGATATTGTATTGGGGGAGACTTAGTGTATGGTTGTTTATTGCTGAAATGATATATGACACCACATGTAAATGAGGATATTTCTAGATTATTGCAATATATTGCTCTTTAGAAATCTCGGTGACAAAAGAGATTAATTACCAAAACATCAAATAAACTTGAATATCAGCTCATTTTTCTTGCTATTTTACTTTTCTTTGTTAGTTATATTTCCCTAGTTGTCAGTAGGAGAGAATCCAGTTCACACCAGCTACATCAAAAATAGAAAGGATTATCTTGGTTACTTAAGAAATCTGAAAGTAATACTAGTTCAAGTAGAGCTGAGTTCTTTGCCCAAATAATATTTAATGTCAATTTTCCTGATCCTTTGACATTACTGTTCAACTGGCTTTACTTTGATTCTATAAGATAGCATCAGTTGATAGATCAATTACATTTTCAATGTAATCAGTAAAAACAAAGGATACTTTAAATAATAACAAAATCAGAGCTCTACTCAGAGTTCATACTTTTTGACTAAACACATTCATGAATATATTAGGGTCCACTATACTATCATTTAATCATAACATCCGGTTCAGCTATGTCATCAACATCTAACAACTCGTATTTCATATTTCAATTATATATTCAGCCACACAGTGTTAACAACTGAAAGGAGGAAAAAATATGAATTTTTTGTGGGAAGGGGAGGATGGGAAACACTTCATTGTTATTCATTTATAGCACATATATTCTCAAATATAGTAAAGACTCCCTGAATTGGAAATGAACTAAATTATAAATTTTGATACAGTTGTTACCTTGTGTTTTACTTTTATGTAGGTTGTACTCCCATCGATTATATCTGGGATAAGCATGCAGATGATCTTTAATCTTTAGCAGCCAGTATCTTTTATAAGTATTGCTTAGAGGGGCAAGAAGAGAGTAGCTTAAAGTCTTTGCCAGTATAGATATTATGTAAACCAGGCTGCAAAATAGAATTTCCTTAAATTTTGTCAAAAATATAATTTTGAAAAGTCATTTTTATGATCTTCTTAGTTTATTTTGACTGAAATCTAAAGTCAGTTAAATATGGCTGAAGATCTTGCTCACTTATGCTCCAAAAAGTGGCATCTAATTTTTTGTGTAGCAATTTCCCTAATAGGCATTTGTGTAATGCTTTTCCCATTACTATTCAGGTTATGGTTTCCATTTGGCTCCTCCTTCATCACTACAACCATTTTAATCTTGGTCTTGGGAAATTCAAAGTATGATTTGGTGGGTTAAGAGACTGCATCTCTCTATAATATAGACGAGGAGTTTCTGAGAAGAGTTGCATTAAATAAGTACTTAAAAATCCAGTTTTTTGATATACTATATTCTTATAGTTTTCTCAGACTTATACTTTAATATTATCTTGGTTTCCAGTATTAGTCCACCAACCCTTCCAGTTCCAGGTTGAATTAAGTCCTTATAGGGACACAAGAATAAATACCCCCTTTTTGCTTTATCTTATTTAAACTTTCAATAAAGGAATTGTTTAGCTCTTGTTCTCATAAGAATTAAAAATCGTAACACGTGCTAGTCTAAAACTGCGAAAAAAGTTGAAAAGTTGTAAGGAAAAGGAAGATGAATGCTTCTTCCGCATCTCCTGCTGCTTTGTTATAAGCACTGTTTATTCTTCAACAATAATTTTTTAGCATTCAGAAATATTTCTTAAACAATTTGTGTAAGATACAAATGTTTAAATATATAGTTATTTTATTCTATACTTAGTTGGCTTCTCCTTAAAATCTATATTACATATATCACTTTTATGTTCCATGGTTGCAATGACAAGAAGTTATAGCCAATTTTTACAAATAGCTAAATGCTAAATTATAAAGCTAAAATATGACGTATAGAAGATGACTTAGAGTATCAATTTAATTCTTAATTGCATTTCCTCACCACTATTTTAGATGTTCGTCCTCTCTAGTATGCTGTCTTACAAAGTTTTAGGTCTTACAGAACTCTCTTCTGTTGATAAATAAGGAGAGTTGCAGAAATTTGTGTGTATGTGTTTTTAATCTACCATAGTCTCAAACTAACATATTTTCTCAGACGTAATTTGATGTGCTAATAGTAATTGCCTTTTTAAAGCTAACTATGTGTTCGGTTATGCTTAAATATCTATTTCCTTTGCCTTATCAAGATTATGATACTTGTATTATTTGAGATTTTTGTGAGGGTAATATATTTTATATGCTATATAATGATTGCCTTTTTTGGAGAAATGGCAGTATAGATCCGAAGGAACAGGAAAATGTAAGACATATTTGGGTTATAGAATTGATAGGACAACATAATAAAATAGGTGAGAAGAATAAAGAAATTATCTTGAACATGAGGAATGGCATTTTGTGTGTGTTTGATTTCCTATAATAGAATCTAATTCACACACACACACACACACACACACACACACACACCAGTTCCATTATTCCAACTGTCATTTCTATTTAGTTTTAATTAATAATAGTTTTGAGCATTTTATATTCATCCGTAAACCCTACTATGTTACAATGATTTAACACTTTGAAATATATTAAAACCTGAATATTATTATAGATGTTTCTTCAAATGACATTTCTAATTGGATTTTAAAAATTATATTAAGATATTTGAGGAATGATGTAGAATTTAAATGATCACACTTTGTTTAATGAGAATACTTCAGATATTCTCTCCTCATTCTGTCCACATTCATGATAACTCTTTGGTAAGTGTTGCACAAACAGTAGACTTTTCCAACCCAAACTACTAGTTAATTAATAATTATTCAAATAAAATTTGTATCATTAAAATATAAGAATTTAAAATATTTATGAATTTCAGTAAGTCTCTAATACTGCTTAATCAGAGTGCCCAAAAGAGTTCGATTACTCTTTCCAAAGTACTTAATACATATTGTTCTGTATCTGATGGTACCAAAACCAAAAAGAAATTTATCTGGAAGCCTGAAACATTTCAGGCCACACAGATCTTTTTGATTACTGACTGGGAATGAAAGGAAAAATAGAGAAAAGTGAATGGGAGGATATAAACCTCACCAGTGTGATAATTTAAGTGATGGAGAGGAGTATGTTTACAGACTCTCTGAGATATATCGAGTTGTGTTGAAGGAACACAGTTTGGCTTAGAGGGTGGTAAGAATAGCAATAGAGCAAAGGGAATTATTTATGATAACCTAGAAGTGAGTGGTTCATTTACAAAGCCCAACCACCCGAAGCAAATAATATGCCATCCTAGCTGTCATAATAGTGGGGCTTTTGAATAGAACAAGAAGAATGTCTGGTGACTGATGCACAGGGATATAAGCATCAACATTTATAAGAGTCATCAGGAATCTGAAATCAGTCATAGGATACATTTAAATCTTGTGGAGAAGGTTCTATGTGTAAAGAAATTTAGAGAAATTATAGAATTGGTCTAATGCTTAACAGCATCATTTTTGTTGTTTAAAAATGGTCGTGATTAGTGGATTGATAAAGATATTTCTAAAAATATCAGGGAAGTTCATGATGGGATTGAGAAAATTCTTATGTTATTTAATATCCTAGGATTGGATAATTTTCTTTCTTAGAGAAGCCTATGTCAAGCTCATTTTTTTTTTGTTTATAATGATTGAAAAGGTTTTATCTCCCATTATATGAAAGTAGAGAGCATTAAAAAAAAGAGCAGTAGCTTGTTCAAGGTGAAACAGCATCAGTAACTTTTTCAAAGTCACAGAAAAAGAATTAAATAAGAGAAGAGACCTTGACATTTTCCTGAGGTTTGAAAGAGAATTGAAAGAAGAAAACTGAATCTAGTGTGGTCCAGTTTTAATTGAAACAAGATGCAAAATCCACACAAAATCTTAAACTTAGAATGCTCGAACAGATACAATTTTCTTTAAGTGTTTATTTCTGTGTTCCACATAGTGACAGCTTTGAATTCAAGTTATATGGGAGCTTAAACAATTTGGCAGATTGTCTTTAAGTTCATTTTTTAAATTATTTTTATATTGCATGTAATACAGGATATTTATTTAGATAGAAAAAATGAGAACACTGTTTGAATTCTGTAAAACATACAAATAAGCCTGAAGAAATGAGAAAATATATTAATTATATGACATATTATGTATTAATTCTTTTCTGTATTTTCTACCTCTGATTATCTTTTAGATAGTAATATTATACAATATTTTTTTTTTATAGAGGAATAGCCTATTCTGTTTTCCCTCTGTCTGATTAAAATTTGTTTTCTGTTAATCTTAAAATTCTTATCTTCAAAACTTACTATTAATGTACTGATGATTTAAAACCTAGTCATAGTGGAGGAAGTAAAAAAGCAGAAAAAATATGAAACAACTTTTCAAACACTGGAAAATAGGTAGTAAACATAATAGTCTCTGAAAGAAACAAAGCTAGTAAGCTTAGCTATAGAGTACATCTAGCATATTGCCTGCATAAAATGTCAAGGGCAAGCAAAGGAAATTTGCTGTATTGTGAAGGCAGCTTAGAGTGTGGGGCGAGTGGGCGGGTCAAAATGGTAAAAATTCTCAAGGATATGTCCTGAAGAATAAAAATCTACACGTAGAACTGTTGAGTTTTTTGTTGGATATCCATCAGCATACACTTGTGAAGATAACAGCATAAGCACACCACCACCAGCAGGACAGAATTCCCAGAGTTCAGTAGAGCTTGTCATAGCCAGAAAGGAAAAACCTATTAATACATTACAAATCATTTAAAGGGTACAGAAAGCATATTGCAGTAGGAATGAAGCCAACTTATACTTCATCTAGCGTAATTATACTACTCCCTAGGATTTTAAACACAGCAAAAGTTAAAAGTACATTGAAAGGATTTCAATGAACAGTTTCAATGAACAACTGAATTACAGAAAAATGCTAAAAATATTTCAAAGAATACTGTTCATCCCCTAATAAAGCACCCACTATATAAATTTTAAAATGTATGATATTCAGTTATCAAGCAAAATACCTGAAAGTATCTTTTGAAAAGACATATCAAACATGGATAAAAACAGATTGTTATCAAGTTTTAAAAGAATACCAAATGAAAAAAAATAGCAATCTGAAAATTAAATTAAATTAGAAGGTAACCAAAATAAAATAAGAATATATAGAATAAACTGAACTATGTTTCATCAGCTATAGGTCAATATTAAGCATCATAATATTAGTGTAGATTCCCAGAAAATGTAGTTTAGAGGAATGGAGACAGCAGAAAATATTATAAGAAATTGTTTTCCATGAATTTCAGAAGTTGAATAAACCCTAGACCTACAAAACTAAGAATTACAATGAACACCAAGTACAAGTAACATGAAGAAAACCAGAGTAAGCACATTATACTAAATGTCTATAACCAAAGAGAAAATTCAGAAACTGAGAAGAAAGACTCATTGTTCAGAAGAGAGAGACAAAAAATGGTAGAATTCATTTTGGACATGAGGTGATCCATAATGCTGTGAAGCACCATTCTTATAATTTTAAAAGAAATGATATAAAAACAATTTAATATGTTCAAATATACAAGGAGCAAAAAAAAAAAAAAAGTATCTTCAGACTAGGACTCTTAAGAAACATTTAGGAAGTCCTTCACAACAATTATCCTAGATTAGCATCTAGATCTACACAAAGAATGATGATTATTTAAAATGCTAGACTATGGCAAATAATTTTTTTTAAAGTGAAAGATTATTTTTAAATATGTTGTGGAGTTTATAACATATCTAGGAAAAAAGGTATGACAACACAAACACCAGGTTAGGGGAAATAGAAGTGCATCATGTTATGAATATACTTTATGTGAAGTGATTCAATATTATTTGAACATTAAATATAACTAACACTTAAATTTTGATTCCTAAAATAATCACGAAAAAAATCAATGCAAAGCTCTAGGTATATTAATGGAAGAAACAAAATGGAATGATACGAGTACCTAACATCAAAAAAATGAATAAAAGATGAAAAAGATATAAAAATACTAAAATGGTAGATTTAAATCTAAACATAACAATCACAAGTTGTAAATTATTCAAACTCCCAATTAGAAAGAGATTGCCCATTGGATTAAATACTTAAAGCAACAAGTATTAAAAAGAGTGCAACCAAATAAAGAAATAGCTAGTTTAAAAGTATAAAAATGGAAAAAGATATACCATGTGTACACTAGCAGAGTAATAAAGATGATTTGGCTAGGCTAACATGAAGTTAAATTCTAAACCAGAGAATAAAGTCAGGAATAAATAAGCTCATTTTATAGTGAAAGAATTACTTCATCAAAACATTAAATTGTAAATGTTTAACATTTAATATTTAAGTTTCAAGCTAAATAAGCAACAGGATCAAAAGGAAGAATAGATATACCAAAATCGTAGAGGGTATTTATAACCCTTCACTCAATAAAAAAGAATAAGGGGGGAGGAGGGGGAGCTATGTAGAAGACTTGACCAGTACAATCTAAATTGACTAATAAATGACTAATAAATTGACTAATAAATTGACTAATAAACAAAAACGGAGTATTCATTATTTTTAAGTACACACGAAACATTTGCAAATATAGATCATATTCTGAATAATTTTTAAAGTCTTAGTAATTATAAAAAATTTCAAATTATTGCAAGTAGTCCTTGACCGTTCAAAATCTAAATGAGAAAGAAAATCAAATATTTGGAAACTAGCACCCTTGTAAATAGCCCATGGTTTAAAGAAGAAAACAGAAGGTATATAAATTGTATTATGAACTGAAAAAAAATAATATATCAAATTCTGAATAATACATGTAAAACAGTACTTAGTGGAGAATTTTAGTAACAATGTAAGAAAGAAATGTCTCAAAATGATGATTTGAGATTTTTCCTGAATAAATTAGAAATGGAGAAATAGATAAGAATAAAAACAAGGAAATAAGAGGAAAACTGTTAAACATAAGCAATAGAAAAATTAAGGAAATAAAATCAAAAGCTATCTCTTAACAAGTTCAAGAAAAATTAAAGCTCAGGCTAATTCAAATGGAGAGAAATCACATATTATAAACATTAGAAATATAAGAAAAGGCATTCCTAACTGTCTTAGAAATATTAAATCAGCTTATATTTTTCAGGTGTCTGACCTTTGAAATAATGATACCATTGAAATAATGAAAGGACTAAACACATATTTGGAGAAAATATTTGCTATCAGGATATATAGAGAACTTTCAAAAGTAATAAGAAAATGAATATTTTTTAAATATGTGGACTAAATTTGATCTTTCAGTTTACCAAGAAACTTTTAGGATAGCAAAAAAGCCCACTAAAAGATATTCAACATAATTAATAAGGAAATGTATATCTAATAATTATGTATTACTACAGTTATAGAATAGAATACCAGCAGAAAACACAAAATATCAGCTAATATCTGCAAATTCTAGTTATGAAAAACAACAGAGCTGATATAATCATATATGATTGGTAGAGACAAAAACTGATGCAAAACTTTTGGAAAACATTTTGGCAGTTTCTTATCACGTTAAACATATAATACACTTCTTATTTGACCCAGCAATCCCACAACTGGCTATTTAGCCAAGAGAATTGAGAATGTATATTTACGACAAAAACAAAAATAGAAACAAATCCTGAATGCAAATGTTTATAGTGTTTTTATACATTAACTCCATCCAAATGGAAACAAAATGTCCTTTGAATAGATGAACAGACAGTGTTATACCCATAGAATAAATTGTTATTCAGTAATAAGTGCAGAGAACTAATTTTGATGGATTGCATTACAAATGTGTTATGCAGAGTGACAGAGGACGTATTCAGTGTTCACCTAGTATCATGTAACATCACATATAATGTTTATGACATTATACTTCCATTTCCCCTAATTTGATCCTTGTGTTAATTGTTGTAATATATTTTACTTATACATATGCTCACATAACTATCAGATATATATAGGAAGGAAATGACTGAGCATTAGTGTAAGTATATGTCTCATTTTGTTAAGAAACTTTAAAACTATTTTTCCAGAGACGAAACTGTACTATTTCAATCTCATCAGAAGTTTACAAGAGTTCCAGTTGCTAAAAATTCTTAACCGGTACATGATATAGAAAGTTTTGTTGTTTAATTTTAACTTTGTAGTGGGTGTATAGTGGCATACCATTACAATAAAATTTTGTATTTCCTTAATGTTCAGCATTTTTTCAGTAATTATTGGCATCAAATATAAATGATTAAGTAGTGAATTTAGCATAGTCAATTCACACAGATTGCTAATGAAAGTAGCAAAATTGTGTTTCCTTATATGTAGGGAAAAATACCATATACAATATCATTAAACAAAGAAACAAAAATACAACATTGATTATATATGGAAAAAAAGAAAATATAAACAAGAAATCTTCATTGAAATTGAAAAATGTTGAAAAGCAAAACTGAAAGCAACTGATGAATGTATATACCATGTTCATGGGTGAAAATAGTAACTGCAAACATTTTCTTTATCTTCAAATTAATCACATTCTCAATATCTCATCAGGGTTTTGTTTTTTTTTTTTTTTTGAGGGGGGCATGAAAATTTCAAATGCTATTTGTAAAATCATATGGAAATATCAAGGGCCAAAAATAGGCACAGTAATTTGAAGGAAAAATGCAAACTGGAGGAAATGTTACCAGATAAATATCTAAAGCTATAAAAACATTTTCACGTGGGTAGGATAGAACATAGAGGAAACAGACACCTTTATAACACTCTTATGAGATGCTAAAAAGGTCTTTTGAATAAAGATGCTATATCAATTGGATATACTAATCAGATAAAAATGAGTCTTGGCCCCTATACCACTTTTACTAATTATACTATGTAAAATATTAATTGTAGATAGATTTAATATCTAAATATTGAATATAAACAAGAAAAGTTTACAGAAAATCTGTGTTCTCATGGTCTCTGATAGTAGATTTCTTAACAAGATACTGTTGTATTCATAAAATAATGGAAGTAAATTCATGGTTAAATTTTTATTCATCAAATAATAGCTCTGAGAGTGAAATACAAGCAACAATATGGGAGAAGATATTTTAATCATACATTTTATAGGCAACTAAAATCTGCAAAATTACTTTAAAATTCCTACAAGTTCAAAGAAATTAAAACAAAAGAAATACTGTCAGAGGATATGTTCCTTTAAAAGTTTTTTATACAAAAGGATATTCAAGTGGTCAAATAAGATGTTCCACTTCATAGACTCATCAAAGAAATACAAATCAAAACTTCATGGTGATGTCACACCCAGTAAGAGGTCTACATTTTAAAATAGGATTTTGTTGATAATGGAGAACAACCCAAATTCTCATACATGACTGATAGGCATATAAGCAATTTGTCTTACTATTCTTCCATATCTGGTAGAATTGAGCACATGCATTCTCTATAGTATAGAAAGACCCTTCTAGGTATGTAGTCAAAGGAAATTCCAAAATAAAAATGAGAATCTGATAAAATATACAAATCTTCATATTAAAACACCAGTAATAATCAAATTGTCATAGCTAGAATAGAAAATTAAATGCTAGCAATTCACATACTAGAATAATATATCGCAAATAGAATGAAAGGTCTACTATGTTAGCATTAGAGACGAGTCTCATAAATATGATTTTGAATGAAAGAAATCAGGCACAAGACAATATCTTATGATTCCACTTATATGAAGGGCAAAGGCAGATTAACTAATCTATGATGTTAGAAGCTTACTGTTTATCCTTGCGAGTGGTAGTGAATAAAGCAGACACTCAATTTATTGACTATGGGTATGTTCGGTTGTGAAATTCATCTCTTACTCCTTCAACTTCTGTTAGCTAAAATAAAATTTATGCAATAAAAAGAAAATACTATTTGGATTTTTTATGGTATATTTGGACTTTATCCTTATTTGTACATTATCTAGAGGTTGATTAGTTGGTATGTAGTGGACTATTTGCTGATTGCTTAGGATAGCAATGAATAATTGTCTTTTGTAATTCAGTTCATTTTCAGAATCACTGCTTTTATTAGTGACTCAACATTCAAAAATGAGTATTAGGGGAAGAAGAGTCATGTAAATCTCTATGATCATCATTGCTCAACTATCTAGGATTAAGTTTCTTTCTTTGTTAAGTGTATTGCTTCCAGGTAACTGAATGAAAGTAGTTAAATCATAAAATAAATCAAAGTTGCAACTAAATTTATGGGAACATGAAGACTAAGGTATTCAGTATCTTACAAGACAGTTATATCATCATTGCTTTTTAAAATTATTTAATTTTTCATACAAAGTAATATCCTAGGTGGTTAAAACATGCAATTCAAATAAATGAAGTGAAAACTAAATCTGTGGTATATATTATATGAAAACTGCCCTGATAGTCTATTTTTCATTAGATTTGGAGTTATGTATTTCAGTATCATCTTTTAATATCCTTGGACATGTTCTTAGGTATTGGTGGATTTTGAGCATTCAATAAATTTAATAAATAAAAATATATTGAGAGACACATTGCTGAGGTAAGGAGATTTCCTAACCATATACCCATTAATTTGTGTTATAGAGTAATGGACTTTAGTTGGGTTCAAAGGCAAATCAATGTCAAGCAGAATGGGGTAATAAAATTGTGCCCCATAAAGCTCTACTTGAATAGCAGCCAAATCATGGAATATTTGGCAGAATTCCTAGAGTTTGCTTGCAGAAAATAACTTTAGAATTTCCTGAAATGCTCATAATCACATTTGATATGCATGTTGTCAATAAACTAGAAAACTGTAAAACACTTTTCATTGTTTTAATATTCACATCAGTTGTTAGTGTACTCCTATAACTCAAAATGTTTAAGTCAGAAAACAAGTTGAATTTTTAGAAAACTATTCATATCAAGAGAAAATTTAAATGTGCTAGTTATGTAGAAAATGATAGAAATTGATAACATTTTGGTGGTCTAATTTCAAAGAGTTGCTCAAAGACTTCTCTGAAGATGTTTTTTAAAATAGAAGATTAAGTATCAAGGAGACATTCAAACAAAATTTTAGTAAATGATCCTCACATTCAGCCTGTACTCACCTGGAAGATTTGTTAAAATGCAAACTGGTTGTTCCCCAGCCCCAGCTGTTAATTTGGTCAAATACAGGTCTCAAGAACTTGAGTTTCTTACAAGTTTCCTGATGGTGCTGAAATCGCAAATTTGGGGATCATAGTTCAGAACTCTGGCTCCTGCGGGCTGGTATTATTGGCACAGGATAAAGCCTGGAGCTCAGAGAGAGCTTGGAACATTTGAAAAAAGGCATCAAATCAGTTTAATTGTAGCATCCTGTTTAGATAAGAAAGAAGTATAAGTAAAGAATTGCATAGGACACTGAAAAGTCATGGTAAGTATTCTATATTTTATTCTAATTAAGATTGGATGTCAGTGTACAGTTTTAAGGGAAATGATGATGATCTATTTCTGTTTTAAAGTTCACACTAGTGCCTGTGAAAAGAGTGAATCACAGAAACTTAGGAGAAGCAGTGAACATAGATTAGTTATGAGGTTGCTTCAGTAATCAAGGGATAATTCTGCGTTCCACTAGAATTTTTGTCAACGTGGAAAAATGTGGGTAAATTCGATATATATTTCAACGTAAAAGAAGAGGGCTTGTGTCAGGATTAGAAGGCAGAAAGGCCACGAAGGAGAAAAAGGATGGCATCTAAAATCTGAATTTAAGTTACTGGGTAGATAAGATGGCAGTACTATCCACCAAAATGAACAGCATTGTCCAGCGAGAGGGCTCAGGAAAGTTGAAAAAATGGTTTCATATGCCAAGTTTGTGATACCTGATAAACAGTCAAATGGGGATACTGAAGTGATTATTGCATTAGCAGTTCTGGAGCATTGAGGAGGGATTAGGACTGTAGTTAAAAATTTCACTTCATGAAACTAAAGATGAAATTTCAGCCACTAAACTGAATTAGATCATTTAGTGGCAAAACATAAATAAGAGGAAAAGATCCAGAAATGAGCCCTGGGCTATTCTATTCTTTAGAGGTTGGACAGAGAAGAATTTACCAAAAGAGAAAGTGAGGCAGTACCTATGAATTGGAAGGAAAACCTGAGCCTATGCTAGTAAGACATGAAAAGTGCATAATGAGGAGAACAGTTTCCATTATGTAAAGGTGTAATGCTCCTGAAATTATAAAGGATGAAAATAATCACTAGTTAAGTCTTACCAGAGATTTTATTGTTTGGGTAGCAGTATCCTTCAAGGTGAATGATAGATTTGGAAAATGGATGCAGGCAGTGCAAAAAAACAAACAAAAAAAAACAACAAAAAAAAGCAAACTTAATTTGGAATTTAAAAAATCCTATCCAGTTTAGACTATTATCATAATTCATATGAATATTGTATTTCATTTATTCACCCTACTTAGTGCCTAGGTAACCCTGATTTTTTTTTTTTGCTGATTTTCAATTTTTGCTGGTTTTTTTTTTTTTTCCCATGTCTATTGCCCTTTGCTTCTTTACTTAGTTATTGACTTTTACACTACCATATTAGTTAAAATCTATCTATTGCAGTTGGTAAATCACTCATATGGCCTCATCCAAGAGTTTCTGAGCTCTTTTAAATGGAAAGTCAAGAGGAATGTAGACTACAGATGTACCTAATGCCGTTTCAAAGTTCCAGAAACGTGTTTTTTCTTTTTCCTTTTTATATATGAGAAGGGGGAAGAGTAACATGCATTTAAATAAGGAAGGGAGGGAGAAACGTTTTTATTTAGTTATTCATCACCAAGTATCTCAAACCCAGATACTTGGGCTCTGCATCAGCATCTCAGCCTCCTAAGCCAGAAGGGCACACCCAGAACTTGGTTCTTAATGTCTCATATGTCAGCAAGTTCCTTCTCCTTGGGTCTGAAATGGGTAGCATCAACAACTCTAGATCTCAGAGGAAAATCAGAAACTAAGTAATGGAGAAGTGGATTTTCAAGGCAAAAGTGATACATCATGATAAGAGATAGAAAGTACAAATGCTGGTTTGAAAACAACAAAAGTTTCAGAAATATGCATGTAATACGAATACATTCTTGGGTTCATTATCTTGTCTCTTTAGTCTTTCCTGTTTTGCAATTTAGCTTATATTCCTATGTGTAGAAATAGCATTTTTCTGGCTTAAAGGATTTCCCCATATGCCTAGATTTCATCATCCACTCAGCCAGCTCTGACCTTTCTTTCCCTAGGTCTCACATTTAGTGATCCTGCTTGGGGAATATCTCTGTTCCTTTGCTCAACGTTGTTAATAAAATGTTGATTTGCTTGACAGATTCTGCAGCAACGCTTTAAACATTAATCTAAGCATTGACTCAGAGTTGACTCTAACAAATCATACTTATTAGCTTTTGTATTTTTCTGTTCCTTCTGTTTGGCGTTGCGGTTTCCTCTGTCATTCATAGTCATGTATCTTTTCATATAAATGCATTTTATTTTGTACCTTTTTAGTTATTTCTAGGATTTTGACCAAGATGAAGAGTATCTCTAACTACAACTCAATTTTCACATTTTGCTTTATCCATAACTCTCTCTATATATACTATATTCCACTCTTACCTATTCCTCCTACACACTATCTACCTTATTCCTTTCTAAAACATGGTAGCATTTTCTTTGTTTAGATAAAACCCATTTTCAAACACTTCCTGGTAAAAGCTATGTTACTGATGATCAAACATTAATTTTTCATAACAAGCAACTTATTTCATATTATTCTTAATTTACATTACTGTTACCTTGTTTATGCACTCTTTTACATATATGTGTTTTGCTTTGGTTTTCATTTATATTATGGGATAAAATAATTTAAACAGTATAATTAAAAATCAAGAAATGCTATTAGATTTAGTGTGATGTTTTTGAGGAGTGAGCCATTTTTACAACAAAGAAAACAGTTGTATAAATATAGTCAATTTTTCATCCTACTTATTAAAGTATATTTATTAAAAGTCATAGATGACACTGAAAAATTGTATGAAAACTGTTTTGGGGAAAGAAGAGGTGTGTTTTCTTCAGTTCTTTTTTAGCTGGCATTCTGTATTCTTTCCGTGTGTGTTCATTTTCAGAATTCCAGAACAATTTTGATGTCTAGAATTGTACTCTCACAGCAGGTACCAGTTTCACCTACTCATAGGTTACAGTTGTATGGCATTTAAAGCTCAGCAGTATAATTTACAATGTGCTCCACTGTAGGTTCTCTTCTCTTTGTAGTATAGAAGGTACTTAGAGAGTACTAGTAATCACAAACTACTAAAAAAAATCATGAGCAGCTAAAAATATTAATGCAAACAATTGCATAATTATCATATATTGGCTAATCCACTAATGGTAAATATTCAAAGACCCCAAAGAAATAAATAAATAATGAATGGAGATTCATCTGAATTATTTTTAATGCAGCTAGGAGAAAAATCACATTATTACATTAATTACATGTATAATCGCAAATATGTAATCATAAAATCCTTTAGAATTAAAATCTTTAATTATTAACCATTTTACTCACTGAATCTGCTAATTAATTTAGTAGAAATACTCTATTTTCTCAAGCATGTGGATAATAATTCTAGAATTCATGAATTCGAATTTCTAGTTGGTGCTCAAATATTGGGAGATTTCAAAGTAAGAGTATTGCCTAGAGTTTGTTGGCATGGCTTATTTACTCCTAACAACTATTTTAGAATCATGCCAAACTCGATCTCTTATTAATAATCACTATTTCCTGATTTCCTCATGAGTAATTAGTTCAGAGTTCATTTATGGTAGAACAGACACAAATCTGCTATTAAAAATATGATTACCATAAGTGGTTCTTAATTGTCTTCTAAAATTTTACTGCTTAAACCTTTAGGAAATTGAATGATTATTAACAAAAAGAAATTTTTATAAGAGTGACTTGTAAGAACTTATTGACAACAAATCCCTATCTGTCCAATTGAGACTGATTTTTATTTAACAGGAGCAAGGTAGAATGAGACCTAGGGTGCTTACTTAGAATTGTTTTCCGTGCTGCCCTCTTGAGAAGGACAATGTCAGAACAGGTGAATTGAACTGTGAAAATCAAGTGCCCATGTAAATTTTGCCTTTATCACATCTTGTTGGTGTAAACTGTAAACAATTTAATCACATCACGTTCTTGATTACATACCGGGAAAATACTTTGAATTGTTCTGATTTTCTTACTGAGTTAAGTTGGTGATTTTGGAAAAGACAACTTGAAAATAATAGCACATTGACTTAAAATATGTTTTCTGAGCAGATAAGTTAAATGAGATGTGAGGAAATTATAGAACTAACCAGAA
This sequence comes from Solenodon paradoxus, assembly GCA_004363575.1. Lineage (NCBI taxonomy): Eukaryota > Metazoa > Chordata > Mammalia > Eulipotyphla > Solenodontidae > Solenodon > Solenodon paradoxus. The sequence goes on from RJWH01000046.1 coordinate 800,051, forward strand.
ATGTTGTGAACCCTCATGGGGAATAGTTATGAGCCGTAGAAGGAAGGATTGGTAAAATATTATGGAAGTACAAATAATAATTCATTTTGCTTGACAAACATTTTAAAGTAGCAGATGAAAATGCTTAAGGCTGTAAGCCCTTCTGTGTGTTTACTCATTTTTGTGAAAACATGTTATTTCCACAGAAACCAGTACCTACAGATTTACTGTTAAATATCACTGTGAATGGAGACCAAAGGAAAGAAAGAACTGTATCTTTTCAGGATACTTCCAAAACTTTTATAGATAAGAGAAAATTAAAGATATGATAATCTAAAAAATAATATTTCCTATTAAAATGCATGTCTTTATTACTGGTTAAAGATAGGTAATTGTTGCTGATATGATTCTGAATTGAGACCCCTTGTGCTCTTTTTGAAATGCTTGTCAACACTTCCTTGTGAAGTCCCAATACACCATCTGCTTATAATTTTATGAATCCCATTACTAACAGCTTGTACCAAATTGGTGCAAAAGCAGAAGAATTTATGTAATCTGCCTACTTAGATATTACACCTAATATTTCTGAAACAAATCACCTCTTAATAGTTGCCTACTTTATTTTTATTAATGAGGTAGTTACGTCTTTTTTATCTAGAAAATAAATAGCACAGCACTATGGTATCATGATTTGCCAACTCATGTGAAAGTATACAATTTGTTCCCCTCTTTTCAGTGCATTATTCCCAAATACATTTGAGCTTTGTCAGTAGGCTTGTTCCAAAGTACAGTGGTCACGCCCTACTCATCTTCTTTAAAAAATCCAATCATCTGTAGCTTAGTTGCTATATTCAAATGCTGTGAATCACTAGGTAATGGCCTACTCATCTGAGGTTGATTTCTAAAAGCAAGATGCTATTTTGGTAATAGCTACACTTTTAGTTTGTGAATACATGGAAATATGTTTCCTTTATCTTCATGAGCCCATAGTTCCCATGAGTCACATTACATATACAAACTGTGCTCAGGAGGAATTGATGGAGACTGTATACATGATTTGAACTTAATGGTGCCTGGACTATTAAAAATGAAATGGGCACGTAGTTGCAGCAAGAAAATCATAATTTAAGTTTTCCGTCTCTAATACTTGGTTGATTGTTCACATGCAGATCCATATTCCTGCATTAACATTAATTTGTACTCCTATGAGTACACCCTGTTGGCCTAGTGGGTTAGTCCATTGCAGCACAGGCCACAGACATTCCATGGTCCTGGGTTCAAGAACCAGGGCCAGGGAAACAATCAAAATGAACAACTAAGTTAAAAATATAGTGCTTCTTCCTTCTCTCTCTTCTTGCCTGTCTGCCTGCTTGTTCTCATTCCTGCCTACACCTTTCCTTAAAAGAACAAAATAAAACAATAATTCCTACTCTTAGATTAATAGATTTAAGTATTTGAAAGAGTTTTTTAATTTTCCTATAGGTACTTATATCTGGAGAATGTCTTCTTATATTTATTTTATTTTGTTTTGCTATGTGGTTCTACCCCTAGAAATTTAGAGATTCTAGGTTGTATATCTATGCTAGCGTCTGAATATCTGTTTTGAAATCTCTTCATAAGATCCTTGTAACTACATAGGCTTGGGACCATATTTAAAAGCATATTAAAAACATACTCTTAGCCATTTAATTTTCAAGAAATATATGTGTTTGCTATTTAGCATATTCTGGATTTTTTATTTGATAGAAATGGGCAGTATCAGTTTGTCAGAATTATTCTAACATGAGATCAGAGAATGGCTGTTTAATTTTATAAAGTCACATAAATATAAATATGCATTTGCATGTTTCCATTCAATCAATATATGCTTTCAAAATATTTTAAATTCTCAACAATTTTAAATTTATGAGTGGATTTGGACTAGAGAAAAAATTGGACTATGTCTAATATAACATATTACATTGTCAGACTTTAACTCTACCATTCCTATTAATTTATGCATTAGCTGATTGACTTAACACTTTTTATAGCCTTTTTCCCTAGCATTTTGCAAAAATTGACTACTTTTTAAAATGGCTCTATAAGTTAAATACTATTTTTACTCACATGTGGATAAGGAAACTGAAGCAAACAGTCGAGTTACTAGATTAATTTTTCAAATCATACCACTGATAAACATTTGAATCAGAATAGGTTTAATTTCAAATACTCTCTGACTCCCAACTATGTGATATACCTACACTTAGCTGTTTCAGAACAAAAGATTGGGCAACTTTATAAAATCGCAATGATGTGCTGCCATTTGAATTTGAACTTATACAAAATTTAAAGTAAAATTTTGATTTGTGTTTTATTTACACACCAATGAAATTTAAACATGCAAAAACTGTCACATGATCAAAGCTTCTCATAATTCACAAGTAGGAACTCCAGGTCATAGCAAATACTACACAGAAAGGTCATAGCAAATACTACACAGAAAGGTAAAGTGGAAATAGAGATCTGAACTACTGTCCACATGGCTTTAGAAATTTTAATGAAAGGTAGTTTCTTATTCCTCAGTGGTCAGTAATGGATGTCACTAAAAATGATCAAATTAATGTGAGTTAATAAAGACTCCATGACCTATTTCAGCATCAGTAGAAGTGAGTCTTTTATCCTCCCAAACAACATATATCATTACATTACTCAAATATTTCTCAGAAACCTCTGACTCAGAATTCTTATTAGTTATTAACCTTATTAGTTCAGAATATGATTTAAGGAATTCCTTTTTATGGTTTTTAAAAAGTCCAGCTGGAAAACAGTTTATTTTCTCCCCAATTCAAAGCTACATCCAAATGTATGTATTCAAAATATAATACATATTGTTTCACACCTGGATTTTTTTCACATAATATATTGAAACGTCTTTCTTTGTAAATATTTATAGATTTATCTTATTCTAGGTAATTTCATCCTTATATTCAATTGATATCATATTGTACCATTAAAAAAGTCCTTTCTAATATAATGATGAATCTTACATGTGGTAATAATTTTCAAATGGCCTGGAAGAATATAGAATTCAATATAAAACCCTTCTTTTTCCTCACTCACGTTGCAATCTGTGCTAAAGTATCTGTTTTATCTTGTCCAATATTTACATGAAGCATATAATATCACATATATGGTTGAGTTCATTTACCAGTTTATTAATTTTAGGAGTATTTGTTGATGAAATATCATGAATTAGATTGCTTGTTTCTTAAATATAGTTTTTTATTCTACCCACATATAACTGGAAATTTTTATGATTACAACTTGTAAAGATTATCTTAATGATTTAATTGTTAAAGCATTCTTTCTTAAATTATGAACTATTAAGCAGGCTCCATTACCTGTATAAAATATTGCTTAGCAGTTATCCACATGTTTTCCTCCATCCTTAATTTTTTTATTTTCTGCTGAATGCATAACCTTACTTTCTTCTTTCTTGAAAAAAAATACTGTTATCCCTGCTTTCCCATCAGCTACTGTTTTACATCTTTCCTCTGCTTTGCACCAAAATTTCTTTGAAGAAATTCACTATATTTATTTTTCCAATGTCTGCGTTTTAAGAATTTAAAGGATTGAAAGGATTGTTTGATCTCAATATTTGTTATACTTGTGATTTATCTGGAATCAGTTTAAATATACCATTCTGTGTTTTATTTTGTATTTGATGTTCTGTTTGTGCTTCCTTCATAGCCTTCCTTGACTTCTCTTTCACTGATTGGATTTCTTTGATATTCATTTTTCTTACTCTATTAGTTTGAAACATATGTGTGTGTATATATGTATATATATTCATGTGTGTATATGTATATATGTGTGTATATATGTGTATACATATATACATCTAAATTGTAACAAAGATGCATATGTGCATATTTTCATTAACTTTAGCTTTCTTTAATTTGCTTTGCTGGTCCGTTAATTTCTATATTATTATTAATATAGATAATAATTAACCAGCTTACATTTAAATACATTAAATTATATTTATCTAATTTTAATTTTTTATTTATTTTTGATACAGTTACATGGATTAGTAACAGCAATATAAACCTATTTATTTGCTTACCTGTTCTCCTTATAACTCATTTCTTTCTTCTATGGTGCTTTTTAATTTTCTTTCTGACATATCCATCCTCTGAAACTGTATATTCTCAGATAACATATTTATTTTTCTAACAAATGGCAGTTATTCTTTTGTAAGTAATATCATCCTTGAATGTTTTCTATGTTTCTGCATATTTTCTTTGGAGATTTTATTTTTCTATTCCATAAAGATTTTGCAAGATGCAATATGACTTGATCTCAACACTTAATCATAAATATTTTCCTTTTTATAGGAGTTGATTTTCCTTTTGAAGTCAGCTAATGTATTGGGAATATTTCAATAAAGTACTTTGGTATTAACAGTTCAAGAAAATATTTAGAGAAGGTAATATTGTCTTTTGGGGTTGCTCCAATCTTATATCATCAAACACACTCAACATACTGAATAAATTTCCCTAAAATACATAGTTCTTGAACTGTTTGTACAAAAAGTGCTAGGAAATTCATTTCTTCTGAAGGAAGTAAAGGAAGAGGAAACTTTTTTTTAAAGATATTAATATCCTTTGTTGAAGATAATTCCCCTGTCCTTAGCCCCTAATAAATAATAAACTTAGGTAACAACTAAATCACCTCCCCATTTTGAGTTCCATCATCAACACCATTTCTCATCTTCCTATGTCTATTAATCACCACCCCTTGCTTTACCTGGGTCAACAAATGTGGGAAGTTGACCTTGTTTCCATCACCCAAATCACCAGTTCATCTTATATCCCCTGGAAATGCCTATAGTTATTAGATATTTCTTTTGTCTAGGATAAGCATGTTATTCAGTTCCTTAACTTGCTTCTCATATGTCATATGGCATGTTCTGAATGCTCTTCATACTGTCTTCTCTGCACATTAGCATGCATTTCTGAGTGTTTAGTGTTCCATATGTTAGAGATACATGTTGTGTATTTTAGAAATGTGAAAATCTAGAGAAATATTCATATCAAAAGTCCTAACCACTCTTCTAACTCTCCACTTGTTAAATTTGTCCTTCTTCATTTATAAATTATCTTTTCTCAGAAAAAACATGCAACTTAAATTACTAACTGCATAATTTCAACTTTCAAATATTCTAATTTTAATTTCCTATCTCACCTATTTAAGTATTTTTTCTTTGTCCGTTCCTATGTTAATTTTTTTATTCAAGATATGCTTTTTATTCTTCCAAAAGTTTTCATAATGTTTATATTGGAAACAAGTATATTAATTAACATCTTGATTGCTTTTCAGCTCTCTTGTTTGACTAGAGTTATCATTATAGACACTCAGTATTAAAACAGAAAATAGCAGCCATATGATTCTCCTGTTAAATAATTCTATTATTACTTGAAATAATCATGTAATGATTGTTTTTATCTGAAAGTATTGTGGCAATGTCTGAATTTTTCAAAAGTTATCAAAATGATTGTTTACTGACATCCTTAAGGTGAAGGAATGACTAAGTATTGAAAGAGGCATTATTTGAATTTTAACAAGGAAGATTATTTAGGCAAAAAATGTTTAATATGTTGCAATGATTGATATACAGTGTTCAGAAAAGAAATATTGCAGTAACAACTTCATTAAAAATAAAAATGAGCTCCTTTAATTGAATTACTTGTAATTGCTAATCATTTATAAACACTTGCAGAAAGGTTATGGCATTCTTGGTTTTCAGGTTAGCTAACTCTCAGAGAATAGAAGACTCATTAACGATTCCCTATTTAAATATGAAATAATTAAATCCTAGGATCATAATAATTTAGACAATATTTTAGAACATTTTGATAAAATATTAAGGAACAAAATCTTAAATGTCTAAAAAATATGAATGTCTGAAACATTTTTCTATAGTACCTAAGGTTGGAATATAGTTTATAGTCACATATTAGACAGTTATATAGAATAATTTCTAGTGAAATTCTTACAGTTTAAGTGGTGGGATTTTGAGGGCTTTTTGTTTTTTGGCCAAAATGGCATCTTCTATAAATAATCCAGGATTGACCTGCAATTCAAGGTTTAGGGAATAAATTCAATTCTTACATAGTAAGTTAACATCTCAAACACTGTTTATCACTGTGTGTTCCAAGTGAACTAAGTTAGCACTAAATCTCAATTTCTTGTTCTATAAAATAAGAAGACTAATAGTAATAGTGCTTGGTATTTTGCAAATTAAATGATATATGTAAAATCTTGAGGACAATTCTTGGAATTGAAGAATATTTAGTAAATTTTAGTGATTGTCATTGTTATTAGTATATTATTATTGTTGTTATATTGCTGTACTAAAGATTACTGTAATTAGACTTTGTTTCCTCTCCTTATTTCCTTTTTTCAACATATGAAACAAGAGGACAGTTTATCATTAGAGCTCCAGTGACAATCCACATTTCCTCTCCAATTCTTAGCTTGTACAATTCTCCTCTAATAAGGCAGCATCCCCTTATGACTGTACTATTTGATTGTCTGTACCACTGACATAGGATTTTTCACAACAAACATGAGCTAATATTTTTTCTCTGTCTACTACTTTCTAGCGCTTTATTTGGGAGAGCTGTACAATAGAGAATTAAAATGTCATCATTAACATCCCTCCAACACACACACACACACCCCTCACACAATCTAGCTTCCTCCATGTTTTTTTTTTTCTCTCTTCTGCCACTTGCTATCTTTGAAAGCGCATGAAAAATGGTAGGTAACTGAAAGGTAGATAGTTCATGTGGAAGAAAAAAAAAGCAAACAGCCAAAACAGGTTTGGCTGCTCAGTTTTCATGTCATGAAAGATTGATTTTTTACTTACAGTGTAAGAAAGACAATAAGAAAAATTTAAAGCATCTCTTACTGTTTTCCAGGCAGCTTCAGAATAGTGAGAGAGAAAGGAGAAAGGGAATGAGAGAAGGAGAGAAATAAGTGAAAAGAAATATAAAAGCATACTATAGGAACATACTGGAAATCATACTTTCTGTGGTGATTCATAATATAGTGTCTACAGATGTCATAATATAAAACTATACATGAATCTTTAAAAAGAAAAAGGAAAGACTTTTAAGACATCACAATTTTGATTTTTAGAATTATGGATTTTCGTCATCTTGTATGTATTTTCAGATATTTAAGTGGCATTTTGGAAGATGTTATAATGTAGTTTATTCTCAAATACTGTTTTAATCCATAAGATTTAATGATTCTGTGTGTTTCTGGTACTGGCATACAAGAAAATGTTAAGCTTGAAAGTGTGTGTGTGTGTGTGTGTGTGTGTTTGTGTGTGTGTAGAGAGAGACAGAGAGACAGAGGGTGGGAGTGGTGGGGGGCAGATTTCAAAATCCGTATTCTATACTAATGAAATTCCTTAATTTTTAGCATTAAAAATAAACTAAAATAAAAATAAAGATTTATTGATGTTCTAAATTTTAAAAATCTCTACAAAATCTGATTATCAAAAATGCCTACTCTAAGGATAAGAAAAACAATTACAGAACATGTTAACATGGAATCTATTGGTAAGTGTTGACTGTTTTAATTCTGGAATTTATCACTTTACTACATCATCAATACTCTTAAATGTCTCCTAAATTATCTTTGTTTTTAAATGTTTATAAGTAATTTTATTATTACAGCATTGTACATTTTATAATATTTTTAATTTTTAAAAGTATATTTTAATAGATTTAAATACCAGGTTTTTCTCTTGATTTCCTTACTGAGAACAATTTCAGTGTTTTGAATTTTTGTTTTCAAGTGATTTATCAAAGAGAGTTCATGCTTATTGTCCCTGAAAACTGTTATAGTTAACACTTCGTGTTAGCATATATACTTGCAAAAGACCTAAGTTGAGTATGTGATTTGTAGGTTGCACTTTTTGTCATTCATAGCTTTTAATCATTACTGCAGTGTTTTCCAACATTTTATGCTGTGAAAGAGATTTTGAGACTGTATAAACTGAATCTCCTTTATGTATCTTTTTCTCCCATTAGGAGACTAATACAATTATTTCCTCAAACTTTAATTTCTATGATGTTTTTCTACAATAAAATTTAAAGAATCATAAAGAACCTATGCTATTAATTTCTACCTTGTCCATTCTGCATATTGCTATTTTGAATTTTCTTATTTTCTAAAATGCCATTTTTCTATTTGATCTTATTATTTAAGAATGCAAGTCTATTTTCATCCCATTTTTCTCTATATCTGCTTTAGAGTGCTGTTTATTTTTTAATTAAAATTATTATTGCACTAGTTTTAGCATTCAAATCACTTGTGGGAAATTTTCTTCAGTTTCAGATTATGTAAACTATTCTGCATTGTGCACACCATGCCCTCCATCAAATCACCAAGTGTTTGTCCCCATAATTCAGCTGGCTCAATCGCCATTTGCCCCCCACATGCCCCATTTTCTTTTGGTAACCTCAGTTCTGTTGCAAATGTTTCAGGGTTGGTTATGTTTGTCTCTTCCTTTGTTTTGTCTCTTCACATTCCACCTATAAGTGAGATCATCTGGTATCTATCTTTCTTCCTTTGACTCATTTCACTTAGCATAATCCCCTCTAGTTCCATTCACGTTGATTTAAATGACAGGGTTTCATCTCTTCTAAGGACTGTGTGCTAGTCCATTATGTATATTTACCATAACTTTATCCATTCATTTGATGTTGGCCACTTAGGTAATTTCCAGTTCTTAACTATTGTGAATATGGCTGCAATAAACTTGGGGATACATACATCTCTGTGAATGGGTACTTTTGTATCTTTTGGCTAGATGGCCTAAAGTAGAATGACAGGATCATAGAGGATTTCCATCTTCAGTTTTGAGGAATCTCCAAACTGTTCTCCATATGGGTTGTACCAATTTGCATTCCCACCAACAGTGCAAAAGTGTTCCCCATTCTCCACATCCTCACTAGCATTTGTTGTTTCCAGACTTTTGGATAATAGCCAGTCTTTCAGGTATAAGGTGATATCTCATTGTTGTTTTAATTTGCATTTATCTGGTAGTCAGCCAGCAGGAACATAATTTCATGTGCCTGCAAGCCATTTGTATACCCTCTTCAGAAAAGTTTTTCTTCAGTTTCACCTCCCATTTTTACTTTGGATTGCCTATTCTTCTGTTGTTGAGTTTTATGTATTCTTTGTATATTTCAGATATTAAGACTTTGTCAGAAATAGTGAATGAAAATATCTTCTCCCAGTTAGTATGTTTCCTTTTGGTTTTGGTGATGTTTTCTTTTCTTATGAAGAAGCTCCTTAGTTTGATGTAGTCCCAGTTGTTTATTTTTCTTTTTGTTTCCCTTGATGATGGAATTGAGTCCCCAAAGACTTCTTTATGGCTGATGTCAAGGAAAATCTTTCCTATGTTGTCTTCTAAGAACTTTATGGTCCAAGTCTCTAATCCATTTTGAGTTAATTTTTATAAAAAGTTAAGCGAGAGGTCTAGCTTCATTATTTTGAATGTGGCTGTCCAGTTTTCCCAACACCATTTGTTGAAGAGACTTTCCTTTTTCCATCAAATAATTTTGACTCCTTTGACGTAGATTAACTGACTATATGTGAGTGGGTCAGTTTCTGGTGATTCAGTTATATTGCACTGATCTATGCCTCTGTTATTCCAGTACCATACATTTTGGTCACTATAATTTTGTAATATAGTTCAAAGTCTGGATGTGTAATCCCTCCAGACTCATTGTTTTTCCTAATGATTGTTTTGGCTATATGGGGTGTTTTGTTGTGCCATGGAATTTTAAGATTTTCTATTCTGTTTCCTGGAAATAAACCCATGGAATTTTAATGGGGATTGCATTAAACCTGTATATTGCTTTGGTTAACATGGCCATTTTAATGATATTGATTCATCCCAGCCATGAGCAGGGACTGTCTTTCCATTTCTTTGTGTTCTCTATTTCTTTTAAGAAGGACTTTTAATTTCGCTGCGTGAGCATCAGCCCTCCATGGCTCCGCATCTCAGCTTCACTGGCCTGCTTCTCACTGCCTCTCCAGCTGATCCTGAAATCCCTAGCCTCCACTCCACCACATGTCTGGAGACTCCTGAGCTTCATCCCAATTCCAAATCAGGGACCTAGCTGAGAATTGCTCTGGGTGTCCTCACCTGCCATTAGTTGTCAGCTGATCATCTCCAGCTGAAGTGCCAGTTATTTCTTGGTGACTATCTTGGGAAGATAGGTGATTTTTTTTTTTTTTGCGTGTGTGTGTCTGTGAGGAGCAACATCAAAGTGTGTCCTATCAAGTCACCATCCAGAAGTCGATCTCCCACATTATTTTTTTTTAGAAAATGGAAGAGCTACTTTTGTTTCTACAAGATGTTAAATGCCAACAGCACTCTGTATTCTCAAAGCCTGTAACAAAACATTACATGTCATAAAACATTGTAGAGCCTCAGTAAAATGATTATTGAGGGAAAACAAATGGCAGTATATCAAAGAAAGAAACATCAGTATAGCAAAAGAAATTCATAAAATTCAACAATACAATTTTTTAAAAACCTAAAAAATTGAATAGACATTTCTCAAGAGAAGACATACAGATATTTTGTGCCAGCAAACATAGCAAATATATTCTTCCTCAATTTTATTAGGAAAATTAAAATTAAAATAATGGGATATTACCTGACACCTGAGATTGGCTATTGTCCAAAAGTCTGGAAACAATAAGTGCCAGTGAGGATGTCTTAAAAAGGGAACAATTTTATGTTGTTGGTAGGAATGCACATTGATAAAGGAGTATGGAGATACCTCAAAGAAATGAAAAATAGAAATCTTATATGATCCTGTCATCCCACTTCTGAGTGTTTGCCCCCAAAATACAAATGCACAGAAATATGTGCACCCCATATTAGGTTTAGCTTCACGTTCTCTGTCTCTCTGTCTCTCTCTCTGTCTCTCTCTCTGTCTCTCTCTCTCTATATATATATATATATATATACACACACATATATATACACACACAAATATATACATATAGATAGATAGATGCATTTATTTATGATAGACTATTACACAGACCTAAAATGATGAAAACCTGGCATTTATGACAACATGGTGGAACTAGAAGGGATTACTCTAAGTAAAATAAGTCTGAAGAAGAAAGACAAATACCAGACGATCTCACTCATTTGTATAATATAAGAAACAAAGAAAATCAACAGACAAAATAAAAATCAACCCTTGGACACTGACAATAGAATTGAGCTTACCTATGGAGAAGGGTGGGGGTGGACGAGAAAGGGGTTGTGGGTGCAATGGACAATAGTGAAGGACTTTTGGCAATTTGGTGGTAAGCACAGTATGTTTTCAGCCACAGGTGCAGGCTACATACATTCCAAGGACCTGGGTTTGCTGGATAGAACAACCAAGATGTACAATTAGATAAAAATAAAGTGCTTCTTCCTCCTCTGTCCTCCTTCCTGCCTGCCTATTTGCCTTCATTCCTACTTGAACCTTTCCTTAAAAAATATTGAAGAAAGAATACATATCTCAAATCAAAACACTTGTCATGTAAATTGGACACTTACTAGCTTTCTACACCCCAATTCATTGTGTAATTTGAAATTCACATTTCAGTTAGAATCAGCAGACATATTCAGTGTCATGTAAAGCTCACTGTTACGTTCACTCATGTTTCATTAGCCCAAGGAAAGCACATGACAGAGCCTGACATTGGAGAAGAAATATGTCTGCCATCACAAGAACTGCTAGAAATATCAAACGGAAGAGGTGTTAACGTGAAGAAATGATCAGGAACAATAAAATGCTTCTCAAATTGTGTCACCCCATTCATATAGGCAACCATTCTAGAACTTACCAGTCTTAATAAGTATGAGATAGAAACATGATTTCAGGTATCTTTCTGAGACTAATACTAAGAATTATCGTCTCTGTTAATCTATCTATATGTTCCCAAGACTTTATTGACTTCAGTCATCTCAATAGACAACACTCTTCATAGTTTTTCCAGTTTCTGAAATCATGTATGTTGATTAGTAGCTTTTTAAAAAATATTTTTATTTTTCTTAATATTTAATGAAAATGATACTATGATGCAATTTGATTTTTGCAATTTTACAACATTCTGTTCAGGGTAAAATTTTGGCCAAGATCTTTAACAATAATATGTAGTCTGGTATTATTTTTATACTATCATCACTCAAAGTCACGAACTATGTGTAAGATGTATTTACTGAATACATATTTCATATATTAAACCTATGATACATTTTAGATGGTTAGTATAGTATATGTTTCTGTTAATATTTTCTTTATTGTGTTTTAATATTGACTGTAGTATTCAATCAAAATAATAATTTATTTTAAAACTTATACTCTCAAAAATTCAGGAAGAGCTGTTTTGCCAATACAATATTTCAATTTTTTACATTAAGTATTCACTCATTAAACTATCTTTTGAAGGCCATTAAATCTTTTTTTAAAAGTTAATAGAAACATTTCGCAATACAATTTTTTAACATTTTCCATATTTTGTTAGGATCTACAAGAAACTATTAGATTGTTGGTCATATTTTTGGTATCAGGCAGCAATCTAAGAACACATACATAACCAGATTCGACATCCTCACTATTTGTTGTATTTTTTCTTTTAAGTGATAGCCATTTTAACAGGTTAAGGTTGTGTTTTTAATTTGTGTTTGCCTCCAAATTAGTAATGTTGAATACTCCTCCTTTATCTGTTGGGTATTTGAACATCTTACTTAGAAAAAAAAAATCTCTTCATGTCTTTTGCCTATTATTTAATTGGATTATTTGGGATTGTTTTGCCATTGAGTAATATGAGATCTTTATAGATTTTGTATCTAGGCAAATTTTTTCTGCCTTTCCACAGGTTGCTGCTTCATTTTGTCATTTGTTTCTTCTCCTATAGAGAAGCATTTTAGTTTGCTATTTCGCTTTCTTATTTTTGAATTTGTGCCTGTGTTTTAGGTGTTTTATCAAAAAAGTCATTGTCAAGACTCATGTCAACAAGCTTTTTCCCTATGTTTTCTTTTAGGACTTATGAATTCTATGGTCTTTTTATAAAAAATAAACAAATGAATTAAAAGGAAAGGTGCAGGTGTGCCCTGGTGGAGCAACGGTTGGGTCAGTGACCTCCAAAGGAGCAATCCACATTCCCCTGGGTTCTAGTCCCTGACCAGGGGAAGCAGTGTGAATTGCTAAATAAAAATAAATAAGAATGCTTCTTCCTTCTTTCTCTTTCTGCCTGCTTGCCTGCTCATTCATTTTCATTTCTACCTCTCCTTAAAAAAACAAAAGAGAAAAAGAAAGAAAAAGAAAAGGTGCAGGCGGGAATGAAGGTGAACAGGTAGGCAGGCAGGAAGAGAGAAGAGGAAGAAGCATTTTATTTTATTTAGTTTAAACTGGTTGTTTCCTTCCAGACCTGGGATTTGACCCAAGGGTATGTGCCTGCACTCCTATGGAGACAATTGACCTAACCGCTACTTCACTAGGGCATATCAAATTTTAAGTATTATATTTAAATCTTTTATCCAGTTTGAGTTAACTTTTCTGTGTGGTGTGATAGGGCTCTAGTTTCATATTTTTATTAGTGAATATCCAGTTTTTCCACTACCAATTATTATAAAGACTTGTTTTTACTCCAGATGAGTGTTCATGGATGTTTCATCAATATTAGTTGACCATATTTGCATGGGTTTATTTTGGACTTGCTACTGTTCGATTGGTTTGCATGCTGTTTTTATGGTAATGACATTGTTTTTGATTACTGTAGCTTTCTAATGTAGTTTAAAACTAGGAAGTGTCATATTTCCAGCTTTGTTGTTCTTTCTCAGGATCGCTTTGGTTATTCAATTCTTTTGGGGTTCCATATGAATTTTAGGTTTTTTTTGTATTTCTATAAAAATTACCATTGGACTTTTGATACTGATTGTATTGAATCTGTAGATGGCATTGCATAGTATGGACATTTTAACAATATTAATTATTTAATTCAAGAACATGGATTATCTTTCATATGTATGTTCTTCAATGTATTTCAACAGTGTCTTAAAATTTTCATTATAAAGATCTTACACAATCATTGTTAAATAAGTATTTTGTTGTTTTTGATATTTTATTGGAATTTTTTCTTTTTTTCAGATTATCTGTTCTTAATATGTAGAAACACTATAATGATTTTAAATATTGACTTTGTATTCTGCAACTTTAGTGAATAATTGATTCAATCTATCAGGATTTTTGTGGAGACTTTAGGATTTTCTATAAATATAGTCATATTTGCAAACAGAGATTTTATCACTTTTTCAATCCTGGAGCCTTTTATCATATTTTCCTACCTGCCTTCGCAGGCATTCAGTCTGCGTTGCATATTATTGGTAAAAATGTGCAAGATCTTAGACAAAAAGATTTCAGCCTTTAACACTTCAGTATTTTGTTAGCTGTCAGCTTATCTAATATGGTCTTTATTATGTTGAGGCTTTATCCTTCTTTAATTTTTTGAGAGTTTATATTGTGAATGAATGTTGGATTTTGTCCTTTGTTTCTGTATCTATTTAAATGATCATGTTATTTTAATCTTTTATTATATTAATATGCTGTTCACATTTATTTGCAGATGTTGAAGTAATGATTAAATCCTATTTAATCATGATGTGCAATACTTTCAATACATTGCTGATTTTGATTTAGTCTATTTTGTTGAGATATTTGCATCTATATTAATCAGGGATATTGGTCTTTTCTTTTTATTGCAATGTCCTTTTCTAGCTTTGGTATCAGGATAGTGCTGGCCTTATAAAATAAATCTGAATTTTTCTTCTTTATGTTTTTGAAAGAGCTTGAGAAAGAATGTCTTTAATGCTTTTAAAATATTTGATAAAATTCACAAGTGAGGTTATCTGTTCCTGGATTTTCCTTTGGTGAGAGGTTTTTGATCACTGATGCAACTCCTTACACAAATTGGTTGAATTTTCTATATTTTACATTTAGTATTGGTGCATATCTGTGTTTAGAAATTGTCCATTTTTCTTGCTTGTCCAGTTTGTTGTTATGTAGTTGTTCATAGGAGTTTTTGAATTTTTAAAAATATTTCTGTGGTATCATTCCTAAAGTCTCCTCTTGCATTTAATTTGGTTCTTCTAGACATTTGGGAGGGGATAGGTAATCTAACTAAAGGTTTAACAATCTTTTAATCTTTTTTTAAAAAAACAGCTCTTATTCTTTTTAATATCTTAGATTGTTTTATTCTTGCCTATTTCAATTACAGTTCATCTAATATTTACTATTATTTCTGCTAACTTTGACCTCAGTTTGTTCATTTTCTAGTTCTTTTAGATGTGAAGTTAGGTTATTCATTCAAAATCTTTCCATTTTCTTGATGTATGTACTTTTGCTGCATCCTGTAAGCTTTGATATGTTGTGTTACTATTTTCATTTGTCTCAAGTTTTTTAATTATCATTTTAATATTTGCTTTGAGTCACTAGTTGTTCAAAATCATATCCATTAATTTTCATATATTTGTGAGTTTTCCTCCTATTATTAATTTCTAATCTTATACTAATATGATCAGAAAGAAGAAAAGAAGATACTTCATATGATTTAAGTCCTCTTCCATATACTACTTGTTTTGTGATTTAATAATCTATTCTAGAAAATATTCCATGTACCCCTGAGAACATATGTCATTCTGTTGTTGGGTGGAATGTTTTATATTTGTTTGTTAGGTTCATTCTTATTCAAATCCATTATTTCCTAACTGGCCTTCTGCTACTCATTAGTGAGATAGAGATATTTCATTTCCCAGCTATTACTGTATTGTTATTTCTCCACTTATTTCTGTAGTATTTGTTTTGTATATTTGAGTACTTTAGTGTTGGTTCCATAAATATTTACAGTTGCTACATCTTCTTCATGGTTTGACCTCATCATTGTATTATAACTATTATTTAGCTTTTATTGAGCATGTTTAACTTAGAGTCTATCCTTGCTTTCTTTTTGTTATCATTTTCTTGAGTTATATTTTATCACTCTTTGCTCTCAATCTATGTATATTTTTAAAGCTAAATTGACCCTGTATAGGCAGAAAATTGCTGGATATTATTTATTTATTTATTATTTATTTAGTTACATACTTAGCTTTATTTATAACTACCAATAATGGAAAAAAAATACATGTCTACTGACTAATGAATACGAAAACTGGTACATCCATGTTTCAATAATTAATACTTTTTATTAATTAAAAATGAATCGATTACTAATATATGCCACAGAGTGAATGAATAGCACACCATCTAATGTGGAACAACAAAAAGGAAAATCGACAAAAGGAAAATCAGAATTGAAAAAAGTGAAAATACAAGGAAACAATGTATCTAAAGTAGCTAAAGGAAAAAATAATTCAATTCAGACCTCTCTAACCAGTGAAGCATCTTCAAGAATAAAGATGAATTTAACTTGTTTTCAAAATATAGGAAGATCACTTACAGCTCAGTAAGACAAACAAGTCAATAAAAAGTGTGAAAATATTGAAAAGTCATATTACTAATTGCACATGTTTTACAAATATATGATAGACCTAATACCATTAAACATAGAATATAATAGAAAGATAATTATCATAGAAAGACAAATTAATATGTACACTCAAATAATAGATCCTGCATTATACCCAATAGAAAGACTAAAATTTAATGACTGAAAATTTAAAGTGTTAGCAAGTATATGAATGAGAAAATTCATACACAAAGGTATACTGACTCTACAAAACAGATCAATGCTTTTTATGAATAAAAAATACATTTACTAAATTATATAGCAATTTCAATCTAGGTATAAACCTGAGGGAAATGAAAGCATACTTATCAAAGGCCTATATATGAATGCAAAGCAATTTTAGTCATAAGAACTGATAAGTGAAAATTCAAATATTCGATACCATGTAAATGGAAAATAAAATTACACAATAGGATATCACTCAGTAATAACAATAATGAATACAATTAGCACATGGCGCAATAATGAATCTCAGAAGTATACTAATTCAAAAACCTGTCAAAGGATGCGCAGCAAAATTCAAGGTGATAAGAGCCCTGCCTGTCCAGCAAATGTGTAACTAACTCAGTGGAAATCATTCCAAAATTTTCTAGTTGGTTTACCGTAAAAATTTAATTTTATGGCAGTTTGAATTTTCATCTCGTTTATGATTAACATATTAATTTTATGTAGATTTTGAAAAGATACATCAGCAGCTACTGACTAGATGCCATTTTATAATATTGACCTCTTTGCTAATGGAAATAATGAGCAAATTTTATATCACTTCATAGCACACTGTTAATTAGAGAATCAGTGCATGTTCTCATTATTTATATTGAAGTCAATCATGAAAAAGCAATAAAACTTAAGGACTATTTTTAAACTTCTCAAATATAATATAAACAATGTACATAGACATAAATTGAATCACCTAATTGTATTCCTCATCTTGCCCTTTCTCCTGTCTCCCCACACCATACAACTCCTACCAAGTTTCATGTAAATTATTTGGAATATTTGGGTTTTTATTTGTTTGGTTTAATTTCTCCTTTTTATTTGTCTAAAGATGATTTACCTCTTATCCAGAGTACTACATGACATAAAGTTTTAGAAATTTTGTGTTTTATCCCATGCTTTATAGTTATATGCATGCCAGTTCACAGCTATGCTCCTCCCATTCCTTCAAGTATAGCATTAATATAGTCTAGATATTAATGAAAGTGTAAAAAGCTGAGTCTTGTCATTAATTAGAAAAGTATTTTAAAATATAATTAACCAGTATCCAAATGAAATGAAAGAACAACATTTTATTCATAATCCATGTATACCTATTTTCACTCTGCTTAACTACAGACTTGATGTCTGGTGTGCTTAACTGTGTCACTAACTTATTTGATCCTAATCTTGAGGTGATAACATATATCTTTGTTTGAGTCAATAAAGTGGATTAGATCATAGCACACGCAACAAACTCAGGTTATGGGTTCTAACTTCTACTATCATAAGTTTTACTATCAGATCAGTCTCCAATTCACTTTGATCTGTCAATTCATATAGATAAGTTCTAAGGCAGAAGCAAAGCCTACAAGTTATATATTAGTTATATAAAATTGGAATTTGGGGAAATACATTCAAGTTACCGAGAATGCAATGTAGTAACGAGTCAATCTGTTATCAATATTTTGTCCTTTGTTGGCTATGAAGAATCAGACTCGACAATCATGCAACAGCAAGAGTTTTATTCATTGGGAAGAATAGAGAAGGGAGTTTTATGCTCTAAAAGCCTTCTGGTCTAGAACTAGAATAAAGGGAGGATATGTGGAGATAAAGGCAAAAGGGAAGTACACAGGCAGTGTCACAAGTCTCTGAGTTTTGTAAAATTCTCTCCCTTACCTAAATCAGGGGAGATTCTTCTAGGTTCTGGGTCAAAGTGGAAGGAAACAAAGTGGCTGGAGGTGTGGGTTAGAATTTACTATTCTAGTGTATTATAATGAAGCATAGGTTCTTCCAGGTCAGGGCTAATTTCTTATTTGGGTGCTTCAGACGAGGGAAAAATACTTTGGACTCTCTCTCTGTCTGACATGTGTCTGCGTGTGTGTGTGTGTGTGTGTGTGTGTGTGTGTGTGTGCATGCGCGTGTGTGCATGAAATCTGTCCCTCAATCCACTGGCTGTCCTTTCTAATGCTTTGTGTGTGCATGGTGAAGGATGCTTTGTTCTGATACATATAGCAAATACATATAGCTGACGTGGTATGTTAGTTTGACTTTTTAGGAAATGTACCAGATGGCAAAATAAATCTACACTTTTCTTCTATTTCTGGTATTAATATTGAGAATACATCTGAATTAAACTTTTTATTGATATTCTAGAACGTTGAGAAAATAAGGTACAACACAATATATAAATATTAAATGAAATTTAATTAGCATTTAAATAGTTTTATTCCATTTATCTCTTTTACAGTACAGGATATGAATGTATCTACTTGTACTTTCCTTCTAGTTTAATATATAATATTTTATTTTCACTGTAAGTCATTTGAATTTTGAAAGAGCTTAGAAAAATGATAGGTGAAAATATGTTGGCATGTTAAAGCTAATTGCCCGAAGATTTACAAGTGAAGACACATTTAAAGGCACAATCATTATAGTAATTGCTGCTATGAATGCTGTGAACTTTCAGTATATTGTTCAACAATGCCCTAGAGAGATGTCATTTCTTACACATTATATTTGATATGGGTTCTCTGAGACATTTGCCAGTGAATGACAAATTTATTATAGAGCATATATTTCTACAGTTATTAAATCATCCATAATCGATGAAAAAATGATCACTTTAACACAGAGATCTAATTTACAATGTTGTAAAAAAAAAAAAAAACTATGGAGGCTTAATATAAAATGAAAGAATTGTACTTGTTTGAAAAGCAATTTTAAGGAGAAATACAAACTTGATGTGCTTAAGATTATTAAAAGTACAATACCACAGCCACCTGGTTTTTCAAAGTAAATACAGATGACAGTGTTTGCATAGTTTTAAAAATCAAAAGCCTTAATGAAGAATTATTTTATACTGTTTGGTTCTATGTTCTGTGAAAGACTAGGTTTAACAAAATACATGTACATAGTGAAAGAAGTTAGTACTCTTCTGATAGTGAAATTCAATATGCATATCTCTGAATGTAGCTGACACTTAAATATCCCTCTAGGGGCTTGAGTCTCTTGCTGACTGTACAGAGACATCATATGGAAGATTTGCTTTTAGTTTGAAATTTTCAGTTTGTATTGATCAAGAAGGCCGTCATGCTTCACTAAATTTTAGACAAGATTCTTTCTGACTACAGTTCCGTGACCTCCTTTACTAAGAGCATTTACAAAATTTGTAATTGTAAAATCTTTCTGTGCCCTTTTGAGGTGTAAATCTTTTTAAAAGCTTCTTGCAAGTTTTACAAACCAGGAATATCTTTCTTGAGACAGTGAGAAATACTTACTTGAAATTTAATCATAAAATGTGATACAACCTCATCTCTCATTTCTGCTACAGATGAGGACCCTAACTTCTGTAGGCAACTTCTGACTTAAGGATAGAATAAGCTTATTTTTCCAGTTGATAAGCCAATTAGCAAACACAGATGACCTATGACCTATAATATCCTTTGGTAAATTTCCCTTAGCTCACCCAGTCGTGAAAAATCCTACCATTCTCTGCTTCACTGAGTTGTTTAGATTTAGTCCTAGCTTCTCTCCCCTATTGAAATTGCTTAGAATAAGTCTTCCTTGTCTGATTAATTTTTCCAGGACAATTTTGACTTTCATGGATTCAGCATTCAAATTATTTTAGTAATTTATAAAGGACCCCTTAACTCAGATTATTTTATTCTACAGTAGGAAAACAAAGTAAAATAAATAAAAATATCTGATCTTGAATTAAGATAACCAGGATTTGAGTTCATTATCTCCATTTGCAAATGCTGTAATTCATTTTTTACCTGTGGTCATCAAGTAGAGAACAGCACATTAATGTAAAGAAGGGATGATACAGCATGAACATATGTGTATACCTCTTTCCTCAGTTGTCATGGGAACTCATGTCTCGGAAAGAAGATTTATTCCAGAGCACAGACTGGATGGTTCATAAGAAGAAAGGAGAGTTAAAGCACAGGGGCAGAGTAAAAGAGGTTTTATTTAGAAAGAAAAGAAGAAAAATCCCAAAGAGGGAGTGGGTAGTCCCTAGAAAAAGTGACCTAATGGGCCAGAGACCTTGATTTTTAAGGATTCTAGCTGCTTGTTTTCCACAGAGGTGGGAACAGTTTTCTTACTGGCGCATTGTCTGTTCATATTGGTAGGCACCTTTACAATTGATTTCCTTTGTTCTCTTCCATAGTCCTGTGCCTTAGCTCATAAGCCTGAAGTTGGCAGCTTCAGTTACACTTGAAACTTAATGGTACTGACTTCCTGGCTTTTGGTGTGTTAAACTGGTTTGACACCATTGTGGCTCTGTGCTGATGGCTGGGTTAAATCAGTCCCATTGACTATTGTTTTCTGGCTCTGAATTTCCCTTTTCCTGCACTCTGCCTGTATCTCGTATCTGTCGGGATGCCTGCTTCTTTACTTACACTATATAGACTAAATGTTTTTGCCTTCTCTCTCCCCAAATGTATACATTGACACCTGATTCCAATGTGAGTATTTGGAGATGGGACATCTGGAAAGTGATAAGGTGACGTTGATGGAATCTCATGAGTGAGATTAGTGTCCTTATAAAAGAGACCCCAGAGAACTACCTAGTCCCTTCTTCTAAATTCTTCATCTATTAGATTATTTGAAAATGTATGATTATTAAGAGCCAGCAAAGGGAAAACGAGAGGACCTTGTGAATAAAGAAGCAGGATTGCAGAGATCAGCAGGTTAGTTAACCTGCAGTCAGGCTGCAGTCAGATTAACTGAACTAACAAGTGGAAAATTCCTTTCCCTGGGTATCGAAGACCCTCAGCTTATGACATTTGACAGTTTTACTGTCTACAGAAATTCTCTATCTCTGTGGTTCTCTTATAAATATGCCGTGAGATGTCATCAGTCTCCTTACATTCTATCTGGACTTACTTTGTGCCCAAGGACACATTGGTGCCCTGTGCCAGCTTGCAACAATGCTTCATATATAGCCATTAATATTAGAATAATATTTTATATAAAAATCTGATTCCTAAAGAGATGTTGATGACATTTTACAAATATTTGAATTTTCACTGCTACATACCTTCTAATGTTTGCATATCACTAAAAATATAAATTTCTACTTATTAGGGAATGGTTATATACGTGATTATTAACTCAGGTAAAGTAAAAAATCATAAAATAATAAAATATGGTTAACAAAGACTAGAGGATCTGAAACAATGTTCTAGGAAAAGAGATTTTTGAAAAAAGCAAAATAATAACTTGTAAAGATACGTGTAAGGAAGTATATTTCATCCTGTTGTATTAAAATATTTGTGTCTGCATGCATACACAGAAATGCACAAAACATCTCTTATATTTATATTAAAATATTCATTCTTGTTACCTATGAGATGCTGAGAAATGGAGAATTAAAGCAGGGCTTTCGTTTTTTATCATGTGTGTTACCTTACTTTTTAACTCTTCTTTATAAAATAGGAATACATTGATGTGCTGCTAACTTGCTTGCAATGTTTTAGTTCTAAAGGAGATAAAATATAAAAGAACTAGAATCAAAATTATTCCAAAATTTAATTATTTTTAATAATAATTTTATCTGGAATTGAGATTTCTATAAAGTTATATATTTTTAAAAGATCAGTGATGGAAATAAAATTATTGAATCACTGTTACTGATTTTTTAATAAAATTATAACATGTCCTTAAAATATTCATGCTCTAAATATGTAAATAAAGAAATGTTTACCCTAAATTGATCAGTTTGGGGAAAATGATAATAACAGTTATTTGAGTTTACTGTAAATCCTATCAATGGTTGTTGATTGGAGCCCTATGATAACCACTTAGTCAAAAGCAGATAAATTCTTAGGTGCTTTCTGCTAATTACATTCATATTAGATAACATTTATTTCTGATATTAACTTCCAAGTGCAATCCATATTACTACTTCCATAGGATATCACATTTGAAAGAGTGGATTGCCAATGATATTGTGCTAACTGGTACAGGAATTATACACATCCTTCATCCGTGTTTGTATTTGACTCCACTGCTTAGCAGAAACAGTACCTTATCTTGTCACTCATATACCTGTTGCTGATGCTTATTCTTGTGTTTTCAATTGATAATTTAATTAAATCAAATATTTTCTTTCTTGGTTTTTAGTTATATTGTTCACTATTAGAATATCAGAGGCATTGTCAAAGAACTTTGTGTGAAATCTTTGTATATTCATTCATACTCAAGTAAAGAGAGAAAACACTTCTAGTGTGGTAACAGTAGATATTTTTTGCAAAACTTATGTTAAATCAAAGAATCTCTCAAGAGTAGTCCTTTCTGTCTCATTCTTTCTGAATGGAATAAAATAAATGGCCATAATAGCCAATATATTTAGTTCTTATAATGCACCAGATAAGATTCTAAGTCATACTAATAAGTTTCTCACAACTTATATGAGGTGACTGGAATTATGGTCTTTTCAGGTTCAAAAGGTGAGAAACAAAGAAATGAAATAAGGTAACCAAGGTCATATTTATAGTTGTAGAAAACCCTAGTTGTAGTGAAGCTGTGGTTTGAATCTAGGCTAGCTTCAAAGTTTATTTCTTGTTCTTTAATTTGATTGTTTTGTATTGTGTTTATTTCTACCTCTAAACTATATTTCAGATAGAATATCAAATCAATTTTAAAATGAAAATTGTCACAGAGCTCAGACTCAAAACCAGGCAGTCTGACTCAGAATCCAAGCTATTTCTGTCTACATCTATGCTTGTATTTACCAACTGATCTATCAGTATTTATATAGCCTATGTATGGCCATATATATTTAATTCGTATAAAGTGCTTAAACACATAGTTGTTGTATTTTAGAAAAGCATATATACTTCCTAAATTACATTTTCCCCCAAACAAGCTCAGAAAACCAATTGGAGACTTACGTGTGTTCCTTGTCTTATTCTTGACATGCGGTTTATGTATGGGATTAGTTTCTTTACTATGAACCAGAGACAATTTACTCTTGCCATCTGCGATTGAAAATTAAGTCATTCATTGTTCTACAAATAAAAACAAAACCTTTGTAAAACACTGTAGTTGTCTATATATCACTTTTAGGCAATGAAATGAGGGTTTTGCCTCTAAGAATCTCTTGGCTATAACTCAGGAATCTTTTTCTCTTATCCCACTGTTACTGCATGGCAGTTGGTCATTCATGGGTTGGGATTTATGCTTAAAAGAGAGGCTGTAAGGACACAGTACAGAGTTATTCAGCCCACTAGATTTAAATCTTCCCCCTTGTAAATCTCATAGGGATGAGAACTAAACACTACTGTTTGCAATGAGTCTTGTAAATATTAAGTCTTCAATAAAACCACCCATTTCTACAAAATAAAAAAATATATCAATGAAAGTGGGCTTATCTGATCAGAACGAGTATATATAAGCAGATTAAGGAGAAGTAGGAGTATAATTTGAGGATACAGTAGAGGAAGCATGCTCTAGGAGATGCAAAATTAAAGGCAAGAGCTTATGAGTGTAAAGGAGACAAATGAACAGGCTCATCCTGTAACTACATAAAAAGAATCTGGTGACAAATGCTGAAATTTGAAAAAGTTTTTCTTTTTTGTTTTTTGTTTTTTGTTTCATTTTAAATTCATTATTGTTTGGAGGTGCCCAGGGGAGTTTAAGTGTTAATTCTCTAAGATATTAAAAATATTCCTAAATACATTTTGTGTGCTCTTATATGAGAATATATGCATTGAAATTTGGAAATTAATCATCAGAAGTTCCTGAATAGAAATAGGTCGTTAGGAATCCAATGAATAACTGTTACAGCTGCAAAAAATAACCATCATGCAGATGTGACATTGCTCCCTAAAATCTTACCTGTTTCAATGTGATGGGTAGAGGTGGAATGGTTCCACAGGGGTCAGTATGAGTTTATTATCTTCTGTTTATTCATTGAAAGCAATCAAACAAAAATATCTCTTAAAAGCTGATAGGAAATATTAAAGATTAGAAACAGCACATACCCAGAGTCTTTTAATAAACTTATGAATAGTGGATTACTACTAAGTCTGCCAAAGTTCATACTGATCCAGGTGCATAAAATTTACACATAAATGCTTGCTGTGGAAGTGTTTACAATAGCAAGTCTGGAATCAAGGCAAAATCAATAGACTTGTTGAATTTATTCTGATAATTCCAGGCATATGTTATCATTTAATGATTAGAAAGAATGAAGTGTACTTGATAGTTTCATTATGATTTTATTTGCTGAAATCTCAAAGAATTATAGTGAGAGTGAAAACTAGAGCTATAAAAGAAAATAATAGAAACGTAACTGGAAAAAGGAAGGCAAATATCTCTTAATATTACAGAAAGAAAATAAGAAAAGACTAAAGTTAAAGAAAAAGGAAATAATTATACAAAAATAACTATCATTGCTGTGAACTGTACTACTGAGGACAGTCAAATGCCAATGACAAAATGCAATGATCTTATCAGGTTGGTCAAAAATTTTGTTTCTAGAAAAAATGCAACTCTCAGCTATAATTTCTAATTCTGTAACTACTCTTTTTTGAATAGGGTAGAAAAGTTATTTCCTTGCCCATTAAGAAAATTTCTTCTCAGCCAAAGTATTCTGTGTGATATAAAAACATGAAAACATGAAAGAAATTGCGCCATATTTCTTCAGAAAACCCTTAAATCCTTTCAATCAAAATGTTGTTTAAGAAGTAGGTCACAAAACAATTTATATTAAATGAATACAAAGCAAAACTATAAATTTCTATTTCTATAATTTCTATCTTTCAATTTAGCATATTCTCTCTTATTATTAAAGTTGGCACCTTTTCTCATCAACGGATTGTCTTCTAAATTAGTTCAAAACATAGTAAAGTATGCATGCTCTGCTTTCATGGAAAGTAAGTTACAAGTAGTCATATTTTAAAGATTAAATTTAACCTTGAGAATTCCCCCAAATCAAATATCAAGCACTTATATTCTCTGACTAAAATAAAGTAAATCTAGAAATTAAGAATGATAAAAGGTCAATATTTACCCATCTTCAACTCTCACAGCCTGCTCAGTTCTGTTTTGCTCCTTCTTCCACTGCAATTTGGAGGTGGAGTGGGCCCACGAATCCTGAGCAGCAGCAGATGGAGCATCTCTACTCTGAGGGTTAAGTAGCCTGAGCAAGAGGAGAGGCTAGACCCTTCTCAGTGGGCCTTGAGGAGTCATGCTTTCACAGCCTCCCATCACACCTCCAGACCCAGCATGTAGCTACCACGTGGCCGCCATGAATTCTGAAGCTGTGAAGATCCTCAGCAAAAGGGCGTTTCCAGCATGAAATTCAAGTCCAAAACTGGGAGGGGGGAGAAGTATACCATTTTGAAAATCTCTGAAAATTGATAACAAACTAGGAAATTCCAAATATAAGTCACTTTTGGGGAAAAATATTCTTCCATTGACTTACCTTATCTGAAAAACTTCAAAAAGATATAAAGATCTAGGAAAGTGAGTTGAAGAAATAATTTCCCAGCATAGATATCAGTTATCTTATTTGTTTTTTAAAGGACGCTAAACTTGCAAAACCTTGGAATAGATTTCTCCAGTTCCAAGTCCAGAATATATGTATATTGCAGAAACCCATCGCAGTCATTTAAGCATTCAGATTTAGTCTTTTAGTAGGTGTACTTTAGCAGAGGAACATTATTAGTTGAAAAAGCTATCAAGGACCATGATTTCATTTTTTCAAATAGTATATTATCAAATGCCTTATCAGGAGAGTAAAAGGTTTTCATATTGATGACATTAAACGTTACATCGAACAAAAGAAAGAATTGTATTTACTCAAGAAATCAAGTACTTCTCTAAGAAATGTGTGAAGAAGCCTTGGTATTGGCACACCCAACACAAGAACAGGTAGACTCAACAAAACTTTTGTAAAAGTGGAAGATATCCATCAACTTTATAGGCCATTTTATCTTCAGCTTGAGGTTGGAGCTGGGAACTCAGGATTGATAAGAACAATGACTTGTTAGCCAAAACTGCCAAACCACAGGTAACATTCTGTTAAGAAAAATACTTTTGTTTTTCTTGCCTCTTATCCAGAATGTGCTGACACTCCCAGCTGCAAAAATTAAATAGCTGAAGATGCCTGAAAGAGCCCTGAGCTATAAGACAGAGGCACCTCTCTCACACTTTAATCCACCGGCTCTTACTGTGTTCTTGACAGTGTACTCTGTTCACTCTGCTTAAATAAAGCTTTCTCTGGTGCCTTGAGTTTGTCTTGAAAGTCTTTTCTGCGATGAACTTAAGAATCTGAGCACAGGATTCTGATTGGTAAGATCGAACTGCAAGAGAGTTCAGACCTGGAAGAAAATCAAAACAATCTTTGTCAGGGACTGAGGTCTTGTGACTGGATTGTACTCAGTTGAGACTGAAACCAGAATTGGGAAACCATAGACTCCCAGATCCAGTGATTGCACCCCAAAACTTGCTGGGCCCCTAATAGAGATTTCTCAAAGTAATCCTTTATGGACCTTCCAGTAACAAGTTGACCAAAGTGCCTTTTACAAATTGGTCTAGTCAGAAGCTATTCAATCCATTTGATGTACATAAGCCATCTAGTTTCCAAAGGCAAACTCAAGTTCAACTCAAGACTCTAAAGTGGGTGACAATAAATTGGAATTCCAATTCAATTCCAGTTGAAAGGAGTGGAGTAGTAGGGGAGAATATATTGTGATGTTGCTTGCAGAAATATGAAGCTCTTGAAACTCATCTTCAAAGTCAGCCACAGATACTTTACACAGAGTAATTGCTATCAAGTTGCTGATAATATAGTAGCTAAATTCGTTTTTGACTTTGTAGAATATTAAAGGGGAATGCATAAAGAGAAAAGAGTAATATAGAGTGTTGGTTACTGTAAAAATTCTGAAAAATACTGACCCAAAGAAGGGCTATAATTGCAATGTATTTCTCAGGAAGACTTCTGGGAAAACTATGTGAAATGATGGAGTAGTGTTTCGAGTATAAGGAAACCCGGGAACTCAAACGAATGTTTGAAGTTTTGGAGCCTGTCCCCATTACTTCAAGTTCATTGAGAGTATTTGACAACAACTAATAAATGTTCCCTGAGAACCCCAGCTAAAGATGACATAAAACTAAACTCTGAGCATCTACCTCCATGTAAAAGTAAATAGGGATGTACTTTTGATGTTTCTGACCATTAATTATAAATGAAAATGAAAAGAAGTAAAGGTATATCTCTGTCAATGTAGTGTGTAATAGACATTTCAACAAATTTCTCATTTCATTATGGACAGTAGTGTACATATACTGAAACAAAAATCAGATACTAACAAAATTTCTGAAGGAAAAGGACCTTTATTCAATATTTGGTGATAATTCTGTTCTCTTAGTATTTAACAGTTGACTGGTGCACCAAACAATTCGGGCAAAGATTGCATCCCAAGGTGAGGAACCCAATGAAGGTGATATCAAGAATACAGAAGGTGATATCAAGAATTCACTTCTGGTAAAACCAGAAGTGAAAATATTATTAGAAAGACATGTTTTTAAAATATGGAACCCAATGTGCATTAGTTTTTAAAAATGAAGTTTTTATGATACATGAATAAAACAGAATTTGTAGTTCACTCACAGTCTCTACTGACTTATTTCAATCTAATGTAGCTAGAATTTTTGTGTTTCACCATCTACTCTGAATACAGTGGTATTTGTGATGTTTTAGATATTTGAGAAGAGGAAAATTCAACATTTTTCGCTTCTTCAACTTCTACATGTACTGGCTTTTAGAATTTAAAAATACTTTTAGAAATGAGGAAGGTTACACTCTTGAAATTTTTATTAATAGATTTAAAAATTTCAGTTTTTTGCCAAACTTGTTTGTCTGGAGTTTGTTAACTAACATTGGCGATTATTTCATTTCTATAGAATTAAATACTATAGACAAGTTGTAGAATAAACAAACTGGTATCTTTAAATAAATAAGTAAAAACAAAACAATGAACACTTAAAATGATAAAACAGTTTTATTAAATAAAATTTATTTTTGAAAAACTATATGATTTGTCATAGCTGAGAAAAATGTAGAATATATCAATCAGAAATAAAAATATCTTTAAAATAGCAAACTTTGGCATTTCCAGATTAATCCATGCATTTTGAGTATTATGAAATAATATTAATATTTTTTAAGACAATTCACATAATATTTATCTTTTTTAGCAAACTTTTTATTTTTTGTTTTCAGTTTTATCAAGATAAATGACACACAACACTGAATAAGTTGTTTTTTTCTTAAAATTTTATTATTTCCTTTGTTTATACTGCTACACTCATTTTAGGATCACATCTCAGTCTGTGTGCATTTCACACTGCAGTCGCCACCAGCATTGTAGTCCCCTTTACCACCAATTTTTTTCCTCCTTCCTTCCCTCCATATTTTCACCAACTGCCCGGCCCCACCTCCATAGTAGCTAAAGACTTGTATCTTAAAATTTGTTGAGGTTTGTTCACATGTTTTCTTTGTATTTCACCTGAGTGAAACCATCCTGAATTTCTCTTTTCCTTTCTGCATTATGTTTTCTTAACATGATCCATTCTGTTCCCTCTAGATAGTTACAAAGGGCATGGCTTTGTCTTTTTTAACAGCTGCATAGACTAGACGACCTCTGAGTATCTAGACCACAGCTTCTTTTCCAGTCATCTGTTGATGGACATTTAAGTTGTTTCCATGTCTTGGCTACTATGAATTGTGCTGTGAACACAGTGGTGCAGGTTTGTTGTTTTTTTTCTTCTTTTGATTAGAGAATTTGTATTCTCTGGGTATTCGCCTAGAGTTGAGATCGCAGAATCAATGATTATCTCTGTCTTTTTGTTTGTTTGTTTGAGTCTCCTTGCAGTTTTCCAAAGAGGTTGCACTAATTTACATTCCTACCAACATTGTAGCAGGGGTCCTTTCTTTCCCACACCCTCTCCAGCAGTTGTTCTTTACAGTCTTTTTGATGTAGGCCATTTTCACTGGTGTGAGGTGATATATCACTGAGGTTTTTATTTGCATTTATCTTATAATGAATGACATAGAGCATTTTTTCATGTGTCTGTGGGCCATATGTATGTCTTCCCTAAAGAGCTGTCTATTCAGTTATTTTCCCCATTTTTGGAATGGGTCACTAGTTTTTTGTTGTTGAGTTATGTGAGAGCTATGTATTTTTGAGATTAAGTTCTTTTCTGATGTATGTTATACGAATATCTTCTCCAATTCAAAGGGTTAGTATTTGGTATTGTAGTGATTTCTAAAAAGAAGCATTTTAGTTTGATGTAATCCCAGTTGTTTAGTTTTACTTTAGTTTCTTTTGCCATAGGTGTCACTTCCTCAAAGACAACTTTGAGGCTGATGCCATGGAGCATTTTTCTGAAACTATTCTATGAATTTTATGATTTCAGGTCTTTTACCCAAGCCATTGATCCATTTTGAGTTCATTTTTGTGTAAGGCATTAGTGGGTAAGCTAATTTATTTGTTATTTATTTTACAGGTGAATATTCAATTTTTCAAGCACCATTTGTTAAATAGGCTTTCCTTCCTCTATTGTATGTTCTTGACTCCTTTGTCATAGATTATCTGTTTAGAAATAGCTTTATGTCTGGGCTTTTGATTTTATAGTCTGTATGGCTATTTTTTGTTTTTTTGTTTTCTATTGTGTCTTCCTTATGATGACTCTGTATTATACTTTGAGCCAGTGACCATTATTTCTCTGCTGTTCTTTTTTCTGAGGATGGCATGGGTGTTCACAGTCTTTTATGGTTCTACACAAGCTTCAATATTATTAGTTCAAGTTCCTTGAAAAATGTCCCTGGAAATTTTATGGGAATTATATTAACTCTGTATATTGTTTTCAGTAGCATGGTCGTTTTTAACTAGGTTATTTCTTCTATTTGATAAACATGGAATATACTTCCATCTCTCTTTTTTTAAATCTTCTATTTCTTTTGTTAAAGTCTTCATAGTTTTCATTATAGAATTCTTTCATCTTCTTTGTTAAGTTTATTCCCAGGCATTTTATCTTTCTTGATGCTATTGTGAATTGGATTTTTTTTTTTTTTTTTTTTTTTTTTTTAATGAAAGGTACAGTTAGGAATGAAGCCAGGCCGGAAGAGAGAGAAGGGAGAAAGAGGCATTTATTTATTTTTATTTAGTTGTTCATCTTAGTTGTTCTCCCCAGTCCAGGGCATGAGGCCAAATCCTTGGGATATATGTGAACTATGCTTTGGTCAATGGAAGTTGACCAAAGAACTGCTCTACTAGTGCATTCCTGGATTTTTTTCCAGATTAATTTTTATTCCAGTTCACTTTTTGCATATAAGCATGCTACTGATTTTTGTGTATTGATTTTATATTCTACGAATTTAAGGTGTTCCTTTATTGTTTCTAGGAGTATTTTGGCAAAGTCTTTAGGATTTTCTAGGTAAATATATCATGTGCGAAGGATGATATTTTTTTTTCCTGTTTCTATTTGGATTTATTTAAAGTTCCTTTTTTGCCTTATACATCTGTCCAGGACTTTCAGAACTCTGTTGAAGAGCAGTAGGAGAGTGGGCATCTTTGTGTTGCTGTAGATTTAGAGGAAAGGCTTTCAATTTTTCACCATCGAGTTTCATGCTGGCTGTGTGTTTGTTATATATTGATTTTATTTATGTTGATTTATGTGACTTGTATTTCTATTCTGGTGAAGATTTTCATCGTGAATGGGTATTGACTCTTCTGTGATGCTTTTCTGCATCTATTAATATGATCATGTGAATTTTGACTTTCCCCTTGTTGATATGGTGTAATAATTGATTGATTTGCTTATTTTGAACCATACTTGCATCCCTGGAATAAATCCCACTTGATAATGATGTATGCATTTTTAATATGTTATTGAATTTTGTTTATCAAGAATTTGCTGAGGATTTCTGTGTCTGTATTTATCAGTGACATTGATCTATATGTTTCTTTTTTTGGTGCTGGTTTTTGCCTAATTTTGGAAATAGAATAATGTTAACCTTGCAAAAGGTATTTGAGAGTGTTTCTTCCCCTTTGATTTTTATAGATTTTAAGGAGGATTAGGGTTAGTTCTGTTAATGTTTGGTAGAAATCATAAGTAAGTTCTGCTGTTTCTGGGTTCTTGTTTTCTGGGAGACATTTGGGTACCATTTTGCTTATGATTAGTCTGTTCAAGTTATCTATATCTTCCAGGTTTCATTTTGGAAAGTTGTAGGACTCTAGAATTTGGTCCATATCTTTATGATTGGTTGTTTTTTTAGCATGTAGATGCTTATAATCATTTCTCATGAGCCTTCATGTTTCTGCAGTATCTATTATAATTTCACCTCTTTCATTTCTAATTCTTCGATTTTTTGCTCTTTACTCAGTATGAGTCTGTCTGAAGGCAATATAATATTTTTTAAAGAACTAGCTCTTGATTTTACTGATCTTTTGGATATTTTCAATTTCAGTGTTTTGTTTTCAATTTCATTTATTCCACTCTAATTTTTATTCTCTTCATCCTACTGATTTAGGGTTTTGATCTTTTTCTAATTCCTTCAAGTGTGTAGTTATAGATTCAATTCGGACTGTTCTGGGTTTTTAATGTGTGCTTATATGACTAAATTTTTTTCTTGGAACTGACTTTTCTGCCTCTGGTATGCTCTGGCAGGTTGTCTCTCTTCATTTTTGCTTATTTCCAGATAAGTTTTAATTTTATCAATGATCCAAGATTTATTTAGAAACATATTGTTTTATTTTTTACATCCTGTGGTTCTTCAGTTATGTTCTGGTGAATTTCAAGTTTTACACTCTTGTGGTTGAGGATGTTTTCTGTACGTTCAATTTGCTAAATTTACTGAGAACTGTTTTGTGTCCCAGAATATGGCCTATCCTTGAGAATGTTCCATGCACACTTGAGGAATACCTAATCGTTTTTATTGGGGTAGAATTCTTCATTTAGAGTCTTTATTTCTTGTTGATTTCTGCCTGGATGATCTCTCTATTGGTGTAAGTGGGGTATTGAAGTCCCCTATTACTGTTATTGTCAATGATTCCCTTGAGCTCAGTCGGTATTTGTTTTACATGTTAGGTGCTCTGACATTGGGTCCATGCGTGTGTGTGTTTGTGTGTGTGTGTGTGTGTGTGTGTGTGTGTGTATTAAAGGCAGTTACTTCTTCTTGATGGATTGCCTACAGCCTTGATCATATGTAGAATTCATTCTTGCCTTGTGTTACCCTTTTTAGGTAAAGGTTTATCTTGTCTGATATTAGTATTGCAGGTCCTGATTTCTATTCATACCCATTACTTTGATATATGTCTCCTTAACTTTTTAATTTTCAAACTATGTTTGTCTTTGGTCTGATATAGTTTCTTATAGGCATAATATCTATGAGTCTTTTTTTTTCAGTCTATCTAACCACTCTATTTCTTTTGATTGATGAGTTCAGAGTATTTACGTTTAGTATGATAATTGATATGTAGGTGTTTATTGTGGCCTCTGTTTTCTGGTTTTCCCACCCCCCACCATGTTTTTGTTTGTTTTTTCCTCTGGGTGTTTTTTGTAGTTAATTCTTTCAGTTTCATCTTCTTCCAAGCTATGTATCCATTTAGGATTGGGATTTTGGGCTAATATGTAAATGTCCATAACTTTACCAATCTATGGTATACTTTTATGAATTCATACTGTGTCACATAATTATATGTTCATACAGATTCTACATTTTTCCATCCCCCATTATCATATTTCTGTTTTCTCTTGTTGGGCCTGTATTTCTGATTTTGTTTTACTGCTTATCACCATTCCTGGGGTTTGGTGATTCTTTGTTTTTACTTTCCTGTTGTAGAATCCCTTTCAAGATTGTTTTAAAGGCAGACTTGGTGACAGAAATGTCCATTAACTTTTGTTTATTGAAGACCTTTATTTCTCTATATTATTTGAACGATAATTGGCAGGGTAGACTGTTCTTTGCTGGTCATTTTTGTCTTTTAGTATTTTAAATACATCATTCCATTCTCTCTGGTGCGATGTCTGACGATTGCCTGATGAGTGTACCTTTCTGTATTATGTTTCATGTTTCTCAAGCAGCCTTCAGTGATTTTCATTGCTGGATTTTTTTAGTTTTATGGTGATTTATCTGGAGTATTTCTTTTTACATTTAGAAATTTGTATTTTCTATTGGTCTCTTGGACCGCCATGTTTACTTTTTGTGATACATATGAGACGTTCTTGGCTTTTACTTCTTTAAGTTTTCTGCTTCTTTCTCCCTTCTGGACTTCTGGGATGCCTGTTATTCTTGTTTTTCTTGTTTTATCTGATGCTTCTTTCAAGATTTCCTCATTTTTCCTCAATCTTGTTTCTTCTCCTCTTCCATAAGAGTGAATCACCTCTATGTTCTTGTCTTCAGGTTCTGAAATTTGTTCCTCTGCAATATTAAGTCTGTTTATGAAACTTTCCATGTCTGTCTTGAATTTGCTTTGCTGTCTATGCTGGGTCTATGTTGGTGCTACTGACTGCTAGAGTAGGCAGTGAAGAGGTAGGGGTCCTCTCTTACCTATATGCTGCTGCTGGGTCCATGCAGTTCCCATAATTACTTAAGCTTGGTGTTACAAAGATAAAAAGAAGAGGGCATTCAGAATTTAAATTTGTTACTTTTTAGGTCACTTCCTAAAGTTGCTTAGAGTTAGCATGACTTTTAAATATCTAATAAAAAATGTAACCGTGATTTGTCAAAACACGTCTTCACCAAATTGTATTTTAAACTTTTTGTTATTTATCTGTACTCCCTATAGCCTAGTATATATATTTGTGTGTGTGTGTGTGTGTGTGTCTGTGTGTCTGTGTGTCTGTATGTGTGTGTATTCCTGTTCCTGTTTCAAGGTAAGAGTGGATTCCTCAGAGAAAGTTATGACTGGAAATAGTACTTTAAAGCTATATAACAGGCAAAAGACTTGTCTTTTACCTCTTCCTTTGACTTCTCGATCTCTGAAGGATATATCAGTCAGGTTTTCAAAATGAACATCACATTGAGTAATTTGAGGAGAGTCTAATATACTATCTTGCAAAGGTGTGGGCTGGAAATAAAATAAGGAAACAGGTAGTAGCAGTGTATTGTAGTATTAACAACACTCTATTGATAATATATTGAGGCCCAAATAGTGAGTAGAAGATTTGTAGAGTAACCTAGAGAAAAAGAAGAATACTGTCAGGTACATAATTAGCCAGAGAAGAACTTCAGTAGAAAGCCAGGACCTAACATTATTCTCACTTCTTTGACTCTTCTACATATGTTCTTCATTCTCAAGTCTTGCTAGGAACACAAGGGATCCTACCGGTGAAACCTATAACAGTTATTTTCCCAGGGAACAGAGTGAAAGGTCAGAAGGTATCTACATTTTGATTGGCGATACTACCAAACTATATTTAGCTCAGACATCATGGAAGAGAGAATGGGAGCATGGAAAATGAAACATGAAATTAATACTAAGCCTTAGAACTGATAGAACTCTATAATAAGTTTTCGTCTTTGAGAGAACATACCAATGTCTCAATAAGAAGAGAGGGTAGTGAAGACACTGAAGATACTGAACCAGAGATAGGACGTCAAAGTCTTACTTTGTACTCAGCCCTGTTAAAACCCACAGAGGCTGAAAAATATTTTAGTTTCTTAATGAAGTAGATTCACGATTTATAATTCACAAGTCAGGCAATTTAAGGATGCCCAAGAGGAAACCTTTAAGAAATACAATGTGAAACAAAAGTATGATCTCCAACCAAGATCTTATAGCACATGTGGGATAAACAATTGTCTGTTTCAGATTACCCAGGCA
Source organism: Solenodon paradoxus (assembly GCA_004363575.1). NCBI lineage: Eukaryota > Metazoa > Chordata > Mammalia > Eulipotyphla > Solenodontidae > Solenodon > Solenodon paradoxus. Next base: position 835,720 of record RJWH01000046.1, read on the forward strand.
AACCTCCTCCCCACAGTTCTAAGGAAAATTTGAATATGTCAGATTAATTACAGGAAGTTTTCCTTTAAAAGGCGAAATATCATATAGATGTCATTAGTTTCATTTTGAGTATAATGTTCCTTAGAAAATGCACTGAATTTGAGATAACTTTGTACAAAGTGACTTGAGGGAATAAGACATTTTAATCACCAAATATTAATGGATTTTGTCACTCTAAATAAATTAAGCATTATATACATAATAATATAATTTCCTGCTTCTCGGAGTGTATCTTAGAAGGGTATAATCCAATGAGAATGAAACTGCATTCTGATCTAATCAGGGATGGTATCAGGTTGAGAGTTGTTCTGCTTTGCCAGACACAGTTGAAGATTTCATGTAAATCAGAGCAAAAGTCTGGTATAGTGTTTGTTTAAAAAAAAGTTGGGAGATTTCTATGGGAAAAAGGAAGACAGGTGTGGTATACATTTTGTTTGTTGACATGTTTGAGACTTAATTGTAAATCTATCATTTTTCCACACACACAGAAAAATCAAGGGAATAGCAAGATAAACAACAGTACAAGATAATATATTGAAATAGCAGACTTCCTGGTCAGAGCAGCATTTAATTAAAGAGATAAAGCCTGGACTATAGGTATATTCTGATATGATAGTATTAGGGATAAAATACCACTTTCTCCACCCTTCATACCTCACATTAAAGGATCTAGTGTATTTGAGTAAGCTAAACATTAAATACCATACTTTAAAACCATCTGGAGTAAGTTTATAATAATATTATGTAAGGACACCTTTTAATAGTTATTGATACAGCTTTTATTTAAAAAATAATACAAGTTCGTATTTGCAGGTTTACCATTTGTCAAATATATGACACCACACACACCCACCACCAAATTACCAGAAGTCTTCCATCACTGTCTACTAGACACCAGCACCACCAGCTCTTGTCCTTCACCTCCTTCTCCACTGGTAACCTCAGTTCTAATTTCAATGTCCAAGGGTTGGTTTTTGTTTTATCTGTTTTTTTTTTTGCTTTGTTTCTTTAAATTCCAATATTAGTGAGATAATCTGGTATTTGTCTTTCTACTCTGATTTAGCATAAACCCCTTTTTTAGTTCTATGATTTTATAAATGATAAAATTCCATTGTGCACATATACCACATGATCTTTATCTGTTCATCTGACAATGGGCACTTAGATAGTTTCCAATTTTGGCTACTATATAAAATGCAGTAAGAAACACGGTGGGGCATATGTCTACAAATAAGTGTTTTTGTGTTGTTTGGGTTAATACCCAGAAGTGGATGATATAATCATAAGGAATTTCCATTCTCAGTTTTCTGAGTGATCTCCATACTGCTTTCCACAAAGGCTGCACCAATTTAAGTTCCCACCAAGAGTTTAAAAGGTTTTTGTTTTTTCCATACTCTTGTCAGCATTTGTTGTTTCCAATCTGTTGGTTAATAGTCATTCTCACAGGTGTGAGATGGTATCTTATTGTTGTTTTGATATGTATTTCCCTAATAACAATTGAAAGTTACATCTTTTTTTGGCCATCTGTAAGTTTTCTTTGGAGAAATGTCAATCCATTTCTGCCTATATTTTGGCTGGATTGTTTCTCTCTTGTTGAGTTTTATCAGTTCTTTATATATTTTGGATGTTAAGCCTTTTTTAGTTGTAAGATGTGCAAATATCATCTCCCAGTTTATTTTTGTTTTTGTTTCACTTGCCATTGGAATTGAGGCCTATGTTATAGAATGTATTACTTGCATTTTCTTCTAAGTATTTTATGTCTCCCAATCTTATATTCCACTCTTTAATCCATTTTGAATTAATTCTGTGTGCAGTATTGAGTGGTCTAGATTCATTCTTATGCATATGGCCAGTTTTCCCAACACCATTTGTTGAAAAGACTTTCCATTCTCTATCATATGCTCTTGGCTCTTTTGTAAATTAACTGACTATGTATTTGTGAACATGCTTCTAGTGATTCCGTTCTATTCCACTGCCTGTATAATTATTTTTATTTCAGTACCATACAGTTTTGATCACTATCACTTTGTAATATAACTGAAGGTCTGGGAGTGTGATGCTTTCAACTTTTGTTCTTTTTTCTCATGAGTGTCTTGGGTATTCATGGATCTTTTGTAATTCAATACAAATTTCAAGTTTTTTTGTTCTATTTTTTTGAAAAATATCTGTAGAATTCTGATGGAAATTATATTAAAACTGTGTATTGCTTTAGGGTTGATGGGCATTTTAACAATGTTAATTCTTCCCAAGGTCAAGGACTATCGTTCTGTCTCTTTCTATTTCTTTTAACAAAATCTTACAATTTTCATTGTTTAAGTCTTTTATTTCCTTTGTTAAGTATATGCCAAGGTATTTAATTCATTTTGTTTCTGTTGTAAATGAAATAGTTTTCTTGATTTTATTCTCTTCTATTGTATCATTTGCATATAAAAATGTCACTTATTTTTGTATATTAATTCTACCACTTTACTGTACTCATTAACAATTCTAGTTTTGTTGGTGGTGCCATTAGGATTTTATATGTTTTGCATATGTTATCATGTCATGTGCAGTGATAGTTTTACTTCTTTTCCAATTTTAATTCATTTTTTTTTCTTCTTGTCTAATTGCTCTGCCTTGGACATTCAGTGCAGTGTTAAATAGCACCGGTGAGAGTGAACCTTATTTCATTCCTGATTTAGAGGCAATGCTTTCAATTTTCATTGTTGAGTATGATATTGCCTATAGGTTTATCATTTATTATCTTTATTATGTTGAGATATGCTCTATTTCAATTTTATATAGTTTTATCATAAATGGGTACTAAATCTTATCAAAATATCTCTCTGCATTTATTGATAAGATGATATGACTTTTTCCCTCACTTTTAAAGATAATTTTATTATTAACTTAGTGGGTTATTTATTGAATGCTGTTGTATATACTAGTCTCTGTTTTAGACACTGGAAATAAAAAATAAAACAAGATTGGTAAGAATATTCCCTAACAGAATTTATATTCAAGTGTACAAAATAGATCAAGAATAAGAAAAAGAGCAGAAATGTAACAAATTGAAAAGTAATGATACACATTCATATACACTATAAAAAAAATTAAGTAGGATCTGGAGAATTACTGGAAATTCTGTTTTGAATAACTACTCATTAGAAAGTAACCTTGAATATATACCTAAAAAAAGTTAGAGAGCATGTATGCAAATTTTGGGAGGAAAATATTCTAGAAGAAGGAAACAAGAAAGAAAATGTCTTGGAATGGATTCATGACTGGCATGTTTTATAAACAGGAGTCCACTGTGTGCTAAGCATGAGACAGAAGCAGGGGCTGACAAAGATCAAAAGTCAGGATCCAAAGATCTATTTAAGCAAAAAGAAAAAGTTTTGAATTTTATTCTATATGTGATGAAAGGCTTTAAGGGGCTAGGGCAAAATAATGAGATGACCTGAATTTTAAACGATCATTTTATATTCTCTATGAAGAATAAACTCTAGGGAGAAAGGTTTATTCAGGGATATTGGTTAGGGAGTGATTTGTTTAGGTGAAAGATGACAATGATCTTATGCTCTTAGAATTCGTGGTTTGTTTTGTTCAATACTAATTCCATGTATGACTTATATGCGTGTTTTAAAACAGCTGTCTATTCATTTCTATGTTTCTCATATAACCACTCTTTTTTTTTCTTTTTACTTGACTGAAGGGCAAGAATGCCAACTGATATATTGGGTCTGGAAAATATATATAACCTAAATGCTTTTTGACACCTTCAATAAGTCTCTGATGGTTTCTCTTATTACTTGCCAAAACATTCCCCAATTACTATTTTGCATTTGCTTCATAAAACTCAGCATCCTCTTCTGTCATCTCTGGACCAGCTGTTCTGATTGTGAAACTTCAAATAGTTTCTCTAATCAGCAACCTCCTATGACTGTGTTTTAAGTTCTGAAAACAACCTGGGATAAATTTAGAAATCAAGAACAAAGCACATATGAGACTCTAGATTTAACAGCTTGTGGCTTTTAATGGCATCTGTTATCATGTCTTTGAAAAGCTATTTATCACCACAATTCTCACTGTACTGTTTTGAAATGGTGGCCTTTTTATCTTCTTCACCCAAATATTTCATGTAAGCAAGATCACTAGGATGAGAATAGAAATATCCTACTTGATAAAGAACTGATTTTTGGGTGCTTTTGAAAAACTTAGAAGTGTTTGGTATCAGATATTCAGATAAAATTAAGAATAGAATTTTCCCCAGTATTTTAAACTATTCATTTCTAAGATTACCAGATCACATGACAACGTGCGTTACAGCAGAACAGAGTGGCAGGTAAGTGTAGGAGGATTGATATTAATGATTTTGTTCTATGCCATTGGGCATATGTATTATCCATATGGGCTAAAAGATCTCATTTGAGAAATTAGAAATTTCAATTAAATATATTAGAGTTTCCTTTGAGGTCTGAACATTTACACATTTTCAAGCAATAAAATAAATCTTCCAGGTTTAGTTCCACAACAAAATGATAACATGAATCATTAAGAAAAAGGATAGATTCGATATTTAGCTCTACTAGTTCAATATAATTCATTACCAAGATAGATTTTTTTTCACTCTTGAAGTGCTTATTAAATTAGTAACACATAATACAAAGTACTTTAGCTTGTAGTAATCCTTAGTAATTGCACAATGGGATTTTGTACTATACTTTCAGAAAAATAAATCATTGTTTACATACATTTTAAAACAAACTTGATAAGATTTTCTTTAAAATAAAATATATGTATATACACATCTCCCCTTTCTCTGAATTTCAGCATCTTCCCAGTATTCTTTTTTGAGGGATGTGAATTGTAAAGCAAACTAATCTCATCAGCATGAAGATATCATTGGGCTCAAAATCTTGCCTGTTTTGGGACAGTCAGACTTTTCATCAGACCACTGCCATGCTGTGCACACAAATCCACTTGTACAGGCTCTTTGTTTGAAATGAACAAGGCAACTCTGTGAAATACAACATGGTCAGATGTCTGCAGAAACTCTACAGACCACATCAATTGAAACTGAATAAACTCCTTACCTATTCATTGAATGATAAATCAAGACCTTTTTGTATTTTGGATATAATTTTGCATTTACTGAAAATCAATATTTAACTTCACAAGGGAAAGTTTAACAGAAGACAAACTATAACATTGTTGGTATCTGTCGATTTGCTATTGTAGTGTTTTCTGTCATTTTTATATCCCCTTTTCAGAGTGCTAGTGACTGATACATCAGAAGGACAAACCAAAGTACTGAACTATACTTCTGGCATCTAAACTGTCATCTTCTAGAAGTGTGATGACAGTCACATGTGTGGGCATGAGCCTTAGTGGAGAACTGAATTTGCTCTACAATTTTCAAAACAAAGTCAACTCAGCTTTTCAAAAAAAGGACAAACTATCAGATAGCCATACTCATATACATGTGTAGGTCAGAATTTACTTTTAAAGCCTTATGATTCCCCGAGGAAAAGGTTGATGACCAATAGAAGTGGCATGAATGTTATATTTGCTATTATCAATTTTCAGTCATAAGAAGTATCAACAAACTATCAGGATAGTAACTTTGATTCTTTACTTTTTTCTGGTTAATATAGCATTGTATGCTTTATAAAAATATTGTTTTGTTGATTGTGTTTTAATCAGGAAGACTTTCTTCTGTTCTTCATTACACTTAGATACTGTTATGCCCTGAGATAGTAATGTGGCAAATACCTTTATTAAATTAAGAAATGAAATATTTGTGTGATAACATAGAGGGGATAAAACACTTTAATCCATTTCCTTGAATTAGAGTTAGTATGTTTTATGGTGATTCCTATATTAACTTTACATTTCATCTGTCAATTTTACATTACCTGTCTTCCTGTACATTTTATTCCCGCCTGTAATGGCAGAGTGGAAATTATTTTGTACCATAGCTTGTTAGAATTTAGTTAGAACTAGAAGATTAGTTATAGATACAATTAAACAATGAGAAATCAGAAATAAGAATTCATAGGATTTTAGAATAGTTTTAAGAAAACTATACATAGATATTAATAAAACTAAATGTATCTAGATATCTTATTTGAAGTAACAATTGTCATGCAGATTAAGATACCCTTTTAATTAGTTCAGTATACCCTCTGTGTCTTAGAATAATTTGGAATAACTGTAAAATGCATGCACTATGTTAATGCTATTTGCAAACCCTTTAGTTCTCATTGTGCTTGTTTTAATTGATTTGCATTTGTTTGATGTATATTTACAGTCTATCGATACTTAGTTGAATAGTGTGATAGTCTCAATAATTTTAACTCGAATCATAATTTAATTATACCAGAACAATACTTTAACTCCTAATTTGTAGGTTATTGATGTATCTATACGACTTATTTTGAAATTTTCTGTAGGTTGTTTTCTGCTAGCTGCTGTAACAATTACTTTAATTAATGTTCCTTTTGTATAAGGGTAAAGGTAAAATGAGTTGAAACATCTTTTAAATATGGATTAAGATATTATGTTGCATCATCTACTTATCTCTCTATAGTTTTCTCTAGGATAAACAACTTTGTTGTGACCTCCTCAGTCAGTTTTAAGGAAAAAATCCTTTTAGCTTAACAAATATTAATATCAAAATTAATGAGAATTATTCTATTGTGTCTGCGTTCACTATTAAATGGTTAGTTTATCTACTTTATAAAATGTTTTAAATTTGTGTAAATTGAAAGAAACATTTTTAGAAGTCAGTAAAAGTAATCTCTGCATAAAATGTCATGTGAGTCCAGGAAGTCATTTTTGACATGTTCATTGCCCTGGAATGACCTCAAGTGTACACTTTTATGTTGTACTTGTTAGAATAAGTGTTTCACTGTCTATATTATCCTCTTTCTGCTATATTTTTAGGTAGAGCATAACTATCATAACTATCTAGTGTTTCATATCATTTATATCCCCACCAACAATTATCTCTATAGGTGCTAGCATATATTAAGAACCCCTCATTCCTTAACCTCAGCATCAAACTGAAAATTTATATTGGCTTAAATCACAATATTACATTTACCTATATGTATAATATCTTCATGTAACTGTGTCTTTAGAACCAGGCAACAATATACATGATTTTCAAAATATAAGACTGATTTTTATTTGCATAAGTTGAAGAATATATATTAGGATTATCTATGAACAACTAAAAGTATAAGGATTTGACTATCAGTTTGGATGCAATTTAGCTTCTGTGTCCAACCTGAATAATGATCAGTTTCCAAACATAGAAATATAAGCTCAATTCTAATAATGACTTTTCATTACATCATTATCTCACTTTTACTGAAAATGAATTATCAGAAAATTAGAAAACTTTCTTATAAGAGTAACTTTTAACTTTGCTGTAGATTTTTAATGAATCAACTTGTTTTTTTATATCACAAATTATAACTAGAAGCTTTAGTACTATAATAGCCAAAAAATGTGATTAGGTACCCATAACCACCCATGACCTAGTGATTCAGGATGATTATCATTAGATAAATTAGGTTCCCAATTGCCATAAACTAGAGATGAATTAGAACTCAAGAATCGTTTTATCTTGAACTTAATTTGATCTCAAAAGGGTAATCTTAATGAGAGCATCATAATGATTCTTAAGAAGATTCCAATTAATTTACCATGTAAGCTGAAGGGGAGTAAGTTGAAGCGCTATAATAAACCAAAGAAAATTAGCATTAATACACCAAAATTTTTCACAGTGAGAGCAATTATATATATCAACATCTTTACCAAAAAGTATAAAATGTCAAATAACTCGTTAGTGGCTACGACTAGCACACATTTTTTACTAATCAGAAATATAAGCCAGATTGCTTTAAAAATTAATATTTTTTTTTTAGAAAATTCATTAGATAAAACTGGTCCAAGCAAACTGTTTCTGAAATGATAATTTAAAAAAACAGTTCTTGACTTTTAAGATCTGTCCTATACCTCAAAGGCAAACACATTTAATATCCATTTTGTTTGTTAATTATCTCTATAGATTTGAAGAATATAGATATACTGATGTATATTATTTAACCTGTTTAAACATTGCCTGATAATTTACTGCATGATTTCATTATTTTGGTTCACTTTCAATCCCTATTTTTTTCAATGTATTATGCCTCCGTTTTTTCCTTAAGTACATTTAGTGTTTCCATGAATGACATTTTCAAATATTGTTTACTGTCGTGCAAGAAAGGTAGGCTGACTACGTTTCTTCTCCTATGTTTATTCTGCAGCTAGAGTTCAAAAAAATGTCCCCTCCCCCTATTTTTTTTTAAATATGTGAGTAAATCTCTTCATAGAATCTCTATAAAATGCCTCATAAAGGTTTCCATATGGTCACACTTTCAATCTCAAGCATATTTTACTTTTCTGAACACATCCTTAATGGAAACATCTGACCTCCTACCAAAGCATGAACTTTGCTCGCTCTAGACCTCCCATACAACTATTGCATGGACACTTCCTTTTTGCCATATCTCGGGAATTTTTTTCTATCTCTATACTGTGTAGACTCTACTATTATTGAATCACTTAGATCTTCCTGTCTTTGTTTTGATGGAAATCATTCTCAGAGAGTTTCCTGAAAAAGGGCACCGTAGAGTAAAATTTTTTATATTTAGAAAGACTAAAATGCTTCTTTTCTTTGATATGCGAAAACCTAAATGGATAAATAATTCAGTTTGTAAATATATTGTTTTTCAGAATTTCTAAATATTGTTCAAAGTTCTTCTCCTGTGCATTACTGCATTAGGGAATCTGACATTATTCTGATTCATCATCCTCTGTATTTTATCTGTTCTTTGAAGTTTTCAGTGTTTTAATTATCTACTATCCTATTCGTTGCATTAACGAGTATGAGGAATTCACAGTCTAGAGTTATTGGGGTGTTTGAACATAAGACACCTGACAGTGAGTGGAGATTGCTAGCATTTTTTAGTCACATATTCACTTCTAGAGTGAAAGAGTATACTATAGTATGGAGCCAGAGGAGATGCTCTTGGGATTAGAGAACAAAGGACTATGGAAGGCAGGTTGAGTAGCCCCAAGGAGTTGAAGACACCCTCATTTCTATAGGAGGATATTATAGTTTGTTTGAATAGTTTCCAGAGCTTCAAGGGAACTGAAACCCACTATTCTGAGATAAGCAGGAACTGTGCCTGATTTCTTTGATGAAACAGATTGTTAGACTAGGGAAATTTACTTGAAGGCGCAGAGGGGAATGGGAAAGGACTTGTACTTCTTGTTAGGTCGTTAGGGACATTCTCAATTTTACAAAATGTCAAAGTGAAATTAAGATCAAATTGGGTCTTACATTGTACTTAGGAACTTCTCCATACTTCTGTTTTAAAATTTCATAGTAACATCTTTTTGATTAAAAAAACCCCTAATTTTCACTGAAGTAACATTGTATTATAACATTATATATGTATACAAATGTTGATATATGTATAAACACATATATCATATACATATATTATCATATACATATAAATATTATACACACATACATACATATACATCAGCATTTGTATATTGCACTATGTTTACCACTAGTAAGAGTCTATTTTTATTCCCAGTGCCAAGCATATTTTGGATCTTATCTGTCTGGAAATTCATACTGCTATTTCTGAAATGATATTTTAATGATTGCTTTCAAAAGTTCCCTTCCTTTCATTTCACTTTTCTCCTTTTTTTTTTTTTTTCATATTCTGTTTGCCAGATTTTTGTGATACTTCTCTTTCTCTACTAATTTTCTATCTATTTCCTCCTATGGAACATCCTTTTTTTTTTCTGTGATAGATAAGAATTGACTTTTCTTCCAGTTATTTTACTGTTATAAGTATTATATTTAAAATTTCTGAGGCCTCTTTTCTTTTTCTCAAAATTTGTTAAGCATTGTTTAATAGTTGTTCCTTTTCAAATATCTCTGAAGATATATCTTTTCATCATTGTCACCATTTCCTATTTTCTGTTTGCTTGCTTTTTCTATATTATTCATCCTTAAATGCTGGCAGCCCATTTATATTTGCAAATGAGGTACTGAAAATTGATTTCAAGTTATATGTACATTGAATTTGCTGTATGACAGTCAGGTCTCCTGCTTGGGTGGTATAAATCTGACATGTTTCTTGGGGATCTGCTTAGGTAAAAATGAGGCTAGTCAGAGATTGATCCAATTCAAAATAATGCTTCTGCTTTGTGTACCTACATTGGCTAGAGGCCCTGGGAGACAAATATAGACTATTTCCCCCATTTTCTCACCCTCTTATTTTTTTCAACCAACTTTCCACCAAGCTCTCAATTTTTTGTCTTACTACCCACATTCCCACAGTATCTAATATATCTGTTCCTGAATCTTTCCAAATGTTAATGCTGGGTTTTTCATTAGCACTTGCACTCCTTCACCACCCCCCTCAACTTGATAGGGTAACTTCCTCTTTGATAAATTGTTTATCATTCAATCTTCTCCCTCAGATACTACAGGCTAGGTGTGCAGATTTATCCTACTTTCATTGAAATTAAATTTTGTGCCTATAGTTCTTGAAATTTTTCATTTGACAAATTTTTTTGAATGAAGAGGTAGAAAGAAATACATTTTCTTCTCCAACTTAAAACCAGAAGCTTGGCCACATAAGTTTTATGACACTTTAAATTTAACATTTTTCATAAGGCAACACTTCCCTGTTTGTTATTATCTTCAGTCACCTCAGTATAAAGTTAGAATCTAAAGACTACTTCAAAATAGAGTATTAAAAGCCCGAACAGAAAACTTTCATTAAAAAAAAAAAATCAAAGATGGTAGAATATTTTAGAGCTTGTTTAGTTATTTTGAAATGTGGTTTTTGAGGTAAATATAATACTGATATCTCAAAATTACTGTAATATTTTTAGAGACATAGGAAATAGTAAGTACATCATAAATCATTGCATAGAGTTTCAGTTACTTAGACACCAAGAAGATAATGAGGATATGATGTAATAACTAGTGGTTAGCTTGATGTGTTGAATTAACATCTTTGAACCTCTTTGCACATGAAATGACTTTTTTGCATATAGAGAACCCTAAAGATTCCACCAAACAACTGTTAGAACAAATTCAGTAAAGTTATAGAATATGAGATCAATATGCAAATATCAGTTGCATTTCTATAGACAAACAGCAAGCTATCTGAAAAGGAAATTAGAAAACAGTTCCATTTGCAGTAGCACCAAAGAGAATAAAATACTTAGGAATAAAGTTAATGAAAGTGATTAAAGACTTGTACACTGAAAAATACAAAAATATGCAAACATTTAAAAGACACAAATAGAAAAACATTTTGTGGTCATAAATAAAAAACTTAATATTGTTAAAATCCATGCTATCCAGAGCAATCTACAGATTCAAGTTCTACTAAAAGGGGCACTTTATTCACAAATAGATAAAACAATTAATGAAATTCATAAGGAACCACAAAATATCATGCATATCTTGAAAAATAAGACCAGAGCTTAAGTCTCACACTTCCTGATTTCAAATTATATTAAAAAGCTACATTAATCAAAACAATATGGTATTCCCATGAAGACAAATATATAAGCCAAGAGAACTAAAAGGAGATCCAGAAACAGATGCATAAATCTATGTCCAGCTGATTTTCCATAAAGGTACCAGGACTAGACTGTGGGGAAAGTGTAATGTCTTTAACAAATTGTGTTGGGAAAATTGGATACAATTTTGGGAAACAGGCAAAATAATAAAATTGAATCCTTTGTACTATACAGAAAAGTATATTGGTTTGATATATTGGTTTGATTGGTTTGAACATTTGGTATATCCTATAGATTCTGATAAGTCATATCTTCATTTTAATTTGACTCTAGGTTTTCATTTCATCTTTATTTCCTTACTGAAACAACAGTTGTTCAGTACTATTTTTATTGATTTTTCACACATTTGAAGTTCTTCTTTCTTATTTTGGTTGATTTCTATGCCATTGTGATCTGAGAAGATAATTGATATGATTTCAGTCTTTATAAACTTATTCAGATGTCTTATACCCCACATATTGTTTATCCTGAAGAATGTTCCACGAACACTTGAAAAGAATGTGCAGTCTATTGTTTTGGCCTGAAGTGCTTACAGAAAACTATTATGTCCATCTCATCCAAGTTGTCATTTTAGTTCCTTATTTTCTTGTTGATTGTATGTCTGGATGAACTGTCAATTATGATGAGTATGTATCCAACCAAAGGTTAATATCCAAAATATATAAAGAACTCATAAAGCTCAACAACAACAAAATTAAGCAATCCAGTTAAAAATGGGTGGAAGATCTCAATAGACACTTTTCCAAAGAAGACATACACATGATAACATAGATATGAAAAAATGCTTCACGTCTCTTGTTATTAGGAAAATGCAAATCAAAGTAACAAGAAATATCATCTTATACCTGTGATAATGATTATTAGCCTAAAGGCTTAAAACAAGTGTTGGTGAGGTTGTGGAGAAAAATGAACCCGGTACACTGTGGGAGTGTATATGGATCCAGCAATTATGGAGAATGGTATATTCTTCAAAAATTGATAATAAAGTTCTATATGGTACTGTTATTCCACTTCAGTGTGTTTACTTAAAACACAAAACAAAACACTAATTCAAAGAGATACATGCACCCTTAAGTTTATTTCAGCATCATTTAAAAGGACTAAGAGCTGAAAACAATTGAAATTCCCAGTGAAGAGTGGGTAGGAAGATGTGGTCCATATAATGGAATACTACTTAGCTCTAGGAAAACATGAAACCCTGCCATTGTAACAACAAAGACGAAACTAGAAGGAATTATTCTTAGTGAAATAATTCAGACAGAAAAAGATAAAGCAGGTCTTTCCCCCACCTTCATTTCCTTTGCTTCCTGTAACTTAAAGGTAAAAAATTTCTGTATAGTTCACCTGCCCATTGACATCTTATATAATGACCAATGCAGATTTCAACATTCTCTAATTTTTCTCCTCAGTATTAAAGGGACTATTTTAAAGGTAAGATCTAGAATTCCTAAGTTCAAAACAGCATTTTCAATCCTGGGATTGGCCCTTTCTTTAAACTATCTAAAGCTCCCTTCCTCATATTTTCTAAAAAAGTGGAAAAAAATCATATAGATATTATAGATAGGGTACTTAAATCTCAAAAAAAACACTAAATCAACTGGCACATTGCTTAACATATAGTAGAAGCTAAATGTCATATTATCATTTCTACTTTTATTTTTAGTATCATATGAATCATTATCATCATCAGTCCAAGTATCTTTTTTTCACTCTCACTTCTCCGTTTATTCTGCTCACTCTCTTACTCAAATGTAGACTTTAAAAAATGTTAGCTTCGAATTTATCTTTTATGCTTCTGATATTTTGAGTGTTATTTGCTTCCATCTTGTAAATATTTCTATATTGTAAGTGATTGATAAAGCTTTACCTCTAGAAATTGCCTCTGTCTAGAAATTCTGTTCTGTGTGTGACTTTCGTCAATCTAACTTCACCTCGGTCCTTCATTTGAAGTTGAAAGTTAATATATTCCCAAGTACCGATGTACTTAAGAAGTTGCTTTCTCTGAACATTTGTATGTTGGTGACTTGTTCTCTATTAAGTCCTCCGGATTACACTATGGAATAAACCACTTTTTTTCTTAAATCTCATTCTTTGTCTTTATTATTATTTTCTTGTCTGATACCTTAATTTCTACTTGATTAGATATTTTTAATACTCTTCAAGCTAGTTTGATCATCTCCATACACTTTATATTCTCATTCACTCAGAAAACATTTTTTGCTTTCCTTTTGGATGACAGACACTGTACCAACCTCTGTAAATATTTTTCCTAGGGGTGCTGGGTGAAGTGTTTGTAGAAAGTAAAATGATAAACAGATTTAGGTGTCAGTCTTTTTTGAATAATAGGATTATTCTTTGATCCATATAAAAGCTTTGAAAAAGAAATGAACTATAAGAGTGGCTCAATTCTTTCTATATACAATTTCTTTCTTTCTATATACAATTGTTAAAATAGTAGTAGACTTATTCAGAAAGTTTCATTTTTTTCCAAATCAAATCAAAACTAATATATTAACCTTGGCATTCACACTATTGACAATATGACCCAATCATTTGGTCACTCTTTATATGCCAGTACCTCTTTAGTTACTTATACTAATTATTAATGTACCTGGAATATGCTCAAGTTACTCATATAGTACCCTACCCATTGTACTTCTTGTGCATACTTTCTTTTTCATTCCCTTATTTCAGATATTCACCTCAAATTTCCCCCTCTGATATTTTTGCTTATTAAGCATTATTTACTTCCTCCATGAGGTATTATCTGATATTTTTCCATATTTTCTTTTTCCTCTAAATTTTTCCACTACCTAGTAAAATGTCTTTTATAGTATTTATTTTATCCTGCTTTTCATTATATATATATATGTATATTTTTGATTATAAACTCTTTGAGAGCATTGCATCGCATATTACTTAAAACCTATGCATTTTCTTGAGGTACTTAATAGCTATTCAAATATTTATTCATTTGACACTTAGTGCCAATTAATAAAAGTTTGTTTCCAGGCTAGAAATTTTGGTGGAAGTTTTAATTCTCAATAAAATATTGTCTATTTGACAATTATACTGAGCTCAATATCTTAACTTTTTTTCAAGAGAAGGGTATTTTAAAATAACAATGAAGCCCCCAGTTCAAGTCATTACTGAGTTGCTTCACAGGTATGAATTATGATAATTCATTTGCTACATAGATTTCAACTTATGCTGAACTGCCAGAAGGCAGGAACCGAACACAAGTTATCTTCAAAGCTAAGAAGAACCTGAAATATTCAGTGCTTTTTAGAATTTATCTTAAGCCACTAGTCTTATCCTTTGGAGCATATTGAATAATCAATTCAATTTATGGGTTAGTGTGTGTGTGTGTGTGTGTGTGTGTGTGTGTGTGTGTATGATGTGTGTATATGTGCTTGCAATCAATGCACATACTGTAATTAAAAATATCTGTCATAATGCAATACATAGTTTATATTGTACTAATAGAAAGTTTAATAAAAAAACGTTTTCAGTGAAACATTTTTGTAAAAAAGGCAATTTTATGTAGTGACAGTTAGAGTGATATTTAAAAAGAGCATAATCTATTAAATTTGAAGCTATTCATAGAATATTTTATGTCTATGTATAATTCTTTTTGAGCTCCTATATTGCATCAGTATAATAAGATGCAAAATTTAATTCTTAGTTGGTGTTTATGATTATATATTATATAGAGTATTTATTGAATTTGATATTTTCTTTTATGCTTTGGCCTATTTCAAAGTTTATTTTTGTGAATCATAAGTGCACAAATGTCAATTTGAGTGTTTCTTGTGGAAAAAAATATCTGAGTACATACAGGATAGGTTGAGTGATAACTCAAGATCCTACAAAAGAAAGGAATGAATCCGTAACATTTTTCTATCAGTACCTCTCTGGAGATAAATTTTATTCTATTCCATTTCCAACTTTATAGCCATTTTGGTCATAAGAATGGTTGGATATTGTGTCTTTTTCATTCCTCATTACAATTTCTGTGATGAAAATATGATATGGAAATGCTAATGTTTTATGTATTACTGACAGAGTAATGCACAGTTCTATTTTGACCTTTCCAATATGATATAGATGGATTAGTTGGGCACTTTATTTCTTCCTTTGTTCTACTACTGTAATAGTCTATTAAGAAAAAGGGCAAAATGATCAATCAATCATACTTCCTAATGTGTTGGACATTAGTTCTCCAATTTTGTGTAGTTAAGATAGACATATGTTCATTGTTTAAGTATATCTATAAATACATGTCAGCACAGCCTACTGTTTAGAATATATGATTATATTTTCTTCCAAATAATAGCTTTAATTTACCTTTAATCTTGAGCTTTTTTCCTTTAATTAGGGATTTTTCACACACACATAAAATTGTGCCATTTAATGTTTCGCTTCTAGGAATTTGATGATTTTATGCCAAATAGAATAATTTTCCTGGCCATATTGGACAAAATTCCTAGATAATATTTCAAAATAGTGAAAAAGGTCTTGTAAGATAATGGAACTAAATATTTGAGTGCATACTTTCCAATAATCTGTGATATTGCCATCTAGAAGGAAAGAACAGTTTAAGTCTCTAGACTTGAAGAGTCTCCCTATCACCATGTAATTTCAACTGGTTGGTTCTTATTTTGTTCCATACAAAAGTATTTCTGTTATGAAAGCAACCCCCCAAAAAATTCACTCTGAAAGCTCTGCTCTATAAGCAGTATCAAAAATCACTGCATTGCAAGTGGGGGAGAGTTCTAATAAGTAGTTTCCTGGGTCTGGCTCACTCCTAAGGAAATCAATTAATAGCAATACAGTGATTAACAGCACTGTGGGCTGGGTTCCCAGAGTCAATAATTTCCATTTTCACCACGGCAGGGATATCATAAAAAAATACAATATGCTATCTTAACGTTAAAATTAGTGTTTTTGCCACCAACTTGGCAGCTTCAAAGTACTGCAAATTATTGAGAATCATTGCTTATATAGTCCAGGTGAATATTATACTTCTGATATCTAGTAGGAACATATTATTTGGAACAAAAAGTATAGCGTACAGCTCTTTTCAATATGAAAAAATAATGTAATATGAGCTTATTTTTTTGGAGATATTATTAATGAAAAGAATTGAAATTGTTTTTATTGTCCCTGTTAATTTTCAATGTCCACTCAATTTTTTCCAACACAATGTACAACACAATATTTCCTTAAAGGAGAAGAAAGAAGATAGTTCCAAGCTAACACTTGTTCATGTTTATATGGAAATATATAGCGCAATTAACACTTAAGGTCCATATTTGTATCCTTGGAGTCACTGCTTCCTGAATTATCTGGAAAAGTGGAGGAGTCCTCTTGATTACTTTGTCAAGTATGCTAAATATATTCAATAGATCCAGTTATGCATCATTCTCCTAATCATCTCTACTACCATTGTATCCTTTCACATTCAACAAATATTTTTTCCAGCTCCCAGTTTGTAATAGCCCTCTCTTGAACTGTACCTGGATTTTTTGCAAATATTTGTGTTTCTCATACCTCCTTAACTTCATTTATAGTCTTTTACTCTAGTGCAATTAGAATATTTTGATGTCTCTATATACATGTTTTAAAGGATTTCATGCATCTTTTTTAGGTTTGTAGTCATAACCTTTTATTTCATCACATATTCCTGAATAATTGACCACTAACTCCTCCAGTGGAATTTTTTTTTTTTTTTTTTTTGGCCTCGAAGATATTCAAAATTATTTAACAATACTCAGAAATAGTATATTCTAGACTAAATTATCTTGTTGGCATAGATTAATCTTTATCCCTGTATTGCTTTAATTTTACTTGAAGGTTGGCTAATTTTTTCTCTACCCAAACTCCAAACCTACCAATCTAGATTTTATAACCCTGCTATGTGTCCCTATAAAACCTCTACTTCCTGTTATCTTAGCACATACCAGATTGCTTTTCAATCTTAAGTAAAATGTTTTATTTGAGGTAATTGTTGATTTAGTTGCAGTGTTGATTTATATGACTTTTACCTCATTTTCTCTTAAGGTAACATCTTACAAAGCACAATATAGCAACCAGAGTATTTACACTGCTATAAACTACCAATTATAATTAGATCTACTCTGATTAACTTGTGTTCTTTCTGTGTATGTGTGTGTTTAGTTCTATACAATTCTAGCATAAATGTAGGTCTGTATCACCACCACCTTCAAAATACAGAGTTCTATCACCATAAGGACTCCTCAAGGTGACCTTTTGTAATGACACCTAACCTGTTTCTTCCCCAATCCCCATCCCTGCTCAGTATATACAGCACTTGGAAAACACTAATTTGTTCATCATTTCCATTCTTTTCTTTTTCTTTTTTTTACTTCATGATTGTTACCTCAGTCATGTTACATAGATTGTAACCTTTGTCGACTGGATATTTTCACTTAGTTGGAAGATATCAAGTAAGACAGAAATGGAGAGAAATTCCCTGTTCAAGAAACAGAAGGTTTAATATAGAAAAGATGTAAATTCTCCCCAACTTATAGAATTAAAGCAGTTATTACCAAACTTCCAGCAAGACTTTGTAGACTTAGACAAGCTTATTCTAAAATGTATATTAAAGTCATAGACCCTAGAAGAGCTAGAACTATTTTTACAAAGAATAAAGTGAGAAAGATCACTCTGCCTGATATAAACGCTTAGTACGTGGTCGCAGTAATCAAGACAGTGTGATATTGGCAGAGGGAAAGACACATAGATCAATGTTACAGACCAGAGGACCAGAAATAGACCCACAAAAATATGTCCAACTGATTTTTAACAAAGATCAAAAGCAATTCAATAAAAGAAATACAGCCTTTTCAACAAATGATGTTGGAGCAATTTAATGTCCATAAACCAAAAAAATATATAAACCTGATCTAAATCTCACAATATAAAAGTTAAGCCAAAATGCATATAAACTTCAGTTTAAGACAGGAAACAATAGAACTTTTAGGAAAAAAAAGTAGCAGGATATGTTTTGGAATCTGGAGCTAGGCAGAGTTATTAGATTTAAAATAAAAAATGTGTCAAGTATTTTAGTATCTTTTCCACTGAACTGTGAACTCGACAATGAACAATGATTTACAAGACATTTGTCTTATTTATGTTTGTAAACAGAGGCTTAGAGTATCGTTTGTCATATCCAACATTCTTGATTGACTTTGGTCTGTAAATGTCAACCAGTGTCTTCACTTCCTGATACCCTACAGTATAATTTTTCCTTCTCCTTTTCCTCCTCTTCATCCTTCTCTACCTCTCCTCCCTTCACTCCAGGCCTCCTTTTATTTGTCTCCTTCATAGTGATTTCCAAACTTAAAAACTTCTTAGGAATAAAGTATCCCTCAATTAAAAAGTTGTGTTTTCTTCTTCTTAGTGCTTCTTTGATAATGCAATTTGATCTGGACACTAGTTCAAGTCTCCCCAGGGCAAGTTGGTAGGATTAATTAGCCACCTTTTACCTACCACAGGTAGCCAAAAAATTGGGAGCGCAGGTGGTGAGGGAAAAGGCACAAATAATTACTCCAAAGCCAATCCGAAAGAGGGTAAAAGAGGCAGAACTCATAGCGAATGAGAGGGATTGAGAGAAGCTGATGTACCCTAAGAAGTTGTTTTACATAACTTGCATCTCATTCACTAGTCCATGTGCGTGGGCACCAAGATCTAACACACACTGCTCAGTTGCCATTGCTCAGGATGAGCTTCAACCCTGCAAATTAAGTTTGTGGGTGTTTATTTTTAAAGATTGTATATGTTTAAACATTCTTGGTTTACAATAAATCTGAAAGATACAGAGATTTTTCTTATACTCCCTGACCCTACATGCATAGCATCCTCTATTATCAACATCACTCATCAGAATGGTACATTTTCTACTAAAGGTGAAAGTACACTAGCAGTCATTCAAAATCCATAACTTGCTTTAGTGTTTTATCTTGGTGCTAAACAAATTGAATAACTATCTATTGACATATATCCATTGATCAGATATAACGTTTTTCAGACTATTTCACTGCCCTAAAGATTCTTTTTGATCAGCCAGTGCTCCAACCCAGACCCACTGATCTTTTTGTTGTCTGTTTTGCCTTATGAAAAATGACATAGTTTGAATCATGTGGTATGTCACCTCCAATCGACTTCTTTTACTTGGTTGTATACATGTAAGTTTCCTCCATGCCTTTCCATGACTTGATAGTGAATTTCTTCTTCACATTGAACTATATTCCATTTTTCTCGTTGTGCCACACTTCATCCATTTCTCTAATGGATAATGAAGGACATCTTGATCATATCTAAGTTTTGGCAGTTATGAAGAAAGCTGCTGTAAGCATCTGTGTGGAGACTTTATATGGAAGTATTTTCCAACTTGTTGGGTCATATCCAATTGACTGCCAGATCTTATGATAAAGTGTGTTTAGTTTTTAAAAAATGCCAACCTGTTTTTCAAAGTGTCTGTTCCATTTTGCATTCCCACTAGCAAAGTATGAGTGTTTTTATTGCTACACAACTCACAACATTTGGTGTTTTCAGTGTACACAATTTTGGTTTTTCTAATAGGAGTGTCATTGTGATAGCTGTATAGTCATATTTCATGTTATTTTAATTTTAATTTCCCTGGTGACATATATGGAACACATTGTCTATATTTATTTGTCACCTGTATGTCTTTTCTAGTGAGGTGTCTGTCAAGGTCTTTTGCCCACTTTTTAGTCAGGGTTTTGCTTTCATATTTTGAATTTCAAGTGAGTTTTATATAGATTGAACAATAGTCCTTTTTCAAATGTGTTGATTTGCAAGTATTTTCTCCCAGTTTATGATTTGTCTTACAATTCTTCTGACCCTGTCCTTTACAAAGAAGAAGTTTTTAATTTTAATGAAGTTCAATTTATCAATTATTTTTATCAGGGTCATCTCATTGATTTTTTTGTTGTTTTGTTTTTTTTAAGAAAAGGGCAGGCAAGAATGAAGATGAACAGGCAGGTATGAAGGAAGAGAGAGGAAGAAGCATTTTATTTTATTTCTATTTAGTTATTTATATTGGTTGTTTCCCCCTGGACCTGAGAGCTTGAACCCAGGATTATGTGACATATACTCCTTCAGAGGGGATTAACCTAACTGCTGCTCCACTTGGGCACCCCATGTCTTTGATGTTTTATCTAAAAAATCATCACTATATCCAAGATAGTCTTGGTTTTCTTATATGTTATTTTTTAGAAGATTTATAGTTTTGCATTATATTTTAGGCTAATATGAGTTAATGCTCATAATGCCTGTGAAGTATATGCCTATGTTCATTTTCTTGCATGTATATGTTGTGTTTTTTTAGCACCATTTTTTGAAGGGTCTCTCTGCTTCATTTCATTGTTTTTTCTCCTTTTTCAAAGATGAGTTAACTATATTTATAGGATTCTATTTCTGGATTCTTTATGATGTCCCACTAATATATTTGCTTGTTATTTCCAGGATACCATACTGTCATGACTACAATAGATTTAAAGTTTTAACATCAGTGGCATTAGTCCTCCAACTTTGTTCTTTTCCTTCAATGTTGTGTTGATTGTTCTGAGTTTTCTATCTCTCCCTATAAACCTTGTCATCAATTAGTTAATATCAATAAAATAACATGCTGACTTTTCCCTTGAATTTCCTTCAGATTTTCTCCATAAAAAATCATGTCATCTGTGACCAAAGACAGTTTATATATTCATTTCCAGTCTGTATACCTTTTATTTCCTGTTCTTCCCTTATTGCATTAGTAAGGACTTCTACTATGATGTTGAAAAGGAGTAATGAGGTGGAACATCCTTGCCTTGTACCTGATATGAGTGAGAAAGTTTTGAGTTTCTCTCCATTAAGTATGATGTTAGAAAGGAAGTCTTTTGATGGAGGATCTTGCCATTATTGTTAAAGCTGTCTGGTAATTCATACTCCGTATTCTGCCTTTCTAACTTTATTTCCATATATCATATTATTTTGAGTCCATATTTTGTATTTGCTCTTCTATGCCCCCAGAAATTCCAGTTTTCAAGCAACTCTAATTTGTTCTCCATTTATTCTATGAAAATAAATTTTCATAAGTAATTTGATGATCACATTTTCTTAGATACATTTCCTGAAATCCTGTAGTTCAGTGAACTTCTCTTTCTGACATTCTGCAACACTGTCTTAAGCTTTCCACCATATTTTTTTTTTGTGCTTAATTTCCCCTGTGTTTTAACCTAAGTGTTAAGTGCTTAACAAAATTCATGAGATTCAGCCTTTTGATATGTTTAGTACATATTGGACATTAAATTTTTAGATTGGGTATATACATGTATGTGGTTGACTCTAGAAGTTTTGACTATATAACATCTTGGTAGGTTACAATATACAAAATATCATGAATTTGGTAGGTTGAATAAATCAAGAAAAGTGTTATTTAGTACTTCATATGATTAGTTATTACACTTATTTGAAATCATCCTGATGATCTTTGTTAAATTCCGTTAGGTACCAATATTTGGAATTTGGTAATATCTACCACAGTATCTACAGTATTTCTCCTTTTTTTGGTTTATCTGCTTGTTGTGATGATTGGTGATTACTAGCAGTTGCTATGCACATTTGCTGATAGTAAGAGCTGTTTAAAGCTCTCTATCCAATTTCTCTTGTTTCAAATTCTCCATGATAATCAACTTATCTGTATTTGGTTTTGGAAAAATAAGATTATTTTTACCCACATGAGCTTTGTCCTTCCATCAGGGTTATAAATTATTGTTAATTGGTCCCTAGGATTAAGTAGTTTCGTTACAGTGCTTCTAGGAGAAGACCTACTTACCAGCCAGTAATTTGAAAATAGATACTAAGAGATTCCTCATATTTGTATGTGAGTGTGATGTTACTAGAAGAATGTTTCACAGATTATCAGCAGGAATTCTTCTCTTCTATTTGCATAATTCACTCATAATATGGAATCCAGAATGGTATGTATGGAAGCAGAGTCTAAAACTGCACATTCTTTGTTTTATTCAATGTCCCCATCAATATCTTTGTGCCAGAGTAAAGTATATGAGAGGTTAAAAAAGAAATGGGATGAATCTATTGATTGAGAAGAAATAGTGATCTATATTCATCCTAGAAAATGTAATTTCTTTAGCTAAACTCATAGCATTTAGTTCAGCAGAATGAAAAGAGAGTTCACCATACACACGATTGGTAAACATGATTCATTCCATTGGCTTCAACTGAGGAAAGAATACTCAGTATATCTCAAACTGAAAATGATGAATTATTAATTTCTTAAATTTGTTCCATATTAGCATCACCTGACAGGCATTTAATAGTTCCCTGATGCCCTGGTCATGCCTTAG
Organism: Solenodon paradoxus; assembly: GCA_004363575.1. NCBI lineage: Eukaryota > Metazoa > Chordata > Mammalia > Eulipotyphla > Solenodontidae > Solenodon > Solenodon paradoxus. The sequence continues at coordinate 858,816 of RJWH01000046.1, forward strand.
ACCAATTAAAGCATATTCTCTGGGAATAAGACCCAGCATCAATAGTGATTTTAAAACTTTCAGGTAACCGCCTGTAATATACAGGTACTTCCCTACATTGTTGGTGGGTTAGTGCAACCTCTTTGGAAAACAATATGGAGATTCCCAAAACAAATAAATATGGATCCACCATTTGTTCTAGCAATGCCACTCTTAGGCATATACCCCGAGGATACAAAATCTCTAATCAGAAAAAATGTCTGCACCTCAATGTTCATAGTAGCACAGTTTTCAATAGCCAAGACATAAAAACAACCTAAATACACATCAACAGATGACTAGATAAAGCAGTTGTGGTATACATACTCAATGAAATTCTATGCAACAACTAAAAAAAACAAAAGAAAGAAATTCTGCCCTTTGCAACAATCTGGGTATAATTGGAAGGGGTCATGTTAAGTGAAATAAGTCAGAAAGAAAAAGAGAAATACAGGATGATTTAATTCATGTGTAAAATGAAATGAAATGAAACAAATAAATAGATAAATCCCAGCAAAAACTCTCAGGACACAAGATGATGATGCAATGCCAGGAGCTGGGGAGGGGAGGATGGGGAGGAGGGGTGGAAAGAGGGAAAAAGATGGGGGTAAATGTTGAAAACAGAAACTCTGATGGAGGGTGTGGTGTGAAGTGCAGATTGAGATGCAATGAAGAAAACAAAAACTTAATAAATAATTCTAATGAGCAGTCAATTTAGAGAACCAGTGATTAATCATTTAATAGTCATCTGTTCTATTTTATTGGAATAGGCAAAATCTCTATAATTTATTTGACCACCTCTGTCATGTATATTTTTTCCTTGTTATTGTTGTTTTTCTTACCATCATAAACATTGTTGCATCTTCTAACCCCACTTCCTTTGCTGTCAATATCTTAATATTTTGTCCTCAAGTCTCTTATTTTTATGTGCTAATGTATCTCAGCAAACTCATGATGGCTTCTCTGTTAGCTTTAATTATCGGAGGTCAAATATGTACAGTACAATAGATTAATAAATGTTTGATGACTTTTGATGACCCCCCCAAAAATCAACCTTCTAATCAATATACAGAATATTTCCTCTTCTCTTATTTCCATCTCTGTGCAACATGAGTTTTAATGACAGGTCGTTATTAGGTTATATGGATACTGTTCTTTATTGTTATCCATTCAGTAACATTTTGCTGGTTTTATTTCTTCCATTATAAAATTTGAAAGCTAATATCCATGTGCATATATATCTGTGCACCTGTATAAGTACTTATTCAGAGTAGGTATCTAGAAATATAGATATTCAATTAAAGCACCTATGCATATTAACTTTTACTAATACTACCAAATTACCTTAAAATGCATTGTAATGGATGACGGAGTTTTCCCTTATGTTGTAGTAATAGGGAGCTAGTTTGTAACCCCTATAATGGTTGCATAGAAAACAACTTTACTTAGAATATGAATATCGTAATGTGCTTCAGCAATGGAGATGACTTTTCTCCTGCCCACAACATTACCCCTCCATATTTATTGTGAAAATTCTGATTTATATGTATTTTTGCTGCTCTGTTTCTCTCTCTAATCTCAGTAACCATAAAAGCAGTCCCCCACAACTTTGACAAGTTTATCTACATGTGAATATAACAATCTAGCAACTCCTACAGTCATGAGTGGTTGAAATATTTCTTAAAATAATCTTTCAACTAAGTCCTCCTCAGATCTCTTCACCACTCACATCTAGTTGATCTAAATTTGGGTTTTTTCAGTAGTTTCTATGGCAAAAACTTAACAGCAGTCCTCTTCTGTGCCATTTTTTTAAATTATGGTTTTTAAAAATTATATTAAGGTGGCATTGCACTAAAATATTAAAGTTTCAACTGTTTCATCATAAATAAACATGTCTGTTCTATAGTAATTTGACTACCAAAAGTTCTTTTCTATTCTTTACCAAATAACTGGCTCACTTTACCTGATTTTCCCACCTTCCTCCCCACAAATATTGATAACCACAAATATTGTCTTTTATACTAAAATTTATTTTTGTTTTTATTTCATTTATTTGGTTTTTCTTTTGGTCACGTATGAGTGAAATCATGTAGTGTTTGTCTATGACTGATTTATGCTAAGAATAATCTATTTCGTTAAGTATAATTAATTTACTAAGTTCACTAACTAAAATTTCCTCTAGTTTCACCCATGTTGCAAATGGCAGGATCTTATAATTTTTTTTATAGTTGACAACGCTTCGTTGCATAGTAAAGGTAACAAAAGAAAACAGATGAGATTGAATCTATAAGAAAATAAAAACTGAAAACTACTTTTGTATTGTTTCTTTTCCAAATATCTGCTTTCTATCTTCTAGTTTAGGTTATTTTTATTATCCCGTGTTTTCTTGCTATTATATATTTAAAATAAATTCCCTTCCTGCTATTCAAAGGAATTGAATGAAAGGAAGGTGAAATTAAGTGATAGATGCATATACTCATTCTGCCACCTTACACAGAATCCCTATTCTGCTCCCAAGAATCAAAATTCATTCACCTTTTCAATGCCTGTGGTCAGATCATAGTATAGAAATAATATCTTCTTACATTTTATTTTCTTTCTGAAGCTATTAATAACTCATTGCAGCATATAGTTTGCTATTCTTTAACACATAAAATAGGTCCGAGTTCAAAGAAAATTTCTCAACATTAATCTAGATTTTGTTAATATCAGTTTACTCTTGGTATATGAGATTTTTTTTTAATCTGTATATTCATGGGTATTTGCAAAGATATAAATTTTTTGAGTTTTGGGAAAGTTTCAGATTTATATAATCCATGACTGAGTTATCAAAAAAGAATTGATAATAGGTGCTATATACTATAATGGATAAGACATTGCAGAAACTTTTCTTTTTCTGCAATTCTAGTGACTGCTTTTACTGAAAATGAAAAAAAAAAATCAAGATTCTCAGAAAGACTCTATAGGCACCAAGGCACTTTTGCTCTTCATCGCCATTCTATACAGGAAAAGTAAAAATTGCTGACTTGTTTGGATACCATTAGTTGACTTAGATGAGTTGTAGCAATATGTACTAAGCAAATAGAAAAACACTGACTTAGAGGATAATAATAGAATGTATTCCATATGAAGGCCTATTTTCAAATTTTACATTTTATTTCCAGTTAAATGATGAACAAATTACATTTTAACAAGTAACGACATTAGTAAAGGTCTTCTTTGATGGATGATTCTTATGGTATTTTAGTATTGTGATCCTGGCTAACCAAAGAAATAATGTCTGAGAATTTGATTAGTTGATTTTTGTTAATATATGCAAAAAGGAGGATAATGAAATGGGAATAAATTTGCCTCTGTTAACCCAAAGGACTCCTTCATATACAGAGCTCTAAACCAATGGCTACCAGAGATCTTGTCTTTGAATGTTCATGGTGTAATACATAAAGCTTGTTCAATCAAATAAATTTTAGAACCTTTAAAATCATTACTGTAATAACTTTCCATTTAAGTGCCAACATAATTTAATAATAAATATCACTAGTTTATTAATATGTTTCCTATTTTTAAAAGTTTCATTTGTATGTGGAAAAATGTGATAACTGCTTCAGAAGAATAAAGTTCAACATGCTTACATATGTATAATATATGTTGAAATATAAAGAGAAAAGTTTAGGTGCAAGTTAGGGTCTTATAATTTTTCATTATTTTAAGAGTTATAGAGAAGTATTTTAAGAAACTTGATTTTTTAATGTTTGAAATATATGCTTAAGAGTAGCAGGGCACTTAAAAAAGTGGTACTTTAAAAGAAATCTCCATTAAAATAAAATATTTTTCTAGGATTAAGACTCATATTACTACACTTGTAGGTTCTACTTGTTCAAGTTTAAAATATTGTTAACTATAAAGCAAAAATCAATATGCAAAGGGTTAAATTTTTATTTTATCAAAGGAATTTAATTGATTAAGAGATAAGTGAATCTTATTAAGGCCACAAATTTTTGTTTACCTGTAATATATTTCTTAAACTCATAAGAATTTAGAAATTTTTTTTGTCAGAATATGATAAGCAGCAGTAACAAGTAGACACAAAAATTTACATGTAAACAAAAAAAGTAATGTAGTTCTCTTATTGAAGAGCTTAGGACTAGTATTCCAGGTCAGTGAGAAAAGACTTATATAGGTGGTGATTATGATAGTAGGGTGGAAGAACGCTCTTGCTCAGAGCATGCATTTGGAGTTCCAGACTATATTCCATACATGGTTTCCCACATCATGCTGTTCATGTATAGTCTCCAACAGAAAACGAGAAAGAACAAGGATTTGTTCAACAGAAAATGTTAAGGGCTTATCCTAGAGTTATTAAACATCACTCTGTTCACTTTGTTTTATGGCCCTATCTAACTGCAGTAAAGGCTGGGACAGCATTCTTTGCTGTGTGTCCAGAAGAAAAACATGAGAAAAAGTCTTGATGGAAAACTAGTAGCTTTTGCTATGCAAGTCAATATATATTATTAATATCTGGATTTAATTTGGGGTTTTTTTGTGTCCAAGAATTAACGATTTTAAAAGATGAATGTTTCCTCATAAATATGGCCAATTTCCTCTTTTTAGAATATTATGCAACCTTTTAAGTCTCATATACAAGAAAACACAGGTGAATACCCACGCGTGTACACACACACACACACACACACACACACACACATACATGATTTTGATAGCTAAGCATTCTGGTCCTGGGGTATGGGTTTGGTTTCATCTTGTACAATTTTGTAACATCATTCCAGGGAAAAACAGGTAAGCAGAAGAGAGTTTTATAACTAGGAGAGGCTGCAAGATGTTGCCACAGAAAGGAGTAGCCCAATATTCAATCACTCGTGCTGTAAGGAACAATCAGAATCAGTTTTTCCCTCTGAAGCAAATGGTGCTACCTTCAGAGGGCAAACAGTAGGAATAATGGGATTCTGCTGAGAATTTAGGAGCTCAAAAACAGAGTAGAAGCAAGCAAGAGAACATCTATCTCCTTACAACCATCTTTTTCTTCATACCTGCTTCCAAAACTACTTTTTTTTTTTTTCAATCATTTGCAGAAAAGACTGAATGAAGCACAGATTTCTGACTGGCTAAAGTTAGCTTCTCTCAAGTACTTGGTTAAGCATCTAGTCTTAGATTATCTTTCAATAATCCTCACACTTCGAAGAATTTTCCACTATATAGTTCTGTCTTGCAGTTCTTGAAAGTATTTGCCATGTTTGAAACACTCTTTTTTTTCCACCCCTACTATCCCCTCAAATCTTTTTAGCTGATAATTACATTCTTCAGATCTCAATACTCTTAATTCCCTGAACATCCTAGACTGAATTAGTTCTCTAAGTAGGATTGCTTCCTTAGTGATCTGTATTTTACCATTTAACAGACACTGCACTTACATTGATCTGTTAAATGCCCAACTCCCCCTGTTACATTATAAATTTTCTGATGACTAGTGTAATATCTACAGATTATATTGCCCAGAGCAGGCACAGCCCATGACAGTAGTAGATGCTAATAAATAGTTATTGAATTAAAAAAACCTTTATTATGTATCTTCCAATATATATCATATATTATTCAATACTTACTGTTGACCAGTCAAATTATCTGAAGCATTATCTTGACCTTAGAATCCCCTTATTAATTTCAGAAAATCCTCATGGCTCAAAATTGTTTATTCCAGTGGACCAAGAACAATATACATAAAAAGTCAAGTTTATGATACACCCAGTGATTATCTTGCTAGCATGTGTTTTGACCACAAGGGAGAAGAAACATGACTGGACAATGCAATACTATCACTATAACTTTAAAAAGTGATTTAAAACAAATATTTCTTCTCTGGATGAGTGCTTTTTTGTCTGTTCAAAAAGATTTCACAACTACAAAGGTCAGGTATTAAGAGGACAATATTTTCCAAATTTATAGAAAGGTGATATAACTTAATAGTTGAAAACATAGATTTTGGAGTCAGATCATGGGATATCTTTTACCTCACACTGTCTATTTCTTTCTGATTCCTCTTTCTCTTCCTCTCCTTTTTCTTTTTTCATATGTTTATTAATCTTGATAGGCATTGTATATAAAAGAAAATAAATGCATGTGTCAGGTACAAGAATAATAGAAGCTAAAATTTGACAGCAAAACTTTTTTTATCAAAGCTGTGTTCTTGCTTTAAAATGGAGTAATATTGAAAAATAGTTATTATAGCTAATAATAACTTCAGTATATTAATTAAATTAATGAAACTATTACCAAGTATCAATTTGCTTTAGGTAGTTTAGGGTTTTCCTAATAAACGTTGATATACTCTACTTGAATTAGACCTGTGATACTGCTTACAAAACATAATATTTTTTAAACAAAGGATCTCTTAAAAAATGAAAGGAAAAAATTAGGTAGAATACAAGAAAAGCTATGTTTAGTTCTCACCAGAAAACATTATATATGATAATATGAGATTTTGTACTCAATCTGGAAAACCTGGCAATCTAGGAATGGAAAAAGATACTTTTCTTAATAGTATATAAATAATATTGGAAAAAATAATTAAGATAAAAAATCAATATTACATGTTTTCCATATTTATCATTCCTTTTTGGATATAGACTCTATTGTTAGATCCAGGCCTAAGATTCCTTTATCAAATTTTGAAAACCACGGTCATATTTTCACAGCTTCAAATCCACTTGCAGGAAAGTAGATTTACCCATGCTCCTAATCTGTTCTCCATGTGACTGAAATGTGTCATGGACTTCATTTGCTTAGTAAAACACAACCCAGCATTATGTTCAAAGTACAGATTTGCCACTCGTACTTGTGGGAAAATTATATTTTTACTTTGTGTCTATTCCCCAAATACATACATGTAAGAACGTTAACCACAGCGCATAATTCTATGAGGATTAAATGAGAGAATACTTAAAAATTTACTACATGCTTAACAAAAAGTTATTAAAGTATCATTCAAAGTATATATTGAAGAATCATTATTAATATTTCTAACCAAAATTATAAATTCCTTTTTACCAGTATTCTTTACATAAAACATCTGGTCTTAGACAATAGTCTTAAAATAATAGATCTACACATGCAAAGTTTTATCTAAATTAAGGATAATAGAATAAGAATGAATATAAGTGAGATAAAATATAAGGTCAGAGATTTCAAAAAGAAAGTAGATTTGTAATATATTTTAAGTGATTTATCTTTTAAACAAAAGTCAATTTGCTTTTCTATTCTTAAGTGCGATACTTCAAACATTAACCATTCTCTTTTAAAAGATTATATTATTTCATATTAAGCTGTTTAGCATTCCCAGTAAATTATGTAATTAGTATTTAGTAAGGTAATCTTAACTTTACTCAATAAACTAAGCAAACATACACATTCTCAAGAGCTCATATAACAGTGCATCAACTATCAAGTATTTTTTGAAAAGGTAATTAACCCCAAAACTATTTTTTATGGATGACATAATCCAAATACAGAAATACATTAGAAAATCCTCTGCATAGCCTATAAACTAAATGGCTAATCATATCTTCACTCAGCATTTTTCTACTATTTGTGCTCAAAAAAATAAGATAGAAATAATTCTAGTATAATCTTTCATACAAACACAATATACATCTACAAATTACAAGAGCTATATAAGAAATGCAAATGTAATATATTATCTGAGCAAAACATTAGCGCCTTACCTCTGATGTTTCTTCACAGCTTTACATTGAATGGCACTGCCAACAGCACATCAATAAAATGTGTGAAACATTTTTATAGTGGAAATGCACAAACATATAGCACTTATTAAAGTTAGATAAAATTAAATACAACAAAGCTGCATGTCAAAGGACACGACGTTTTTCATATAAATACATTTAGTAGGTTCAGATAGCATAACTACTGAAGTTCATTTATTTAACTCTTTCAAAGTGAACTTTTGTTCTTTATTTTTGAGCATATTGTTCCTCATAATTAAATCTCTCATAATTAATTTCAGATGTCTGTAGATTTTTAATCATGTTCAGTAGTCTTAATGAGTTTTTGCTCTGTGTTTGACCTTCAACTAGGCCCCTCAATTACAAGCATCTTCCTTATGTAGATTGTTTGTTAGGTGTTTTATTATTTTTTGTTTTGAACTTTGTACTTTTTTATTTATAAAAATTTCAGCTAAACGCCTTTTAATATTAATTATCACAGGTTATTTATATAACAAACTAAGTGAAGGGGTGAGACAATTTACCCTGATGTTAAAGTCTGGGTTTCCTTCTCTTATGAGCTAATTTCTAGTGATCTCCAATCTTTCTTTCTACTCTTTTGGCCAAGATAATGAAGTAAAGTATTCAAGTTGGCAGTCTACTCCCTTCTGATTAGTTCAGAATGGGTTCCCCATAGTTATTCACCCTATTCAACATCTATTTAATTCCAGAATTGTGATAATGATGTTTTCTCTTATATAGTTATTGTGCTGCTTAATTACCGTGTGTTACTTACTTGGAGATCCTTGGATAGTAGTTGCTATTCTGGTGCCAAGTACATTATTATTTCATTAAAATTAATGCCAAGATGAAATATAATGTGGAGAGTGATGACTTGGAAATTGTTTCCTGTTACCAAGTAGAAAAGATGCATTTGTCTGGCAGCTTTCTAAATACAGTGTAAGGAGGTGATCACTAACAAACTGATACAAAGAAAAGAGATATGTCATCCAGATAATTTAGATTTTAATTGAACTATTTACAAAATAGGTAAAGTCTGGGTTTCTTTTGAAAAGCATAGATTTAGATAAATCACATTGTGAGAGAACAGATAGAAACATTTACAAAAAAAAAAAAATCCTCAAATCAGATTTACCAAGACTGTGTACTTTAGTGAAAGAATCTATGTTTGGAGTCAAAGAAGATGGACTTAAAATTAGGGTACATCAGAATTGAAGTTTCATGCCAGAGAGACTAGATCTGTCTTGCTTACTGCTGTATGCCTGACATATGAATTGTACTGTGGGGGCTTGCCCTGTTGGCTTACTGGCTAAATTCACTGGACATAGTCCATATTCACCTCAGGTACTCAGGGTCATGAAACAAGGTAGGATGGGGAGAACATACTAGAGGAACAACCTGGTAAAATAAATAAAATGCTTCTTTTTTCTCTCTCTTCCTTTCAGCTTGCCTCTGTTCACCTTCATTCCTGCTGCAACTTTCATTAAAACACAGTAATAATTAACATCAGAAATTAGGCACATACTAGGGTCTTAATATCTGTTTGTAAATGAATCCATGAGTGAATGACTTTGGGCAACACATGCAATAATGTTAAAATTTATCTAAAAGTGTTGTGAAAATCAACTCAGATAATGGATGCAAATACTTTTTAAGTGTAATATATCATGAACATTAATGAAAGAGTCTGTTGTTCTAAAACTTATTAAAATAACCTTCATAAGTTTAAAAATAAACAAATCTACTTAGAGAAAGATGATCTTTTTCTTCCTTCAGCTTTGAGCCCAGAGCCAACCATAACATATTTCTGACAGAACAAAACATGAAATACATTAATTTATAAAATGTCAGTTATAAATTTAGGAATCCACTAATATTTATATTCAAGACATGTAATATACAGCAAAGGATAAAGACTACATTTTAAAATAAACTCTAAACCCACAACATGGAAATAATAATAATTGGCATTTTCCATGCATTTCTTTACTGAGGTACACACACATGTTTGCTCATGGTATAGACACGCACAAAGGCATAAACACATTCATGATGCATTTTCATTTCATATTCTGAATCATTAAATATTTCTCAAAACATTTTGAAGTTTGTTAAATGTACTTTATGTTACTACTTATTTAAAGTTAATGAATAAATTTATCTCTTCGGTGTTTAATTAAATTAATAATAGTATGATAAAATGCATGCAGTAAAACGTTAGTCATAGATTTTATTTCCTTAACTTGATGAGAATTTATTTAAGAGAGAATTAATAATTATTTAAGGCTTGTTTACAAAATGTCTAATAGCCCTCAAGATTGCAAAAATGACACACCACCAGTAATTCCCCTCTACAGATACTTATTACTCATTTATAACTTTTGATAGGCACCTTCATATTCTTTGCACATTTGTGCTTGATGGTTTGATTTATAATTAATATGTGGAAATATTTAAGAAGCATTTTTGTTTTTTAAATTCTTAATTTTTTGAAGCAGCATTTAAGTAGCATTACATTATATTATTATATACGTTCAAGGTGTGCAACATTAGAAATTGACATCTTTATATACCACATTATCTTTGCCACTAGCAGTTCGTTTCTATCCCTCACCTTATAATTGACCTCTTTTACCTAATTTGTCCATCTTTTCCCTTTCCCTTCTAGTAACACTAATTTTGACTTATAGACTAAAAGTCAGCCTTTGTTTAATTTGGTATGTTTATACATTTGTTTTCTCTACATATCACATACACACGAAAAAGCGTGATTTGTCTTTATCTGACTAATCTCAATGAGCGTAATTCCCTCTAGGTCCTGCTATGTTGTTGCAAATGGCAGGATTTCATGATTTCATCCTTTTTAGTTATTAAATAGCACTCCATTACGTTTGTATATATATATGTACATGTGTGTTTGTGTATACTACATCTTCTTTTTCTCTTAGTTAATGGGCACTTAGGTTGTTTCCAGCTCTTGATCTCTGAAAATAGTCCTTCAGTAAACATGAGGGTGTGTCTATTTCTTTAAATTAATGTTTTTGTGTTTCTCTAGTAAATCTCCAGAAATGAGATAAATGGATCAGATGAAATTTTTAATTTTTAGAGGAATGTCTATATTGTATTCCATAGTGACTGCACTAATTTATACTCCCAGCAGCAGTATATAAAGATTCCCTTCTCTCCATATTCTCATCAACACATGTTGCTTCTAGGATTTTGTATAGTAGGCATTCTTACAGGTGTGAGGTGATACATGATTATTGTTTTGATTTGTATTTCCTTAATAATAAGAGATGGTGAACATCTTTTCAGGTAACTGTTGACATTTGTATGTCTTCTTTGGAGAAATATCTATTAAGATCTGCTCATTTTTCAATTGGATTTTTGTTGCTAAGGTTGTATAGGTCTTTGTATCTTGGATACTAACCCATTGTTAGAAGTATCATGCACAAATATCTTCTCTATTTCAGTAGAATTTGTTTTATATAATAAAAACTATTTTTGTGTGTCATATTTTTTCTTATTTGGAATAAAGTCCTTTAGCCAGGCACATGCCCAGAATGTTGGAGGAGAGGAAAGTATCCTCTTGAGTGGAAAAGAATAAAACAGTATAAAGAGATGATGTCTGAGGTGGGTAATTGAGAGCATGTGGGCCATGCAGGATAATGTAAGATCTTTAGTATTAACTTCAAGTAAAACAGGGAACCGTTGCAGGATTTGAGCAGAGGAGTCACTTAACTTTTTAAAAGATAACACTCCTCTATAGCCACTTCTTCAGGAACAGAGTATCAAGGAGGCGAAGTAAAAGCAGAAAGACAGGAAATAGTACTGGAATCAGAGGAAAAGCTACTTAGCTTTTGGACTGAGAAACACTGAAGATTGTGAGATACAGTCAGGTTCTGGAGGTGTTTTTGAAAGTCTTGCTAAAAGGATAGTTGATTAGACATTCATTCTGACATATCGATGACTATATATGCAAGTTTCAATTTCAGGAGAAACATCTGGACTAGCGATGTAAATCGAATCAGAATTACTGGCACATAAATCATTCTTACAGCCCTGGGAATAAATGAGGTCTCAAAGTGGAAATAGGAGGATAGGAACATGCACTGAGTTCTGCTTCAACACTGAGAAAAAGAAGAGCAGAAATCTGCAAAGAAAGCTGTAAAAGGATAAAAAGTGAGGAAGAAGTAATGGCAGGAACAGGGAAGAACTTAAATCAAGAGAACACTGTCAGCTGCGACCAGTGTTATTGCTAGGTCAAATGTGATGTGTGTAACAACGTTAAGAATCATGAGCTCAGTGTTATGGGGACAAAAGCCTAACTGAACTGAGTTTAAGAGAGACTTGGCGAGTGGAGAAGAGAATGGAAAAGGCATTCCAAGATTGCTGCTTCAAATAGGAAATAGGGTTCAAGAGAAACTTTACCTTTTTTTTTTTCATACTTAGAACGGGAGAGATACACTACTCAGCCAATGAGAACTATTCAGAAGCAGGGAAAAAAGCATCTGAATGTATAGGTGTGTGTTCTTGAGCAGAAAAGCTGATGAAATTTAGCTTCATTTTCACTATCAGCAAGAACAGTTCATCTTTGAAGTATGAAGTCAGGTGCAAAGTTGTAGGTGTGTAGAATAAGTATGGTAGTTTACAGAAATTGTGTGCTCACAGTATCTGATCCTCATTTCAACTTGTTAATATTTCTTCTTGATTAGACATTCTTATTTTTGATGTCAATATTTTATTGCTCTTTTCTTCTAGGCTTTGTATCTTTCATTAAAAAAAAAACTACCCTTGATGTAATTAAAATGTGTTTGCACATTCAGTACATTTTATTTTTGCATTAAGTGCCTTAATTTTGCAGGATTGAATTTTTCTGAGTAAAAAATTATGAAAGGTAGGAGACATTAATTAATGTCTAATTTGAATTTAAAAGTATACAGATGTATTTGGAATAGTTAATGTACTAATACTTTGAATCCTAATGAATTATACTACACTTTTTCATTTATTTTTGTTTTGGCTCAACAAATAATGGTACATATTTTGTTAGTTATTTTACATATTTACTCCTGTGTGAATACTATAAATGGTAATTTAAATATCTATAATAACAAATATTAGATTAAATGTACTGAACTAGAAAGAGTACATCAAGAAACTATATGTATTTTTAAATTGTATTGAATGAACATTGCATTATAACATTATATAGGTTTAAGGTGTGTATATCAACATCTTTTTATAATACATTTAAGTTCATCATCAACAGCCGAATCCTATCCTTAGACAGATTTTTGACACCTTTACCTGATTTGTCCATCTTTTTTGCCCCCTTTCCTTTTGCCAAGCACTTTTGTCTTCAGAATAAAAGTCTACTTTCAATTGATCTGGTTCATTTGAAAAAAATCTATATTTTTATCCAAAAACTTTTCTTAAATAAAATGTGGCACGCCCTGGTGGAGTTGCAGTTAGGTCAATCGCCTGTGAAAGGTTTGAACTCCTAGGTTTGAGTCCCAGGTCTAAGCATGTAACAGCCATTGTGAACAATTAAATATAAATTATTTAATTAAAAATTAATTAAAATTAAAAGAATTAATTATTTAAAATAATAATTGAAAATGCTTCTTCTCTCTCTCTCTTCCCTTATGACTACTCACCTTCATACCTGCCTACACCTTTCTTGTTTACAAAGAAGTGTTAAATCGCCCTCTCCCTCCTTGAATGACTCCTAAGATAGGAACCATCACTAAGTTACAGAAAAATTTTTATCTCAGTAATTGTAAGGTTTTTCTGGGCTCCGCGAGGAGAAAAAGTCAATTAGACAAAAAAGCAGAATAGTCAGGGCTTTGTTGGACTCTGCGCACCCGGGCAAAACTCCCAAGTCCGCAAAATGGGCCTGGGGAAGTCGCCCTCTAGAACAAAGCGGGTGCGGCTCTTTAAGCAGAGTAATTTCGCCGGCTTCCTTTGTTGCGATTGGGGATTGGCCCTGTGAATCCAGGTGTGGGGGTTGCATCCCTTATTCTGATGTCATCCACCTTTTTCCTGGGCTTGGCCGCCGGGCATGCCCGCTGTCCCGTCTTTCTGAGCCAGCCTAACAGTAATTACAGCCCACTTTTACATATGTCAGTGACGGTTCCAGTAGAGTGCCATTTAGAATGTAAATCACATACTTCCATTTAGAATGTAAATCGCATACTTTGTGTATTTTTCCCTTTTCCTAGCTCAGACTTCACACTGAGGAATTGGAGTAGCAAACCATTCACTGTTTCTTCTGTTACTTTCCTAACCCCCTTCAATTTCGGAGTTTTCTTTCTTTCATCAGCATATGTGTGGTGTCAAAGCAATACTGCACCAGACATAGTTAAACAGGCAAGGCAGATTTTTTCAAGACTATTGGACTAGGGCAGAGAGGACCACAATGCAGTCTGAGCTCAACACTACTGAGATAGAAGGTCGGAGTGTTTTTGAGGTTTCAGGCTGGGAGTCTTAGACCACCTATGTTTACTAATTGATTTTACCAAAGGAAAAAAGAAAAAAATTCTTTTCTTTTTAACAGAAAGTGGTTTTGCATCTTGGAGAGAGTCTCCCATCAAATTTAGGCTTCTACCCTCCCACAGAAACTGGTAGACATTGGAATTATCTTCCAGGATAATTACATTTCCCAGGGTGAATCCTAGGGCCTCTAGGAAGGCCTTGGGGTTTTAAAAGTGACAAAAGTCTTTTACAAAGATTTACATGTCAATGAGACAGAAAGAATTTGTAAGTACAAGTTTCCTAAGGGAAATAGCTCTAAGTGAAAGAGATCAAGTTGCAGTGTCAGAAGAAGCCTCCCTCAAATTCCTTTAGTCAGACTGATAAGATTTAGTTAACTTAATCATTGTGTAAAATTGTTATGCTCTTTCTTGTGCCTTAAAAAAATATTTTAGAGACAAAGGGAAAACTTCCTTTTTTGTCTTTAGAATTTTCTCACTGGTTAGCCTGTTACTTAAGAATATAATTGATTTGTGTATATTGATTTTTGTATTTTCTATAACTGTGGGACTCTTTTTTCATTATAATGATGTATACTAATTCTCTTAGGGTTTTAGTTTTTATTTTTATTTTTTGTTGGCAGTTATCTTGTCAGCAAATTATGACACTTTTGTTTCTTTCTGAATAACTTTTCTCTCTTTTATTTTGATTTTCTACATTCTGTGCTCTCTGCAACCTCATTTCCAAGGTCCAACACACACATCAATGGAAGATGCTCTTTTCTTTTTTCCTGTGTTGAAAGAGAACACTATTAAGATTTCACCACATGAAATCTGATGTAACATTTGTAGTATTCTATTGAAAGGACAATATGTTTACTTTTTTATTTTATTAAGAATTTTTATCTAGAGATCAATTTGATAGTTTTTCCTATTATCATCAATTTGGAAATACAATAATTATTTAATATTGTTATGGCAGAGCCTCCAGACTGCAAGAAGACTGACAGAGCTGCACACTCAAAGTAAAGAAAAGCTCTTTATTGTACCAGTACTGTGGTGGGGTGGGGATTGGGGGAGGGAGCTTTATAGTTACCCAAAGCTTTGCAGCAGGAGTCTAGGGAAGCTCCTTAATACTCTGAGGTAGAGCTTCATCTCCTCAGCTACATGTGGGCAACTGTTATCAGTTTTGTACAGCTGCAGAGTAGGGAGGCAATGCTTGTGTGTTCTTGGTTATAACTACAGCCTCTGTTGTACTGTGGGAAATTTCTGGCAGACTAACTTTTGCATTGGGGTCAATGAAAAGGTTCTCTACCACAATGTGTGAATGTTAGCAATTTTTTTTTTCCCCTCTTATTTGTGTATTTTTCATTCTAAGCACCATGGAAATTCACTGACACTTTTCTTCTAGTACTTCTTAGAATGTATAATTTACATTTAAATATTTAATGCTACTGAAAGTAATGTTGGCAAATATTGTACATAAACTTCGTAATTACATTAAATGATATTAGAATTGACTATTATATCTTATGCTAGGATTTGTTTCTGGACACAATTATTATGATATAATGATGGATCTCATGCTCTAGAATGGAATAATCAAGATCAAAATCCAGGTTCTGTATCATTGACTCTCTGTTCTCAGTGGATAGTTAACTACTTAGCGCCTAGTTTACTCATCTGTAAAACTGAGATAGGAATAGTATGATGTCAGGGAAAAAAATCCTAAAAATGTCCTCTAAAAATTCCCAACTTTTGCTTGGTCATCAAATGCTGGACTAGGTACTGCTGTGAGAGAACTTTTCAAATGGAATGAAAGTTACTTATCAGTTGACATTGAGAAAGAGAGATTGCTTGAATTATTTAGGCTGGTTTAATGTAATTGATGAGCCCTCTTCCTCTTCTGCTTTTAGGAAGAGGAAGGAGAAAGAGGAAGGCAGGCAGAGAAATTTGTTTAAAAGAAAGCAGAAGAGAGATAAAATAGAAGAGTAAGCCAGCGAGATTTCATGTATAAAAAGGACCCATCTGTAGTTATTGGCTCTGAAGATGGAAAAGAGAGTCAACAAACAAGGAATTTGGGCAAGCCACTATAAGCTCAAAATGGTTCCTAGCTAGCAGTCAGCAAGGAAATGAGACCTTAGAACTACAACCACAGAAAAGTGAATTCAGTCAACCTTAACCACTTTGGAAGAGAATTCTTTCTCAAAACTGCCCGTTAGGATCAAATCCCTGATACACTTTGATATAAGAATGGCAAAATCTTCTTGGACTTCTGACCTACAGAAACTCTCAGGCAGTATTTGAGTTGTTTTAAGTAGCTAAATTTGAGATAGTTAGTCATGGCTACAATAGAAAACAAATACAAGTGCATATATGAAAAGAATTGCTATATTTATCAAATGAATTAATTTGTCTAAAACACTAAGAATAGTACCTAGCAGGTACAAAGTGATAAACTCTGCATGTTATATATTATTTCATACACACTATTCAGGTCTTATTATAATGTTAGAGTATCTACTAATTAGGTATTAAATATACTCACATTCTTTTTAAATATGTTTTTGGATAATGTTATTTATTTATCCTTTCTTACTGAGTCAAATATAAAGCACCATTGAAAACATTTTTGAATACTTTAAATGTGTAATTCAACTCTACTTTTAGGTTCTATTGATATAAATAACTTTTGTAACTAGATTATTATTGAATATTGTCATTATGTTTATGCTCTTTCAGTAATTATTTTTGCTATTTATCTTACTCATATCTATATTCATATTACCGTAGATCAGCTTGCCTTTCATTTTCAAGGATACAGATGATCCTTTTCTTACATTTTATTCTCTTTACTCCATACCTATATTTTTTATTGTCACATTTTCAGTATATCATATGTAATATAATAATGTTCTCTCATTCTTGTTATTTGTCTTTATTCATGGACTGTGGGAGATATTCTTATCACTAATTCTGTTTTACATAATTTCCACTCAGAAATAGATAAAAGTTTAGGAACTTTAAATATTTTTCCTTGGGGTATTTTTATACCCCCATGAAATATTCATTCTTTCTTTCACCTTCCCCCTATTCCCCACACCTCTCTTTCACTCTCTTTATCAATACTTCATTTATATTATGTGTACATCACATTGATTTGAATTTATTGTGTTATCATCTCATCTTTTGCCTATTTTATGTCGGCATA
The DNA here is from genome assembly GCA_004363575.1 of Solenodon paradoxus. Lineage (NCBI taxonomy): Eukaryota > Metazoa > Chordata > Mammalia > Eulipotyphla > Solenodontidae > Solenodon > Solenodon paradoxus. The sequence goes on from RJWH01000046.1 coordinate 876,272, forward strand.
TTTTTGACTTTTAAATAATACACACTTAAAAGATTTTCATATTTATCTCTATTTTACTTTTTATGCCAACTCCTTTTTAACTGGTTTTCTTAAAAAATTCAGGGACTCTGTTTCGTAACTGCTTGACTTAGGTTTTGATATTAAGGGGTAAATTATTTCTGCTCTCCTAATTCTTTGAGTCAGAAATTATTCTGGATTGCAAATTATGGCTCCCCACTCATAATTCTACTGAAATTAAAGATTTTTTGTTTGTTTGCTTGTTTCAGTGATAAGAATTTATTACTGGAAATGGACTGAAGTTCTTTCCTTTTTAAAAACAACACTTGTGCACCACTGTAGTCATTAACATATCAGTATTCCACTTTTTCCATCTTTCCATTTCCACCCTTATGATAGATTTCATATTCCAGGTGTAACAGGCCGTTTGGTGTCCTGAAATGGAAATAAGTGAGAATGTGATAATCTTAAGTAATCACATTCTTGAAAATAAAACAGAAAACTGGCTATTCTTTAAGACATATGCATCATTTTGGGGTGGAGAAAAGAATAGATTCTATTTCTGTTTCGGGGAGATTTGTTATCTCTGTGAGTTGATGGAAATCTGCATCATCTTCTAAACCCCTTTTATTTTTTGCTTTAGGGTTCTCTCTTTGCTATGATTGGTGACAGTATCTTCAGGTACCTGGAATATTCTTGACCAGTGTTCAAGTGTTCACAGATGTGTATCTCCTTCTCTGTGTTCATGGGTATTTCAACTGGAACCTACTAGTTTCACTAGCAGTCATTATTTCAGATTGTAGTAGTATTTTTTTTTTTTTTTTGCTTATATTTTATCAAAGCAATGAGCAGCTGAAAGTCATCCAAGATTTTGGCAATAGACTGTTGACTTTTCCTAATATTTTTGGTCCTATTTTGTCTTCTCACATGCATTTGAAATATTCTATGACAGCTGGGCAATGCAATTTATGGTGATACCTTAAATCTGATTTTCACATTTTCCTCCTCCATGATGATAAAATAATCCAACTCATCTTTATGCATATTTTTAAATTATTTGTTCATATAGAGGTGGTTTGTAATACTGTGGTGTTTATACTTTTCAGGGGAGAAGTTCTTTATAGTTATATATGAGTAATATAGCAGCATAACCTGACAGCTAATGATGTGACTATTCACAGACTGTGTCTTATTTCGATGATGTTTTCCCTATGCAACGCAACCACGTAATAGAATTCTCTATGTAGGCAGACTTGATGACTGCATGTTATTAAACTCATTTGGAACAACTGACATCAAGAAATCTCAAATGTTTTGACCTGTTTTAAGGAAGTCATAAAGATATTTCTCACCTAACTTCTTAGTTCCAATTACTGTTTTTCCATCTTCTTCTTCTGAAAATAATTGACTTCATGCATCCTTTCATCTTTTTAAAAGCTCAAGGAGAGCCTTTAAAAAAAGCAGACTGGGCAGAAAAACAAAGGCTTTGAAGGAAAACTGAAGCACAGTTTGAAACTGTGTCACAGAGCTGGGAGATGCTGAAATAGAGAATGTGCTCAGACTTATGGCAAGCTCCCCGAGTCAGCCATGACTTCTCTAGAAACTGCTTTGGAGAATTAGAAGCAGCAATGCACCCACTAATCACAGCTTTGAGCCACTGTCACAGAAATATCTGTCGTTCAGTGCAGTGCTGCAGGTATTTGACATCAACTTGGCAAGCTTTTGACCCTTTTCTCTAAGAGATCCCTCTTATATACTTTGTACTCCTCTTAGCCCTGTGCCTATTTCTAAAATCACACACAAAGGATGGGGAAAAGGAATATATCAGGATATCTTTTTAATGAGAAAAACTGTTCAGTGATATGTCTTTTTTCTCAGCTCTTACTCTGCCCAAGTCATACCACCAATATAATATACGAAATTGTAGTGACATAGAAAATATCCAGGATTCATTTTATTGCAATGAATTATCATACTAAGTAGATTTTTAATATACCCACAGAGCATGATCTTTTTGTTGACTAATAAGCAACAGACTCCCTACCATGTGGGACTTTAAATAAAAGTACTTTCATTCATCTCATGTTATACAAATCATGAAAACAGACATAGCACAGGGCTGATTATTCTGTTCATACATAATCAAAGCTTTCCAGTCATAGTCTATTGCTGGCACTTAGACTGATCTGGATGGTTCAGGATGGCTTCTTTCATCTGTTTGGTGTCTTGGGAGGGAAAGACTCAAGGCTGTGCTCCCTGGAAGCCCTCTCCTGCATTTCAGTTGCCTCTTCCAGTAGTTTCCTCAGCCAAATGATGACATCTTTCACAGAGACTCAGGGTTCAAGAGATTAGAAGAAAAGTTGTTACTTATTTTAGAGACAGAGTATTGACTTGATTGGTTAAAAAATTCTTGAGTCAGCCCAGATTCAAGGGAAACAAGATTGTACCCCAAACACAATGAAGTAAAATCAAAGAATTTGAGACTTTTTTTTTTTAAGGAAAGGTGCAAGCAGCAATGAAGGTGAGTAGGCAGGAAGAGAGAGGAGGAATCTTTATTTTATTTTTTTAGTTGTTCACACTGGTTGCTTCCCCATGGGAAGGACTTACACCAGGGGTATGTGGCTTTGTGCTCTTTTTGATGCTATTGACCTAAGTGCTACTCCACCAGGGCATGTCAAGACATTCTTTTATTTACTCCAGAACGCCATTCATTTTTAGTGCTAAATAACATTTTATGGAATATTTAATTCAATTTAGTTTTATATGTAATTTTCATAAATAGTACTTAATGTAATGCTATGCTTGGCAGACAGGAATTCACGTTTGAATATAGGCACCATGCATTACTTATTCTATGTGTGTTTGCATGCAAGCAAGTACCTTCTCTTTCTCTCTCCATATCATCTTGGTTACAGAGTGAATTTGAAGTAGCTCATCTGAGCTCCAAAGCGTTTACAAGTGGCATGCAGTAAAATCTGAAGCCAGCAGTCTCTCTAGGAAACAATAAGTGTAAGTAGCCATATATTCAGCAGTGGGTAAACCAAGTGCTATTTTAGAACTATAAATGAAAACACATCATTGCTAGTGGATGATGACCTGAGGCAAAACCTCTCTGAGTCCATCATCTGCTTTATCTTCAGCAGGGGACACTAATGGGAAAGACAGTAAAACAAGAGCTAGTGGAGTTCAAAGTGGTAGACAATGATAGGGGGAGGAAAGTAACCCTTACTCTCATTTGTTTACCTGACTATAATAGAATAAAATTAACAATGGAGAGGAGGGAGGGAGCCCGGCAAGGTGGGAGATAAGAAAGGAAGAAAGGAAAGTGAAAGTGTGGGAGGAAGGGAAGAGGAAACATACAAAGAAAATGGAAAAAAAAGAAGATACAGAGAAGGAAACATTTCTAGTTCCCTTTGTCATCTCAGACACAAGTGAATTGTTTTCTGCCAGAACCCAGCAAAAGAAAATAAGCTTAATTGCCATTATGTTTATCCCCAGCGTATTTTAAGCTGTCATTAATTACTAGGAAGAAAAAATGGTTTTGTTTGTTTGTTTTATGGCCTTCTTGGCACTTGACACAATGCTAGTAATTGTGCATATATTAAACTCAGGTTGTGTGAAAGAAAATATAATCTAAATATTAGTCCAGGTTGTGAAATTAATGGATCACATGCATTGCCTTTCTCGATATATTAAATGTACACCTTTATGTCACCTAACTAAAGAGATAGAAAAGATATTAAAATAATGAGATATTTGTGAATGGACATAGGTCCTTTTTGCTTGGTTGATAAATGATTGCAAACTCTGTTGAGGATAAATCTACGATAGGAAAATAAATATTAATGTATACCCAATGAACATCACACATTTAAAATGGCATTTTTTTCCCATAATGTAGTTTCTCACATTCATCTTAATACTTGTGAAACAAACAAATCCACTATTGCTCTGAAGTATTTCCCATTGTGTAGCAAAATGGTGACTTGCTTTGAGGTCTCTATATTAGGAATCTAGTGTGAGAATGCTGTCATATGGAAGACTATTCTCAGAATCTGCAAACATTAAAATTAATCTGTATAAATTTATTTTGGGAATTCAAATGCATTCTCAACTGAACACAAAGAACACCTTATGGGTGTAGATTAAGAAATACATCATCTCTAATCATGCACTCTTTCTCTTTTATAATGTATCATACTATAAATGTATATACAGATAAATTTTAAGAAAGTATACATGAAAGTTTTATGCACATCTAAAAATGTAGCTTTATAAGTATTTTAAAATTATATATCTAGTAGGAATTAGTCCCAGAAAGTAGACAATAATGTTTATGTGACCATGATTTTACACTTACCAGTTACTGAATCAGTTTAAATACATATATAATGTGTATTTTATATGTGTAATATATGTGTTATATATGTGTGTGTATGTGTATATATATGTATATATATATATATATATATACATATATATATGTATTTGGAATAACCCTCATTTGAAAGTGTCAAATTATTATTTTATATAAAATGTATTCGCTACCGTAGAATTTAGCTAGAGATTCTGTTTGATGTGTGTAGGTGTGACTGCTGTGTAGGCAGAGTATATAGAATATTCCTCAGAATGTCTAAAGCTTTATTAGAGCTATAATGTGTACCTTAACAGTGGTTTAAAATGTTTATCTAAAGCAAGCTGCATAATATCTTTCAAGGAAGAATAAGAGAGACTGTATTTATATGGCACTATTGTTCTATTAAAGCTACTACTGAATGAAAGAATCTCCACTTCTCATTTAGAAAATAGTATTTTTTTTCTGGTTCAGAGAAAAGCAATCAAAAGAAAACAGCAAAATTTTAAACTTATGCACATGTATCATAAACATAAATTCTCTGGTATTCATAACAAATGCACTTTATATAAGTTTAAAGCCTCTGTGTTATGTGGCTTCTAACAACTGCCAATCACCACTTTCTTAATGAATTATCACTCTATCACTCTACTCAAAGCTTAACCATTTCCTATATTGGGACTTTCTTGATTATTTTAGGATCAATACATTTTTTTTTCACCTCTCTTTAAACCCCGTAGGTAACTTACTTTCAAAATTTAAATTCATATGGGAGAAAAATATATGTGGAGATTATTTAAAACAAATATAGAAATTAAAATGTTCATGTGAAAATACTAGATATTTAAGGTAGTATCTAGATAAGTCTATGAACAGATTCTTTGCCCAGATAATGTAGTACATATTGCATACTTGTTGCTATGCCAGGGGCTGGAGATTTAATAATAAACATTATGCTTAGTACTCAATTCGAGACTTCTGAGAGAAAAGATAGATGAAATTGGATCCAAAAAGACTCTATCTTGACATGAAATATTTCAAATATTGCTCTTCTAAAACATGATAAGAATTTTTGCAGGTAAAATGAATAATCAAAACAAATTTTAAAATTACTCTCAAAATAAGACAACATTTTAGATATCATATATATTCTACTGTATTTTCCTATACATTTAAAAATTCAATTATTTAATTCAAGCAGAGGTTTTGGTCTTTTTTCATTGTTTTTAGGTACCTATAAGACAAAACTCTTACGATGAAACCAAACCTGTTGTTCATCATTCCCAGATGCTTGGGAGAGTGGGGAAGGTGAATGCAGACAATTTTACTGTATAAATTCTAGTGATTCTGTCTTTATTGTTTAATTATGTAATCATTTGCTCTTTCATATTTAATGACCGATATACCCACTAAAATAAAATTTCCACCAAGAGTCAGGATTCGCTTTTCCAAGCATTTGAAAGAGATCTTTCCCAATAAAAGGGTGTTCCATAAATACTGGATGAATCAATAAACAAATAAAGTACAATAGATATAAAGCAGAGTGTGGCAGATGCTTTTGACGAATCTGCACATTGCCTTGGGCTATATGAATTCACCTATATTCAGTTTCCCACTTCTTCACTGGAGGTGCCTGAGGATGTTTCTGCAGCACTAAGGGGACTTACACCCCACTGAGCTGCCATTCTGTAGTTTGGTGGGCTTATCACTCTCTAGAGCAATCTCCACCAAACAGAATGCAAGTTATTAGATAAATGCCGCCTGCCCTCTAGTACAATATTTCTGGGTTTGTTCCCCAGTGTTTCTCAGAGTTCTCACACCCAGCAGGATTGAGCCTTACTTACCCTCAGGAGGAATTCACTCATTTTTGCATTCTTTACTAATTTTCTCTGTCCCACATCCCCCCAATTTCTTACCAGTGCTTCTTAGGATAGCACTGGGAAGAAGCCAAACTGTGGGCAATTAAACCATCAGTGATGCTCTCTTCTCTGTGCAATGCTCTTATTACATCAAATGAAATTTAGCAATTGTATAAAAACTAACTTTGCTTATTTCGTTCTATATCTAAGGGGAAAAAACAATTTTGGAGTCATCAAAGTTAATCATTAAAATACCTTCACTTGGTCAATATTTTAAAAGTACTATCAGATTTCATGGGATTTTTTTTTCACATATTTGAATACATCCTTAGACATGTGTCAGTGCCTGCTAATCTCTGCTTCTCCTATGTGCCCTCTGTGTTTAAACGACATAACATAATATATAACATTGATTACATCTGTACACACAAATATAGATTATATTGCCACAACATACATGTTTTTGTTCATAACAAAGATTTTTTTGTATATAACATAGATTATATCATCTATATATAACATGGATTCTATATATAACATAGATTATATCATCTGTATTTAGCAATTATCTTCCCTGGAGTGCAAATAATACATTGTAAGTAAAAACATGTTAAAACATTGAAGAAAAGAATTTCTAATCCTGTATATTTGTTAGCAATTGTAATTTTTCATATTTTGTGTATAAACCTTCCAATTATCAATTTGAATAGTATATATTTTTCAGTGTGTTCCAACTACATTCAAACTTTGTAGCACATTTTTTAAAAAGATACAATTTTAAAATGAGATAAAAGGAATTTGGAGTGACTCCCTTTAACTTTAATGAGGTATATAAAACTGACAAAACCGTCTTTTTTTAACTTTTTAATATTTTATTGATAGTAACTACCAATTAGAATAAACTCATTTACATAGGTTACCCATATGTGCAATTTACTCATTCCTGATATATATGTCAGTACACACTGACCTCCATCAAATCGCCAAGTGTTCTTCAACATTGTTCAATGAGTCCTGCCACCATTTGCCCCCTGTCCCATTAGCCTATTCTCTACTAGTAACCTGAGTTCTTATTGCAAGTGTCGAAGGGTTGATTTTGTTTCATATGTTCCTTTGTTTTGCCTATTCACATTCACCTATAAGTGAGATCATCTGGTATTTATTTTCCTTCTTTTAATTTATTTCACTTAGCATAATGCTCTCTAGATCCATCCTGTTGATTCAAATAACAGGATTTCATCTCTTTCAAGAACTGTGTAGAATTCCATTGTGTGTATATGTATATATGTATATATATGCATATATGTATATGTATATATATATATATATATATATATATACCACATCTTTATCTAGACATCTGATGCTGATCAATGAGTACTTATCAGTTCTTAGCTATTATAAATGTAACTGCAATAAACACGGGGGTGCATAAATCTCTGTGGATTAGTGTTTTTGGGTTTTTTAGGTACATACCCAGAAGTAGGATGGCAAGATCATATGGAATTCCCATCTTCAACTTTTTGAGGAATCTCCATACATTTTCCATAGGGTTGCAGCAATTTACACTTCCACCAACTGTGTAGAAGTGCCTCCTTTTTCCACATCCTCACTAACATTTTTGTTTACAGACTTTTATATATTAGCCAATCTCTCATGTGTAAGATGATATCTCATTGTTGTTTTGATTTGTGTTTCTCTGATAGACAGCAAGCAGGAACATCTTTTCATGTGTCTGTTGGCCATCTGTATAACCTCTTCAAAAAAATGTCTCTCCAATTCCTCTTCCCACATTTTGATTGGATTGCCTGTTTTTCTGTTATTAATTTATATGAGTTCTCTGTGTATTTTGGATATTAAACCCTTTCAGAATTATGGAACACAAGTATCTTCTCCCAGTTATCAGGTTGCTTTTTTTGTTTTGGTGATGTTTTCTTTCACTATGAAGAATGTTTTTAGCTTGATGTAGTCCCAATTTTTTATTTTTTGTTTTTGTTTGATGCTGGAGTTGAGTCTCTTAGATCTCTCTAAGGCTGATGTCATGGATGTCTTTACTATGTTGTCTTCAAAGAATTTTATGATTTATAGTCATGTGTTCAAGTCTCTAGTCCATTTTGAGTTAATTTTTGTGAACAATGATAGAGAACAGTCTCAGTTTATTCTTTTTTATGTGACTGTCCAGTTATCTGAACTCCATTTACTGAAAAGACTTTCCTTTCTCCATTGTATGTTTTTGACAACTTTGTTGTAGATTTACTGACTGTGCATGAATGAATCAGTTTCTGGTGATTTGGTTGCATTCCATGGATTTGTGTCTGTTATTATTCCAGTCACATTCCATTTTGATCACTATCACTTTGTAGTAATAGCTCAGTGTTTGGGAATGTAATCCCTCCGTATTTGTTCTTTTTTCTCATAATTGTTTTGGTTATTTGGGGCCTTTTGTTGTTCTTCACAAATTTTGAGTTTTTTTGTTCTATTTCCTTGAAATAACCCATAGGATTTTAAAGGAGATTTCATTTAATATATTGTATATATTGCATATTGCCTTACATAAGATGGTCATTTTAACGAAGTTAATTTTCCCAGTCATGAGCAGGGATGTCATTCCATCTCTTTTTTCCTTTATTTCTTTAAGAAGGATTTTTAGTTTTCACAGTACAGGCTTTTTCACTTCCTTTTTAAGTATATTCCAAGGTATTTGTTTCTTTTCACTTCTGTATCAAGTGGTATAGCTCTCTTGATTTTGTTTTCTTCTAGTATGTTATATAGGTATAAAAATGCAACAGATTTTTATGCATTGATTTTGTGCTCTGCCACTTTACTATATTTGTTGATTAGTTCTAGTAGTTTTTGACAGTTTATTGAGTTATTTATATACACACATACACAAATAATGATAGTTTTACAACCTCCTTTACAATTTGGATTCCTTTAATATATTTTTCTTGCCCAATTGCTCTGACTAAGACCTCCAGTATGATATCAAATAGCAGTGGTGAGAGTGGGCAGCCTTGCTGGGTTCCTGACCATAGAGGAAATGCTTTCATTTTCACCATTGACTATGGTGTTGAGTGTGGGTTTGTCATATGTGACCTTTAATATTCTGAGGTATGTAACATATTCCCATTTCATGCAGGGTTTTTTTTTTATCATAAATGGGTGCTGGATCTTGTCAAAAGCTTTCTCTGTGTCTATTGATATGATCATGTGGTTTTTCTCCTTGCTCTTGTTCATATGGTATATTACAATAATAGATTTATGAATGTTGAATCATCCTTGTATCCTTACTCCTTTTGCTGAATCTCATAGATTACGGTAGCTCATGTCTTCATTCTCATTTGTCTCTAGGTACTGTATAAATTCCTCTTTTATTTCTTCTTCTATCCAAGAATCATTCAGAAGCATCTTGTTTAGTGATGGTTAATTTGTTTTCCTTTTCGTTTTCTTCTTTACTTCTTTCCTGAAGATGTGTTTTAAGGTTACCCTGTAGTTAGCATTAAGAATTCTCTGTTTATTTCCTATTTTTTTTGAAAGTGATTTGTCTTGCACTCATTCTAGTCATCCACCATTTTTACTATTTTCTCCTTTTCTTCCCTTTTTCATATTTTGCTGTCTTACTGTTTTTACATGGCATTTCTTTACACTTTATGGAACTTCTGTTAGTATTTTTGTAGAGCTTTCTTTGTTGTGATAAATTCCTTTTACTTTTGCTTATCTGAAAAACTTTTTATCATTCCTTCAGTTCTGAATGATAATCTTGTAGGGTATTAGATCTTATGTTAAAATCCTTCCTTTTAGCACTTTGAATATATCATGCCATTCTCTTCTGACTTGTAGTGTTTCAGCTATGAAACCCACTGAAAATATTTTGGGAACTCCTTTGTATGTGACGTGTTTTTCTCTAGCTGTTTTTAATATTCTCTCTTTATCTTGTATTTTTGACATTTAATGACAATATTTCTTAGTGTAGGTCTGTTTAGGTTTCATTTGTTGGGAATTTTTGAACTTCCTGAGTCTGGAGGCATGCTTCATTCTTCAATTTAGAGAAATTCTCAGCTATTATTTCTTCAAATATAGTTTCTGTCTCCTTTTCTCTCTCTTCTTCTGGGATCCCTATGATGCTAATGTCATTCCTTTTAATGTTATCCCATCAGTCTCGAATGCTGTCTTCATTTCTTTGCATTCTTATATCTCGTTACTGGTTTGCTTGAATGCATTCCTCTGCCCTGTCTTCTAGCTCACTCATTCTATGGGAGGTTTCATCCATCCTACACTTGAGTCCCTCTGTGGAGTTCCTTAGTTCAGCTATCGTGATCTTCATTTCTTTGACATTTTCCTTCATTTTATTTTCCCCTGGTGCTTTTATTGATGCATCATTTCACATGTTTCTCTGTGTTTGCACTCTGGTATTCTGTTTTTATTTGTGTGGGTTAGGTTTCCCTGAAGTGACGCTCTTGTATAGGATATCAATTTGTCCCAAATAAGCCTTGATCTTGGTTTGAACACTGGGAATTCTTGAATTGTGTGGCATTACCAATGACAGGATTTGTTGAAGTTTTTATGTGGCCTTTCCATTGGGACCCAAGAGTTCAGCCTATGGGGTTGGAATTTGTGTAGGGAATGCAGAACCTTCCCCTGGCTTCACAGATCTGAACAGAACTGTGGTTTGTGTATAATGAGCAATCTTGCTGCAGTTCCACCATAGGGTAGTGAGTAGATGTTGAAGGTTTCTCCCTTCTGGGAATCTCTCTTCTTCTAGCAATTGTTTCAGGTGACTTTCAGCCTGGGGGCAGGATTTCTCATGATTGTGTCCTGTGGTTCCAGCACAATATGGTGGTAGGGGTTGGGTGTCATGGATTCCCCTAGCTTCTTTCTTGTTACCGTGGTGTCCCTGTGCAAATTCCCCTTGGCAACTCCTACTAGTAGTCCACCAGGGCACTGGACCTCCTTCCACCCTGAGCCAAGAATCTCTTCCCCGGCTGTGTCCCAGTCCCAGTCAATGAGTCTCTGCTGCTGGAGTGATTTTCTGTGTGACCTGGTTCTTCCCAAGGCTCTTATCTCTTCAGCCACTCATTTTTAACCCCTGAGACTGGGAATCCTGAATCCATGATGTAGCTCTGAACCCTGACATTTTTGCCTACCCTTTATGGTGGTGAATGCTATGTTGTCACTGTAGCTTCTGACCTGCTTTTCCTCAGTGTTTGTGTTTGCAAAAATGCATAGTTTCTATTTGCTTTTTGGGGGAGGAGACAAAATTCAGCTCCTACCAGGTTGCCAACTTGACTAATCTCAGAAACTGACATAATTATTAGCACATAACTAAGAGTGATGTTTTTTTGTGTTAGCGTTTTGTTTGATTTTAGAAATACGTCAAATATTTTCCATGATCAAAAACATGTTATTAGAAAACCCATAAGATGAACTTGTACATTTGATGAGGATTTTATCCTATTGTTTATTTATGTGTTATACCTGAATGTAATATTAAAATTAGTATAACTTGTTAAATAAAATTATCATGAGAAGTTCATGTGTTAATACAACCTCCATAATATAGTTTTTGAAAGAAAAGACATTTAATTCACTTATATGTAATAGTATAGTCTAAGGTAATGGTCAGTGTTTATTAGACAACTCTTTTCTATGTGGACAACTATCTTTATCATGTTGCAGCCACATCCCACAAAGCATTTTCATTGTTTCCATGGTCAAAGGTGAATCACTGTGAGTTCTACCTATTCTATCAGTGGAAAGGATCATCATTATTCTGAGGACTAAACACAGAACAGTGGAAACTACCATTTCTTCCACTGCATTTATAATCAGTCTTAAAGACACACCTCCCTGCAAGGGAAGTGGGAAATACAGTCTAAGCATGCTGCCAGAAGGAAGAAAGATATATTTGGAATAGACCACTGACTATTCCCGAACCACTAGTAAGTATAAAATACGTGATTTTAGAATTCTTGAGATTTGTGTAAGTTTAAAAACTATATCAGTATATGGTGTTCATTCCTATTGTGTTTGCTTAATAATTGTTGTTAACCATCTCTTATGAACAAAGATTATAGCTTATAATTTATAGATCAAATCTATAACATATTTTAATAAAATATTGATGTAAAGCAAATTAGTAACCTCTCATATTCAAAGCAGTTCAAGTGCAAAGCCTATCTTGTTGGCAAGTTTAACTTTTTGAGCATAGATTCATTTCAGAATTACTATAGCATCATTCTGATTCATAACTGCTACATTTTTGTAAAACTGAAATATGGAAATTGCAGTTATTATACACTTTCTTCCCGTGTGATAAAATTAATGGCACTGGGCATGTAGGCAAAGACAGCTTCATTTTTCAATGAGCTTATATGTGTATTTACAGCTTAAACAAAAATCCCTGAACCCTTTTCTATTATACCTTTTAGTGAGCTGAAAATATCAGTAATTTTCTCTTCTAGTGAAGCATAAATATAGTTGAAGAAATTGATTAAACAAATATTATTAGAAACATTTACCTGATCTGGATATTGTTGTATGCTTTAAATATTTATTACTATTATTACAATTACTATATAGTAATTGTCTAGACTTTTGTTTCAGAAGCATCATGTTTCTTTATATTGTTCTACTATGTAGAGATTAAAAACCATATATTTAAAACTGATTATTTGTGTCTGAGATTATATAGCTTTAATTTTACAAAACAGAAAGCTAAAATGAGTCAACTTGATGATGTTTTCATGAGTTCAGTGAAATCATTTTCAATAGTACTTATTTTTGAAGTAAAGTAGACTAATGATAAGGACATAAAAATGCAAGGGGGAATTTATCTTGCTTATTTATTATGTGGATTGTATTATTTATTCATGATTTTCCTTTCTTTTTTTACTCTTGCCATGGTTTAATGTGAAAAAATATCTTCTCTCCTGCTAAATTTTGCTTTAGCCAGATAATTTTTTTGACCAGACCAGACCAGAAGAATACAGACAGAGCAGTTTTCCAGGACCAAGCAGACATTTTTAAAGACATTGTGTTTCATATAAAACATTCTCCTTCATACTGATTCCCAAAGACATGTGAAACAGTGTTTCATCCAACTTGCATCCTCTGTGCAGTTCCAACAGAATCCAGGAGAGATATGTCTAGTAGAGCTCAGAACATTTACAGCAAAGCCTGAAACACAGAAAAGTATTGCGATAAATGCAAGTTGCTGCATGTCACAGTTTTCAGTTGAATGTTATATATAATTGTAACAAAACAGACTAATACAGAAAATACTACTAGATATAAGATACTGCCATAGCAAAACTGAAAGTAGTGGCATTGAGATTGAAGGTAATGGTAGTAGCCAGTAGACTGTTATTGTAGACAGAAGTTTTTCAACCCATGTATAGTTAACTAACAAAATTTGATAAATCCGTAACTTGAAATAACGAGGTAGAAGTGTTACTAATGAATTCCTCAGTGAGGAACATAGATTCCTTGAGCTGCAATGATGCATGCCAGTTCTGAGTAGAAGCATTGAGGTATTGCATGTTTCTGTCTACACCTCTTCCTTTTTTCCCTTCTGTTCCCGAAACCCCACATTCCAGGTAAAAGGTTCTCCTTCACTTTGAGTATCAGAATGAGACATGTAGAATAGACTTATGGCCGAATGCTCTGCCTTGAAGCCAATGCCTGTGGAATCTAGCAGACACCATCTCAACAAACCACAATATACTCAGTAAAAAGGCTGCTGGAAAATGCATAAATTTATGAGCAACTAGCATGTGTTAGTTGCTGGAAGCCATTGAGCTTCAAGCTTGTTTATGATGTCACAGCAAAACCTGATGATTTATACGCAGATGCCCTCCCCTGCTTCCTTCTATAGTGTTATTACCATCCTCACTTTTATTGTATTTTGACCTTTTTTTCCCCTTAGAATACCCGGTATTTTCTGACAATATTTACTCTTATGTAAAATTAATTGCAAATATTTCTTAGGGGCATGCTTTTTAACATAATGGAAGTATTTGCAAATAAGATAAGTTCTTCTTTGTACTTACCCACTATGGTTCTTTGTAACGTATGGTTCTGTGTAATTGGTAATTTATTAAAAATTATCTAAAAAAAAAATCTAAATGTTTTTGTGGTTGAATCTAAAATATGTTAAATAATAATATATTCTCAAATGTTCTTCAATTTGTGTTAGATGTTCTTGGGTGTCCTAGTTGTATAGTTAAGTTTTTAAGTAATTTAGTAAATAATTTTCCTTGAAATACCAAGCCTTTCCAATTATCTTGTCAAATTTAGAAACCTGTTTTTCAAGAAAGTGACCATACATAAAAAATAATATACAAAAGTAGCTGACAAACATTATACTGTAAGTTTTTAATGAATTTAATTAGATGTAGTAAATATTTGGTAATTTTAGAAAAATATGTGTAATTGGTATTTTATTAAAAATAATCTAAAAGAAAATCTAAGAGATCATATTTTGCCTTTTTATTTCCTAGGCAAATTGTTTTACCTTTTCCATTAATTAAACTGATAATTTTGAAGTTGTCATTATTGACCAAAAGAGTTAGGGTGTCTTATGCATTGTTTATAAGAAAAGAGATTAGACATGTCCTGTTGGAGCAGTAGTTAGGTCAATTTCCTCCAAAGGAACACAGGCCATATATCCCTGAGTTCATGTCCTGGTCCTAGGGGAGGGGAAAACAACCAGTGTGAACAACCAAATAAAAATAAAATAAAGATGCTTCTCTCTCCTCTCTCTTCTTGCTTGCCTGCCTACTTAGGCTCATTCCTGCCTGCATCTTTCTTTAAAAAAAAGTGAAAAAGGAAAATGATCGACTATACCACATTTGGGGCCATAACAATTTAGATAAAGCTACAAATGAGATTTACCTTAGATTCAAAATTTACCACCATTATAAAAACAATTATTAAACAAATATGATATGGCAATGTAATCAGATAATTGCATTTTCACTTTTACTGATAGAAATGTATTTTGTCATTAAATATTTAAAATAATAGATTTTGTTTTATTAATATTTTAATAAAGTATGAGTAAATTATTTCATTTATAATTAATCTAAATGTTCATCCTCTTACAATTAATCCTGTATTCTTGCATCTGCCCTCTGTTTTAGAGTACTGATAATGATTTGTGATTTTTTAAATATAATTTTTTGTAGTAGACATATATGTCTGGCATATCACTTTAGAATTTTGAAAGAAAAAATGAGTTATTATTTCAAGCAGTGATTTAATCAATTTTTAAATCATTTTTGGTTAGCTATTTAGTGCTTGAATTACATATATTATAATATTCTCATAAAAGGTATACACCAATAATTTACCCAAAGGTAATATTTAATAAGCAGTGTTAAAAAAGAGTTTAGATTAATGAATTATAAGACCATTTACAAAGTAATTCATCATCTACAAGAAAGCCCTTCAAAAATTTGCCTGATTTTCATACTTTAGATTAGCAATTACAGGAATTTAAAGGTTACTTCAATCAGCCATTAGCCTCAGAATCTTTCCAAACAAAAGAAAATAGTATATACTATAACAAACCCTCTATTGTCCTTAAAAAGGTACATGTACTTTAAAAAACAAATGTGTTAGTGGTTTAATATGCATTATTTTGAGTTAAATTTCAGGCCACAAAATATGAGAAGAAAATATAACAGATTCAGCTTTCAGTGGTTTCAGTTGTAAAAATGGTCCTGAAAATAACTTTTGTATATATTTTGAGAAGCCTGGTTTCCTGGAGAAGGATTTGCTCCTGTATCATTTTCATATGGGGTCAATTCAGAACCACTTTTACTTACAGAATATTAGATTTAAATCTCAATCTTTATTTATCAGTTGTGCAAAACTTAAAGAATTCATTTTTCCCCATTCCCTCATTTAAATGTGAATGATAATATTCATTTCTTTAGTTGTGAGTAAAATGTTTAACACAAATCAAAGTGTCTAGGTGTCTAGTATATAAAAAATATCATATAAATGTTTGTACATTTTTATTTCACTGGGTTATCTCCATCTGATGCTTTTGTACTCATCAACATTATTTCCAGAAATTTTATTTATTAGTAAAAAGAATTTTCTCTTTATTTTAGCACTGCCTATGAAAGTAAATAAAATATTCTATTGCATATATAAAGGAGAAATCTATATATCTATATCCATATTATAAGCATATAGTTTAGAATCATTAACATGTATATATGCAACTGTATGCAGAGAAATGTATATGGGTATGTGCAATTATTTGCTTATTTGTCAATAAATTCATATTATTGTGAAGAGGATATGCTTTGTAGGCTCCTTTGGAGTACAAATGATAAAGGAATAAATAGTCTTTTCTGTTACAAAATTACTTTTCTCCTAGTGTAAGTATATCACATCAGATATACCTGAGCTCAAACTCAGGTTTCTAGCGAAAGTTCATTTATTGGGCTTGAACAGTAAAAATGAACACCAACATTTGCTAGGGCCTGACTCTTCTTCGACAGGAAATTTCTTGTCCATTATTTGCTATGACCCTGGTTCCACTCTGGAAAGCAACTCCTAATCCATTTATGTCCTTGGCCATATCTGAAGCGAATATTTTGGAGTATGCAATTTTCAGGGTTGCACTGTGTTTAAAGCTTACAGCTCAGGGAAGACCAAAGGTCCAAATGATTTCAGAAGTCAAGGTGTTTTTAGTTCAGCCGTAAAGTTTCTTTACTAATAAAATTACCCCCCATCCCCCCATTTACTAGGCATTACATTCTCCACCAATCATACCCAAAATTTTTTGAATCATAGGTTTCAAATCTTCATTACCTTTCTCCACTTTGGTCCCATGTGTCCCACCTCAATTCAGTCCCCCATCTTAAGACAACCCACCCCTAACCCCAGCCTTATTCTTTGTTTAACTGAGTTATCAGAACCTTGGTTCTCATATCCATTATCCCATTGTTTGGAGTTAAACCTAGAGGTTATGGTGACCACTTTATTTCTTTATTCCTTTATCTGCAAACTGACTGCAGGTTTATTTATGTATTAATTTATCCCTTCAATATATTTCTTAAACCAAAACCTGGAAGCCAGCTCACTTTAACAAGGTTTTATATTCTAAATCCTGCCTTCTAGCCTCCTCCCCTGCAGTGTCTAATACAGTAAATACATGTTTTTATTTTTCTTCATTATTGCAGGCCCTGACTTAGTAAATCTTTTGCCATTGCAAACGTGGATGACAAATTTTTTTTAAATCTCCAATGTTATTTCTTACTCCTCACTTCCCAACTGCTAAATCAATGCCACATATTTTTGGTTTTGCTAAGGTGATGCTCCATTTTAAAAGTCACTTTCTATGTTCATTAGGATACTAACTTTCTATGTTAGCTAGGAACTGTGCCTGAGAAAGCAGAAACTATTCATCAAATAAACTTCATCCTACTAATCAATGAAGTCAAAAAGAATGTTCAGAAACCAATTATTTTAGAGTAAATATTTAGAAAATGCAAAATGTACAAGACAGCTTGAGAAGTAACAATAATGAAATACAACAAAGTTGATATCCCACTTGAAAAAAGAGAAATAAAAAAAAGGTTACTAATCTCTTTGAAAATACCTCCATTGAACTTTTAAAAGTTGCAAATTGTTGGGTATTTTTAATGCCAACATAACTAAATTTTTCTCCAAATATAATAAGACAAATGAAAAAAGAAAGACTTTACATAGAATAGAAGGGTTTCTTACTACTGAGTCAACATTTTCAAACTAACTTGTCTTTTTAGATGAGTAATAAGGAACAAAGAAGTTGCCTAGAAATGGCTAATGATACTATTCTCTGACTCAAAGATAAAAACATTCTTACAGAGAAGAAGTTGTATCTATAGCAAGGGATTAATTAAAGTACCCAAGGTGCTATTCAAGAGTGGAAAAAGACAAGTTTGAGTGAGGATTTCCTGAATATAAGCAGAGGAGAATAAAGGAAATTACTTTGCTAAATGAGCTTCAAGAAATTGGTTTTTACTAATGATAATAAATAGAAGTGTTCTCAGGAAAGCAAGTTCAAATGGTAAATGAATCCAGAAACTCAAAATGCCACTTTCAGAAATAATTCCATCTGTATTTTCTAAATGTTTATAGAGAATAGGAAAAAGAACAAAAATAGGCCATTTAAACTCAGACCTACATCATAATGTAAGATTTAAATCTACTCACATGAAAATGGAAAAAGGAAATTAGGACAAAGGTAATTCAAAGATAAACTTTTCCTAGAATACAAATGAGAAGAGAAACATTCTTTAAGTTATATTTTACATTTATAAAGAGAGAGATTGAAGATAAGTAGAATAGATGAAATAATATAGCGATAAAGTATATTATTCTTTTCTATTGTAATTATACTATACCTATTGTTCCATTGGTAATAGTAATGCATGAAATATGGGGAAAAAAAAAGTCCTCTACCTTAACTCTGCCCCTGCCTTCTCATTATTCTCTCAGTGCTGCCAATTCTTGTTGGTATTTCAAAGTTAGTCTCAGGAATACTTTTGGTATATAAACAAATATTTTACACATATGCATATTTGTACACCTAAGAATGACCCACTCTACACAATATTCTATAGATTTATTAATAGTAATAATATCATTTAGTTATTGTATAAATAAATATCCAGCTTCTATATTTTTAATAATCCCTAATAGGCATATATATGCACACCTGCATACAGGTGTACAATAGTTGGATCTTATAATCTTGTCAAATCTCATAAAACTACAAATCAAATAGTACAATTTCTGTATCACTGTGTATGTGAAATTTTAATATTGATAAAAATATCTAACTGTACTAGCACTATAGTTGAACTCCAAAACTTAAAAATATGACAGCAGCTATAGTCCCACTCACTCTAAGATTATGATATCAAAATTTGACTGTGCCTAACTAAACAGTGAAAATTGACATCTCATGATCTTAGTATTTTTATTATGAGAACAAACATGATTATATATTTGAATGCTCTTTCTAGAACAATTGTATTATTTTCATTCCCTTCAGAAATGTATGAGTTATTTAGTTTCTCTGTATCTTCACCAGCATTTACTGTTGTCACTGTTTTTTATTTTAGTCCTTCTGATAGATGTATTTGGTATTTCAATGTAATGTTGAGTTTAGTGACTAATGACATTGAACAGTCTTTCATGTATTTATTTCTACTGGTATATCTTTATGGTTATACATTTTGCTTTTAGTCTATGATTCCATTTGAGTTAACTCTTGTAAAAGATTTAATTTGAGATCATTTATTTTATTTATTTATTTTTTGCCTATGAATTCCAGCATCATTTTTCCTCCATTGAAATGATTTTGTACCTTTGTAAAAAATCAGTTGGGCATGTCTGTCTGTGTGGGTCTGTTTCTGATTCTGTAGTCTGTTCCATTGATCTGTATGTCTGCGCTTCTGCCAATATCTCCATATCATAACTACTGCAGCTATATGATAAACCTAAATGTCAGAGTAATTTCTCCTACTTTAGTCTTCTTTTTCACCACCATTTTAGTCATTGTAATCACTGTGCCTTTACATACAATTGTCATAATAAATATTATATACTTACAAAAAATCTTTGTGGGGATTTCTAATGGGAATTACATTAAATTTAAAGAACAATTTAGGAAAATGTGACATCTTTATTATGTTGACTCTTTGAATGCATGAACAAGGTATGTCTCCATCTATTTAGGTTTTCTTTGATTTTTTTCATCAGCATTTTATAATTATAAGCATACAGATCTTATACATGATTTGTTAATAGCTGCTTAAATGTTTATTTTGACATAATTGTAACATATACATTATTTTAGCTTGGGTTTCTACATATTCATACATAAAACAAAAACCTCAGTATATTATAAAAATTAAAATTAGTGTGTTCCTTTATCAAAAAAAGGAATTAAACTAGAATTTAATAATTGAAAGTAAATAAAAGCATAGTTTCTAAACACACTGAAATTAAGCATCACATTTTTAAATTTCCATAAATCAAAGAAGTCTCAAATTAATATTTTTAAATGTTGAAATTGTTTAAAACTTAATTAAAGCATATCAAAATTATGAGCCACAGTTAAAACAATTAAGAGGGAAGATATGAGGAAAGGTTTTGAACCCAAATTCCTGCCTTAAGAAACAGAAAAGGAAACATACAAAAGGAAAGAAATAATAAAAAGAGATGAATGTAATTAGAAATTAAAAAATAGAGAAAAGCAGACAAAATTGTGTTCTTTAAGCAAAATTGCTAAATTCAATAAACTCTGGACAGACTGAGAAAAAGAGAGGATATATATATATATATATATATATATAACCAATATCAGGAATGAAAAAGTGTAAATCATTATATAGATCCAGTAGTAAAAAATCGTTGCAATCTATAAATCAGTGATTGGATTTGCCATTATTCTTGAATGGCTTTCTGGTTCTTATTTTTCCCTATTTGACTAAATGTAAGCACCTCATATAAAGCTATCCATCCTGTGGAGCTTTGCCTCTCTTTCAGGTCTAACTCGACAGCTCATTTTTCCCTGGGAGATACATATAGAGCTGCATTGCAAAGGACAGGTCACCATCATATATTTGCCAAAACTGAGATATTCCATTAAAATGCAAATTTATTCCAGTCACATTTATTGATATGATATAAATATTTGATCATAATACACTCACGTTTATTCTATACTTTTTAAAAATTCTGTTTCACTATTTCAGTTCAGTCTGCTTTTATCTAATTATTTTGTATGTAACCATTTAAGAATTTGGAAGGTTTGCATTTTCTTTTTTCATTTTTTATATTTCTAACAACAATACACACAAACCTTTACTCAGTATCTGTTGATTTCTAATTTAAGAATAAGGAAACAGCATTTTCATTTTATTCATTTCTGTGATTTTACCCAAATAGATTTGGATTATTTATTTTTAACCAGACTCAATTTTAGCAGTTTTATATTTAAAGAAAAATTGAAAAACCAAAGTTTTCAAAAGTCCTCTCATCTAGTTTTCCTGATTAGCCTCCTACATTAGTATTGTGATTACAATTAACAAGCCAATCCTGACCCTTTATTGTTAACTTAAGGTCCATACTATGATCATTATTACTTTTAGCCTAAAGTTCTTTTTCTGCTCCAGGAATACCATTTAAAATGCCATGCTACATTTAGCCATCATGACACCTTATAATCCTCTTGGCTGTCATAATTTTCCAGATTTTTCTCATTATTTTAGATTATCCTGGCAGTTTTAAGGAATACTATGTAAATATTTTGGAGGAAGCTCATTTATTGGAATTTATCTAATGTTTTTCTCATGATTAACTGGGGTCATGAGTTACGGGGAGGAAGAGCACAGAACAACAGTGCCATTTCATCACATGGCATTGCATCAAGAATGTAAGCTACAGTATGATGTATCACTGTTGCTATTGACTGTTCTTTTAGCAGAGGTCATATTTTTCAGGTTCTTCCCATGTAAACTTTCTCTGTTTCCCACCTTCCATATTGTGCACTTTAGAAGACAGATACTACGTGCAGCCTGCACCGTAGGAGTAATATTCGCACTCCCATGTTTGAGGATGGAGTACTGGTATGAATTACTTGGAACTGTTCTGGTAGAGCTATTAGTCTCTTCTCTCTCATTTATGTACTTATTAAATCATTTATTTATATCAGAATTGACCATGAATATTTATTTTGTACTTCAGATTATAATCCAATATGAATTTTTGTTGTTGTTCAAATTATTTCATCTAGAGGATGGATTTCTTTTGACAGTATTGAGAGCCCTTTCAGAAGGTTCTATGCCCCTTTAACCTCATCAATGAAGGGTGCAGTGTATTACTGTATTTGTTTGCTTGTTTTTGAAGTACTACCTTAATTTCTAGTACTAGAACATACTCTAGATTAATCATATGTACTTCATGCCACACTCCTAGAATCAGTCATTTCTCTAAGGTGAACTTGTTCTTGGAGAATGGCAGTAGAAACCAAGATCTGGGAACCAGGTATGTCTACTGATGTTTTGGAATGAGTGCTTCTAGGATCTTTCAATTGACAGAGTTTATGAATTTATGTATGCATGCTAACCCATGTATATAATATATATGCATAATACATACATTGTTATGCTATATATATTCTATTCATGATTCTGTATTTCATATTCTAGTTATATATGGTTCTATCATGAGTCCATGCTACTATTTCCAATTCTAATTCATTATCTCAACTTTCTTCCAAAATTCCCACTCCAAAAGCGAAACAGCTTGTTCCCACCATCCACTACCCATTTGCTTGATTGTTCAATTCCAATTCATTTCCTCTTTCTATATATACAATATATATGTATATGTATTATATATATACATACATACACACTCATATATAGAACATCCTATGTTCTATGCCTAAATGTGGAAGTATCCTGTTTTGAACTTTCCTGGGAAAGATCATTTTCAACTATTTTTCAATACTTATGTGCAGTTCCTCCTGACTTCAGTCTTATAGACTATGTTTATTTCCAAAGTATTTAAGTCAGCACCTTTCCCCTTGATATCTCGCCGATCTCTTGACTAGATTTTTGCAAACATCTGTAATACATTTGAGAGGGAACATCAGAAATTGCACCTATAATAATGGCGACAGCTTGTTTTTTCTCACCATTCAGTATGATGTTAGCTATAGATATTTTTGTAGATATTCCTTATTAAATTGAGGAAATTACCCTTTATTCCAAGTTTGCTTAGTGTTTTTTCATGAGTGGGTGTTGGATTTTACCAAATGCATTTGCATAACCAGTTGATGTGACTTTTCATCTTTAGTTGATTAATGTGATAGATTTCATTAACTGATTTCTGAATGTTAAACCTCCCTTTCATATCTAGAATAAAACCACTTTCTCTGTAGGATTCTTTTATATATTGCTAGATTTTTTGATAGTATTTTGTTGAAATTTCCTGCATATGAATTAGAGAAAGATGCTAATCTGAAGTTTTATTTTTTGTAATGTATTTATCTGCTTTTGATATTAATTATTGAATGAGTTCTTTTAATAGACAGATCTACTTAAATAATTGATTTATCCTAGTATGAGTTTTGGTAGTTTGTGCTTTTCTATTACTTGTCTTATTTCATTTAAGTTAAATTTGTGAATATTCAGTAATCTGTTTCATTCCATGGTAATATTATTAAGGTCCATAGGATCTGATATGATGAACCTTTAATTTCTGATATTAGTAATTCATGTCTTCTCACTTTTTCTTTTTTTTAGTTAGACTGACTATTGATCTATCTATTTCATTTTATTTTTTTTATAATCACTATCTCTGGGCTGTGTTGTCTTCATTGTTTTTTAGTTCATTATTAATTTTATATCCTTCTACTTGCTTTAGCCTTAAAATCACCCTTATTGCTCTATTTCCTAAGGTGAATATTTAGTTGATTGACTTTAAATTTTCTTCTTTTCTTATATATGCATTCAGTGATATAAATTTCCCTCAAAGCACTGTTTTTGCTGCATCCTACATATGTTAAGTTGCATTTATATTTTCACTACATTCAAATTATTTTTTAATTCTCTTAAGAATTTTTCATTGAGTCATGTACTATTTAGAAATCATCTACATTTCTGTTATTGATTTCTAGTTGAAATATAGTGTGTTTTGAAAGCATGCTGTGTATGATTTCTATTCTTCTAAATTCACTAAGCTATTTTTTATGGTACAGAATGTGGACTATTATAATAAATGTTCATGTGAACTTGAGAATAATGTGTATTTGCTGTTGTTGGATGGAACTTTCCATGGCTCATGTTCAAGATAGCAAAAATGGTTTTTGTAGGGCTGAGTTTCTTTATTCGTTGCTTCCCTCTAGGGAACCTCTGCATCCTTGCCTCACAGAGAGACTGATTCTTCCCAAATTTCTTGTTGATGTAATTCTTCAGTAAACATCATCTCCTTTGCTTCTCCTTAAAATCACTTGAACATCAGATAGAATACCCGAGACGTAGATTGATCACTGAAGTAAGATATTATAGGATTGTTTAGACAAGATATGCTCCTCAGTTTGGAACATTGAGAATACTGCTAGTTCTATAGGATCATCTGACATCGATATAATAAGTAGGACTATATACTGTGGTTAGTCAGAGTTTCCAAATTTTTGTCAGGCAAGTTCATATACATTACTCAAATATTAGTAATTTTCCAAAAAAGTATTGTATAGTAAAACTGCTTGAAAAAATTATATTTTAGTAATATCATAGATATGTACTAAATATATACAGTAAAATTTTGGTATAAAATGTCTTGATAAATTGCAGGAGACAGAATAAGTAATAGAAAAAGAATTTATTCAAAATTAAGTAATCTATTTATTACAATATGCTCATTATAAGACCAATATTTAAAATCACCATTTAGTGTTTGGTATAAAAATTGTTTTTTTATCAGCATAATTTAAAAGAAATGGAGACACTGATGAGGTAATGGAGCTTGAATGATCTCAGTATTCTTTCTCTTAAGCAAATGTGCTCAACAATCTTTTACAATATGCATATCAAGCTCTTTTAAACCAGAACTGTGATAGAAAACTATAAATGTAATAGAAATTCAAGCAGTTGATTGGGAAAAAAAAAGATCCATTAACGCTTACACAGTCTCCTGGTACTGGAGTGTATATTGTTTTAAGTGAGTGTTATTTACTTATAATCTATAAAATGTCATCTGACTCCTCCATAGATTTTTCTCATGCCAAAGTCTATTAGAGTCCTTCCAATGAAATATTAAATCCTTAGGTTATAAAACTTACAAATGAGCCATTACTGTCTATTAGGTCAGGACAGGTGCTCTGTATGGGCCAACTCCTAGCTAAAATGGCTTATAATATTTCAAAGATAAAAAGATCAAGCATGTATCACAATGATTTACTAGAAAGTGTGCCATGAAAATTAAACGCATAGATTTTTAAAAAAATCCTTGTGAGATGTTTTTAAAAATTATTCTGTAAACATTTTTGAAGTTACATTTCAAGAAATTCTCTGTGACTGTAATTTTTTAAGTTATATATTTATAGATTATTCAAATGTTATTTTAATTTATTCCTAGTTCTGTAGTAACAAGACTGGAAGAATTATCTTAGCTTTCACCTAAGGCTAGAGGAACAAGACCTGAGATGAAAATGGAAAATGTTATTAAGTAATGTTGCAAAGAGGAAAAAAGCAAAGAATTCAGAATCTGGAGATCTATATTACAATGTGAGCTCTGCTGTTAACTGGCTGTGTTATCCTGGTAAAGCATTTCACTTACTATATCTTCAGTTTTATTTTCTCTAAAACAAGACTATAATTTTTGAGGACAATCTCGGGACTAAATTAGCTTCTCAATTATAAGTGACTTTTTTATATAAGTTCTATATAAGTGTTCTATATAAGTGACAAGTCTGCATTTCTAGAGAATTAAGAAAATATTATTAATCAAAATTTAGTTGACATTGAAATTAAGAAGTGGAGCAGTAACTTAATTTTAAATTACTTTTGTTAAATAAATGTGATATTCTGGATTGGATTCTGGATATTCTGTATTGGACAAAATAAGTACCTAGATTAAAAATACTAAAGAAATATCAGTAATGTTAATATGAGTATTAAGTTTAGTTAATAGTGGAAAATACTGTTTAATTAATTACAACTTGTATATGTTACAAAATAAGATGGAAACAAAAGACACTGGACTCTGTATATATTCATAACTAAATATGTTCTATAAAGTAATATTTTTCTAGATGGTAATGTATCTTGTTAGTCCAGGTAGTTTATCGATTTTATTAAACTTTTTAAAGAATTAACTTTGGGATTAGTTTTGTTTGTTTTGGATTTCATTGAATTCTGTCTTGATTTTTATTTTTTCTGCTCTTTTGTTTGCTTTAGGTTTAATTGTTCATTCTTCTCCAGTTTCGTAAGCTGAACACTTAGATGACTGATTTTAGATAAACCCTATTTTCTAATACCTTTATTTCATGCTATAAAATTTTAAGCACTGTCTTACCGCAGCTCATAAATTTTTTATGCATTCTACTCTTATATTCATTAACTTCAAAATATTTTGATTTCTGTTATCAACTTTTCTTTGATTCATATTATTGGTACTATTAAATTTCCAATATCTGGATGTTTTCTTTCTGTTTTTGAGCTCCAGTTTAATTCCATTATTCCTGAGAACATACTTTGTATGATTTCTGTTTTTAAATTCGCTAAAGTTTGTTCTGTGACCCTAAAGTGGTAAAGTACCATGTGAAATTGAGAATACTGTGAATATTGTATATTCTGCTGTTGTTGGATAGAGCATTCTATAACGGTCACTTGGAACAAGTCTATTTATAGTATTATTCAAGTTTACCATAGTCTAACATTTTCTCTCCCTTTCATCTCTCAATTACTGAATGAAATGTACTGAAGCCTCCAGTTTAAAGAGTGATTTGTCTTTCTACTTTTATTTATGTCACTTTTTTTCATGCATTTTGAGTGTCTGTTTTTGGATACATAAATATTTTGAATTTTTATTTTCTTGGCAGACTGAGCACTTTATCATTATTTAATGGACCTGTTTATCCCTTATAGTCTTCCTTATTTAGAAATCTGTCTGAACTTAGTATAACTAATTCAGATTTATTGTGATTAGTGTTAGTGTGACATTTTTCTTCCTCTTTTCTATCCTTATATTTGTTTTCTTGTAGTTAAAGTGAATTATTTTTAGACAACATAAAGTTTTATTTTTTTGTTTAATAAATTCAGACAATCTGTTTTCTGTTTGGTGTGTTTAGATCATTAATATTTAAAATAAGTATTGCTGTAATTGGACGTGTATAAATCATATGTGTACTTGCTTCCTATTTGTTATATTCTTTTTTTTTTTATTTTACACCTTTGTCTACTTTATCTGTTGTTTTTATTTGAACATATTTTTAAGATTGTCTCCCTAAGTAATCAATTATGTTACTTTTTAAAAAATAGTAATGATGTTCTAGAATTTTCAATAGAGAATTTACTCTAAGTCCATGTTCAAACACCATTGTACTGCTTTATATGTAATATAGATACTTAAAACAGATAATTGTAACCCTTTCCTCTGGTTTCTTCTAACATCACTTTATTTCACTTTGCTTGTCCATATGATAAATGATTAGTAATCCCCAAATATTATTACTATTATTATTTTAAGCAGTAGCCTTTAAAGTCAATAATAAAAAATACAAAATTTTCTTTTGCCTTCATTTGATCCTTTATTGAGTTTGTTTTCTCTTTATATTCATACAAGTTTCTGACCTATATTATTTTATTTTGTCTTGTAGAACACCTAAGATTGTAATGCAAGTTACTAATGAGCTCCTTCAGCTTTCTGTTATGTGAGAAAAGTCTTTATTTCTTCACTTTTGAAGGATTGCTTCACTACATATAGAAATTTTTCAGAATGCTATGTATAAAGTATTTCACCCTATTCTTTCTCCCATGGTTTCTGATACAAATTCCACTGTAATCATACATTTGTTCAATAGATAACTTTTTCTTCTGACATATTTTAAGATTTTTCTTTGCTTTCACTTTGAATACATATTTAGTTGTAGTGATTAATTCAGGGGTGGAGGGTCCATTTTTGTTGTTGTTGTTGTTCTGTTGTTTGTATGATTTTTTAAAAATATTTTTTCTGTCGTATTGTATGAACTTTTTGGTTCTATGGTTTAATATCCATTGCTGATTTGAAAACTTTGTCAATCATTATAACTTGAAATATTTCTTCTGATGTTTTCTTGTTTTTCTCCTTATGGTGTTCCATTATGTATATGTCATACTTTTGAAATTGTTCCAAACTTCTTGGGTATTGTCTTCTTTCTTTTCTCTTTCTTTCAAGTCTTTCTCATTCACTTGAATATGTTAGTAGGGTGTGACGAGGAGGCGTGTTCTCCAATCTTACAATTAAATTTCATTATTTAGTGGTTTTCAGAATTGTGACCTTCATAGGTATTTCTCCAGTGGTACAACTTTCCCTGCTCTGCCACTGGCTTCGTTCTGTAGCTACCATGACCCATAGCCTTGTTCTTTCTGTTTTTCTCCTTTTTAGTTAGGTTCAGAATTATACTGAAGACTATGTTCTTATTATTGTGAAGGCTCTAGACAGACTGCTTAGTGATTACTCTTCTTTTTCTCTTCCAGAGCTATGAGGTCATTCTTTCTTGGATTCTCACTGAAAAATGGATGGGCTTCTTGGAGGTCAAGTACCAAAAAGTACTGAAGTCTTCAGAGACTGATCCTAAAGACTCTTTCAATCCCATGACAGTTCATACTCAACAACCCATCAAAGTTACCTGGTAAGTGTTCCTACCAGTTTATGGCTCCAGTGTCCTCTACTCCAGGTAAGCAGATTTTGGTTGCTTGGAACTCTCTGTATGCACCTGTTTCTATTGACATGGGTTTCTTAAGTTTTTTGTTCTCTTACGAATTTTAGTTTGGTAGAAGACCTTTCCCCTGACCCCAATGTAAAAGTTAGTCTGCCAGGAATTTTCCACAGTACTATGGTGGCTACGTCCTATTCTACAGAGACTGCAGCTATGTCCTGTTATCATGACTAAGGACAAACATACCCTCCCTACTCTGCAACTGCACATAACTGATAAGAGTTGCCAGTAGAAACCACACATAACCAAGGAGGTTAATCATTACCTCAGGTATAAAAGGAGCTCCCCTAGACCCCCTGTTGCTCAGCTTTGGGTAACAATATCGCTGAGCCAGCAACAGTGCTGGCAATGAAGTGCTGTTTTCTCTACCTTTGAGTGGCCAGCTGTCAGTTTTCTTACTGTCTGGAACCTTGGGCATAACACCAGTAATCACTGATGTTTAGCTTTTCCAGCTTTTTGTTGTTATAAGGATGATGTGATTATTTCTAAGCATTTCACATTTAAGAAATGAAACTCAAAGTAAAAAGTGCTTTTAAGCATAAAATTCTTAATTAATGATTTCCAAATGCTTGGTCTATTTCTTTTTTTAAACAAAATCACTGAGAGGGACCATCTAGTAAACTTCTTAGACAAAAAAAAAATGCTCCCTAGAGATTTTCTCACAGAAATGTTGTGATTCAAACTCATGATTATTAAAACTATCCTTGCTGATTCTTTTGTATAACCAGGCTGTAGAAACTAATGTTTTAGAAAGTAAGGATTATTTTTGTCTAGAGCCATCTATTTATAATGCTCTACTTTCCACTTCTTTTAATGTCTAATATACAGCTTAACTTATAGTCATGTGTCTAATGATAATGGGGACTCATTCTGTGCCATGTGTCTTCAGGTGATTTCATACTTAATGCAAACAACTGTAAACTGTACTTACACAAAACTGTATGGGATATACAGGGTATTAAAGCTATAGACAGAATCCACTGTCTTATATACTGTCCATCACTGAACAAATGTCATTAAGTGACAGCTGACTATATTTTAGAGGATTTATTATAACCTTAATAATCTATTTTCCATATTCAAGAATTTGGTCCCACATAATTCTATAATCAAATTTTTATAATCATATTTGACTAGATTCAGGTATCTATTAACATTCTAAGAAGACCTTCAAAAGATGATACATGGGAAGTATTAATCAATTTCCTTAAAGTTTTAAAGCAATTTATTCAAATCATTGACAGGAGAGGAATACCCAGAGACCCATTTCAAATTCTATAGCAGAAAATGGTTATAATTATTAGTAAGTTATAATTGGAGGGTTAGAAAATTTGATATGTGAAGTTGGGGACCATGTTTCATATGCTATTAATATAAAAATTAATTCAGATCTCAGAATACATTTGACCTGTTTCTCTATAATGTAAAGTTAAACATATAAATAGAACCCTGGAGTGTTTGACAAATTTTTATCTCAAAAGTGGGTCTCATGATTTTTATGTAAATATTGTTTATTGTTAGCATCGAAATGTGTATGTACATGTGTGGATTTATATGTTGTTACATATGTTTTTTCCAGCAGAAATAAAGGGATACAGATTTTGGGGGGACAGGTAGAAAGAGAGAAAACTAAAAAGCTATTTATGTAAAAAGTGTAGATTTGTATTTCCTTCCAGGTAAAACTTAATGGAAGTGATAAACCTGGAGGGTGCTGTTGTTGCTATAAGCTCTGAAGTCCTTAGTCCTACAGAGAATGTTGCCTATTCCAAAGCTTGTTGACATGGATAAGGGAAATGTTTGAATCAAAATACTTCTGAAGTATTAACTTTCTAAGTTTCAGAAAAAGGATGTCACTGTGCCACAATCTCTAAAATATTTTAGCAATACTAGCAAATTCATGCTAGTAATAATTTATTTAATCCAAATTGCTATAAGGAAATAATGCTGGGAGCATTGACTAAAACATTTAGAGGCTTTTCTCCTATACCAAGTGCCTAAAACATGAAGTTCACCAGTGTTATACATTGAACCACTTCCTAGTCAGTATTCCTCAAATGAGGGAGCTGGGAGCCAACACACACTGTCAAAATTAATAAAAGACAATGCATAAAATGCACAATAATTTATTCCTTTCTCAGCCTCTAAATTTCAGTCCAGATTTTTATTTTTGACACATTTGAATTCACTCCTCGTCAATCTTTGCTTTTCCTCCCCATTAAATGTATTTTGCCATTGGGAAAGACTGAGGGGAGATAGGGAGTTAAATTGTGGTTAATCATGCACAAAATGTTGTAGTGGGCTTTGCATGCTTTGCTGTCTACTGATTGCAATATTAATAATGAAAGTACAATGAGGTGTGAATCAGTAGCATGCTTAGGACAGTAAACTGACTGCATTGAGAAGATGCTTTCTTGGTCCCATTGGGTGAGTACAAGCTCATTTAAAGTCAGTTTAGCTACCAAGTTGTCTTCATGGTACATAATAAGATTTCCAGTACCCTGGATAAAAATAAGGAGATAATACTTAAATCATAGTACATGATACTTCAAAAGGTTTTTTATCTCACCTAATTCAAGATTCATAACTAAAGCCAGACTATGATTTTATTCTGACATTTCATCTGCTTAGCATAAAGAAGAGTCATCATGACCTCAGAATCTGAGCCAGCCACAGTCATTCAGAAATCTAATTTTATACTCAGTGGGCTGGAATACTTTTCATCATTCTGGAAATGTTCTGGTTCATCTAGGAAACACTGGCTCTTGTATTTTATCTTCTTAAATAGATAATGGAGTAGTAGTGATCATGCAGATTAAGATTAAGTTGACTTAATGGTTTTAAAATGTAGATTTTAAAAATCTTATTAATGAGTATAATCTTCTTTAGTTATTTTTCCAGCTGCTTGGTAACAACTGTTCTCTAGTGCAATTTATCCTGTGGTATTTGCTTCTTGAAGTTTTCCTGATTAAGTGAATCAGAAGTACTTAGAATGCAATTTGTACTTCTCTCAGTTCCAGATTGATCTGCAACACAGATTAGATTAGAGTTAACTGCTAAAAATGTTCATGTCCATGCTTTCTTTTTCAATTTTTTGCACTTTATATTTCCCCTGGGTAACTTTGTTTTAATCTAATGTAATTCTATTCAGCATATATATACACATATATAACATATATTATATAAATTGAACTGGTGATATAAGGATAATTCATAATTTGAAAGAAATATATATCAAGATTCTGACTCTTCTGCAGGTAGATGAATAATACATTTTTGAATAGAGTGATTAATCCTACTAAACTTGATTGAAAAGAATGAGGCCAACTCAGGATTAACTAAAACATCAGCATACTTTGAATGAGGGCTTTAGATAGAGGATGAACATATTAAAGACTCTATGCAGGCAAAGTTTCTAAGGAAAAGTGCACTTGGAGAAATACTTGATTAAATGAAAATGCTTCTAATAATTATATTGATCTAAAATCATAAAATCCATTTAAAAATACTTCTTTAAACTCCCTACCACATAGCTCAGAAGAGTAGGATGCTATCTTAGAAGCAGAAATTCAGGAAAGAGAGGGATGTTCTTCTTGACTAGTACTATTCTTTTTCCCCCTAACAGTAGGTAACTCACAATATTTCCAAATAGCCCAAAGATTCTGGGTAACAGTATTGAAAAGTTATTATTTAGAATTTTTCACATTCTTAAAAGCTTATCTGCAGCAATTTAAAAAAATTATGTTATGCCTCTTAGCATTGCTTTCAGAAGAGTCTCTTAAAGATGATGAGGTCAAAGAGAGTTGTGACATTTATTAATAATGTTTAAAAGGTCAAAACTATAGAGCATGTGAAGCATGAAATAAAATAGCATTCTGTGGATAGATGTAGTAATACCTTAGAGTTAACAGCAGAGTTAGATTGAAACATGTTATCAGTGAGACTACAGATATAAAAAGACATAGACCCTCACAGACACGCATTGGACAAGATTAATTGTTCACCAAATAAGATTTACAGGAAACTGGCTGCCCCCAAGGGCATTACAGGTTGTCTGCCAGCCCAGTCTCTTTGCTGAATTATTGTTTATATTATTTAACTTATTTATATCTCACCTAATTCAAAAAGTGATTGGACTTAAAATACATACAAGGGGGATAATTGAATAAGTGAGTAAGTAAACTATATCTAAAAGTAGGTAAAGTATGATATATCCATGGAGATATTACTTAAAATAATTTATCCCTGAGGTCTGTATCATTGTCAAAGTTGACATAAAAAATAGAATGAGTTTGTGAATTTCTAACAGAAGGAAGAATGATTATGCTCCCTTAATATCCATGACACCGTTTCAACTTTCTCAGTGCTTACAGTCCAATCTGTGTGACAAATACATAAATGTCCAATTTAAATCTACTGTCTAAATATAATGAGTTGGTTGAAACATGATACAAGAGAGAAGCCATGATACGCCTGTTGTATGCTGTTGTAGTAATCCAGGCAAGAAGGCAGTTGTGGGAACACTGAGATGTTAAAGAGGCAGAATTTACAAAATATACAGTGATTGCTTCCATTTGGAGTCTGATGACAGGAACAAAGAAAGGATAGTAGCACATCTTTAGCTGAAGAAATCGTTCTCCAAAATTAAGACAGGAGGAAGACAGTGTTTTTAAAGAAGGAGAAATGAGTTATAATTTGAAAAACTGGGTTTGAGATTGCTGAGAAGTATAACTATATTTGCAGCTAAGGACAGAGTGAGTTTCCCCTCATGGGTCTTCTTCAAGAGAAGATAGTATAACACAGTGCTCAACCTCTTCAGCAATATCTTTATAATAAATAACATACCTTAACATGACCATGTCTTAGGGCCATTTTTATATATTCTTCTCTATAGTACAAAAGTAGTATTTAAATTAAATATAATTAGGTGAAAGTAAGTTTAGAGGTTTCCAAAGAATAATTTAAGGAACTGATTATAGATGATTATCTTCTCAAATTCTTTAGGTTATTATAATGCAAACTTCTTCCCCTTGGGGATTGGGAAAAACATTTGTGCCTCTCCTTTACCCTTGTAACTGTTTGCCTGCCTAGAGTGATTTATCTGATTGGTAGAATGACAGGAATCTCACAACAACTTGTACTTCTTCCTCTTTACAAAAGGTTGAGGTGTTAACTTTAGGTTCACCTATAGCGACAGATCATTCCTCATTGAATCTCGGTTTCATAAACTAAACACATCTGGGTCCCAGTCTAAATTGGAATTATAGCCTACTTTATTCCCATTCTCAGAGCCAGATGAGTATGAAGAACAATTTATCTTAGACTGCTTGAGTGAATGTTCACTTGTAGGCAAATTGCTTGCCAGGATCTCAGATACAGATTTAAAAAAAAAAAAATGATAGACATCCTAATTTTGTAGGTTCCTTATCTAATCCCAGAAAGAAAATTTATATTTTGATGGCAATTTCACATTTTTCTATATCTCAAACCTTCAAGAATCTGTAATAGTGAGGGTACAATTTTACCCTGTTTACAGATGCAAATAAAACCTCTAATTAAAATCAGTTTTTGAATACTTAGACAAATGATATTATATATTACAGTCCACAATGTCTAGGGTGGCATTCTAGTGTTTTCAGATATTATGATACTTAGATTTTACAGAAGAAATAGTGAATATACTTATTTCCCCACTTTAACCATAGAAATTCAGACAAATCATAGGTTGAAAGGAATCAACTAATGGGTGGTGTTAGCAAGAACCACAGCATAGTCTTATTCAAATTTTTATTCTTAAAAGACACTGTTATTTGTTTAGGAGCAAAATAACACATCTCTATGCTAGAGGTCTAAAATATTACTTTCTAAATATCTACCTGAAAAATGACCCACACCCCAGGGAGTGTGATGGTAGTTTTATAAGTGTATATTATGTATATGGCATATCTCATCAAATTGTCTACTTGTATGAGAAATTCATTATACTGAATTATATTATAATAAGCTTGTAAAAGAGAAAAGTAAATAGAAACAAACATAAAATCATCATAACAGAAAAGGTCCTTAAAGAGTGTAGGTACTCAAATCTTTTATAGGGACACTTCTCAGTGTTTCTGTTACCTGAGAGATACATTCAAATTGACTTTGAAAATGAACAAAAAGCAAAACAAAACTCGAGAAATCTGAAAATTGCAGTCACTTCTATTTCTAGAGAAATAGTAATAGGAAGAGGGGAAATAGAAATAATTTTTTCACAATTCTCACTTTCCAAGCTTTGTCTAGTGCCTACCAAGTGACCCAAATTAAAGTCAGTTCATAGCGAAATGCATGCCAACAACAGAATGAGAGCAGAGTATAGAAGATTTAATTTAGTGCCAATAAATAGATCATTGCTGCTGAAAATTTAATATTTTATATCCTTATTATGTACTTATCATTATAGTAATTAACATACCTTTGTGTGTAAATGTTTGCATTTCGAAACAGTTAAAAATATTGTGAAAGAAAAATATATAAATCACAATCAAAATTATAGTCCTTGTTGAGAGTTCTATCTTGCATGTGGAAGGAGACTCAAATATTTCATGTCTGTTCAACTAGTACCTTCTTGAAATATTGTATCCTTTCATCTTTTTTAAGTATATGCATTTAAAACTGTAAATGTCTCTATGGACTCTGCTTTAGCTACATCCCACAAATCTTAATGTCATATTATTTCTGTTCAGTTCAGTATTTTATCATTTTCATTCCAATTTCTTTTTTTACCTATGTTTTGTTTTGAAGTATATGCATAATTTCCAAGTTCTGGGGGACTTTTAAATTATTCTGTTTTTGCTATTCCAGTTCCTAATTACACTAAAATCAAAAAGCATCCTCAGAATTATTTCAATTCTTTGAAAATTGTTTGTACTGGTTTAAATGTCTAACTTATAGTTCATTCATTTTGGGAAGCATCACATTTTAACTCACAAATAATGTGCATTCTGCTCCTTATGACTGTAGGGTTTTATAAATGCCAAATGGGAATTAGTTACTTGTACTAGTACAACTAACATTGTACATCATTTAAAGTTTTGTGTTATTTTTTTCTAAAAGTTACCAAAATTGGTTTCACATTTTCAACTGTGATCATAAATTTGTCTATTTTTATTCTTATATCTAAAATTTGGCTTTTTGCATTTTGAAGTAAGATTATTACATGCATTTGAATTTAGGGCTTTTGTCCTTTCATTTCTATAAGGAGCATATATAATGTCTTTCCTTGACTCTAATAATATTTTTACTTGAACTTTTGACAAAAAGAGCTGATCAGGAAAACATTATTAGAGCCCCCGTTGTTAGAAAGAATTATTTTTCTCTGTAGAAGTCTAGACAAGTTAGAATCCCAAGATGTAAGTTCCTCTAATTTTATGTTTAAACTATTTCTACTCTGTGCTCTGTGTTCATTCCTCCTTCTCCTCCTCACATAAACTTTCCATACATATACCTGTGAAGTAACCATTAGAGATACAGCATTGCAATGACCCTGACAGGAATTTAAATGTATCAATTTGTCTGAATATGTAAGAAAATAACACAATTCACATGATGCTTATCTAAGTTTATTATTCATAATGTATAATTGCTTTGACTTCTGAACCAAAATAGCAAGACCAAACCAGAAAGAAACTTTAACTGATATAATTCAAGCAGAACTAGTAATCTAGTGAATCTTGCAAATTACTTAGCTATTTTTCACAAAACACAATAACAAAACTTGAGAAATAGGAAACTCATTATTCTAGGAAGATAACCGACTTTGAATGACCCAAACTGTGATAGGAACACAAAATAGAAGATTATTACCTAGAGTAGGGGAAAAAGGGGACACTTAAGTGGTAGGATCAATCTACATATTACTCTAAGACAAATAACTGATTTTTCTGAGATGTTTCTTTCTAGCAAAGAAAAATGAAAAATTGAAAGAAGCAAACATTAGAAAAAAAAATGGGGGGAAAAAACTCCCATTATACACTCTCGGAAAATCACTTTGATATTAAATTTTTCATAAGCACACACATGTACACAGACACACCACATATATTTGCTTAAGAGTGATGGAAAGAGATCACAGAGCCAAGAAAACATGTTGCAAACTGGACAATAAAATAGCCTTATCTAGTAAAATAAATTAGAAATAGCAAGGAAGAATAGTTGTTGCTGAAATCTATATTGTCACTTTAAACACTGAGAAAAAAGGACAAAGGGATTAAAGTGATAAGAATGAGACAATACATAGTGACTGGTGAAGTAACAGAGGCTCATAAAATGGAGAATGCATCAACTGAAGCCTGAAAAGTGTATTCAGAGAAATGACACAGCAAAATTTCCCTGAAATGAAAAATTGCCTAAGTAGATTAAATATTATGTCAATTATGCCAAAATGAATTAAAAGATAAAAACCAACATTGAGTTATATGCTGGATTTTATAAAGGTCAAATATTTTTAAAGTATACTCCATTCATCTAGGTAGAAAAAGAAAATCACCTGTAAATGGAAAACGAGGCTGGACTTATTCACAAAACCAGAGACAGTATAGCGACATTTTTTGAGTACTGAGGGAATATTGTTACAAGGAAAATTATATTCAGCCTAATTTCTATTCAAATAGACAAACAGAAGAAAGACATTCTCAATTGTGAGGAAACCCAAAGTAGACAGCACTCCCAACCCTTTTTTGGAAAAAAAATTACTTACTGAAATGTAGCTAACCAAGAGATAGTCAAAATACATAATTTAGAATTGCAGATGCCATCTAGAAGGATTACTGATGTATATTGTCGTGAAAATGGAACTAAGATTTTGAAACAAAATGAATTGAGACTATAGACGAGAAAAGTAAATGCTACAAACTCTGACTAGGTAAAAATATACTTTAAAAACCCCATACATTGGAGAGAGGAATTAAGATAAACGTTATCATGCTTGTAACTTCATCTTTCATAGCAGGGAGTTAATTCCTAATAGTAAATAATTATAAATAGAAACATAAGATGTAATTATTATAAAAGAGAAATAGAGTTTAAAATTAGAAAGAAATGACTAAGAATTTCTAATGCTCATTATAGCAAAACTCTGAAAATGTCTGTTTACTATCTACATTGCTCTCCTAAATGTGATACAATCAATCCATCATTCCTGCTACTCCCTGAAAATTGATCTTGTTACTATCACCAGAGAACTAACTCCGTGTTGTCATGTTCATTGGTCATTTCTCAACCCATATCTTATTTGTAGTATTTGACACTTGGACAGTTACCTTGCCTATTGCTCCCTCATGGCAAGAATTACTTTGCCTATATAGGACATCATAGAAAGTCTCCTAATTTTTCTTTAACCTCACAACCTGAAACTTCTAAATATTTCAATTAATCTTTCTCATGTAGCAGTATCAATGTTGTATTTCTCCTAGATTTAGTCATTGACCCTCTTCTCTGTCTTCTCTAACTTCTGTGGGAATCACATGTAATTTCATCAATACATGAAATGAACTGACAATATGTATCTACTGTCCACTTAAAAAATGTTCTATCAGTCTAAATCTCTCCCTGATTCTAGACTGAAATATTCAGCCACTTCCCTGAATGCAAATTTGAGTGCATGATCGACATCTCAAACTTAACATGTCAAAAATGGGATTCTAGTAACTAAACCCTGATGCCCATTCAGCACCAATCCCTCATTTCTCATCTTGCTATTTATCTAGTGCTCCACATATTATTAACTGGTAACTTAATCCCTCCTTTGGCTTCTCTCTCTCATATCTGATCATGATTACTCATCAAATCCTGTTTACTACATTTAAAAAAATGCAAAAATCTCCTGTGTCACTTGTAAAAGTCACTATAACATATGAAATACGTTATTGCAATAGATTCCTCACTGGCTTCCCTGCTTTTATCTTTGTTCCTGCAATATACCCCTAGTATAACTTTTAGAAAGAATTTATTAAAATTAAATCAGAGCATTTACTCTTACAAACAAAAGTTACTGAAATATCCCTGCTTGTCTCACAGTAAGGTAATAACAACAATAATAACTATAATAGTAATAATAATAATGGCTTTCATCGGTATTTACCAATGCAACCGCAAAATCTATTATACATCTGGTAAAACTTTTGGTCATCTAGAATAAAGAGATTATTGAAGGCAAGTCTTTGAAAGACCAGTAGGCCATTATCATAGAAAAAATTTGCTAATGAGTAATTTAAGAAAGAGTTGACAGAATGATTATCTCTAGCACAATGAAAATGTTTAAGGAAATGAACTATAAATTTCAATTCCCAGTTTCTCAGTTCAAAATCTAACCAGAGGAACAGGAATTTCTCTGATCTTATAAAAGAATAAATTGTAGCCATCATATTTAATCTACAGTTTGTTAAAATTTTATCTCAGCTGAATTCACAGCCTTCATGAGATTCATATGTGAAAAAAGGACTTTTGAATTAAGGAGACAAACAGAAGAATCAGAGTCTCTCTTGGAAACAGAAAATACTTCTATTTCATGAGTGTCTTCATAGCTTCCCTGAAGAGCTTGTGATACTGTCATCAGGCACTTTATTGCCAGAGAAGCACATTTCTCATTTCTTCTAAATACCATTCCAGCTTCTAGAGTCAGGGTCTGTTCCCCAGAGAAAGAAAGTAAAGTTAGCACCCATTAAATTATAGGCTCAAACATCAAGATTTGTGAATGTGTACTAAGAAAACCCTGGAATATGTAGAGTATATTCTAACACATATCAAAAGATTGAATTTTTTAATTTGGATGCATATACCAAGAAATCTAAATTAAAAAAGGTGGGTAATGCAATGTTTGACTTTGTTAATCCATAACTTAATTGATGGTCTGGACTAGCTAAACTAAATGAATCCTAGAATTTCTTGGTATATCATCTATATTTTCCAAATATGCTCAGTCAATATATTCCATCTCACATGTTCTTATAATGATTTCAACACTGCTCACATCCAAAGATTTGATTATGTGGCCTGTCCCCTTAAAATCCAGCAAATCTATGACTAGATAAAAAATGACTGCTTGCACTTAATCTTTATGAGTTACTTGCTTTTTGAATCAAGCCACCATATTGTGAGGATGTCAAGCAGCCAAATAGAGCTGCCCCATCTATGGCCCCAGTGTCCTATTTTAATACTAGAGCCGTGAATAAGTGATATGTCAGATTCCAAATCACCCCAGCTAATATTTCTAGACTGCTGCTAGTTGGTTTGATACTTGCTTAGGTTAGTCGATAAGAAGAACTGAAAGCAGTCTGGAAGGTGGGAGGAAAGAAAAAACCATGATAGTTTGCTTACACATTGTCTGCCTTATGTAATATACCCCTCAGTGACAGTTACCTTGCAAGAAAGGTGTTCTGTTGTAGTTTGAACTCCTGCTGGTTGACTGTATGATTTCAGAAGCTTATAAAACTGACTCCTTCCTTTATCAACCCAAGTAGATAGATGGTAGCAATTGCAAGAAGCTAATTTTTCCTCATCATTTATTATTTGGATTCTCAGAGTTTCCATCATCTGTAGAACAAATTCCATGTATTAAATTTCCTATGTTTTAAATATTGTAATGAGTGTACTTCTCATATCTAGACCCCACCTGGTATACATATAGAGAATTCAATGAAAGAGATTGATTAATTAGAGTTGATCCATTATCCATGAACTTCTTATCCATCTCCTAACTATGATGGGGAATGGGAAGTCATTGATAACCCAAGATTTGACTAGCTTGCTCACACATGTTTGGGTTAACCCTTAATCTTATGATTCTCTAATTTTTGAGTATGTGTTTGGAATAGACTAGAGGATTAATGGCAAGGATAGTACCTATGAATGTGCCCATATTGCAAAAAATGTGTGCCTCATTTAAAACTCACAAATTATCATTCACCACCTCTAGAATATCTGGAACTAGATTTACATGAGAAGGCAAATGAAAGTCTTGGCGCTCCCACTACTGTTAGAAATAGCAAATCTAAACACTTCATCTTAGTGGGAAATTCCAGGATGATACTAGCATTTTTCCTTGTAACTTGCCTTTTTACCCATGCTGAAGAGAGTTATTGATGTAAATATGGTCCTTTAACTTGATGCACTGATTTGCAAATCTTTATTTCTATCCCTATAACAAGAGACTGCTAGGACTTCTACTAAGCAAACATGACAATAAGTCCTTACTTTCTTACCATAGAGTTGAGTAAATTTCCATGCTTCTTTTCATATATTAATCCAAAGATCTTATTTCTATCAGCATAATCACCAAACATCAAATTTATTCAATATGTTGATGATGCATGCAGATATGTTCTTATACTAAGGCACAGTAGACATTCTAAATATCTTGGAAAGGTACATGAATGCCAGTTATGGGAAATAAATTCCACAAAATTATAGGTTTCTGTCTCATTGGATTTTTTTTTAGAGATCCAGCCTTATAGGGTATGTCATAATAACCATCCCAAATAGAAAAACATGCTTAGATGTATTATTCTCCCTCCTATAAAAGAGATAAGGTGTTTAGTAGGTCTGTTTAGCTGTTGGAAAAATGTATAACACATTGGGGTGGTTGGTTTCTTTCATATGCCTTTTTAGTGAGATCATTTTTTACTGAAGAAAGAAAAAGTCTTTACTAGCTTAAGTTGCAATTGAAGCTGTTCTACCCTATGGATCTTCTCCCCTAAGATACCACCCTTCTGAAGTAGGTCAGGGCAATGTGTAGAGTCTAAGTCAAACCCCATGATGTAACACTGAGAATATCTTTAAGGTTTTGTAGGTCTTGGTCTCATCAGAAAATAACTGTTCTTGGCTTGTTTATTAGACTTTGGTAACTGATCGCTTGCTCTGTGGATATGAGAAGTCTGGGAATTAAACTGTCCATCATGAACTTGGTACCCAATTTTTAGTTTTTTCAAACAAAAGAGGCATTTATAGGACTGGCTTTGACAAGTCTTGAAGTCTACCTGCTCCCTAAAAACTTTAGCATTTGCATGTGGCTATTTTTTACACTTGTCTAGTCCTGCATACTGCCACATCTCTCTCAAAGCACATGATAGTGCAACTTACATCAGTGTTATCACAGAGCAAACAAACAAGGCCTTGCTTGACTACCCCCCAAATCAAATTATACCACGTAGTCTTTACTCCAGAGAATTGCTTCCCTAGCTTTCCAGTCTAACTTCCCCATTTCCCTGTTCAGATTTCTATCACCAAAAGTTGGTTTTGCCTGCTGTTGAATTTTATATACTTGAAATTGTGGAGTATATACTCTGTTGTGTCTGAATCTTTTACTCAACTTTTGCTTTTTTGTGATTCAATTATAGCTCAGTAGTTTATTATTACCTTTTCTTTTTGCTAAGTGGCAGTCAATTATGTATAAATTTAAAACCATACACCAAGCCACTTATCATTGCCATTTGGGTATTTGCAGTTTATGATAAATGAGAATAAGCTGTCAGTAACATTTTTATACATGTCTTTTTGGAGGCATATTCTTTCTTCTCTCTTGAGAATTATCAATAATTGGCAATCCTGGGCCACAGGAAGAATAAAGTTTAACTTTTTAGGAATTTTCCAACGAACAATTTTTTCTCGACCATGTCAACAGTTAGTGTTGTCAATTATTTAGCTTTAGTAATTATTTTTGGGTGTGAAGGACTATTTCACAGTAGTTTTAACTTGAATTCCCAGATGTCTAATGACACTGAGCCTCATTTCATGAGCTTTGTGTCCATTCATACAGCTGTTAAGTATCTATTCAAGTGTTCTGCCCGTCTTTTAAGATAGTTGTTTTAGTTATTTAGATTCAAAATCTTAAGCAAAACTTAATCATCTTTTTTACAGCTTTATTGAGATATACTTTGCATATA
This sequence comes from Solenodon paradoxus, assembly GCA_004363575.1. Lineage (NCBI taxonomy): Eukaryota > Metazoa > Chordata > Mammalia > Eulipotyphla > Solenodontidae > Solenodon > Solenodon paradoxus. The sequence continues at coordinate 918,896 of RJWH01000046.1, forward strand.
GTATTATATAATTTTTAAGTTTTTATAGCATGATGATTTGATATATATAATATAATTGGTATCAATAATTTTTATATTTAATCACATCTATCATCTTATATAATTACTACTTTCTAATGTGTGGTCAGCAACTTTCAAATATATAACATAGTGCTGTTAACTATCATCACCATGCTGTACATTTGATCCCCAGACATTCATCTTATTGCTGGAACTTTGTACCTTTTGCCCAGTGCCTCCTCTTTTTCCCCCAACTCCTAGAAAGTATCATTCTACTCAGTTTCTGATTTAGGCCTTTTTATTTACCACGTATATGAGAAATTGTTTAGTATTTGTCTTTCTGTTTGACTTATTTCACTTAGCATAAAGTTCTCAGTGTGTGTCCATGCTGTTACAAATGGCATTTCCTTCTTTTTAGTAGCTGAATAATATACCTGTGTGTGTGTGTGTGTGTGTGTGTGTATACCCACGTGTGCATGTGTGTGTTTGTTGACGGAGAGGGTCAGAGACAGAGAAAGAGAGAGAAATATTTATAACCCATTTATCCATCATGGACACTTGGGTCACTTCCATATCTTAGCTGTTATGAATAATACTGCGGTGAACACAGGGGTGCAGATGTATCTCTGAGATAGTGATTTCATTTTCTTCAGATATATATACAGAAGTGGCATTGATGCATCATCCAATAGTTTTATTTATAAGTTTTAAGGAATTTTCATATTGTTTTGCTCAGTGGCTACAATAATTTATATCCCTACCAACAGTGTACAAATGTTCTCTTTTCATCATATATTGTCAGAATTTTTGCCACTTATTCTATGTCATTTTTTTGGGAGGGAGGGTCTCTTTTATTTAAACAATAGTCAGATAACAGGTGATATCTCACTGTAGATTTGATTTGCATTTACCTAATGACTACTAATGTTGAATATATTTCTTGTACCTATTAGCTATTTGAATACTTCCTTTGGGGAAAAAAAAGTCTATTTAGTTCCTCTGCTTGTTTTTCTTTATTTTTATTTTATTTTTTAATTTCATTGATGGAACATTACATCATAACATTGTGTAGTTTTCAGGGGTGTATCATTATAAATCAACATCATTATATAATACATTGTTTCACACCAACAATCCAATTCTTTTCCTCATGATACATGCTTTAACCCAATTTGTCTACCATTTCCCTTTCCCCTTTCCCCTCATTAACCAATCATTTGATTCTATAAATTCAAAGTGTAATTTGTTTCATTTGGTTTGTTTATTGGTTGGTTTCTCTACATACCACATATGAGTGACATGTAACATTTATCTTTCTCCTCCTGTCTTAGACTTCTAGCATAATTTCCTCTGGGTTCACCCATGTTTTTGCAAATGACAGGATTTCATCATGTCTTTTTAATAGTTGAACAGTATATCATTGTGTGTGTGTATCCTACCTCTTCTTTATGCAGTTATCTGTTGATGGACACCTAGGTTGTTTCCAGCTCCTATCTAGTAAATAATGCTGCAATGAACATGGTGTTGGATACATCTTTTTGCATTAGTGCTTTTGTTTGTTGATAGTGGGATAGCATAAGCATATGCAGTTTTCATTCAAATTTTTTAGAGAATTTTCAAGCTGCTTTCCATAACATTTGCACCAATTTACACTCCTGCCAACAGCATTTCCTTTTTTCTGCATCCTTGCCAACACTTGTTTCTAGTCTCTTGGATAACAACTATTCTCAGTAGTGGGGTGATAATCTCACTGGTATTTTCGTTTGAATTTCCCTATTGACAAGACATGAGGAGCATATTTTCTGTGCCTGTTGATTATCTGTGTATTTTTTTTGGAGAAGTGTTTATTTAGATTTATTGGCCTTTTAAAAAAATTGGATTGTTTGTTTTCCTGTTGTTGAGTTTTGTGAGTTCTTTATATATTTTGTTATTAACCCCTTGCTGAAATGGAAATGGAATATGTAAATATCTCTTCCCATTCAGTATTATTTCTCTCTTTTTAAAAAAAAAATGGTAGTTTTTCATTATATAGAAGCATTTTATTTTGACATAGCTCCATTTGTTAACTTTGGCTTTTGTTTTTCTTTGTATTGGAATAAAAAGAGATACAGACATCAATGGATCAGAATTAAGAGCTCAGAAATAAAACCCAGGCATATAAGGACAACTACTTTATGACAAAAGAGTCAGAGAATGCAATGCGATATTGACATTCTCTTCAATAAATAAATAGGAAACCCAGAAAACCACATGCCCATATGCAAAAAAATAAATAAACTAGACCACTATTGACAACCATATATAAAAATTAATTCAAAATGGGTTGGATGTAAGACCTCTGCCTATTTTAAAATTGGATCATTTGGGTTTTGCTATTGAGTTACATCAGTTCCTTACATATTTTGGATAATATCAGATATTTGGTTTGTAAATATTGTCTCCTATAGATTGCCTTTTGATTTTTTTGATTGTTTCTTTTGCTGCGCTGAAGCTTTTTATATGAAGAGTTCCATTTATTTGTTTTTGTTGCTTAGGCTTTTGGTGTCATATCTAAAAATTTTTGCCAGGACCATTATCAGGAACTTCTTCCCAAAGTTCACTTGCTGTTTCTGGAAGGAGAGGAGCACTAGAAACTTCAACACCACCATCTGACTGAAGTCACTCTCTCAGTAGTCTTTTTGTATAAATTGTCAAACGATTTCTAAAATGTATCTGAAAATTCAAAGGGTAGAATACCCAAAACTGTTTTAAAAGAGAACAACAAAATTGGAAGATTTGCACTATCTAATCTCAACACCTCCTATAAAATCAAGACAGCATAGAAATAGTGTAGACAGACATATAAATCTATGCCAAGAATGGTAGAAAAATAGACCCACATATACATGGTCAATTGCTTCTCCACAAAACTCAAAGCAATTCAACAGGGAAAGGAAAATCTTTTCAACAGATGGTGTTGAAATACATGACTATAGGAAATGAATGAAGCTGTTGCCTCATACCATAACAAAAAGTAATTTGAACAGTATCATAAATGTAAATGATGAAACAATAATGTTCTAGAAGAAAGTGTAAAGATTATCTTTACATCTTAAGGTATGCAAAAATGTCTTAGGATATAAAACTACTAAAAACTACTAACTGTATAAAATAACTGATAAATATAACTTAATCAAAATTAAAGATTTCTATGTATTTTTGTCTATCAAAATAAACCATTATAAGTGAGCAAATTACATGTGAGAAAACTATCCCAATTCATATGTCTGATAACCCATATGCAAAATATATTTTAAAATTCTTAAAGCTTGAGGAAAAAAGTAAGTTTGAGACCATTTTAACAGGTAAAGATTTCTGTGTAATTTACAACTAAGTGTGAATTGAATTTGGATACTTACAGTAGATTCCATACATACCCTTTAAAAATTAAATTTGTGTTGAGGTAACAATTCATTATAACATGTGTGTTTAAGATATGCATCATTGTAAATCAGCATCTATATTAAGTTAACTTCAAACAGTCCAGTTTTATACTTCACTATACAATTGACCATTTTTGTCTAATTGCCCATTTCCTTTCCCCTTTTCCTCTGGAAACCACTAATTTAGTCTTGTGGACTAAAAGTCTATTTTTGTTTGATTTGGTTCATTCGATTATTTGGTTTCTCTATATGAATGAAATGGTTTGCTTTTTCACTTATGAGTTAAAGCATAAGGTGTTTGTCTTTCTCCATATGACAGTTCATAATTCCCTCTAGGCCCATCCATGCTGTTGCAAATATATTCTATTGTGTGTATATACCACATATTCTTTCTTCACTCATCTATCAACAGGAGCTTAGGTTTCGAGTTCTTGGCTATTGTAAATAATGCAGCAATAAAAATGGGGGTCTATGTATCTCTTCAAATCAATTTTTTTATTTAGTAAATATGCAGAAATAAGGTAATGAAGGTATATAGAATGTTTATTTTACACTTTTAAAGGAATCTCTATGTTCTCTCCCATAATAAGCTGCATCCTCATCTTATCCTTCATATGATTTTACATCTCCTATTGAGAAGGGCTGGTACTGTGATACCCGCTGGCCAATAAGATACATTAGATTTAAGGATGTGTCATTTCCAGGGAACAACACTTGTTCCTTTTCTCTAAGGGAATCCTGCCTGGTTGCCATGCAAATTGCCGAGGATAATCTGTTGGGGGTTGAGAAAAGATTATATTTCCCAACGAGATGTTCTTTCCCAGGTGATACTATTCTATACCATTCCAATTACTGACAATCTATAGCTGATTGCAAATACATGTATGACCTCAGACAAAACCAAAAAGAAAAATCTTACATCTGAGCCCAGAGCAATGTCTACTCAGAATTGTAATAAATTGTTTTAAAGCATGGTGTTTTTTTTTTAATAAAACAATCTCTTTACTTCTTAAAAGTCTAGGAATCCTTTCTATGCTTTTCTTCTTTGTTATTTGCTAGCATTCACCACAAAGTCATCTGGGACTGAGCTTTTTTGAAAGATGTAGTTACTTGTGTGTGTGTGTGTGTGTGTGTGTGTGTGTATGTGTTAATATTTTTCTCCCTGTTGTATTCACAGAAGTTAAAGTCGAATTTTATAATGAAAGTGCTCTATGATTAGTATTAGTAAGGGTCACAACCAAAAATGGATGGCACACTCAACTAGTATAATTTAAGGAATGTTTAGTGAAAGCCAAACCTAATAGGTAAAATCAGGTGGAGGGAGATTGTAGCATTTTAGTAGAATAGGCCTAGCAGCACTGAGACTCTTACTGTGCTAATACACAGAGAATCAAGCAGAATAGTGATTGATTGCTGAAACCTGGAAGAATAGAGCTGTTTCCTACTTTCAAGGGAGACAGGCATCCCAAGGAAAGCAAACAGGCAACATCAGCGTTACTTTCTTTCTTCCTCCTGCTCTTTCGTTACGTCTTTGAGGTTGAACTCAACTGGAAGTCAAAGGGTGAGGAAGTCCATTTATGTGGTTAAATAAATGATTCTTTTGAGTCAGAGAACTGGGTGCAGCAGGGCCTATCATATATCAGGAAAAGCAAAGAGATGTTATAACTGGTTTAACTCCCAAGAACACATAGCCACCCATATCTTTATTTCTATATTTATTTTTGAATAAATTATCGAGTGCATGGATGTTGCATAAATTGTTCCAGTCACTCTGAAGGCAATTATGAGGCAATCATTGGCATTTGGTATTTTATTCCTTATCTCAGAATCTAAAGAAATACTAGTGCAAATGCACCAGCAGTCTAGGAAGATTACAAAAGAAGCAACTTGGGTGACCAATGGGGATTAATGTTAGCTCTAAGGAGACTCTTTAATTACATTTACAGTTTTTAAAAACTTAAAGAGATATTTTATACATGTACTGCTTAGATAACTGATATTTTAAATTTTAGAAACCAAATACAGTAATTGTACTAGAGCAAGAAAAATAATTCCTGCAATTAATTATTCTATCCATGTGGCTCCTAGGTTTCTGGCAGCCAAAGCAAAATAAATAATACAAAAAATTACATAACATTGTCTAATAAAAGGAAACAAACCAGTTGAGATAAATGTTTTATTTCTACTAAATTCCTCTAATAATAAAAAAACCATGATTCTATAAACATTTTTGTATAAAATATATTTTGTATAAAATAATATTTAGGATTCTCTTATTTAGAAATTTTAAACAATTTGTAAATGATTCTGCCTCATAAAACATTTTCTTGCAATTAGTTAAAAATGGTAGATATTACTATTTGAAGGCTTTATGAAACAATGTAATCCAGACATTTTATATTTAAGTATTACAGTCTGAGTAAAAGATAAAGATGCTGCATTTTTATTCATTTTACACAATATCATATATTATTTTTAAACTTTAAAAAAAGTTTTTTTTTAAATAGTGATTACATAAACTTCTGCTTCCTATTAAATATTCTCACCAAAAACAATGTGCTGACACTAAGTTATAGAGTTGATTTGCTACTGTTTTTCCATTACTCATCTCCTGTTTATGGGTAGAATTTATTAATCAAATAGCATATGGAACACAAAAACATGATTTGTGCAAATTATGTGATGCTTTGACATTTGCAACACTTCTGATATTGATTAGTTCATATTTAAACTCTACAAGAATTAATTTCTATTACTTCTAGAGAAGGTAATATTAGACATACACACACACATACACAGACATACACAAGCACATATATTGGTGTCTCACCAGAGCTAAACTTGCTGTGGGATAACATACATGTATAGGCAATTATATCTTGATGATTTTCCAGGTTTTTATTACTGAAAGCACCAGATGGAATTGTTTTTGTACTTCTAATATTACTGAGGCATGATGTTTTATAAAGGGTTGTATTTAATCAGCTTACAGATACCAAATTCATAAATTAAGTCTGAAAAACACGAATAGCAAAAATATAAAAATAAGATCTCCCTTTCAAATAACATATATAAACATTATAAATACTTTGTGACAACTCCTAAATTTCCTACCAAAAAAATGCAACTTCCTTTTATCCATTATTATTTTTAATATATTTGATAAATAGAATATCTAAGTGATAACTTATTTTCCATGTATACAATCATTTTCAGAAAAGTCCACATATTAATACAAAGCATTAAATATTTTTGAGTTGTTGTGTTTTATACCCAATCTCACTCCAGTAAAGAATTTTTAGGAATTACAAAAGTATATTCATAAATCTTACCCTTCTATATGCCCTTTGTGTTGTCCCAGATGGCAATGATTGAATGTATATATTTTTAGACATTGAAATAACAGAACTTAGGAAACAAAATCAAGCTTACCAATTTTTTTTTAAAAGATAATAATACTGAAGAAAAATTTCCTACCCAGTCAAAGTATTATTTAATGTTTGATTCATCTGTTGAAAATGAGGTAAAATCTCAGCAATGGGAAGATTCCATGGCATCCTGATAATTTCCTTTCTTAGGTCAGTGCTTACCAGAACTGCATGACAATTATTCTCCCACTGTAAAGGTCAGAGATTTCCTTAAAGATGATTTCCCTCATAGAAAACGTTGTTCACATTTTCTTATGTATGAACTCAGTTCAAATAACTTTAAAATATTGTATTACCTTCCCCTACCTGATATGTCACTTTTTCTCTCCGGATAGATTTATTATAGTGTCTTGTTGTTCAAATATACTGATACAGAGAGGGAGGAGATAATAGTTACTTGACATTGGTTGGCATTAAATAAATCAGTTCATTTAAGATTACTTAAGACCTATTGTTTAGGAAGGATAGTAGATCACTAACTGGCTCAAGGTTGAAAGAGAATGAGCAATTTAAATATGAAAAGGAAGAAAGAACTTTGAATCCAGGTCTGTCTAATCTTAAAGTTCTTTCCTTGACTGATAAATGATCATTTCTACTAAAATAAAGCATCTCTTTAGTGCTAATAAATTAAACAACTGATATCCTTAGAAGAAGGTCATATAGACACAGAAATGCACATACATAGAGGAAAGTAGCCCAGGATAAAATAGACACAGAACTTGGAATGACGCAGCTACAAACCAAGGCATGTCACAAGTGCCAGAAACCACCAGAAGCTAGGAGAGGCAAAGACAGACTCTTTCCTAGAACTTTGACAGTAAACATGATCCTGTGGACACCTGGATTGCAGACCTCTAATCTCTAAACTTAAAGAGAATCAGTTTCTGTTATTTTAAGCCTACAAGTTTGTGATATTTTGTAGCCAACTATAGGAAAATAATGCAAAGGTCAATTAGCAAAGAAGGTATAATTTGCTTGTCACAGTGCTATAGAAATGAACATTCTTTAATAATTTAGTGGGTGCTTTAGAATCTTGTCTTCAAAGTCATAATTAATTACTAATCAAAATTTGCTCTTTTTAAATTAGATTATTGTGTATTACTTTATTTGATACCTTGTTCTTCCTTTTATAAACAAAGACAAACATCAATCCACCATGTTTTCAGTGCTCAAATATTTTTTTTCAGGAATAACCTAGCAAAAAGTTGGCAAATTTATCACTGAAGCTTTTAGAGTACTTACGGAAACAATGACTAGTAGAAAATCTTAATAAAAGAATGTGGAAAAAGATTCTAAGCAAATATGATTTTCCTCTTATGTATACAAATATATATGACGATATGGCAAAAATACTAAACTATGTCATTTCTAGTCACAATTCTCCTTGACAGAATATTTACCAAAGTGGCAAGGTAAGAATGGAATATGATTTGAGAAAATAACCCTCAAATTACCCTATCTCAGTAAAAGAGAAATTACCAGAAATACCTGCACACAGAAGTCTTGTTTCCAATACCTCCAAAATTCAATAACAATAAAAACTGCAAAACTAAAGCTATTCAAAAAGGCTATAAAGTTTCTGCTTATTAATCCCTGAACTTTAAATAGTGGCAAATTGGTTTTTTCAAAATTTTTACAATTATATTATCCTTATCCCATACTTGAAAAAATGTGAGTTGATTTAGAATTGGTTTATTAGAAGAGAATTGACAAATTTCCCAAATTAAAAAATGAATTCTGGACTAGACCAAGGTAGAAGTGATTTCCAATGCCCACAGTTTGATAGTCACTTCCACAGATACACCTTGAGATATATCTATGGGCTATTTTTTTGTTTTATGTCTATATTTAAACCCTTTGTATCTTTCACAATATACCTTTCCTATCATTGGTAAAACTCTTCACATCAACCAACAGGAATCAGAGCTCACAACTTCCAAAACAGAGAGAAGAGATCTGCTTAATCTGTTCCTTCAGCATTTTCTTTCCTTGGTTCTATTTGTCTCTTAAAAAGAAAAATTCTCTCTCATCAGTGTATTGAACATATGTAGTAGCCATCATCTCCGCACCCCACATTTATCACCTTTAATCAAGCTTGAACAAAAGGACTGGGACATAGCGGTATAGATAATCCAAAAACCTTAAATTGTCTTTTATTAAGCCCACTGTTTCCATAGCTTCTCTGAATCCTAGAAACTGAGATGCATCTTACAGGTGTCCAGATGGTCCTCGATATTAACACCAAAGAATGAGCAAGATGTATCCTCATACAGAGTGCAGATCTCCACAGGACAATTCTTTTGTTTTCTTAGTCTGCTATGACACGCATTTTCCCCGTGACTCAATTTGAAAAAAAAAGGAAGATTAAATTGTCTAGAGTTGAAAGTTCATATATCCTATATTTACAAATTTATTGAACTTGATTAGATCGACTCAAGAGTTCCAGTGTTTTTGACAATTTGAATAAGCATTACTAAGTGGGAAAATGTTCTCACCTGTTTGACATATAATATTATACAGGTACTTCCACAATAGAGATAAAACATTTCCTGTAAACATTCTGTAAAATATATACTTGCATTGAAACATATTGAAGTAGCAACCAAAGTCTTAAAACTGCAATATATATAAACAAAACTCTAATGTAGGAGACTCAGGTTATACTCACTGAACTGTTTACAAAATGTAACCCTAAGCAAGTGATTTAACATATTTAGTGCTCAAATGCCTATCTGAAAATTCTGGAGAAAAAAAAAAAAATGTCCTATCAAAATTTATGAACTGTTTTAACATAATTGAATAGGATATTTAAGAAAACAACATGAAATAAATGCATCCTTTAAATATAGACCATTAGTATTTGAAAATTTTGTTCTTATATTTTTTAAATAAAGTAAGCAAATCTTTTAGAAGACTGACCAATATTAAGATGTGTCAAAAATAATCATCTTTCCTGCACTTCTCTTTCCCCTAGTCTCACATCCCATAGCAATATTCAGTGCTCTTGAGTATTTCTTCTGCCATTAGTCTCCATATTTATGAATAATATGCATATACAGTTATTTACATATTTATACATTTCATTTTAATCCTATATTTTGGGAATACAGATTTATAGCTCTACCTTTATCTCAAATCTCTTACCCTACCCATTCTACCAATACTGAATTTGTTGGTTTGTTGCATTAATATTGACTATGTAATGTCCATTCCTATAAAACTTTTCTCTAAAATGTTGAGTTATTCCTTTTGGTTACCTATGTTTCTGCAACTTTTGGTGTTTTTTTTTCTTGTTTATTGGTTTGTTTTTAAGGAAAGGAACAAGCAGGAATGAAGGTGGATAGGCAAGTAGGTAGGAAGAGAGGAGGAGGAATATATTTATTTATTTAGTTTTATTTAGCTGTTCACACTGATTGTTCCCCTGATCCCAGGTCTTGAACCCAGGATCTTGGGGTGTATGTGGGGCTGCTCCTCAGTGTACTAGAACATTAGGACACCAGGGCACACCTGTTTTGTTTTTTTAATAAACGCCAATGAAGCTGTCAACAATAATTGTTCCAAATGCCTAATCACATCAATTCTGTTTCTCCACTGGACACTTTGGTCTGTAGCTATTCTGATTTCAGCTGTACAACTGTTAATATTGAGAATTGTTTCTGCGATTCACCTTTGGGGATCTCTTATTTTATGAATACATCTCTCTTTAAAGTACTTGTTCTTAGCATGTTCTAGTCTCTTGTGAAAAAGATTACAAGAGAAATTTTTTTTTTAAATTTCTTGCATGTTTCTGTGAAGGGAATTTGACCAACCATATATCTCCACCTTTGGGAATTTTTCTCTTCACCTTCACTGACTGGCATCGCTCCTCAGAGGATATAAGGAACAGTGCATTGTTGAGTGTTACAGTTTGATTAATTCACAAGTACACCCAAAGGCTTGAATCCCAGTGCCTTCCAGCATAAATCCTGTCTCCACTGAGATACAGACAGGTAATAGACAAAGTAGTATGTATCTTCTAACACTGAAAAAAAAAAAAAAAAAAAGTAAGCTTAGTAACCTCTAGATCAAGGAACAAAATGAGACTCATAGTACTCAGAAATTACCAAACATACAGCCTAAGGTTTGCCAACATAAATCATTCTTTCTGTCCTTGTTTTTGACCTCCTCTAACTTTTCATTCAAGTCTCATTCAGGCCAGGACCATACATCTGCTTACTTCTCCCAAATGAGCCTGTTTACATATAATGTCATTATCACATGAGTGACTAGTTTTTGGACTATATATTTCATGCCTCAACAGTCATTTCTTATTGTATCATGTATCTCTTTGAAATCTTTGTGAAGAAACAGAACATTTTTTTTTTCCTTAATATCTTATAGACAACAGTTGGTATTAAGTAGAATCCATCTGGATTTTTCTTACTCTCTGTACTTTGGGTTCCATTTTTTTAAATGCAAGCCATTTTTTTTTTTTTTTTTTAACATTCGGATTGTCAGTATGGTTATAAAGTACTTTAAGTTGAATTTGTTTGTATATTTTGTGTCAATTTTATTCCCCATCAATTTTTACTTTCCAAGATTGAAAATGAAATATCTTCAGAGATTCGAAGTCCTTGCTCCTCTGTCTTCTAGGACCCAGTCTTGCTGTTCTGTTCTGATTCACAGCACAAATATCTGTTTGTTGTTAGTAATTCACTGACTTTTTCTGGAGTGGTAGTTAATAAGTTGACTTTTTCTGGGGAGTGTTTCTAATTAACTCAAAGATACCAAGGAGACTTAAGGCTATTTTAAACAATTGAGGAAAATGGAAACTTCTCAAAGAGAAAATAAAATATAAATATATATTCAGGAGAAACTGCCAAATTAAAAAATAAAACACGAGAATACATATCCTAACTTGTATATATTGATCAACTGCACCATCTTAACTCACTAGACATCTGCCAGCTATTAATCTCAGTTTTCAGCATATTGTCATTGAGTCATAGTGAGAATAAGAGAAATTTCCAAATTTCTGTCTGTTCTGATCCACTGATTTGTTCTATGACCTTCTGTCTTGACACTGTTGGACCTCAATTCCACAATCTATAAAACCATTCCTTTTTTTCTTTTTTATTGGAGCAGTTACTCTAGTTTGGAGAGTTACTTTAGGGAAGAGACAGACACACACACACATACACACACACACACACAGAAAAAGAAAAGAGAGGGAGAGAGAGAGAGAGAGAGAGAATCCCACCTCTTAAAATATGCAATTCAAAATAATGCATGTGCTCTATATATGTCATTCCATAATTTGAATTTTTCCACATATTTTATTTTTAGTTTTAAGTATGTTAGACAAATTTATGATATTGTATTAGAAGTGATTTAAAAAAGAGAATTAACTTTGTTCTAAATTTAAATAGCTTAAGATACAATTGGAAAACTATAGCAAACATCAAAGAATATCTGTTGGCAAGATATATTTCTATAATAAATTTCTTTTAAGTTTTTAATTTATTGGATAAAAAAAGGTTATCTCATGGCACTGAGAAACAGATAATATCTAGAATTCCCACTACAAAATGCACCTTAAACAGTCTTACATGTTATTCTCTGCTTTACAGACATGAATATTTTCATTTCTTTAGTAGATGTGTTATAAAGCAGCGAAATTAAAAAGAAAACTTAATTATGATGAAGATTGACTTTCCTGAAGAAACAGTCAGAATAAACCATATACATAAATTTGTTGTGAAACACAGCCAACTGTACTCAGGTACTATCATCTCAAATTATTTAGTCTTTATGCCTTTCGGTGACTTTGCAAATAGTATCACAAAGGTCCTCAGTTTCTCTAAACCTCCTTTGTTTTCCTTTTTTAAATATTGAATATTAAAATCAATATCATGGCAGATTTTAAAAATTGCTAGTTCACCATGAGTAGTCATGAGATCATTGTAGTTTGATTATTTAAATATTAGTCATTTTAAATACACATAATAAGAACATTACATTCAATTTTTTGAAAGTTAAAACTCCCCTTTTTATTTAATTTAATTATAAAATATCTTTCTCACTGAGTATTAGTATTTATAATCTGATAGATAGAGCTGTTAAATTAAGAAAGCAAACATAAATCACATACATTCCCAGTATAACAAACACTTTACTCTGAGTACTTTTGATATAGGCTACCACAGAAATACATTAAGACAGACTGAACTCAGCTTTCTTTACCCCATGGCTAAACATCTAGAATCCCTGACCACTTTCCTTTAAAATGAATGATAGTAACCCACATTTCTTAAATCATATAGGCTATTTATTAAAAACCAAGAAAAATATCAGCAAGTAGATTAAAAGTCAAAAGATATTTAAAAATGTTGAATATATTATGTATGATTAGCAAGAATAAATGGAATTTCATAATATAGATATTGACTGGTATATTAGTTATATATTACAGTTAACATTGATATAAAATTAATGGAATATATTTGTGTATAGTTTACTTGTACTAGTACAAATACAATATAATTACTACATTGAAACTATTGAAATACAGTTGAATCAAATAATTAAAATATAATTGATATTATAAATATATAATTATTAGAATATATTTAGAGAATATAACTTGGGAAACAGAATATTCCATTGACAGAAATATCTCTGGGTTAAAGATATAAAATTATTTTCCATAAATATTCCTTTCAGCATCAAATTGAAATTTTGTAATACTAAGTAATTATATATATGTGTGTGTATATGTATATTTATGTATTATATAATCAATTTTTATTTAAATAAGACCCAATGTTGTTTGAGTATTAAATATTCAGGTACAATACCCTCGAATTTATATAAAAGAATTGTTTGAATTCCTAACAAGAGGCACAAACACCTATATGTCTAAAACATGCACTTTATGTTGTTGATATTTGTTCAAAGGCTATACTTTCTTTTATCCTTAAGGATATTCTGCAATTTTCATTTACTATATTAAATGAAGGTTAAAATAGTTTAGATATAACTATTTTTCTTATACACTATGAAAAAATAGCTCAAGCAATATAGGATATTATCATAATTTATTAATTCAAGTGTGATAGCCTTTGGTTAAATGATCAGTAATATCTATTTGTTAAACAGTAATTAATTTACCTTTATATATAGTATTTTGGTGTTGTTTCACAAATAAGCAGAAAGAACTAGTTACTTTATAAATAAAATTTTAATTTCAAATTATGTAATAGTAGTTGGAATTAGCACTTTGCCTTATTTTACTAAGTAATTAAATTATGACAAGCATTTTAATATGTTGAATGCTTGCCCTCTGACCATAATATAACATATTATCTATAATATTTTAGTTGTTAATAACTTCAAGAAAGAGTCTAACCATCTACCACCTCTATATTGCACTTCCACCCTCTCCCTTTGTGCACACCTACCACATTTTGATTGCTTCTGATGGAGGGGTCAGCACAGTGATTTTCTTTTCCAGTCACTTCTGTAAAAGTGATTTGGTTTTCTATTTAGGTCCTGGTATCTACATAGTGTATCTTAAACAATACAAGAAAGAAGAAATTGTCTAAGATATATGAATAATGCTATTATACAACATTAGGGCACCAGAAGAAAAGCAGATTCCATTTTAATTTAATGTCTGGCCAGCAATCTCGATTTTTGGAAAGGATGCAAAACTACATTAGTTCCAGATTGCAATTCTCATGTCAATTGTATGTATGGCAATTTGTTGAAAATTTGGGAATAGTTTGGAATTTAATTGCTAATTCTGAGTGTTTTCACCCTTACTGAATCTTCTGGGCACATTAGAGGAAAATCAAATGATTTAGAAGCAAAACTCTATTGAGGTCAATTAGTGATCAAAAATGAGATATGATTCTTCCTCATGACTGCTGTTGACATTAAGATTGAAGTTCTATATCAATAAAAAAGTTGAGCCCTCTTTAGTCTGGGCTAATATTAGACTAGAGACTTTTACCTAGAGTATATACAGGAATTCTTTTGAAAATATGCACATGTACAATGTCCTGTTTTTATATACGGTTTTATTTTTATTTTTTTTTACTGAAAGAACATTACATTACATAGATGTAAGGTGTGCCTCAATGCAAATTGACATTTGATATATAATACATTGTTTCCCATCAACAGTTCAATGATATCCTCAACATATATTCGATCCCCTTTTTCTTTTTGCCCATTCCCTACCTCTTCCTTCTGGTAACCACTAATTTGATTCTATCAAGTAAAAGTCTGTTTTTGTTTGATTTGACTCGTTTACTTGTTTGCTTTCTCTATTTAGCACATAAGAACCAAAGTGTTCGTTGACAGATGAGTGGATAAAGATATGGCTTATATACACAATGAAATACTATTTGGCTATATATAAAAAAGAAATAAATCCTGTCATTTGCAACAATATATATGGACCTAGAGAGAATTGTTTAGTGAGATAAATCAGGAGGAAAAAGACATGCATCATATGATTTCCCAGGGTTCTATGCTTTATATGTGAAACAGCTGAAATACACAATAGAGATAAAAAATAAGAAAAGTGTTACTTGAATCAGCAGATGCTTTAATCAATGTCATGGAGAACAAACTTGTAGATTTATTTGACATGGAAAGGAAAATGAAGAGATAAAAGAAAATACAAGGATAACAAAGTGGATGGATATGCTTAAAAAAAACCCCAAAACTTCCAAGTAAATATTTTTATTTATTTCTTGGCAAGAATACAGTAAATTCCTAGAAATATGCAATCTGCCAATACTGAAGCATGAACAAACAGAAAATCTGAAAAGTGAAATTGTGAATAAGGAGATTAAATTAGGAATCAAAAAGCATCCCAACAATAAAAAGTCCAAGTGCAGATAGCTTCACTAGTGAATTCTAACCAATATTTAAAGAAATAATGAAAATAATTTTCAAACCCATCAAAAAATTAAAGAGCAGTGAGTACTTTCAAACTCATTTTACTAGGTCAAAATTAACCTGATACTTAGCCAGAAAAGAAACTACAGGAAAAGAAAATTTCAGACCAATATCCTTGATGAACTTAGATGAAAAAATTGTTAACAGCACATCAAAAGGATTATATACCTTGGCAAAGTGAAATCTATTTCTGTAGTGTAACAGTTGTTTAGTATTTGGAAATTAATATGTGTGATAGACCATATTGACAAAATGAAGGAAAAAATCATATGGTCATGTCTTGATGCAGAAAAAAAGCATTTCAAAAATATCCACTCATGATAAAAACTCACATACATGCTAACAAGTATGTAAAGTGATACTTTTCTGGAGGACAGTTTCAAGATATACATAGTGAACTTTTCAAAGATAAATATCCATTTTTCCATTCCAGTAAATTCTTGGTAGAAATCATTTTAAAAGTGTACATAAAATTTTAAGTACTATTTATCATTGATATCTTTATAGTAGCTAGAAACCTAAATATTTTGTAAATTTCTAACAAATATATGATTGACATTATAATGTATCCATGTTATATATAAAACATTAGGCAGATGTGTTATAGTAGTTTTGGAATAGTATTTTATGATGTAGGAAACACTTAAACTAAAAATATAATGAAATGATCCAATGCTGTTTAAAGAATTGTACTTTATTATACTTTTCTCATATATATAAATTATAGATATAATACACATATATGAGAGAGTGAGCATTATGCTTTACCTGTTGTCCCAAAATTTCTGAAGGCTAATACAAAGTCAAAAATGCATCGGATATCAATCTATTACTGATAGTCGATACAGTGAGAAAGCAGACATGTCCTATGTAGTTTACTAAGACATGGATTCAAGTTACCATGCAGATCTCCTTTTTATCTACTCTCATCCAGCTACATATGTATACAACTGTAATGTTAATCAGTGTAAGAAATAACATTAGCAAATGGTTCATTTTCAAGATAGAAATGTTTAGGCTTAAATAAAAAGTTGCTGCTAGCTACACTTACATAATTGCTTACTGATATGACATCAATGAAGATCAGGCACCTGGAAAAGTTAAGATTAACTAACAGTTAAGATAGGGACCCTAGACAAAATAAGTAAGTTAACAAGAGGTGTGGCGATTACATAGACCCTGTGACAAAAAATGGGTATCCTGGAGGAGTTTCCCGCAAAAGAGAAAACAAAGTGAGATGAAGCCAGCTGAAGCTCCCTTGCAGAACTCACCAGTACAAAGGGTATACATTTTAAACTAATCCAATCAAATGAAGGATTACCTTAAAGGGAAATGTGAAAACCTAGGCACTGTTCTGGAAAGATTGTACACCTCATAATACTCTGCCAATAAGGAACTGAAGGAGGGACCTGCGCTTTAGGGAATAAAATGCTCATAACTGTTTTTTTTTGGTGGGGGCATGCCTGCCTATCAGACACCTGATCTTGCCAGAATGACATTAAAGTCTGGCTCTTGCTGCTCTTCATGTCTCCTAGTCCGTTCTTAGCCTCTGTGGTGAGTTTATATCTCACATTAGGAAGATAGGTGACTAAAGCTTTTATCCTTCCCGAAAGAATCAAATAAAGAGATGATCTTCAAGACAAAGCAAATCCTTGAGAATGAGTGATGGGATTTGGGAGCGGGCATACAGGAAAGGGACACTACTGGCATCATATTTCACATCTGGTTATTTTCTTATCTAGTACATTGCTTCTGTGCTCACATGAACAGTGGCTGAAGGGACTTGGAGACTTGGAAAATAAAACAACAGTAAGTCAAAGAGGCATCTGCAGAACAGGCCATAGTATATACTTTGATATGACAAGTACACATAAGATTTCCTTGGGTCCAGTGTGGAAACTGGTAGTGGGAGGAAGAATGTAGACTGAAGAATTTTGAACATGATTTCCAAAGACAGTGAACTCTGCAGTTGGAAATTCCCTGTGGTTGCCCCATAACATTCCCGCAAGTGACTCAGCATTTGGAAATGTGCCACAAATAAAGTGTTGTCAAATATCCATTGTTAGTAAACAGTCATTCGTCATCTCTTCCCACCTCAGCCCCCAGCCTACTGCATGAAGAGACAAGAACACAAGGAAAGATGGGAAGAAGACATTAACAATCCCAAGAAGAATATTTTGTATACCAATTTGAGTCTAAAGAAGTATAGATAAGAAAGGAGGTCATGAAACTTTAAATTGGAATTAGAAGTTTATCGACTAGACTAGACTGAAGTTTCTGAAACTTAAAAGACTTTATTTAGGAATGAAAAGTAAATAAATAAAAGAAAAGAAAGAAAAAAATATTCACCTGCATGATAAAAGTCTGGAGAAAACGAAATAAAAATTTTGAGGTCCACTGATTACAGATAATTTAATAAGCTGGTTTCTTACCAAGAAAATATATAATAATAAAACAGTCTAGCATTACCATTTGTACCAAAACTCCACATAATACTTTTGACTATAGTCTTGGAAAGGACTACGCTAAATAATTTCATTTTTATAGGTCAGTTATTCAGTAACCAAGGCGTGGAGGTTGAATTCTGTTGTATAGCTAATATTGCATGATAGCCTTTAAATCAAAAGGCTTAATAAATTTTATACCAATTAAAGTAGTTAATGTCTAACACCTAGCTTTAGAATTTTAAATAATGTTATCATTAAAATTATGACTTGGAAATTGAGGTTTTCCACTTATTGTTTAAACAGATAGAAAGATACATCTTACACAGCTTTGACCTGGTCCATCAACTTCCTTAAAACAGTTCTTCAGGTTGAGCAGTCATGACAAATTTCTAGAGCAAATACAGGCTCACTACTTTATGCCTTCATTTGCTTTGCTCTGTGATCACTCATCAATCAGTAACCAGGACATGCACTTACCCAGATCCTAATGATTCATGATAGCACAGTAGTCTGAGGCAACTGTTAATGCCAGACTGTCTGAGACCGAACTCTAGCTCTACCTCTTCATGGTTTTGTTTCCTTGATCAAATCACTGAACAACTCTGTGCCCCAATTTCCTCATTTTTACAAAAACATGTTAATGTCTAATTTTTTCATAGGTTTACAGTCAAAGAAAAAATCAAATAATGTACAAAAAGCATATAGAATAGTAATACTAGCCAGCAACTAATTTTGGCATCGTTAGAAACAGTTTTTGCCAAAAACCAACTAAAATAATCACAATTAAAGAAGTAGAGGGATAAGTGTAGTTTGTTCTACTATCTCATGAGTTTTATTTCTATTTCCATCTTCATACTTGAACCATATTGTCTTAACATCCTGCCATTTTGGGAAGTTATAGTTCTCATACAGCTTTATAAAAGAAATGGATAATAGGCATGTTCCTTGGATAAAAATATTCAGACTACTTATATAGCTGAATAGAAGCAAAATTATTTTTTCCTTTCCCAACAAAAGGATATAATTTTCTTTTAACATGCAATAAAATTATGTCCTTTTTCAGCTTGACATGGAATACAAGATATACTGATCAATTGAAACCATATTAGACTAGAATTTGTCTATAATAACCTTTCCTGTTTTTCAAATATATTATAACTTATTATCGTAATTATGGAAGTTCAAATTAACTCAAATCCTATTGTTAAAACAAGAAGAATTTATAACAGTACATTAGAGAACTATTTTGCTATAATAAAACAAAATCCTCTTTCTGGCAGCTTAACTAGAGAAACAGGAAGAAAAGGAAGAAGGAGGGAGGGAAAAGGAGGGAAGGGTATCATGCACCAGGATTTGGAGCAATGTGGGAACAGGGATCGCTATGATGACCAAGGCAGCAGAGACTATAATAGAGACTATGATTCTAGGACAGTCAGTGGCAGAAGAGTGTCTGATAGTGGGTATCATAGGGATGATGACTACAGAGGAGAGGAGGACCACTATGAAGACAGAGATGAAAAGCGAAATGATCCGTCATAGAGCTCCAGAGATGATTACTCTGGGGATGGTGGGATGATTATCGGCATGATGACAGAGGTCTCCCCCAAAGACCCAAACTGAATCTAAAGCCTCATACCCCTAAGGAAGATGATTCCTCTGCTAGCACCTCCCAGTCCAGCCCAGCAGCCTCTATCTTCGGAGGGGCAAAGCCTGTTGACACAGCTGCTGGAGAAAGAGAAGTAGAAGAACGACAACCGAAGGAGCAGGAGAAATTACAGTGTCAGCTGGATGAGCCAAAACTGGAATGAAGACTTCAGGAGAGACACCCAAGCTGGTGAAGCGAAGAAACACAGCAACAAGAATGGTCAAAGGTGGAAGCGAGTCCTCATAGATGGGAACCTGGGCCACATCTGGCAGTAGTAAGTCAGACCAGGATACACAGAGAGAGAGTGAAAAGTTTCTAGAAAATTAAACACAATAAGGAGGAAGACTGTCACTCTCCAACATCTAAGCCTTCCAAACCTGAACAACCTGCCATTAAAGGTAATGCCAGCCCCTCCACCAAAGGAGAATGCGTGGACGAAGTGAAGTTCTGACCCTCCTGCTGGATCTCAGAGTTCAGACACAGAGCAGCAGTCCCCAACAAGTGGTGGCGGGGAAGAAGTGCCAGCTCAGCCATCTGAAGAAGGGCCAGCAAAGAGAGATGAAAATAAAATAGAGTGGATGTCCCAAAAGGCCAAAGTGGGAGCTCCAGCCATGGCCCAGGAGATGGAGGGAACAAAGACCACTGGAAGGTGTCAGAGACAAAAGATGGCAAAAAGGATCAAGACTCCCAATCTGCACCTGAGCCAAAGAAACCAGAAGAAAATCCAGCCTCCAAGTTCAGTTCTGCCAGCAAGTATGCTGCTCTCTCTGTCCACGGTGACGATGAAAATGAGGGACAAGATTACACCGAATAGACCTCTACATGCTGTGCTTTCTTCTAGTCTCTCCACCCTGGAACATTCGAAAGCAAACAAACCTCTATCTAAACAAGACAAAATAAAACTCACCATCCCCTGGAGACCTTTCTTAACTTACAAGACAAAACAAAACAAAATGAAATTCTTTTGCATGCTGCTACAGCCTTTAAAGTATTGAACTAACTGCAGAATCGCCAATGTAGCCAGAGCAAAAGAGACTACAACTTTTAACAGAAAAGTCGTGGTACATTTGTGTGACATATGCAGCTTACCTGTGTGAGCAGTTCCTGAGGCCTCCATTTAGCAAAATGGCAATGACAGTATTACTTACATATGACCATCATGGGGAGTACATGTCTTCTTATTATATCTGTTATTTTATTCATAACTTTGTTTATAGCTTTAGTTATTTTGATACTATGGTTTTAGTAATATAAATTTGATGCTTTTTAAGGGGTTTGCAATAGTCTTACTTCTTACTAGGGATAAAGGTGAAAGAATACCAAATCAAATTAGTCAAGGATCTGTTTACCGATTCTTGATCTGAATACAGGAATAAGATTATTTTGCTTTGGCGGGTCAGACCTAAAATAGTCACCATCAGGTTGAGATTCCTTTCATGACTTGAATCTGTTGAAATGTAGACTGCAGGCACCATGCCCCAAACATGGAGATGAGAGAATTAGTGCCAATAAGTAACAAAATGTGTTTAATTATTAATTTGTTGATTCACATAAAAACATTTTGTCATGTTTATGTTTTAAGCCAATTTTGAGTCTCCAAATGTATGTCATCCATTTAAAATTTTATTTTACCAGCTTTGCAAAATCCTCTGCAAAATCCTCTGTATCATGACATTTGTACCTATTCTACTACTATTAAAAGTATACACACACTTTATTAGTGTTTTATGATGATTGATGGTATCATTTAGAAAATTCATCTCATAGGAGATGAGGACTTGTGTCTTCCCTATCAGATCTCCTTGGTAAGATATTTGACCAAGGAAATAATTTGATCACAATATTTAAACTTTTTTTTTCTGTTTGTTCACTGAGATAACCACTGTGGGATCCCAGGATAGTCTGCCTCATCTAACTGATAATACCACTACTCATCAAGTTTATTCCTTTCCTCGACCAGTTGTAATGCTTCTGAAATACCTGGTGTTCACTATTTTTTTGACTATATCCGACTTTTTTTTCTTTTACACATTATTTTTGTCTCACCACTACTTTTGATTACTTTTTGTTATCTCTATTTTGAATATGTACTAATCAGGTAATGTAATGTTATCTGAGTAATAAACAACACCCAAATCTTAGAGGATTACCAAATTGTTCACTCATATCAAAGTACTACAGAGTCCTTGGAATGGAAAACAAATGTTCTAATATGTAGAGAAATTTAGAGACCCAGTAGAACTGAAAGTTAGTCATCTCTGATAGATGGCTTCAAATTCACATCCATGCAACAGAATAGGGAAAGAGATTGGGAAGCAGCTCTTAATAACCCCTACCGGAAGTGACATATCTTACCTGTTCACATTTCATTGGTGGCAGCCAGTCACATGACTCTACTTATAACCAAAAGGACTAGAAATCATCATTTAACAGTGCTCAAAAAGGGGAAAAAAATTGGTGAGATTCTGGTCAATCTTTGACACAATTATCACATAAACTCATGAATTCTAAAAACTTGACCTGTTCCAAATAATTACTTTTTATTATTATCAACTTGATACCCTCCCGAAAATGCTGTATCTATTGTAAGCTTCAGTAATGCTTCCCAACAGGATGTTAAGTGTGAAAAAAATACATTTTTCTAGGCAATGAAAAGATGCAAAAGACCCCTCCTAATCTTTTCTCAAGACAATGATGCAGCTAAACTTTCAATTCCTTTTAAATGGAGAATAGTAAAGTCCTCTAGGTATAGATATAGGCCAGCATTGCTGTAGCTACTAGGTCACTTTTAGCTGTGACAAAATGGAAGACCTATGTTTTTGATTAGGAAGTGAAAATTTATTTTTAAATTTAATATGTTATGTTACTGTACTTTTTTAAAAAATAGTAATAAGTCAACTCAAACTTTCTAAGACATTTACAACAGTTATTTTCAACATCAGTTAAAGCCTTTCCAGGCTCAGTGGGAGTTATAATCAAAGTATTTCCAGATGAATGATGTTTGGATCCAGTCATTTTTGAAATATACCTTTTTACTGATAACTGTAATCAGAAAACTGGTTTGCCTTTTGTAACTAATAATCCACCGATGTCAAAATTTTCCTTATAAGATGAATGGTAAATTGTACTAAAGAAATACTATATTTTCTTATAGGAAGAATTTGACGTACCATGCTATAACAAATTGCTATAAAATTCTAAAACTTTACATAACTAAGTTTCAGGTTTCCTTTTTCTCTTCACACTTTGAACGGAAAAGCATCACTATTTTTATTACTGAAGTCTGAAATTCTAAACATTTTTCATATTTTATTCGCTAGGCCTTTTCTATCCCCAAATTCATTCATCTGCAATTCATATGCAGAATTATCCATGATATTCTGAAGAAAACAGGATGTCATTCTCTAAATGAAACACTTGGAAGGAGGGTTATTTCTATTTCAAGCCTCCAGTTTATTTTAATTTATTTGCTGATGGAGCCAAGATCTGTAAGAACAGTCCCACATTTTCATGCTGATTCTAAGTGCAAAAATCTACATCATGACCTTTGTATTAACAGACTCAATATATCTTTAAAAATAGAATATTTCAACCATATGTGCCAGGGCCCTAGTGACTTCAAATCTAGACAGAAAACATTACTATAGAAAAGCTTCAGTCTTGAGAAGAGTGGCTTTCACACAACTGAATGAGAGCTAAAAAAAAAAAAAGCAAATGCAAAAGCTTAAAATACATTGTCAGAGCATCCAAAATAGAGTGAAAATGTATGTTTCAACTTAAGCAGTTTTTGTCTGTCACTCATGGTTTATAATCATTCTCAAGTGAACATTATCAAAAAGGTGCTTTTGTCTCCTCAATTCTTTCTCTCCTGGGTGCTTGTATCTGCAGGAACAATTTTCAGTCTAGCCTTGGAGGGAGACTTAGTTGCTGTTCATATTTAGATTGTATAAACCCCTGGGTGGCATCAAATCTCTACTCCTATTCTTGGTTCCCTCTCATCTAGAGCCACAGAAGAAAATAAACAACCATTAGCACGACTGGTATAAGTTATGTGATGTCAAAATGACTGATTTGTTAGGATATAGATTGTCACTGATAAGTATATCCTTGGAGGCCAACATAATTATTTTAAAAAACAAGGAACTGTTGAAATTGTTGAGCATTTGGTCAACAAGGGACTAGAGAGTCTCTTATAGGCACTAGTAGTCTGCATGTTTTCCTCAGAAGTAGGGAAATAGATGCCAATTACAATATCAGTTAAAAGTGTCTAGCATTGTATAGTTTCCTGTTGGTAACTTATCTTGTTTAATATATCAACCTTGTATGTCAGGTGGCATAGGAGTTATCTGTAATTTTCAGCTGAAGATAAAAAGGTTTGGAGAATTTGATGAATCTGTCTTTGAGTATGCTCCAGAGTCAGCATTTTATAAAAATCCGATCCTCTGATTCAAAAATCCTGTGCTCTTTTATTACTACACTAGTGATCTTCAGACTGTGTTCTGCAGTGATATGGGTCTATGAAAAGGAACTGCGGGGTTCATGTGAAGGGAGAGTGGAGAATCAAATAAGTGGGAATGTCAATAGAATCTTCCCCTACTTCAGTTTCCATTGGCTGCTCAAATCAAGATTTTAGGTAAGATTGCATTTGAACATTTAAAAAAATAGCTTCAGCAACTAAAGGAGTCAGATAGCAACAGGTTTCAATATAAAACATCATATGATGACATTTCTTTACCCAATAGAAGCAGCTCAAAGTGATGACTAGGTCACAAATGCATCTCAGCTTAAAAACATGGAAATTATAAGTCAGGATATGTTAAACCTAGCACTTATTTGTCTATTTTTCAGTTCTAACCTTGTTTAAAGATTAAATTGTAGTTAATTCCATTTATGAGATATATCAAATGTTCTAGTCACCTAGTGGGAATCTGCACAGTGGCAGCTCTTCCAGAAGGGACCAGTGAATCCCTCCGGGACAGGTCTCTTGACATCTAACCCCAATTGGGTTAATTTTATAACTTTTCACATATGACAACCAAACAAATAAACTAAATCCAATAAAAATAAGCTTTTAGTCTATGAAATAAAATGGTGTTTGCAAGAAAGTAAGGGGGGAAGGGACAGTCAAAATGGTAAAAGGGATAAATGTATATGGTGAAGGAAGTACTGGACTGGTGGTGGTAAACTTAATCTATTAACACAGATGTTGATTTATATGATGGATTCCCTAAACCTACTAATCTTAAGACATAATATTCCTTCAGTGAATTAATTTAAATAAAAATAAAAACTCCCCTCACCCCCAAAACACACCAGAATTTGAAGACTTAGTACAGACATATTTTTAATAAAAATAAAAACAAACAAAAACAAACCAGATAGGTATGGCAACTTAGAGCTGGAAACTGAGTCACAATAATAGGGTAGCCTTACAAAATATAAAACTGCCCAGGCTTCTGCTCTATGGAAATCTTTGTTTTCTGATGTTTTCTTTGATTCCTTACTCTTTCTTTCAGTGCTTAAATTATCTCAAGCTTTTGTCTTTCTCTTTTTTACAACCAAAAATATCTTACCTAAAGAGAAATAATTTAAATAACAGTTGTGGTCTATATTCCAGAGGGTATTTTTTTTCTTTTTATCCTTTCTTATATATAAGCTTAAAAAAATTACTATTATATTTTACAGTAAGTCATAAGTCTATCAGTAAACATAAGGATTTTCTTAACTCATTTCTAGTGTATTTTTATAACAAATACAAGTAAAATTATACCTCTATCAATTTTACTAAATAAATCAATGGCTATGTTTTTCGTATGTTAAATACAGTTTTTCTTTTTTAAATTTCCATTTCTGATCCTAGAATTACATATTTATATTGGAGGACTCATTAGTTTTATATGGTTATTACTCTGTGAAAATTTTGAAAATAGGCTACTTAATATTATAATATTGTCTCAAAATGATCATTACTGCAGATGGCATTTTATCTCACTATTATAAAATAGAACTGTTTTTTAAATGATCATTATATGAAGTAAAATCCCTATCTTACATTATAATCAAGTAGCAGAAATATAAACTGTACAAAATGAATAATTGTACATAAAGGAAGAATTTTACCAATGATGATTAAACTTCTGAATTTTTATTGTATTTCACAGTATATTATTTTATTAACCTAGAGGAAAAGAGAGCACCTTGCACTTCTTTTAGCACCCATCATTATTCAATTAAATAGACTGAAAAATAAAAATTTCATGGTAAATTGCTGAATTGGGTCATTCTGAAAGTCTTCTAATCATTTTTATGGTTTGTTCTTAATAGTTGTACATTAATTCCTTATGTTCCCTTGGTTCAGGTACCCATCAATTCACAATTTACAGCAATAACCTCTCAACTGTCCTTCGTATCTCTGGCTTCTTTCTTGTCACCGCTGATTCAGTCCGACCTATTACCAAATCCATAAATTCTCATAGACACAATATTTACCTTTCATCGGTTGTTAAGAAACAAAAATATAAAACTATTTTAATCCCATTTGAAAAATAAAAGCAAGTTAACACTTTGGGGAGGTATTCAAAGTTCTCCAAATCTGGTTGCTCCAATAAAAACTACCTTTTTTTTTTTTTCTTTAAGAAAAGTACAGGCAAGAATGAAGACGAGCTGAGATCGACAGGAAGGAGTAGAGGAAAGGAATAAGCCCTTCATTTATTCCATTTAGGCGTTTATCTTGATTATTCCCCACAAATCTCAGAATGTGAACCCAGGACCTTGGGATTATGTGGCATAGGCATAACCACTGGTCCACCAGGGTATGCCACAACAGATTTTAATAGAGTTAAGTGTCTTTAGTACATTTTCCTTAATCCTCATAATAAATGTGTTAAGTACACTTAATAATTCCTGTTTTACAGCTGAAAACTGTGGCTGTGGCCCAGAGAATTTAATTAATTTTCCAAGGTTATATAGCTAATGAGAAGCATCTGTTTT
Source organism: Solenodon paradoxus (assembly GCA_004363575.1). Taxonomy (NCBI): domain Eukaryota; kingdom Metazoa; phylum Chordata; class Mammalia; order Eulipotyphla; family Solenodontidae; genus Solenodon; species Solenodon paradoxus. The sequence goes on from RJWH01000046.1 coordinate 945,777, forward strand.
TAAACCCAAATCTGTCTGGATTTCATAAAATACATCATGAAAAATAAATCCCAATGTCAAAAAAGTAAAGGGTAATGAGGTATAACATATCTTTCTTGGAAACTCAACATACCCATTAGCAGAACAGAATAAGTCTTCATTAACAAATGCATCTAAATTTGATTAATCTAAAATTTTCTAAACATATTGGGCCTTTTTCTGTTTCACTTATAGCATCATTAGTTGACTACTATAGAGGTATTTAGCTACCTATTGTATCTTCACATGTTTCTTTACATGGCTTCACAGGAAACTTCTCTCTGCTCTGTGTGGCCACAGTTGTGTTATTACTCTTCATAAATCTCTTCCTAAATCAGTAGTATATATGACTTAGGTTATTCAATGAGAGTGTCTCATACCCCAGGACAGTCATTATTTGAAAACTACATAATGACAGGCAAGCCCAATTAGAATTTTTCCTGGACACTAAGAAAAAAAAAAAAAAGTTGCTTTTAGGAGACATCTTTATATGTGTGGAGAATAAAGCAAAATAATTTAAAAGAATAGAGAGAATAAGTAACTGAAAGCCCTAAGGCCAACTATGTCTAAATGTAAACTTTACCCTTGAATTCTATAGGCAGGAAGGACAACACATTTTCTTTGGGGCTAAGCTAATTGGAATTAAGATTCTATCACTTGCACTCAAAAATAGTCCTGACACATAAAGACCTGTGAATTTTGTGTAGCGTGCAATATACTTTGACTAAAATTGCACAGGTCTATATTAAAAATGATTATTTTAATTGTCTTAGTACTATTATAGATCTCAATAATCAAATTCTTCCAGTTTAATCTTTTCAACTATCATTTCTCTGTGATAAAATGTATGTTTTTCTATAAATGTAAATGTGACCAGGTTTTAATTTTTGTCATCATTATATTAACTTCAATATGCTTGAGTCATATTACTATTTAATTGGTTCCTACAACTTTGTCTTAGATCAGATTCTCTAGAAGTTTAGTCCCTAGATGAGAATTCTTGAACCAATGACTCATAAGATACTATTCTCAGAAGAAACATAAGGAAGTGAGAAAAATAGGAGAGAGGAAGTAGCCAACAAACATGTATATGCAAATAAAATGAGTCTATGCTAAGAGGAATTTGAGCATAAGAATGTCCATTGGGTCACTGTACCCTGAAGCAAAGTATCCTGAAGCAAAGTACCCTGCAGGTCATTCAAGGAATAAAATAACTGCCAGTGTTAGCAACCAACATTCAAAGAAAATGGGAGATGGATGATCTGAGAGCCAAAAAAAAGATTTTGGTTAAGGCCATAACATTGCACCACACCCACCAACAACTTTCAAATGCACTTGAAAGAGTTTTTGGCAAGAGTGGTTTATGATCTAAAAAATATAATTGTTAGATTAATCTAGGTTAATTTCTGCATTAACTTGACAAGTTTCATATCTGTTGACCTTGGAGCATTTGTGATGATTAGAGATAATATATTTAATGCTTTTGCCCCACAGTAGATATTTGATAACTAAAAAGTACTAATACATATAATACATATAAAATCAAGCAGCTTGGTAGCTTTTTGAATCTCTGTAACAATTCAGAGAATATGTGTTCGCTATACAAAAATAAGAGAAAGTAATTGAAAAATAAATTTGTGCTACAATTTCTTTTTTTTTTAAAAAAGAAGAAAAAAAAAAAAAAAGAAAAGCCAGTAGGGTCTACATGCCTAATATATGTCAGACGGTTTTATGATCTACTCTCTACGATCTACGATTCTACTCTCTGCCCTAAACTCTAAAATACAGGCAGCTTCCCCAAAAGTTTCAGTCCTTTTCTCCTTGTAGACTGCCCCAAGCTGTATTCAAAACATAACCTTCACTGGACATCTTGAGTTTTTCCCTTACATGTTTGCTAAGGCTGTCATAACAAAGTATGACAAAATGGATGGCTTAAACCTCAAAAATTTATTTTTCTCACAATTCTAGAGTTTAAAAATTTCATAGCAATCAAGGTGTTACAAGGGTTGGTTTCTTTTGAGATCTGCTTCCTGGGTTTGTAAATAGCCATCTTCTCTGTTTCTTCACATAACATGTTTTCATCTCTGATAAAGAATACCAAACATATTAGTTGAGGGACTACCCTAATGACTTAATTTTAACTCAGTTACCTCCTTCAAGGGCGTATTTCAAATATGGTCACATTCTGAAAGGTTAGGACTTCAATGTCTGCCTTCTAGGAGGACCCAAATCAGCCCATAAAATCTTCACTTGTCCTATAACTAACATTTATCAGAGATTCTATTTTTTTAATGGCTCTCTGTTCAATATAAATCCTATTTGCCTTTTTTGACTCCACATCTTATATTTGTCACTCTGTATTGTAATGTGAATTAAAAATGGCAAAGAAAAATCTATTAAGATCTTATTGGACAGGTAAGAGTAAGTAAATATGAATGATCATATATTAAAAATGTTCCTGTCACATTTTATAATAAAAATTCTTATAATAAATGCATCTCATTTGTACTCATGATTAGTACTACTAAAGTATATTAAAGCAGGCAGTGATCATCTTTTTAGGGAGGAGAAGGACCGATGGATGAAAGGATTTATTCCATGAACATGAGAATGTTAGTTGAGAACTGTATGACAGTTTCACCTTTACCTCTGGTAAAGTTTTGTTTTACTTTCATTCTAAATCCACAGTAGAAAATAAACTGAACTTTTATAGAGATGGTGTTGACTTAATAAAATGTAGAGCTCTTTCAAACAGATAAGATTCCTGGGAAGAAACTAGATCAAGATTATTTTGTTTACAAATATATCGTGTCATATAGTTTAGAGAATTCTGTGGTATATTTGTAACTACTGCAGAATGCAGTGTCAGGGTTTGGCAAACACAGGTCACAGATGAGGGGCAGTGGGGGGTCGGGAGAGATAGAGACAGAAAGAGAATCTTTGAATCTAGCATTTTTGTAAAATGGGAGAGTCAGTTATAGGACTGCCTTCCTGGGGAATGAAGTCACTTGCCCCAGGGAGATGAGTATATCCTTGAACTCAGAGATACTGAAATCACTGTTGAAAAGAAACAGCCTTAAAGATCAAAATATAAAGCCAAATAATGAGATGAGATATAGAAGCTATCACTTTACAAATTATTTAGCACAAAGAGAGAAAAATGTAAGACCAGATATTAATATTTTGAAGTTAATTCTCATTTCTTCCATAAAAGATATAGTCACCATATTTTCTTTTTAATTAAGAAGCAATTTCCCAAGATCAGCATGATTATTGTTAAATAATCCAAAGCTTTCCATTCCTTTATTTCTTTCCAGTATGAATTTTTAAAAATGATCTCAATAGCTCAGACCATTCAGAATCATCATTAACTTACCAGTCTTTATTTATTAATGTTCTTTCTTTACATCTTATGCTCCCTTTTCTCCCAAGTATTTGTAAAATTCTATTCTCTTCAAACCCTTTGGCTACCATGAATTATTTCTGCATTTCTTTCTTGTGCTGAAAACTACAAATAATGTAGCATGTCTTTGTTAAGTTTCTTCTTTCCTTTTTAACACTAGTTTTTAGTATGACTAAAGAACTATAGTAGATTTGTAGAAAATAATACTAGTAATTCAATATAATTTGTCATATCTCTCTATTTCCAGGCTACTGAAAAAATATAAGTATATAAAACCCATTCAACTTTATTTAATCTCACATGAAATATATTTAGGTTTATTAGAGTAGAGGCATGTACCACTGAGCTTCCCTTTCAAGACTGAGGTAATCCTTACCACAACAGCTGGGAATGTTGGCTACCAATGAGTTTTCGCTGATTCCCTCACAGGAAATTATCCTCAACTGTACACAATACCCTTGTTGAGGTTATATCTCTCTTTTGGAGGTCAACATTGCAGGGGATGAGAGGTCGCTATTGGGATATAAACAGCTGGTGCCATCTTCTCTAGTTCAAGCAATTCGGGAGCATTGTTGCATTTCTAGAGTTCCCATAGGATGGGCTGAGCCATTCAGTACAACTGCCTAACAGTTCAATTCTTCTCCATGTCCAATTCTGCTTCCTTCATACTTCCACAGCTGTTGACCCTGAGGATAGTCTTTTAATAAATTTTCCCCATAAAAATCTCTGCTTGTGTCTGTTTCCCAGGCAAACCAATGTAAAACTCTTGGTACCAGGAGTGTCCAAGATAGCTGACTCTGAAGCAAGATGTTGGAACTGAATCTCCCATCCAGGTGCAAAGGAAGACCCCATTGGTTGTAGGCGGTTGCAGTGCTGTTAACTTTTGCCAGTTAATTTCTTAGAGAAAAGATAGACATATACTGACAGGTATAATATTTTTGGCTTTTTAGAAGGTCCTTGGAAGGGCCCATTATAAGAATAATATTGGTGCTTTGGCCATGGGCAGGGTATGCTATCATATATGTGAGAAATGATGAGCTTGCACATATGGGCTTACGTTATTTTGTAAATCAACGTTACCTCAATAAATATTAAATTAAAATAAAAGAGTAATAGTATCTTGGTAACTCTTGCTAGGTGCTGTTTATGTACTAGAGGAAGCCATTGAAAAGCAGTAGGTAATTAATCACTGAATGAAAGTAACTGTGCAAAATAGAGTTCTTACAGACAGCATAAAAGCAGACTTTTATCTCCTACAGCCAGAGGGCAGAAAAGCCTATGGAAGAAGTTCATGACTTAATTATAAAGACTAGTAGAGTTCCAGGAAAGAGTAGAAAGAGAAATCTAATGAATTGGACTGGTAACAAAATTCAGGGATAGGTTAATTCCTGGTGCTCTGTCTGTGCTCGAATTTTGCTATGTCAAATAGTGGTTGGAGGAGTGGGCTATTGAGATCTGACTTGAAGACATCTGCTTTGCTGCACTCAAAACATGGAAACTCCAGGCTCCACAGAACTGTTGCTGGGCCTGCAGAAATGACCCACTCATTATAAATGGATAGGGCTACCGTCTTGCTTAAAACTATATAGCAAAAGTCTCTGTCATTCAGGACCACGTGTGTACCCTTTAGAATCAATCCACACCTCTCAAGGTCAACCATCAGTTACTAAAGCCATGTCATAAAATACACTGAGATGTTCTGGGCATTCTCTTAAGTGACACAATGAGCACTCTAGCAAAGATTTCAGGAAATAATATTAATATGCTCCTCTTGGGAGTTTGGTGAAAGTCATGGCCCTCATTAAGTTAAATAGAAATGCCAGTGGCAGATGCTACCAAGAAGAATCAAGAGGCTCAGAGAAGTAGGCATGCTAGAGTAGATATACCACACAAAACTGAAAAATACACTAGTTACCTATGTTCTTCAAAAGAACATAAATGGCATCCATCTACCAAAATGTCACAGTACCCACTAGTGAGAGGAATGCTAGCAATACTGTGAACCTCAGTGGTTACTGTCTCCTATAACAAGGCTGTTGGTACTAGATACTGTTGCAGAATTAAGTTCAGTGATAGCCACAGAGATTTCACACATAAGAGAGATCAGGTGGGAGAATGTAACCATCAAACCAACTGCAGGTACAGTTCTCCTAGTGAAAAACAATGTTTGAGTGAAGAGAGCCTCATTGTAAAGAGGCCTGAGTGTGGTTAGCAGAACAATGTCTTTGGGGTCAAAAAAGTTATAAAATCAATGAGGTTATTGTTAAATATACATAATCAAGGTGGAGGGAGAAGAAGGAAGGGGACAAGGAAAGAGGGAAAGGAAAAAGAGGTGGGTGGAGAAGAGGGTGGAGAATAATCAGGAAAATGAAACCTGCTATCTTAACTAAAGCTGTAGTCCTTTGCAAAATTTATGAACCTGGCCTATTTCCAGACCTGGATTCCAGTGATAAAAGAAGATGCCAGATCCTCAGAAGTAAGCACCCTGAAACACATGTCAAATACAGACATGATCCATATGCTTTTACTGAGGTAACCACATTCTGAGAAAAGAATAATTCCCAAACATATGGAGAAATATTGGATGCAGGGTCATTGCATTGCTAAATAGAAACATGAAGTATTTCATGACTTTTCATTTGGGATAAGGGGTTAATAGCTATGACCTTTCTTCCTGAATATTTTTTGGAATTGATATAGCTAGTAGTTTTCAGAACCCCAACATTGGCCTCTTAACTTTAATAAGTACCGAATAGACACCCATCTAAAGAAGACACACAGATGGCTACAGACACCTGAAGAAATGTTCTACATCACTCATCATCAGAGAAATGCGAATAAAAATTACAATGAGATATTGTCTCACACCAGTGAGATTGGCCTATAAAAACAAAATAAAACAAAACTGAAAAACAAAAACAGGAGAGGGGTGTGGAAAGGGGACCCTCTTATACTGTTGATGAGAATATAAATTGGTGTAGCCTCTTTGGAAATCTCTTGTGAAGATTCCTCAAACAAATAAGGATGGAGCTATCATTTGATCCAGTAATCCCACTCCTAGGTGTATACTCAGAGGATACAACATCTCTAATCAGGATAAATATCTGCAACCCAGTTTTCATAGCAGCACAGTTCTTAATAATCAAGACATAGAAACAACCTAAATGCCCAACAACAGATGGCTGGATAAAGAAACCATGTTACAGATACACAATGGAATTCTATGCAACAATTGAAAAAGAAAAAAAAGAAATTGTGCCCTTTGCAACAATCTGGTTGGAATTGGAAGGGATCATGTTAAGTGAAATAAATCAGAAAGAAAACAAGAAATACAAGATGGTTTCACTCATATGTGGAATATAACAAAATGAAGCAAAGAGATAAACCACAGCAAAATCTCTCAGGACATAGATCATGGCTGCAGGAGCAAGAAGCCGGGAGGGATGGAAAGAGAAGAAAGGATGGAAGTAAGGACACTGGAACTCTCCTGAAGGGTATGACGTAAAATATAAATTGAGATATGATGTGGATATTTTAAAATGAATGTAACATTGTGAACAAAGGATTTAATATCAATAATTTAAAAAATTCATTATAATTAGTAAGGCCCAATGAAATTTCTAACCTGCCTCTGTTTCCCAAATTCAAGAGAATAAATTAAATAAATAACGTATTGCATCTCGGGAGCAGAAGAGATTGGAGACACTCCTAAAAACAGTACAGGGATAGAGGTTCATATTCTATCTCCCTGTGATGCATTAGACTTCACTGGAAAAAGAATCCATGAATGCTGGAAATGACTGTGAGTACTGTGAGCTTTCCAAGTAATAGTTCCATTGAAACTCTTGTAATTTTTTAGCTCAAAGAGATTAACACTCAATTATAAAATTGACTTTGTGATCTAAAATTTATGAGCCACAATTTCATTCTTTTTCAATCCCTGTTATGAAAGAGAATCATAAATAGTTGAGATTCACTTATATAAGACAACTGGGCATGCTTATGATATTGACCTTGAATAGAAACATGGATTCTCAGGTTGTAACATAATGTATATAAAAAATTTGATATCTCAGCATATCAATGAGGTTTTTAGGAATACCATAGTACAGAACATTTCTTCCACAATAAATACAATTATTGCATGTTTGCACCTCCTATCACATAGAAGTCAGATATCTCTGGTATGCCTCTGAGCTTCCTAGAGATAATGTTCCTCATACTTGGGAATAGTGTCCAAAATCATTCATTATGATGCATGGAAGCTGCCAGCTTTCTGTAAGGTCAAATATCCCAGCAGATTCTATGACATTAGAGATCACTGATCAGAAATTATGCTGGTAGACTTTATATTGTGTCTCATTCAGAAAATCACAATATACACTCCACTGATTCTCAACCAAGATGACACCATCTGCTGTAGACAATTACAGACCTTTTACAAAACAACTCTGTATTTACTGGAGACTGACAACAAAAACCTGGCTATAAGACAAGAAAGGGCCATGCATCCAGAATTATACATCATGAATATGTCTGTCATTTCACCACATTATAAGATAGTTGGTCTAACAACCAACTATCCTTATAAAGATGAACTGGGAAAAAGAGCACAAGAAAATGGCACAAGCAGGAAGCCCAGTGTATTTACTATTGTGTTGATGTCTTTCCCTCACCTCTCCCATATGGTAACAGGAAGCTGGCATAGAATCATGTCATCAGATGACAAAAGAAGAAAAGACCAAGATATATACAAAAATGGGTTGATTCAGCACATGAATAAAGGCTAAAATGGTCTGCTGCTCTATTTCAAACACACTGAAAGACAGCAGTAAGGTGGATTCTCTCAAAGGAGAAAGCTTTAGGTGGTATGCTTTGTCATTGCTTTGCATAGAAAGAGAAGTGATCCAAGCTAATGATATTTATAGATATGTGCAGTGACAAATGATGGTTGATTGGTTCAGGTCCAGAAGGAGAAAAATCTAAAGGTCAGGGATAAAGAGGTACAGGGGAGAGCCACATTGACATTTATTGAAACAGGAAGGAAGGATGATGTTCTTTGTATTTCTTATTAATACACACTAAAAAGTATCCACTACAGAAGAGGCACCAAACAATGTTGAGGATAGAATGAATCGACAGCAATTCTGACTTCATCAGTTGACTTCTGCCCTTATCCACTCATAACAGACATGATAGATTCATCCAAGAATGTTAAAAGGTTGAAAGATATGCATGGGACCAACTACATAAGGTCCTAGTCAATGAAGTTAACTTAGCTACTGCTACCATTAAATGTACAATTTGCCAGCCACAGAAACTAACAATAAGTCCTGAGATGGCATCCTGCCTAAAGAAAACAAATTACTCATTTGCTGGCTCATTGATTGCATTCAACTCCTTCCACCCTGAAAAGTGAGTGATTAATTCTGAACAGAAAGCATGTATATCTAGGGTATAGATTTACTTTTTTGCGCCATTATTTAGAAATTTAAAAGCATTTACTCCACTGACATAGACCCAGTATGATGTTGCCTTGGGCCAGTGAGCTACTTTACCAATGAGCATAGGGATGAGTAGGAGGCACATGACCACTACGTCCCCTGGCTTACTGACATGCTTTGTCCTTAAGAGGCAGAGTATATACACCCAGGAACCATGGGTGAAAGGAAGACTGAAAAACCTATGCAGAACCTCACTCAATACTTACGTCATTACTTGAAGAAAAATTATGTAAACTCTCAGTACTCAAATACCTAGAAACTTGAGGATTTTGACAGTGCTCTCTTTGATTTATCATTTTTCCATCCATTATAAATCACTGTCCTTCCATATTTGCAGCTACACCAAAGGATTAAGCAATTAGAACAGCAGAAGTAAATATGTGAGCAAGAAGTTACCAAGATTATAATTTGGGGCCTCATATGTATACAATAATGTCCACATTAATATTATTATTGAAAAAGTGGAATCAAGTTAAACATCCACCAGTAGGGAATTAATTATGGAAAATATGGTGTTTATACACATGATAGATAAATGTGCCAGCATTTAAACATTTTCATCTTGTTTTTTAAAATATATCATGGCATGAGATAATTTTATTATATGACATTATGCAAAAAAAGTCAAAAAAGCATAATAAACTTTAAATGGGTATCATGTTCTTATTTATAAAAACATAATCACAGTTTTATAGCAAAAATTCACTATATTTTATTTCCTCATATTTCTCCATATTTTCAAATACTTTTTGATTTTCTTATTTAAACTAAGAGCTGTAGTAAGACAGAAACAAAGAAAATAAGCACAGAATACAGAAAAAAATAAGTCAAATGATTTAAAACCCTCCTCAAAATCTGGGTATACCTGATTTACAGCATTTTAAAGGCATTATTTGGAAATGACATTTCATTGTTGAGCATATTTCTATAACCTCTAGGCAAATTTAAGCAAATAACATTTCTCCAAAATGAATTCTAGGAAAGTTGATCTCCAGGGAACAAAATTGCTTGAAGAAAAAAATAATCAGGATCCATTAGGATTTACAAAGAACACACATTATTCCAGTAGGTCAAATGCAAACCGAAATTGCTTCTAAGGCCTGTTATTGTCTCCTTTGATCCTTTGGTCTGATACCTCCAGATTAGTCTACATTAGTTTACCAGTAGGGTAGAGATGAATACTTGTCCCACTCTTTCTCAATTACTAAGAAGTTAAAGCTCCACCATGATGCATAGTTAGTAATAAATAAAGTCTTAAGTGAGGCAATTTATTACTTAGGAAGCCACTTCAGGGTAGACTTTCTTTTCTGTGTTCAACCCAAGTGATACAGCTACATTAAAGACGAAGTTATCTCCTTCAATTTTAGAACAAGTGTTATAAATAAATAATAAGTTGAACATGATATGTAATTATGTGCATCTTTTTTGTGCAACGATACTTGGCAGTAACTACTACAAAGTATATCAGAGGGACCAATCATTTCCTGTTCAATCTCACCAGTTGCAAGCAGTTCATCATTGTGGTTTCTTTGCGTATTTGTATTGTTGACAAACCTTGATATGCAAATAGACAGCTTGTTCCCTGAAAACCCACAGTAAAGTTCAGAATAGCTTTAAAATTACCACTATAATAAAATCCATAAGTCATAAAATCAGAAGGCAAGGAAGTCGTTGTTTAGTGTCTAATATATTTGATCATATTCTACCAAACTAGTTAGATTCCCAACAGAAATCCATTAGCCTTCTCAAAACAGAAGTCTTGAAGGACCGTTTGGGTTATTTACAAATAGAGAGAGTAGGGTAACCAAGAAGGATATTGCAGTAATGTAGATTTAGAAGTGAGCTGGCAATGAAAGGGAGGAAGAAAAAAGCTAGTTACCGGGAAATGGAGGAAAGCATTCAATAGAGATAAAAAGCTTTGCAGGATGGGAGGCAGTAATCTTCAATTGAGAGGCACAGCCAACCCAAGGCATCCTAGCAGGGGCAACGTAGATGAAATGTCCTGATAGTTTTCTGCCTTCCTCTGACTTCCTGCTATGGTCGTCCATTTTCAAAATTCACTCTGATAGAAAATGTGTGGAAGCTCATGGAGAAAATCTATAAAGTATAGTTTACCTACACAGAGAGCAGGTGAAGAATAATGAAATATCTGAAGGGAGAAAGGAAAACATCAACACAAGCAATGAATTTTTTTCTCCTTCAACCTGAACGTGAGACTATAATCACAGTAACAATAGCAACAATTTATATTTGGATATATCTTTCGTTAATCTGTATGTAATTTAGATAGTTCAGACTAGGTTTTTTGGATATTTTTATCTAGTTCAATGTGATATGATATCTAGAGTGGAATTTGTTTTCTGGGCTTACTAATTTAAAACCTGCTAGATGTCTTAGAATTAAGTCAGGAAAGAAAATGTTTACATGTTACTTTTTTAAACTAGTAATGTGTATTTTTAAGGTGTAGATTTCATTGCTATTAAAATTATTCATATTCCTATTTAGTTATTTATATAGTTTGCTCCAAAAAAGTTACCACCTCCTCAGTTATCTCTTTTCATAGCAATTTACTTTTATCACTTTTAGAATTCATATATTTATTTTCTCTATACATAACATTATTATATTATGATTTCTTATTGTTCCATTTCAGGTGTCATGTTATTTTGCTAGGATTTTCATAGGAAAATATTAAATCTGGGTAGCTTAATAAAAATATTTTCTAACAGAGGCTAGAAATCCAAGATCAGAATATCGGCAGGTTTGATCTCTTCTGGAAATTCTCTTGGCATGCATATAACCAACCTCTCTGTGTTTTCACATGGTTGGTGTGTGTCCTAATTTCCTTTCCTTATGAGGACATGTATTGGATTGGGGTCCATTCATATGATGCTATTTTACCTTAATTGCTTTTTAAGGGCTTGGTTTCAAAACATAGTCATGCACGAGGTGCTAAGGTTAGGAGTTCACCATATGAATTTTGAGGAGGCACAATCTAGCCCTCCATAAATACTAAGGGCATCTTACTATGGAAGATGAAGATGGCCTATTTTTATTTATATAGTACAACCACACAAGTATTCTGTTCTTCTCATTTATCCAATATACTTACACTTAAGTTATAATTATTTTAACCTATGTATAGTTATTATAATACACTTAAATCTATTCAATGGTCACATTATTAACATATTGTAAACCTATTTACTGATGACTTCAAACATTATTTTTAACTTAATTTTCATAAAATAAATCATTTTCCCTGGAATTAAAAACTCTCATTTTGCTTAGCTTTCTATGCAATTATATATTTCAGTCCCAAAATCTTTTCTAATTTTAAAATATTCTGACATTCAGAAGCACGTGAATTTCTTGAATTTCATCTTCCTAGGATAGCCTCCCCTGGGCCCTCTGACCTGCTCCAAGGCTGTGTGTCATCTGCTCCTGGTGCATAGAGGAGTTCTGTCTTAGAAAAGACAAACTGTGAGTCAGTTCTTTTCGCTAGTACCTTTCATCTTGCCATCCTCAAAATATACTTGTCCTCTGACCTCTACATTGCAGAATCTCAGTTCTTTGACTTTTCTTTCACTACATGTATTACCTTGAGAACCTGTCACTTCTTTATATTTAATTTTTACTCTAGTATTGATGCCATCCCATTTACATCTCTGCCTTTCATCAACTCTTCAATTTTATATTCACATGGCCTATGTAGTGTTGCCATGTGATCAGCTGCTATTGATAGGTAGCTAGCCAGATATGAGTAGAGTATGGTAAAGGGCGAATCCAGAGCCAGAAAACAGCAGTCAATGGGACTTATTTAACGCTGCCATCAACACAGAGCCATAATGGCACCAAGTCAGTTTAACACACCAAAAGCCAGGAATTCAATGCAATTAAGTTAAAAAAGTAGAGCTGAAACTGCCAACTTTAGGCCTATAAGCTAATGCATAAGATTACTGAAAAAAAAAATGAAAGAAATCATAACAGAGCCTGTTTGAAGCCCTCCAATCAATTTAAGAAGAGACCACCTATGAGCCAGTAAGAAAACTAGCCTTAACTTGGAGAGCTCAACCACTGGTTGAAGATGGAAAGTGAGCTGCTAGACTCCTTAGAAAGAGGTCTCTGGCCCATCCAGGTTCCTTCCTGTTTGGACGACCCACTCTCTCTCTTTGCGGGTATTTCCCCTCTTTCTAAACGAAACCTCTTTTACTTCACTCCTGTGCTTTAATTCTCCTTCCTTCCTATACACTGTCCTGCCCATGCTCTGGAATAAATATTTCAGAGATACAAGTTCCCAGGACAACTGAGGAAATCCATGTATGCACACTTGTCTGTGCAGCATCATTATAAGCTTATCCGTGATAGACTCTTCTCCCTTCCCATGGTAGAGGTCTTCTCTCTAGTCTCAATTTTTCTTAAGAGACTTTCATTCTTTTGTTTGCTGAGGTTAGATAGTAGATTTTAACTATCTCCATCTTTTAGGTTTTTCTAATTTGGCAGCAATCCTGTTATTTCCTCCTTTAAATGATCTCTTGGTATTTTCACTGTCTTTGCTTTCTTGGCTTTGCCTTCTGGTTCATCTGTGTGTCACTGAAAACTCAGCTTAGGAAACACAAGGCCGTTCAATAAAATTGTATTATATCATCCAAAGGATTTCTCAACTCAAGTCTAACTTCAGAAAAGAATGTTGAAAATATTTCATTATCAAATTAAGGTAAAATATATTAATTTACATAAATAGCTAACATTTTTGCTGTCTGAAAATAGAAGCAGATGAAACCAGAACGAAGCAAATGGTGTCTTAAATCGTTAGTTTAATTAACATGAACTTTGGAAAACACTTTCACTGTAATTAATTATTAAACCCTTATATTTATTAGACAAAAGCTTATCAATAGTCAACATTTTTGGTTTATTCAGTACTTACTATTTGGTCAGTGCTCCAGAACTAGTGCTCCATTTGGATGAGGATAGGAATGACAAGCTTTTACACAACAGGACGTGAAATAATGTGCTCAGTACTGTAATAGAGGTAGGACAAGGTAGAGAGGGGATGGAAAGAGTGTAATTTTAGTCTCCATTTAGCTAGACCCTGGAGTTAAGGACAGTTAAGAACAGAAGAGAAAGCCCCTGAAATAGCTATGCAGAGTATGGACTAGAGTATTTCAAGCAAAGACATCAAATAATGAGATAATGTGATGTGTAAGCAACTGAGTAATTATCTTTTCACAACTTATCCTTGTATTTTCATCACCTGAGATGGATCACAGCTCATACTATATATTTATTAAAATATTATTGAAAAATTGATTACATTTTATAATTTAAATGAATAAAATATGCATGTTAGTTAAAAATACACTGCATGTTAAGTAACATCCTTGATCTTCGGAACTATGATGTATATGCTGCAGTCCCCTGCCTTCAGAATAATGAACAGCCTTGTGGAAAAAGACAAAATCTTGCAAATAGCGCATAATAATGGCACATGATGGAATATATGTACAGGATATATACAAAATAGGAAGTTTTGTAGAAAGAGTTCTGAACCCGAAATCAGGAAACCTCGGTTCTATTCCCACACTTCTAATTAGCTGTGTGACCTTTTTAGAATCAATTATCATTTCTGAGTCCCATGTTCTTAATTTAAAATAAGAATGACTTACACTAGATAACAACTAAGTTTCTTTTCATCTCTTAAGTAATGCATGTCACTAAAATGACAAGTGGACAATTTTCCCTGCCTCTATTCCTTCATAATTGTGTCTGGTCAAGTTTGACCTTTGTTTCTAAGGTCATCACAGGAGCCAACTTGTCTCTTGCCTGAACTGCCATGGAATTATATATTTCTAGTTCTCATAAGGGTAAGTGTAGAATAAAATTTAGAGTCTGGGTTCTGAAGCCATAGTGCTTGTTTTTATAATCCAACTTAGTCACATACTTGATAACTATATGATCTTGGAAGGAATCTTCTAATCTATTTGTTTTCTCATCTATATACATGGATTCCAATAATACTCCCCCACCAAAAGTTATATGCTCAATTAATTTTAAAAAGTTGCTGAGGTGCTTCAATGGGAAAAAATAATCTTTTCAATAAATTATCCTGAAAAAATCATATATTCGTACTTAACAAAATAATAAACTTTGACCATCGTCTCATATCATACATACAAATTGGTGCAAAATAAGTCACAGGCCTAAATATAAAAAATAACCTAAAATAAAACTTTAGACCAAAATATAGAAGGAAAAGTTACAAGGATTTGGAATAGACAGAAATTTCTTAGAACATAAAAAGCATGGCTTCCAGCATAAAAAGTCTGTGACCTTAGTTTCTTTCTGTGTAGACCTCTCCATCTGGTCATGACTTCCTCACAGCATGGAGACTAGGTTTCAAGGGCATGAATCCAGAGCAAGAGCCAGACAGAAACTACATTGTTTTTATGAGTAATCTCAACCATCACGTAATACCATTTCTACTTTATTATAGCCTCAAGAATCTCATTCCAGGTCAAGGAAAGAAGACATAGAATTCACCCTTTGACTGAAGAATGGCAAGCTTCTAGAAGATAATATCAAACTAAAAATATTTTTGCAGCCATTTTTAAAAAGAACATCCTGTCACTACTCTAATGTGAGGTCTGAACTATTGCAGTTAATGAAATAGTGAATGAATAAATGAATGATAAACCTGAATATTTTTAAAAAGTCAAAGTCTCACATCAAATAGTCTTTATATAATGTACATGCAGGTGCATATCAGAGCTAATTGTTCAAAACCTATAATATATATCTAAATATAATATAATGTATAAACTTCTAGTGTTCATTTTAACCATGAAATGGTGTTGTGATTTAAATGTAGACAAACTTTAACTAATCAATAGTTTTCTAAAAGTAAAAAACAATGGTAACTGGAATAAGCCAACTTGAAAGTTAGAGATGATAGCTTCACAATTTATAGTAAGTTATAAAAGATTATACATGAGTATATTTTAATATAAGAATTAACTCATATTTATAGGTGTGATTTAAAGTTATATTTACCTTTTGTATATAGATAAGAGTAAAGATGATAACATGCATAAAAATCATAGACTAGGGATTCTGTATTATATTACATCACAGATACATACCACTGGCAGTTTCTTATCACTTGGAGGCAACATAATGAAATTCGGGTTGAGTTTGAATCAGTTATTTTCTTTTTAACATACATATAGCAGGTGCTTATGATAAAAGACATTTGTGTTACTGATGAGCAAATATGACAGGGTCCCTGCCCTCAAGTATCCTATATGATAGTAAAGGTAACAAGAAAACAAAATTAGAACAGAAGGTATAAACACATTAACATGGGAGCAAAGAAGAATGAGAAAAAATGGAAAGATGAAGAGAAACAATGATGTACAGACAGTCCCTGACTTACAATTTTTTCAATTAAGGCATTTTTATTTTTATTTTATTATTAAATGTTTCCATCCTGAGCTAGGTCCATGATCTTTATAGCCTGTGCCATAGATGCCTGAGTGGGGCGCATGATTTATGGTTTTATTGACTTTATGATGCTATGATAGGCATGTAGTAGAAACTATACTTCAAATCTGATTTGGATCTTTTCCTGGGCTAGTGATATGTGGTATGAAACTCTCTCATTATCTGGGCAGCATCAATGAACCAAAGCTCCCAGTTGGCCACACAATCATGAATGTAAACAACCAATATTCAATGACCCTTTTTTTTTTCCACTTTCAGTACAGTATTCAATAAATTACATCAGTGAACACTTTGTTTTATGTTTTACAAATAAGTTTTAATAAATAAGTTTTATGTTAGACTATTTTGCCTAACTATAAAATGAAGTGTTTTGGCACGTTTACATAGGTGTGGTTAAGTGATGATGGTTGGTAAGTTAGGTGTATTGAGTTTTCCACTGATGATATTCTCAACTTCACAATGGGTTTAATAGGATGTATCCCCATAGTAGATCAAAGATCTGTATTAGGCTGTGAATGATCCTAACAAGATGATTCATTTTAAGGTAATGAACTGAAGAGGTTGCTGATGTAATATAGCGTGGTTATTGGGGATATGATAAAGTTTAATTGATTAAGGTCAACTAATAATTTTTTTTCCTCTAACAAGAAGCCATAACATTTTTAATGATAGAAACGGTACAAATTTCAAACCAAACTACAGCTACTCTTCTGAAACACCAAAACAGGTCTTCATTTTTCAGATACGTACATTGTTGATTCCGTAATAGCATTTACAATACCATTGCTGTTGTTCTTCAGGGCTGGGTCTGCCTTTGCTCTTGACACGTTTGCTTGTGACATGACCACTTCTATGTCCTTAACTTCCACACCTGTTTCAGCAACCTCTTCCTCTTCACTCTCCTGTACAGTTGGAGTCTGTGTGTTTTCTTGAATGTTTGAGACAGCTTCACCTTTAACTTTCAATTTCTCAGCAGCTGTTAGCTGTGCTCACTGAGATAAATCCTCTATCTTTGCTTCCCAAAATCTATGTAGGTATCTATAGTTGGGCTCTTACAGACATCTGACTTTGTGATGACAAAGAGGATATTCTTAGATTTCCACATAGTGACTCTCCTAACCCCTGTAACCTGTCGAAGACCCAGTTTGGACACAGCCCTTGATGGCTTCTTTTCACTCCTGCTCTGTTTTGCTTTTCTAACTGGTTCTTCATCAATTTCAGCTGCTGCTGTCAGCTGGGCTTGTTGTGTGGCTGCCTCTATGGAATCCTGGTCCTCAAGCCCTGGTACTGATTCATCACTGTCAGATTCGGTTCCAGACCCTGTCTCAGCCTAGGGCTGCAGCAACTCCTGCTCTGTAGCAGGGACGGCGTCTGTGACTGCACCGGACGTTTTGTGCCAGGGACCAGAACCAAGATGGCTGTAGAAAGAGGTCAACAAATCATTTGAATGGAAATACTGACTGTACCTTCTGTTATAAACAATTAAAAGTTTACAAGCTAGTTTTGTAAGGAAAGGTGAAGTATCTATAACACTGTCAAATCTACCCATTCTTCATTCCTCTTCCTTCATAAAGTTCTTCTATGGCCATAGTCCCCTAACTGACCCCTGTGCCAGTTTTACTTTCCAGCCAGGTAAAATCTATATGCACCATGGTATATTAGAAATGAAAATAAACAAAAACAAATTTACTTCATTCCTCTACTCAATTTCTTGAGCTCATCATTACCTGGAACAGAAAGTTACAACACTCTCTATAATAACTGATTTTTATATCCTGCAATTTGTGTCTCCCCCCTCCCCTCTTTATAACCCATAAACAACCAACAACACCCAAACTGTAAAACAGCCATATGAAAACACTAGCAAACTTCAAGACTTTCTTTTGATTTCCTTATATATGTTGTGTCTAGATCCTCTGATTTAAATGTCATTTCTCTCCTTCTCTAACTGGCAACTTCAGAGTCAAATAATATCCTACTCTTTAAAAAACTTTTTCTCAAAATAATAATGCTTCCTCTTCTTTACTCCGATAGGACCTTACACTTGTATAATAGTGTTTACCATGTCTTAGATTCTGCAGGGATGGAATAGTATTCGATTTTTCTTTGCATCTCACTTGATAGACCCAAAATAGGTGCTGTTTTCTGACCCTAAGTGCGGTGTTTTTTACTGCTCCATTCCAAATTACTTCTTGAGAAAAGGAAAAAAAAAATGAGAAGCATTTATCAAGTGACTAAACATAATTTAAAACAAGCTAAGTTATAAAAAGGTAATAAAACACTATCTTAAAAGAACTTTGACTCTATCCATCACTTTAAAGGCATGTTTATAGGCATAGATATTAATGAGAGATTGCAGAATTGATTGAGGAACCTAAATGCCACTATAAAAATAGCTTATCAGTGTAAATGTAAAGCTTACATTACTTACATCTGGGTTTATGCTATATAATTAGTTATATTACTTGAAATTGGAATTAAAACTGGTAAATGGTGATGTTATGTGTTTTAAAGTTCAAGGTTTCCTCAACACTTTGGTCACATTATTCTTATCCATGAATACCATATATTAGTAGATTGCTTTTTATAGTCAAGAAATGTATTTTATAAAAGAACAATATTTGATTTTAAGCCACAAGCTGAAAAATGTCTAGACTCCACATAGATCTATTCTCTCATCAATTTCAGTTTATGAAACATGTTCATTGCTGATTTTTTCTTTTTTTTTTTCAGTCTAGGCAAACTCATAATCTTTAGAAGGATTACACTAAACTGTTGAGCCTGTTCATATGTATAGTCAATAGGGAGATCTCCAGCTGCAAGCAGTTTTATAATATTTGAGCAAAATAAAGTAGCTGTAATTTATAACACCCAAAATGACAATGTTGAATTTTAAATCATAAAACAGAAATTTATCTGAGCCATAGATGTAGATGCTAAAAATATGTGACAAAAATCATGATTAATGCTCAATTTGACAAAGGGTTTTTAAATGGCTATTTAGACAAATACAGCAAATTGTAAACCATCCACTTCAACAAGGTCACTTTAAACTATGCGTCATCAACTGGACACCACAGATCAATTACATGAATGCGATTAAAGAGAGTCAGGCAGCACTGGATTCATACGAATAATTATATATATTTTGCTTTTGTCTCTAAATTACTTTCTGTTGAAGTATTAGTTAAACTTTCCTGGGTTTTAACTTCTACAATAATGTGCAAGCACTTCTAATAAGAGCAAATGTGATCATTAAAAAAATACTATGATGTCTTTAACTTGACGGAAATAAAGTAAAAGTTAATGTTTTATACAGTAATTATATGACTTGTCTAGTCTATGCTCTATTGTCATAGTTATTGCCTCCTGATTAATTCTGTGTTTATAGACCCAGCAAAGGAAGTCATTTCTGAGACCAGAAGGAGGGGAAAACACTTGGAAGGAATTCAAATATAACATATTTTTGATAGAATTTCTTTATAAATATCTATAAGTTCCCTGGAAAATATGTTTTAGGTTCGATGGAATATAATCACTGGTTATTAATAGTTATACATATTTTTAATTTAATAGATAATTCTCATGTGAAATACAGAAGAATATATTAATATCTTAGAAGAATGCATGTAAATATCTTGGATTGTTGGTCACAGACAATGTATTTATATACAGATGTTGATTTAAAATGATGCACATCTTATACCTATATAATATGGTACAATATCCTTTCAATAAAAAGTAAATAATTAAATTTAAAAAATACTTTCTAAATAAATTTATAATATTGAATACATAAATAAATAATATAAAATTAATAATAAATATGATTTTAAAAGAAAATAAGTGAATATAAAATTAAATCATATAAACCTTATAATCAGCATTTATTTCTAGAAGAAATAGAATAGAGGGCTCTGGATACATATGAGGACATGGATTTTTTTCCTCCCCTCAATTTGAGGTTTTCCTTATGAGGCATCTTAGAATCTTGATAGAGAAAAGGATTTCTTGAGAATGGGATTAAGAACAGCTCAACTTCAGGACTGACTTAGGTAGATTCACACCACAGAGTATGAAAAGATGTAATAAATTTGGAGACAGTTTACTGCATTTAAGATCCTTTGCAAAAAAGAAAGAAAGAAATCCTCTGAAAACTTTTTGAAATAAAATTCAGCTTAATTCATATGATAAAATGTTGCTAGTTGAGTATATTTTTTTACTGATAACCACAATGAAACTATAGAATATTTTACCATCAGAAAATATCTCCCATGTCCCTTCCCAGTCATTTTAAGCCTCTACTATCAAGGCCGGGATATCACTGATATGTTTGTTTGTTTTTATTACAAATAAATTTTTTCTTTTACAGATTTTCATATAAAAGTCATCAACAAGTATGTCCTTGATGTTTATACAAAGGTCTTTGGAAGATTTGTTTGCAAGTTTGGGGATGGACATATTATTTTCATTTCTCTTGAGTAACTACCTAGAATAGGACTTGCTAGGATTTATTATATATACGTTTAGTTATTTTGCAAACTGCCAAAAATGATCTGTACAGTGGTTGCAGAATGTCTAGTCCCCTCATGAAGAAATGAGTCGTGTTTGCTCACATCCTCAACAGCAATTGGCCTGTTCAGTCTTTACAGTTTCATCCATTTCAATGTATATGTATTCATGTCCAGTGGTAGAATTAATTTGCCATTTCCCAGATAACAAATGATGTGGAGTATTTTCATGTATATTTTCCCCACTTATAACAAAAAAATTACCGACAATAAGCTCCAGCTGTCAGTCATGTGAGTTTACATCTCAGGGCTTAGAGATGAACCTTTCTTGCCAAGCTCTAACTGAATTATGCATTTATGAGCAAAATAGAGCAATGGCTGTTGTCTGAGGCCACATGGTGCTTTGTTAAAAGGCAATCATAACCTGAACAACAGTAAATAAATTCATAAAATGTGCATCTTACATTATAAAGCCTTTTCTTGTAATGCAAATATGACCCTCTGAACAGATTGTCTTCTGCATTCTTGCTGCTTAGAAGAGGAGTTGGCCCATAATATTAACCTAGCGATATGCATATATGCACAAATAAAAAAATAAGTAAGAAAATGCTTTTGAAAAATACTCAATAAAAATGTTTGCAGAGTATAATTTTCAAACCAACTTTATACAGAGTTATGAAAATTAATTAGCAAAACCTATTTTGTACATTTAAAGCTAAAAGAACTTCAAAATAAACATACAATTTTTTCACATTTGATTCACGCTTCATTTCAAAAATATTTTACTTATGCTTACCTTTAACAGTATTGCTAAATATTAATACTAACTTTGTATTTCATTGTGCTTTTAGTATTTTGCTAGAACTTGAGTATAGGAATTCATTTCAATATCTCAAAAATGTATTTTTGTATGTTCTATCAAATATCATGTAATGCCCACAATTTTGATTCAAAATGTGCTATGTTATCTTCCCTAAAGTAAATGTTTTTTTATTTCATCATTCATCATAAAGACTGGAAGTTGGGTTATGCCTTTTTTAATGTTTTCTCTGAGATGAGAAGGTCCCTAAAGACATTATCAATCCAAAAATTTAGATTCAACCATGTGTTTTCCATTTTCTGGATCTGACACAAAACATATCTTCTAAGCAATACATGAGGCTTTAGGGAAAAATTCTGTAACTATGAAAAATGTTTTATTATTTACTCTGCATTATTACTCTCATTACAAATATGATTGACAAGGAGGAACATTAAATAGGTAGAGATGCATAAAAATCAGTATGAGAAAAATTACTGAATAGAAAAGTCGCTGAATATGATGCTATTAACCATTTTATATTTCCTAATATAAATTTATCTATGATGAGTCTTCAAAACCTCCCACAATGGTATTTATATGTGTCCTAAAAATAGCAAAACTATGCAGTGATTATTGTCATTAGTGTCACTGGGCTCAATAAATTCAGAGAAAATACCACAATTTAAATATTTTAAACTGAATTTATTAAAACATTAAAAACATTTTCCCATTTGTAGATATTTCATGTTGGACAATAAATGTTATTAAAGGCTATAAAATCTTAAAAATATGATATTGGTATTCTATTTTACTCAAATAATTTAGAGTAAATAATTTAATATTAGTCAAAAGATCTATGTTTTAAAAACTTGCTTTAAAAACTACAAATACTGCTCCATGATAATATTAAATTGCAGAGTTATGAAGTTTCACTAACATCGAAGTTACAATCTAAGGGAAGATTTTGAAATTTAAAATAAAACTAAAACAAAATAAAATAATAACACCAAAAAAGCACCCAATACAAATGGATTTAGTTCTAACCTACAGCTCTTGACATTTTCTCCCAGGGTGATCTGGTAAAGAATAAAGATGGATAGCCTTCTTTTTTTTCAAAGGCAAATGTTTAACCATCTCATCCATACAGATGCTAAATTTCATAGCCATTGTGTCTTAAGTTGTTGACACAGT
Source organism: Solenodon paradoxus (assembly GCA_004363575.1). Lineage (NCBI taxonomy): Eukaryota > Metazoa > Chordata > Mammalia > Eulipotyphla > Solenodontidae > Solenodon > Solenodon paradoxus. The sequence goes on from RJWH01000046.1 coordinate 968,709, forward strand.
ACTTCATATTGAGAATATATAAGTGATTCATTTCATTTTGTAGTTGTATTTATTATATTTTGAAGCTTACATGGTTTCATACAACCTATAAAACAAAATGTTAATATTACTGAGTAAAAGATGCCAAAATTTTGTCTCTTCTGATATTTATCAGAATTTATGAATTGGATAAAAGTGTGCCATTGCCAAGGACTGTTATGTTGAACAGAATGTCAATGACTCTTGTTTTTGAAAATGTGGAATACCAAGTAGCTAATTGTTAAATAATTTTCCAGACTATTAATAATTTGATATAACGTAAATAACTTTACTGAAAAGTGTGAATAACACAAGGGTAAAAACCTACTATTCTTTTGCTGTCACAAAGGTCCATTGACTCAATTTTCCTTATTCCTTTCTGAAGTAATTTCTGAAGTGTTAGAAAGTAATATTTGATAGATATTCTGAGATCTGACTTCTCTTTCCAGACACTACTTCCTTTACCTGCAGCTTAGGAAACAATGAAATAGTTGTGGATTTCCATACTCTCCAACAGGTTGATTCCCACTTCCAGATTTGTTTGTTCTGTTTTATGCCCAGAAATGCTCCGCCTGTCATCATTGTTTGATGAAATTTGGCTCATTATTTAAAACTTAGGTCAGGAGTGTGTTGGGTGTCCCCCAAGCCCCCTCCACTCTCTGAGATTGACTAGAAACATACACCATATTCAGCACATTCAGCACCACTAATATTACAGTGAGGCAGCAAGGATATGTGGCTGTACCCTATGGGGAAAGGTACAGAGTCTGAGGGAAACTATGTGGTGTTTTCTTACCGTCTCTTCATCCCATGAGATGTCAGACAGTGTTCTGTTCCTCAGTGATGAAATGCAACAACGTGTATGCGCATTTCTGCCCAGAGAAGCCTATTAGAGACCTTGCTGGGGCCTGATTATGCAGCCACCCTCTTTCTAGTATGTACTGGCATCCCAGCCTCCCTGAAGCAAAGGTGTTTGGCATCAACCATATTGATTACACAGTCTAGCTAGAGTGAATCGCGAATCACTTGCATCAGTCAACTACTGACCCGGAGCCATTTTCCAGATGCCATCCCAAGGCCTATCTTTCAATCAGAACTTTCTAAAGATAGCAGTCTCAGGCCTGCTAGGTTAATTCTTTGGTGCATAGAAGTGCTCCCCTAAGTATTCTTATCTACTTCTTGGAGAAGTAGCTGCTCATCTTCAGTGCTCCCATGCCTATATATACCATAGTATTTCATAATTGGAATAACAGTGCAGCGTATTTAGCCTTCTCTCCCACATTACTCCTGATATCTTTTCACATGAAACTTGGTAATAGGATACACTTAAAAAAGCTTGTTGAAAAATTCATAATAGGCCATCAAGTCTCTTTTCTTTAAATACAGGTTTAAAGTCTCTCAAACTCATCCCCTTTCCTGTCCTGCTCCCTTCTTGAACAAGTAATTCTTAATCATTAAGTAAGGCTGGGAAATGGCTGTGTCCATGTGTGAGGTAGAATCGAGGCATGTTGGGCTGTGTTGGCACAAAGCATGCTGTGAGAGCTACACAGGGTAAGGAAGATTTTCCACAGGGAGAAGTAGACCAGATGGATGTTGGAGCCTAGATCTGATGAAGGAGTGCCTGGGGGGAAATGACCCAGTAGGTTTTGTCAGGGTCTAGAGTGGGTGAGGAGGGCAGTCAAACAGAGGGAGGCCCAAGGGAGGAGTTTAGATCTTGGGTCAGGGAGAAGGTATCCACCCAGGAGTGGTCAGTGACAGCAGTGCATTGTAGAAAGAATTGGAGGCTGAGTAGGAGAAAGAGAGATAGCAGTGTGTGGTTGGTTGAATAAAAAAAGCAAACAAATATAGGATAATAGGAGCAGATTTCTCGTTGTCAGAGAAAGCCACTGCAACCATGAAAGGAAAGGTAACAAGAATGTGGATTGGGACTTTTGGGGTCAATTCAAGGTTTTAAGATGAGAGAGGAAGCAGGAGGGAGGGAGGGGAAAGGAGAAAGAGATTTAAATTACGTATTTATAATTTAACAAGCTACATATATGTTGCTATTCTTTGTTGGCCTACTCTATGTGTTTAAAAGAATTTAAAAAAAATCATATTCTTTAACCAAATATTTCACTGGTTGTCTTGGTGAAACTATATTCCTCTCTTAGGGAAAGAAAAGTCATTAACTAAATAGAATATGAGCCCCAATGAAATGTATTATGTTTCTTGAGCTCTAATTGGTTTTAAGGTTTTCAATTTTCTCCTTTTCAAGATTAATTTACTAAATCTAAGTAAATGTGAAATTGTATATCTAGTCATAAGTCACGCATGTCCAAATGCTTAATATTAAAAAAAAAATTCTAGATATTCTGAAACCATAAATTCAAATCTTCCTGTAAACCATATTATCTCCTGTATATAAAGCTTACTACAACCTTTATCTTAAATGCCCGAAGAGAGAAGAGAAGGAAGCATCTTCTTTCCCTAAATATGTTTTCCTGCTTCTTATACTTACTCATGGAGCTCCCAGTGTGTTGATCTTTTTCTCCTTAGCTTTCTAGGACCAACATTCAAATCATCATATTACGTTTTTTTCCTCCTAATTAATCTTATGTCCAGTTCACCTTCATTTATGCTTTTATTTCACCTATTTTTTGGGTAACTTTTTCTTTTTTCTTGTCAGTCTCTTCTCTTTTTCTCTTCTCTTCTGCACATGGCTATAGTGAAATAAAGCATCTTTGTTATTTTCTCTGTAAATCAGTTATAGAAATAGACTGTCTTTAAGAGGGAGTAGTGTCAGTCCTGACATATCTCTTCTCCTTTTTCCTGTAATTTCACAATTGCTTTTTTCTATGCAAATCATATCTACTTCCCCTATAGTCTTCTCCTCAATCACATACTGTCCTAAGTTTTCCTTTCATGTTTTAGGTATTTTATATATGTTTATATATTGTAAATAATATGCTTCAAATATGTTTGAAATATTTTTGTAATTCTTTATGCCCTCTTCTTACCCTGAACTTTTTTGTTAGCAGAGAAAAGATGAGCTTTTGAGTTTTTTTATTCAGAGTACAATTCACATTTCCCAAAAAATGATATTGAAATTAGATATCTATAGACCCAGCATCAAAAACAATAACTTAATAAGCACCAACCTTGTTGTGCTTCCCAAATCTATATGCACAGAACTCTTTTTAAAGTCAGTGGGAATTCTGCCCCCACAAAGGTTTCACACAAGGGGAAAAAAAAAGAATTTAAACAGAAATAAGTAGAACAAACTTTAATAAGCACTCGCAATAAGTATTTACCTGAGGGAGTGGAACAGCTGCAATGTAAAAACCTGTTTAATAACCCTCTATTAAATAATTTTCTTTATTTAAATTAAAATCCAATGCAGGCTAAGTTGTAAACAAACAAGATTTACATAATATCAGTTTCTAAAAGTGAAGGAATACAGGGATCTGTGATTAACTAAATATTTTTAAGTATTGTATTGTTCTGCTTTTCTTCCTAGTCTGCTATTTTGAGTGATTTATTAAAGCCAACTCCATAATTGTGTATAAAAATAATGAAGTAAGTATACTTTGTGTATCAAAGCGGCTTGCTAGAGCATATCAAGTTGCTTTAAAAAAAGTAAACAAGCAAATTAATTGCCAATTTTCTCACAGAATGTGGCTTCTTAAATGATGAAAACCTTGTAAGACTTCTTTAAGATTTTCAACAACCATAAACTATGTGGAAGTCATTTATCTTTCTTGCCAATGTTAGTAGCACATGCAAGAATTTAATCCAGTTTTAGAAAAACAAGGCTTTTGTTTCTGGGAGACTCTTGGCTTCTTCCTCATTTGTAGTCACAATTCTTAGTCTATGGCATTGGAATAATTCCATAGCAATTAATCCCAATGTTATAAATATGATAATGAGTCCAAGAAGTAAATTTATATAGTCCCTCTTATCTTCTCTCTCTTTCTCTCTATAGCAAATAAAGTTTCTCAAATAAAACACTTTAGGGAAAAATATTCTGGAAATGAAACTGACAAGCAAGGTTACTTTTGATTCAAAGAGATTTCCATACTGTCTCTCTCTTTTTATCCCAGATGTCACATTGACTAAGGGCCGATTGATCTTAAATAACTTGGGTAATGCTGGTGTCCACCTTGCTGACTTACCATTCTAAGTATTCAATAACAGCAGTGTATCAGACACTGTTTTTTATCTCCTTCCTCTAATTTCCCTCCTGCTTTCTAAGATCATAGGAACAATATGCGCTACCATTCATGAGCTCATAAATATTTTAATAAAAAGTTCTTTATAGTATAACAACCACTGAGTCCATTCATAATGACAACCATGAGAGAGAGAGAGCTGAAGCTCTAATATTATGGTTACATTTGTATATTTATTTGCAAAACAGTCCTGCAGAGTTTCAATCACATAGAATGTGACAGGGTCTCAGGGCAGCATGGTGGAGAGCTTGAAAGTAAAGTCCATTTTATTATATAAATTATATTTTTAAGATTTTCAGTATATGAGGCATGAAGTCCCTGAAATGGGCTATTTTTAATAGGAGAAGTTCAAAGTCTAAAACCTAAAAAGGGGAAGATCCTTTGAAGAAGATTTTGAAAAGGACTTTGACGACATTAATAAAAAAAAAGAATTTAAGATCAGGTTGCCAACGAATCTTTTTAAAAGTAATCCAAAAAAAGATATGAGGTCATTGTCCTTTGCTTGATGACCATATTCTAGGATTTCTGTGAGGTATTTGAAATCTCAAATATGTTTTAAGCCTTTAACTAATTTTACCTGTGCTGCAGCTTTCTTCTGTCCTTACATTTTATTAGTCTGTCAGCTTCTATTTTCCTTGAACAAAGGTTAAAAAAACAACAACAAAAAGACAACTCGTGTACACTTTCAGGGAATAAAGAATCTGAACCAAAATTACTTTGATAAAGCACATTTGCCAGACTCTATAATTTAGGGTCTAGAAAGTAAGTAAAAATAAACCATATATTTTTCTAAAGAATCACAGTTTTTATGGAATGTTTTCAACTTGGATCCAATATTTGAGGGTAAAACATTTATTTTTTTTCCTTTGATATTTAACTGCAAACAAATGCATCATTTGAAAAAATTATATCTAAAACTTCAAGTTGTTAGACTAAGATTTAATACACCTAATGTCAATTTTCAGCAAAATGGTTTTCTGATTTTACATATTAATTGTATGCCTTACTTCAGAATTTTTTTAAAATAAAGATGACAGTTTATTAAAATAGCCTAATACAACTTTATTAGAAAATGGGTGAAGATGGTCAAAAGGTACAAAGTTCCATTTATAAGGTAAATAAGCCCTGGGAATGTAGTGGATAGCATGGTGAATATAGTTGACAATACTATATTGTTTGTTTGAAAGTTGGCAAGAGTAAATGTTAAAAGTTCTCATCATAAGAAAAGTATTTTAACTGTGTGGTGATTTGTATTAAATAAACATTATGATAATCATTTTGCAATAAATATCTGCATTCAATTACATTGAAAACGTAAAACTAATACATCATTACATATCAATAAAATAAATAAAATAACCTAATAACAGACTCTGGACAGAGGTTCTGGAATGTAATCAGATAACCTAAATTTGTCTGTTACAAAATATATAAGCTTGATATTGAAATCTGTTTATCACACTGGGGAGTCAGCTTAAGTGAGTAAAATATGAGATGAACAGATTCAACGCTTCCCTTCTTCATGACCACAGATGAATCTCCTGTTCTGAGTAGAGACCTCACAGAGATGTGCCAAGGGGATGAGTAAGATTACACATACCTATCTGTGAAAATTCATCCCCAATACAACGTCAATAAAATAACAACATCAATAAATTGACAAAGAGATTTTACTACTGTAGATGTTGGTATGTTATAAGACAGAAAAGATATGTGATTTAGTGTCTGAAGGCCAGGGAATGAGTTAGGTTCTGTTACTTTATTGTATGATAACAATCCTGAAAAATCATTTAAATTCCTTGAGCTTTGCTTCTTTTTGGATAAGATATACATAAGAACAACACCCCTTAACAAAGTCTTTTGGAGAGTCATGTATAGTGAGTACTTTGAGAAATATCTTTTTATATACAGTATACAAATGTGGACCATTTGTTAAGGTAATGTGTTTTCCATGACACATCCTGGTAGTAAATCAGCTTGATTCTCTGTGAATCTTTTGGAAAGTTAATCTATAATGGAATAAAGATACATATTAACTATCTAATTAGAATATTCATTCACTCATTCAGCAAGTATTCATTATACTTCTACTATGTGCTAAGTACAATGGCACATACTAAGGATACAGAGATAAAAGACCCTAACCTTCCCTCAGAGAGGTTATATTCTGACTGGATAAGAAAAAGGAAAGACATAAATCTCACTTAAGCTGTCATAGCCTCCTATGGAGCACTGGTAGATTTAAAGAGGTTCGGCGATGTTTTCTGGATAACATGACTGGAGCTAAGGACTTGAGAACTGTGGGAATGAAATGCATGAACCAAGATGAAGAATCAAGATAAAACACGAAGTTAAATTCTCCAAACTAAAAAATAGCTGAACAAGACTGTGAGGCAAGCTAATATTACAATAGCATAAGGTGAGGCTTAAAAGGTAGAGGGAGTTGAGATCATGAGGGTTCTATAATCTCTGCTCAAGTCTGATATCTGAAAAAGGAGAGAATATAGAAAGTATGGCAATGATAGTATGAGTGCATTAAAAACACTCTAAATAAAAGGCATACGGATTGCAAAGGAAGACATAGAAATAACCCTATCTTCAGGTTTTTCTACATAGAAAACCCAAGAACTAATAAGGAATTTCAACAAAATTGCAGATACAAGATCAGTACACAAAAACCAATTACATTTCTATATACCAACAATGAATATATGGAAACAGAAACTAACCCCCCTCCCCAATACTATTTACATTTGCTCCAAAAAAAAAGAAAAAACACATGAAACCTTAGGTATAAAACTAATTAAATATGTACAAAATCTGCATCCTGAAATTTTAGAGTGATGATGAAAGAAAAAAAGAGCAAAATAAATGTAGAGACATACTATGTTCATGGATTGAAAGATTCAACACCATGAATATGTCTCTCCTATCAAATTGATTTATAGGTATAATGCAATGTCTGTTTAAAACCCAGCAAGTTTTTTGTAGACATAGACAAGTTTACTCTAAAATTTATATTAAAAAAGGCAGGCACTTGTAAGAATTAAATCAGTTTTGGAAAAGAATTATAAAGTAGGAGGAATAAGTATACCTGATGTTAAGAGTTACTGAACAGCTATTAAAAACAAAAATTGATATTAGTGACATTAGGCCCATATCAATGGAATAAAAGAGAACCTAAATAATAGACCAACAAAGATATACCCAACTGAGTTTGAAAAGGGTGCAAGTGAAATTCAACATAGGAAAGATAGGCTTTAGGCTTTTTAATACATAGGTGTTAAATTCATAAAGTATACATAGAACAGAAACAAACAACTTTGTCCTATACCTCATACTTTACATAAAAATTAACTCAAAACAGCTAATGATCTTTAATTTAAAATCTAAAACCATAAAATATTTACAAAGAAATAATAAATCTTTGAGAAATAGGACTAGACATAATTTTTAGACTTGACACCAACAGGACATGGTCCACAAAAGAAAAAAAATGATACATTGGCACTCATCAGAATTATGATTTTTCTTTGCAAAAAAAAAATTCTCTCAGATGATTTAAAGACAAGCTATACAATCGGCGAAAATATTTTCTGATTACCTAACTGACATAGGATAATTATTGAGAATATATATAAGAATGTTCAGAAGGCAACAGTAAATAAAAGAAAAACAATTAAAAAGTGGGCAAAAGACATGAAATATATTTTGCTGAAGAGTATATACACATGGAAAATATGCAAATAAAAAGTATGTGCAGCAAATGTACCCACTAGCATACTCTGGCAGCTCACACACTAAGCTAGTGGCTGGGGCACAGATCATGTAAAGCCCAAGGACCTGGGTTCTTGACCTGGATTTGGAGGGAACAACCAAAATAGACATTTAAGAGTGTTTCCTCCTCTTCCTTCTTCCTTTGAAAATGTTTCTTCTTCCTCTTCCTCTGAAAGAACAAAAATATCTATTAGAGAAATGCAAATATAAGTTAAAATGAGCTGTTACCACATATCATCAGAAAGGCTGAAAAGGTGATAAAGCCCAAATGTTGGCAAGGATGTTGTGAAACAAGAAAATTTATACTTTACCGATGGAGTATAATATGGCAGAACCACTCTGGAAAAGATTATGTTAACTTCTCATAAAACTACTCTTATACTTACCATACAACTCAGTGATTATACTCGTGGACATTTTTCTCAAAGAAATAACAATTTGTGTTCAAGCAGTAACCTGTACAAGAATGCACATGGCAACTTTATTCATAGTAACCAAAAAATGGAAACAATTAAATGTCCTTCAGTGGGAGAATGTTTAAATCTCAACATATCACATACTGGGTGATACCATTTATAGCATTCTTGAATTGATACATTATAGAAAAAGTGGTTGATGGGGACAAGGGAGACTTTTGACTATAAAGGAGGATCTTTGTGATGGAAATCTGTATGTTTATTCTGATGCTACTTACACAGATCTTTTTGTGGGACAAAATTGAATAGAACTTGCTATAAAAGAAAACAAAAATTAGTGTATGTAAAAAAACCTGGTGGCATGCCCTGGTAGCCTAGCAGATAGGGCCACTGGACACAGCCCACTGTATCCCAAGGACCTAGGTTTGAGACTAAGGGATAGGGGGCAATAGCCAAGATGAAAAATTAAATAAAAAGTAAACAAAATGCTACCTCCTCATTCTTCCTGCCTGCCTTCCTGCCTGCCTGCCTGCCTTTATTCCTGCCTGCACCATTCCTTTAAAAAGCAAACAAAAAACTGGTGAGACGAAGGTCTGTGGTAGATTATATCACTGTCGGTTTTCTGATTATAATATTATACTATACAATGCAAGATGTTACCTTTGGGAGAAAGGAGGTAATAGATATAGGAGAGCTCTTATTTTATACACATACATGATAACCTATACTTATCTCAAAATAGTTTTTAAAAGTCACGCTAGGTGCAATATAAGGATAGACTTGTAAAGGGGGTGGAATATACAAGACTTACTGGGTCCTTAGGTAAATGTCTGTATGTGGGGAGGGGTCTTGAAGAATAGTACATGGTCTATGATGACCACAGCTTGCTTTCTTAGGCCTCATTCATCAGGAGCAGTGACAGAAGAGTAGATGATTGGAGAAGAGAGGGTGATGAATTCATTTTTGATCTTGTTGAGTTTATTTTCCATCAGCTAAACAGAATATATAATTGAGAATACAATGAGGAAGAAATGGAACTCCTGGGCAAGAGAAGCATATGCATTTCCCTTAATGGGTTTGCATATATATGGCTCAGATAGCATTTCAGTGCATGATTGACTGTTGAAACACAGAGTCTTCTATCTATCTGAACAAAGAGATTTTGAACTCAGAAGCAAGGTACATATTCAAAAGTATCTGTGGGAATTTTTAATATAAAATGAATCACATATCCATTTATACATTGAAGTAAAAAGGAATTACATTGAGTACCCACCATTTATGCCAAGTTCTACATCAGTGTTCAAAAGTAATATCCTGTTTAATCCTCAAAATAGGCCTAAAAAGTTGTTTTATTCACTACATTTTCTTAACAGAGAAGTTAAGTAATTTGCCAAATGAAGCAAAGCTGATGAGTAATTTCTTGGTCGAGATTTCGAAACTAGAGATGTTTAATTTCTAAGTTCACTAAGTCCACTATATCAAGATTTTTATATTCTTGTTTATTTACGGTTTCTTTCTGTGGAGTGACAACTCTGCATTTATATTTGTAAGTGTTTGGGAAAATTTTAAGGACTCTATTTAGGGTGCTTGTCCCATTGACACAGGATGGCTTATCAGTACTAGCATTAATTAAATTGCTCCCTTCTTTTTACTTTCTGGTTAATATGTTTTCCCCATGTATTTGAACTATATATTAAAGCACCTTTTCCTAACCTAATAGATGAACAATAGGTGTCCTCAGTTTTGTGGTCCCAGAATTACATAGTGCATTAATTCTGACTTCATCCACTGTTAACATGAGATTCCCTCCATCTGTGGACCAGTAAATAGGTAAACAAAAAATACAGCCTTCCATCTCTATAGAAAATCATGTACATTATCAGACATGTTTTTCTCTTCTTCTGGCGATTTTCTGTATGCCGTTTTCTGTTCATATTTTTATTTGAAGTATTCATTTTCATATTTCTAAGGTTGAGACATCATGTCTAATATTTCTGGGACTTGAAAGTCAATTGAATTTGACTATACATCACAGTCTACTGACCTTAAATAATCAAACCAAGCCCTGAAAGGCTAATTTTGGGTTAGAAATTAGGCTGCTCTCTTTAACCAACAGATGAAATTATATTATTTCCAAAGACATTATCATCATCATCATCAGCAGCAGCAGCAGCAGCAGCAGCAGCAGCAGCAGCAGCAGCAGCAGCAGCAGCAGCAGCAGCAGCAGCAGCAGCAGCAGCAGCAGCAGCAGCAGCAGCAGCAGCAGCCTAATCAATCTAGATTTAATCTGCCAAAGCATTTGAACAGGAATGTGCCACATTTCAGCCCATCTCCCTCAAAATGAAGACTCAAGTCTATGTATTACATCTCATATAAAAAGGTGGGTGGGTAGTAAGGGACTTGAGGATATTTATTTGATCTGATGGTCCATGGGGTCAGTTCATTTTGCGCCTTCACCTTTCTAAAGCAGCCAAAACCTTAGGTGTCGATTTAACTTCTCGTCATTTCCGCCATCTAGTGGTTGTAAATGGTATATGTTCGGTTTTAAGGAAGATGCTTAATGACTTGGGGGGGCGGGGTACACGAAAAACAAAACGGTTGGCCGCGACAATTTCCTAGTCTCTCACTTCACTTATCCCTCACACGAACACCTTTAACTACTTTAACCCTTTTAGATATGCGCAGAGATGCGCAATGAGAATGAATGGGGCGCACACTCACAGAGACGCATGCCTCTTGACGCTGACATTTAGAAAGGGGTTCGAAATCCTTCCTGTCATTCTCAAAGGACGGGAAAAGGAGTTGTGGCAAGACCTAGACCGACAAGACTGCCTGACTTTTCGGCAAGTTGGATAGATGACACATTAACCTCTACAACGGTAACATCTGGCTTGAACAAATAAAAAGAAAGAGGTAAAAGCACTTAAAAATTCCGCCTCGGGGCTTTGCAGGTCTTGCTACCCAGTAGCCTTCAGAAGACAACCAATTCCTGCTCGTTCCGCTCCGCTCGCCCTCCATCCCAGCTTCTCTCTCTCTTTTCCCCTTTTCCCACGCTTGCCTTGAACCGGGACCCTGGGAGGCAGAGGAGCGAGGCGCCGGTCCCCTTCCTCCTCTCCTCCACCAAACCGCTGCAACCGAGCGCGTGAAGCTTCCCTTTGTTCAGCGAGGCTCGCTCTCCTCCCCGGCAGATCCACCTGGATGCTCTCCCTCGGTGACATTTTGCGCCTGGGCTGGTGGGTGGCTGGGGTGGAGCGAGAGGAGCCCGAGGGGGCGGGAGCAGAGAAAGGTCAAGCCCAGGGAAAGACAGGAGACGCCTTTCATAACCTGCGTGGCGGGGCGCGCGCGCGGTTATTTATTTATTTTCTGCTTGTTTATTGATCGCACGAGCAGAGCAGCACTGGGAGCCCGGGGAGATGCAGGACCACCCACTGGCGGGGAAGCAGCACGCAGCCCTCCCGCGCCCCCGCGCTGCAGAGCGCCTCCTGCCTCCGCGCTCTGGCGATTGCCCGCGCCAGCCCCGGCCCGGGCCCCGCCGCGCCGCCGCCACCCGCCCGGCCGCCCCGCAGCCCCGCCACCCCGCAGCCCTGCACCGCGCCTCCCCGGCCCCGGCGACAGCGGCGGCGGCGCAGTAAGTTGGCAGGAGCGAGTCCTCTCTGTTCTCGCCTCCCCCGCACCTTTTGAACTTGTTGCTGCTGCTCGGCTTGACTGCGCCTGGCTTTTGGAAGGTGAAAAGGAGGGGGGAGCACCGAGGGAGGGGGAAGGGGAAGAAGGGCTCGCTTGAGCTTTATTTATGCTCCCTCGGCGCTTCGGAGCTGGCTGCTCGAGAGCTGTTTTCTCTCCTTTTCCCTTTCCCGGTGCATCTCCAGGAGAAAGTCTCTATGCAACTCAGCCCCGGTGCGCACTTTGCCAGGTATGTACCGCGGGCGAGGCGCGTTGTGCGCGGAGGCAGATGCTGCTGCCGCCGCGGCGGCGGCGGCTGCCAGCTTCTGGTCTCTGTAACTGTCACACTGCACCTGAGCTGAACTTGAAAAGAGAGTGAAGGGGCGATTGGGCGAATGCTTTTGGCTGACTCAGAGGAGGCTTATAAGCGTGGGGAGGAGAAGGATTTATAACGCCTCCCACCGTGCCCACCACCCAGCACCTCCATCTCTGCAAATACTGGCCCGAGGAGTAGAGGCGGCGATCGGACTCTCAAAGAGGCGTGGGGCAGTGGCTGTGACAGCATCTCGGAAGCTACAACAACAGGTCGCCTTTCTGAGACTCCTTTGGCGGGAAGGGCCACTTGGAAAGGGAAGGTTTGAAAGAACTAAAAGGGAAGGTGGACGGGTTCCCTAATTAGTCAAAAGAATACACCGAGTGACTGTCCTTGGTGTTGTTTAGCCTACACGACACATACTGGCCCTACATTCTGCAGACTGTCTCAGGTGGGGAAATCAAAGACACCTGTTTGAAGGAACTGCAGCATCTAAAGTCACCTGTGTAGTTATTTGTGATAAGGGTGGCCTGATCCAACTGGTGGATAAGGTCTGGTTAGGTTCTGTTGGACGTAAGTGTTAGGACATTGGTTTTTGGTTTTTCCTTGTTTCTCCAAATACCTGTCTTGGAGGAAAACTTGTCCTTCTGAAAATTGACTTCACCAGGTGTCTTGGAATTAGAGCGATACCTCTGGAACACGCTTGTTTCTCACTGGTATTTTGTTCGACTGGAGGAAGTGGGAGACTGTGACTACTTTGACCCACTGCAGACGCCTGACTGCCCATCTCGCCTGAACTCCCAGGAGCCATGGCGGCAGGTGTAGCAGCATGGCTGCCCTTTGCAAGGGCAGCGGCCATTGGGTGGATGCCTGTGGCCTCGGGGCCCATGCCAGCTCCCCCGAGGCAGGAGAGGAAAAGGACTCAAGATGCTCTCATTGTGCTGAATGTGAGTGGCACCCGCTTCCAGACATGGCAGGACACCCTGGAACGTTACCCAGACACTCTGCTGGGCAGTTCTGAGAGGGACTTTTTCTACCATCCAGAGACTCAACAGTATTTTTTCGACCGTGATCCAGACATTTTCCGCCATATCCTAAATTTCTACCGTACTGGAAAGCTCCACTATCCTCGCCATGAGTGCATCTCTGCCTATGATGAAGAATTGGCCTTCTTTGGCCTCATCCCAGAAATTATTGGCGACTGCTGTTATGAGGAGTACAAGGATCGCAGGCGAGAGAACGCGGAGCGCCTACAGGACGATGCGGATACTGATAACACAGGAGAGAGTGCACTGCCCACCATGACTGCTCGGCAGAGGGTCTGGCGGGCCTTCGAGAACCCCCACACCAGCACCATGGCCCTGGTCTTCTACTATGTCACAGGGTTCTTCATTGCCGTCTCAGTCATTGCTAATGTGGTAGAAACAGTGCCGTGTGGGTCCAGCCCAGGCCACATTAAAGAACTGCCCTGTGGGGAGCGGTACGCAGTGGCCTTCTTTTGCCTGGATACAGCCTGCGTCATGATCTTCACAGTCGAGTACTTGCTTCGCCTGGCCGCAGCACCAAGTCGCTACCGTTTCGTGCGCAGTGTCATGAGCATCATCGACGTGGTGGCCATCCTGCCTTATTATATTGGGTTGGTGATGACAGACAATGAGGATGTCAGCGGAGCCTTTGTCACACTCCGAGTCTTCCGGGTCTTCCGAATCTTTAAGTTTTCCCGCCACTCTCAAGGCCTGCGCATTTTGGGGTACACGCTCAAGAGCTGTGCCTCAGAACTGGGCTTCTTGCTCTTCTCGCTCACCATGGCTATCATCATCTTCGCTACAGTTATGTTCTACGCAGAGAAGGGGTCATCGGCCAGCAAGTTCACCAGTATCCCTGCTGCCTTCTGGTATACCATCGTCACCATGACAACGCTAGGGTAGGTAACACCCAGGGAAAGGGGATGGAGGTTGGCTATGTATGAGGTCCTTCTGGATGCATTAGGGTTAGATAATAATTCAACAGAAAGCATTTTTCTCCTTCCTAAATGGGTTCACGAAAGCATGATCTAAGTGGTTTTGAAGAATTCTTTTGATCTTTGAAATAAATATGATATCTGAAGTACTTAGGGAGTGGCTGGCAAATGTTGAGAACTGATGCCTGAAAGTGATAACTACACACAGAAATTTTAGAATTCCTGAATATAGGGAAAGATCACCATTATTGTGTGTATGAACAGATAAAAATATAAAGACAATGGAAAACACAAAATTTATGCCTGAAGGCAGAACTAGCACAAGGTATGCTGAAATGCCTAGAAAGTGCTTCGTTGTAGTCAAAAGTTTCCATGTATATGTGCAGTATGATTTTCATATAAATGGATACTTTTGGCATGCATTTTTTGCTCTAGGAATCATGTTTTTATTTTATATTATAAAACAGATTGTAGCTATCATTATCAAAGTATTTTGTAATATATTTGAACATATATGTATGTATTTCAATATGCTGATAGTTTATAGTGTTTTATGATATCAGGGCTGAAACTGATCTATTGTATACAATGCAGTGGAATGATGTTTGCAACGTATTTAAAACTCTAGGTTCGTAGTTTCCATTAGAGCAGCAAATGACTGTCATCCATACATTGTTTAGAACTACAGATCCCATCAGGCAATGGACCCATGCCCTTAAATACTCTTAGAAGGTAGAACACTATGTGATGAGATTGATGGTCACCAAGGACTGGTTGCATTATAAAATTTTTGGTTTCAAGTACCCTCTAGAATTCTTCTGTACATTCTTTTATTTGAGAGTGATGGTGGTTCTGCATCCAAAAAGATAAATTCTGAATTAATGTTATTTTTTATTCTATGCTAGAATTATGATTTTCTTTTATGTAGAGAAAAGGAATGATACAAAATGATTAATAATGTTAATCAAACTGTAGAAAAGTGGTAGCATTTACACATTAGAGACCATAATAAAATGAAATGGTTGGAGGATTTTACTTTTATGAGTTTTTAGATACGCTAAGTAAACAGTGACATTAGTGCCCTTCCTTTAGCTCTATGCTGCTTTTCTTGCCTACTTATTCAATTCAATAGGATTTGGTAATAGTTAAAAAAATAGAGTTTTTTCCAAGGCTGTTTTAGTAAGTTTGTGTTTCTGTCTAATTTAATTGCCTTCTTTAAATGACAGTGTGGTTAAAGTCAACTTAATTTTATTAGACATATTGTGTTGAATAGAATTTCTCATATTGTCATATGGCCAACTAATGGAATATTTTATATGTGAGGAATTTTTGGCTAAGTTAATGAAGAAATTATGGTAAAGTAATATGCAATGACTTAAGATTTTTATTTAGTCTCACGTATTTTTAAAAGACTTGTGCTTTTTCAAAAATGAATTAGTGAAAAACTACATCCAGTTGATTTTATTTCCCTTTTATCCTGTTGATGATTTTGTGACACATTTTAAAGATGCTATAGATGCTTATTTCTTATTAAGGATGTTTTTACACATATACGTTTTGGTATTTTCATTTGTAATCTTTATTAAGGACAATTGGACAGTATAAATCTCTGTCAGGACCTCAAAATAGAAGGACACATGAATAAAAAGAGGACTCAAGAAAAAACAAAAGAAATATTAAAAGGAAATATATTTAAAAAAATTTGATATCTAAGGAAGTACTTTTCCTGGAGTATCAGTGAGTCATTTTAATGCTCTATACTATGTGATTATAGTTATTATTATAATGGATATTGATTAGATATTAATTTCATTTGCCTATAAGTTCTATACATGAGAAGTTAGAATTATTTAAAAATTTGTTTTCTAAAGTGACTTTTAAGTATTATTTTGAAGTTTATTTTTTCAAGAAAAATGAGGGAATGTGAACCATTAATGCCAATTTCTATTATATAAATAAAATGCTTATAAACATCTGCTTCTATAAATGATCTGCTTCTGGAAAAGAAACTGAATCATAATTCCTGAGTAAAAGCTGACATGGATTTAGTTTACATGTTTGGTGTATAAATGGATTAGAAGAATTAAATACAGACATTTTCAGAACTTGGAAGCAAAATGGGAGTTACTTTTAAGACTTAATGTCCACTGAAGTTGAACGTTTTAATTGTCATAAAATAAGCAATTAATGATGAAATATATGCCATAAATGAAGAACTGTTGCTGCAATCCAATAGCAATCTATTTATTGAAGACTATATATAAATATTTAATAGCACATGTGCTTTATAATATACCAGCGTTTCATAGAAAAATGTCTTCAGTCTCACTAAAATATATTTATAATCTATTTTCTCTGCCTTTTTGGTGTCTTTGGTTGTATCATTATTTAACAGATTTATTTAAGAATAGATAATATTCACCAAAAGCCATTGCATGAATTTATGTTTTTTCATTGTAATTTTAAACTTATAGGATGAAGCATAAGGTCCAAACTTCCTAGAAAATATGCAGTAGTTGGAACTCAGTTCAAGCTAGATAGAGGTCCAAGAATTTTCCATTACACTCTGAGCTCTTTTTAGGAAAGTATTATTTTTAATGGCATTAATATTCATTAATTAATTATAATAGAAGTGAAAATGAACTCTTAAACATTGGTTATCAAAAATTCCAACTGATACAAATGTTATCTTGATGAGAAAAAATAGGTAAGTGCTTTGGAATTCAGGATTGGCAAAATCATCTGCTACCTCTCTGATCATTTTAAACAACATTTAGTTTGTTTTTGGTCTGAAAAAATGACCAAATCTAATTTAAAACTATAGTGCATTCATCTAATCACTTTTTGTGCTCCCTGAAATAGAAGCTATATTATTATACTCTAACTTGACCATGCTGGTTATATAAGGAATTAATTTGCCAGTAAAATTTGTATTTAAAAATGTAATTTTAGGACTACCCCTTATGTAGTAGGAAGCATCGAATATAGTTTAGAAAATCAAAGAAGTCGTGCTAGAGAGATGTTTTAAAAAGTGTACATTTTGAGTGGCCATTCTTGTCAATTCCTTAATTCCATCCTTTCTCTCTATTTATTGACCTACAGGACACCCTGATTAAACCCTCCTTCTCTCCCTTTCTCCTTCCATGATGTAAACTCCAGTTACTGCTTTAAACTGCCTTGGGAGAAAAAGAGCCTGTAACTATTCATTTGCCCTAATGACCTTTGGAAGATAACATGCAATTGTTACTTTTCATTCAGGTGGTGTACTGAAATGTTGCTAAATTTAGGAAATTTCTGAATGTTCACCAACCACCAAACACAATTTAGTCAAAGCATATTTAAGAAGGTCAACTTGAGCTCACCACTCTACCTCAGGCTCATGACTTGTGAGCTAGAAGAGGTTACAGGTGATACATTAATTTGAAGAATTGCTGGGTTAGGCAATATCGGCAATCTTTATTATTACTAACCATTTAGACTCCTTTTTAAAACAGATTGTATTATGATGGCATAAAACTTAAGAACTTGAGAGTTGTCTTTTCTTTGGTCCATACTACTTTAATTTTGCAAGAGTTGTTTTTATCGAAGTTTTCAATATGAGAAAGAACGTTACTGCATAGCATTTCTGTAAAGTTACTGTTTCGAATGATCTTTAGGATTTTAACTACATAATTGTATTCTGATTTCTGAACAAATCAGAAAGTTCATTTATAGTGTATATTTAGCAGGAAAAATATGATACAAATACATTTATTCCCCCAGAAGACTTAGTGTAGTCTTTTTTTTAGTAAGAGTCTCAAAACTAGTGCTATAATATTTTGCTTTTAATGTTTTTGGTAAATTGCAATTTTAAGAAACAAAAAATCAAGTTTTTTATTAAAATTTTCTGGCATAATTGGAGAAGACACATGTATACACACACACACATATATATGATGTGTTCTATTTTATATAACATTAATAGGTTATACACATACTTTATCAGTAACAAATATATTAAAGATATTTCTATGTTTTATGATATGTAGTCTACATAAATATATTATTTTAAAAAAGAATAAACAGATATCATCCACTATATATCTCTATTTCATTATATAGCCTTAGGGATTGTTGGAAGTATATCTTATAGAATTATTTATATAGGGATTTTTGGTTTACCCAGCTGTTACTAAAAGTGGATGGAATTATATCCTCCTGAGCCAGCACCTATGCATAAATATTGTTAAAGCATTCATCAAATATATCTTTACAAGGTAGAAAGTACCAAAATTTATCTTTGTGATGAAGAGCCACCCTATAGTAGCATCCATTTTTATTTTGGCATGCTACAGCATATTTTTATATAAAGTTCTCTGTCGAGTGTGTTAATCGATGGGAATTGAAAATGAACTCTTAAAGAAATGTCGAAAAATGTGATTGTCTTTTTGACATTTCAGAAAACTAAATCTGTGTCTTTATTTTGTTTTATTTTTATCATGTGGATTAGACAAAATTTGACATGGTATGCATAGTTTCTATATTGGTTTTGCCCAGTGATTTACTTTTTCTTTTTTTTTAAGCATTCACTTGACTCTCAAGGAATAATGTCAGGAAGAGATAATGTGTGCTCTCTCAGCATGGTACCATAGAGAAGGGGCCATTTCATAATTTTCAGTTGTTCTGTTAAGATATTTTTCTTCCTAAGATCTTTTTTTTTTAATTGCTGTTCAACTTGATCTTATACACATTTTATTTGAATAGGTACTTCATTTAATTCTGATGTGTTATGTATTTTGTGTTTGTGCAAGCATTCCTTGTAATTATACTCACTCTGAAAATGAGTTAATGAAGTTCAAATTTCTTATTACCTAATTTCTGAATTCCTGAAGGAAAGAAAATTAGTAATATTTATTTAAAATCCATCATTTGGACACATGCAAGAACTTTCTTGTGGCTTGATCATAGTTATAATTAAATAGCTGTAGATTTGTTAGATTTTTTTTCCTGTAGTCTTGAAAACATTACCTAGGAATGTGCAAGAAATATCTTGCTGCTGAGTCTCCAGGAATATGAGAGAATAAATATGAGAGAATAAATCTGTTCTTTATCCCATTAATATATTTATCTCCTACTTCTACATTCTGTGACTCAGTCTTACCACATTTCTCACTGTCATTGCTAACTGTGCATTTATTCACACGAGTGGAATTTATTATGATGTTG
Source organism: Solenodon paradoxus (assembly GCA_004363575.1). Classification (NCBI taxonomy): domain Eukaryota; kingdom Metazoa; phylum Chordata; class Mammalia; order Eulipotyphla; family Solenodontidae; genus Solenodon; species Solenodon paradoxus. The sequence continues at coordinate 988,269 of RJWH01000046.1, forward strand.
TGTTGTTGATATAACACAACCATGTCTTCTCATTGGGTAAACTGCTCAACTGTTTGGAAGTAAACTGCTTGATGGTGAGTATTTTACCTGGCCTAATAGAGAGGAAAACAGATCAGTTATTTTGCTGGAATTATGAAAGATTTGGTCTGTAGGTTGTTAATGATGGTGCAATTTAACTTCTCTTTCATGAAGAGAAAATTTACTGAAAAAGAAGTATTATACACACACACACACACAAAGGCAGAAAAAAGAAGAGAAATAGGCATTGTTCTCCCACTGGCTTTGACTGCTAGATTGGAAGGTGTGCTACACAGTCTGGTAGTGAAAAGAAATGCCATAGTGAAATACCCTGTCTACATTTTGTGGACATTTGCATTGTTCCTTGATTCACTAGATTCTCTTGGGGATCTTTACCCTTTAGTTTCTTCCTTTGAGAGCCAACCCTTACCTTGACCTTCTCCATGAAGTTTCTCAACCTCCTAAGACTTCATCATATATACTTGGAATTACCTTTGACATTAACGGGTACATTTTATGTATAATTTATGGTTTTGCTTCTTGCCTTTGTAACTAGATTGAAAGACTTTCAAGGTTTGGGACTATAGCCTTTAGGCATTTATTTACATAGTTCAGTCAATGTAGAAAAATCCATGTTAATGTGTTGCTGATCGTGGTGTGAGAATGTATCTACACCCCATGAAGAGCTTCTTAACCATGAAAGAGTGCCATCTCAGCACTGACAATAATCTTCTAATCAAATCTTTTGCTTGGTTCATTGTCAAAAATTAAAGTTTATTATTTGAGCATATTGTCTTTAATATACTAAAATTCATCCTTTTTGTTTTTCTCTTTTGACTAGGGAGGTATGTGAGACTTTTTCTTTGCTCTGTAACTAATTCTTCTGTAAAAGGTTAGAATGAATTGCTGTCAGTGGGTATTTCCTTCACCATTTTGCCTTCTGATGAAGGCTTGGTGAATTGCAGATGCTTCTGGGAAGCATATGGAGATTTCTCATAATGTAAAAGAATCAGCACAGAAATATACTGCTGCCTTTTTTAAGTTCCATACCCTATCTAAACATGAGAGTTTCTAGGGGTTCATGGATCAACATTTTGATGACAAGTCATCACTAGAAAGGTATTCTCTTATCCAGTGAATACAAGTTGGCACTTTTTGGACACATTCAGGTCCATTCATTTATGCTTAAAATGGAATTGTTCCTGAGTAGTGAACTATTGTCTTTGTATGACATATAAGATAAATGTAGTCTGTGTCAGGAGAGGTACCCATTCTAAGTGATTAAAGATGAGCATAAAAATGTAAATATAAGCATACAAAATGTAAATATACTTATAGATACATATCCTGACATGGTGCAGTTCATTTTGCGTTGGAAATTTTAACAGGTCTGTTACATAAAGAAATCTGTATCATAAAGAGTGTGGGGGAGATTAGGGAATGAGTTATCAAAAGTTAATACTGAGAAAAAAATAACATTGAAAGTGTAGGATGACAGTTGAAATAATGTCAAATATAACGGGAAGGTTTTGTTCTAAAAGTGAAGGTCTTGTCTATTTTGCTCTTATGTGGGCCTGATTCTTCCATCTTCTTCATTTTTTTTACTTTTAAGAGTACTGATGGTGGAGATTTTGGGAACTCAAAGTTTTACCAATAACATATACTCTCAGGAAATCAAAATGTGACTCAATTCATTTAAAAAGATTTTGTTGCTGCCTGTAATTGATCATGGCAGTAAACATAGCTTACTTTGAGAATGTGTATTATCGTAAGGAGTGTCAGAAGACGAAGCATAAATCTATAATTCCAGGTCGTTCTGGGTGCTACTAACAAAATATATTAGGATAAGAAGTCTATTATTTTGAATAGGGGGCAGAAAGAACCATTCCAGGGGAAACATTTGAACTGATGACTTATTGAAAAGATAAAGTGAGGCTTATGAATATCTGGATGAAGAGAATTAGAGGATGAGAGAAAAGAAGTATAACCTCAAGGAGGGAGGACATTTGTTGTTTTGCATCTAAGGCCATTGTAATTGAAGCAGAAGGCAGGAGGGGCTTTGGAGGCAAATGTTATTTGAAAAATCTAGAACCATGGTAAAGATTTCTGGTTTCATTTGAAATGTAATAGGGAGACATTAGAGAGTTTTTGAACGTAGTAGGAATAGGATATGTCTTCTGTATTAAAAGGCGCATAAGCTCTAAAACACTTAAAAAATTTGTAATGCTCACTTTAACATTAATTTCTTCATCGTGTGTACATCTCTCAACCTTGGTTAGAGTCATTATACTTAACTTCAAGTTTATAGCCAATTATTCATGAGATTTACCAGAAAATGGAGTGTTTTATCAGAGTATATGATTACATTTTTTCCTGCTGATAAAACCAAAGCTAGCTTAAAAAAAAAATTCCACGTTTAAGCTAAAAAGACAAACTGATTCTTAACAGATATGGAGCTATTTGGGGAAATGACTGAAAATGATTATATATTTGGGATGTAGTTGCAGACTTACAGTAGTTGTCAATTCTAATGTTAACAGTCAAGAATATCATATATGTATTTGATTTTATTTAGAGAATTTTTATTCCTTTTGTCCCTCTCTTTGGAGATATAGGTATGAATGTATACACATGTATGTATACACATGTATGTGTATACATATATATATATATATATACACACACATAATTATCTTCAGGTGTTTTATTATTTTTGTGACTTTTAAAGAAAAAATTGGCTTAAATGTTGTGAAAATTGCTAGAGGATATTATATTTAAATCCAAATTATTTGAAACCATATGTGCAGCAGATTTATAATGAAAATTTATAAAGGCAAGTGCTTTAGTAAGAATCACCATGCTGAAGAGTAAAATACAATCATCAGTGAATAATTGGAGAGAACTTGGATTTGGAAGAATAAGAATTGAATTAATAGCATTAAAAATTTTATTTACTTCCCAGATGAGCAACTTGTGAAAACTGTTTCTGAATCTAAGGGGATTCAGTGTGACATCTCACTGTGACATGCTGTGTCCTTTAAAATATTTACCTTGCATATAATTTGCATCATACACAGATGTTTTCTTCAAAGGCCTGACTCATGATGGAATAGACAAAGCTTCATGAAGATCATCACCAAGGGCAAGTCTCCTGGTATTCTCTATCCTTTTCATGGCATAAAATTGGTAATAACTATTGTATTCTCTTAATTACTATTCTTAGTGCTTTTTGGATGGGGAAGAGATTTCCTTTCATCATTAAATTATCTAATCCAATATCATTTAAATGCATTCTGGAAAAAGAAAACCTTTATGAATATTGTTTTGGATATCACTTTGGAACTTATGAAAATGTTTCTAGGTTTTACTACATGTGGTGTTTTGAAATGAAAAATAAGCATACGCATTTCGATTTGTCTTAAGTTAAACAACCCAGTAATACATATCAGACATTTTTAGATCAGAAAAATGTACCTTATGGACTCTGTCTTATGTTGGATTTTTCAACTTTGGACTAAATTTATTGAAACCATGCAGTTTTGATGTGCAGGGCATTTTAGACATATTGTAGAAGCTTCTCAGTTTATATGTGAAAGAACTAGGAAACATTAAATCACTGACCTAGTTTGTGGAAAAAGTAAACTAGGTATCTGGGGGATCAGATTTTTTGTTTTGTTTTGTTTTTAACCATATTTCTTTCTCTATACCTAAACCTCTTTGCATAAATTAATCAAAATATTACAAACAAAACAGCAAAAATATGTTTGCATACCTAAAAGACCTATAGGTGATTAGGGAGTTTCCTCATAATATAATTAAAATTCTGATAATCCAATAATAGTTATCTATATCACACTTCCCACCTCCCATTATATATATATATGCATGTATAGAATATATAATAGGGGGTTATCAATTAAGAGCACTGATAAATTCATGTAATAAGTCACTTTTTATTATTCTTTTCCTGGTTAACTGCTAAATCTTGTTGAATCTAAAGAGAATTCATTACTGAATTGAAGTTTTGAATCTGAATTTTAGACAGTTATCTAATGATTTTGTTGATTTTATTATCAGTAGTTGAAAGCATACTGTGAAGTCAGTGTCAAGTCATTGGCTTGACTTGTTTTGATCTGAGAAACATAAAATTAGAATTTTGAATATGAGATACGTTCATAATTTGTTCCTGTTATGTTTTTTATTCATGAAAATGTATATTAAGATTTAGATGAAATAATTTTTATCCCTGGAATTATTAAGGGAGAAAATACCTCCTTTAATTTTCTTGTTTTGAAAATTGAAATGCTGGAAAATAGGAAGTAAGTAGTTATTTTAAATAATTTAGAAGACATATTCCAACATGAAGTTAAGTTGATAAATTATAAGGGAAGTCTTTACCTTTCAATAAAATTTGTGTCAAAGAACTAAGTCTTTGATACTAAGAGCCTAAAGGAACTAAGCCAAGATACACTGATTTGTTTTATTCTAGACATCCAACATTTAACTGATTACTATGTGTTTTAAATTATGCACTTCAATCATTTATCCATGTATGAACCTCTTTATCATTTTATTTATTTATTTATTTTTAATAGTATAATATGACAAGTGAACTCATCCAAAATTATAGCTGTATCAATGATATTAACTTACATATAAAATAAGCATCTTCTCTTCCCTTTGTTTCTCACTGTCGTTTTCTGCTAGAGGTAACCATTATCCTCTAGCCTCTATTTATCACTCTTAAAATTCTATTTTTAATTGGGAGATTTAGTTAAATTTGTAACAGTATATCATGCTGCTTGCAGTTTTGAGCTCTTGCATATAATATCACCAAGCTTCATCCATACTGTTGCTATGCATTACAGTTCTTTTTTTGGTTGTTACTCTCCGGTCTCTTGATGCTGTCCAGGTTGGTTCTAGTTTTGTTTTCTGTTTTTTTGTTCTGAAGAGTGAAGATATCTAATTGTTGACATGGAAAAATTTTTCTCCTATGCATATAACTTGAAGTAAAATTAGTTGGGTGTATGTATTCAACTTGGGAGGATAAAGTCATTTCTTTTCTAAAATCGTTGTATCAGCTGACACTTCCACTAGCCAAATATAAATATATGAATAGATCAAAAAATTTTAAATGGTTTCTGTGAGGCAGTGAGACACAATAGGAAAGGACATACATATGGTTAAGTGGAGGTTAATATGAAGAAATTAAATTAGCAACAGTGTTAAAAGCGTATTGTGAAATCAATGTCAAATCATTATTTTTGACTTGTCTCCTTTGGTATTGCTTTTACCCTGAACTTTCAGAGATGAGAAATTTCCATTATTTTTATTTTTATTCAACATGATTTACATCAGGATTAATTTTTTTGAGCTGAAAGGATTTATTCTGAATTAGCATCGCATTTATATTTACATAACATGAATTTATTAACTTCCACTGTTCTTCAATTCAAGGCCAACAGTATCCAAAACAATAACATGAAAGACATCAAACCTGAAAATATCTCAAAAGACTTTGTTTCATTCATTCTCGTGAAAGTAAGAATGAGGGTTAAAGTTGATATTGAATTGATTTTCTGATACTTTATAGTATTTTATAAAATTATATATAACACTTTTTTAAAATGTACAATAAAGAATTCATATTCTCTTCACTCGTATTATCCAATTTATCAGAACATTGTTGTAGTTGGGAAAAATGTGCTAATTTCATGGCATAACATAGGCCTTCAGAAGGGGTTCCATAGTGTGAAATAGGATATAAAAATAAATAAAAGGAGAAAATTTCTTCCATTTCAGGAAATTCTTAATCACGGAAATGAAAATGAGTATCATTTTAATCCTTCATTGATAATCTTGCATTTTCTATGTAATAAAAACAGTTGCTTTGAAAAGCATAATTAATATACAGCTATACAAGTTGATATACTTTCCATTTATAGGATTTGTGCTTTTGATTTTAAAAAGTACATGGATTTGCTACAAAATAATGTGAATTATAAAATGCCTATAAGCTTTTCTTTAGGGGATAGGCTTTTCTATTCAGGACTGACATGGTCCTAGAGTAGTGATAAGCAAAGCGCCAGTTGATTTCTCAAAGAAATATATTAGTTTCATGAAAGAATTTGCATTCCTTAATAATCACCTAGATGAAAAGTAAGATTATTTTATTTAAAAATAAAGGGAGGCATTTTTCTAGTCAAGTAGCAAGTTTTGGCAGTCTGTTCTGATTTGTATTTTAAATCAAATTCTGAATAAATTAAGAAAATATTTTACAAATCACCCATTCCTTTTACTTCTATCTTCTTCTTATTTCCCACATTTCTAAGTACCCAATTTCTATAATTCTAGAATTATAGAACATTTACTAAAAATGTTATAAATATGTAAAGGACACTCAGATATACATTTAAGAAACAAACATATGCATATAAATATAAATATCTATGGGTGTGTAAATGGTATTATATACAGGTGCCTATATTGATATATACATGCCTTCTCTTTTTTGTTTCTGGGAGAACACATAATGGACCCATTGATAATTTTATTTTTGAGAAGCCTCGGCCTGATGGAGATGGAAGGAACCATTTCATATTCATTTTGTACCTTTTTGTATTTAAAATATGTTTACATTGGCATGTAGAACTAAAAAAAAAAAAAGAACTGTTAAAAAAGAGGACTGTCTGGTGACATTTGGGACTTTTTTTCTTCATACTTTTATATATAAAACCTTATCAAATGTTATTTAAACTTAGATCCCTGTCCTACAATAAACCTTTGGTGATTCGCTCAAAAATATCTTGACTATATAATAATAGATTACAGATAACCTGAGTTTCAGTGCCAGCTCATTGACATCGGTCACATTACTCAATGGTTTCCTGGTTCCCCATTTATAAGAATAGATTAGAAAACCTACATCATAGGACTTTTATGAAAATTGAATATGCGTAGTTCTTAGAAAATTACCTTTAATATAGGTGCTCCCTAAAGGGTGCTATTATTAGATATTTTATAGTAAATATAATTTAAAGTTCAGTAGATATTTTCTTCACCTAAGAGAACCTATCCAGGAAAGGAGTAAGATGGAATTTGGGAAAGTGATGAATATGTCTGTGGCCTTGATGGTGATGTTGGTTTCATGAGTATGTAGTTATGCCAAACAAATCAAGTTGTATATATTAAATATGTACTACTAGAAAAGAAGAAAGAAGGAGGAAGGAAGGAAGAAAGAAAGAAGAGAGAGGAAAGGAGGGAGGGAAGGAGAGAGACAGGAAGGAAGTGTGAGAGGGAGGAGAGAAAGAAAGCATCTCTTAATAAACCAGTAACAGAAGGAAAGGGAAAAATCTCTAGTGTGTCACTGAATAGACAATTAAGTAGGAAATGCTTGTTGAAGACAGAGTTATTGATTGAAGTCACACATTACATAAAGAGGTATTTCCTATTTGGAAACTGGAATTTTGAATTAAAATAAAATCTTTTTGTTGTTGAAAAATGCAGTAGTTAATGAATTTCTATTGCCAAATTATTAAAAAAAATTCTTTTCTCTGGCAAACTTGTTGGGAAATTATCTGTTTGATCATTAGTTGTTTTCTACTCTGCCAGTTTTCAAAGACTATTTGAAACAATTTGCTGTCAAATAAAACAAAAAAAATAAATAGATATGTGCCAAGTATTAAAGATACTGGGGAAATTATGGAGAATAAAAAATATATTAAGTAAAGCATTACTGAGCATAAAATCAGCTCTGAATTTCCTGGTAGCCAAAGAAAAGAGATAAGTGTGGTGTGTTTCACAGCTCTATCTAACAAAGAAAAATATCTCACTTTCTGAAGAGTTTCTTAGAAGAGGAATTTGTCATGTGGATCTTACATGGAGGTGATTTAACAAAATAATGAACAATGTCTGTACCAGTAAGTTCATAAAAAACGTAGGACTATTTTTGATTTGGCCTTATATAGATTTTAAAATGCAAGTTATATCATAATATTATAAGAATATAATGGTGTTTTCATTGGAAATGAGAATAATTTAATAAAAACGTTTGACATCCAGATAATTATAAAGTTCATAAAGAATATAGAATGTTCTGACTGACATTTTTTAGCATGGACCGAAGAACTCCAGGTTTAGGATCATCTGGGACAGTCACTAAAAATTGTAGATTCTTGGCATTAACCTACAATAATTTAAGTAATCTCTGGAGGTGGGAAGCATGGTATATCAAATATTAAGAATCCCCTGCTTTGGAAGAATATATGGCAAATCTATTTCTAATGTTATCATTCTGGGCTATTGCTGACTTGAGCAGGAATTTTGAAAGGAAATTAAAAATAAACCGTTTAAAGCAATTATCTCTACAAAGAAGCTTACAGTACTAGTTTTTAATGATTACTTAATGCATTTGATAGTACATAGAGATCAATAATCTTGACTACAGGTGATAATGAATTCTTCATATGCCCAGGAATCATGGGGAGTAACCCTCTGCACAAGCCTCCCGGAGGGCAGCTGGATTAAAGAAGACACACTGATTGCAGTGTGGGATTTAGGATTGTGAACTTCTAAAGTTACTGGTTTCTTAATGCTGTCAGGGATAGGTGGGCTAAGATTTCCTTAGTGGAGGCACAGAGACAACAGAGCCAACAGAACAATTGATCATAATGAAAATAAAGAACGGGAAATCTTAGGTGCCTCAGGGGAAGGGAGTAGTTTATGAGAAACAAGACAGCACCAAGTATGAAGGCAGCCTAAGCCTCATGAGACTAGTAGTTTCTTTCAGTAAATTATTTTTTCCTCTTTAATCTCCTTTTTTTCTTCTTTTTATAGGTGGAAAATTAATTTGAAAGGGAATACTTTCCACAGAGTGTAATTTTAATCACATGTTAAGGATTTCACCTGCGGAGGACCTAAAGACAAAAATAAATGACGAGTAGTCTCTTGTGTTATAATTGAGCATAAGGGAAGTTTCATATAAATATCCACTGAATAACTGATTTGATGTTGTTTTTTAATTGGCTTTTCATGGCCATTAGCCTTCCAAAATGATTCATGCTCTTTCCGGGTAGATATAAGGATGTATGCAATAAACCTTGTCTCAAGAGGTCTTGATGCAAAGGGAACTGTCTTGTGGAAGGCAAATTGAAGATTAATATGACCAGGAATTGAGATTCACTTTCTGTCTTGGAGGATATTATCTGATTAACTGTGGTTATAGAATTTCTGGTCATCAATTTTGGTAAAATTAGAGGAAACCTATAGTCAAAAGTTATGATTCACTCATAAAAGACCTGATAAATATAATCTTATGCGAATTCCATTGCTTTTTAGTGTGATTAAAATCAAGAGTCCTGACATGATGCTTTGTTTGAAATTTACTTGGAAGTGAGATTAGATGACCCAGATTTAACCCAGATCAGATACATAGGAAAGAGAGTTTTATAAATTGTAAATCTCTTAGTTTGCCTTTTCTCCTGAGACGGTAACTTTAAGAGAAAATCTGACCGCAATTTTTATGCTAGGACACGAAGACTTTGCATTTATAGGGTCCCTGCTCTGTGGTAGGCACCACTTCCATAGAACAACCAGTATTATTTTTTCATACTTTGCATTGACCATACCCCCTTTCTTTGTCACATTATGATTTCCATTGGTAAGAGAGAGAAATGAAAGTAAGCTAAATACTATTAAATGCTCAAAAAAGTCGAAGAGATGAAGTAAAAAAAAGACTATCCACGAAAAACAAGTTTTAGGTTCAAACAGCTTAGAACTAACATTGAAAAAAATAAAACAAACTCTTTTGGTTAAAATAAGAAGTTAGAACCCAAAACAATGGAATAGATTCTGAAAAGCAAGTCTGAATTATGATATATGAAGTTCTTCTGGAAGAATACAGAGAAGAGTCAACAAAAAAATTAGTGTCCCTAATCAGATATCCAGGTAAGAAACAAAACAAAAATCTTTATGTTTCTACCAGTGACTAGGGTCTGGAGCCATCTAATGAGCAAGTCCTATTATCTTCTTGCAGAAAAGGTCAGTGGGTCAGCCAGGAGCTACGTTTGTTTTTCTCCTCACCTTAAACCAGAAATAAACTTCAGCCAAATACCCAATACACCAGACTTCAAAGTGCTATGGAAATCAAAGTCTTAAAAAAAAAAAAAGAATTTCGAACTTTAATCCAAGATCTATTTTAATTGGGTCTATAATTCTTATTCACCTTTATTAAGAGGAATATTTCATTGAAGAACTGTACATTGAAATTCATTTTTAATATTTTGTTTCTAAGCTCACATTATTTTTCTCTTTACTTTTACTACTCCTGTGCCTCAAAAAAGAAAAAGAAAATTCATGGTTTCATAACACTCCACCTGTAGCCTTGTTATGTTTAAGGTACCTTAATATGCTTGCTGACAAAAATTCACTTTTCAAAAAATCTCTAACTTTAGCTGAAAGCTTTCCTGTAGGTTTTTTAACAATACCTAGAACATTGCTTTTCAGATCACAGACGCTGAATAAAGACTTTTTATTTTTCATTTTGCCCTAGAGTTAAAAGTCCACCCCATTTTAGGAACTTATGTCACTCATAATTCTTTCTCCCTACTTCTCTTTCAGTTACATATCCTTTGACACACACACACATTTATATAGAGAAATAAAATTACCACAAATACAAAATCTTCAACTTAACATATATTTTTAAAATTATATATGAAATAAACCTATAGATTTTGATGCTTTTTTGATATGCCTATTGATTGCTTTCTAAAACTGTTTTCCAAATTTGTATTCATTTTCCTTAGCCTTCAAAAGAAATCTATATTTCGGTACTGTTCTCTCATCTCAGTGTTGTTGGCTCATCGCTATACATATCTTTCCTGGGCCATTCTTCTGAGTGTCAGACAATAATCTCTAGATTTATGTCATCAGGAAATATTTTGCCCTTAGCTTTTATAGGCAATCAGCAGAAGAAATGGCCATGCAGAGGATATTTCCAAATATAATGCAAAACCATTAGACACAGAGTATTGTCTCTCTGGCATGTTACTCACCATATATTAAGATCAACAATTTTTTCTTACATTCTAACTCCGTTAGAATTGGAATGTTTCCTGGTTTGACTGATGAGAAGAATTCGTAGGCTTGCCCAGGGTCACCAATAAGGGGTGCCATAACCAATTAGTGATGTCAGCCGTAGTGGGGAATAGAGGAGAATACCCTTAGCTGGCAAAAGCCACATCTTATTGTTAGAAAAACCAGAGTATATTTTAGGCACAGTGTGTAGATCCATTTGACACTCAAATATCTAATGAATGTTGGCTGAACAAAAGTCTGGAATTACTTGTCACTTCTCAGTTGTTGAATTCTGCTATGAATGCATTTGAAAGTATTTTTATACAAATAATGCCTTCTCCTTTAGACTCTATTTATTCACCTATTTCTACTTTAATTTTTCTTATGTGTTTTGATACTCATAAATCATCAATAAATCCATACAAGGGATAAATGAAGAAATAAAGTTAAAATATCTTTCTGAATGCATAAAAATATGACTCATTTATTAAATTGGAGAAACATAATTCTAAGAAGAGAATGCAATTGAAGTTGAATCTTCTTTTATGGTTTTAACAATTGAAACCACCTCCCTGCCCAATAACCTGTGATGCATGGCATATTATTTTACCTCTGTGTAATGCTATTCTCTATAACTATCTCTCACCATCACCTTAAGATCAGTATTTGATAGTCTATGAAATTAATGTACTTTGGTTTTGCATAAAGGCAAACATTCTAAACACTACTGTCTGACATAAATATAATGCCTAGAAACAGAAAAATACAAAATATAGCAAGTAACCACATAATACAGAGTTCATTAAATTTATTGACTGTTTGTAGGTGCCAGACAGTATATTTTGCATTATGTAAAAAATATATCAATATGAGAGAGTAAGTTCTCGATAGAGCTAGGATTTCAAACCAAAGAACTGTGACTCTAATCCTGGTTTTTCTAACTGGCTGACTCTACAGAGCCTGGATACAGTTTAAAAATTTGTATTTATTTTTGGGTGATATAAAATTTGTGAAGATTTTATGAAATGAACGATTGTTTTACTGAGTTGGAAAGAATAAAAGTCAATTGTCAATCATTTTACTTAGAGTTCATGTAGCATACAGAATTGCAAGTGTATTTCAACATATTTTTTTTTTCTCTCTCAGTAGTACTTCCTTTCCTCCTTTTAATCTACTTCTAGTAAATTGGGAAGAATGAGTAGGATTTTTTCTAAATAATTTCTGAGCTGGTTTCTATAACTGTTGTTTTTCTTTTAATTTTTTGCAAACACAGTATTTGCTTTGTTTTCCCCAAGTAGCTTTAAGCACCCATATGTGTTATAGTTTTAAACGACACATGACCTAAATTGATAAATTATGTAGTAAACCATTGAGAAAAGTATATTTGCTCTCCAATATAAATCTTTTATTTTAGAGATAATGAAATAGAAATACATTAAATGAATCTTTAAGTGTTTATAGTTTGAGAGTTTTTTTTTTTTAATAAGAAAACAATTTAAATATTGCTCCTCAGTTTTCAAGGTGCTTCTGTTCCTTTGACCTAATGAATTTTTACTAGTTTGCAAAGGTATCCAAAGCCCTTTCAATTTCATCTTGGTTCAAGTCATCATATTCCATGATTATTATATAATTAAGTAGCATGCTTATTCATATTCCATGCTTATAATATAAATTAAGTGACAGACATTTAAGGGAAATTTTTCAATTGGTAGTTCTATATAGTTTTAGAACCTTAAAATACACGAAACCAAAAATATCCTTGTAGGTCATCTATTTTAAACTTCCACTGGTTGAAAGTTTCTCTCTCTAATATATATTTTATGCACTGCTATGAACTTTGATTATTTTGTGTAATTGGACATTTAAGGCAGCCTATTTCTTGGCAATATAACCCAAATTTTACCAAGTTAAAAAAATTGAACAGACATTTCACCCTTTTATATATATATTCAGTTTTAGAGATTACACAGGATGTTTTATCACATCCTTTCCTTGTAGGACTGTACTTGAAGAGAGCTATATCGTGTCTCTCAGAGTTTCTCTCCTGAGGTCAATGCCCATAAGTCATTCACACTTACATGTAATGTGATGTTTGGACCCCTTCATTGCCTTGATCTCAAATCCTTTGAAGTTGATCTGACTGGGACAGAGTACATTGAGATCATGACCTATCATGACACCAACATGGATATCTCTGAATAGGGGGACCTCAATGCAATAATTCGTATCAATCTTGTGGTAAAATAGCAAGTCTTTTCTTTTTACTTGGCATGCTACACAGCATTTTTTTTTCACTTCTCTTTCTTTGGACTGTGCATTACTTAAGGATGATTCCACCTGATTAAAAATAACTTGATAAATTCCATTCTATGAATTAATAAAAATGCATTGTTTTAGTGTTATCTAGTTATATGGCTAAAACTTCTCCCTGAGTCTGTTTAATTGTATTATAAAAAATGAAGCAGCACACATAATAGACAGTGTTCTTCTTCTGCAACTATAAAGGAAGTCCTTCTTATCAATGGAAATGTTTATTCAGATCATTGTACCTGAAAAGCATCTGTCCACCACAACCATATATTTAAAATAAGTAAGGGATGGAGAAAAGAAGGAAAGAGTATATAAAAATCCTAAGTGAATTGTTCCAGCACTTCTAGGCTATTCACCTTTTGTTTGAACTGAGGCTAAGTTTCATTCAGATTTCTGATCATTTTTCCCTTCACCTACTATCCCCCTCTCCCCCAGGAATATCACCAGTAATTAATCTATTAAGACAGTTGGGATGGAGAGAGGAAAAGGGTCAGAAGTATGCAGCTTTCCTGACCTTCCTTATTTGATCAAATTCATACAAAGCATGAAATGACAATCAGCAGCAGCAGCATCATGACAGAAGCTCCCATTAAAGAGTTATTACCCAGTTCAGGCACTATACTCAGCTCTGCTTTACATACATTGTTTCTTGTTACATATAGTTTTAAAAGGTAGGCATTGCTTTCATTTCACAAGTAAACAAAATGTGACTTAGAAAGAATTGATGTTAGTTCTGTCTCCCAAACATACATTATCCACAGAAATACAATAAATTATTTATATTTGTCTAATAATTAATAATCAGAATGTAAACTGTCTCTCTGGTAGTAGAAAGGTTGTAGAAAAGACTTTGAAGTTGTCACGACCAGCAATGACAAAACTGAATTTCCTGCTCTTGAAGTATATTTACAAAGACTGTTATTATAGAGTATGTGTTGGTTTATGATTTGCAAATTTTCTAATTGAAGTCACTCAAGATGAAATACAGTCCTCAGTATGGGTGTTCTAAAATAGTTTAATGAAAAAGTAGATCATGGGGTCTTATTTATTTTAACTTATTGCAGAAGGAAAACATTCTCTGGGATGTTTTCTAACATCTGTTTGAGTCATCATCTAAACACCTTTGAAATAATACATGACAGGATAAAATATGCATTCATTATGCAGATCGGCTAGTGTCACTATGTTAGAAATATAATTTATATTGAATATAAGAAGTTAGTTCTAATTCTTATCTGACTCTCTTATTCATATGTCATATCAGAAATAATGGACATACGTATCTGGAAATAATGTCAGCTTACTGTTGATAAATGGACAATAGTTTCAGTAATCTTAAATCATTTTTTCTTCCTGGGAATAATTTTTATTTATTATCTATCTTTTAAAAAATTACTAGATCTAATTATAATTGACATCACATAAATTAAAAGTATTCCTTAAAAATACATATTTATCAGGACATTTGCCTCTAGCTTAAAAATTTAGAGGATGTAGATACATATATATATATATACACACATATATATTACAGTAAGTATCTTAGAATGCTTTCACAGTTTACTAAATATTAATTAGGACTTGATTAAAAGCCATTCCAATAATTAAATGATTTTGATCAATAATATAACGAAGGTTTTCAAGAAAAATGTTAGCTAAACACTTTGGCCTGTTATTGTGGGCTTAACATCTTCATACACACATGTGTGTATATATATATAATTTATATGTACATAGTAATTATATATACACATACATACAAAATACATTTGCAAGGTATTTATGTTTATCTTGTACTCTGCTGTAAAAAAACTCTTGGAGGTCAGGTCCTGTATCTAACTTAATTTGATCTAATACTCTGGGTATTGAGTACATTTTACTAATTTTTATGTTGGTTTTGATAAAAATATGCGATATTTTATTTGTAAAGGGAAATTATCTCAGCTTGGAGATAATGATTTTCCATATGCAGTACTAAGAATTCATATTTATACCAAGGAAGCAAATTCAATAAAACATCAGTTTAGTTCATCTTTGGCTATAAGAATATTATAATGTTCTGTTTCAGTAGCTATTAGAAAATTTCAAGGTACCGTTCTTTCATTTATTCAGCAAATATTTGAGTGTCTGGGAATGGTATTGCTAAGTGTTAAGAAAACAAAGATTAGTGAAGCAGTTTCTGAAGGCATGTGTACTCACACATATACATCACACACACACACACATGCATCTGTGCAGAAGATAATTCTACAGTAAAACTGAAAGAGTACAGTAATAAAGTTTGCCAGGAAATTGTGACTATCCTGGAGAGAGGGATACCTCTCTATCTGGGGGTCTCATGGAAGGCTTGCTGATAGTCTTGAATGAAATATTTAAGGAAGAATATGTACTGTCCAAACAAATAAGCATGGAGAGTGAGAATATCATTCTAGATGCAGGAAATAACAAAAACAAAGAGATAAATAGGATATTTTAGCAATACTACAAATATTAGGTATTGTGTGTATAATATTTACTGTGTTTTAGTAACTGTGCTAAGAGTTTTACAGGGATTCTCTCTGCCTTATGATAACTTTATAGATTAATGCAATTTTATCACTATTTTGCAAATAGGCCCATGCAAACTCAGAGTCGAAACAGGCTTTTTGACTGCAGAATCCTTGCTATTAAGTACCTCTACACAATTTGCATTTTGGGGTGGTAACACTAGCAATAATTTAGAGCATCTACAAACTATTTCTCAAGGAAAATTCATACACAATAGGGTGAAATGCCATGAGGTCATAGGAATTTTTGAGGCATTGTATGCTCAGGTATAACCTAAAACAATTTGACTTTTTCCTATGGTATGGCACTAAAGATTCAATTCTGTTTCTTCACACATTTAAAGGTTGGCGTATCTCTTTTTAGTATATATATATATGTATTTATATATATATATGTATGTATGTATGTATATAGTCTTTCAGTCTTCTTTTAGCAGGGTCAGGATTGACTTCAAGTACAGCATATAAGAAATTCAAGTGTTGCATTTGAAGTTGACAGTTTTTCCACTTCTGGAAAGCTGCTTGTTTAGAAACCATGTTCTTCTAACTTAAGTGTTTGAGGTCATGCATCTATTTGTGACTTTTGTGCCACAGATTTTTAAAAAGATTCAAAGTGTTAGATCTCTTGAAGCTTAATTTTTAGGACCATGGGGAGAGGAAGTTTCTATTTCAATTTACTCTCTTAAAAATAAATTTCCGATTTCAAGTAATTCTCTAATTTCAAATAATTCTCCTGAGAAAGACTTAGTACTAATAATTAGTTTCTTTTTATTCATCATTTTTACAAAAGCAAAACTCAACTTGAGCCTATAATATAATCAAAGGGGAATATAAAGTGTGTATTTGCAAAATCCTCTTAAAGTACATAATAAAATAGTGGACTAAAAGAAGTAATTATATCCATTCTAATTATCCGGGTGGTACTCATCTCATAAATTTGGAAGAATATTTTAAGTACAATACTGTATTATATATAGTTACTGATCGAAACTGTTTTCTAATACTTAGAGAAATGGAGAATCAAACATTTGAAATAGACTAGAGCGGACAAAAACCAGAGCCAGACCTGAAAATGAGACATCAATGAGAGGAGTCAAGAATGAACAATTAGAATACCCAGACGCTAAGCTTTTCATTCAGTTAGCAATTATTTTTTAAAGATTGTTTATTCTATTGGATTTTTAAGAATCATAACTTTGATATGATAAGGAGATAGGATTCCATTGCTCTTTTTATTAGTTGAAAGCTCTGATTTGACATGAATATTATCATATCTCTTAAATCCGATTATATTAAAATAGCTTTTCATATCAATGTTGTTTTTCAGAAACTATTATTTTTGACAATTCTACTTTTGACTGTTTATGAACAGCTATCACTTCTCATGAAATTTCAAGCCACCTGACTAAAATATTTTGGATAATTTTTCTATATTTTGTGTGTGTTCTATTGAATACATCATCTTAAAGTTAATACTCTTTCTAAAAATCATAATGGTAATTGACACCAGAACTCTGATGGTGAGGTGGTATGAGATACACATTGAATGAAGTATGAATCAAATTATATAGTATTGTAAACTAAGAAACATTAATAAAAATATCAGGAAACAAATGCTGTTATGATCTGGTTATATATATGAAATGCTCTTTCAAAGTGTGTTGATACATGAAAAGTTAGTTCCGTATGGTCCAGTGGAAATTTCAGTGTTGATGAAAATTTTTCATCTATCCTACTCAATACAGTAACACATGTGACTGTTGAGTACTTGGAATGTAGATAAAGTAGCTGAGAAAATGAATTTTTAATATTATTTTAAGATTTTTGAAATTTAAATAATTATGTGTGACTAGTAGCTACTTTGTTGAATAGAACAGCTTTAATTATTATATCTTAGCTGTGTGGCTAGCAAATCTATATTTCTAAAGATGCATGCCTGAGATACTAATTTAGGCATGCATGTAATAAGAAAGACTTCCACACACAGGTAGCATGGGCTTCTACGTGGCCGTTCTTGCCCCTAAATAATTTCACTGTAAAATTGGAAACAATCATAAAGGGTAACTAATTTAACTAGAACATCCTGATCATGTCACTATGTTATGGTAGTATAGTAATGTTTTTACATTTAGAGCAACAAGAAATATGAAATACACTGATTCATGACTAAAATCTTCTGGTCACTTTTACTTTCAGTCTGCTATTTAGTGAAGACTAGTGATTGATGACTTTGTGATTTTAAATTGAATATCTGTGTGATTTGGATGATGAATGATTGAGAGTGCTTATCCAGTCATACATTTCTGGTGTTCTTGCTAATAATCTTTCAAAATAGGTGTCCAGAACCAGGCACAAAAATAAAAATTTTCTGAAGTGAAGACATAGTTTTAAGTATTTATTTTAGTTTCTCTTTTAACAAATTCAAAACAATATAAATTAAAGTATGAAATATTTTTCTCAAAGCTTAATTTTGTAAAATTCACAGAGAATAAAGATATATTTTTATTCTGCTCATGCAAGTTAATAGTAATTGAGTGTTACTGCTAGAAAGTGTTTCTTTTAAGCTACTTTTTATAACTTTTTGACCTTTGCTGAGTCACCAAAGCAAATAGGTCTCTATCTGGTTAATGCAAGAGATAGCATTTAACCTTTCTTGTTATTGTTTCTTTCTATTTTATTTTGTTTTCTTATTAATACTTTGTACTGTCCAGTAAAAGAAACGAATATCAGTTAAAATTTTATATTAGTTGTAATCAGTGAGTTTGAACTTAATAAGGGTTAAGCCTGTCATAGCTCTTCTCTATAACTATGTGTGTGTTACGTGTGTCATGTTATAACTTTTGCTTTTGAAGTTCTGAATATCTGAGGCTTTTACTGTCTTGTTCTGTTGGTAAGATTAATAAGATTCACGCATTTTAAAAGCATGGGTTTATATAGATTAGACAGATTCCTCTATGAGTGAAAGAAAATTTGAAATAAAAAAGACTTAAACACAAGAGAATTATTTTTCAAATAAATGAAGTCAATATTCCAAAGGTGTTTGACCCTTTCTTCACAGCAGACATTGGATTTTTTTTCAAGTTCCCCATCACATTCAACATAAGACTTTAACAAAATGGACATGAAGACTATTTTAAGTCTAGATATTATAATGAAGTTCTACATATAAAGAAGAAGAAAAGAAAAGGGGCAAAGTATGCTAGATGTCTTTGAAGAGAGTTCTTGTTAGTTTCTACATTAAATTTCTGTTTGCAAGGCTTTATGTGGTCATGCCTATGTGTAAGGTGTCTGATCGAGGAAAATTTGACAGAAGACACTAAATGCTTAGGTCCCAGTAATAAGATTTCCTACTGAAGATTCTGTTGAACTAGAAGGACTTTCTTGACTTCTTGTAGAAATAGTCTATTATGTTTATATACATTAGAACTTTCTATGATATACATGAAGTTCTACAAATACAAATATAGAACAGGCCAAGGATAAATGTCCTGGGTTGTAGAAAAGTTAACATCAAGAAAGACCTAACTATAACAAATGGCTGGTCTGTATTATTAATGATTGGAAAAAATGAGACCAAGCTCTAATCATAAGGTACAAACTTTTCTTTTAGAACAATTTAGAGAATATTCACTCTAACAGATTGATTTAAAATGTACTCATTCATGCTAGTAGAATATTTATAACTTTATATGTCCATTGTGTGTGTCCAGAAAATAAGGGACTGGAGGTAAAACTCAAAACTCATGATGAACTCCTCATAACAAGTAGATATAAGAACGAAATGGTTATTTCGTAGAGAATGAGTCATAAATTCATACGACATCCTAGAGTACTGGATTTGCATTCTGATTGCTGACTTTGCAGAAGGAGTTGGAGACTGCTCTAAGAGCTTTTGGTTTGCTATTGACTACTGTTATATGTGGTTTTCATTTTAAAGTGATCTGCAGCATATACTTGACCTTTAAAATATATAGTGGACATGGATATTACCCAGTGAAAAAACACAGTGGTGAATACATGATGAAATTATATATTCTTTTTGATTAAGTTATTTTATAATAACATACATTGTAAAATCATCTCATAAATTTAGCAAAATAAGTTAATTAGGTTACAGTGAAAGTCTTTATTGTCTAGAGACTTAACAACTAGCAAATGTTCTTCCCCAGATACACCAAGTTCATTAAGATTCTGATATCCACAAGCTACCCTCACATTAAACACAATAGACATAGTGCTTAAGGTTCATGTTACTTTTAGGGGACCCATGGAAATTGTTCACTTACCTTTAAAATAAGAATGAAAATGAACTTAAGTCAAAAATTAATATTCATATATTCATATTTGTATCTAGAGTTTTTTTTAACTTTTTAAGGGCAGAAAGCATCTACAAGGCACAAAGTCCCAAGGATCCATAAAGTACCCCAAAATAACCAAATAAGCATCTGAAAATGTCTCCATTCATCATGATGAATTGCATATAACTATCAAATAAAAGCATAAAATAACAAAAACCAAAACTTCTATAATATTAACTGCATCAAAGGCTGTTGTGTTTTACATAAGTTAACTCATTTTAATCCTTATGACAAGCTTCTGAGGCAAGTATTACTATAATTATTTCCATTTTATATAGTCTATGCCACTCTTCTGCTTTTAGATCAGATTATATCTTCTCTGAGAAGTAAACATAGAAATACCACAACAACTGCATTAGTAACTCCCCTGTAAAACAGTGAAGCAGAATTTTGTCACCAGGTGGATGTTATATTTCTCCTGTCATATTTATTGAAGATCTGCTTAATTTTTTGGTACATCGCCATCCAAAAACTGCAGTGGACTTTAAAGGTTTGTTGTTGGTTTTGATATTAATGGAGTGTTAGAATTACTTCTGCGTGTTTAGTAATTCCTGGAACCTCTTACTTTCTTTATAAATAAATACTGTGAAAATTGGCACCACGTTGGATCTACTTCTGTGGTAGTGAAGTTTCTTCAGATGAATAAAGTCTGACAGCCTCTGAAATTTTGCTGCTCCAGTTTTATCATAGCTAGATCTAGTATTTTTTAATTTTTCTCAACCTGTACATGTACTGGTTGCATTTTTATAAGCTAAGATTCAAATAGAGACTATAAATTGAATGTCTCTTTAATTAATCAAAATGTTATAAATATGTGCTGCCATCATATTTAGCATAACCCCATTAATGATCACTTAGTAAGATAACAAGGAGAAAAATAGGTAACCAGAGACATTTTGTTTAACCAAAATTCATGTTTTCTGGAAACATATTTAATATCTCTGCATTATGTGTTTCTTCTTTAATTACAGCTTTAGTTTGCTTGCTAAAAGTTAGAGCAAGCTATACATTAAATTTGTATTGCTATATAAGATTCTCATTCATATATACATTTATATATGTGTGTGTGATGCAGAGACTCTTTAGTTAATTCATCTGCCATAATAATTATCACTAGTGAAGACTCCCTAAAAGTTCAAACCAGTTATCTAACAACTCTGTATTATTTCTTAATAGGATGAGTGAATTATTGCATGTACTATGTACTTTAAGTAATATTAATTAATACACTCAGCATAGTGTTTAAAAGGATCTTAAAGTGCTTTTTATGCATTGTTGAAATGCTCAAATCTAAAAGTGACAAAAAACAGCCTTCAATTTCAAACAAGACATATAATGTCTTTTTAAGCAGAATGTATTTAATAGCATATTTTTGAACTAAGAAAGGCATTATCTATGATCTTACCCGAATGCCCTTAAAACTGTCACCATTCCAGGGCCATATCCAGTTTATCAGAATGAATCATAAATTTAAAGCACTTGAGTATATTTTAGAGGTTACCTCGTCTATTGCTCTCATTTTAGATTTGAGAAAAATGAGTTGCAGAAAACTGAGGTGATTTCACAAGGTCACACAGCTGTTTAGAGACACAGCTAAAAGTAAAACAAGACATTAGGACTTCAGTTTCCTCATTTCCATTCTTTGTAATATACTTTGCTACCCGTGCCACACAGTATACAATTCAGCATTTTATTAATAATATATTTCACTTTGTTCGGCATACACTTGTTATAAAGAAAAGATGAGAGATGGATATTTCAAGTCAAAATGACTTGAAAACTGTCTTTTGGCAATAAAATTTTCATATATTACAGCAGGGAGAGAGGAGACAATTACTTCATGAAGAGAGATAACTGCAGTTTTTGAAAAAGAGTAGAAAATGAGATTTATTCCAAGAGATCTATGATCAGGCTCACCTATAATTGTGAAAAACACAGCTATTCTTACCTCTATATATTATGAAACAACAAATTTGGTGATCTTTTCTCAAAGAAGTAGAGAAGTGCATTTCCAAGCGGAGCTATTATTTCCTTTCTTGGAATAAGGTTTGAGATGTTAAAGATAGTATCATTAAATACTTGTCTTTGCATACTCAGAAAAAGCACTATGTAGCATCTGTGTTTTCTTCTAAATGTATCATCTTAATGCTGTTTTTAGCATCTAGAGTAAAATTAAAAAAAATAAGTTTACTTATTACTTCTCATTATTCTGCCAAGGAGGAAGTTTTGATTTTGGCAGAACTAGGGTAAAAAGCTTTATACAACTCTAACCTCTGGACATTCCAAGATGTAGAACTCTTTCCACAGATACTGATCCCAGTGTATGAGAAAATAAGTTTAATCCCTGTCCTCCTAAGTGTCTATAGGTGGGTGAAATAGAAAATGTATGTCTCTACTCTCATTCTGAATTTATATACACATAAATCTTCTCTGTGTCAATGTCTCTTTTAAAATAATGCCTGCATAAGTGAAGAACAGTAAAAAATTGATCTGACTGAGAAATAGCTCAGTGGGATCCTTTTTTTTTCTCTTGGGACTTTTGGGGGGTATTAAATATCATAGCATAAAAAGCACTTAGCCAAATGCCTGGCACTAAGTGCTCAATTACTCTTGTTATTAATTGTGGTTGTAGCGGTACCTTTCACTGTTGAGTTAATCAGATCTTTTCAGATGGCAGCAAAAGATAATTCTGAAGCAGCTAGGTCAAATTATACTAATTGTACTAACAATGCATGAGATTGCCCATTTTATCTGCCACTGCCCAATCAACATAGTTGTGCACTTCTACTTCCATCTTATTTTTGCACCTCGGATATATAGTGAAATATAAAATAAATTCATTTAATGATAACAAATAATAATGATTTTAAGGTATGCAATGCTTTGAAATACAAATACAGATGACGTTTAAAACGATGATAGTTTAAACAACTTTCTTAAGGATGTCAAGTGAAAACTGAATTGCACCTATTTCTTTTTGGTAAAACTCTAGGTGGCAAGCCTGTAAGTGTTCTCCAAGTGTGGCATCGTGTGGGAATGCATGAGTAGTGCTAATGCACATGAACTACCCAGGCAGTATCTATAATTCTGGGGGTGGGGGCCCATCCATCTATATTTTAGAAAGCTCATGCTTCTTTCTTCCATACTTCTCTTTCAGTCTGTTTTCTTTCTCTATCCTTCCATCTCTTCTTCCTTCTTTCCTTCCATCTCTCTCTCTCCCCATCCTTCCCTTTATATTCCTTCTCTCCTCCGTCTACTGTGAATTGGTGGTTGAAGCTACTCATTGAATTGTTGTTAGGCTGGAGAAGTTGACTAATTTGTCCTAAAATATCAGTTGTTATTAAAAGATCCTAGATAGGCATGCACGGCACCTGCCTTCAGCCCAGCATTCTTTTCACTGCACACAGTCTGCTAGTAGGTTGAAATGTTCTTGATGAGACCTTCTGTTGTCAATATTATTGTCCTTGGAGACATTGTCTCTCTGAATATAATAGAATTTCAGAGCTTACTGATTTAATCTTTCATGCTTCAAATCCAGACACTGTTATATTTGAGGTGAAAGATTGCTATTTCTTTATTAAAGGAGAAATTGTGTCTTCCTAGCTATAATTAGTTACATCAGCCTTCATATCAAAAGGGTAGTAATTTTATGAACCAGAGCCTTGAAAAGTAGCAGAAAAATAATTTTGCAAGTGTCTTTTTCAAGAGCATGAAAATTACAAGACTGTAGGTTCAAATGATTCAGTTGAAAATATGTCCAAGATAAGCCTGATATAAATGTATACATTCTTTCCACGTGTGTGTGTGTGTCCCTTACTATGTTGCTCTGACATTTTATCTCATCCTGAAGGTGTCATGAGGAGGCAGATATAAGGTAAAGTAAAAATAAAGAGAACCTGCAACAAAGGGAATGAAGTCAGTGACATATCTTTAACGCAGAGACAATGAGGAATTATTTTTTTCAAAAATCTTAATAAAAAGCCTTTCCTGGATTTTTGCTTTCTACTCCAGTCTCTTTTAATACT
Organism: Solenodon paradoxus; assembly: GCA_004363575.1. Taxonomy (NCBI): domain Eukaryota; kingdom Metazoa; phylum Chordata; class Mammalia; order Eulipotyphla; family Solenodontidae; genus Solenodon; species Solenodon paradoxus. Next base: position 1,012,602 of record RJWH01000046.1, read on the forward strand.
CAGCCACGAGCTTATTTTTTTCATACATAGCACCACATCCATTTCCCTACTCAATATCCTCAGTAATTTTGTAGAGGTTATAGGTGATCATTTTATTTCCAATCTTTCAAAGTATGTCTAATTTCTCCTTAAATTCCACTGCTCCCTTAAATGAAGCCACACTTCTCTGTCCCAAGTATAGCCAAGTTTTCCTGGAGGCATCTTGTAAAGGATTTAAAAACGCTTAGTAATAAAGTTTGTTACTTTTAATGTTGATTTTATGGACAGGTTCTTAAAATTCTGAATTTAAATGTCTTCTGAGGGCCACATCACTGGTGGCTTTCCAGTTTGTGAAACAATACAAGCTTACTTTACTTTCACCTTTGGCAAGTATCTGAACATCTGGACTACGGGTAGTACGAGTCTTGAAATGAGGACAGAAATGTTTCTAGGGTCGAGTTGTTTAAAGATTTGTTGAAAGGTCATAGGTAAAGTGGCTAGTTTATGTAGTATTTCTGTGTGTATGAGAGGTGGTGTGGATAGAACTTTTAAAATAGTGACTTTTATGCCTTTGATATATTTTATCTCTCCTTGACCCCAAATATTTTATTTTACTTCTTGTAGTTTAAAGATCTGGTGAAGAATGAAAAATCATCAGGGATATCTAGGGAGTGGGGAAAGAATAGAAGAGATAAATTCGAGTAGGATAAAGTAGAGAAATAAAAATTATTTAAATGACTTTTTAGATTGGTAGTTTTACTTTTTATCTTCCAGGATATTTATAATCATAGAGTAATCGTCAGATTACTAAAAGTAAATAGAAAGAGAAAACTTCAAAAGACTGATAAAAATATTAAAATGTTAGTCATATATGAGTTGCAATTATTAAAATCAAAGAACTATATACTATATATTATGTATTATATATTGTTATATTATTAAATTATATTTTATATAATAATATGTTACCTATTACATGCAAATTGTATCTATATTGTATTAAATATATATAATGGTATTTAATATGTATGTATAAATATTTTAAATAATCAAGTTTTATAAACTTTGTTTTCCTGTTAAATTGGTAATAACTCCTATAAATAAGGAAGACCAAACTTTCACAATTAAAAGTGCAAATCTTCATAATTAACTATGTCTTGGAATAGTTTCAGATGATTCTTGAGCTGAAATACCACCCAGATATTTCTAACTCAAGACCAAGACCTTCTATCCTCTGGTATTTCTAGATTTCTGAGATAGAGCACCCAGAAGAAAATTTTTGAAATTTTCAGATATTTCAAAAATATATCTTTAATGAATTGAGGTTGTTTAATCAAGTCAGGGATCTAAATTTTAATTGGAAACTCTCTGAAAAGCCTCATCTGTTGCAATACATGCCTTCTGTACAAAATCATTAGATGTACCACTAGCTGAATTTCAAAATAAGTTAGATAAAATATCCATTCTTATGACAGCAACTATACAGAAATATTAATTAATACCACCCTTGATAAAAGTCTTTCTCAAAACATTATGTTAATGAGTATTTTAATGCCTGGTGTATAAGACTGGCAGGTATATATTTTCATAATTGCTTAAATGCATATTTACTACCAAGAAATAAAGGTGGTAACTATGCATTTCTTATTTAATTGACTAATAATTATTTCAGAGATTTAACAATTACCCAACTATGTATTAATGAAACTGAATATTTTAAGGGAATATTTTTAGTTCATGAGTAATAGTTATTATCAGAATTAGTGAGACCTGTATGTACCAAACACCCTGAGTGTTGCAGTATAGTCTGTCTTACAAATTGTGAATCCAGACAGTTACTCTACCCCAATTCTGACAAAAGATATTTACTTTTAGGTGAAATTAAACTGTACTTTAAATAGTGAAATAGAAAGAATATTTAGGTCTAAGCATCATTTGGATACTTTAAGGTTTTGATTAAACCTAAGAGTCAAAGTCTATTCAGAGGTTTGCTTTATTTTATTCTTAATTTTATTGAAGAAATATCACATCAGAACATTGTATATATTTAAGGTATGTAAAATCTATGCAATGTTTGAATTTCTCATATCTTAAATTATGTATTTCTTTTCTCCTCTCCTTTTTTTGTTCAAAATCTAATGTTATTTGACAAACAGGTGTCTCTTTCTTTGGGAAATTTTATTATTGTAGGGATAATAAAACCATAGCAAATAAAAGGACCTATTATTTCTACTCTATTTATTACTACATTATTATTATGGATTTCTGTATTACTTTTACATATTTATAACTAGTATTTTCCCAGTGTTTGTTTATTCTTGTTACCAAGAGATATCATCAGAATATGATGAATGTTTTTAGAAGGTAAAATATATTTTGTTGTTGTTATTTTATGAGGTGACGAAAATATACAAGTCTGGGAATAATGGAGTACCCCCCTACTCTGGACCCAGATTATAGGTCCTCTGTAATAGATACCAAAATAGTATTATCTCTTAAACATATGCATTCAAAGTGCCATGTTTTTTGGGTCACAACAACAAGAAGCAATATTTCTTTCTCTTCTTTTTCTTGAAAATCATTCCAAGAACTGGAAACTCTACATCTTGCTAATTTCTGAAATGACAGTCTTCCCAGTAATAGAAAAAATGTTAAACAAGTAGAGAAAGGTGTTTAAACATGTCTGTGTGGTCAGATATGTTGTATCACAGCCTGTGTTACTCGTGTTGCATAATGTCCTCAGAATACATGCCTCAGCCATCTGAGTGGAACATTTCAATGTGTAAAAATTGGAGTTACTCTTTAGAACTGAGGCAAGCTTTAATAGATGCTGCACAAGCTTCTGAGACTAGACACCGTGAAGATTCTCAGGGCTATTTCATTAACAAATTGTATCTCTGCAGCCTGCATTTCTCTGCTTATTTATTGAACAGATAATAGGAAATAACTACTTTCTTTGTGAAGTCATAAATAATATGGCAGAAGGATATTAAATGCACTGAGATGTGACAGAAGAGCTAAAACTTGTGGTTTTTTAGAACTTTATGATGCAATCTTTTTTAAAATTTTTTCATGAGTCCATGTAAAGTAAACAGATAGATTTCAGTTGTTTATATGGACAATTACCAATTTAACATTGCAGACACTGAAACCTAGAACTTCTTGTTGGATGTTTTTTCACTTGCTGAAGGACTTTACTAAATAGAGAAAAAAAAAGAACAGTTATCTCTTAGTCTTATCCATGTCCACCTTCAAATGATTTGAAAACTTTTATGATTATCAGGTGTTTTTATAGAAATGTATGTCATAATCACTGTATGGCTCCTATAAAGGTGATAGGAGGGCACCAGCTCTACTCATCTAGTGTAGCTTTATGCTGTTTACAGATAGAGTTCCAAGCAGCACCATGCCGAGGTGATACATTATTATTCTTACCGCTATCAGCACAAGAGCCCTTTCAATTTGTCTTTGGGTGGTGCTTAGAAAGTCATTAAATTATTACAATTATTTTTAACAGTAAGTGAACAAAAATGCAAGTAAAGATAAAATTACAGAATTGAGGCCTCAAGAGGCATAGATATTGTGTTTGTACTTTATTAGTACCTGAATTCATTTTATTCCATAGAATTAGCTAATTCAAGTGTTGTTTCCAACTGTTACTGATTATAGAAACATGTCTTAGACATGACTATTTTGGCTTCCTCATCAGAAAGTCATCTTTGCATGGTTCAAAGCTGTATGAGATTGGAGAAAATGGTCTTGGAAGTCATCTAGAATTAATTTTGTCTCCGCCTGGTTATCAGCTGTATGAATGACAGGTAACTTCTTTGAGACTCAGTTTCCTTATTAGAATAAAAGGAAGTCTTCTAGTTTTAAATTAACTCGATCACACTTCTCTCTATTCCTTTTCGACACCTCCTTAACCAAAAACAAATGAATATTTAAATATATAAACCTATAAGGAAGAGCGGTATGGGATGGATGACAACAAACGAATGTTTATGATAAAGAATGCGAACTGTGCTTTCCTGCTCAAAGATTCACTTAGTTCCTCTAATCCAGTATCTTGTTTTGCAGCCCTCTAGCTTAAAACTGTTCAATCACCACTCTCTATAAACAATGAAACCTAACATTTTTATTTTGACACACAGAAAGGACTCTTTATTGTCTGCACATCCGTCATGGGGAATTCTTTGCCATAAGCAAAATTCTTTCATACATGTTTTCCTTGATACATGCTATTCTTCTGTCTTTTGCCTTTTAAGTTCTTGTATACTTGAAGGATTTTTACTTTTTTCAAATCTTATTTCAATCATTACTTCTTCTAAAGCCCCTTTATGACATTCCCAAGAGGAACCACTGGGAACTTGTTTCCCATGTTTGCAGAAGAGATAGAGACAGAGGGGAGGGGAAGAGAAAGAACATTAACAACACAGTGTTAATTTTAGGATTAAGAAAAGCTTTAAAATGCAAAACATAAGAATAAATGATCACAAAGTAAGTTACTTGTATTAGCCTAAACTTTTAAAAATATACATGTTTTATAATATCAACAAATAAATAAATATTCGTAGAGCTTTTAATTATCTTTCAGTGAGTAGCACACCAAATGTTATGTGTAGCTTTTATGACCAATGAAGAACAATTTATCTTGACTTACCCTCCTTCATCTCTTTCTTTAAGAGAAAGAGTATCTTATACATAGGTAGTAAACACTTGTCAACTATTATTTACAGAAAGCTCACATCACTGTCTAGCTAAAACATGCAGAATATAACAATCAGAGGATGGAATCTGTCCCGGTACCTTTGTTTTCCAATATAGAAATACTGGTAGTTACTGGTAAATGTAACTGTTTAAATAATGTGATTAAAGAAAAACTCTATATATCATATAAAGTTAAATATATGTCGCATTTCATACGTTATTTGGATGTTGGGTACTCTAGACTCATTTTGTTCTCCCTTCTCCCTTTCACAGCATGCCCCCCGCCCACTCTTCTGCACTTAAGTTCCTGATAAATAGAGCATAGGCGCATGCCGAAGACTATTGTTAGCAAAACTGTGCTCTTTGAGAATTTTTGCTGACACATCCATAATTTAAAACAATATTGAGTAACATTGGTTTATAATCTTTTATCCATTTCAGTTACACAGCCTTATAAGTCAGCATCTATATATACTGCATCATATTCACTATCAAATGCCTGTTTCCATCCTTTACCACATAGTTGATTTCTTTTACCCAATTTAACCAACCCCCATGCCCTTTCCTTCTAGTAACCACTATTTTTTATAGTCTAAGAGCCTGTTTTGTTTTCTTTGTTCATTAGTTTGTTTCTTGATCTTCCACATATGATTTTACACATATTCATAATTCTTGATGGAGGTTTCAAGACACTGAGCAGCATCTTGATAAGGATGTATAATTTAAAGATATTTTGAATGATCATTTTAGATAGTGATTCAAATAGCCTTTGTGATAGGAGATATGAATATCTTAAACACCTGTTGGAATTTTTCATGATAATAAAAGTAGGAAATTTAATTAATTGTAGAGGCAATTGGGGGAGAGTGGGATATTTTAATCTGAGGAAGATCTGGCACTGAGTCCAAAGTTTCTAAGCTACCTTATTTTAGTAATATCATTATTAATATTTATTGAGCTGCTACAATATTACAGTAACTATGCTGATCGATTATTTCCTTCTGTTCTTAGAACATGGAGCAACAAATAATACTTTTAACCATATTTTCCAAATGAGTAAAGTGATACAGAACTTTAAAATACTTGCTAAGTTCATGCAACTAGAAAATGATTGTATAGAAGATATTTGATTCATTTGAGGAGATGTAGTAATTGACATTGATAGCTATGACCACGGACATCCATACATCTAGCCTCAAAGAATTACTTAAACTCTTCATAAGTTTTCCTAGGTGTTTTTTTACCACCTGACTGATTCAGTGATAATTCTGCCATTGTCTAAAATGAATGAGATTTACAAAGCATTATCATCACTGTAATTACAGAAAATAAACTCTCAAATGTATAGATAGCAGTTGGAAAACTAACCATAGAATACAGTTGGGTAAATGAATGCATGAATAGATAAATGGACATTGGTCCAATATAAACTTAATAGCCATGAGATGCCCATAAAGTCCCAAGTTTATCACATGTGTTTTCCTTTGATTTAAAGATTTGTGTGCTCTAAAATACATATCATCATTGGATCTTAGTGATCTGCTTACTCATAAGTTAAAATTAGTCACAAAATATAAAAAAAATTAGCTATTTTTAAAAAACAAAAGAAATAAACAAATAAAAGCCAGTACTCTGGGAAAGCCACAAAGCACTGGATGTCTTAGTGCTTGAATCCCTACTTTTGCAACAATGTGTTAGGACCATGAAATTTACAACATGGTGCTCTAAAGGGATATTATCAGAGTCAGAGTGGCGCTCACATTCTGGCAACTTCAGAGACCATAAGAGTAGGACCAGAATAGATTAAATATTTCATAGGTCATCAATGTGCTGCTTTCAAAACCGGCAAAATGATGCCAAGATTTATTGTAGGAGTAGACAAGTTTATTCTGCTTGAATCTTCCACTTTGTTGTGGCAAATTCAAGGAATACAGGCTTCCATTATTTTCCGTTTGCTATGCACTCAAAAATAACTTGTTCAAGTTTAAATTCCTACAGATCTTTAAAGCACGGATTGCTTTGTGCGACAAGGGTTTCTCAGGATAAAGTATAGTAATTGTTTTTGCAAGTAATAAAATCATTTCCTCAATGAAATAGCTGTACTTCCATGCACATTGTAGAATTGCTCATCATGGCCAACATACGGAAATAATAAAGGGATTTATAATAGATGGATTGATAAATAATATATATTATATCTATTTTTATATGTAAATATTATATTTACATGGAATTTACTAAAAGAGTAAATCCCTAGTGTTCTCACTACAAAAAGGTAACTGAACAAGTTGATATGTTAACCAACTTGATTGCAATAATCATTGCATAACACACGTATATCAAGACATCGTGTTGTACAGCTTAATATATAATTGTATTTGCCCATCACACTCCTGCATAGTAGGATCTTCAAGCACCTCAGAGAAACCAACACACGTTTACCACTGAGATAGGTGTAAGAATGAGGAAGCAGATCCTGTTTGTGGTGCAGGCATTCAGGGATGGCTAAAAGTAGATGGAGTGAGAATATTGAAGAAAAAAAAAGCAAAGTAAATACAATTTTTGTCACATCATCAACTATGTAAGAACAAAGTAATACTAGAGGAATTTGAAGCCTGTGTTGCATAGAAGATAATTAATTCAACAATAAAACAAAATCCCACTCAACTCCTGATTATATTTAACTCTAAACTAAAAAACAATAATATTATAGGGGATAATTATTTATCAGTTCATGAGTTTCACACTTTTATGCATATTTATTTACTGAATAATATTTTCTAGGACTTTACTTTTTAGTGAATATCTTAAAAGGAACAGATACTGTTTCCTTCCAGGGAAGAGAACACATTTGTTTTGTTTTATTTTTTTTCCTTTCTGGCTGTCCAGGATAAGGAAAACCAAAAGACCACATTTCCCTCTGAGGCAAAAATTAGGCATGATTGATCATTGTCTCTTATAAAAAGTTGGGATTTCCTAAATTCAGGATTCTTCATCTGTGATATAAATGTACTGTGGAAATTAGGGAAGAAAGCAAGAGAAAACAACACAAAGATGAAACTCATGCAGCCTGTTGCTCTGTAATAAATCCCTTCTTAAATAAATAAATAATATTGTCATTGATAAGTCAAGCACTGTTTGCTGTGAATGCACCAATTTTCACAGAAAATTCTGGATCTGTTCTAACTACACTTCTTTGAGTAGGAGTCAAACTTGTGTACATCTGGTGGGAGGAAGGGAGGCAATGTGGGAGGCGGCAGAAAATCTACTGAAATGCTGAGCAAGGCCAATTCCTTCAACCTAGCATGGATCTGAAATAAATCATATTAATACATGTTTTTCCCCTTCTTTACAAAGCAATTTACACTGAACTAAGCATTAATCCATTAGTAAATTGATAATTTACTTCAATATATCTTGCAGTGTTTGTATGTTTGTATTTCTCCACAGACTGTGTGTCTTTGTCTACCTGTCTTTGTGTTTTTCCTTAAAAGATTCAGTGGTGATAATGTAGGCATTTCAGCAAAAAAACAAACAAACAAACAAAAAAAAAACACTTGAAAACTTTAGCTTCCAGTGTATCCAATGGGCAGATGCAATTTTAAATACTTAATTTTTATAGTAACATTTCATTATTTTTCATATTTAGTATGGATTTCTCTGATCATATTCTATGTAGAGATTATTATGAATTTCAAGTCTCATAATGTGTGTCTTGGTGATTGGCTACAATTATGCACTGCTTCATATTGCAGTATATTAGTTGGCATTGTAATGTATACAGGCAACAAATCTGTAATTATTCAAGCATTCTTTATGTTGGTTATAGATCCATTTCTTATCCTAGTCCTAACACATATTAGCTGGATGAATGACCAGTCAAACCTCTAAAGTTTGTTTACCTATTCATAAAATGGTATTTATAATTTCTTCTTTATGCTATTGTGGGATAATCAGAATAAAATATATGAAATGCCAAAGAATTACTAAGTACTAATTTGATTATGCATTTATTGCCTCACATTGTCTATAAATTACCTATTCTATTAATTAGCCTTTTAAGCCAAAAGTTAGAGAAAAAGAAGTTCAAATGATCTTTGCTCTTATTTGTCTGACCTTAAATAAATAACTCCAAAAATGCATTTAGAAAATAAACTTCCTATATTACCCATCATGTCTTTACAAAAGTATTTAAAAAAAATGAAAATAAAAAAGAAGTTACTCCTTAGGGATAGTTCTCTTTCTCCTTGAATTTGTTCATTTAAAAAAAATAGGCCTATTTTTGAAGTGCGTAAAAGCTCAGATATGGTGGTTGTTGTTTGTATTTATACATAAGAATCTTAAGTCTCCGTATAGAAACTTAAAATATAATTTCAAGTTCCTAGGATCACTTATATTGCAGCTTCCTGGGCAGGGATGTGTAAACTATTGGCTTATGTCTTATAGTGTATTATAGGATTCTAAAATTATTGCATGCTTCCAAAGAAAGACACCGTTGCTAAATTTACAAAAAAATTCCCTGTAGGCACCTTGAGCAGAATTTTCTAAAGAATAACAAAGCCTAGACATTCCACCAGCAGGGACAGACCTAGAAGCAATTTGTAATCCACCAACAATGCCTATGGCATTCAGCAAAGACCCAGCTGCTACCACTTTGAGAAAGCTTCCTGTCCTTGCCTTCCATGTCTTAAAATTACTACTGAAAAAAAAAAGAAATTGACCAAAATGTGATTGGTTTTAAATTAACCATAGTTAAGCTTTCTGTGTTTAATATTACAAAATACTTTTTGTTAGTAGTATCATTCCTGTTCATGAGAAATAACTTGACAACATATATTTTCCCTCCCAAATATTCTTTAATAATGAAACACATTGTCCACTACCATCTAATTTCCATGTATACATTTATTTAGAATATGGTAGACATTGTATATGTTAAGAAAATAAGTGAACAACTATCTTTATCAACTAGTTTATCATATAAAATATTTTTCCTACTCAGCAATGATGTAAGCTAAAGTTCTGTTCCATGAGCATCTCTCTGTATGCTTCAGTCCAATTCTTTTGCTCAGAGAAGTTACATTCCCTGTCATTTTCATGTGATCACAAAGTAAAATGGAGTATATAAGCATGCAGACAGTTTAGAGCCCCTGCTTACAGGACTGGTTAATAAAGTCCCAAATAGATCAACAAACTCTAGAAGGAAATTTACTTTCTTCAGATTTCTGCAGTGGAAAGTCCCTTAGAATATCTTTAACTTCCCTTTGTTAAATTAGATGCTTCTAGACCAGATCATGCTGCCAGAGCTGGAAGCCCAAGGTTTGCGGGAAAAATTATAAGGAAGGATCTTATCAATTTTAAAAAAAGGGACCACAAGGTATCACCTCTGATCTTTTCTAAAATAGTTGGTACATAAATTATATATAATATATTATTATAGTGTAGAAATTACGTATATAAAATTTTATATATACACATATACATATATGTATATATATATATATAAATAAATGTGAGACAAAACCCTTCTTTATTATTTCACTATTTAGACCTAACTGCCTAGGTTGAAACTAGTAGTTCATTACTAGAAAGTGACTATAGCAAAAAATGAACTTTTGATATTTCTTAGTTGGAGAAAATTAATTGTGTGAATTCATGTCATTCTTAAAATTTTCAAAAAGCAATGTGTTTCCCCCCTGAAGGAGCTTTGACAGTTTGGTTAGATTCAGTATGTCAATGTAGTATTCTGGAGGGATCACAGGGTAGCAAAGGTTGGGATTTTTCATACTTGGTATGGATTTCTGAAGTTTTCCTTGACATGAATTGTAAATTAGATGGATTAAAGAAGTCCTGAAAAATTAATAGATTTAGGCCTGCCAAATAAGTAGTATACGAGATGAGGAAAGTCAACTAGAGAAATCACCAGAATTTGACAATCAAAGAGTAAGAACATGTATTACAGTGTGAAAAAATCTTGGAATCCATAAGACGTAAGATCCAAAGTATTAATCAGAAGAGAATACATGGTGATTCTGGGCACTGAACCCAATGCTGGACAGATCATCATAGGATGTGGGGTTGACTAAGTGCCTAGTATAGAATCTATTAAAATCTCACCTGAAATAGAAGAAATGATAGTATTATAGTTTTTTTCTAGAACTGTCCAGATTCCTGACCCCTAATTGCACCCTCTAAGACTATTAACTCATTAACCTTTCACTTCTTCATGTTTTATATGTATGCGTTTGATGATATAAGCATATTCATTTTATCTTTCCCTTTCTTTTTTAAGGAAAGGTTCAAGCAGGAATGCAGGTGTATAGGCAGGCAGGCAGGAAAAGAGAGGGGGAAGAACCACTTTTAATTCTACTTAGTTTTTCATCTTGGTTGTTTCCCCTGCCAAGGGATGCAAACCCTGTTCTTTGGGATGTATTAGGACTGCACCCAACTAGAGGCACTGGACCCACCTGCTATTCCACCAGCTGCTTCATGTGAAATTTTTCAGTCAATTACTCTCCATGTATTTTTTTTTCTTGAGTGCTTTTCACCAAACTCCTATGAAAATATAAATGTTTATATTAATTTTCTTAAATACAGAGAAATCTAGCAGAGATCACACAACTGTGCTGATATTTCTGTGTCACTTTTTCCATTGCTGTCACAGTTAGTATGGTTGGTTGACTTGACTCTCCTCTCAGTTTTTCAGCTTTAGACTAAGAAATTATCCATTGAAAACTGATAGAAAATTGAAGATTAGATGATCACATCATTAGGTAACATTGCTGAGTTTATGTGGATGCATCAAAATTTCAGATATCTGGAAGGAAGAGGCACACCTTGAAACATAAGGAAGGAGAGTATAGAAACAATGCATATATATAATAGGTCGGTAGATAGAGGAATATCTCAATATTTGGTGTAGGTAGCCCCAAGGGAGAAATGTTGAAAAATATCATGTCTATTTCAAAAATTGAAACATATTTCTGGTTGATAAAATCATAATAGATTATTAAAGAAAAGTAGAACTTAGCATTTATCTCCAGTTTTAGAAGTTTAAAAGATGAAAATCAAACCACATTCTTTTTCATCTGCCTGAACTCATGTGAGGTGGAAATTCAGGTGCTTCTGGTTTCCATACCACTTTTCTTTGCACCTATTAAAATTCTAATTTTGCTCTGAGAGAATGAAAAATGATTCCACTTCTAGGATTATTTAGCTAGCTATGTGATGCAGAGGCAATTTTCAGATTTACATTCTTATCACTGCTTCTGTAAGCTCAATTATTTTAACAAGGTCTTTCCAATTTCCCCTAATGTTTTTCATAACTACCTTGAGCTTACATTTAAATCAAAACTCATTTTTGAAATAACTTATTTTTCTAGACTTTTGAAGCTTTCAACATTGCAATTGTATGAAGTACTGTTTCTGTATGTGCCATTTCGTACCAATATTTTCTTTCACTTCCAAGGTTTATTAAGATTTAGATAAAGTCATTCAGTGTACATTTGAGTTACATTTAACATGTTTTTCCACCCAAATCATGTTGACCTAATAGAGTACTCTGGTTACTGTGAAGGAGAACTTAACAAAGCCTTTAAAATGGCATATTTTCAATTGTACAAATTAGTTAAATTTTACAGAGAAACTGTAGAACTAGTACTGAAAATCATACTTGCCTATATTGTATATGTATGTATAGTGTATACATAAAAAGAGGGTAATCTCATGTTAAGTGTCCATATGGGGGGAAAATTGCCTATGGGTATAGCTTTTCATTTGATGAAAAATAAGCTCATGAGACAATAATCACAGGTTATTATTGTAAATTATTTATATATTTAATGTTTTATTGAAAATAATATAGATCTCAAACCTTTAAGACACTATTAGGAATACTTTACATCAGTCTGTTTTATGATGAACGGTGAATGTTCAAAGAAATATAAAACAATGAAGCCAGCATCAAACCCTCTAACATGCATTACTGTAAATTAGACAATTTCATTAATAATTCTTTAACATTTAAGCTAAGTCTATCACAATGCCTATGTGTCATACCTATCCATGTAGCAAGTATGTCTCCTTCCTTGTAATTACATTCTCCCCAACCCCTCCATCCCCCCAAAAGAATGCATTATGCTTTCCTTCTGCATTCAGCAGAGAATAGTGTGAATTATGTATCTTTTATGGAGAATGTTTCACTCTAATTAAAAACACTCATTTATAATATTTGGTCCTAATATAACTTATGAGTTACAAGTTACCAAAGATTTAAAGATAGGTTTAGGAGACTGCAGAGTGAGACAGATTGGTTTTCATCCTTAAACTTCCTCCTAATGTGATTTGTGTGAATCTATGATTTGGCTGAGATTATTGTACATGGCTTCAGAAATTAAATTGTCTTTGGAGGTTATTGCTACTGTGCATGTGTAATTAAGTGTACCCGTTATTGTCTATAAAGCTGTAAAACCCACAGTTTTATGGGACGAAAATAAAGCCAATGATTTCAAATCAATCATTTGGAGAGAGTTCTGAGATGTTCCAACCATTAGTTTTGTGCAAAACTTTAAGAAGCACACTCTTCTGTAGCCAGTCTAGGTGGATGAAGTAGTAAAAGCTATGCCATATTAATTTAACAAGCATTCATTAAGCACCTGCTGTGTGCTTGCCACCATGTACTCTAAGGGGTAAGGGTTGTGATGAGAAAAGGGAGAGTTGTTGAATGTCAGAAAGAACTTTGTAAAAAATCTTGGTCCAATTTTCCTACTTTATTGTTCAGACCTAGAAAATGTAAGTGACTTAAGTTCTCACATCTAAAATTAGTGTCAGTATTAGAATTAGAACGCACAAGAGAAAACACAATTAAAATGAGTGAACCTAAATGCTCAGAGTAGGTGTTGAGTTGACTAAAGATAGTAAAGTATAATTGTACAAATTACATAGTGATGCCATGGGAAGGAAAGTCAAGGTATGATTAAATGTAAGATTTGATTTTATTATGTCTAGATCATAGGCCTTATCTTTTTTCTAAAATAGTGTCAATTGCTATCATTGATGTCAAATGTAAAACAAATAGAATTCTCTGTTTATTAGGGTCATTCATAATGATCAAAACATATGCTGAATTAATACATTTGTAATACTTTAAATTTTATGATAACATCAGCTCAGCTCCTATATGTGTATTCAATATATCTTTTTTTCTAAAGCCAATGCTTACTGCTCATTTGGTTTTGAAAATACCTGTAATAATTCCCTAGTCTTCTAAACCGGAGTTGAGAATCGAATGAAAGCTATTAAGAAAGTTGTTCCTTCCAAAATATATTTTGTACTTTTAATGATAGAAGACAATTCCAGACCTCACATCAAGAAGAGCAGAGAATACTTTTATCAACTTAAATAAATAAAATGCATAGCCAATGTAGCAATACAAGACTCAAAAGATGTTTTCAATAAATTCGTATTGCTTTTTGAGAAAATGCCTTACAATGCTTTGAATATAACAATCATAACATCATTACTATATCTCATAAGTTTGGAAATTTAACAAGCTAACCCTATGTCATCATATGGGAGGTTTCAAATTTTGCGAGGATTATTTCTACTTTATGTTATCTAGAAGTTTAGATACAACTTCATACTCTTGTTATTATCATGATTTAACAAATTAGCTTAGTTTTCCTTTTACCTGTTTTTTCACCCTTATCCTTCCTGTAGCATTACTACATAGACACATCAAAGCATTTAGCTTTTTATTTTCTAAGCCGTGGCTTTCTTCCATTAACCTAGTTAATAGAAATGACTCTAATACCTTTCTTCCTGAATGAATCTTGCATTTGCTGTTTGGTCTTTTTCTTATTTTTATATGACTCTAAATATAATCTCGGGCATCCCTCCAAAATCACCATGGAGTAACAAGAGAATAGCTATAGAGCTATTTTTATTTCTGAAGGATAAATTGTAGAATAGTAATACACTGTACCAAATTGTACTTTTTTCAAGCAAAAAATGAAGCCAAAAATAGGGCATAGATCTTACATTCACTATTGTATTCCATATAATTCATATACTACAATAGGCTTTCTTATTAACAATAGGCACAGGTTCTGGGCATTTAACTATCTTCATAAGGTAGATAAGCTTTTCAAAATAGTGACTAGGAAATTGAAGGAGAATGGAATATAGAAACAAATTGTCTGCTTCAAAACATTGGTCATAATAAATAACACTGTAGTTAGTGCTCCTAAAATGTGTCACATTCTTTATATCTTCTTTCTGATTTGTCATTGAAACTCAAAATCGTGTCATAATTATTTTGGAATAATTTCAAAATATCCTTTAGATAGCTGTATTTCCAAGTCATTATTTGAAATATTTTAAGAGACTAGAGAGATTTAATATGATTAGTCTCTATATTTTATGTAGTTCTACAATAGAAATATTTTGCCCTCCATTTAAGATAATGGAAATCTTAAAAACAATATTATACTTCCTGTTTCTATCTATATATTTAAATTAGTATCATACTGTGTTTTAAGCCATAAAATATTGTCTTAACACACAGAATTTAATTGACCAACATTAAATATTAAAGTGTGTGTGTGTGTATATATATATATATATATTAGTTTGGGTCTATTAAAATACAAAAGTAAGGAAATTTTTTTTTTAAGTTTTAACAGCAGATATACTGAAATTAAAATTTGTTGTTGACCTGAGTGATTCTGTTCTGACTTGAGCTCCTTTGTCATCCCTTGTATAATAACAAACCCCAAGTAATGTTAGAACTGTGTGTGTGCCACACACTAGGGCTACTCACAAGTTGAATAGAGAAGACAGATATATAAGTGTAATAATGGATTAATATTAAAGTACTCTAGGGATATTTCCCTGTAAAGGGTAGACTGAATATGACACTATCACATGTTTGAGGTTGGAAAGCCCGTAAGGACTAGCAGATGAAGAAACTAGAAGTTTGAGACTTTGATATGTCTATGTCGCTCAGTATTTGTGAATCTTATAGAGAAGCCAGGGTGATGTCACTCTGGTGCAAATTAGGGAGAGACCTATCCACTCTATGAAAGGATTTAAAAAAAAAATTCTGTAAAAGACAGACTCACTAAGGAATGTCATGATTAGAAGCAGCATTGTAGCTGTACTTTGAAGAGGTTGAAATTGGAAGCAGAAAAGCAAGTTATTGTAATGACAGAAGAGGAAGAAAATGAGAGCGAAGATGTAAGGAAGAGACACATTTATAAAATCGAAGCAATAGGATAGACTAAATGAAAATGGAAGTTACAGGGAAGCAAGTGGTTGATGCCTCTCACCTGGCTCACAGACGCAGGTATAGGACCACTCATCAAGACACAGGATGCAAGAATAGTGGACTTGTTGAAGATGAGAAATTCATACTTGGATAGCTAAAGCTTAAAGCTCTGTAGAGAGGTTTGGTGTCTACAGCATAATGCTTCATTGAATGACTGAAGCATCGTTCCGTAGGCTTATGTTGTCATGCTCAAATTCCACGGCCAAGTGCAAGCCAGGGAGTGCCCAATTCATACCTTCTATCATTATGTGCTACCATTTCATTCATGAATTCTTACATTCGTTAGTTAATTCATTCAAGATGTATTTGTAGATTTTTCTAGATAAACACTGGATGCATTGGTAAAGACCAATGATCTTAGCCTACCATTCTTTATTAAGTAAACTGACGCACTACTAGGCAAAAAGTATAGATTTATTTTATTAAAATGATATTTTATTGCTTATTTGCATTTATGTAAGTCTTAGTGAGGGTAAATAAGTGAGAACTAGTAATGAATAATGATACTTCAAGTAGAGAGAATAAGTTTAAAGGTTCATGGGCATTAAATGTAAGGAGGCAAACATGGTTCTGTGAGCTGGAGAACTACACTCATTGAAGCAAGTCATGTAGGTAGGGAAAGTAGTCTGTGTTATATTGTGAAGATTTTTCTGTGCCTTATGAAACAATTAGAGGTTTGTTTCTTTTAATTTGTTTGTTAGAATGAGATATGTCAGTCATTTTAGTTAGGAGAATTATGTAGGCACACAATTTAAAAATTTTAAGGGTATCTTTTTCATTTATACAGGATGGACCAAAGAGAAGAATTGCTGAACATATTAGTACATAATAATTTTGGCGCTAGATAGAGTCATTAAACTCTCTTCTATTCACGTGTTTGCTGTATGTAGAACTGCTTGAAAATAATTTCTAAAAGAAAGCATATTGAGTATATGTGTTTCATAGAGAAACTTAAAGAGTGGTAAAGCTATGGAACTTTTTATAGAAAGTATATTGAATTTAGATAGTTCAGTGCCTATTTTTGTTGATGGAAAATGGTTATTGGGTATAGAGATATCTGCTGGAGAGGAATGGAGATTAGAATCATTTCCAAAATTCAATGCTTCCATTATAACAACTATGTTCGTTGTTGTTTTTAATTATCAGTACTGGTGCACCCTGGTGGACCAGCGGTTGCGTCAGTCACCTTTGAAGGAGCAAACCACATATCCCTGGGTTCAAGTCCCAAGTCCAGGGGCAAACAACCAGTGTGAACAAATGAATAAAAATAAAATAAAAGATGCTTCCTTCTTCCTCCCCTCCTCCTCCTCCCCTATCACCTCCTCCTTTTGCCCCTCCCCCTCCCCCCCCCCCCCCTCCCCCCCCTCCTCTTCCTCCTTCCCCTCCTCTTCCTCCTCCTCTCTTCCTTCCAGTCTGCCTGCTCGCCTTCATTCCTGCCTGTAACTTTCCTTAAAAAAAATTATCAGTCCTATATGAAACTAATTACTATTAGCATAGAAAAGAATGTATAAGATGAATTAAAGTAGAAATGAGCACTAAAATAAATTTTAAAAATTGAAAACATGCCGATTATTAAAATGGATTATAGATCTAAAAATTAACAACAACTAAAATTGAAATAAAACAAAAAAGACAAATATTTGTCAAAGAGCACAGTTGTGGAATTTTGAGTTTTTATTTGGAATCATGCCAAGCACGCATTTTGGGAGATACATATTTTCAAAATTATAAATGACAAATGACATTTGAACAAATGAGTGCATATGTTAAGACCGACTTTTGAGCTGAAGGAAGATATAAATATGGGGTAAGAAATTAAGAAGTGGAAAAAAGACAATTTGGATAATGAAACAGAAAAATAAGGTTTAATCTATGCTATGAAGTATTTAGGATCTAATCCATTTTATAAAGTTTCTATAATATCCTAAATAGAAGATAGCATGAAATACCTGGAATATAAATACTGATTTATTGGAAAATGAGCTAGAATTGGGAGGAGGATATTAATGATGATGATGACGATGATGGCTCAGAATAATTTGAGGGATTCATTAAACTGACATCAAGGGAATTATCTCTGTCTTATTTATTTGGTCATTACATTCTTCAACATAATGACTTGGCAAAGGACCTTACTTCTTTAAGAACCAACTCTATTTTTTATTGTGTAACTGTGTGAGAAACAAACTGAAAATTTCCATTTTTCCAATAATTAGTTTCTATTTCTAAGTTAAAGCAAACTCATTTCAGGTGAAATAAATGAGTATTGTCGTGACAAAATTCTTTTAAAAAGCATGATTGAAATCAATGAAGTCCATATAGTGAGCTTCATAATACTTTTCAGGTAAAATAAAAGCTACTTTCATTTAATAGGCTTATGCATTTTAGGCATATAAGAAATTCAGCACTTAATTGTTCTAAATTTCTTACTTTATAGGTGAGGAAGCAGAGATCCAGGATTATTAAATACTCCCAAGAGGTAGCGCTCCAGTCAGTGACACGGTTAGGGAAAAAGCCAACATCCTTCTCTCATCCATGTCTCTTTCTGTTACATAGCATTGACATGTGTATCTTATTTCAAGTGGATACTATTTTAAATAAAACAGTTTAAGAATCAAAGAAAATGATTTCAAGTCATTATAATGTAACTTATTTATCTTGAGATTGTTATTCTAGTCTTGGATAGTTTAAGGTAAGATGACATGTATATTTCATATAACTTATTCTTTTAAGGAAGGAAATATATATATATATTTTTTCCTACTAGCATCATCTAACATTTATAAAATCTCTGTATCCTAGTCTCTGGGTGTTTGGTTATTGTAAGGATGAAAGATAACACTCCCCTCTTTGTTTGCCAGTTATTATTTTCTATGACTTGAGTAAAACTCAGTAGTGGTACTGGCAAGATATAAAATAGCTTTGTTTTTTGAGAACAAATAATTTGTTTCAATAAATGACCTTTGGGTATTGAATCCATGAGTACTTGGCTTTTTATCTAGTTCCATCAAACTGAAAAATTTAAGCTAAGTAATGGATATTACTAGATGTAATCTTTTACTATAAATGTGATTTTCTGATTTATAATGTAAAAAATCGTTCTGAAAGAGGACCGTTAATTATCACATTGATTTCAATTATTATGTTAAAATAATAAACTGGAATATTAATAATAATATTTAAAAATGCAGCCAGCTACTTGAAAACAGTGTCAGCTTGGTGTTCATTGTGAGATATAAATTATCGATGCAGTGGCCTTTACATGTGCTTTGATGTGGGTAGATTTTGGGTCATAAAGAAACCCTGGAGTCACAACTGGTTAAGACAGTTGACATCACAGGGAAATCAGGAGAATAATAGTTCAATTACCGGTGAAATTAGGAATCCTGGTTTTCAAAGTTTTTCTTAATTGTGCAAATTGATTTCTTTAAAGACATGCGTTTGATAAATGATGTCATCAGGCTCACATAAAAGCTTAAAAATGAAAGCATCTCTGGGAACATTCTGTGCTCTTAAGTTATGCTATTATTAAGATATCACTTGAATATACATTTAAATTCTTAATAGTGAGTAATATCTGGGTGCGTATATAAATATGTACTTCTTTGGGAAAAATGTAAACTGAATCCTCCTGCACACAGATGTTACCTACTTTTGACATACTGAGAAGAGCACTCTATTAAATTGAATGAAGTTTTTAGTATAGTTCAGCAATAAATGTTTTATTGTTTTGTGACAGGGTGGAATAGAAAAATGGCACTTGTTTTTATACTTTGATTATGGCCATCTGGTCAAAAAAATTAAAAATTTTAATTTGAAAGAAAACTAATTCAAAAAGAAAAGTGATTATATATAATTTTTGCATTCATCTGTTTCTTTAAATGACTTTTTCATTTACAATGATGTGCATAAATATCCATGCATATTGTTGGGTCACAACTGCAGGAATCATTCCATATTGGTAGGTGGCGATTTTAATAACCAAGGGTTTTATTAATGATGTTTTGACTTGGAATGCCACAGGACAAGTAGTTTTCTGCACTCCTAGCCGAATCTCAAGTTAATTATGTTCAGTCACATATGCAGTTCAGACAGTCTGAAAAACAAATAACCCGTTATAACCCGTGATCTCAAGGCTGTCTCCTGGAAGTAACTTCTGAGAACACACATTCTTAGTGGCAAGGTTTTAACACATGTTCCCAAGGGAGAAGAGGAACACCTCCTATTATCTAGGTCCAGTTCTCCAGTCAACAGGCAGCATGTTTTTTGTTTTGTTTTGTTTTTTCATTGCCTTTCCTACTACATATTTATAGATATAGAAGTCAAATTAAGATTAGCTTACTTTTGTAAGAAAGATTCCTTTTGTTTTCACAATGTCTTTAGAACAACTCTTTAATAAAGTTTTACAGATAATTACAATCAAATTCCAGCAGGATATGGATATATATAAAAATAAATACTCATTTTGTGTTGTACATGTTCTACAAAGAAGTATTGTGAATCTGTTTGTTTATCTTCTGTCTTGCCCACAAGAATATAAACTTCAGGACAACATTTAAATGGTCTTCTTTGATTACTGCATTATATTCTTTTACCATTAATTTTGTTTAGATAGCTATAGACATTTAAAACACATTGATGAATGAATGAATGAAATACCAGGTACTGAACTCCATGATAAGTATATGCTAGTAACCAGCATAAGTGTAGACTTTGCCTTAATGTCTAGGTGAAGGAGTTAGGATAGGAGAAAAAGCTCAAGTAATTATATCAATGAATATTTAGTGACAGTCGTATTAAATTATATCAAATAAAATGACATTTATAAAGAATTGACAGCATTATTCTTGATACTAAATCTCTCTTCCACATTGTTATAAATGTGCAAACTACAAGATTCATAAAGTAACTTACATTTGGACTCAAAAGTAAAAAAGGTAAATAATATGGGGCGTATGACTTTTCTGGCACTTTACATTTTAGTATTAAGGTTGTGAATTTGAATATGTTACCCATGGTGATCCATTAGTATAAAAGGTCTTCAGAGATTGCAGGTAATATTACACACTAAACTTTTAAGACATAGATGTCCCAAGGTGAGTTTTCACACACAACTCTAGGAGGAAACAATGATCACTGCATTCAGAATGTGTTTGTAAATGTTTCATCTACACATTTATCTAAGACATTAATTATATAATATAATTAACATAAATAATTCCATCTTCCTCTCCTCCTGTACCGAGTTATATTCCAAAACTATAAATAAAATAATTCACTGCTTCAAAACTATAGACAAAACTTTGTTTGCTAGAATCAATCTCCAACTGCAGCAACTAAAGAAATTTATGAATTAATAAAACTATAGAAAATAATCAATTCTAATATAAGGCACATAATATGCTGTTTGACACCTTTATAGCTTTTCTTAGACTTATTCAACTCTATTTCATCAGGGAATGGAAAATATGCAAACTTAGAATTTTGGAAGAAGTACATTATAGAGATAAAAACTCTCACAGTAGTATCCTCTGTTGGAAAGTTTTAAACAGGACTGTCTATTAAAAAGCTAACTATTCTACATCATTTTTTTGAAATTTTTAAAATTTAAATAAGATTGTCTATTAAACAGCTATGCTACATCATTTATTTTTGAAATTTAGTTTTTGAGTTCTATATAATACAAGTTGGTGAAAACTTCTATTATGTAACAAGGATAAGCTTCTCACCGAGTTCTTTCTTCCTTGGTTGAGTTTGAGAGCATGCTGTAGTCCTTAATCTACAGATTTGGTGTTGTTCCTAAATCTCACTGAGAACCTACTAAAATCTCTAACACATGATTACTTGCTAAGATATATATCTTTATTTTGATCTGTTATTTTCTCTATTTATTCTGACTACCATTTCTTTTGTATTTTATTTGTATCATAATGTAAATTATGACATTCTCAACTGGACTTGGTGGTAGTGTCTTTCAATAGCTCAGTTTTAAATGACAGATTTGCCTTTGCTTAGTTCCATAGAATACTACGCAGCCCATGAGGTTTCATTACATATTAAAAAAAATTCTAAGTGCTTAGTCAATTCATTATTAATTTTACTTAATATTTGAACCCCATATCGAATATTAACCTTGTGCTAAGCTCTGTGCTAAACCTATTGTGCTATATGCAGATATAAATTTGCTATTATATATACCTCAAAACAAGTTAATTTTAAGATGCAATATTCTTTCAATAAAAACATTTTAAAAATTAAACACCCTTTGAATAGATACTATTAATATTGTCACTTTATAGGTGAGGAACCTGATGGTTGTAGAGATAATGTAATTTGCCAACAGTTATATATCTAGTAAATGCAAAGTTGTGAATCTAACCAGGACTGAATGTTTTCAATATAAAAATGCTTAAAACCTGTGCTATGAATAGTCGGATATGTTAAACTAGAGTCTCAAGAGGAGACATTTTATCTTATGTAATGAATAAATGAAACAACCTACCAATCAATCATTTAGAGAATGAATTAGTACATAAACTGTATCTCACACTAAAGAGGGCAAGAAAAGAAATATAAAGAAATGTGGTTAATTTCTAATCTATAGTTTTCTTTATAGTTCATTTCATATTTTGATTCTTAAATTCAAATTAGGGAAATGATTTCTGTTTATAAGAAGCAAGCATACTGTAGTCTTCATTTTCTCTCAAATATTGTTATTAGGTGATATTTCAATGAATATTTAGTGTTTGTAAGTCTCAAATTTTCAGTGTTTTTTAACTCATCATGTTTTTACCTCACTAAAGTCATCTGGGAAATGCTATAAAAATATTTCACTATAAATTGTTGAATTGATCACTTATTTGCCCTGTTGTAATTCAGTTTTGAACCTCCTTAATATAGCTAATAGGCAGCCACTGCAATCTACTGTCATGGAAATAAAATAATATCATATGCAAAGATGAAACTATGAGATAATGAAAATTTAACTAACTTATATGTATTTATGCCACGCATCCATTATGATTCAGAACCTTAGTATGGATTTTCCTTGACATTTTATATACAGTTAAATTCCCTAGGAGTTTATGCTGATTCTGTTCTCATGAAAATTCAAAATTTAATAAATTTTAAAGGACAGAATTCTTGCTTTTCCCATAGAAAATGGATAATTTTTATTCAATAAAATTAGAACATATATATTTTTGATTATTTTACATTTCCTGAAGTAACACTCTTGCTTCCTCAAGTCCTTTTGACCTGAATGAACTTTGCTGAGTTTCAGAATTTGCAAAGAAATCTTTCACATTTTCAGTAAACTGACCAGCCTCAGTATCAATACTTCATTCTGTGGAGGCATAATCTCCTATAATCCACAAAATTATGAGTTTTAAAGAGTCTAATGAATTTCTAAAGATTTTAGAAAATGCTTGCTGATTGTGCTGGAAATTTGTTCAGGACCCATGTTGCTTAATTATTCATGACTTTAAAAGTAGCATATGTTACCAATTTATTTTACATCTGTAGATTATTAATTATAATGCTCCATTAATATTCACCACTGGAAAGTGTTTTTTCTTTGTTTGCTTTGTTTTACTATAAATAAGATTCATGGAGGTAGTTTTTTTTTTTAATCTAATATCTAGAACTGTACCGCCTGGGTTGAAATCCTAGCTCTCCATTCACTTGTAAGTATATCTTGGACAAGTGGCTTAAACTTGTGTGTTTGTGTGTGTGTGTGTGTGAATTTTCTTTCCTCTAAAATGAGGATCAAGAAGTACTTATTCTAAAAGGATGTTATAAGGACAAAATGAGTTCATCTATTTTAAATAAAAGAAAAACTGTTACATAAAATACAACTAAGCATTCACTAACATTACTATTCTCAATATAAACATTTTCATCCAACTCAAACACAAAAGCTGCTGAAATAAGAAAGAAGACAAGGAAAATATGATTTTGAACTCATCAAAAGGGCTGGATGAGTTTCCATTTTAGAATGTGAAAATTGAGAATAATTGTGCAGGTGCAGATAAATTAATATGTATATAGATATAGATATTTGGCTATTTATTTTTTATGATTCTTTGTTTAAAGTTTGATGCTTTCAACATCTCAGGAAGGATTTTAAAAATAGTTTACAAAGTATCAATGTTGTTAACTATGTTAAACTCACAGACAAATCTAACTGAAATTGAAATGAGGAATGACAGGTTTCAAACTAATCTGAAGATAAATAAGAAAATAAAGTTGCTCTTAATCACTTTTTAAAGATTTCAAAACAATATTATTTTCTTGTGTCTGAAGTTTTTCCAATATTAAATTTTAACAGTTATATTAATATGAAATACTTAAGGAAAATATTTCCATATTTAGGTTGATCATGTCTCATTGACATTCCTCACTTTCATTATTAGAAATAAAAAGTAATAATCAATATTTTAATTATAATTCAGTTCTCTATTATATGATTCTAATGTTTCACTAAGAATTAAGATAGAAGACCTTTGCTTTTTTTTGGCCTGAAATTTTAGTAGTGCTTTTTCATTATAAAAAATAAGGAAGGAAATGAAGAAGAGATGGAGGGAGAGAGGGTGGGAGGGAAGGAAATTGAGTGCTTATCTGAAACAATCAGTCATGCTAATGGAAGATGACAGTCAAGATGAGGGGGAAAAATGTACTGATTCACCCAGCGTATAATAGAGAGGGAGAGGGAGTAAAATGTGTTCAGGAAAGGGCAAGATTGGATAGGTAGATTTTTACCCACTTTTGCCACATTAGCAGAAATAATCAGATAAGTATTTTGGTTTTGTATTCACTTTCATAACACCACAAGTAACTGATTAAATTAATAATGATTATAAAGTTGTAACTCTGCTTAAAATTTATCTTCCTAGAACAACAGAGAAGACTGTAATTTAAAAGAAAAATGTTATATCACCTTGTAGCTCTCATGAAGTAAATGAAAGCATCCTAAGAATTCTTAAAAATCACTGAGTTTTGGCAGCACATTTAAATACCATAATCTAAAGTTTTAAAATATCTTGATTTTATCCCATGCTCTCTAGCTTAGATCTGTCTTTTTGTTTCTTCTTTAGAAAATTCATTTGTGTCCCATTCTCATTTTCTACTTCGTTTCTCCACCCTATTATTACCTCCTCTTTGGAAACAGGGATCTCTTGAAAGCCTTCTGTATCCTCCTCATACCTGATCTCAGTGTTGGACTTAGCATTTTAAATTCCAGTGTCTGCACCACTCGCAGCCCAATCGATTTTAGCTGGTATCATTGATATCAAACACTTCAGCAGCATTAGTGGATTGTAACTGGTAATAGTAGAATATAACATGTATTAGAAGTAGTTAGAAGCAGTTCTTCAGTTTCCACAAAGTTAAAATAATCAAATAATTCCCTCAAAATACCAGAGAAAGGCAAATATCCATTTGTGGAATCATCTTGAAAATGTTCTAACTTTAATTCAATTATCAACCCCTGTTGTAACATGTCAGAGCTGATTTTTCAGCATCACCAGGTGTGAGACATAAGGCAATAAATGCTGTACATTTTATTCATGCTTAAAAATCAATGATACATTTATGAAACAGGTTGAAGGGACCTAATTATTTCAAATAAGAAAAAGTAAGTAGATTTATATGACATTTCCTGGAAGGTTCTTTATTAAATGTAAGAAACCTAAATGCAGTTAGCTTTTCATTTAGTCAAGTAGTGTTTCCAGTATAAATGAATGGCTATTGAAGCCTTTATATCCCGTAGTTTTTCTTAACTGCTTCACTGAATGTTTAATATTCTGGCATCCCACTTTGGAGCTTCTTTTAAAGGAGTCTTTCATAAAACTTGGGACAGAAACCTGCTCTAGACCACCCATGGAGAATTGTCCAAAAAGGAAACAAATTATAAAAGCTCAGTGTTAACTTGCTTGCTTTAAATTACTCTGTTCCCTCTCTTTTTACAAAAAAATCTTGGGATAGATCACTGAACTACTTTAGTTTCTAGAACCTCTGTGAAATAATATATAATTATTTAATAATAAGTGAAAAGGGAACTAGACAAGTGTTAATATTAACCAAAAAGATATGTAGACAAGATAATAAAGACAACATTTAACACATTCAGAATCATTTCACTTGTTAGATACTGTTTCAAATTATGTAAATCAATACTCCCATCCTGAGTTGTTCTGAATCATCTTCAGCGTTTTGGGCATCTTCTCAACTTTATCATCTAGACTCTTTCTTCCATCCACTATTGCCTGACAATTGGAAGAGCACAGGGCTGGAGGATAGAGACCTGGGTGGGCCTGATTCTGTTTCAGCCCCTTGAGTATCATGTTATTCTGCTGTGTTAAGAAAATAGAGGCTCAGTATTTGTAACTGGCATTAAAAATTCATCCCTTGACTTCTCCATAGGTTTATGGCAAGAATGAAATGAAATAGTGTTTGTTTTTTAAATGTCAAGAGTTTATAATCATCAGATTATTAAAACTACAGATTAATTGATGTAATTATGTCAACTGAATCTTCACTACTTGGCTGGGTTCCACAGGGTTGGTTTCTTTTTTCTCTCAGATCAACCACCTTGCAGATGATTGTTGTCACTCATCAGTAGAAATAAATGAGTAAATATGAACCAGTTCTTAAAAATTCTACCCCATTTTTTGAAAATCAATGCAAGCCTTATTTAAGCCAATACTTTCCACTAAAACATTAGAAGAGTTTTTCTATATGACACAGTTTGAAGGGTAAGAAAAATAGGTGAAAATAATTTAAATATTTTTCTATTATACAGTCCATTATACAGTCCATGCAGAGTCTTATAAAAGTCTCTGAAATATAACTTATTATTTACATTTGTTCTTTTATTTTCATCAACACAAATATTTTACCTTGCCAATTTCACCCATGGTAGCTCTTTAGTACTGGCTTCAGTTGAATTAGATATTGGCATTAACAAAAACAAATTATAGTTATAAAATGCTACTTCATTTCAACTTTGTGAAAAATCTCTGGAGGATATCTTCCAAAATGTATTTGGCACTTTAGAGCTTAACAACCTGCTGGTAAATTAAAAAAAAGTATATAAATGCTAGGTAAAATTATTTTATTTTATGTAAATGGGTTATAAGGTAAAATTTTGTCTGCTATAGTGTAAGGATAGAACTAGTTTCTTGGGATAATATAGAAATCTTCAGATATTTTAATGGATATCACTGAAAAAATGACTGCTTGTTTTAAAACTAGTAATCCTTAATGATGGTTAGCTAAAGGGTCATTAATTTTTTTCTATTCAACAAACTTACATTAAAAAAATTTAATTAAGTATCTATAGAATGATTTACTTTATCCCTCTGATTCCTCTAATTTGTTTTGGGTGGATTTATTGTGTTTCTATAGTAACTTATATCCTTAAAAGAGATAATAATTGTTCCAGACTTGAAGGATACACATTTCAATCAAAGAATAAAAATTTCCTTTTGAGAACATGAAGACAAACCATGTGGTGGCAAAACCATATGTTTCACATTCTAATGTTTAACATAAGAGTCTAAGTGCCATAGATGGTGAGCGAAAGTGTCCAAAGCTTCCGTTGTCATCACTTACCCTCCAAAAAGAGACGAGGTAGTATATAAATCTTATGGAAAACTCTAACAGGGCACTAAAGCCAGCAGTAAAAACAGTTTATTTGCATTACTTCCAAAATCCACCATGGTAAAATATTATGAATTTACCTAACATGCAAGTTCTTTAGTCATAAGATTTTATTATGTGCTGTACAAAAAAAAAAAATCATTTTTCCTATTTTTCTACTACAGTATGATAATGTCATAGTTCAGAAATATGTTCTTCAAGATGGATATGACAAGCACCAGATATGGAAGGCTTCCCTTTGAAGACAATAGCTTGACAGTTCTAAATCCCTGTCATTTCACACCCCTCTCTTCACTGAGAGGGTTAAGACTAGGAGAATAGAATTGAGTCTCCAGAAGTAACTCAGATAGGAAGTTTATAAATAGCCTTACAGCAAACCACAATTTGTCTCTGTTTTTTTCCCCCCTTCTAATTTACTTCTTTCTTCCCTTTTCTGGCAGCAATAGTATGGGGATTCCCATTAACAGTTAAACTTCCCCAAAGTTACTACATTAGAAGCATAGTTTAATTACTATATTCATTTTAATCATAGGGTTTTCCCTTTGACTAAAATATTTAATCAAACTTAGGAAAGCATAAAGATATAATATCACAACTAATATTGCTAAGATGTAAAAAATTGTCCTAATGTAGAAATTAAAAACCAGACATCATAATTATTTTTTTTTTGTTTAACCCTATTGTTTAGGGTAAAATATGCATAGCTATATTTTTTTAAAAAGCCATCTCATTCATTTTTCATAGGAATTACTCAACCAGAAGCAATCAACCCTCTTGTCAAGAATATTGTGTAATTTATTTTGAGACAAAATGGGAAAATTAATTGGATAATAGCTAGACATTTCTAAATCTGTAGGTCTATAATAATCACCCCACTTTCCTACTCCAATATCTTCTTGACTTTCAGATTTCCCCCAGATTAAGATTGTCCCTATTATCATCCAAGATCGAAATGACACTTTTTCTTCCTCTTTTTTGTTTTATAGTCATTTTTGTTAGATTAAGCTCTTTCCAGTTTCCTTGACATCTTGTTTCTTATACTTTTAGATTAACTTCTCTATGCAGACATTACTCTTTGAAAGCAGATTCTATGAATGGTAAAGTTTTCTATTTCCTATTGTTTATTAAATAGGCATATAGTTACTGGCAATAATATGTTAAAAATAGGTAAAAAATTACACAAACCATTTGGATTCTAAGTTTTGATTAATTCAATAAAATCCTCCATAGAGAGACAGAGTTATCCAAGTTTTCTTTGAATTGAGTGATTTTCTGAAATAGTCAGTTGCACTAATGGCAGATGGTAGTCAGGATGAGGAGAAATATGAACAGATTCACCCAGGCCATAATCAGCTAGATTTGTTAAAACCACCAATAAGTGGGGGCAGGGATGGATTTGCAAAGGGAGCCTAACTCTGTATTTTCAAACGGATCACTAGGTAATGCTATGAACACTAAAATTAAAACAAACACTGGTTCAAGAAATTTTCTCTCAACAAGAATTTGTGTACAATTACAATCTCTATGTTCCCACATGTAGTGAGAGAATTAATTATGCATTGCAAGTAATTCAGTTAGCATTTGGTTTGACCTGATTTTGTTTTTTATTTTGTGACGCTCATATGATAAGGAAAACACAGAACAATAATAGATGTCCTCATGCACATGTATATTATATATATATATATATATATGTGTGTATGTATATATGTTTTTTTACCATACTGCTGGGTGTAACTCATATCTTTATAATAGTATATTATTTAGTTTTGAAGCAAGAACAATCCCATATTATGTTCTTCAACTGGCAATCCAACTGTAGTTCCTTTATTTAACCTTTGCAGATAAGTAGTTTAAATCACACAGGATACTGTGAATGAATTTGCTTGCAGGTAGTAAATTTCGCAATCTCCTATTCAAGCAAATATCATCAAACCTAATATGTATGTGGGATAAAATATCAGGGATTGAAAAAGACTCCATTCAATGATATTCTGTCAGCTTAGTGTATATAGTAGAACTGTGTGGAGTATTAAAACATTCTGCAACTAGAGTTAGGACACCTGGGTTTTATTAATGAATTGTTTTTTTGTTTTTTTTTTAATCTCTCCCACTTCTCTTTCTTTGTCAGCAAGATCTGGAGGTTAGAATAGATTACCAGTAAATTTTCTTCTATTTCTAAAGTCATTTTTTCATAACATTTTAGACCCAAGAAACTAGTATATATAGATACACACTCACGTGTATATCTATATATATGTGTGTGTGTGTGTGTGTGTGTATAAAAGTTCATATAAATAAATGCATATATACAGTATGTATGTACTGAAAAGACAAGCGCACAAGTATAAAAAGTCTTTGGGAAAAAAGTGCTTAATGAGATTCCGTTTACAAAAGTTTTAATGAGGTGTGTTTATCGTTTTGAGAACAGTTTTTCTATTTCTGACATTGTAGCAAGAAGCTGCTTCTTCTTAGACACTGTGTTCTTTTGAAGTTTTAAAAGTTTTTTTTATTGAACTGCTCAAAATAAAGTCCATTTGAACATGGCATACCAGCATAGGGAATCAAAAATGCCCAGCTGTTTTACATTTCAGAGTCTCACAGTAATGAAACTTGTCCTTTTATCCAGTAAATCATCTTTAAACAAGAGAACTCTCATATGAAGATCTTTATAAGTCTGGAGTTTAATGATATCACTGAGCGCTTAGAATTTGTTATTGATGATCGCTGTGTTTTCTTCAGGAATCTAATTATGAGTATTTCATCATCTTTAATAACTTTTCCTTTTTTATTCATTTGTATCATAATACGCTACACTGAGCCTAAGTCAAAAATATAATTAAAAATATGAAAAATGTTTAAACCTAGGGTTTTGTTTCATTTTATTATTTTTTTCTATCCTCCTAGTACAGTAACTTTTCTGTGATTGAGTCCAGTTTTGTCTGAAATTATTTTGGGAGGAAAAAATTTTAAGGGCTTTATTTTATCTCTGTTATTCCTGTTCTTTCATTATTGTCTTCATCTTTCTTATGTGAAGTTAGATTTCTTAGTGTAATAGTGTTTTGCAATTACCAGTGGACTTTTCTAATTCCTACTGTTTGTGAACTCTCTTTTTATATAGGCTTAGTATTATTTAGTGATACTGTTTTTCAACTTCATTGACTGATAATGATTAAACTTAGAAAATAATTTCAATTTTAGAATAAGCATTTTTCAAGCTTTTTTGAGGTCCACATAGCTGAAGTGATAAGTGCTATTGAAAACACAGAGCAGAGGAAAGGAAAAGGGGACCCGGTTGCATGTTCTAATTTGGTAGTTGAGTTAGCCTCTTCGAGAAAGTGGTATCTGAGCAAAGACTTGAAGTAGTTTGGGGGAATAAACAAGCAGATATCAGGAAGACAACATTCCAAGAAGGAAATGTACTCCAGCAGACATACTAGAAGTGCATAAGTAAATGATGACAACCACCTGAACCATTAAAAAGGAAGTGGAGCCAGACCTCATGGCCACTATATTGTTTTGTTGGTTCTTGTAATGACTTGAGTTTTCCTCTGAGAATACTAGAGGGTTTGTAGTAGAAGAAGGACTTGATCTGCTGTAGATTTTATAAGA
This sequence comes from Solenodon paradoxus, assembly GCA_004363575.1. Lineage (NCBI taxonomy): Eukaryota > Metazoa > Chordata > Mammalia > Eulipotyphla > Solenodontidae > Solenodon > Solenodon paradoxus. The sequence goes on from RJWH01000046.1 coordinate 1,043,887, forward strand.
ATCATTCTAGCTGTCATGTTGAAATAGTTGGCACATAGATGAAAGCAGGGAAACCAGTTAGGAGATGGTAATAACAATCATCGGTGCAGTAATGATGACTTGGTATCATGGTAGCAGCAATGAAAATTTTGAGAAATAATTAGGTTCTGAATAATTTTTTTAAGATATTGCATCAGGATATTTAACAAATTGGATATGAATTCAGACCAGGGGGAAATCTGGAATGAAGTCAAGATTTCTGAATGAGTCCCTGGAAGAAAGATGGACATACATTTAAGTGAGACATGCAAGATGGAGTGGAAGGATTTGCAGGGGCAGGAGAAGAATATCACTTATCTCTAGAAATTTGAAAGATTTAGAATATAGAGGTTCAATTAGGGGTGGATATAGATGACTGTTTCTGGATATTCTTTCTAATTGCTTCAATTTTCTCAGTAGAGACAGATGCAAAGTCATTGACTAGGAATGAGAGTTAGTCTGGCAGAGTTAGAAACCAAAGAATGGTGAGGTTAGGACGTAGTGGAAAATACATGGGGTAGTGAAATATAGTATGATTGTGGGCATCCCAGGGGTCCCCTAACAGGTTGCCATATTGAATTTAAAGTGAAATCATTTAGAGTTGTATGTTTCTGCTGCATATTTAACTGCACAGTTGCAGGTGTTGAAGAGACCGAGTTATATTTATGCAGGATTGTCATTTTGACTAGTAAAGAGTGTGAGGGACATTAGGTGTGTGTAGAATCAATTAATTGAAGGTCGTGTTGGGATTAATGGTTGTCAGAGAGTTGAATAGTAGACAAATGAGCTGGAAAGATAGGAGTTGATGTTCAGGAAACTGGATGTATGAAACAGAGTATGGCAGTATGGGTATTACTCATGATGAATAGTCCCAGAAATGCCAAAGGAGTTCTCTGTCTGAATTAATAATAGGGAGGACAAAATATTTAGAGGAAAAAAGATCAAGCAATTAAGAGACCAGATTTTATAAAGGATCATATAGGTATATATTGAAATTGTCAATAATTAAATTGAGTCATGTTGGAAAGAGCGATAGGCAAGAGCTAAAATGGTTGAAAAACAAGGAGAAGTTAATTGCTATGTCATTAAATGACTGAAACAATGAAGGTAATGAGTAATATAATCTGATGACAGGAGATTAAAAATTAGAATTTACTGGGAGGAGAGCAGGATAATGATAATAGAAGTGATCATAGCAATGGAAATAGCTATCTTTCAATGTGACCTCTTTGATAAAAAGCACTCTCTTATGTGATTTAAAACTTTTATTATTTTTGGCTAATGTAGAAAGTCATTAAAATAGTAACTAATTTATGTCTTGATACTGAGAATAGAGAAGTAAAATATTTCAGACCCAAACTGGCATGAAAAAATACACAGGTGAGAAAGAAGGATGTGTAGAGAGAAAAAATATGAAAGAATGAGGCAGGTGTGTTCCTTTCATGGCTCTGCCATTTATGAGCTGAGTTCATCATTGAAGTGTTTCATCTCTGCAATAGGAATAAAAATAGCTACCTCCCTGAATTATTGTGAGGGGTATGTACAATGATTTATGCAAAGCACTTGGGCACAGAATAAGCATTCAATTAATATTAGTCCTGCACCTCAAAGTAGAGATTCAAATATTAAATGTATTTACAGAGTACTGAAACAAAGATAGACTTCTGAAATAAATAATTTCTATTTTGATCACCACTGGTAAATGATTCATGAACTCATTTATATACCAACTGTGTGATATTTCAGTGACTTTGTAATGAATCGGACTCAGAGATTTGCTTTTTGGATATCTGGTTTTACATTATTTATGGAAAAATTTAAAGAGAACAACAGTCAGAAAAAGAAAACGACTTTATCATTCTCTTGTATAGTGTATACTAAAACAAGTGTTAGTTCATTGATTTACTTTTTTAAAAAAAGTATGTGGATGTATAATTATGTATCATTGAATAGCATATAAATACATAAAATACTGAAATACTTAGAAATACTTTATGAATAATGATATGTGCATAATTGTGTAGTCATAAATTTAAAGTTTAGAAATATGCATTTTCCATTAAAAATATGATCATGTTGAGTGAATGTTATTAAATAATTATAGTTAAATACAGAGAGAATTTTGAAAAGAATTGAGATATAGTTCCGCTCTTGATCAATGAGGGAAATAAAAGAGACCCAAGAAAAACAAGGCTATCATATAAAGTGGTATACTAAGGCTGAGGGAGGAGCTGAATTCCTTAGGTCACTGAATCACCTGAAACCTCAACCAGCCCTAGAATCTTACAGTGCATGTTGAATGCTCTAAACCTGGCCAGTAGAAAAGAACAAAGAAGTCATAAAGGATTTTACAAGACTTAAAGGTCAGACCTTAAAGTGGTGAACATCACATTTGCCCAAATGCCACTGGCCAGAATTAGTCATTTAGTCCACCCAGATGCCAAGAGACTGGAAAAGGCAGTATAAATGCTTGCCAGGAAGAATTGTGCTTAAGGATGAGCTAGTCAGTTTATTCTAGTGTTATTGTATTGTTAGATGTTAAATTAGAAATCTGTATGAACTCTGTGGCACTATAAAAATGTAGAAAACAGATCATGTTCAGCTATCAGGGTACCAAAGAGCCAAATCATACTTAACTGAAGAGATGAGCTATTGAGATATGTCTTGCAAGACAAAGGAAATTTGGTCTGTCACAAAAAGATCTAGAACATTTTTCAGGGAGCAAATAATGGTAAGAGTAGGAATGAATTTGTAATATATTTCAACACTGAAATTAGTCTGAGGTGGAAATTGACTTTAATTGCTGAGGCATAAAAAATCCTGACATATACACATGTATCTATATCTATACACACATACATACATATTTATTTATATATATATATATATATATATATATATGAGGGTGATATGAATGGTAGATAAGGTGAACAAGACTAAGGTCAACAATTCCTGGATAAAAAATTGTATTTGTAGTTACGTTATTTTAAGCCCTAAGTAATATAATATTGATAGTAAGAATTATCATAAAAGTAAGTATTATCTTGAGTTTTACATTTTGAAATTATCCTTTCATATTAATCTGAATGGAGAACTATTTTATGTGATATTTAGAGTAGCTTCTTTATACAGAGAAATGCACAGACAAATTCATGTGCATATGAAAATGAGTAATTATGCTTATTGACATGCAGAGATTTAACACCTATCATTCTAGAAATTACTGATAGCTCCATAAGGTTTTTAAGAGTTGGAGAGGACTTTTGAGGTAATCTAGAACTAAGTCAAATGACTTTTCCAAGAGATTACAGTTAATCCTAACTCTAAATCTAAATGCTGGTCTTCTAATTCTGCAGCATAATATTGTTATAAAGGAAATCATATTTCCATTGCCTTAATTATACCAATTAATGTCTGCATATCTTACACAGAAAGGGTCTTGACTAAATTGTCTTATTACTTTGAAAAATAGCTTAATTTAGCTACAGTTTTAGAAAAAATAGAATAACTAATATGACAAACAAGTGGATATACATTAGAAAACAAATTATGGAGGACAATCTACAAACTCAAAACTGAATCAGGCAAGATAAAGTGGATAAGAACAGATATTGCAGTAATGAGAGCACAGCTGTTTAGGAGTCTCCTGGAATGTAGGAAACATTATTCATGGAACAAAGAAAAGAGACTAAAGAGAACAGCTTTAAAACAGCACCTCATATTGCATATTTTACATATTTTAATCATATCACACTTCTTTCTAAAATAGACTTGAGGCCATTTATAACAAGATAATGTTACAATAGCACAGATGCAAAGATAAGACAGGATGGGTTAGTGGTAGAAGAACACCAGATTACTCATACTAGATTACTAATGCTAGAGATAAACTTTTATTTAGGACACACTTTTGGTATTTTGACTTCAATCAAAAAAAAGAAAAGAAAAGAAAAGAAAATTATATATATTTTTGTCAAGTAACATTGTTTAGTAAAGAAAAAGGAGTAAGTGGGGCTCCCTCCCCGTAATTTTGATCTCTTAGAGGAGCTTATTTGTCAATTATTTAATAAGCAGTTTTGTAAGAGATGACTTCAACATTATCCCATAAATAAACACAAATTTTATTACTTCCCTGGACCTCTGCTGAGTTCTTGGGACACTTAGATAAATAAGAAGCATCCATGCCCTTAAGGAGCTCACAGCTAGTATAAATCTAATTAAGCAATAAATGAGTTACTTGCAAGTCATAATGGTAGCCCAGAGGAATGAGTGGTCAGCAGAGAGAAGCCCTCACAGGGAAGAAATGTTGAATAGGTCTTAAAGTGGGTCTAAGATTAAACAAGAAATGAGCAGAAATTTCTCTTACCTATAAGAAGAAGTAAGACACAAAGCATAATTTTATGCAGATATTTGCGAGAGAATTTTTTGGAAGAACAAAGCAATGTATTTCAGATCCCTAACATTTAAGAGCACTTGGTTATATTAAAAAATACAAAAATATGAAGAATGAATGGTTGGTGGTTCTATTGACCCTATTTTAATATAATTTTTCTGATAGTTTTACTTGGTGGTATGCTCTTTTCACTACACAACTAGTAAGAATGAGACATTTTAATTTTTTTCACTAAAATCTGGATTATTTAAAGTTATGGTAAAAGACATAATATTTGCCATCTTCCATTTTTTCATGCACAGTTCATTGTTTTAAAATAGATTTACATTGTGGTACAACCAATCTCTACAATGTTCTTATTTTGCAAAATCATAATTCTGCATCCATTGAACAACTCCTCATTTCTCTTTTACCTGTGTCCTGGCAAAAAAAAAATATTCTACTTTCTGTTTGAATTTGACTTTTAGATCTCTCAAATAAGTGGAATTATACAACTTTTTTCTTTTGTGATTGACTTATATCAGTTAACATAATAGCTTCAAAGTTACTCCATGTTATAACATGTTGCAAAATCTCCTTCCCTTGTAAAGTTGAGTAATATTCTATTTTATGTATACAGAACATTTTATTTAACCATTATCCAGAGATAAGTTTCCAGTTTGTAACTATTGATAATAATGCTGCTATGAACATGAACAGACAAATATCTTTGAGACCCTACTCTCAGCTCTTTTGGGTGCATACACCCACAAATGCAGTTGCTGAATCATATGGTAATTCTGTTTTTAAATTTGAGAAGTCACTAAACTGTTTTCTATTGCACCTGCACCATTTAACATTTTCTTCAAGAGTACGCAGGAGTTCCGATGACTCTACATCCTTACCAACACTAATTACTTTTTTGCAATAGTAACCATCTGGTGAATATGAGTGGGTGCTCATTATTGGTTTGGCTGGTGTTTTCCTTGTAATTTGTGACATTGAGCCCCTTTTCATGTTTCTTGGACATTTGTGTCTCCTTGAAGAAAGGTCTATTCAAGTCTTTGCCAATTTTTTAATTGGATTTTTGGTTTTTCGTTGTTGGATTTTAGTTCTCTCTAGATTCTAAGTAGTAGCATAGTATCATACATATGATTTGCAAATAGTTTACCCCAATCTGTACATGTTGCCTTTTCATTCTTGGTAGTTTATGTTTCTCAAAATTGTTTGCTTTGAATCAACTCAAAGGAAATCTAGTCGTTGATATTCATGGGCAAGGAAAAGAAAGTCCTTTCTTGGATGAAAATGAGAGTATGATTCATTAATTATTTTTACTCACTTAAAATGTGATTGATGATCACTTTGAAAACTATGAGATTAGAGCCTTTCTATGTCATATTTAGTAAAATTTTAAACATAATTTAAGTGTAAAATTATAACTTTTCCATTTATTATATATAGATATATGTGTATGTATGTATGTATGTGTGCATATACATACATACATACATACATAGATGGTGAAATAGAGTACTTCTTTAAAATTGCCTGTCTTCTTTTTCTTCTGTTTCCTCTCCCCCTCCCTTCTCTTCCTTCCTTTCTCCTCCGTCAACCCCGTCTCTCTAAATCTCTTTATACTGCTCCTGCTTTTTTGTTCCTGGTATATCTCTTACTCAGTCTAGCACACTGTCTTGATCAAAATGTGAAACTAAGTTTAGGGATTATTCATATCTCTTATTTTGAAAAATATTGTGTATTTCTAAATTTGTATGTATTTGGTTTACATTTCCTAGTCAATTCCTGTAGATTTTAATGCTGTGCTTGGAAGGCTTAGTAATCAGCATATCATTGGCAGTAAAGCAGGATTTGAATATAAAAACCTGCCTAGAGAGTCCATAATAGTATACCAAAGCCTCAATAAATATTTGTTGAATATGTGAATGAAAATGTTGCCATGCATATCTTCCCTATAAATTCCAAGGAATAGCTTTAATTGACCCACTCTAGAATGGGCACCCTTCTACTCCAGTAACATCTCACTGTCTCCCATTTCAGGCACACATATTGTTTTCCATAACTCTTTCTCTATCTTTCAAGAAGATGGAGGAAGGAAAACTCATTATGATTTCCTGATGACAGTCATGTGACGAAAGAGAGGAGCATCTGAAGTAATAGGAGAAGCATGAGGCCACACCATCACTAGCACTATTAGCACCACCACACACACACACACAGTGCTTTCCTAGGGAATGTGGATGTTTTACTCATCTTTCTGACATGACTGCATCTATCTTTGTTGCATAACCCAGTGAGATAAATATAAGTAAATGACCTAGTCTTAGATAACGTCCTTGGATGGATTTTTGCTTGTACACACTTGTTTTTGTTGTTCTTTTCCTGGAGTATGTAGACACTGTCCAGATTGTTCATGTTCACTTTGTAACTAAACCTTTCTCAGGGAACCTCACTGTCAACAAAGGGCAGCTTTTGAACTTTTATGTTATTGAAGATACCATGCAAATTAATTTACTCAGCAAATATTTTTTAGCAGTTATGATAGCCCAAATGTTTTTAATACTGCTTACACATCACTGAACAAAATATTCAGAAACTTTATTCAAGGCTTTATTTTGCTATTATTTATCACATATGTTATTATGATAATTTTTACTTGTATTTTACTTCTGTAGTCCATCACGGACATCATAAAACAATGAAATCATTTTGTTTTTGGAGAAGAAGAAGAATATCTATTATTTGTTTTATTTTGGTTCCCCCATGCCTTACCAGCTCTGGATCATAAACTTGAATGATTGGGCTTTATATGGCTCAGTCATCTCAGCAGCCTGAGCCACAACTGTGCATCTGAGCAATGAAATCTTAATGCTATTTTTTTCATCTACTGCTTTTCGGTTCCTTTAAAAATGCAGTGAACAGTAATTGAATTAATTATTTGATATGTATACCCTATGTGTTTGTCTACATTAATTATTTAATACATGAGAATTTTGATAATATTACATAAGTGCAGTTTGACAGCTTTGGCAGGCATGGATAATAACGTCACTTTATAAGGTAGCTTTCAGTGTTTATAAAAACCATTAAACCATTAAAGTTTTCCTCTGATCCCTTTAAGTACAAGTGTTCTAAGTGTTTCCTTCAAGAAAACAGGTCTCATGTTTATTGGGTGAACATAGTTCATTTTCTCAACCAGTTTAGTTTATTACATTGCTGGCTCCCATGCTAATACAATGTTAGGATTACAAATTTTAACCTTCATAACTCAAGAAAGTGAAATGTTAGAGTTTTCATAATAGCATTAATTTCCTTACATTTCTTATGCCTTATAATAAAAAGTACATTTAGAACACTAACCAGCAATTCAGGAATTATATATAATCAATGTTGGACAAGTTAATGTTACTAAGAGGATCTTAACTTTCATATTCTCTGATTTGTTTTTAAATTTACAGCTTTAACAGTACACTAATGGAAAGATTTTGCATTTAATTTTCTAATTTTTATGAAGCGGATAAGAACAGATAATAAAGGTGGAAAAGTTGATCGTGATTATTTCAGTATGATGACTATTTCATTAGCGAATTTAAAGGCAACCCTTTGAATTTTAATCAGTGTGTTTGATTTCACAATCTTTTTGCTTATAACATGAACACGTTATTTCTACCTCAGCTCCTTAGAAAATTTCAACTTAAGGACAGGTTTTTATTTGCTTGATAGATGAAAACCTAAGCCTTGCTAAGTAAATTCTCAGGTCTAATTTGTGTTTCCTATCATAATTCTATTTTGGCAAATAATAATTTAAGCATTATACACCCAGGTCCATTACATGTATAGTACCACTTTTGAGAATATGAAGAAAGCAATAGAGATTCTTCCCCCCAAAATGCATACATGTATGCATTGAAAATTGCATCCAATTAATGAGTTTGGTGGAACGTTCTCAAGCCAAACCATGAACAACTTAAGACTTTTTCTCCTTTTGAATCTTTAAAAGAATTGTGTTTCAAAAAATGGCTTAAAGTTTACCAGTTGGGTACGATATGTTAGTAGGTTAATCCTATATGTAATTTATTTTATATTTATTTGTATATTATAATGCATTTCAGCTAGTCATTCAATAGAATCAAATATGACTTCAAATGAGAGTATTAATTTCTAGATAATTCAGAGAAAACTCTGCATTAATTACCTGATTAAATATTATCTACCAAATGGTGAACTGTGCCCAGGGCATAAAGTAGATAAAATTAAAGTCTCTAACTTGAAGATCATAGTCTAGGAGTAAAAAAGACATATCAGATAATGTTTACATTAAAATTAGGAGAAATTTAAGGAGGGAACTGACAACAAAAATAAACCTCAACATTTATAAACAACTTGCTAGCCATCAGGCTATGTGATAACACTTCCAATGAATTTTTTTAGGTAGCATTCTATATAAATTATCTCATTTTATCTTTGCAACCATATATGATAATGCGATTATTTTTCTCTTTCATACTTTCTTTTCTTTTTTTCTTTTTATTACAAAGGCCAGAGAGCCTGAGTGTTTTGCCAAAGTCACTGATCTGAGAAGTAGAAGAAGGAATGGAGGTGACTCAAAGCCTCATATCTCAATATCACATTATCTAAATTTGCTTTTTCAAAAGCAAGACTTAGTTGGATAGAAGAAATGGATAGGAAGAGGACAATGTTGAAGGGAAACTACTCACAGGGCAAGTTTTTGAGGTTGTGAAGACTTGAATGAACTCAATAGCCTTTGAAAGAAGTGAATATATGCAAGTGGTGGGGGTAAGTAAATAATTTGACATAGGAGCCTAAGAAAGAAGAGAAGCAAAAGTGTCAACAAATTCCTTACTGAAGGTTTGTATAATGATGGTATCGGAGATAAGAATAGAAAGAGAAACAGCTTGGGAGAAAAGGAAGAAAGACAACCAGTTATCTGCTAAGATTCTTGAAATAGCAGTGCCTGCAGAACATGTACTAGACCACTGAACGCAGCTGTGGAGCTCAATGAGGGGTTTCCCGTGAGCGCAGGTCCACTTAATATGTGCTTCAAAGACCCATACAAAATGCTTTTAGGTCATTCATGGGGTCAAACTATTTAAATAATATTCCAAGACATTATTTGCCTTCTCCACTGTCCTGTTATTTACACTAATGCTGCAAAAACTATAAAGAGGTGTCTTCGCACCTCAAGAAGCCAATGTTCAACATTGTCATCTTCTTGTCACCACATTTCACTGTGTAAAATAAAAAGCCAGTTTCATTTAAGATTGCGGAAGCAGCCAGTGCTATTAATTTTATTAAATCTCAACCTTTGTTATCTTTAGCATGTATCTTGTATGATGAAATGGTGAACTGTGTGGAGCACCTCTACTTCAAACAAACCACTCTGGTGTCTTCAGAAGAAATACCTGTGTAACTTGTTCAAGTGGCAAAATCAGCAAACCACATCTTTCTTGCAGTGGTTTCTACTTTTGTGAAAGAAAAACTGATGTGCCCACAATGATTATTCAGATGTGGGTATTTGACAGACTTTGTCTCAAGTGAATGAAATGAGTCTGCCATGACACTTCTGAGTTTCACAGCTTCCTAATGCTTAAAGGCTTTTCTGATAAGATTGGCAGTGATATTGAAAATGCTTGTTAAAAAAGTATATATGTATAAATAAGTAAATATGTGTATATATATTACATAGTGAAATATGCCAGCATTTGAAAAATGAGTATAACTCAGGGAGCTAATATTTTACAAATGACCAGTGCAGGATGTTACAAAATTAGGCCCGGGTTAAGGATCTTTTCAAAGATTGGATTTTAATGTAAGAGAATTTGAAAAGTTTGTTGATACAGTTTCAGATTCTGCCTTGAAACCATTCTTTTAGAAATGGCCACTTTTCAAGATATAGTGTGGTCCCAAGAAAGAATGTCCACAATTATCTGTAAATGCTATTAAAATACACCATCTTTTTTCAAATATATATCTGTGTGAGGCAGAATTATCTTCATATATTTTAGCCAAAAGACTGAACAGAGCCTATTGAGTACAGAAACAGATATGAGAATCCAGCGTTCTTCTATTAAGCTAGTCATTAGATACATTTGCAAAAATACAAAATAAAAGCTACTCTTCTAAGTTAGTTGAGGAAACAGTCACTTTCATGATAAAGATATTATTTGTGTGAACAAGTAGCACATTTATTATTACTCTTTTTAAAAAACTGCTATTTTAGAAAAGTTTTATATGGGTGCACCCCAGTGACCTCTGGATAAGGCCACCATGTGTAGTCTGTGTACCTCCCAAGGACCCAGGTTTGAGACCTGGGGCTCCAGGGGACAGAGTGACTGACTAAATAAAATGAATAGATATTTCTTCTTTTCTTTCTTCTGATCTGCCTGCCTACTTGCCTTCATTCCTGCCTACCCCTTTGCTTAAAAAAGAAGAAAAGTTAAATAAAAATATTGTATTGGTTCATTTGAAAGTGGCTTCACTCTCAATTCCAAATGAAAGCTCAAACTTAGTCACTTATTGGTCACTGAGGTCTATTTTAATATTCCCAAGTAATTTATATGAGATGTCTGTTATATAAATGTATAATTGTGTGTGTACACAGAAACATAAAGAATCACATGACTAAGAAGACTTAATATATATCTTAAATATATCTTAAGGATTTTTATATGTCTTTTATGTATCTTTATATATCTTAAAGGATTTTTAAAAAATTCTTCTTTAGTAAGTTTAATTAGAAAGTCTCCATAGAAAACCCATAACAGACATTTTACATCTGAGATATGTTATTCAAACTATAATTTTTTAGCTTTGATAAATATTCAAAAAGTATATGCAAATGAATGACATAAAGACATGTTTTTAGAAGGAATGAAGATTCAGTAAGTTAATATACTGATAAACTTAATCATTCTTTTAAAATTATATCAGTCCACATAAGTAAGTGACTCTTTTACTCGCTTTTTAATGACACTCACTCTCATACATCAGCCTCCTCCTGTGAGGAGCTTCATGCAGTGAAAATCACATATTCATTGATTTCTCTCTTTCTTGACAAACTTGTGCATTACAGTTTCTCTAAATCCTCCATGAAAATTTCCTATAAATTAAAATATCTGTATTACATGAAGAGTTTCACATATTTGTGTAGAGAATATGTATTTACACTGAGAATATGTAATTATTTGCACAGAGAATATTGAGTGTATTTTTATTTTCCCTAAATTCTTATAGTAAGGAACATTTGAAGTATTATATTTTAGAGGCAAGGCCATCTAGGATATCAAATAACTCATTTAGATGAGGAAAAGTTTTGAGAAAGAACAAATCAGTCTCAATGGTAGTATGAATTCTATGATTCCTATGTGTTAACCTTGAATTGCGCCCAATTTTTTATGCCAATTTCTTATCAGTAATGATCTAATAGAAAACTACTGAAATGTTATATGCTCCCTGAGTGGAGGGAATGCCATCCCCAGTGATTATGTAATTATAACATTTTTTACAAAGTCATGAAATAGTATGTGCTCCCCTAGGTGTGCTTATAACACCACATAAAATATAATTCTGCTGCTGAGAGTATACATACTTTAAGGATAATAGCAGGTATTAGACTATTTTTATAAACATTAAATCTAAAGACAATGTAATGGGAATACTAAATCATGGATGAATATTCAGATCACAGATCCTGCAGAAGTGTATCATGACAGTGGGTAAGAATTTAGATGATCATGAAACTGCTGCCATGACTTATTTGAAAGCATAGCTGGTCAGAGAAGATCCCAGTTTGGCTCACTGGTATAAGCAAGTGTGGAATCTTGAGAAGCCATGATGTTGATAAAGTTAAGAAACAACAGTGAACTTGGAGTAGGAAAAACTCATCATTTTTGCTTTTTTTGTCTTCCTTTGCTATCAGCGCCTTCTTGACTTACTACATTTTCTTACCCAGAGTGCATTAAGGACCTAATATGTCACAGAAATTCTCATCAGTCCTCTCATTCTCTCTCTCTATTCTTTCCCTGTGTTCATACTTTCCAGACTAATCTCAGTCTCTGTGTGAATCCAGGCATTCTTTTTTCTTGCTATTTTCTGGGTAACTAGCATTGCTGGGAAAAGCTGCATGACTATCCAGATACATATCTGTGCTTTCCAGGATTGCTTTGTCCCCAGGAAGCTCTTTATTTTTCTGTTCTCTCTAGTTCACCAGCTTCTCTCAGCCCTCCCATAATACACTTACCTCCTGTTATCAGGTTTATTGTCTCCCAGATTTATTCTTTTTCGAGTTGGACTGCTTAAAGTTGTTAAAACAGCCAACATTTATTAAACAAGCTTAACAGTTTTCTTTGACTTTAACACTACAAGTTATGCTATTATTATCTAATTTTAAAAGTGATGAAACTGAAGATCTACCTACAAAATTATTAATTGGGAGAGTCAGGATTCAAACAGAATTTTATGACTCCCTTATCAGTCCTTTCTATTACGATGTTCCCCTTCTGTGTTTTTAAATTTGGTTTATACTGGTATTATATATTTCTCACTTTCGTATCCTAACAAGAGCTTAAATCTTCCTAAGGAATCTTTCCTCTAATCTGAAATTCATTCATGCATGTATCCCTACATTTGATAGTCTCATGTTATTATAACAAATAAAAAATTCCAAGTATTGTGAAAGTTTAAATATATATGTCTTATATAATATATTTGTGTATATGTCATACATATATACTTTGTGTATATGTTATACATATATACTTTTTCCTGCCACCCATAGCATCAGAATCTAATAAGAAAAATATTGAGTAAATATGGGCAGTTTATTAGTTTTCCGGGGTTGGCATATGTAATTAAATACAAAATAAAATAAGTTATTTAAATAACAGAAAAATTTTTTTTCAGTAATGGAGGATAAAGTCTAAGGTGTGTGAGATTTAATTTCTCATGAGGCTTCTCTCCTGGGCTTACAGACAACTGCCTTCAGGCTCTATCCTCATGTGACCTTTTTTCTGTGCTTAGGCGTCCTTCTGGTATCTTTTTTTTTTTTTTTTTTTTTCTTTTAAAAGAAGGGTGCTGGCAGGAATGAAGGCAAGTAGGCAGGCAGGCAGAGAGAGGAGGAAGAAGCATCTTTATTTTAGTTTTTATTCAATTGCTCACACTGGTTGTTCCCCACCCCCTGACCCTGGACTTGAATCCAAGGGTATGTGACTTGCTCTTTCAGAGGCTATTGAACTGACCTGCTCTACCAGCTTTCTCGCCTCTCTATTTTCTTATCAGGAGGATTACAGTCCTACCCTTATGACCTCATTTAACTGTCGTAAGTTTTGTCTTGTATAATATGTAACACTTTTGGGCCCAAATTTGTGAGGGAAAAATAAGGATGCACATTATGTATCAGTAGTCCTAATTCTGTATCTATATAAACATTTGTAATTCTTTTATTTATGCTTATGAATTGAATGTGTAACTCCAGAAATCAGTAGTGATACCCATATGCAACATTAATGCTGTGGAATAGTATAATAAGCTTTGTTGAACTTATGATGAACTTGTAACAAAGGTCATTTCAGCCAACAAAGAGTGACATATTGTCCACAGAGTAAGTGACTCTGACTTGATGAGACAGGTGATGCCGACTTTATTGCCAGAGGGTGAACATGGTAGCATTTCTCTTGATACACTTTAGGCAGCTAGCAATCTAGCTGATATTTTTTCAAAAAATACAGACACTGAAGCTTTAAGCTAACAGTTTTTAAATATGCTAAAGAGCATGGCAATAGAATTCCCTAGACACACTTTGGACCTCCTCCCACAGACTGTCATCAGATCCTGGAGCCCACAGGAAGAAAAGCTTCTTGAACCTTGAATCAGTTCTTTGTTTTGTAATTGTTTGTTGTATAAAATTTCTCATACCATGATATGTTAAAAAATAAATGTGAAAATTCCTTTATAATACAAAAACTAAGCACCTAAATGTAAACAAATAAAAACAAATGTAAAAAAAACAAAATGAAAGATTTTTTTCCCTGGAAGTTTGGTCCCAGAATGTGGGTGTGCATTATACATGGTAAAATATGGTAATTACCTTTTAAAGTCCCTATCTCTAAATATAGTTACATTTGGAGGAGGGTGCTTAGGGCTTAAACTTACCAGTTCTGGAGGAACATAATTTAGTACAAAGCAGGCAAAAAATAAGATCATTGTCTTTAGTGAGTTAAAAAATATTATGATTATTTAGAAAATTGAGACAAATATGGTACAAGGTGATATAAACTAGAACTTGATGGATGGTATAATCTGGAAAAAGCTGACATAGGGGACAGTATTTCTTATGCTTGGATTGATTGTAAGAGCAAAGTTACTAAGGTAGGAATTAGTAAATTGTGTATAACCAGTGTGTCTGACAAGTTGGGAAGGTGTCTTAGTGTAGATACTGATGACTGAAAATTTCTCTCAAAGTTCACACTCAATTTCTTCTTCAGGTTAGAAATGTTTCTTTCCCTCCTTCACCCTTAGAAAAATCAGAGTTTTAGGATTTACTTCACTAATATACTTGAATTAAGGTTTTATTTCATCTATCCTATGTATCTCATTCTTTCTTCCAACATAATCTACTGTTTCTACTCGCTTGGTATCAGAATGCTTAAGGTGGAGACTCTGTCTAAAGCTACCTTTATGCATTTGTTCCTGAGTTTATCTTGTCTCAAGTGTTCTCCCAACTCCCAGTCATTAATTTAATTGCTTTGTAGAGGCTGTCTTCAAGTCCGTCTTTCCGAGGTGCAAACCTTGCCTGCATTTTTGCAGTCAGTGAATTCCTAAACAGAATGATAGTTACAGACTACATTCTTTACAAAGTATTTGATAATTTGCTCTTTTGCCCAGATCTCTGGATAATTTTTAATGCAGGTAAATTTTGTCTTCACAATTACAGCCAAAGATTTCATTTGTTACTTCCTACATTGCCTTGTACATACAATGGACATATCAAAAGCTTTTCTTGATACAATCTCTGGGGTTAAATGTGGCACAAGTGAGCTATCTAAAAAGACTGCAGGTAGCATTTATGCATCTTTAGTGTTTAATCTTTCTCATAGTGGTTCAGAAGGGCTAAGTCATAGTGACATTTTACAAACTGGAATAAGTTAGATTAGAATATTCAGTGCTTTCTATAATGGAACCAGATTGAGCTCTGTCTGAAGTTTGCCTTATGAATGTCAGTTTTGGGAAAGATTTTATATCACATGTTTAAATATTTTCTTGAATTTCCCTCCTCTCTCCATAATAATGCACATATTACAAATAAAATGATTGATACATTATATGAGAGGAAGGGAAGTTGTTCTATGTTTGCCTCTTGGTTATGTTTTGAACAGAACATGACTTTTGCCACCCTCAATGTAGGCTACAAATTGCTTGACATTGCCAAGCATTTCAGATAATATGATACTTCATGATCTTTTAAGATATTATGTGTCCTCACAAAGTTTTGTACCCATACAATTAGAAAAAAAGAAAAGAAGAAAACCTCACATTGCATTTATTTTCTATAAATGGTAAGGTAAAATCTAACCCTCTTCATTTCCTTATTGTTTCCATAAAGGAAATTGCCAATTATAAATAAAGGAGTTAGATTATAAGAACTTCTCCTTTGATAATGAAAGTGTGTAATGTGAGAATAAGTTTCTACATCATAAAAGCTTTTAACCAGAGGATCTAAGTGTGGAAATTATGTAAATAGGACCTTTTCTTCAGGAGCAGTAACTCTCTGGGCAGAATTCTGCTTAGTTTCCTGAGCAAGCTGCTGCTGATTTACTCTCACCAGCTCATTTTCTCTATAACTCAAATCAATCCAATATATTGGTACTGATCGTCATTATGTATCAACACTAATAGGTTTTTCAGGGAAAGGGCCAAGAGGTTCATGTCTTAATCTGAAGGAGCTCTACAATCCTGTGGTCCAATAACTTTAATAACTAAAGATTTCCAAGACTATTATTGATAAGAT
Organism: Solenodon paradoxus; assembly: GCA_004363575.1. Classification (NCBI taxonomy): domain Eukaryota; kingdom Metazoa; phylum Chordata; class Mammalia; order Eulipotyphla; family Solenodontidae; genus Solenodon; species Solenodon paradoxus. The sequence continues at coordinate 1,060,317 of RJWH01000046.1, forward strand.
TTATCAACGGCCTCCCTGCTCACCCTTCATCTTGTCACATGAGTCATTCTCTTAGCACATCCTATCAGACTTGAGTCTGTGATCTGGAAGCTTTAGAAAAACATTTAAAAATTATAAAAATTTAGCAGAATGCACTTAATATCTGTACAAAGATAATACCTATGTCCCACTCTTATTCACCTCTGTATATTCGCTTTGAAAGTAGACTAGGTGGCTCTTAAATGTGTAATTAAGCTTCTGATTTAGATGACGTGGGACACAGTGAAGTTTGATTTTTCCTACCCTCTCATTGACCCTTTTATCTATATCCTCTCTTCATGGAAATATGAATTGGCACTTACCTCTAAATCAGAAGGCCATTATTATATACATTTCAATTAAAAAAAACTTAGACTTTAGATATAAAAAAGTAATGGAAGGCTTAAAAAAATTACTGGTTTCCAAATAATGGAAATGACTTTTTTTACCCCTTTTTCTTCATCAGACTTAAAATGATGTGATTATTTTAAATTTTGCTTTTCCTCTTCTACTTTGGATTATTCATGAACCTCTTCTCTGCTAGTTACAGGTAAGACTTTTTAAAAAAATATTTATGCAGGATTAGGGGTTTAAACCAGGCACAGTCCACATATATGACAAGGTCCCCAGTTCAAGACCAGGGGACCTGGAGGGTGAGGGAAATAACAGATGATGAACAACTGAGTAAAATAAAGTGTTTCTTCCTCCTCTCTCCTCCAGGCTGGCTGCCAGCTTGCAATCATTTCCTCTTGTATCTTTCCTTAAAGAAATATGTATATGTATATATTTATACAATATATATGTACATATATACACATATACATATATATGCAGACAATATCATATCTATTTAAGTCTAATTTAGCTGTAATACTCACCCGTCCCCTATATTACACATGTGATAAGACTTCAGTGTTGGTCATTTGTTACAACAAGAGAACCCATGTTTGTCTGTGTGAGACACAAGTTTTTGGTACTTACACGATCCCGAGTGGCCCTGTGTTTTGATTGTCATGACAGACTTTAGTCCTGCATGTTGAAACTTCCTATGTAACTCAAGTGTACAATATCTGACTAACCTTGAAACCAAGGGCCACTTAATGAGTTACCTTTAGCACATCTTAGCCTAAAAAACTCTCCTTTCTGAGCAACTGAAAATCAAAAAAATCTATTACTCACTCCTTGGTATAAGCAGGATGATTTTGTTGTTGTTGTTGTTGTATTCTTGAAGATGATACAATTCCCCTGTATTCTTTAAGGAGCAGCTTAGAAATAAAATATCAGTTTGTTTATTAGTAGATTATCTGCCTACATTAAATTTGCAACAAGTCACCTTCCTGTGCTTAATAGGACAATTTTTAAAAAGCCATTGATTCGAGGATGGAGACTTGGGATTTGAGGCATTCAGGGCCGTTAAGAAGAATGAGCAACACCACCACTTGGTGAGTGAGCTGCATGCTGAGCGTGTTGCATGAAAAGGAGGCCAGACTCAAAGATCAAAAAGGAGAAATGTTTAAAAACACAGCCTCCACACTTCCACTTACTGCTTTGCTATAATCTCTGTTAATCCCTATTTGGCTCATTAATGTAATGAGAACGTGGTTGGAAAGCAAGTTCTAAAGTAAGTTCTAATTCTATTTAAAGATAATAGTGCGGCAGACTATTTAATGATCTTCAAGAAGTCTAAGCTATTTCAATATAGTCAGACTAAATAGAAGGACGTGCAGTTCTTCATAAATCTAGCGCCTTCTCTGTGAATCCAGCAGACATCATGGCCCTCCGAGGATTTCCTGGAGAAGATATAGAAAATGCAAATAAAAAATACAACTGAACCAATAGTCTTCTCTTTTATATAATAGTCTTCTCTTTTGAATGTTATAATTAAAACTTTTCAATATTACTTACCTGGGTAAAATTTAATCTATCATGTGTTGTCATTTGGGATTGAAATTTTTAGTCTGAAATTATAACTAAACCAGTGATAAAGTGTCCTTGTAAAATCTTGATTTTTTTTTTAATTGTGATTGATACTTTTTTTCATAAATAACTTTTTGCAACTATTGTAATGTCATTTTTTTTATATAGCCTGACTCTTTTCCTTTAAATGTCTTTAAAAGTGAAAAGTTACATTTTCTCTGGTGTAAATCCCAGTTCATCTTATTGGTGTAATTCATTTATCTGCTTGACGTTTTACAATCCATAGGCCTCTTCATCTTGAGGTTAACTGAAGGTCTCAAAAGGCACTTGATTAGAAAAGGAAGAAAAAGGAAAAGTTTTGTTTTAAGGCCAGGAAAGTGGTGACTCTGCTAAATGTCTAGTAATTAATTGTATTTCCAAATAAAAATTATGTAAATAGAACATGAATGCTGCAATATAGGAATAATAGCAAAAGCAGGAAATCATGAGAAGCCACATAATCTAATAGTTTGAAAATTCCTGGGTTCTGTCTTTAGCTCTTTAATAACTCGATGAAGCTGACCTTTTGAAAGTCATTTTTCCTCTGACGGCTTCAGCTTCCTCAACTATAAAATAAGAGGTTGCTGTAGATTCTGCTTAAGGTTTCTAAAAAATCTGTAATTCTGTGACATAAGCCATATATTATGGTTTGCTATCAGAATTAGTTCAACAAGGAAATGAATTTTATCTTTGGGAATTACATATATATTTTCTGCTTTTCTATTGAACACTACTACAGCTTGAACCCAAGGTGAACAGAACAGGAAAGTTCACATAGAATAATTTTTCTAGGAAATTATTCATTGGAGATTGAGAGAAAGAATCACTAAAAAAGTGAAGCATAAAAGGGGAGAGGTGGGAGATTGTGTTTTAGGATGACACTGCTATAAATCTGCGGGTTTCTGATAAGTTTCTCAAACTATGCATGCCCCAAGTCAAATTTCTGATCTTCTTCACAAAATGTCTTCTAACTTCTAATATCTTTGCTCTCTCAGGGATGGAAACCCATCCTTCCAATTTCCAGATGAGATATCTTGAGTTACCCTTGATTCCAAGATCCTTCTCACATACCACATGTACTCTCTGACTTAATGTGGAAAACCTCTCCAGTGAGCCGTCACTTCCCATTGCTACCTCAATGGCCAAAGCCATGTCATCAGTGCTCTGGTGGCTTAACCAGATCCCTGCTCAACCCTTGTCCCATTTCAGGGACCAGAGTTATTCTGTCAAAAACTGAGTTTGACTGTATCATTCCCTCATTTAGAAATATGTAATAATCGTTTCTGTTTTATACAGAGTAAGGTATAAAATCTTTACATCAAAATGACATTGAGTGATCTTCCATCTTGGGATTCTTCTCTGACATCTCCTTACCTTTTGTCTCTCTGATGTCTCTGAAGTTGCTGTTCCTTTTGCTTACTCTTCTTCAATCTTACTGATCTTACTGCATTTTTCTTTTTATCTTTCTTTCTATTTCTCTCCCTCCGGCCTTGCATCTTGACTCCAGGCCCACAGGTCTTACCTGACCTGCACCTTAGCTGCCTGTGTCACACGGGTGCGTCCTTACAGTTTTTCTTATTCCTGGAACACACAAGGGACTTCTGCATTCATTGTTCCTTTTGCCTGGAACACTGTTTCCCAGATAGCCATTTGGCTAATTGCATCACCTCTTTCAAGTTTCTGCATTGCAATTTTATTGATTCCTGCACCTTTCTTTCCTTTGTTCCCTGACATTCTCAAGCACCTAGAAAAGAGGAACAGTGACTGGTACATAGTAGATACTCAATGAATGCTTGTTAAATGTATTAAACTTAGATGTTAGAATTCTTTTTCTTTTCCTTTCTTTTTTTTAAAGAAAAGATGAAAACAGAAATGAACAGATTAGCAAAGGCAAGCAGGCACAAAGAGAGAGGAGGAAGAAAAAAATTATTTATTTTGCTTGCTTGTTCACCTTGGTTGTGCCCTCGGCCCCAGGTCTCAAACCTAGGTCCCTTAGGATGTACGTGGGCTGAGTCCATTGGACTTTGCCACTAAACCAGGCTGAGTTAAAAGTTATATTTATGTCACTGTGACTTGTTTTATTTTCTCAGCTAATCTCAGCCAAATTGTGTTTAGCTTATAAATTCAGGCTGACATCAGCTTTGTACATTATCTTGCCAAGTTCTCTTGGAGACACCTCACCATCGCCTGGTCTGACATCAACAATGCTGTGTAAGTGTTTTCCAGAAGGAAATCTGGTTTGGTAAATTGAGCCGGTTTTGACACACAGATTTATCTGGAGAAAAGTAGTGAGGAGGGGAGTAAGCCAACTTTCAAAGCGAAAGCATCCACAGACTAGGAGACTCACCTTATAGATGGGATAATCTGATGGGTTGGGATAATGGGGTAGGATAACCTAAGATGATGACAGAAAGAGAATACAGATTATAAGAGGTAAAATGGAAAAGTTACTAACTCCACAAGAAATAAATTAAAATACTCAATTGACATGGTAGATACAGGTATTAAAAGAAGCACTTAAAGGTATAACAAGATAGTGATGTTGTGACAAAGCCAAGGTAAAATTCGCCTCAGTTATCTATCTCTTTGTATTTTGCTTTGAGATAGGAAGAAAGGAGGGTATCTGCTAATTTAGGAGTACTAATTGAAAATGTCTGCTTTTGAGTTGTGTCCCTGAGCCAAGGACTCACTTTTAGCTATGGGGCAGCAAGAGTGCAAAGCTAGGAGAGGAGTCAAGAACAAAGACTGTGTCAAACAGTAGCCATCCCGCAGGTTTCATACTGGTTCAGGACTTGAGGGAGTAGGAAGGTGGAAGGTCAAGTGCAAACACATCGAAGGCCCGTGTATCAGCCTGAGCTCCCTTCCAAACGCTAATCAGAGAGGACACAGATGCAGATAGGTGTTTGCCTTTATTGCAGCCAAGGGTTTTGTCAGTGCCCTAAACAATCCTGCCTTCTCCTGATTAAGGTAAAGTCAGAGGTGCTGGGCCTGCAGGGAATTAATGCAGAAATGAGAAAATACTGGCATGTCAATTGTGCAATTACTTAATACTTTTTGACATGTGTGGTTAAGGTTATAGAAAAGAAGGAAATGGAAAAATACACCAACAAGAAAAGATAAATAAAATTTTCAAAACAGGATACCCATATTCTGAATAGAAACTCTTTGGATGCTATTAATGTGCATTTCTGTAAGTATGAAAAAGAGTTGTTTACCTGAAGAATCATGTATGTGCAAAAAATTGCTTGTGAATATAATTAGAAATATAAGATGTACAACTTTGTACTCACTCAATAGGGATAAAAAAGAATGTTTATAGAAGCTTTAAATTACGATTTCAAAATTCATTTTAACTGTTCACATGGAGAAAGGTGATCTGTAAAAAGTATTTGATAAAGGGAGTAAAAAAATCCCAGAAATTATGAAATTGAATCAAGAGTTTATCAATAACTTGAGGATTACTCAGATCACAAGGTGGAGTCTGCCCACCCTTATAATCCTGGGGTGGGCTTTTAGAATAAAGGCCCTAGATTTGGGGGTTTGCTTTTCACCTGCTTTATAGGAGAGCTTGTATTCTGGCCCTGTGACTCTGAATATTATCCAAGAGACAAACATAGGGTGACCCAAATGTTAATGTTGCTGGATCTTTAGGGAGGACTCAGAAAGTCTTCTCTCCTGGAGTTTCTATCTGGTAGATGAGGTGAGAGGTACAAGCTTATAGTTTCTTCTCAGTATTAGGTCAGGATTTTTTGTTTTTGTTTTTGTTTTTTACTTCCACCTGTGCAAACAAACCTTCTGGTTCAGGAAGAGGGGTGTCCCAGGAATGATTTTTGTCAACAGTTTATAGCTGGTGGAAAATCACCTTTATTCTTCAGTGATGTCAGAAAACTGGGAATTAAAGTAGAGATGATCCAGTTAATAAGCAGCACTGCGGTGAATCGCATAATCCCGTGGAAAGTAAGCTTTATCTTGATGGATGAGAAATCGCTGAGTTCTGATAACTAATTTTGAGCAAGCGATGTGTATAAGGAACATTAGGCTAAGAATTAAGGATATTTTTTATTTAGAAGCCACAGTTTTTATTTAGAAGCAATGGGGTGATGACCTAATAAATGTATCTCTTTCTAGGGACTTTGATATTCCTTTCTCATGTAATTTTTCACCACTGAATTTAAACTTCCAAAACTAACAGGTCCTTACTATACAGAAATTCAACTTGACTATTGAAGATCTACAATATATGAATTGCAACCAGAGTATTTCCATGCACCCCAGATAACTGTCTGCCTTCAAGATAACTATCTTTTCTAATTCTCTCTTCAATATGGCAGCAGATTCATCACTCTGGAGATGGCCCTGGGACTGGAAAATTGGGGTCCTTATCTCACAGGCACAAAATATAAATAGAGGGAGAAAGGAAAGAAAAGGGATTAGAAGAAGCACTCAGTCCAAATCCCCACTGTGCCGTCAGGGTGTTAGGACTTGAAGACAGTTGTATGGCCGGTGCAGATTATGTATTTGTTCAGCAGGGTGTGCAGTTAGGCCACTGGTAAAGCAGAGATTATTTCAAAATAAATGAATTTCGTACTTAAAGTTTCAAAATTAATATTAATGGAGTCACCATGGGTAAACTTCTGTGCTTAGCCTATTTTATGGTTCAGTCCTGTTTTGTTATGTTGAATTGCATACCATATTACATAATGTAAGGTGATTCATATAACATGGTTTAAGTTCGTAGACACTGGCCATGGATGTAGAAAGAAAACAGGATTAGGAATTTTAGGAGAGGCTCTTGCCTACTCCAGAATAGTGTAAATACTTTTTTCTCCTAAACTCTTGGTGGAATAGATCCACTACTGCTGCTGCTCGTGCTCCCACTGGACTCCAAACCGTGGGAAAGCATTGGCTTGCAGCTGGTAGCGACTCTCCTAGAACACAGCAGTTTGCTTCTAACTTTCTCAGTTGAAGCTTGTTGAATGTTTGTCACTTCATTTATTAAATGACTGCATTGGACCAAATGATTTCCACAATCAGAATCTCTGTCGTTACTGTATGACAGCAGGTAGATTACCAGCTGGCTGTCATTGTTCCTCATCGTTACGCTAACTGGCATAATAGTTACCTGCATTCATCTCTGCCTCTCACTTTCCCTCCCTTTCTTCCTTCAGTCTTTCTTCTAAGAAGACTGGGAGAATACTTGTGAAAGCACTTCAGAAATGGAAAGTGTAGTATGTAACCAGAGGTATTATTGCAGTTTATAAGGGAGTATATAGTCTAACAGTTATAGGATGTCATTATATGCCCAGACCGGTGCTCTATGTTTATAATGCATCATCTCATATGTACTAGGAAAATATACAGGGTGCTTATCATATCCTTGCTATAGATAAGAAATCTGGGTTGGAATAAAGTAAAGGGACTTAAGTTCAAAACATAACATACATTAAGAGCCTGATGCCTCTGCCAAGCTTCTTTCCCTTTAACATGGAGTGAATGAGGATTAAGGTAGCTGAGGCTTTCCTTGAAAGAATGAAAGAGAGCAGGCAGTCAGGAAGGAGGAGAAAGGAGGAAAAAGCATTTTATTTACTTTTATTTTACTTGTTCACACTGATTGTTCCCCATGCCTCCCCACCCACCCAGGACTCAAACCTAGTGGTACATGGCCTTTGCTCCTCCTGAAGTGACTGATCTAACCACTACTCCACCAGAGCACACCAGGTTTTCCTTTTCTGACTGGATATACTGGCTACATTTATGTTGCATTTGAACAAAAGTTAAAGGCTGTCTGATTAGCGACTTCTGTGGAGTAGAGCTGGGAGATAATTTTGAAAATGGTGTTTCTTGTATGATACTTGCAATATTGAATAGCTCATCACCAAAATCCTAATGTTTTAATAACATTCTAAAGTAGGTGTTGTGGATAAAATACTCCTATGGACTTTGCATTTCGGGGCATACAAAAATTTGAGAAGCCCCACAAGTGATTTAAACAAACTCTCCTCCCAATGTTAAAAGTACTTACAAAGGGAGTGGGGAGGGGAGGGATATGCAAAATGTTACAAATATCACCATTTAGTGTAATCATTATTAAATGGACGTGGGTTTGCTTCTCAGAAGAAAACTCAGACTCGGCCTGTAGTGTCCATTCCTTTCAGAAAATAGTGACCAATTCTATAATCATTTTCAGAAGGAACAGTAGCAATGAAGATATAGCTCCAAGAGCTAAATTTTTCTCTTTCATTGTCCTGTCAAGGTGACTGGGGAAGGACTGCATCACTTCTGAAAAATGTCTGCTTTAAAGGTTTAAGTTCCTATGGGATCTTTGTTGCCAGAGTGTAAAAAGGCCTGGGATAGTTGTTTTATTTGATACTAATTCAGCTGGGCAAGCCATAACCAGGGGTGTCACATCTAAATGTCTGAGCACACTGCTCATCTTGCAATGTGATTGGTCTCAGATTATAGTACAGTGCCAAAGTTCATTTGATTCAAAGCATTTCAGCTTTACCTTTTACCTCTCGCTGGCTCCATAGAAAGGAATTTTTAGATTGTAAAGGTCAAGGATTGCTTAACCTTTCATAATTTTATTATATTACTCTTATGATTCTTCTTTGCAGACCAAGAGCCAGTTTTTATTTAATGGCAAAACTGCTAATTGTAGTCAAAGGTAGAGTACAGAGTTTTTATGTTTAGTGTTAGTTTCTTGAATTTGCAGCAGGGCATTTCTTGATGGTTTAAGTATTGTGTGTGTGTGTGTGTGTGTGTGTGTGTGTGTGTGTATGTGTGTGTAGACCAAAGACTATGTTGAAAGACACCAATTCATGTATCCTTGGTTTAAGTTTTTTAAGTCTACTTAGAGTGTTTCTTAATAAACATGGAAATGACTAATAATCATTTCTTACTGTAAAAGTTAATTTTCTCTGCTAGTGGAAATCTGTGAGTATAAGAATATTTGACAACACTTTTATTTCTAATCAAATTTACTAGTTTATTCTGTGCCAAAATGTTTAAGTTCTTGACATGTACCATTTAAATTCTCAGGCTCATTTAATTTTGCTTTATCATTTTTAGCTTGGTTAATAATATAAAGGTATTTATAGGAAATTTGAGTGTAAGCCAAATCTCTTAGAATAATTATTAGTTTCCATTAAGAATTTAAAAGTTGACAAGAGGAAGAAGACTATAATAAAGACACAGAAGGCTTTAGTCAAAGGTGAAGGACAGAGGTGAATTAAAGAAGGCATAGAAGAGAAATTGATCCACCATGTTTAACCTCAATCATTGTACTTCAGTAGATTTCATTTATTCATTGTACTTAAAAGATTCTACCTTTTATGGATTACAAAGCTGTTCATTTCCCAAGCTAAACTAGAGTTACTGAGGGGACACACCTAAGTATATGATCGACTACAGGACTAGAGATGATGCTGGTTTCATTATTGTTGATCTTCTTTGATGAATGTATTAGAACTAGAGTTTGAGAGTTGACAGTATTTTGGGGATTGAGGTAAATGGTTAAAATATAAAGAATTTTGAGAAGCATGATCATTTCCAATTCATATTTTATTAGGACCATCTGAAATGTGCCCAGTGCACCCAAATGTGCACCAATCTGCTTTGTTGTCTCCAAAAAAAAAAAATAATCAAAAACCCCAAAACCTGCAAAGTATGTGGCTAATTAGTTATCTTTCATATTTTGCCTCACTTCTTCAGTTTATTTTCAGCTCTGTGAAGTTAGAAAGATGTCACACTAGTGACTTGTTTTATAAGAAAAAAGGCACTATTTTAATCTTCAAAAAACAACAGCTTGCAGGGGTCAAGCTTTGAAAGTATATGCTTCACTGCTTGCAATTATTAATAAGTTTCCTTCAGGAAATATACAAAATTAAATATTAAAGTACAGATCTAAACAGTGCTACAGTCTCAGGGCTTCTGAGAGCATGATTTCCTCATTAGCCTTAAATAACTGACCTTCCTCAAACCAAAGTAGAATATGTATGATTACAAAATCCCTCATTCTGTGTCTGTAAATCATCATTTGGGCTTTATTTACCTTAAGCACTTAATCTCTTTAATAGGCACAGCCTCTTAGAAGTTAACTTTCCATGATGACATCGTCAACAGTAAGCAAAGGGTTTGTTTATGAAAAGAAATCTTACACTTAATGCTGTTTGTTATTTGTACACTCACCTAACAATACTTAACTGTTACTATGTGCCAGGCAGTACCCTAATTGCTTGAAATCAGTGTGCAAAACAACAGACTTTACCCTCGTGGAACTTAACCTTTTATGGCAGATAAAAGATATTAATAATAAATATGTTTCATAAGCAAACTATATCGTGTGCTAGAAGGTGCTAAGTACTGTGGCAAAAATAAAAGAGAAATCATAGCCTAGAGTAAGGAGTCATGAATTCCAAAATGTATATGGGGCTGAGGAGAGATGCAATTTTAAAAAGGATGATGCTTGCCGTATTAAAGAAGTTAACATTCAAAATGACTGCGTGGAAGAGTTTAGGGATTTAACAATGGGAGTACATGAAGGTTGAGCATTCTAGGTAGAGGGATGAACTAGAGCAAAAATGCAAAACCAAAAATCTTTCCCATGCTGTTTAAGAGAGTTTGCCTGGAGCAAAGTGAGAAAGGATAAGAGTAGAGAAGATTAGAGAGCTGAGATGGGTTTGAATGATCTAGATCCTGCAAAGCATGATTGCATATTATGAGGATTTATTGTTTCCTCAGAAAAATGTGAAGTTTTGAGTAGGAAGTGCTATCACTTCTGATTTATTTGAATTCTAGATATATTTTGAATATAGGGTCAACGGGATATCCTAAAGGATTAAAACTGAATTCAGAAAGATGCAAAATTTCCTGTATTACCAATGGAAATTATCAGTGCTATCTTGATATAGAATACCCACAGCAAGTAATAAGAGTAATGTTCTTCATTAATATCAAAATCATTGTAGTATTCTTGTTACTTTTCTGCTAACTCAGTTAATTCTCACTAAAACGTCTCCAGTAAATTGTTGTTGTTTCTATTTTACAAAAGAAGAATGATAAACACTGAAAACTAAGTTCCTTGTGCCAAAATCACACAGCCGAAAAGGGACAAAGTTGGATTGAATGGAGTACGTGCTCATAACCTGAACTGTTCAGCTACTGAAGCAAAGATTATTCATAAGGAAAGGTAACAAATAACTCTTATTCTTGGATGACTTTTGCCTCTTTACAAAAAAAGGCAAAACGGAAGTATTGACAGTTCTGAGAGTTGTGATATTACTTCAGATGGTAGTATGTTTTCGCTGTGTGAGCATTCATGGTCTCTCAAGAAAGGCAAATTTCTCCCTCCTGTTACAAGTCTCTCAAGAGGCTGATGCAGCTTTACTTTTTCATCTTCATTCCGAGACTCAGGTCAATGATGGAGCAAATCTTTTCTAGGACAAGTCTGTGTCATAAATGATGCATAGAGAATGTGCCAAACTGCAGGCCACCTAATAAATCTGTTGGGCAGAGAGAAGGAACACCTCTGCCTACCTTTCTTTGGCCGAAGTAAATCACGTGACCTCTCCAAGTGTCACAAAGAAGTTCTGCAGGCGCATTCCGCGGGCACAGCCCTATGGAAGGGGACGTGGAAGTTTGTCAGTAGATTCTGTTCTGCCACAGTGGTATCACCTTCATTTTAATCATACTTACAAATTTTGCAGCTGCTGTTCTGATGGCATTTGTCAGGACTGCTCAGACCTATAAATAAAGTAACATACTTCACAGCTAAAGCGTTCCTGGGGGTGGGAGAACTCTTAGACTATCAACCAATCTCTAGGTGGAGGTGGAGAAAACCTGTCGGAGAATGAGAGAGGGATATTCATCTTGATTTTTCTCAGTAATTGGATTATAAACTTCCATTAAATGAATTTCTTCTAAAGGAAAATAAAAATGCCATAACCAAAATATGAACTTTAACTAACACACACACACACTCACACACACACACACGTATATTTTGAAGGGAGAGAATTAGTAGGACTGAAATAAAGAATCTATTACTCTACTTTTGTATCTTTCTGCTTATATTAGAGGACATATATAATAGTATCATGTGTCAGTTTGAACATTTCTTGAATAGAATATGAGCATCTTGAAAACAAAACCTGCACGTTATCAACATTTCTATTTAGCTTATTTATTAAATAGGAAGTAATCAAATTTCACAGAATGAATTACTGAATGAATGGTTGACTGAAAGCCAGAAGAATTCATTTTAGTAAGGTTGTCCTGAAAGCAAGTTGTTTGCCAGTGATTCCAAGAGCTTCATTTTTGTTCTTTGTGCTTCACTCCAGAACATTTTTATGAATGAATGAAGAGGATTGATATTCTCCAGAGAGTAGGAATGTGTGCTGGAGGAATTTCTATAGGAATGAGCTGTTCAGTGAAAATGATCACTTTTGTACAACTTAGAAGTCTTCAGTATGTCAGAAAACAAAAGTTTACTTCTTCGTTTGGCTTTGTTCTCTCTTCAAAGAGGCTCTGTGTTATTTTAGTTATGAGGTTCAAGCTAAACGGTAGAAATTTTCTTGAGACTTAGGATGATTTTACTATTCAGTTATGAGAGTTATTTTACCCTGTTTACTCCTTGAAGTCTTCATTTTGCTAAAGATTCTCTCGTGTTCAATGTATTCAATCTTACTGTTTTTTGAATTCCATGTGCCCACCTTCCTACCTCAGTTATCTTATACATCTAGAATTGCTATATATCAAAGTGATCTGAAAAGCAATACTGTGGTATTCTCATGAAAAGATGCTTTCAAAATTTGATATTATTGCTATTATGCGACTACTCAATAAATAAAGTTGCCTTAATTTTACATTTGCTAAAGAATTTGCCTCTGTATATGCACACTAGATTTTTTGAAGATGAAAATATCCTATTCATTGTACTAGAAAAAAATCAGAAAATGTGGAATCAATTTCAACATTTTACAAAGAAGAATTATCTTACTGAATTGCAGATTCACACTATGGTAACTCTGATTTTCTTTTTCAAAATTCGAGTTCTAGAATTTTCGCCCAAATAGTCAAAATCATGAATAGAAATTTGTCTTTTTGTTTTTCTGATAGGTGTGCTTTTCCATAGAGGAATAGGACTGCTAAATGTAGCAGTGTCAAATACTCCAGGATCAAAGCTCTCTGCTCAGTTTCCAAAATGCAGTAGCTGCCACCAGACTTTTAACTTCAAGTCTTTATGAACCTGGGCTTTTTGGAGTGAAGTTAGAAGTCTGTCAATTGAATTCCCTTTATAAAGTTTTACTTCAGATTGGTGCCCTTAGCTTCATTTAGCCTCAGGGATCCTTTAACTTCACTAGAATATTTTCTGGAAATTGATATCTTTCACTGACTTATACCTGAATCCTACTGGAACTTTCATATTAGTTGCCATGCTCTAGTACTTTCTTGCTTCCCTGTCTAACTAATTATAAAATTCATACTGTCATTTACTTGATTTTTATAGAGATTACTTCCATCCTGAGATTTTCTCATCTTCTGTTTTTTTACTTTCCTTTTTCTCCTACAAAGAAGATAGAAAAATAAAATAATCTGATTTTTTGCTATTTGGAGAACATCACCTGCATCTAGGCCCTGCTCTCATTTCTAACTGATATTCACTGGTACATTCTATCCAGAATAACCAGTGTAGTTTATTGTCTCACTTTAGAAAGCAGGGAACTTTTATATGAGGTGATTCATATGGAAATCTGAAAACCTCTTTACCTCCTCCTTAGAATGGACTTAGCTTTGAGTTGCTTCTTCATTTTTGAAAGTAATGAACTTTATTGTTCTTCTGGCATATCTATGCTAGTGTAAGGAGGGACCTTCATTAATTTAGGATTTGGTCAAGATCTAACTCCACACACGAAATGAAGTAAACACTTAAAATTTTAAATATCTAATGAGTTGACTTTAAACAAAAATAGATAGCTGATTTAGTAGCAAAATGAGTTTATTCAGGAATATCTAAAAGAATTGTAATTTGGGATATCATGCGCTGCTTTGGCTTAGCAAATATGAACAAAGGAAAAAAAAAATAGGGCCTGCACTTACATAGGAAATAAGAGGAGAGAGGCTAAGGGCTGTTGAAGGAGAGTTCATTAGAGTATGACAATGTGAAGTTTCCTCATTGGCTGTTCTGTACCATTTCTCATTGGTGGAACTGTTGGTGAGTGGGACAAATCTTCCATTAAGCTCTAAATGACTTCCTTGTTTGACAGTGTAAAGGTAACCTACTTCCTGTTGGTTTTTGCAATGAAAACAGGTGCATTAAAATGACAGTGAATGATAACGTGTGAGAGATACCTCAGGCTTCCTCATTCCAATTTCAGTTAAAGTTCCCTTATTTAATTTTCATATCTTAATCATTTAAACATTTAAATCTATGGATAGATTAAGTAGTAGACAAAATCAAAGTCAATATTATTAAAAATTTGTTTAGCTGACTTTATTCCTTAAACATTTCTTCATCTGTGTAGATATTGTAGGGGAAGAAAATAATTTCCTTCTGCATTCTAGTGTCTTCATGGAGACACCCTCTTGAAATAAGAGGCAGATTAATAGGAGAAAAATAAACATGATTAATAAGATGTGTGTATACTGTATACATGGGAGATGTGCAGAAAAGACAATGTGTATTGCTCCCTGAAATTCCCCATGTCATCACCTTAAATATCTTTTCCAGTTAAAGACAAAAGATGATGTTTGGGTGGAATGGGTAGGAGAACCAGTAATAGGAAGTTTTCAGGCAAAGCACTGTACGCAAAGGTATGACCGTTATACAGATTTAAATACATAACTTCTTCATTGATAAGTGTTTCTAGAGATTTAATCATCTTTCTTCTGGTCTAGGAAGGAAAACACAAGTATAAGCATCTCTTACACATTTACCTACTACCCCATTTTCAAGCATCTCTTGTTTCTTCTGGTTTCTTAAAAATAACCAACTCAAGATAATCCTTACATCAAAAAGATATTTTGAGGTGGCAAATTGCACTCTCCTTCAATATCAGGTTAGAGCCCAGAAAAACATGGAAAATATTCTAGAAAAAGGCAATTTTATATGCAGTCTTTTAAAATATTTTCAATATGTACTTTCAAGAAAAGTGTATGAAACTAACTTTTTAAATTACAAATAAGCTAGGCTCAATTTTAAACAAAATTTTAAAGGAATTTAAGGATTTGTGAGCCACCAAAGTTTGTTGTGGAGGGAGAGTAGATTTGAGTGAAAGATTAGTTTGATAGTTTTATTTTTATGACTGTTTTCAGATATTGCCTGGTTGGGTTACCCAAAGTTTCTCCATATACAGTTCCTCTCTGCCTTGCCCTACCAATTTCATATTCCAATTTTGAAGGTGTTCAACTTCCCTCTTTTTATTTTTAAGGAAAGGTGCAGGCAGGAAGAGAGAGAAGAAAGAAGCATTTTATCATTTATTTTTGTTTAACTTATCATTGGTTGTTGCCTTCAGTCACGGGATTAGGATACATGTGTAATGTGGACCGCATTTGGCTGGAGGTGGCTGACCACCAGGGCATGCCGATAAGTTAAACTTATTTATATACACTTTGCTCTTTCTTTAACGATTGAACATTTTTTAGATACAATTTGGAATATTTAGTGAACATCTTGGGTCAGTTCTCATATGGCCCTGTCTTTTCTGTCGTCCTCAAAGCTTATATGGCATGTTCTAAATTACTGAAGTACTTTTTCCAAGCACACATTACTCTTTGACATGTCCTCTTTTATTTTTTTTAAGAAGTATTTTTATTTAGTGTTTTTTAAGTTGTTCATTGTAGTTGTTTTTCCCAACTCTGGGAAATGAACTCAGGTCCCTGGGATGTATTTGGACTTTTCTAGGCCAGAAGCAGCAGACCTGACCTCTATTCCACCAGAGTGTGCTTGTCCTCTTATGCATTTTATTTCTTCTACTTCATCTGTATCTCTTCTTTAGTCCCTTTAATATATTTAATAGTTTTTAGGATGTAAGTCTAATAATATTTGTTCTGATTAACTTCACCAATATTTATCTATTCAGGCCAAAATACAGCTAAACCCTGATCTTTTCTGGAATAGAAATTTACCATTTCTTTGCCTTGAATCATCTCGCACTTTGGAATATGAATTTTTTAGGAAGAGAACTCGCTTTGTGCCAATGGTTGGTGTAGTAGAATCTATTAAATTCTTGATGCATGGCAAGTTTTCTTTTATATTTATTTTGTAGTTGTTTGATGAATATATTCTACAACCTCGAGATTAAAATCTCTAAAGATTCTTAAACTAACTTTTTGATTTGTGTAGTTATTTTTATTTCTAAAGAACATACATTTTTGAAGGAGTAAGTAAAATAGTACCTTTTTCTTCCCAAAACACTATTAAAATAACAGCTTATTAATTTATTAAGTGATAACTCCTGATATGGCATTTCCAAGTAGAATATACTTAGAAATTTAGATTTCTTTCAGTCACATATATAAATGCTGCATAGCATAATACTTATTACATGCCATACAAAGTCTTTTTAGATCAAAGAATCATTGTTCAGTTCTACTTCTAGGCAGTTTAAATGTACCATAACAATGGAAATATGCCTTTTCAATATGCTACATGAATTTATATCAAGGCTTGATAACCAAACTGTCAGAAATCCTAAATTCATCAGAGACTGTATTATTTTTATGTAGATAAAAAGATACAGTTCTCTATTCTATTACGTGAATTGTCATCATAATATTACAGTTAAAGCTAATGAACCATACTCTGGCATTTGAAAAGCCAGTTAACATAGCATTTTCCTGACGAAGCTCAAGTTTATAAATGAATTAAGTCTGTTTGTGTGGGTGTTGCAATGATCATGAAATTATTTCTCAACATTATAAAATAACCTCTTTCTGCCCCCAATTAAGTCTATCATGACCTACAAAGAGAGACAAGTCATATTCATTTAATCCAGAGTAGGTACGTAGGGCTTTAAGGAGAAAATGATCCTATAAGAAGAATTATTTGTCATATAAAACATTTCTTATATTTGGAAAACAAAGTTTGTTTGTATTACCTCTCAGTCCCAACCAAGAACAGACATTACTATGCTTAATGTATTTCTATGATGAGTAGAAGTGCATTCATGGTCAATATATCTTTGCTATCTTTCAAGCAACAAACTGTTTTTTAAAGAAGTATCAAACAGAAATTCTCAGTGACTTTATTCTGTATTTTGCTTTCGCTCATTGAGATTGCATTCAAGTTACATGTATTCTAGTTATCATATCATATCACCCCTATTGGGAGTGTGAGTCAAGAGTCTAATTACAAATAGACAATTCTTATAAGAACCTTTTGGAAGCTTTTGAGGAAATGCTTTCAAATTCTTTTTGCCTTATTTAAGAGAATAAGTTATTGAAAAATCTCAAGTATGTTCATTTAGTGGTAATATCTCCTTACTATTCTTTTTTAAAAGACCTTCATCTGTATTTTATTTTTATGGGAAGTAAACTATGAATATGTATTTACATATAAAATATACCTATAAAATAATGTATAACTTGAATTATAACTATAAAGTTATATATGTATATATATATATATATATATATATACATCAATGTTTGCCTTCTGTTATAATCACCAGACCTAAGTGCATCCTCTTTGAAATATTGGACTGAATGATGATATTGAATTTCATTGAATTTTAGCCACTGCCCAGTGAGTAACTGCCTTTATTTCAATTCATTAGTTCTATCTTTCAAGAAATCATGATAGAATCAAATTAGTGGTTAACAGGAGAAAGCAGGCAGGGATAGGCACATTGAATAAAAGGGTCGATTCTATGGTAAATAATAAAACTGGACTGTTGGTGCTAACCTTAGAGTGCTATATACAGGTATTGATTCATGATGTACGTGCTTTAAACCTACATGATGCTGTGATGCAGTCTTCCTTCAAAAAGTCATGAAGACCTTAGGCTCTTGTTAGTTTTGTCTCAAATAGATGCTAACATGACAGCATTAAAAATTCATCCGTATGAGATTTTTTTTTATCCATATTTCTGGATGTTTATTGTCTTTCTTAAAACATTTAGATGACTCACTAATTTTTTTTATTTTTGCTCAACTGTTCTGATATTGTCAAAATCTATAGCTCAGGATTTTTGTCTCACTTGGGAAATGGGCTTTCTAGTATGTATTTTATGATTGCATAATATTTTGTCTCAAGTTGAAGTTTGGTTAGTTTAAATTTAGAATTCATTGGGTTTTTTGTTTGTTTGTTTTTTAGCTTTAGATACCTCATTGAAAAAAGTGCCGGAATCTAAATCTGAAAAATTGCCTTCAAATTCTTTCCTTGCCACATGTCGTCTATATGAATTTATGCAGATCACTTCTAAACTAGATCACTTTGTCGCACTAAAACTGAATGTAATAATACTAACTTAACTCCCTCTGAGAATTTTTAGAATTATCAGAGACATATAGGATATACATTTAATTTTTTTAAAAAATTATATATATGCGAAGGATTTATCACAGAATAATATAGGTTATTCCTTAATTTGATGAATGAAAAAGACATCCAGAGAAGGTAAATCACTAAAAGCATGGTGGATCAAGGTTTAAAAGTCAACAGAAGCATATGCTAGAGTTATTAAAATTTGATTCGCTCACCCCTGTACTAAAATACAGCCCGTTTTCTAAAATAGAAGTTTTTAATGCCATTCTTCTAAAATAAATATCCTAAAAGGTCATCTATAATTCCAAAATCAGAAAGTAGTATGTTATATGTTTTCCTAAACTGATAATACTTTTTGAAGATCCTGATTTTGTGTCATTCTCCACTTCTCTATCGTACTCTAAAAGGATATATAGTGTCAAGACAGTAGTTTAAGGAGTCAGAAAAATATAACTTTATATTCAGGCTTGTCACTTCAGTTCTTCAGCAAAGTCTTATCTTTATTTGTATAAATGGGAGGCAGTATATTTATTTGTACTGTTATTTTAAATGACAAATATTCTAGGAACTTAGTACTTTTGTTCTGTGGTACTTCCCTGGCTCTGCACAAGCTTTCTTTGAGTCTTGGTATGCTCCACCAGTCACTTAAGAAACTTCTGTATACCCTTTCAATTTTTTTTCTAATAGTACGATGTCCTTAATAAATCCTCTGTGGTTCAGTCAACAAGTTAAGTTGTCCATCTTCACATACTCACACTGTAGATGTAATGTAACTGCTATTAAAGCAGTTATATTATTGGCTCACTAGACGATATGATTTTAGAAGAAGAGAATGATACCTAGAAGTATGAGGTCACTACTTAGTGAATGAGTGAACACAGAAAATACCCAGACCTAACATTTAAGGCAAACAAAAGGTGTTAGTTTATATTGTCCCTCCCATTTCTAAAAAGAGAAAAATCATATATTTAAATTGTAAAATACGATTTTCAAAGAATTTATATGTGTACTCTTTAAATATTTACCTCATAATTACCATATGCCATGATTAACATTTTGGAGCATAATCAGATAACTTCTTAAAGGTACAGAATGTTTAAAAATTTTTATTATTTTCAATAGATATAAATTTTGATAAAGACATTTGGAACATAAACTTCAGACTAGCATCACAGTTTGCAGATCGTCTCTAACTAAACCCATACCAGCAGAAGTGGAACTTTTTTTTTCTATTTTTTATGGCTATTTTGTGGAAATTAGTTATAAACTACAGAATTCCTTGAGTGGTAAATGTATTCTCCCTAGTGACACATAATAAATAGAGTTTAAAATAAACATAATAATTTGATTAAATATAATGTAAAAATTACATGAAAGTGTCCTGTTAACTTTATAAGATATTTTAGATGATAGGTATTAATTATTAATTGAAAAAACTATATGCAAAGCTGGTTCACAAAAAGTTGATTTTTTTTTTCATTGAATTACCTTGCATATAAATTAATCATTAGGGATGAATTGTGCTTTCCATATAACTTTGAGTTCGTTGTTGTTAAGTGAAAACTAGAAAAATGCCAACAGCTTAAAAATGTGGAAGAAATATAGACAGTTTCCTTGAATAATTTGCTTTGTTGTTTAAGACTCCTACTTAAAAAAAAAAAAACATAGAATTTCATATACTGAAGCTATTCAAGGGACTGAGAGGGTGATAAAATCTTAGTTGTGATATTACTTTTCTCAGTAGTAGCAAATGGCTCATGTCTTCCATTTTAATCTAAACTGGAAATTTATATGCATGTTTAAGAGGAGAACTCATTTGTAACTGAAAATACAATAAAACTAAAATAAGTGGCCAGAAAATTTTAATAGTTACTTAAAAGCAGATAGAACTCTACCCATGCAAAATTTTAATATAAGAAATGTTTAATGTGCTTTTTTCCCAAGTATAGATCTCTCTTAAGAATGCAATAAAATAATTCTGACATTCAGCATAGCTGAGGATAGCAAGACAGTTTATTATCGATGAGTCATGGTATTTCCAATCTCAGTAATGTAGTTGAGTTTGAAAATACCAGTGATAATGTTTGATTATTGGCATGTAGCCATGGAAGAAACCCCTCATCCATCCATAATAAGATAAGTCAGGAAAATAGTAATGATTACTGAATTGATATTATTACTATTCTTTGGTTGATAGAATGGTGGCACTGTAAAATTAGATAATGTGCTTTATGATCATAGTGATAAATTTTAGCTTCAATTTCATGACAGCTTCCTTGCCAGTTCACTACATTGCTTTGAAGATTGTTAATTTCAATAAAATAAAATATACACAAATATTTAAGAGTGACTGCTGGGGAAATTTCAAATTTGCTTTTCTTAAAGTCATTTTTGAAATCCCTACATAAGCAACACATTTCTGTCTGCAGTCTGGAAATCATTCTAAATTATTTTCTTATTCCTTCTTGTTGAATATACATGAAAGTATACCTTTTAAATATAGTGAGTTAGTTAGACTATGTTAAGTTCTGCCCAGAGAAATATGATTGGGGAAGATACATGTAATGTATTGGGAGGGGCAAGAAAGAACCTTTACCATGTTATCCAGTTTCTCTCTGCCATATTGATGCAAACTAAAAGACTCGTGTTCACTTGATGGAAGAACAAAGTCAAACTGACTTGGATCTCTGAATCATCACATGCACAAATGCTGTCTTAGAGTGTTCTATACACTAAACACATTTATGTCAATGAAATAAAAATTTATCACTGAAACTGATCATATTATGTTGTGATACTGACCTTTAGGACTTGCTTGTTACTACAGTATAACTAACACTATCCTGTATATATATATATATATATATATATATATATATATATATGTATATAATTTATTTCTGAAGAAAGTATGACTCATATGTTAAGAGTGATACATATATTTAATATGTGAGAATAACATTTATCAGAAAATTGACTATGACAGACATCATAATGCCAATGCAAATGGCACATAACTTTAATACTGACTTAACAGAGAAAAAGACATTGATCATCATAAATTTATTACTTGGGAATATTACAAAGCCTTGCCATAATTGCTTTGTCACATCGTTATTAATGGTGCTAGAAACAGAACTAATAAGACTGTGTTTCGTGACTGTGTGTTGTGGGATGGCATTGTCTTTGTCCATTTATCTATGTCTATCATCTTCCCATTTATAAAGCACTGTATTTGTTGTGATTTGAGCAGGGTCTCTAGGTCAATGAGTGTGTACATGACAAATTGGAGTCTGACAACTTGAGGCCTGCGGTGACTTCTGATACAGCACAAATTCCTAATAGGATTTTGGGAAATGGAAATAATAAAAGCAAGGATGAAATTTAGCCGTTGAAATAATTAACAGATTTTCAAACCTAACTCATCATCAGGTGGATAATATCTAATAAATTTTTCTTCTTTTTGAACTTTTTCTGTGAGCAAATTTTAGAACTATAGACTTATTAATGTATCACTTTAAATATATTTGTAGGAGTAATATCTATTTGTTATTTAGGCATTGACTATTTTAGGGACAAATTATGGCCATAGTATATATGAAACTATGATAGAGAAAAATGTACCTTCTTTCTCCAAACCCAGACTGAGAAGGCATTCTGCCTCTTCTCCCTCTCCCTCTTGCCCTCTCCCCCTCTCCTTCTTTGCCTCTCCCTTGCTCCCTCATCATCTATATTTACATTTATTTATCAGTTTTTCAGAATTTAAGTGTATGTATTTGCTAAAAAAATTATTTTGAGTATATTTATCTCAAGAATATTGACAACTTACCAGCAATAGTGAATTAGATTATTTTAGATTCACACAAAAAGAATTTCTAAGAAAGTTTCAAGCACATCAAAGATATGAAAGTATTACAGAAAATTTTAAAATTAAGAAAAAGTTTAGGATATATTGCAAAATAAGTCAGGTAACAAATATTACACATAATACAAGTCTTCTTTCCTAAGAAGTAATTATATACTGTAATTGTTTTTTGCTTGAGGGAACTGATTTCAAGTTCTATTGATAATAATATGATGCGCAGTGAAAATAAGACATGCTATATTTATTTATGACTATAAACTGTCAAATTCTTTATTATCTTTTTAATTTGATGTAATGGGATGGATTTAAGAAAACCCTCTCTAATGCTATCTGAGAAATAAGGAGTACCTTAGTTGGACAGAGTAATACATATAAATATTGTTTATAATTTTCAGTTCTAACTGAGGAAGATTTGACTGTGCTCAGAGATAAAATTCTTCTAAATATTAACAAAAAGAAGGGTGAAAATTATGTTAACTCCTAATATTTCTTCCTATTCACTCAGAAAATTAGCAGTCCTTATCACTCCACAGGTGTGTTTGCAGAACATACCATTCCCATCATCCTAAATGACATTACCCTTTTGACTGCAGAGTTTGCAACTCTAACTCATGTGATTCTGAGGCAAACATATGTGTTTATTGTTTCTTTGAGGAAAATATTTATGTGAGTTGAAAGGTTTAGATGTTGCAGAATGGTTCTGGTTTTAATTTTTGATAATGTCCTACCACTCTTCTTTCAATAAAATACTTTCCCTTGGATTATTAATGAAGTATTTAAGCTACTACTTCTTTCATTTCCTTTTTCTCTTTTTCTGCTTTGGTCAGATTTTCTTTCTCCCTGTCTGCTTTTGTATCAATTGTCAGAAACTAGTCTATAGTGATTGCTTTCGTATTTGCATTTATTCTTTATTATTTTCTGTTTGGTCACACATTTATTTAAACAACTTACTGAATTAAGGAGCATAAACATTACTTATGAATAGCTTTAAATATAAGCTTTTACTTTTTGTCCAGCAAATAGTAATTACTGAAGGCTTAGAAAAATGAGAAACCACACAGTGTACTCCTCAGGTTTAGCACTTATAAGTTGCAACAGTGAGTAAAAAATCACCTACAGTGTAACATACGGCAGAATGAGTGACAAGACTTGAATTTAGTAAAACATTATTGAATTCAAAAGTAGACAAGCAACACCTGACCCAAACTTGATGGGTATTTGGTTATTTGTGTGTTTTTAAAATATATGTGTGTCTGTGTGTACACACAATACCCCTATATATTTCCACTTTGATGAAAAAAATACAAAAGCTTTTCTGGAAATATTGTGCCATATTTACTTATTGAGAAGGTGAAGTGCTTGCTTCTATGCGAGTAAGACTCTGTTAGCAAGACAAGCTGTCTACATTGTCAGTCTTTTTAAGCCACCTGTGGCAAAATGTAAAAAAAAGTTTAATGTATTGCATTCTGATTTCTCAGTTTTGTCTCATTCATCAGTCCTCTGAATAAATATGAACAGAGCAAAACACTGTCAACCAAGTTAATATTTAAGTGATATTACAGTATTTGATATTCCTAGGCTAACCAGCACAAATTGCTTTCCTGCCTCTCATCTATGGCAGATACTTTTAGCCTACATCTAAAACTCCTATACCTGAACGGTATGTTCAATAGTTTTAAAATGAACTTTTGTGGGAATTTTGTCATTATAGTGCAGCCTACTGCATACCATTTCAAACATTATACTTTGTAACTGCTAGATGGCTTGATCTAAACCTTTTCTGTACAGATACATATAATCTTTTAGTATTTTGATTTGCCTGCCTGGGAGATATTAGATAAGTGATTCTTGGCTTGAAAATAGCACATCCAGCCATTCTGAGAGAAAATTAGGAATTTATTCATATCACTGCAGTTCACATTCAAGGGGTCAAACTTAATCATGTGACCATAATTAGCTGGAAAGAACGTGATATTATAGTCTTGTGCAAAGAAATCTATGCCTAGCCAAAACTCTATTCTTATAGAAGAAAGAATGAGTGCTTAAGAAATCTTTATACCTCCCTTGACTGTTTAGTCACTCCCTTCTTTGTGTAAACAAAGCCATTTGTATACAGATTCACTCAAAGCATGGATTCTACCATTTTGTAACTTTGAGAATCTTAAATGGAAGAATTCTCTGTGTATTTCTGAATATCCCAGGCCACGATCAGTGCTTGGCAAAAAGAAAAAAAAAAGAAAAAGGAAAAAAAATTGTAGGTGCTTAGTAATTATTGGCTGAATAGATGAATTTTCCGACTTTTGAGACATCCAAATCATCCTCAATCATTATTTATCCTTCATGGCAGATTTAGCAACTAGAAGAATGCCAAAAGGGGCAAATTTAACTTTCAACTTGGCACAGGAAAAAGATTATTCAATTCTTCCAAATTCTTAATAACAAACTTATGCAGAGAAAATCATAATTCCAAAGGATATGTTTTCATTTGTAAATTCATTCGTGTTCTAGAAATAACTGAACTGTGAGTGATGCTTAGCCAAAGACAACATTAAAGGTTTTTAGAAAAGAAGATCGTTCTTGATATGCACAGTTTCATCTGTCACACACCAGTATTTTTCTCATGTTTCTCTTTCTCTTTACAATTATAGCTCAGTCGACTTATGTACTGCTTTCCAGTTATTCTGTATTGAGCTATTTTCATTCCAGCACATAGTTGTTTTCAGTCTCAACTGGAAATGAGTACACTGACCACCTTATGATACTGATTCCATCTAGTCTCCTTTGTATTCTGAGACCTAACACACATTATTTTTAGTTTGACCTTCCTTTGTATTGATTCTGAGAATTCAGTGCCAAGCTCACCTTTTCTGTCTAGCCTCAGGAATCTGTCAGAATGACACAGCCATTGAAATGCAAGTTTGATGGTAGGACAGAAGTATTTATACATTGTTTATCTCAGGAGTCATTCATGGCACTCTGATTTCAACTTGGAAGAGGCACTAGCATCATTCAGGATATGAAGACATTAAGAATGAAAATCACATCTTTTTAATGCTTAGTCCACGTCCATTTAGGAGTTATGTTTTCGATGAGCCTGCAATTGAATGTATCATAAGGTTAATGGTTTCTTGTGCCAACATCTTTTCTCCTCTGGCTGTTTGCCGCCTCCTCCATGCTCCCTCCTCAGTGGCTCTTGAGAGCGCAGGGTTTCTTTGGAGGCCACAAGTATTGCAGACTGATCAGAGTCACAACAGGTGGCCCTGAACAGGTCATGCAAAGGGCCTGAATATAAAGAGTAAACACAGTTCCAAATATTTTGTCGATATTTAATTAGCAATACTTGAAAGAGTTAAGAGTTAGCATTAAGATATCCCTGTAGTTAGGAACGCAGAAATCTTTATACCATCTTGTCTTTCTTAGTTTTTCAACCTAAGAAATTTAAAAAAGCTTCTTATATTCTACTGATAAAAGTTGACAGCTCCATAAAAGTTACTGTTGTATGAAAATTTTGATTGTATTATTGTCTTAACATTATTTTTATTAAAACTACTTTACAGAAGTATTTTGAAGGATTGGAGGGAAAAAGATTGAGGAATCATATTTTTTGCCATTATTTTGATAAGTCTCTACAGTATGATAAAAATTAAATGCTGTTTCCGTTTTCAACAATTTTGCTTCAATGTAACTTTCTCCAGTAAGATCATTCTAACTAAATCACCTGAAAAGACCTCTTGCTTTATTTTTCTTCTGGACATTTATCATTTTCTTCCATACTATATACTTCCTCTGTTATCCTGTTTATCATCTCTAGTTGTTATCTTGTTTATCCTGCCTATCTTCCCCCAGTAGATGTAAACTTCCTGTAAACTTTCATGTTTTGATTACTACTAAATTCCCAGCATCTGAAAGTGTCTACCATATAGCAGACACTCAATAAATATTTGTTACACATTTGTTAAGTGACACACTAATTAAATATACATGTGATATTTATTTTAAATATGTTGTTTATAATCATTGTCAAAATACTTAAGTGCAGACAAAAATTTATGAAACATTGATTTTCCTCTTAAAGGAAGTAATGAAGATGGCTTAAAAAAATCACCAAAATGGGGGAAAATAGTTTTCTTTTCCAATAAATAATTTAATGAAAATGTTTTTTAATCATTAATTCACTTGAGCAGCTGTATTTTTACCTATATGTCATACTATCAACCAAATAGGGACTTTCACACTAAATTTTTAAGCACATGGTAGTCCTCATAGGTCTTCCCCTGTGTCTTCTCATTGTGGGAGCTATTAGGAAAGCAGCATGAAATCCAAATTGTATTTTGTAGATTGATTAGGAAAATAGTCAAAATGTCCTTTTGTGAATGGCAGAGAAAGAGAACCCTTGATTACCACAGGTTGGACTAATGGACATTCTCTATTAACTTTTTTTTTCTTTAACAGTTGAGGATTTACTTTTTTAGTATAAAATTAAATTTTGTTATAATTTCATGATGCAGAAATAGAACTCTTCTGAATAAATACCCATTCCTTGTTTAGAGGATGCAAGTGATAACTGATTATTACCTTTTTACAAATATTGCTACTATTAATGAGAATTTTACAGCCTCTTGGTCATCATTGCAAATGAATATCAGTCATAAACATATATAATCAGTAAATTATATGAGATCCTGAGTCTAAAATTCTGATACATTTGTGTTAACTGATTATTGTCTATTTTCTTAGAAGTGGAAAATTATAAATGTTTTTCAAGTTCTGATATATTTAACTTTTTTATTGAGAGAATTATAGCATGAGTGTTTACTAATTATTTCTTGGGAAAAAATGGAAACTTGAAAGCACCTAGTATTTTACATTACTGATGAGGTAGAAAACTTTATGGTAATGTAGAAATTAACCTCTGGCCCCAGGGAAGTATTTTCAAATAATTGAATGAAATCCAATTTTTAAATTTAACTGAATAGAGTTCTATGTAATCAGTAACATGTACCTGCTGATTCAAATGAGCATTTAGTAGGAGACATTTTGGACCAACAGTATCTGTGTAATCCTTCTCCCCAGGACCAACATGGGGTATTATAAAAAGTAAACACTAATAAGTATATGCTAAATTTGTGACTAAATCTCCCTTTTTAGCAAGCTAAAGTTCTAGGGCTCTGACTCAGACTTGGGTAGGATAGATAGTAGAGTGTAGGTGAAATCTGTAGTTTTAGGGAGGGGAAATAAGTGAATCAAAATTAGGTCCCAAGTCAGAAAGTTTGGAAGAAAAGGTCATTTGGAAAGCTTTAAATCTATGGGAGCAAATTGTAAGGGAGGATCAGACTCCAGTCAATGTTCTGCCACAGAAACCACCCCAGATGAACTAGGAGCAAGATACTACCACGGGCTTATTTCCAGAGATACGCAGGTTCTCTACAGTAATTCTGTTCTGGAGTGAGCAGTCTCTTTTATTTGATGGTCTAAAATGAATTAACATACATTCTTATTGAATACAGACACACATGTACATTCAGCAAAAGGCTTGTATTGCTGAATATGTATATATATGTATATATATATATATGTATATGTACTTTTATTTACCTGGTTTCATAAATATAGGATGTTGTATGAGCTCTTAATAGAAATATAAAAATGATTAAGACATAAGAGATTCAAAAATGACATCTCCCTGTTTATAGGTGTAAATTTTAGAATGGTGATTCTAATATCTTCAGGATAATGATGATGATGATGATGTATACCTTATGGAGAATTTATCACATTGGCTGTGATATAGTATGTGGTATATGGTCAGCTCTTCTATATTTGATATAATTCAGTCTTCATAGAAGCCATCTGAGAGACAGTTATTATCCCTGTTTTACGAATATGTGAACTGACTCCTTGCCAGCTTAGGTAATTGGGCTAAGGCTACATTTTTCTTACAAAGTGTAAATGAATGGGATTCAATTTACTTCTTATGTCATATACAAACCTCCCCTCAAAAGTTGTATCATCAAAGTAGTGTTGTGTTTAGGATACACTATTGAATAATGGGCCCAGTGTGTGATTTTTAATTTTCTTTAATTTTAAATAAATAAATAATTATATCTTTGTTTGCACTTTTTTTTAATCTGTTCAATGGTAGATATGTAAGAAATCTGTATATTATTTATCATTTCCTACACAATTCAGAATTAAATTTGTATGGATTAGATGTAAATAATGTTGCCTTTCTTTCTGTATTGATTTAAATGCCTCACTGTATCAGATATCCAAAATCTCAGAACCTTGATATAGTATGATAATGTTTTAAAAGAAGAAATCTTTAGGAGCTTAAAGATATAAATTTTAATCTTCAAAGACCGATTTATTGATAGTTTCCAGATTCATTATTTGAATGTTATGAGTAATTTTCTTCTTATATTTACTAGCATCTGCAGATTATTTTATGTGAAAATACATTTATCATAACAAAATCTATGCTAATGACTTCCATACTTGTTTCCTACCTAGTGTGAGTCTTTTGCTATTCCAGAATGCACTGCCCAACTATCATAATATCAGTCTTGCTCCTATTACGTTTATGTTACAAGCAATAGGGCACAGAGTTGATTGTTTTCATCTAACATCAGCACTAATTTTAGGGTTCTAAAATTGACAAATAGCAGTATCATAGAACTTAAGGGCACGTTATTCATCTTAAACTATCAAACTTCCTTGTGCTGTATAGAGTCCAGTGGTAAGAATATATATTTAAAACAACTATATTATATAAAATGACATTTATTATCATACTCCTTTGCTTTAATGTTTTTTTCTCCAAACAGTGTAATTGGGATGTTTGACATTCAGTATGAAAAGATGAAATTTAGTAGAGTAAATTTCATGGCCTCAATTTCTCTTCTTTTATTTCCTGAACTGTCCAAAAAAGCAGACCTTTTGAATTAATGGACTTGAGTTCATTTCCTATCTAATGTTACTTGCAAAGTATATGACCTTTCAAGATATTTAATTGATGTGAGGCTTGGTCTACATATATAAAATATATATACAAGTTACAGTGTATAACTATGAGACTTAATGGAAAAAATACATCAGATACCGATGTATTAATTGCCTTATGCTGTAACAGGTTCTCAGGAAGCACCTAGTATATTACTTCCTTCTATCTCATTTGCACTGAAAAATCATTCAAAATTCTTTACTTTCAACTCTTAATCTCAGGTGCATTTGGAAAAATAATTTTTCACTATCGTCTAGAAATGCGAGGACTTCTCATTTCTCTTTAGCAGGTGAAATGCACATACATACTGTTCAAAAGTTTTACATGATTGCAATGCTTTATATAATATCTTCTTTGTCATATGTCAGTGTATATTTGATAAACTACAGTTTGTTTAAGCATCATGCATTAGGATATTTGATTATGGAAATGTATGACCATTTGAGGTTTAGAAATTTCAGACTGACTATTTTGGTGTTTAGGTGTACTTAGAAATTGTTTGGTGTGATGATTACCACAGTGCCTCATTGAACCATATCCAGTAAAGTCCAATAAACAATATGGAAAATGAGGCAAGCCTATTTCAATTTTTAACTTTAAAATATATTGTGAGAAATTTCTTGCAGTTCTATTGTGTCTAGCAATCCAAAGATATGAAACTCTGACTGTAGACTTCAAAATGGTAAAAACTTGGGAAAGGAAAGCAATTTTTGAAACTACTTCAAAAATATGACTTCACAAGAGAGAGAAATGTGGTGAATTAATATAGGCAGATAATATACTGTCTTTTTAGGGCATAAATAATAGTTCTAAGTATATGCTATAATGAATTTATGGTAAGAAAAATAACCAGAAACAGAACTTAAAGTGATGTGTTCAATTTTCCAGCTGTTGTATGAAAACCTCTGAATATAATGAGTGTTCATTCATTAGGTTAATGTTGCTTTTACCTGCCTTGGCCTGAGAAAAAAGGGGTTTGATTATTTTTTTTAACTTTGTTGGAAAGAAATAGGTTATTCTTTGACTTTTTTTTCTAACACACTACTCTGTACCATTCAAATCAGTAATGCTGAATTTAATTTCCTGTTACTAAACCTCTCTTACTTACAATAACTCCCAGACCACTATGTACTGGATATATAGTTATATAGGACTTTATTCCTGAATACTTCTAGTTTTATATATCAAAGAAGGTGACAATATTTCTGTAAGAAAAATATTCTGATTGTATCTTTTAAATATCATCCATGTATGGTAAGTTTAGAAGATTATTCCATGTTCCTAAATTATATTGTACATCGCAAACACATCAGAGGCAGTTCTCTATAGTTATTCTAATATTTAACTTCAAACTCAATATAACAAAGCAAGTAAATATTAATTAGTAAAATGGTTCGAGATTGACTTCCTATTTCATTTTCAAGGTAAGAACATTAACACTGAATTCTTCCAATGCCATAAGAATTGCATTTTATTCTCCCTCACCAAAGTCACTCAAATTTTTTGCTTTTCCTAGGAAACAGTCTATTTTACTTGGGGCTACTTTTTATGTTTACTTAGACCTTCTAACCCAGAAAATCCCAGAAGTTCAGGCATATATTTAGGTAAATAGATTATACAAATTCAATAGCTGAACTTCTAAATAAAGTCAGATTAATACGTACAAGTACACAGTCTGAAATGGCCACATGCTGGCAATTACTTGTTTAATTTGATCCACGGAGATAGCTAAGTTGGTCAATGTCAAACCCAATGTTCACTCTTTGACCTAATGTGCATTCTGTGTTAGTCAAATTAATCATAAGATCAATTACTTTCTTCCTAACTGTTGATGACATTATATAAGACTGTGTGTAGAGCTTCACAGAATCAACCGATGTACCTCAGATTAATAGTTTCTTGATTTATATTTTCAGGGTCAAGAAACATATTCTGATGGCAAACACTCATTTCACCCTGCTGATTTAGCCTGGAATGACTCCAAATAATTTGCTCTTATGGACTGGGCATAATAGTTATATTTCAGCATTAATTTTAAGACTTTTGATAGATTATCCCACTGGCTTTAGTATATATATTTTTCACTTGGTTTATGTTTTTAACTAGATATATTATTATTTGTGACTTCCTGTTAACATCAGAGAGCAGTATAACTTATATCCAACTTGGTTAATTAGAAAATAAGTGTTCAGTACTCTGAAGTTTAATTTAGTTCATGTGTATCCTAATATAACACTCTGGATTATTTCTGTATGTTTAATAAATGTGACTCATTGGTCACATGGAGACTCAATCACAAAAGCAAGAACACTCCAAGAACCACTGAATGTCATGACATTTTAGACAAGAGACTGAAAAATCAGGTTTTGGTTATTGTTATTTTGCTAAAAGCCTTGTCTTGTTAAATGACTTTAATATCTTACTTTATCAATATTTAACATCTCTCTAGGCTTCCAAAACCCAAGCTAGCCATACTTAATTATTTCTAATTTTTGTTGTTAATCTTCCTGAATTGTTCCTGCATTGCTTATCTGATTTCTCTTTATTTACATGTTCCTAGTAATGAAGACCCTGTATATATATGTATACATTTCATTCTCCAAAAGCTATGATTGCCTTAATTCTGCACTACAATGAGAGAAATATTATACTTGTCACTATGAGTGTACATTTTAATAGCAAATCTTAGCAAAGTTCAAGTTCAA
Source organism: Solenodon paradoxus (assembly GCA_004363575.1). NCBI lineage: Eukaryota > Metazoa > Chordata > Mammalia > Eulipotyphla > Solenodontidae > Solenodon > Solenodon paradoxus. The sequence continues at coordinate 1,092,344 of RJWH01000046.1, forward strand.
TTTGGAGTCTCCTCATTAAATTAATTCACCTACATATAAAATTTCATTTTAATAAGATGTAAAACATATCCAAGAATATTACTGCACTCCCTGGTAGGTATGATTACATATTTTGAACAGATTCCCTACTTATCTGGTAAGTAGTTGGTACTTCTTTTCCTTATACTAAAGCTCTTTTGACCACAAATATAAAATACAGAATATAATGAAAGAAATCTTAACAGATGTGTTTCTCTCTCCATTATAATAGTTCCGCCAAAGTTAAAGCTTTTAAAGCCCTTAACTTTAGTATAAAGAGTTTCTACATTTTGCTTCTTAGCAGTGCACCTTGATTTCTGTAGAATGTACTAGTTAACAACCCAGTCATAAATCTTGTTGATCTAGTTATACAGTGATTGAAGCCAAAAGTCATAGACACACACACACACACACACACACACACACACACACACACATTTTCTTCTCCATTAACCCACCCCAGTTCAAAAGCTTAAAGTCCAACTCATCTCAGTAGCTAGCTCTTTCCCTTCTTTCCTCCATACATTTCTATAATATCTTCTAAGCACATCTGGTTACTTTCTTTGGAGCCCAATCAATTAGAATGCAGGATCACTGAAGGCCCTAAAAGCATCTGGGTCACTAGCAAGTTCAGCATAATATTGACACATATATGCCCTTACCCACAGGTTGTTGAATGAATAAATGAATGAATGATAAAATAATGGATGTGTGACTACAATGACATAATTATATTTTTATCATTAATTTAAACTTAGCTGGAGACTTTCACACAGCAGTTCTCATACATCTATAATTTTATAGAATGTGGGGCAAAAAGTTTTATACGTAGGCACATACACATGATTCTATACCCCATCCTTGAAAAATAATAACTGATTTTAACTATTTTACAATGGAATATGTGATTTGTCACAAATTTTGGCAAACCCGGGGACCATTTTTACATTTTTCCAATGCTTGTTATACATTGTAATAATTCCTAAATGTTCACCCATAATACCTCCATTTATAAAGTGGTAGGTATATTTTGACCTCAAAATAGGATGTATAGAAATGAATAAAATGGGTTCTTTACCCTCCATTTTTCCGTTTTACTAAATTATTCATCTGAGATTAGGGAAAATGTGAAGCGTGACCTAATTTCAGCTTTTATGTAGCAGAAATAGTGCTGCTTACACTTATATAAGTCCTTGTCACATAACATCATGTGATCTTCAGTTGATTTTCTTATCAAACATCTGTAATATTTAACACAACCTTTGTAATTCTTTACTATAATTTTTGAATATTCCTTTCCTTTTTCTTTTCTTTTTCAAATTTCCCCAACATTGTCTCTTTTTGCAGGTCTTGCTAGACTTTATAATGTCTATGTATATATTAATCAAATGCCTTTACTTGAATTTATACTGTTTCATAACTTATTGTTTACTTAATTATACTTAGCATTTTCCCAGATGATTGAATGTTTCTCTATATTATTATGCTGGTTAGAAATTTCATATATCTTAAGTCTTTACCTACTTATAATTAGGGTTAAATAATTAAATAAAATAACTAGGAACAGATTTCTGAAAACTGAACTCTACTTCCAAGAACTTGAAGTTTCTATGTATGCATATATGAATGCATGCATGTATGTTTGTATGTGTGTATATGCATAGATACATATGCATATCTAGTGTAATAAAAATATATACTAGATATGCATATATATGCATATATACATATATATATATATATTGCTTTTTTGCCTGCCAGATATGTTTTAAGTAATTATAGCTCAACCAGCTGGTTGTAAATTTGGTCACTTTCTGAATGCATAGAAATTATCCTGAGATAAGTGTGTGTGTGTGTGTGTGTGTGTATGTATCCACACACATATATACACACATTTTCTTTAACAGTAAAATAATTACAGTGTCCTGGTAGAAGTGATCATTGAAAGTGAACACTAACAAATTTTACAAAAACAAACTGGAATAAAAATACATTAAGAATTGTTCTGGAAATATTATAAAACATATTCTATGACCATTCATTCATTCATTCATATATTTTTTTTTGGAAAAACTGTTTACTGAACACCTACTATATTTCAGGTACCCTTCTGATGACTAGGATACAAAGATCAATGACCTCAGCACTGTACCTCTGTGAATATGCTTACATAAAACAATTTCTGCAAAATATGACCAAAAGATATTCCTGGAAAAAGTGTTATTTGAGGGAGTAAGAGGGGAAGTTGGTGGGGGCTTCATAGAGAAGATAATAATTGAGTTAGCTGTAGAATACTTGAGTTAGCTTTTTTTATAAAAAGTGAAGGAAAAATAAGAAAATTAAACAAGTTTAAATGTACATAATGCAAATAAGGAGCAGATGCTCATTTGTTTTTAAAATGAAAGATAAGTGTAGAATATGGAGTAATCCATTCCTTGCTAAAAAATTCAGTAATTATTACCAAACAACAAGTAATGGAGATTTGAAAATAAAGCAGGGATACATTGTTTATATAAGAACAATACTTTTTTAAAGTACGGGAACATTGTATCATAGCATGTTAGATTCAAGGTACACAATTTTAAAGCAACATATGTATATGATACATTAAGTTTACCGTTAACAGTCCAACTAGAAAAATAGGATTAAAGCAGTGAAATGAATGTACCAGAGTTGGGGAGAAACGTGCAAAACAAAGAGGAAACCATGATAATAGGCCACATGGGAGAGGTCACCTGTTAGCAGTGGTGGCAATGCAGAGAAGACACATTTTTGGGGCCCACTGGATCTGCTGCTTGAAATGGAGAGTATTGAGTAAAGTTCTGAGCTTGCAAAAAAGCTGATTTCAGAATAAACTTATTTTCCAATTTCTGCTTGTGTTTTAGTGTCCCATCCTCTGATGGGACTCCAGTTTTGAGGCGCAGGAACCTAGAGAACTCATAGGAACAGAGAATCCCTGAATTTATAAGCCATGATTTGGAGTGAAGACGATCCATAGTTTTTTGTTTTTTTAAATCAAATTGTCATCTCAGATTCATCCATACTTTTTTTCACATTTTATTGAGAAATAATTAACATACATCACTGTATCCATTTAAAGCATACAGCTTGATGGATTGATTTACATATATGGTGAAATGGTAACATTCAGCTTCTCACAGAAATACAGGGAATATAAAAAAGATGAAAGGGAAAAAAAATCCCCTTTGTTGAGAACTTTTTGGATTTTCTCTCTCAATTTTTCTTTATGTCTTGCTGCAGTGTCATCTGTAGTCATGCTGTATATTGCATTCTTAGCATTTATTCATCTTGTAACTAGAACTTTGTACCTTTTTCTGATTGTACCCCCGCCCCCAACCTCAGACTCTGGTAACACAAGTTGTGTCTCTTTTTCTATGAGTTGAGTTTCTTGTTCTGTAAATTACACTTATTCTCACGATCATACACAATAGAATCTTTTCTCGGTAGATTTATTTCACTCAGCATAATATCTCTGAGGTCCATCCATGTTGATACAAATGACAGGATTCCCTCATTTTTTTTCCCATAATTGAATTTATTTCATTGTGTATTTGGTTGTTTCCATGTCTTGGCAATTGTAAATAATGCTGTTATAAAGATAGAGGTGCAAATATGTTTTTATATTCACAGAAGTGGAAATGCTATGTTTATTTCTAGAGATAGTCCTATTTTTAATTTTTGAGAGCCCTCCATACTCTTTTCATGGGTAAACTTTAAAAATATTCTAAGTTGCTATGTGCATAGACACATTTCTAGGGACAGAACCCATGCTTATTCTCAGGTCCTTTTCATAGATTATAGCACTAACTAGCAGCAGACCACTGATGTACCTGAACACCCTTTTAGTTTTACAGACTGTGGTTGACTTAGAGTAGGGGTATATGACAATGTGGCAGAAAATGAAACCCAAAAACATGAACAGGGCTTTTAACTAAGGAGACTGACTTGGCCCTCTGATTCTGCAGTAATGCTGTGTGCCTTGGTGTGCTTGCTTAACCCCTCTTAATGGAACATCTTATAAAATCAGGACAGTAACATCTAACACACATGTGGGGTTATTAAAGAAGAACTTACTAGCCCACCACATAGACGAATGGCTGGTTCACAGAAGGCATTCAGTAAGTGACAACTATAATGAACATTATTTTTATCATCATTACATTAATAAACTGCAGTTCTAAGGTTCATCTCAGTTCTTTCTTCTCCATGAAGCCTCATCTATCACTTCATCTAAAGTTAATCTCACCCTCTTTTCTTCTACTTCCTCTTGACATCTACCTTACTTTAGCTCAAGTTACCATGTATTTGTCTTTGACTCATCCAGTTACATGGATATAAGGGCTTTATCTTATATTCCCTTTAATACTGGCTATTGTAACACTACATAATAGAAGCATAATACTTCAAAATTTCCTTTCTCAACATAATATTTAATATTTTAACATTATATTTGGTTCAGTAAAGCTAAGCATAAACTTGGCAGTGTGACCAGACTCCAATAGAGTCTAATGATCCAGAAGAATCACAGTATTCATCTCAACAAATTGTTTCCTGATACAACAGTGGCTGTGGACCTAGTCTATGGTGTATTCATAGTATTTACACTATCTTACAGGAAAAAAAATTGAATGAATGACACAGACTTCTTGCACTTGAAAAAAAACTTGAGTATTGTTTTCACTCTTTAAGAAATAATTATTAGTTATCCTGCCACTTATGTAATGTGATACAAAAATTTAAATCTCTATATAGAATTTATGGCATTAAAATGTCACCTTATTTGTAAAAACCTCATGTAACATAAGCATCTAGAAAAACCCATCAATAAATAATGTATAGATAGTTCAAATATTTAGTTTTTATGGATATGATTCTTCACATCATAATTTCCATATATGTTTTTCCAATACCTAATTTTTCCTAGCTAATTATATATATTAAAATTTCAATAAGACTGTGTCTATGAAACACCAAGAAGTCAATTATATTATCTCAAAGCATATTATAGCACTTCACTGAGCAGCAGCAAAAATAGAGAAAAATGTATTTTGGTTGTTTTAACATGGCTTTTCTGTTTTCATTTTGTTTCAAGCTATGTGTGAACACAATGATTTCAGAAATATACAATTAGGTTATTTAAATATATATGCAAAAGTGTTGTACAATGAGGAAGAACACTGTGAACTCATAGGACAGTTTAGAAGGAACAGTTTATGTTTTTTTCCAGTGTATATGCAACAAATAACTGACACTCCAGTACAGTGAATTCCTGTTCTCAAAGTGTACAGCTGTCAAACAACAACTCTACAGAATCACCAGAATGGAGTGGGCAACACTTCCATGTGTCTAGAGGACCCTGTGTTTATTTATCGTAACACCTGTCATGCCTGATTTTAATCATCTTCTGATTTGCCTGTCTTCCCCACTGGAATGTCATATGCTCTTTGCAAGTCGTCTTTATGAACCCAGTGCCTGTCATGTAACTAGTACATGGAAAGCGGTGAATTGTTATGGAACCAATTAATGAAGTAAATAATTGTTTAATTAAATGAACGCATATTTTCCAGTGATTCTCAAATTTTAATGTGCATAAAAATTGCCCACAGAACTTAGTTTTAAAATGCAATTGCCTAACTCCGACACACATAGATTCTAATTCATTGTACTCTGTAGGCTGAGGCATGCATCTTAACAAGGACACTAATATTTTTGATTCAAGAGCAACTCTAAAAACACTGGTAGAATATCATTAATGTGACTTAAAAAATCTTAATTTAAGTGAAGTTCAGGAAAATCCTTGGTCCATTGTTCACTGATTCTGAATTGAGGGCTGTCAGAGTGAATGAGGACTGGACACAAGACTGGAAAAGATTCTGGGAGCACACTGGTGAGCACCTTGCCTCAAAGTTTGTCTTATTCTTTGCCTTTTGGACTCATGAGATTAGTGTGAATATAAAATAAAACTAACTTGGCAATGTGGCCTGACTTCAGAAACGCCTAAGCATCCAGACAGTCCTGTGTTCCAGCTGGGCTGTGTCGGGATCACTACCCACCAGTTCAAACCATGGAAAAAATCAGAGAGCTAAATATAGACCATGTCAAAGACTAGCATCTTAAGCAATAGATCATGCAGCATATTAACACCGGAAAACTCTAAATATGACTTCGGATACTGGGACAGACCCATCCTTTTCCAGTTCCTATTTTAAGTTGACTTTTTCAACGTTAGTGGATGGGAGGTAGTAGCAAAGTATCTTCTGTTCCCAGGCCCAGCTATGCTTCCTATAGACTAGTGTAACAGTACAGTACATCTTCTAAAGCATTTGTACTATCAGAGTCACCACATAATTTTTGAAAAATATTATTCTGATTCTTTGAGTCTAATCCAGATCTGATAATAAGTATATCCAGGGAGCACACAGCGGTAACTGATTTGTGTGTTTTTTGGTGATTCAGATGAATCGTGAGGTCTAGCAGCCTTGACTTTCAAAAGACTTCACCTATATTTTATAAATGAAAAATATTTATATCATATTTACAAGGAGTCATGTCCCCCTGCCTCTAAGAGTAAGCACACATCTCTGTCTCTTGCACACAGCTCCTCTCATTGTCTCCTAATAGTCTCTTGTTCAATGTTGCCTTATTATATAGACCTGCTTTTATAGACATTCTAACACTCTAAGCATAGTAGTTATTTCCTTTATTCCATCTTCATCAGTTTTCAGTCTAAAGAGTTATTTTTCCTTTCTACAATGTGTACCCGAAAACACATTCAAATAGCGTGTCATAGTGTTATGGATACACCCCACCCACCTTTTTAAGCATAACCACACAGGTACTGTATCAGCTAGCCTGCATTTCTTTTTCAAAGATTAGGATCCAATGACTCCAGATGTCTGAAGGAGTGAGCAGGGTCCATTAATCTAGAACTGTAAGAAAAAGTTATAAATGGAGAAAGTTGCTTAAAAAAGGGAAAATGGGTCCAGCATGGTTCAGGACACCTAACATTTTACATCCTGACTCGTTTTCACAGGATTCTACTGCTTTGTAACTCATTTATAGAATGGTTATAGCCTCCCATTGGCTCAGCACTCACATTTATTCAGTGACTGTAAATAATAGCCATCAGAAAAGCTTTTGAAATTTTCAGATGAAAGGAACTAAATTAAGGAAGCTTCCTGAGTGCAGCCTTTCCCCACAGAAAGCAAGAAGCTGGCGGCACAGCGTGATGATTCTAACAACCTTATGCAGTTCAGCTTTTGACAATCATAAATGGATATTTCCTATGTCCCAAGAGTTGTTTTTAAAAATTGTTTTTTTTCTTAACTGAAACTGGGAATAGCGGATTTTATCTCAAGATGTGAGCGATACTGGAGAAGGCAGTATCAAGTCAGTTGCATTATGTGGGTTAATGCCGCAGTCGTTTCTTTCTTGGGTTATTGCAAAGCTGGTTGCTATTTTAAGACTATTAGTCACAGGCTACTGTACCTGAGAGTGAAATTTTTCATTATCATCCAAAGATGATTCATTTTGTTCCTTAACAGGGGAAACTTTGATAAATAAATTCCAGTATTTTTTAAATGCTTCCAGGGAGTTAAACTGCACCTCCAACTTTTTGAAAAACTGTATATAGATTATCTGTTTTGGTAGAGTTTACTTATTTTATCTACATATTTTTAAATCATTGCCTCAAGTGAACTTAGAGTGGATGAGATGGTTATCTTAATGAGGTGCTTTTTAAAATCTTTTTATGATACTCTTTTTGAATTACAGACCCAGTGCACACTTCTCTTGTCCAAATGTGTTTAATTGGACCAGTGCGATAAATAGTCAGGGAGTACTGTAACTTGAAATTTAGTTTATGTATCTAACTTAGGTAACATGGTTTTGCAGTTTAATGACTGTTGGCAGTTAATCACTTTCATTGTATCTGAGAATGTAAATATTCACCACTGCAGAATGCTATAAACAAAAAATGGTGTTGCCTAAGCTCAAGTAGCTGTTAGACATTATACAGTATAAAGAAATACAGATCTACTTTTTACCTTTCAGATCTCACAAAATATTTGGTCAAATCAGGAATATATATATATATTTCAATAACACTCATCTCACAGTGCATATTTTTGATACAGTTCACTTGACAATCATTTATACCATGTGGCATCTAGCTTTATATTGTTATTTAAATTTATGAACTTTTGTACTTCAGAGATTTGTTTTTCTATATTTGTTTGCTAGAATAACTTAGCTGTTGTGGATAAAGAAAACCCAAAGTGCTGAAAACGTTCATTTTACTCCTAATTATTGTTTTATTATTTCTGTGTGTAACCATTTTTAAATGCACTATTTATTTCCTTGACTTCTTAAAAAGAATAAATAGAGTATGCTTTTATTTATGTCATTTAAATGTTTTCTCCTAAAGATGTGTGAAGCAGTTAGATTATTTTCTCTGCCCTTTCTACTAAATTAATAAGTTGACCAAAGGCTAAAGCATACTTCTTCCAAAGGGTAACTTCACTCTATAGAAAATGATCATCTTTGTTATTAATATCGGTGGACCAGAGTTTGTCAACTATCTTTGAAAGGTCATCTAAGAGTTCCTCATCACTCAATATAAAGGATCTTCTACAAATTACAGTGTTCACCCACACTTCCATAGCACTTGCTTTGATTTTGTTACCAATGTAGGAAGGAGTATTTTTACCTTTGGAGATTTTGATAACAGAATATAACTTCTAGAACTGGAGGACTAGAATATAGAGGGGATTTTGTATGACATATCAAGAGGTTACTGAAATTAGAGATCACATACTTGATCATGTGATCACAATAAAATTAATAACTGTTTGATAATATAATATTCTCCTGTGATTCCTTTATTCCTAAATTACAATTTCATTTGCTTTGTGAGCATTCTAGGAGGTAGGCTATTAAGAATTGAATTTTCTACAAGATTCATGAAACTCTTCTAAAGTCTAAGGTTTTGCTTACTTTTTTGGTATAAATGTGTAATGTAATTATTCCCTTTCAAATGCCAAAGCTCAATTCTGTGAGTAATACAGCTGTGTAAGCTGTATCTACTTATTTGTAAAAATGCTTATTTAGTGGGTGTGGTAAAAAGAATAATGGTCTCCCTAAAGATGTCTACATCTTAATCTCTAGAATCTGTTAATATAATAAGCTGACCTTAAAATCAGGAGATTACCTGTATTATTCTGTTCGAACACTAGTCCTTCCACAGGGAAGAGAAAGGAGAAATTGAAGTCTTTAGAAGCTAGACAGCAAAGAAAATACTTTCTCACTTAGAACCCCAGAAAGGAATGCAGCCTATTAAGATTCATTTCAGATTTCTGATATCTGGAAGTATAAGATGATGTATGTGTGTTGTCATAAGCTACAAAATTTGTTGATAATTTGCTACATCAGTTTTAGGAAACTAAAATAGTAAGTACTAGAGTCAGAGGTGAGAGCATTCTTAGGATGTTTCATGGAAAGTCAGTTGAACAATAATGTTGAATTCATGGAAGAGTGCTTTCTCTGAAACTGCGTCATTCAGAATCTTTGGACAAAATAAATAGCTACCCTTCCTGAGGCCTAATGCATAGCCAGGGTAGATGAATCACGCCTCTACTGATGCAGCAACATTGCTCTGTATTTCCCTTTAGAAGTGAAATTATATCAGTCTGCCTTATTTCAGTTGTATTGACTTCATGTTATTAGACATCAAGGAAGAATTCTTATAAACTTTGGCTTCTATTATTATATATTTGCTTTAATTTGATGCTCCAAACAGTATTTCTCCTATAACATACAGTCACACAGGTCATGGTGCCTATTATGCATTTGGGTTTAATGTGTCATGATGGAATTGCTTTAAGCCTTCGTGAACCCCAGAAATCACAAGCCTTTGACACTGTTGAGATAAAGTTATGTTGGGTGCTTCATGAGCAGGCTAGACATATACTAAGAAAAGTAATGTATAAAAATAACTACAGTGAATAAATGTGCCAGTTGGGAAGTTGTCCTTGACTCAATCAGGTATAAACTCCTCTCCCTACAAACTGTATTCCTTATCTGAAAAGGGTTTAACTTCATATACGAGAACCAGAAACAATGTGAACTTGGAATTTGAAGTCCAGTATGAAGTACCTCAGGATTCCACTTTGAACTTCTTTATTGATTAAGCAGTGTTTCCCAACCTTGGTACTATTAACATCAGGCTAGGTAGTTGTTTATTGTGGGAGACTACCCTATGTAGTTTAGGATATTTAGAAGTAGTCATGGTCCCTGTCCACTAGATGTCACTAACAAGCCCCTACTCCAGTTGTAGCAACCAAGGTTTCCAGATGCTACCAAAAATCCTCTATGGGGCAAAAATCCCCTCTGGTTGAGAGCCACTGGGTTACAGCACTGAGCACTTAACTTTTTTTTCCCTTTGCATCTAAGACTCCACTTTATAACTCATTTTTAGTATCTGAGCTCTGTCTTCACAGCTCTGTGGAAGTATTTGCATAAATAGCTACAAATTATCTCAGGAACAGCCACAAATTGAAGTACCATATTTTCCCTAGACCTCAGTCATCACAGCAGTGTCTCTGCAATGATGTCACAGAATATTCTTCCTTTCACCTCTTTTCTTCTGAATCAATTATCTGTAAACTCTCCATGATTACATATCCTATCCTGATAGATTTTGTCTACTGACTTCTGGAGACATCTTCCCTAATGGAGACTCAAGGAATTCTCATCCTATTTTATGTTATTTGCCTCATTTTACTAGGGCTTCATTTTTGGTGCTCAAATTTATCATAAATCAACACTAATAGCCATATATTTATTCTCATTTTCATATATAAGTCATCACAACCACCAAAACCAACAACTGAGACAGCATGCCCAATCAGATTCTGTTTCCAGTAAAAAATCAACTCAATAAAGGTTGTGTGGAAAAGCAATCTAAAGCAGAACAAAGGAAAAATGGTTGACTTTGATTAAATATAAAATGTCTGAGAAAATCAAAGCATGCAGAATTGGCTTCAGGATTACATACAGGAATTGGGAAGTGGTCAGGACCTCAGGGAATTTTATGCATCCTCCTTTCACCTGTGTCTCTACATTTCCGTGATATTTTCTTCCTATAGATTGACTTTCTGTTATGCCATGTCCACATGACAAGATGGATGAGCCAAGTTCTCTAAAGTCTTGTAGTCTTTCCAGAGATTAACCCAAACTAGACTATACTATCTTTATCCCAGTTCTAAATTCCTGGGAGAGAGAATTTGTAGCCAATGTATGTGTGGTGAACACTTCTACCAGTTAAGATGGTGTTTCAAGAGATGAGAGCCGCAGATTAATTCAGCAATTTTACCCATATCAACTGGCCACCAAGATAGCATATAGATCTCCATTTTTTACATTTAAGATTTATAATTGAGAAGAATTTTACTTGTGTAATTTTATGAAAGCAAATAAAATTAGGAATATATAATGTTTGAGAAAAACATGTATTTATATAACACTCGTATTGAAAAAGTTATTGATCAAAGAGACATTCTAGTTTAGTTTTGTCCAGATACAAGTAGCAACTATTTTCTGTTGAAGAAAATAGAAATTTAAATTTTCTTTTGCATGTACGAAACATATCGTTTTTTTTGAAAATCATGTGCACGTTATTGAAACTTAGTAAAACAAAATCTAGATAAAAACAGATAGCATAACCTTTCTGTGAAGCTGTAAAGATCATCTTTTTTTCTGTAAAGCGTGTTTGTTCAGTGCATACTTACTTATTTCACCAGAGAGCATGCAGAAAATTTCTGTATATTAAGACAAAATCTGAAAAGTTTAGACCTGCACATTTGCTTAATAAGGACACCGTGTTTTATTTTATGACAAGTTCACTGACAGAGCTTCAGAGGTAACATAACAGTATCTGCACTTACCTGTCAGCCAGGAATGAGTCACTGCTGAATTTACTAAAATTGACATGATCAATATGGCATAGCAATGAACCCTGGAGAGAATTTTAAGATAGTATCTGGCACCAGACTCTCTCATTAATGCCATAGGTCTTATAAGTACACGTCATTTTTCTAACCTTTGCAGCATCACAAACATTGAGTAGCATCACATTTGTGACATCTCTTAATGTCACATCTTTTAAAAGAATAAAAACTGTTTATAGATTGTTGAATTTTCTAAACTTATTTTAAAAATGAGGAAATAGTGTAAAGCAAGGAAACTGAGAAATATCCATAGGCTTTTGAGAAGAAAATATATATTTTAATGCATTGAATAGGAAGAGAAGTACTTGTTCCTTGTCAATCTTTATATCCTAGGGAAGCAACATCCTGGAGGGGTTAGAGCTCATGAATCAGCCTAGGGTTCTAGCCTCAACTTCGTGGGTAACAACTTGTGTTTCTCTTAACCTCTCTTACATTCATTTTTGACATTTCTGATATATGAATAGAGTTCTAGGATACTTTTCTTTTTTAGCTTTGATTTTTTTTTCAGTGTCTTTTGTGAATGTTTCTTCTCTTGTGTCCTACTTTCTCTTTTTCCCTTCCTCCTGCCCTCCTTCTCTTGCTCTTTGTTCACAAATGTTGATGGAACAAACAGAAAAGATACAGAGTGCTGCAGATAAAATCAGGGACTCCATTCTACATATGTAAAGAAGAAACAGTCTTGTAACTGTATTACAAGTAAATCTATTCACCTCAAATTCATATTTGACTATATCAAAAACCCCTTTGGGAATAAATTTATCAAAGCTTAGATACTGTTTAATTGCAGAAACAGGATAATGAGGGAAAGCTGCTGAATTTGTGATTTAAATACCTCCATCTAAATTTCATAAATTATCTCATGAAAGCAAAGGAGCTACATTTTTTGAAAAGAACAAATGAAAAATATCCAGGGTAGCTATAGATTTTAAAGGCAAAAGAAAGTAATAAATATTATGTACAGTACCTCATTTGTTATTTTCTAAAGTTAACATTGGTCGTGTGCTATTTCAAATCAGCTGTATAAAATCTGTCACTGCTGATATCTAATGTGGCGAAGCCTATGTGAGTCTTTAATGTCTTGTGCTGACATTTCCTGAAGAGTGACTGATAGATGGGCAGGTACAAGTGTGCTGAGATTTGTGGATTGACCCTTTTACCACTAAGGTCTCGACACAAGAAAGAGTGATGAAAACTGCATCCTACTAAGAGATGGCCTCTTATTCTGATGACTTGCCAAAAATGTAGCATGATCTTTCATATGAGACTAAAGAAATAACATTTTCATGTGCGTTTATGTAAATATTTCAAGTAAATCAGCACTGAAATTCATCATTACATGCACACGATTATAAGGTTATAGCTACTAAATTCGTAACAATTATTGTCACCTCAACATCAAGATTGGGAGAACAGATTTAAAAAAATTTGATTTGTCAGGTAGTTGCTGAACTACTTGTCTCCATATGACTAATTTGCCTTTCTGAAGGCAGAGTCATGACAGATATTAAATGCAGAAGGGAGGTAGGAGTTTTCAATACTTTTCAAAGTAGTGGTTCAGACATCAGGAAAGCTCCTGAGGAAAAACCATATGCTAGTGAGACTGTAAATTGCATTGAGCATTTATTGGTTTCTGTCATGGTATGGTGGGTATTGGTTAGTGATAAAAATGAAGGAACATTCCTTTGTTTGTAGCTTTCATTTTTCAGTTATGTGCTTTCTGGTGGGTACATTTGTCTTGTGAAAGAAACAGAAAGGAGCTACTTTAGAATTCAATTCTAATCATAGGCAAAATATTTTAATGCAATTTATTTTTCCCCAGTGGAACTAGAGCAGTATAAGATAGCTGGTGAAGTTACTATGGTTATCAATTGTCAATTATAATGAATGAAATTTGCTCTTACGTCTTGAATATAGTTCTTTTTCCCTGTCAAGACATGATTATTTCAAATAAAATTCAAAATGTTATCTTTAAGATGTGCATTATTTCTTCTAGGAATTTCACAATCAACCTAGTTTATACACATAAAATGTGCAAACTCCCCCTCACTTGAGATTCTCTCTCACTGCATTAGTATATGATAAAATTTATGATTTAAGAAAATTCCTTCTGCTAGTTTAGAAATAGTAACAAAAGATTAGCCCTTTATGGTGTTCCTGCTAAACGTATCGTACTGGGTTAAGAGGAAGGGAATTCAGGTATATGTTAAAGATTCTATAGCGTAGACCTGAAAAGCAAAATATATGCATACTAAAAATTTAAATAGCCTTTCTGATCCACAATAGAAATTATAGGACACGGCAGTACACGATTAATAGAAAAATTGATGGCTAAGTCAGTAATTTCTAAAGAGTTTGTGTGAGATGACCGCTTCACTGAAAAGGTAAGCTACCCATTGATTCAAAGGTTGGAGTTGAACTGAATATTAATAGATGCAGTCAAGAACAAAGAGTTATTCTATGCTCAAGAAATGTCTAGAGCCAAGGCAGAATGATAAGAAAGTATGAGAGAGAGAGAGAGAGAGAGAGAGAGAGAGAGAGAGAGAGAGAGAGCGCATTGATTATGGTTATATGAAAGGTATCTGTAGGGAGTAGAAAAGCTAGAAAATTAGCAAAGCATCAGATATAATGACTTTTGAATGTCTGACTAGGTGGTTTTTACTTTATCCTTTAAATTTATGTTTGCCACATCACAGTCTTCAAAACTTCCAAAAGTTCCACGAGATGCATATGCATTCCTGAGGATGCAGCAATAGCAGGAGTGATATTTGAAGTTCAATATACTTGGGAAATTCTCAATGGAAAAAAAAGTTTCCTTATAACAGGTCTTGACAGAGTCCTTAATGCATTGATGTGCATTGTGAAGCTCCAAGAGGATGATATATGCTAGATGTATCCCTGAAAGACTCTGAGATCCTTTGCCTGTGGAGTATTCCCTAGCATAAGTGAACACACAACATGATTTAGGAAACACCAGTTTTGATCTGAGATCCTTTGCCTGTGGAGTATTCCCTAGCATAAGTGAACACACAATATGATTTAGGAAACACCAGTTTTGATCTTAGTTCAACAGAGGCCAAATGTTTGATTAATTTAAAGATTTTTCAACTCTATGTGTGTCAACATTTCATTAGGGAGTAACAATGTAGAAATAAATTATAAATAGACATTATCGTCAAAGAACTCAGAGTACATTCATAACAAAACAAAAAAACCCTGTCACATCAATAAGACTATGCAAATGGAGAGACAGGTATCTTGTAGTATTTAAGTGCATGAACTTGGAATCAAAATGACTGGTCTTTAAAGTCTGGCTCCAGTACCCACCGTCTATAAATCCCTGAGTAAAGTAACTGCCCTTTCTATCCTCAGGGTTTTCATCTGTGAAATAAAGGAAATGATACCAACTTCAGATACTCTTAAGGATTAAATGATAATGCACATAAAGCACTTTGATGGTGTCTGGTACATAATAAGCAACATGAATATATATATATGTATATACATGTTTTATATATATATAGTTGTCATATAATATAAAATAATAACAGAGGCAATGATTTCCAAGCTACTCATAGAAGGGATTGAAGTTCATGAAGAGAGAGATAAAGAAAGGAGTGTAATGGCTAAGGCATTCTAGGAAGACAAAGTAAATCTTTAGAGACATAGGTATGTGAAACACCTTTATGTGTTCTAGGAATTTAAATAATCTGATACCTGATGAATTAATCTGATAATCTGATTAATGGTGCTCTGTGACTAGGTTAATGATGAAAGATGAGGCTGGGGAGTTACAATGAAGAATATGCACTTGATTGAACATGTTCTTGAATATGTCAGTAAGGAGGAGTGAAGGAAAGGCTATAGAAGATTATTACATCCAGATTTATAATTTTGGAAGGTCATCCTGGTAACAAGCCAAGCAGCTCCTGTAATCACTCGTTTGGGAAATGGGGGCCTGAACCAAGGCAGTGGCAGTAGAAATGAACAGAAAAAAACCTGGTTTAAAATGCTTCAGAAGTATAACTCTAAAGTCTTCATGATTGAAGGTCTCTGAAGAGGAAGAAGGAATTTAGAATGAATATTGAGTTTGTAGCTTGGGAGACTGAAGGAAAAATAATATTTTTAATAAATTTTTGGAACAAAAGAAGAACAGAATGGAGTGAAGGATGGGAATAAGGCAGGAGGATAAGAGTATGATCAAGTAGTGATGGTTTTAGATTTCAGGTGTCATTGGCACACAGAGGGACATCTAGCTAAGAGATATTCAGATTTATATATCTGTGACCCAGTCACAACCATGCCACAACGCATCATGTAAAGACAATGTAAGTGATAGGGATACTTACAAAGACTATGATGAAGGAAGAATCTGTGAATATAGTGACAACTTTCTGCATAACCTGAGAAAATAAGAATGCACAACAAAAAAGATCGACTAGCATTATCCAAATGGTATATCAGAAATGGGTGTCTACCCTACTACTATGCAGCTTAAAATAGGACTTCTTTCTTCCTTCATGACTCATCTGTGACCAGTTACCTGCATCGCCCCATGAATGGATGTGTGTGTGTATGTGTGTAATAATATACCCACATTTGGACTTTTTTACCCACTGAGGCACAGAATCAGATAAAGATTGCTCTATTTCCTTCTTGACATTATTATATGGATTTGTTTTCCCAAATGATTCCCTGTTTAAAGTTCACTATCCATCAAGCACACTGTATTGATGTACAATATAGGGATTATTTAAGTCATATAATCTGTGCACAGAAACACAGGACAAAAATGTATTAGACAGAAGAGACAATAATATTTTCTACAATTAATTGATACCAGGAGCAAAAATGTATTAGAAAGAAGAGAGAATGATTTGTCTAGAATTACTTGATACGTAATTTTTAAGAGGAAGAAAGACAAGGTAGCTATAGGAAGAGCACATGCATATGCCTCTTTTTTATGTATGTTTGAGAATCATTGCCACATATTTTAATTAAGACCAAGGCAATATACATGATTTATTTAGAAGACAGTGACCTGTCGGGAAACAGTATGACATGGTGGAATGAGGTGTTGGAGTTAAATTGGTCTCAGTTGGATTTATAGTCTGACCCATTTTCTTGGAACAGAATTTACCTATGAGTGTTTCATTTGAGATATGCTATAAAATAATAGCTACCTCATGGGATAATTAGCATGATTAAATGAGATAGGTAAAGCATCTGCAACCACCTTTGATATATTATGTTAAATAATTGTTGGCCCACAAGTGTGCTGAGATAGGAATTCTCAAGTCTTTCGATTAATCCATTGCTAAACCTCAGTCCCCACAACCCAAAGCTTTATAACAGCTGTTTTAGCAATCTATATATTTGCCACATTAGCATATAAAAATATTGCTCTCTATCAGTGTCTAACATAAAAAGATTAAAAGCACTAGATGAATCAGAAGATAAAATTTAAAATAGTTGTAATAACTTAAACAGCATATTACCAGCATCGTGTAGGTAGGTTTTCAATACATGTAATTTTCATCTATGCTCAATTTTATTATTTTAAAAGAAACTATTGTTATGGAGCTCTCCTGGTGACTATAACTAAAGAACTTAACAGAATTCATTCTCCTGCACTGTGATTTTTTAAAAGCAACTTTATTGAGATATAATCTGCATACAATAAAATTTATTCATCTCAATTCAGCCCTTTAACCAACACCACAATCATAATAGAGAGTATTTTTATTGCTTCCCAAAGTTCCTTTTTACTGTACCAAACTCAAGCCCTGGTCACCACTGATTGGCTTCCTATCATCATGGATTTAACTTTCTAGAATTTCATGTGAATGGAATCACAGTACATAGTTCTCTATGTTTGGATTTTTCAGCATAGACTAATATTTCTAAGTTTTACCCATGATGTAGTGCCATTGTATCATTCTACCAAAAATTGTCTATCTGTTCATCAGCTGGTAGTTATTTGACTGTCATTAACAATACACTATGATGTTAACATTTGTAAACCTTTTTGGTGAACATATAATTTCACTTCTTTCCAGAAAATACCTAAGATTGCAGTTGCTAGATATGTAAGTATATGTTTAAATATATAAGAAACTGACATACAGCTTTCCCAATTTTCTATTCCAGTTTGGATTTCTACCAAAATGTGTAAGTATTTCAGTTGCTGTAATATCTTTTTCTGGACTTACCAGCCTTTGTTATTTGAGCCTTTCTAATGGGTGTTAAGAAGTGCTTCATTTGTGATTTCAGTTTTCATCTTCCTTCCAATTTAAGTATCTTTTTTACTTTGCCATGTGTTTTTCATTTTGTTGAAATTATTTCAGATATTTTACCCATTGATTTGACTGAGTTGTTTGTCTTCTATTTAGTTATGGGAATTCTTTATATGCTTTGATTCAAGTTCTTTTCAATTCCATGTACTGCAAGTATTTTCTCCCAATCTGTGATTTGTAATTAATCTTCTCAACAGTCTTACTAAGGACAGAATTTTTAAATTTTTGATCAACATAGTTTATAATATTTTCTTTAAATCATTTTGCCTATGTCCCATTTAAGAAATACTTACCTAAAACAAAATCCCATAGATCTCATGTATTTTTTTACAAATTTTATGCTTTTGGCTCTTATGTTTAATTGTTAACAACTCTTTTCTAGCTATTGTTATCAGGCGTGAGCTTAAAAAGTTAAGGTTCCCTTATTTATTAGAATATGGCTATCTAGTTATTACAATTCCATTTGTTTCAAAATACAGTCCTTTCTCATTGAATCACCTTTGTCCTTTGTTGGAACTCATCTGACCAAATGAATGAGTCCATTTTTAGACTCTCTATTGTATTTAATTAATGTAGATCTTGCCTAATGCCAATAATACACACTTTTCATACTATAGCATTATAATAAGTCCTTAAATAAAACAATGTAAGTCCTCAGATTACATTCATTAAAATTATTTTAACTGTTATAGGTTCTTTGTAGTTCCACGTAAATCCTAGAATAAGTTTGTCACTTCCTACAAAAATCCTGACTGAAATTTTGATTGATATTTCATGAATACATAAACTAAAATTATGTGAAACATTTTGGGGAATATTGGCATCTTAAGATCATTTCTTTTCATCCATGAACATGGTCTGCCTCAACATTTATCTAAATTCATTTTCTTTCTCTCAGGAGTGTTTCGTATTTTTCAATGTAAATGTCTTGACCAGAATTTGGTCATTTTATTCCTAGGCATCTCATGTGTTTAAATGCTGCCATAAATTATAATTTAATTAAAATTTTAATTGTCTTTCATTCTTGAAGATTGTTGAGACAGTATATGAAAAATTACATATATATTTATTCTTATTTTGATGCCTGGTATGTTTACTAGCTTAACCTATTACTAAATTCAAGAACATTATCTCAGATATATATATTGGTGACCAAAATGGAAAAATTAATTAGAAAATAAGTACTAAAAGCTGCTCTTCAGGAATCTCAGATCCATGCTTTGGGCATAACTGTGTCTACATATGAAATTAAATGGAAATATGAAAAGAAAAGACCATAGGAAGAGGAAAGAAGAGTATCAAAATACACTAAGAAAAAGAACAGCTAATATTTGTTTTTACCTCAAAATGTTCACCATAAATTCTCTAGTATTATATAATTTGAGATAAAATTACTGATTGTTTTGCAAATGAAGAAATTGAAGATTGGAAATATAATGTTCCCACTATGGAAATACCTAGTAAATGATGCATCAGTGCTTAAACCTTGTGAATCATATCTCCTTTTAGTCTTATTTTATTATACTGGCTGCTCTCAAGTTACCTAGATAGGGCTTTTATAACTCATATAGCTAATTGTGTCTTTCAAGAAGTATACATGAGCATAATTATCCCTGCATGAGTATGTCTGTCAGCCAGATGGTCAGTCAGTACCTGGGTTAATGTATTTTTTACTTACAACAATATCAGACTACATTTTATTTTTTTATGTTCCAATTAGCCCAAACGGATCTTAAAAAGAATAATTCACTAGAATTGCTCAATCATGAGACAAACAAAAAGTTCTATAATGGCTAAACTTTATGGTTCAGTCACTGAAAAGTTACACATTTAAGTCAAATAAATAAAAATTGAATGCAAAATTAATAAATTGGCATGAGCTCAGTGTTAACATCTAGATCTTTCTCTTAGAAATCAGTAGCAATTGTCTTATGTTTGTTTTAGTCTCAGTTCTGCTCTATGTGACTTTTCATATGTATAGCAGAGAGAGCTTAAGAATCCCACTACAATGTATTAGATTTACAGTGAATCTTACTAAAGTTTTACTTCTTAATTTGGATTCAATCTGTCATCTTCCTCTTTTCTGACTCCTTTAAAGAGGTTTACATGGTACACCCTGGTGAGTCAGACTACTGAGGCCATGACATGAGAACCACTTACAGCCCAGGGACCCAAGTTCTCAATCTGGGGTGGGGATGACAAACCAAAATGAAACAAATTTTAAAAATATACAATTCCTCCTCTTTCTTTTCTTCCTATCCATTTCATTCCTGCATGACTTCCTTCCTTTCTTTAAAATACAATTTTAAAAATTATATGTAGTATTAACACTGTGCCATTTTCTTTGGTTTCCTATGTACTTTTCCAGAGTTTCTGCTTTCTTCCTCTAAGTCAGAAAATAACTGTGTACTTGAAGAACTTGCTCCTTCCCTGAGTTCTCCCACCCTATATGACCATCAGTGTGTAGCATATTATTAACCTTTCCTAAGAAAATGCCTCTCTGGAAGCTGTAGTATTTGAAATGTGTTTCAAAATGCTATCTACACATAGTGTGTGGTAGCTATTAATTTCCTCAGCAAACTCCATTGGCTTTACTTTCTGATAGACTATCATTCTGGAGAACCAGCTCAACTTTCTAATTATTTCATTTTAAGATTCTTTAGACCACACTAAAGCTTCAGTCCTTTGAAATCCACAACTTCCAAAGATGCTTTGTTAGTATTTTTAAACCATTTCATATTCTTCATTCTTATTAAAATAAATTCCCTGCTTTTGACTAGTTCTGTTGAAATCTTAGCCAATGAAATAGCATGAGAATTGCCTGTAGTAGAAGTTCGACATAATTTGGGTAAAATAAAATCATGACTACAAATACCATCCTCTGATAACTGCAGTTAAGAAGAACGTTTATTTAAGAACTAGGATTTTTAAAGGAAAACTTAATATTCACAATGCTGATGTAATTGATAGTGACTAAGTAATGGAAGTCTACTGAACAATCCATTGAAATTATAAAGTACTACCTGAGCACAATATTTTTAGGAATTATCGAGGATAAGACTATGTAGAGCATTAGTAATTCTTTTATATAATTATTTCACCTGAAAATAACTAATAAAAGAAGATTTATGAAGCACTAAATAAACCATAATTTCTTATGATTTCATTTATACAGTTATGTCCAATTTGTGTACTCTTAGAAAAAAATTTTGGTTAGCATTTTATATTCATTTGATATATAATACTAAAAATCATTCAATTATTCAAAATATCTATATTCACATATTTCTAGAGAAATAGTCATCTCAAACTGTTTAATAAAATATATCTAAATTATATCTTAGTAGCATTTGATCCCTTTTCACATGTTAGCCTTGAAATTTTGAAGCAACATTGTACTACAATTTATAATAAAGATAAAAAAAGCTCTTCAAATTGATTGGAAAAGAGAAATTCATGTTACTGCTGGCTAGTTGACATTGCCTATCTCAATATTTTAAATAAATGTTTCTTATTAGATGATTAATATTGACTTGCTAGGGATGTTTTCTATGAAAGGCTTATATAAATCAGTGTTTTCAGAATTTTTTTTGACATTGCAATGTATAATGCTTTTTATTTCTTGAACTGATTTATTATTGTTTCAGATATTTCCTAAGGCAATTTCCCTTTTTTCAGAGCATATACAGTAAGTTAATCTATTAGACTGAAGTTCAATTATTTTCCTCTTGTGTCAAATCGATGATGAGTTTATAATTATTTTATGCTAGAAAAGAAGTAGACAATACAAAATAAAAGCTTGTGTTTATGGAAAAACTCCTTCATTCTTATCATTATTGATATTTTTATTCCATACTGAGAATGATCTAATTGTGTCATATAATAATAATAATAGCAAAGTCGTAGTTTAATAGTTAATTTATATAAAAATGTGATTATAGAGGCATAAAATTTAAGAGGTTATGTTTTTTAAATAGATTAAACAGATTACTCTACTTTCATCTAGATTATCTGTGATTATTCCATAAAGTCTTCTATCAATAGTCACAAAATCAGTATCTGTTTTTAATCATTGCCTCTATTTTAACTCCTTTGCTGTTGTGAATCATTTGAAATTTATTAAATACACTTATTTCAGTTTTCTTCTGCAACCCAATTCCTGCCCTGATCATTGATGCTTGCTCAAATAAATGACACTATAAGACACCAGTTATTAGAGACTAGAGCCTCATTTTGACCTCCTCATCTCCCATAAGCGTCTGTGACCCAATTCAGGCAATTAGTTTTACAGCAGTGCTCCATACCTATCTCTCAAAACCCTATCATCTCCAAAACTCACTAACCTTTAAACAACTTTCTCGGGGGTAAAATTTTATTCTAAAAAACCTCCATATGGTTATGTCATCACTTCACTGTCTCCTTTAGTTCCTTGATGCTGCCATCATGACCTCTATTCATTCATCAGTTCAATCACTGTTCGTTCATCTTCTACCCTATCATAACATCTGGAACCTTCATCTCACTATCACAGACCTCTGTGTATTCACTAGCTCCTTCCAATCTTTTGCCTGTCTTCATTTCCCTTCCTAACTGCTTAAATTGTATGTATCATTATATCAGTAAGTTCATGTCAACACCCATTGCCCTGCTGACTTTGATTGTCTGATCATGAAAACTGATACCTAATGAAGCCAACTATATGCTTGATATGACCTGTATCTGTGCAGTTGGACTCAACTAGGAGTAATAACCATGTATGTCAAACTAGGATCGCTATAATTAGTGTACATCTTTTAACCTCAACTGGACTATCATCGCCATCAAATTCTACTACATTTTGTCTCTCCCACTCTCTGAAAAGATTATTTCAAACCTGCTTTATTATGAAATTCCAACATCCTTTTTATTCAGTTTGTTCCCTGCAGATTGCCTAATCTAACAAGAAAACAAAACTTTCATACTTTATGTACATTTTTGATTTGATATGGAGACAGAAATAAACAGTTATGGATAGTTATTCAAAGGCAGTTTTCCTAAAGAAGGTCATTCTCCACCTCCATTTGCATCATTTACTCTTTGTCCCAGCATGCTATTAAGTCTCCTTAATAAATATTTTTGTCCTCTGCTTAGCTGACCCACCTTTTCCATGTCCTTTGTTTGCCCATTTCCCTCTACTTTTCTATTAAATTCTGGGGTCCTCCAGGCTCAGTCTAGGGTCTCTCCTTTCCCTTTTCATTTTCTATTTAAATGCTTAATTAACACAGCAAGTGGCATCACTTCAAAACCTGTCATTTGTGCCAGTGACTCAAGAATGTGTTTCCAGTCCAGTTGTCTCCTGATCTCCAGAGAAGTATGTCATCAGTTTTCTAGATATTCTGATGCATGTTCAGAAGCATATAAAATTCTAAATGTACAATGTTGCTCAATATTGCTCCTTATTTTCTTCCTGTGTTCCATTCCTTAATGATAGGACAACTATCAACCAATTTTCAAATTTAAAAATTAGGAAGTCATTCTTCACATCTATTTCTGTCACCATTTATCCAACATATTAGCAAGTCTTGTTGAGTGAGCATCCAAGTATGTTTGACTAACTCCATTTCTCAGCATTGCCATCATTGTTGAACTCAAGTATAAACAACCATCTTCTCTTGCTTTGACTGCTTCAGTAGTGTCCTCTCTGATGTACTTACCTTTTCTCTTATAACTCTCTGTGCTTTTATATCATAGCCAGAAAGAATTTGAAAGGCAAATATTAATGTCAGCCTTTTTAACTTAAGCCCATTAAGCTCCTCTTTGTGTTTCGGCAACATTGAATTTTACCATTTTTATTAATGTGTAGTTTCCCCTCCTCCTGCATTTATCTGAGAGCCTTTTACATATTTTTCCCTCTATTTAAAATCTGCACCCCCCCACACACACATATACCTCTGTCATCATGCTTATGTATTCAGTTTTTACAATCTTGACTCAAGTATTAATTTTCATAGAACTTTCTCTTGATAAACCAGATAAGATTAGTCTCATGTAACTGAATTTCACAGTATCCTATAAATGTTTTCCATAAAAACTAGTTTAATAATTAAGTATGTATTGATCCAACAATACAATTTCATGAGAAACAGTTTAGTTCAACAAACATTTACTGAGCGTTTACTATGCACCAATGTGAGAGTTCACATTCTTTTTTCTTAAAGCAAAATCATACTTTCAAAGAATAATCCATCACTTATTTAAAGTGGTTGAATGTTTTAAGTAACTACCATATAACAGGAACAAAGAAAAGTAATAGCCCCTGCACTGGAGGGTCTCATAGATTAGCCAAGAAAACAGGTACACTATAAAAGTGACATTATGATCAGCTATACACACACACACATACACACACACACACACACGTATATATATGTACATGTATATATATTTATTTTTAAAAAGCTTGATAATGAGGGAAAGGTTTGAGAAAATCTGATCAGTATTTCAAAATAAATACCTACTTAACAGGTAGGACTTACAGTCCTTAAATCCATGTTATCACAGAAAATGATTGTGCCCCTCGGCAAGAAAAAGTTTAGTCTGTGGAAATTATATTTCAAAAGGACTTATACAAAAATCATACATTTGCTTTTTTTGGTTGTTAGAATAAATCTGAGCTAATCATGCCCCATCCCCCTCATCCCTCCAAGCTTTTCATTTTTTCAGTTGACTGAAAAGATTTATTGAGACCTTACGGCTGTTCACTCCCTAATAAAGTTCTCCCTCAGTCATCCTGCTAATTTGGTTGACTGGTCTATTTTTAAAAATTAGCAGTTTTCAGAAACAGCCTCCAGTATTGTGGCTGTGAAAAATCTGTTGAGAAGAAATAAAAGGCTAAAACAAAATCTAATACTGTAAGCAAGTATAAATTTTTTGGAATGATATACGATTCTGTGTTGTGCCAGTTTGGTCCCTGAGGCAGGAAAGAAAGCAATCTGGTTTTCTGAAACATTCAAATTTCTCACCTAAGCTCAGCTAAGAATGCATCATTATGGGAAGCAGAGTGGAAAGTCACCATTTTATCCTTTAATTTACAGTGTCAGTGGGAACAGCACAACACAGAATTCAAAGTTCAAAGAGAGAAAAATATCTGACTTATGGTGGATATAAACTTAATTTCTCTGAGCCAGGTATGTAGGGCCTGCTGTGTAGACTTAACATTGGGCATGCTAGACTTCTTCTAATAGCCTTTTATAAATTTCAGAAATATGATTAAAAAATGCGCTTAAAGGAAACCACTGAGTAGTCACTTGGTGAAAAGTGATCCAAGAAAAGGTTTGAGTTGGATTATGGAATATTTGACTTGTTTTAAGATAGAACAACTTTTTTTTAAGATTGTCCTTTATTTAGTACAGAAGGTAAATACTACATTCTACCTCAGTGGTGATATTAATCTCTCCATTTATTTCTAAATCCTATTAAGAGAGAGTAGAAGCTTAACTTTATCATCTTAATGCCAAGATCTCAGTAAACATTTATCTGGATATAAACAGTGTGCCTTTCAGAAGGTTATATCCTCATTCTGACAATGAATAAAGGGACTCATATATTAAATATCATGATTTCACAACATGGAGATCTTTGATGAGATTTATTAGCATCTTTAGTATTTTTTCAATGGTTTGGGCAAATAGACTCAAGAAGTTATCTTGGATACAAAATGTAGCTCAAGGGCAAACTACTTTCAGCAACCAAAGTCTACCTTGAACTGGACTCAATGAACCAATGAATCTTAACCGAAGCTACTTATTGAGTCACTCTAGATAGGAAGGAGGTAGATTTTAGTCATACTTATTTATCAGATGCCCCCCACATACACACACAGATTCTAATAGAATTGTTTTGGGATAGGGTTGTAACATAGGCGTTTTTTAAATTATTTCCTTAGGTGATGCTTATATTCAACCAGGCTTGAGAACTACTGGGTGGATGCTTGATCCCCAGCTTACCACTCTATAAATTAAGTGAAGAAGGAGTAAGCAGGTAAAAGAATGATCTTAGGTATCTGAAAGTCAAAGCTGAGAATGCCATCTGGCCCCTCACCTATCACCCCCAAAGTGGTTATGCTCTGTTCTTTGTTTCCATTTAATTGTTCCACCAGACATCTCCATTGCATTAATATCCTACACATTGATAAAATATTAATTTGTTCAAACAGGAAGGGAATTTGGTGAAAAAAATCATGATTAAATCATTTGGTGGGCTAAACTGACATTTGTTCTCTGCTGAATATTCAGATAGACCTTCTCCAAATCCTCTGTTGGTGAAATAATTCATTACTGTACCACTGAATGCCTCTGCCTTTTAAAAAGTATATAACTAAATATGAGTGAATCCTTGCATTATATTTTCTTCTAAAAGAGTACTGTTTCTGTTGTCAAATTAGAACATATTGTACTTCCTATATATATCATCCACAAGTCATTTTTAAACCTGGATCACTGTCTATCCTAAAATAAAAGGTCTACTACTTGGGAGGGGTATCTTTATCCTCTTGCATCTTTTAAAGCTTTCAAATTTCCATCTGCTGTGTATTGCTTAAGGGGCTGCTGCTGAATTCCCCTGGCTCTGCATTCTTTAGGAAGCAAAGTGATTGGTCAAAGAAAAGAAAACACTTCATAAGTGTTTTCTGTGAAGTTTAATTATATTTAGAATGTTAGATGACTCCCTTTTGTTCTACTAATATGTCATAGACATTTGTATATACAAAGGAAGCTCTTTAAACTGATTCAAAATGGGTTCATAGCTATTGGAGCCCCTCAACTGACAATGTGGGCCATTGTCAACATATTAAAAACATCAGTAAGAAATTTTATACACACACAGACATAAATATATGTATATATATATATAAAAAACATCTGATAGGCTAGTACCCCATTATGTCCTCTCCATTAAGGACATAGGAAAAGTTAAAACCAAAAATACTATCTAAAGCTAATAGCCACAACCACCTATGATCATAATCTAAGAAATAATTGCCCTGGTCATCAGACTTTTGGAACTGAATTAGGAAAAATAAACCTTTGGCCTAAATAAACTTTAGTACCAAATGCCCCTCATATCCTTCAAAAAAAATTAAAACTTAAAAAATAATTTAAAAAATATATGTACACACATGCACACATATATACACCTGTATAGATAGTCATATATTTACTTATTATATTAATCCCCAAGCCTTGTTAACTGGACCCTGGGCAGAAAATCAAGAACTGAAGAACCATCGGTTTTACATTACAGTTAAAATAGCTGTTCTCTGAATTGAGTCCTGGTTATGTCTGTTTCTTGAAATTCCTTAAGGAATTTCCTAATATCTCTAAATTTTAGTGGGTTTCTTCTTTTAAATATCATGACAAGAGATATCTACATTAGTGTTGCTACAAGAACTATTCATGATTAATCTATGCAAAGCCTTAAGTAATGCCTTACATAGACTAATTATAATTAGTAATGATTAATAATGCACCACAAGAAAGATTTTT
Organism: Solenodon paradoxus; assembly: GCA_004363575.1. NCBI lineage: Eukaryota > Metazoa > Chordata > Mammalia > Eulipotyphla > Solenodontidae > Solenodon > Solenodon paradoxus. Next base: position 1,120,202 of record RJWH01000046.1, read on the forward strand.
ATAAATAGGTTTTTTATGCATTTAATTTTTATCTATTCAGAGATTAAAGATTGTAAAAAATAGAGAAAAAATTTATAAACAAGAATCCACTGACTCCTGTGTATGGTACATCAACAAAAGAGACTAATTTTTGCAGAATTCATGAGAATATAATTTGATTGGAGGGGAAGTGAAGGAAGAGGTTAGTGCTGGGACCTATTCAAAGAGCAGTCTCCAGTGGGCCCTGGTGGACTGGCAATTAGGCCACCTGTCTCCAAAGGACTGCAGGCCACATATCACTGGGTTCAAGTTCCTGATCCAGGGTCAAACAACCACTGGGAACAACTAAATTAAAATAAAATAAAATACTTCTATGTCCTCTCTCTTCCTGCCTGACTGCCTACTGCCCTTCATGTGTAACTGTACCTTTCCTTATTAAAAAAATAAAATAAAAGAGAGAGTGTTCCCCCAATACTTCATGAGTTCAGCATCAAACAGCTAGTCAGATATACTTATATACCAGGGACACCATGCTTACTTAATAGTCAAGGAAAACTGCAATAGGACAAGTTCATATGCATACAGATGCAAGTGGAGTGGAGAGAGAGGGAGGAAGGTGAAAGTAGGAGGGGAGAGGGGAGAGAGGGAGAGAGATCCAGAGGGAGGGAGGGAGAGAGAAGAGAGATCTAAAAAGGGTATCTGATCTACCACAAAGACAATGAAGTAAAATATATAACCAAGTTCTCTTATAGCTTGATGACTGAGGAGGTCAGATAAATTTTCATTTTCTGAGTGCAGGTAAGAGGGGAAAAACAATTTAAATTTTTAAATTACAAAAGAAAAGCCATCTAACTATAAAGACCAAAGGAAGAGAGTAACATCTTCAAGATGCTTGCTGGAAAATACATGCTTCTGAAAATTGTTACTATAGAAATAAAGCATTTCCTATACCATTTAGCATACAAAAATCATGAGTTATGAAGACAACAGCAGAAATTTATAGGATAACCAAATGGAGTGCTAAGTGATACAGTTTTAACAATAACATTATAATTGTTATAATAGCAATGCTGATTATGATTATTAATACTATGACAGATGTTTGAGCCTATCAAAACTAAAATATATTAATAACAAGAATGAGTATGTCACCCAAATATATTTTACATGATTAGAGTTTTTTTAGTCATCACACAATTCTAATACCTGCCTCTTTAGTTAATGTTGGATGCTGAGAGGTGCCCTTCAACCGTCAACAACTGTGTCAGGGTCCTTTATAGGTGAATTGAGCACTGTTATCACCATTGTTATGGTAATTCTAAGTGTAGATGATTACCTCTATGCTAAAGATGATGAAACTGGCTCAGAGTAGACCGTTTACCCAAAGATGCAAGCACAGGCCCAAGGCCTTGTCTGTGGTCAACATTTCCAGTGGAGGGACCTGCACACATGATAGCTTTGCTGAAACTCAGGTTTTTGTTTTGAATACTGGAAACCTGAACAAGTGCATAGCAGTCATATTTGTAAGAAGAGCATGTGAAAGTGTTTTAAACATTTTATCATGTTATTTTATCAGACTCTGATGACACCTGGGAACTTTTTTCCAAAGGTCCATTAGTGATTGTTAATTGCTGGGGTTCACTGCTTGCAAACATAATGTGATGAAATCTGGCATGAACCACACAATCACACATACGCTGAGCTCTCACTTTATACAGTGTTCTCATGTTTAGTTATGGCCAAAGATTGCTAATTATCATGCCAGGCCCCTTTGTTACAGAGGTAACAACACACTCTGAAGGGACTAGCTATTCTAATTACAGCTGGAGAGCAAGATAGAACTCCTCCATCCACAATCCAGGTACCAGCAAGCCTGACACAACTCCCCACTGGCTAAGTAGCCACTTCTTCAGGTGTTTTGCACAGTGGAGGAATGTAAAGTCACAGCCACAGCTGCTGAAAGTCGGTGCAGAAATCCAGCTGGGTGGCAGAAGGCTCTTGTTCAGTACATATTCCTTCCTTTAGGAAAATTAGTAAGTTCATGAAATCTAAATACGGAAACTAGTGAAGGGGTGGATCCTCTCATCTGGACTTGACATATGTATCATGGGTCAAATTTTTCACACTCTAATATAATTATGCCCATATCTGGACCCTCTTTATGTTCTGTAGGTGATCTAAATATCCTCCTGAGCCTACCATTCTGTCTAGGAAAGAATGCATGGAAGGCTCTGAGACTTTTCATATTTAAAACCTTATTCTTCTTCAAAGCATTTCAAGATCTTCTCAAGAAAATGTGCAAGCAATTCAAATCCCAAATTCCACTCAGAACTTCTCTTATTTTTTCTTCATCCTTCACCACTGCAGTTATCCTTCTGGGAATGCAGAAGGATTTCTTTTCCTTGGACTATCTTCTGGGTTTATGCTGGTCCCATCCTCATGTGACAGGATGGGTCATATGGTAGGTCCCTTTTCTGTGGACCTGTGGCATTAGAGATCGATGAGGCATCTTTGATCTCACTTTGGCTCTTGCATGTTCTTGGCTCATAGCCCCCATTTCTGAAATTATCCTCTGGAGAGGACCATCATATACCCCTTCTTCCCATCTGGTGCTCTGGACTCTCCCTCCTCCTTTACAGATGCTCCAAAACCTGAGATTCATCTGCTCCCCTGCTTCAGGTTCCCCATCCCAGAGCCTGGGCTACTTGATTATTCTACATGCTCTGGAGGTAGTTCCATAGCACCCTTCTGCACTCGCCACAGCCTCTTTTCTCCTGCACTCAATAGGACCCTGCAAGATTTGGGGGAATTTCTTCTACCAAAGGAATCAAGATAGAATATCAGAGTCAATTAATTCACCTTACTACCATTTTCCATCTGCTCAGGAAGCACTGTGTTTGTTTGCAAGGGAACACTCTGCATGGCAGTTGATTCTGCCTGTGTGTATTTTGAACTTGTGCCTGTAGCATCAGTCCCTGATGAATGTAGGACTTCTCTCAGTAGCCTGCATTGTATGCTCCACCTTGAGAAAAAAGAAGCAAATCCTTTGGAGTGGGACTTTCCCAAACTTGTCTGCTTCGTTTTCACCACCTTATTGTTTTGACCCCAAATGGAGATATTGGTGTAGGGCCTCTGACTTGACTGTTTTCTGCCTCCAGCTACCTCACTGGGACCAGAAGAGCATTCATTTACTCACCTTCCTATAGTATGGAATATCAATCTCATTGTCACTTCCAAAAAGAATATGTGCCTTTTTTTTTTTTTTTTTAAATCTAGCCTGGGGTCCTATCATTGGAAGTGTTTCATTTCTAATATGATTTATTTATCAGCTCAATACTATTGAAAAGGTTTTCCTTTTACATTAGATTTCTTGCAAGGATCTGGGAAGGGTGGTTATTTGGAAATGTCAGAAATAAATGATCAGACAGACCTGAAGCCTAATCCAAAGTGTAACAGCCTACTACCCTCTTGGAGATCAGTCTCATAGATAACACTGCAATCGATGCCTGGGTTGGGTTTGTTTGTTACCCCCATAAAGCTTCTTACAAAGTCTCCATATTATCTGAACACAAAAACCCACCCTATTTAAGAGGGGACACAGTTGACGCTGGACTAACTTGCTTTCCTTTACCTTCATTTCATGCAGAAAGTATTTCTCTCTAGAAAAACCCATTACAATCATGCTGCATTACTGGCTCTTATAACAAAATGATATATTTTATTGCCTTGTTTACTAACCCTTCCTGTTCTGGTACACACTCCTGGCATTTTAAAATTTGGCTTTCTATCAAAACCAAACTGCTTATTTTAGTGGTTTTACACAGGATTTTTTATCAGAGCATTGTAATCCAACTTCAATAAAATAAGATAATAATTTTGGATATATAAAAGCTTTATAAGACAACCTTGCTTGTTTCACAGGGGCTCAACTGTAAAGCACTTCCCCTGTTCTTATCACTTGATGAAACTATTATAAAGATAGGTTATGCTCTAAGCTACTTAGTGAATGATTAATTGCTATGTATTTTCTCTAAATCCTGCCTAGAACTATGCCATTGACAAGCTGTTAAATCTGTGTTAATATTGATGACAAAGTTGATATTATTTCCACATAAATTTGTCTATCGATTTAGTGGAGCTTAGAGGCTAAAAGGAGGGAGCTCAGAATTAGATCCTTAGACTCCAAGTCGCACACTGCTACTGTTGGGTTTGTGGCCCTGTGCATAGTTATAGTATCGCTAAAGTTATTATCTCCAAATTTCACGGAATATTTACTATTTGACAAAACTAAATGAAGACTCTATGAGATAAAGTATGTAAAGAATCTGGTTTAGTATAGGATTTCTATGACAAGAGTGAGCATGGTATCTAATGGTTTATCATATATAATTTATAGCAATTAATGAAGATCAATCACAGCAAATTAAAGTGGAATATTTTGATCACACTCACGTCTATTGTCATGTCTATCACTAAAGTCAAGAACAAATTCCATAGGACAAAGGATGTATTTGATCTGGAGTTACACAGTTTTTGCAATGTCTCCTGAAATAGATCCTCTGTTTAATAAACAATGTCTTCCTACAGATGAATTTGACCTCATCTTCTACTTCATAAGCAGAGTTCACAATCAGCCTTGTGTAAGAACTCTGAATCTAGCTCTGAGAGAAATTAATAGAAGGCGTAAAAGTAAATGAAGTTACAAATAAATTGCCAGCTTACTTGACAATAGATGTGAAGTCAAGTTCAATTTATCCCTTATCTAAAGGCAAATTAGAGGACATTTTTTTTTTTTTCTTCACAGCTTCAAGACAGAACTAACAGTATTGTGCTTTAGTGTAACATGCATTTTGCTAGTCAGTTTTCACAGTTAATATCTGCTGCTATCATAGATTTGTCCTGAAAAATATATTTCAAGGCAGAGTTTACTAAAAGGGGGAACAAATTGATTCCATTTTATAGTGAAACTTCAAAACCTTTTCTCTCTCCCTGTTCTTTTTCAAAGATGTACATAATTAGTTTGCTTTATATTGCATATTTTTATATTCTTTTTCCTCTTCCTTATGCTCTTCTCTGCTGTGTTTATATTTATATAACAAGTGCAAACTGAGCATATAACGAAGTGAAAAATGCAGTACTAAACAGTAATTTCTTGCCTTCCTCCTCCATCTAGGCTACTAGAAATATATTTTGCCTTACCCACTTCCATCGTATAGAACCTTTTGTCACTTAGCAAAGGAATATTGAACTGAATATACAAGATAACACACACATAGACATACATTGCCAAGATTATATATAGGTGACTCTTGCCTGAGATGGTATTTCTCAACATTTATCAATCAGCAACTCATGTGTGAGGGATTAATACACAAAGGGATTTGTCATACATTAATGAAATAATTGAAATAAACATGTGAACATGTGAATTCTGCCTTCATAGTGAACCCAGTGCCGGCATCACTTATTTAATTGCTGCTACCACTTCTGTAAATTCTAGCTAACCTTTTACTAAAAAAGTTTCCCTTGTTCTTTTCATATGTGTGCTGGGAACATATTAATGCTGACCCTATGGCCATGCTAGATCTTATTTCTACCTGGATTGTGGGAAGTAGGCAAAACTGCCTTCCTAATAAGTTCAGTAGATCAAACTTTCTTTTTATTTATTAATATTTATCCTAAATTTCAGTTGTTTTCTTTTACTTTCCTCTCTTTCTCTTACATTCTTTTTCCATTCTTCTCCTTCTTATTATTTTTAGGATTTGTCCATTTTATTTTAGAAGTAAGGGAATGTCCTAAAAATAGCACTTATGAACTTTTCTGTTTATGTAAAAATTATGTTAGGCATGTCAATAATTGACTATATTTTTAAAAATGAATAAGAAAATGTCTCCCAGGTCTGAAATGAGAAGAGCACATAATTAAATTTGTATGGATTGTGATAAGTAAGGGAAAAAAAGAAATAAAATGAAAATTACGCTCTATTCCTTAGACATAAACTATTTCTTAACATTTAAATATATTTTTAAAAATTTTGATCTCTCAGAAATATAAAATGTTGTATCCACATTTAATGTTTATAGCACTCTTATATGGCTCAAAGACAAAGCTGTTCATTTAATAGAGATCCAATGGAAAGAAGAATTTAGGATTTCTCCATGTTCTAGAAGATACTAATATTGGAGAGTTTATGTGTCTGTTTATGTTTATGTTTCCAAGATGCTGATAATCAAGTTAATTGAAGGCTGACTCTCAAAAATTAGCAAATTTGAAGTAAAATGTTTTTAATCATTCTTTCTGCCATCTTAGAAAACACCACTGTGTAGAGAATTGGAAAGTCATCATACTCTTTCTTAGCAAGTTTCTGTTGCACTTGCAATATTACTTCTTGATCAGCTGAAATGTCTCCAAGAGAAATGTCTTCATAGTTAAGTGCATCTGATGAGTACAGAAAAACACCCAGACTGCCATTTAAGCTCATTGTGTTTCTCGTTTGTTTTGATAAAGGGTGATCTCAGAACAAATTCCCAGTGTTTCCTGGTGTCATTCTGACAGTTTTCTTCATATTTGCTTTTCTGAAGTCTATGTCATTTTACTGTTCGATCATAAACCAACATCTGCGAATATTTCATACCAGTTTAAATCTCATAGGGACCCCAAATTCACAGGTTACAGCATGTTGTTCATTTTTTTCCCACCTCTTTTCTCACCACCCCATGCCACTGCTCACAAATGCCTTTGTGTAAGTAGAGCCTAGTCAATCTCCCCCTGTAGACTGGATTGCATTCCCAAACATAATTCAGCTGACCACAACACTGGTGAATTTTAGCCTGAGCCTTGGACTAACTACTTTTTGTCTACATGTGAGAAAGTTCTTCAGACTATTAACATTCACAAATGAGAATGATTCGGCTTGACCTATCAACATTTGACCCACTGCTATAGCAACTCCATAGTGCCAGTATCAAGTAGAGTAGGTTATGAATGGACTATTAAAAGTCAACAGTGTGTGTGTTTTTTAATCCAAGACAAGAATATGAAACATGTGATCATATAAAAGAATATAAAATATGTGAGAAAATGTTTGTTTATAAGAAACTTTATATCAAGAGATTGCTTGACTCTAGTAAAAAGATAATATATTGTAATAAAAATAGGATTCATTTTTTGTTGCTACTAGAGTAATGTTTTACTCAATTTTAGCTGCAACACTTTTCTCAATAGAGATAAAACATAGTTATCTAATAATTGAAAAAAGTGCCTTTATCTGTGTTCCTTTCATTCTTTAACTTGTTTGAAAGTCTTTCAAGACTATATATTTTTGTAGCAATAGTATCCTTCTGTATGATCATAAAATTGCTCCTGTTTTCATTTTGTATATCAATGAGTTACATTATAGGGAAAATCTGACAAGCTCTAGGCAATTCATTTGGTTTACATCTATTTGAAAGTTTTGGGATAGAAACACTCAAATACAAAGCAACTCCTATTAAATTCTCAGAGCTGTATTTTTCAATTTGAATATGATAAACATTTGAACAAACATAGGGCATTAAAACAAAGCACATTTATCATACTTGATGTTTTATATTATGTATTTCAACCCATTCTTTAGATATCCCACATTATAATTATAAAACCAAGTCAACAGGAGACTGCCTTAGTTGATTGCATGACAACTAGGAACAGTACTTGCCCTTATATTACTTAAAATATGAGAGGGGCCACATGCAATAGCTTATCAGTTCTTATATACTGTAATAAATGCTATGACCAAAGAGGTACAGATGTTATAAAAGCAGAATTGAGTGAAGATGAAGTATTACCAAGGTGGAACCATACCATGAAAAGGGCAGGAGTAGGATATTAGTCTCCGGAGAAAAAGAATGTTCCCTTCAGAGAGGATAATGTATGTGATGACTAGGATTCTGAGGAGAAAGAATGTATTCAAGAAACTGTAGATTTGTTTGAATTATCAAAAAGTTGTATGTATATGTGGTAAATGACCAAAGACTGAACAGTTATATAGGGTCAAATTAGAAAGCATTAAACTTTGAGCAGTCATTTGGACTTTATAGTGAGAAAAACGGAGAACTGCTCAAGAATTTTAAGTGAATCAGTGTAATTTGTCTCTAGGGGGATGAATAAGTTGAAGGGAGGTATTATGGTACAGGATATAACATAGAGACATGTATTAAAATAATCTGAATGAAAGATGATTTCTGAATTAGATAAGGAAAATAGTGATAGATTTTTCAATCAAGTGAAAAAAATAACAATTGAAAGCTACCTGTTTTTTTTCCCCTTTAATTATAAACTGTGAAAAGAACACATAATGCCCTATAATAGTTCTTAAAAGTATTTTAGTTTTGCGATTGTTACTGTCCATTCTTCCTGATTCTCCATTACAAAATCTAGGAAAAGGGAATTGAGATGATGCTAGGTTTCAGTCTTAAGAAAATTAATACATGGTTATACATACCAATGAAATGGGAAGAAGGAAGAGACTTCATCCTAGTGGGGAGAAAATTAGCTAGGTCTTGGATCCTTTGAATGTTAGATTTTCTTGGAAGAGCCAAATTCAGGGTATGGTCCACAGACTTCGGTAGTTCTCCAGGGCGTTTTTGAGAATTCAAAGGAGTAAATCTCATTTCACGACTTTACTAAGTAACTTGCTAACTAACTATAACTACTAACATTACTAAAAAACTTGTTTCCACTGTGTTGGTCTTTTTACACATGGTGCAAATGCAGTGATAGTGAAACTCCTGACAGTTTAGCAGTAGTCTTAAAGACATTCTGAGCTAGCAAAGAAAGTTTAAAAGCCGGTTCACTTGATGATATTCTTGGTAGCACAGTAAATTTTTAGTTTTATCTAATGTCAACCCTGAGAACTGTTCTTTTAATAATCTTGTAACCAAATGGTATGTACACGCACAATAACTGTACAAAAACACTTGTATACATATGGTCTCCAGGGGAAAAAAGGATTAAAAAAACCCTCCTGTGTCATTATTTCAATTGTGAGCTGAAATGGTCATTTTTCATGAAGTACCATTTTTATCTAAAAGTACTACTTAAAGACAAACCAATTACTCCAATGTGGGTATCTGACTGACATATCATAACTAAATAAAATGAGCTCTTCAAAGAAAACTACTTATAACATGTGTTTCAATGACAAAATTCAAGTTAGTGGGTAAAATTAGAAAGTTGAAAAACTTTTTTCCACCTTTGTAAACTTGACACCCAATACAAAAACTTTTTGGTTCTCATTCATTTCTAAGTGTCTCAAAAGTCTCTGAGATCAAAATTTTTAACCTACTCAGCTTTAGAATATGAGCTTGGATGTTGGATTTATGGGCTTAGAATTTATGGTCATCTGTCTGATGATTTATCAGAGTAAAGAACAAGTCAGAATAAATCAAAATTGACTTTAAAAAACCTGAGAAATTATTTAAAAACTAGATAAAGATGAACAAGAGAGCAAAGAATGACAGGAAAGATCTAATTTTTGTTAAGGACTGTGCTAAACTCTAGGTACATAGAAAATAACAAATGTGTACAACACTTTCCCTGAGCTTTTAATGCTGTTAAAAAGAGGAGAAAAACCATTTTCTTAAAGGCCAGGAAAACTGGTTTCATGGAGGACTGGTAATTGTCAGTGACTGCAGAGAATTCAATGAGCTAAGGACAGAAACACACTCTCTGTAGCATCAGGAAGTTGGTAATGGTGAAGTTGCTGAAAACAAAGTGAGTGGCTTGCAGTGGGGGAAGAGTAAGTGCCAGACCCTAAGCTTCTGCCTTTTCAGGATTGAGGGAATACATCATCCTCCATTCTCATCTCAGGCAGGATGGTAGAGCTGTCTGGCCTTCCTTTAGAGAAAGAGAAGCTTCCAAGTTACTCAGTTTTATCATCAGTTTTTTTGCCCGTACTTTAAGTTTCGTATTTACCATAAATAACTGAACATGTACTTTCACACTGTCTGGTACTGCATTTGAATTATGTCTGTTGACAGACTTAAAATATGAAAACTTCAATACAACTATCTTAAATGCACATTCCTTCTCTCTGACTCTCTCTCTCTCTCTCTCTCTCTCTCTCTCTCTCTCTCTCTCTCACACACACACACTCACACACACACACACACACACACACACACACAGTCTTTTATTCCCAGCTGTTCTGAGAACTTGGATAAGTACAGTGGTCAGAGAGCCATTTCTCATGCACCACTGTGAATTTTTGTTGATGAGCTGCAATTCATGACCATGGGATTCAACTGCATTTAACTCCACTAAATGGATGCTCATTTATCCTACATATGTCTTCTAAATCAATCAGAATATGAATATTTTACACTCACAGACCTCCAAATATTTGAAGAGCTGTTACTTGTTCCTTTAGTAATTTGTTCCTAAATGTAAAAATTACCAATTCTTTCAAGCACTTCTGAGATAAGATTTTTGTTACTTCATCTGTCCTGATCACTCCCCTCAACACCTATACTAATGTCACTCTAAAGTTTGCTCAGAATTGCATATTGTGTTGTCTGGTGTATTTGCAACATGCACATTGGAACTATTATATTTCTTGACATAGACGTATTCTCTTAATATCCTAAAAAAAGATATCAGGACAACGTACATTTATTTGGTAGCATACCATGAATAATCCTCACTTTTAAGGAGGCACATGGCAAAATGGGATGCTGTTCATATATAATATATATATATATACACACATGTGTGTGCATGTGTGTATGTTTATGTGTGTGCATGAGTGCATATATAAGTATATGTGTACACATATACACATACATAAACATTTTTATAAAGTGACGTGAAAATGTCTTTCTTTTTTTAAACCCTTCCAGGCTCTTGAACCCTGGTCCATAGACTTTACATGACTGGAAACTTAACTGCCTTAGTCACCTGACTCACAGAGGGACCAAATATTTCTTTTAAGAAATGAAAGTAGTTTTATTTTAATTTGCACTGTTTCTGATCATTGCTTTTATAGGGTAATTTTTAACAAAGGAAAACCCTTCTGCAGTTGCCTTAACTTGAGCATCATGGACTATCCATTGGAGAATTCTTTGTCTTATCTACAGTCCCACCCTTATCAATCTGTCTACTCAATTGTTATTCTTAGTCAAAATTTAATAATTTCACAGCAATAGCTCAAAACATTTCATGGTGCTCCATCAATTGCAAGACCAATTCACCAATCTTACTCTCATGATCTTTTACAATCTAGAGCATATCAGTATTTCCACCTGCAGCTCCTAACCTCCCTGAATGCTCCTCTAGGCTTTAGTCACACTTGAATGGATCTCAGAGTTCTGGCTGTGACTTTTCAGAAACAGCATGAAGGAGATTTGGAAAGAGCGAGAAGGGGATAATAATCAGTATCATCTGGAAGCTTCTCCAGCTGTAGCTGTCCTTCCCTCTTACTCATAGATGTTTGTATCCTCCCCAACAGGGGTGCTGACCCCCTCTTCAGCATGACTGCAGTGATGAGTCATTTTAAGAGTGAGAGGATGTCATTACCCCCTAGTTGAATTAAAATATCTATTTTAGATAGAGCCACACTTCTCTCTGTCCATGTGTGCTGTACAAAATCCAAGTGTTCCTTCATAATTCTGCTGAAGTATTACCTATTCTCTGAAGCCCTGCCTGTCTCCTATCATCAGGGATTTCATACACATTGTATTTGGTTAAAAGATATCATATGACTATTCTTTGGTCATGCTTAGCCCTGAGGAAATTCAGTATAATATGTTTCAGTCTTCTAGCAGATCTATGAGCCCACATCTCACTGAATTGAATCCTTTGTTTTTAAGTCTGTCAGATAGGTAGACTGTTACCTTTGGAGTATAAAACCAAGTTGTATCCCTGACAACCAGCACTATTGTCTGGCGCATAGTAAATGCTCACTCAATGAGGACTGAATGAAATCGTGGTTAGTAGGGAAGAAATTAGCCTAATATTCCACAATGGAAGAATGATGGTAGTTTACAGTCATCAGCGACAAATTCAGTGTTAACAACATGAGCAAATATACAGCAATAATTGTATATAATCTTAAAGTAAAAATATATGAGCATAGTTTATATAAATAGACAAAATATATAGAGAAACATGATTATAAGATGTGTTGGGTTGCATTATGAAATTATGGTTATTTTCTAGCTTAAAAACTGTTTTTTTAACTTAATAGTTTAAAAAGAAATGCATGTTTAAGCTTGTGTTACATCCAGGTTGAGTATATGTTGTACTATTCACTCACTATCGGGGCCATAGATCTGTTTGACGTCTTTGCATCGCCTCACATTTTGTGCAATGTTATAGGTGATCAATAACCATCTGTTAAGTGAATGGAAAATGCTGGTGCACAAATTATATGGAAGAGAAGTAATAGCCAGAAAGTATTTTATTAGGGGGACCTCAGTGAGTCAGAGCTCAAATTGCTTCATTGCATTAAGTAGCTCTGGTAAGCAAGTCAAGGTCAGCCAATCCTGCTCGATGTCTTACTCTGTCAGATCCCCATCTGTATTCTAAGAGCAGGTGTGAGGCCAAGCTTCCTGAGAGCTTGACTAAACCACAGGAAGATTCTTCCAGAGGGAAGATGATAAGTACCTGTTGGTTTTGTTTTTGACTTTTTCCCCTTTTGTGTGGTAGATGAAATTATCAAATAAATAAAAGCAGATACCCCCATGCTGCGGATGCCCAGGTCTCCACCAGCTTCCAGTATAAAGTTTCAGCAGAAGCCTGGAACAGCCGAAGAAAGAAGCTCTAGGTTTCTGTTTGTGAACATCATTTCTCTGAAGCAAGGCCTTATGGGACTTGGGTTTGAGCAGACATTGTGACTAGAAAATGTCATTTCTTCCTTTTTTAAAACCTTTCTTATATCTTCTCCATCCCTCTATACGAATTTTCCCCTGTGGACAGTACATGAATTCAAGTGCAACACAACACAGCAGCAGTGACATTGAAAGGAGACACAGTTAAACCAAGAGCTTCTATTCCAGTCAGAGTTTATTGCTTGTTTGCCTTTGGACAGTGGCCTCTTGTGGGTGCACAACTGAGACAGATCGCCAAAGCTCATGGGTCCCAATATGATGCTTTGACCTAATTAGTTTATTATCACTGCTGCATAAAAAAGATCTTAGAGAAAAAATTAGACCTTTCCAGGTGTGGGCTATTACCCTGAAATAGCATTTCCCACCTGCACTAGTCTGTGATCATTGTCCATTAGTAGATGTCAAAGGACACGTTGTCTTCTATCCAATACTCACAGGACTGGCAGACTTTTGTTTGTTTTTTTTTTTTTTTAAAAAAAGAAATGTGATATATTTACATGGTAGAAAATGATTCAAATCTAATCTGCAGAGGGAAAACATGAATAATTTATCTTGACAATATTAAAATTCAAATGTAGAATATAAAAAGTAAATTTTAGTTTAGCTACCTTCCATTTTTTTCTAGTTTACATTGTATTTTAGAAAGTTGCTATTTCCTAAAATTTTAAAGTCACCAGATACACAGTAAGGAAATTATCTGATTTTTACAGGAAATGACTCTAAGCATAAGGTGATGATGGTTATAACAAATATAGAACCCCATGAGAAATTGTGCATCCATGTAATTTAGAATCAATCAAAACATGTTGGATATTGATTATGTGATAATGATGATGATGATGATGATGATGATGATGATGATGGTGATGGTAGTGGTGGTGATTGTGATGATAGTGATGATGATGACAACAAAGTTCTGCATGGGTCTTGAGCTACTAAACTGAACTCTAATTCTGGCTGGAATATATAACGACTATATATATGTATAGCCAACTTCAGTGTTGCTCAATCTATCTGTCCTTTCTCATTTTCCCCACTGGATTGTCTCTTCTAACAGAGCCCATTGCATTATTAAGCCACATGCACTATATTAAGGAAAATTAAGGCCCAGAATCTGTAGTTACATGAAAAATGGTATAATCAGATAGAATTTTAGGAAATTGGTCTAGAAATCGAGTGTGAACAACAGTGCTGAACGTAATCAAGTCTAATATGACTACAGACTTAAGAGTGATTGCTTAAAATCAAAATTAAGAGACACACAAACAGTAAGAAAAGACCATAAAATGTTATGCTTTTGAGAATGATGAACTAGTTTTGCTACCATGTATAAAGAGAACCCATTATTTCCACTAAAAATTGGCCATCATCATTATTAACAAACTTAAGGAGAGTAGAAGAAAAAAAGCAGAATTATGGAATAGAGTAGGCAAATATTCTCATTGTAGATTTTAATATATACTGTAATTCAGGAATGAATGGTTAATTGTAAATAAAACAATTATGATATTGTAGTTTAGCTAGAAAACAGAGTAATAAATAAATAAAATAATTAGGTATATGTGTTATGTATTATGCAATATTTGATGAATGTGACTGTCCTCTGTCACTCATAGGTTGTATTTAGAGAGAAATCTCAATGTGTAGGCTTAGGTGTTCAAGTATGCAAGAAACATAGTTTTCTGTATTTTTCTCTAGCTGAACTTAATTTGTATTCTGGGCCCCAGCTCTATAAAGTGGCAGAAACTCAATCTCAATCAGCCCTAGCTGACTCTTCTCTAGGACTATGTCTACAAAATGCCAGGTGGGGGGCCATCTGGCCCACAGTGTCATCAGCTATCCCTGCTGGCACCCACTGAGACTTTCTCCTTTCAGTCTGGACTGTGGTCACTGGTCCTTGCAGGTTGCCACTGCAGTCTCCTCGTCCTCATTCCAAGGACACATTAAGCCTGCTGACTCTCTGTGAATTTTTCACTGGAGAAATTTGCTTCTCTTGTACTGCTCTAAGCTAGGGAAAGCTGTGAGCTGCTCTCAACCCACAAGCCTCATCACACTTTGCTTTTAGAAAGCCCCAATTCATCTGAGGTTTTGTCATTCTCTCCCAACCCTGGAGCATATACTGTGGGCATGTGTAAAGCAAATATCCTTTCTCAGTGATGTTACAAATATCTAGACTCTACTTTATTTGCCTCTCATTTTCTTCCTCTTCCTAGACTATGGAATTTCTCCTTGGAGAGGAAACTGAGATGGGAAGAACAACTTTTTTTACTCTTCAATCTTTCAAATCTTTGGATTATGAAACTCAAAACCTAACAGCTAAATCTTATTTCATTTGATTTCTAACATGTCTGTCACTATTTAAGACAGTAAGCCTGGAAATCTATCTGACTTAGGAGGCAGGGTACACAAATAAAAAAATACCAGCAACAGAAGTCACATTAGTAATATAATATACTAATCCTCTAGTCAGCACTTCTAAGTAATCAGATAAGTTAATTAAACCTGTATTACTTATTTGCATATATGATACTAAGCAATGTAGAGTTATATTTCTTTTACTGGTTTCCGTATTAGACATGAATAATAAAATATGTTTCTAGATTTGAAACACCTTTCTTGTAATAACGTTTTAAAGAAAACTGAAGCTATTACATTAGAATGCATCTTTGTGTAGTCAAATTTTGAATAGTTAAACAAATGTGATCCAACTTTATCCAATAATAAATTTTGAAGTGTCTCTGGGAATGTATGCCTCTTAGATAATGTTCTCCTAAAGTCACTTCTCTAACCTTAAGAATCAGAACTGAAGAGCAGAGTTTTTAGATTGTTTTACATTTTGAAAGTCTGGAAGGTCTGACTTTCATTTTTCTCATAGAATGTAAGGTGAGTGCTTGGAAACCAAAGGAGCAGCTGTCATGGTAGTGATTATGAGCTGGAGAGATTTTATAGAAGAACCAGACCACCTCTAATTAATGGTGTCCATAAACAGCTTCATTTTCTCTAGGAAACAATTTTGGATGTGCAGCAGCATATGATCAAGTGCTTAATTTAGTACCCAGAATCTTACAACATGATAATAACCATCATTGAGAAAAAAATTCAATCCAGATGTTATCAAGAGTTGACCATACTCATGGAAAAAGTCCTTATGCTCTCTTATATACATTGGTTATATTTATAGTGTAGCCATTTGATAATAATTTGATCACTTTATTGAGCTTTAAATAGTTCATATAGATGAAATCGAATTTTGAATACTTGTTTGCTAAGGTTAAAGATGGCATGTAGAATATTTGCACTAGGTAGGTTAGATAGGTAGGTAGATAGATGAGTGCATGGATGGATGAATAAATGGATGATTCAGATTTGCAGGAAATAATTTGATAGGTGTCAAGACCAGTTTTTGCCTATTGTGTCCATTTCATGATCATAAGAGTAACAAAGCTATATGACATGATTATAAGAATTACTGAAATTCAGTGAAATCTGAAATGATTTTAAATCATTAAGTCATACACTAAGAAATATATTGTGTAAATGGGATGTGGTCTGACAGGTTATCACTCAGACTTGATTTTTGTGACATTAAACATCAGGCTTTATTGTATATGTTCAGTCTATAGAGTATAGACTTGTAGTCAATAGCTTGTTTTTTTTTTCACCTTCAATCTATGTCTAGTTGTTACAGTTATGTACCACACTATATTGTTATGAAGTTTTTCCATAGTATTCAGTACTTCTCAATTCACAAATATTTAGTAACCTTCTTATTTATGTCAAATCTTTGTCCTAGGAATTTGAGTCTTGTTCATACTGGATCTTATTCAAAAAGATAGGTAGTAGAATAGCAGTGCCTGATGCACCTTTGCATCCTTCTATGTATGAAATACTGGACCAAGAGAAAGAAGCTTCCACTTCATTAAGAAAATAACCCTTATATTTTGAAAAACATTGAACTTTGAATTGCCTTTTAGGAGACATTAGTGTACCTGTGCTTCAAATACACATAATAGGTGCCATGCTTAAGGAAATAATTGAAATAGATTTTTTTCTGGATATAGAACTTACCAATTAGAAGAGGATTTAAATACATTTTGAGTCAAAGAATCTTTAACTGGTGTTCTATTTGTTTTGAACTATTTAGTCAAAATAGTAGTGTTAGAATAAGTGTGCTCCAGACACAGAGGCATCTTTACTACAAAAGTAGATACATTGAGCTAAAAATCCAAGAACCACTTGTATTTCCATTTTCCAGCAGCAGTTCAGTCATTCAATCAGTACTAACTACTGAATATTAACTGAATTTCTATTCTGTGTCAATCAAGATGTAAGGCCTGGTTATAGCAGTAAACTGTGCTAACAAAGCCTTCTCCTCAGTCTATAATTATTTTTTAAAATTATGTCATAAAAATTTACCTTCATTGGGTATTTTGTTAATTATGGTTCCTATGGTATTTGTTACATTATAGATTTTAGGGGAAAACACAAACTTGGTAATGGGATTTGAAGGTACTTAGTTCCTAAATAACCTCTCCCATGTTCTCTCATACATGCTGCCTTATCAGTATTGTATGTACATATCAGGGTGCTTTGATTTAACTCTTACACTCCACTCATATCAGAAACTAGAAATCCATAAATAAAATTTATAATTCAAACTATTTTAAAAATAATTCAGTTCCTGAATATTCATAAGGTGTTGATGATTTTCTAGAGAGGCCTTCATCATTGTGAAACATTATTGTTCAATCTCCTGTGGATGTACTGTTGGATAGTAAGAAGTTCCATTTGATGTATCATCAAAAAAAACATGCCAAATTGTAATTGAATTCTAGAATTTCTTGAGTAGTGTTTACTTTTAATATAGAATTGTATTAATAGGGATCCAGTGTAGAAAAAGAAATTCTTAAACTAGCTCTATGATCTTAGTTAGCCCTTCTTAAAGAAATGCTGAAAACAAATGTTACATTTTATATTCGTGTTCTAGGAAAGGAAGAGTAACAGAAATAAAATACAATTTAATCTTAGACTTTTAGATGAGGCTGTTTACAAAATTAAAACAGATGGCTAGTGTTTTCTGAGGAATGATGAACCATTTTCAAAACTACAAAAATTTCATTTCATTGTAGTCATCTAGATATAAAACAAGATTTTCTTTAGTTATTTGTAAGTTTTTGAATTCAGTTTGCTGTACAAAGTTTGCATGAAGGAATTAAACTTTGTAATGAGACTCTAATAAAATGTTTGGAAAAGTGAATAGTTGACCCAAAAAATATACTTAGAACTTCTAGATCTCATTTATTTTCTTTCATATCCACCTTCCTGAGCACTTCAGAGCTCATATTAGACACACTGAACTTAACATGCCTATTCCTGAAAAGAACTCGTGCATATTTTCTGAATCTGAATTTCTGTGACCCTGTTGAGCTTTATGTATTTAGGTTTACATCTTTTTATAATTGCTCTTCTCTGAAGATATCTTTAATTTTTCCATCCTTGCAAGAGAATATTTACTATCAAGAGCTGTTTTTTCAATAAGCCAGTAACCAAAAATGCCCAAACTTTGAGTGTATCCCTTTTTTTCTGTAGTAAGCCTGTAATCCTTGAGTGAGCAGTAGTCAGAACATTCTTGCTGTTGTTGATTCAGCTTCCAGTACCTGCTCTGATGGCTGCATGAAAATAAATTATACAAGAACATCTTATATGGCATTACAACTAGCAATTTCATGGAAGACAAAATAAATCGAGCCAATTGCCTGACTTTGGAGAGACAAAGCTAGTCAATGAAAGAATGGGTGTTTTTAGAAATATTTTGAAATTGAGCAACATTTTATAGAACCAAGTGATCTGCATTTGAATCCTAAATCTTTTTTATGTAGTTGTGAAGTTGTCAAGGTATGTAACTTCTTTACACAGTTTGTCTACCTATTTTAATAAAATATTATGCCTAAAAGTTGTTAGGAGAATTAAATTAGTATTAAATTTGTGATATATACATATGTATACATACATATGACTCGGAGTAGGACATTAATATATATTTCCTTTTTTTCTGTTGCAACAACAAATTGAAAAAATTCCATTCATTTATTCTTAAGGATATAGCTCTATGATTTTGAGACCATTTATCATTGTCAGAGATTATTTTTAATACCGGGAACAAGTTACAAGATGGGCTTTACTTTTTTAAGTAAAGATTGAATATAAGCTTTATACTGGTCTATAAAATAATTCAGGACTTGTAAAAATAAGTAAATTTCTAATAGGCAACCCAGAGAAATAGGACACAAAAAATTCTCTTTTATATAATATGTAATTAACCTGTAGAAGATTTCCTACACTCATTAGACAACAATTAATTTCTGAGTGAGTTTAACAAATGGCAAGATACAGAACCAAAGTTAATTAGGGGGAAATATCATTATGGTTCAGGGAATACACTTATCAGAAAATAATATATGTGTTTAAGATTTATGGTTACTATATGCTATCTATGGCTGTAAATTTCTTTCAGGTACCTTGGTTATTGTGTTGGGTTTATCGAAACTACCAGCAAGTTAAGACAGCCAACTGAATTCAAGAAAGGTCGTCCTTTCTACCTCTTTTCTTTCCCTTTGGTTAACGGACAGCCAGGGAAGACCATTCCAAATCAAGAATCAGGCCCAGTTCTTGGTCAAAAGTATGACAGACACCGACATCTACTTCCTTCCTACTGAAACAGACTGCATCACCACTAAGTCTTTTCCAGAACTTAAAGAGGAATTTCGCATGTCCCAGCAATAGGGTTCACTGCCTAGAACCATCACAGTGAACTAACAAAGAATGAGGGATGCTCAAACATGAGGAAGCCATGAATGCCCTCCAACTAGGACTTAGTTAACATGAAGTTAGTTTTCAACAATCAGATCTATGGCTGGGATATAGAACACAAGCATGACCAGTGCTGGAGTGGGTCTGTAATGGTTGAAACTCTGCTGCAACCTAACCAGGTGGTTTGGGGTCTCAGCCTTTGCCTTTGAGTCTTAATGTGACT
This sequence comes from Solenodon paradoxus, assembly GCA_004363575.1. Lineage (NCBI taxonomy): Eukaryota > Metazoa > Chordata > Mammalia > Eulipotyphla > Solenodontidae > Solenodon > Solenodon paradoxus. Next base: position 1,140,080 of record RJWH01000046.1, read on the forward strand.
CCCTCCACCCTCTCTTGCTAATTAAGAAAAAGTTTTAAATATTTTTTAAAAAAGACTTTCCCATGGATTGAGCTGTATGTAGCAGCCAGCACATAGATTGTGTGTGTGTCCAGCATGGTGATTAAAATAGTGACTGTCCATACCTTTAGCCATTCATGCGCTGCCTTCTTTATCATTCTTCCTACTGCAAGCAGTTCAATTTTGTTTGTAGATTTGAGTTTGCAGTCTTAATGTAGAATAACTTTCCTTTATGGAGAAGAAAATTAAATAGGGAAGTTACAGAATTGTATAAAATACAAAATGACACACAAAAATAAGGGAGAACCTAAAAGTCAGCAGAGTGAAAAAGAAAATAGCAAAATTCTTTTTAAAGCAACATGTAATTAATCTATTGAACATTGTGATTTTCATAGTTGGAGAGCAATTAATTGCTGGGTGTGTTTAACATAATCTACATAAATTGGTTTTCATAGACACCCATCTTAGAAGTCACATAAGAACATTTTCAGGATTACAGAATGGCATGGTGATTGATTCCAGTTGTGCGTTCTACGTAGCCATTAGCATCTTTTGTACAGAGCTGGATATGTGCTCCACTGTTAAGAAGAAAATGACAGTCCCAAAATTCAGGTGGTGCTTGTGCTGAGACTACAACCTCCTCCAGGAACGTAGTCATAACTGGTCAGTATGGAACTTTCAGTACCAAAGAGGTAGACTTTTCTATTCCCCAAAGGAAGATAAGATAATCTGTCATAAGATCTTTTCCCATTCCCCTAGGTAGGTTACCTAAGCTTGAAATAATTCCCATTTCCCTTATCTTGCTTTCTTTTTGTCTACAAAAACCTTTCTTTTCTGTACGGCTTTTAGAACTTGATTCTACTTGCTAAGTGGGAAGTTAACGATTTATGAATCTTTTAATAATGCCAATTAGATCTTTAAAATTAGCTCATTGAGATTTGTGTTATTTAACACCATAGTTTCCAACTCCTACTTTAAAGCAAACTTGGGAAGCAACAGTCTTAAGCTATTAGAATTTTTAGGTATAGATAACTTAAATAAAAATAAGAAATTTCAGAACTACAAATGTTCCTCAAATCATTAATTGATCACCTTGCATTATTTTGTTCTAGGAGGAAAAGAGTATATGAGCATGAGTATAAGCATATGCAGAGGTACATGTGTCTGGGTGTGTGTTTGTGAGTCTCACTATCACTTCCAAGTATTTCTGTGCTAGTCACTCTCAGTCATGAAGAACTGGAGTGGTGTCAGTTTTGACAGGCGACCTCAGATATGTAGCCCCAGAGCAGCAGCTTCTATGCCTACTTTCTACAGCTAATCAGGATGAGGTGTGCAGCTGAAATTGCATTTCTGATGCTTGTTCTCCCACTGTCTCCCTCAAGGCAAAGTTATTGTGACAGACTAAAGAGTGGGGTAGAAGAAATTCTTTGAATTTTTAAAAATTAGATAGGGCTTTCCTTTCTTGAATTTGTAAAGAGCAGATAGGACTTTTCATCTCTTGCTCAGGTCCAAAGTCCTCGGAAAATCTTGAAATTTTCACTGGTTAATGGTCTCCGTTGGTGGGGCAGGGGGAGAAAAGGGAAAGAACTAGTCCTATAGAAGGAAAAAATTTGTAAGTAAGAGACTGAGGTTTCAGTCTCTTTCTATGAATATACAGACATTGCCATTATTTCCCTCATGTTCCTTCTCATTGTCTATGAAATGATTGGTCTCCTCATTGCTAGCTTTTCCTCAACTTGGTCACCTTATCTATGAATACCAAATTCATCTTGTTGGGTAACAATATTCCTTATGCTCAATGATTTCAAAGACTATTATGTTACTACTCAACTCCAAAACTTTCAAAGACACTCCATCACCTACCAGTTAAGTCACTTATTTGCATGACATTTGATGTCCTATGTGATTATTGGAATCCGTTTTTTCTAGTGTCATTTCTCACTGTTTCCTTTCATAAGCCACATACTTCAGTTTTCTCCAGTGGAGCGCCCTTAGAATTTTTGTAAGGGCAATATTTTGTTGTGTAGCACTGATTACAGCATCATTAGCCTCCTTGACATCAGGACAATAAATGCTAACAGTAGCTCTCCATCATTGTGTAAACCAAAAATTTTGAAACCCCTAATTGGTTGTTTTACTCCCCGTTAGAGATATTTTCTCGAATTTCACTTGCCAACTTGATTCATTCCTTGTTCATATTGCTTCCTAGGCCTGACATGTCCCTCCCTTAGGTCTTAGTACTAATGATGCCTTAATGAGATTACCTCATCTCTAGTTCAAAGAGAATTCTCCTACTTCCTGATTTCCCAATGCAGTTCATATCCAGACTTCATACTACATGCCAGGCAGTCTTGTTCCTTGCTTTATTTGCATTTCCACTTACCCTTGTGTTTCCTTGTTCATAGTACTTGGTAGTGAAATTTACCTTTCAAGGGCCATACCTCCGTACTTATACCATCTTCCTACTATCAGAGGGCAAGTTAGAGGTGAAATCTAAACTCTCTGATCTCCTTCAACATGGAGTATTCAACTTTTCTATCCTAGGTACAAAGCACTTTTACTAATTTCCATAAAAGCAATATTGTGATATAGTTATAGGCAAGACTTGCCCTTTTATCATCTGTATCACCGAGTAACTTCTTAAAAGTAAAGTAAAAAAGTAAAAAATATTTATCTTATTTCCCAAGAACCTCAACAAAGTGTATAAGGGTCTCAAATAGCAATCCCACACACAAACATTGGCTGTAAAAGCCTATGTGATATTACAAGAAAAATTTGGATACTGAAAAAAATGGTCAATGCATTTCAATTGCAATTATTTGCTTTAAAACTCGGAACAGTTCAAAAGATTCAAGATCTAGACTAGCAGACTATTAGCTGGAATGGGGATGGTTGAGTGAGACAGTGAGAAGAGTTTAAAAAATTAAAACTAAAGAAATTTGAAGAAGTTAACCAGCTTTTCAAAAAATACATAATAACAATGTCATTCTATAAAACCAACATAAAATGCCAAGAAAAGTTTGATATTTTGAGAATGTTAAGGGGTGACAATTAAGAGCCCATTATGAAGGACAATTTCACAATTCCCATTATCATCACTGGAACTCGCATGGTAAAATTCACACATACTTCAGTGGAAGCATGACCTTAACTGTCATTGGACATGTTACTTTTTATGGTATATGATTTTCTCCTCTAATTTGAGGCAATTTAATTATCTGCCCACTTCACAAAGAAATGTCAGGCTGAATGACTAGAGCACTGATGTTGAACATCTTTCTTCACATCGTATTTATAGTAAAATTCATCCTGTTATCCCTGATATCACCAAATAATGGCAAAAACTGCAAAATTCTTTCATATAGACTCCTCATGTCTAAAAATATTTGAATACTAATTACACCCCAATACATCTTAGGAGAAATGTGAAAATTTAGAAATATATTTTAATAAATAAGAGAAGTCACTATTGACAAAATAATCATGTTATTCCATTCCTCTAGAATTTTAGTGTGAACTATATATAGAAAATCATTCAATACTTGAATTCTGTGTTTGTTTTAAATTTTATAAATCAAATATAGAATAGTAGTTAAAAGTACAATCTCTGGAATCAGACTCTTCACAAATTTACTCTACTGGTTACCAGTTCTGTCATCTTAGGTAACTTATATGACATTTCTGGGCCTCATTTTTTTTTACTAAATTACTAGAATTCCTTCTACATAATATCATTGTGAGCTTAAAATGAATTATTAAAATTGAAACATTTAAAGAATGCCTGGAACATGCTGAATATACAGTAAATGTTCACTATCAATATTATCTTGTTATACACATAGCAGATACTCTATTGGAAGAAACATAAAATAACTTCTCACATTGTTTTTACTATTATGCTTTTTCAAAATATATTTTACATGATTATTCTATTTTATTATATAATAGGGAAAAGGATATCAATGTAATACATTACATAATTATTTTAGAGGGCTTGTTTCATGACTATCAATGAATAACCAAGAATGGGACCTAGTCATTAAGTCATATGAAACTTTTTCTCTCTACTACGCACTCTCTCTACTACACAATACATCATATTGGCAGAGGTGAAATTGACACTTCTTTTGTAGCATCTCACAATTAGTCCTCAACAAATAATTTTAATTGATAATTGTTAATACCCACACTAAGATTTGCACTTATATGTCAAATTAATCTTTCTACTTGAATTATTCTTTTTGTTTTCATGTTGGAGTGTAATTGTTCCACCAGTCAAATAAAGGAAGATCTGCAGTATTGCATGCTGCATATTAGATAAATGCATATGTGCATACATGTTTATATATGCATATGAGAATTTATTTGTATGTCTTATCATGTGACATTGGGGAACTGGAGCAAAATTCTAGCTTCTAACTTTAGGACACTGGTGAGTGCTTAATTTCATATACTTAGAGCCAACTGGAGATGAAATCAGGTGGCACTGCATTCAGTTTCTATTGCTGTGGGCCTGGGAAGAGCAGAGTAAACACCTTGGATCTTATTATGAGTCTCATATGCCTATTAATTATAGACTACTATATGCTATTATTTACTTATATATACAAAATTATATATTTTTAAGTGAATTTGTATAATTTCACTTGCCTCTCATATATTTTGAATTTCTAAGAAATTGTTATACCTGCTTCTGAATCTCTAAAGAAGCACTTAGAGTCAAAGTTGTAGTGTAGAGTTAACCAAACAATACAGTGTTTTATTAAATAAATTGTAACTAAGTATTGTAAAATAAATAATAGCTCACTTTAATTGAAGGGGACACTTTTTATCCCCATTTTATGTAGTTGCTGAAATTAAAGTTCAAATAGGTTAAAGAGTTACTTAAGATCACACAGATTAGTAATGGATGAGCCAAAATTCAAACCCAGAAAATTTGGTCCTGCATTCCACACTTGTAATTACAATACCATCACCAATGGCAGACATGATAGGTTGCCTAAAGAGAGCCTCTGCCACCTACCTCCTTTCTGAGGTCCCATCTGCATGATAGTTAACCTCCTGTTCTCCCTGAAGACAAAGATGGACCAATAACCTAATTCTGTCCAACGGGATTGGAATAAATGCCTTCTGGGTCTTTAATTTTCTACTCTGGCAAAAAAAAAAATATATGTGTTAAAAGAGGCCTAGTTTTCCCCCCTAATTTTAGGTACTGATGTGTGAGGATGCAAGAGTTGGAGCTTCTGTAGCCATCTTGCAACTGAAAAGGTCAAGAGAATTACAGAGCAACAACTAGGAGATTGTTCTTTTTGCTACTTTTAGTTCCACCCTGCACCTCTTATGAATGTCTTGTACATGAGAATAATAATCTTTATTGCTAAAGTTACTTTTTTGCTAGATATTGTTACCTGATGTTCAGAATTCTCAAACTGTTGAAAATATAAATCTCTACGACTTTATCATCTCTTAGATAAATCTGTTACTCTAGATAAATCTTGTCATAAAATATAACATTTCACTTCTTCCAATCAACAGAATCAGTATTCCTATCAGAATGTTTATAACTATTTAAATTCTTTCAGGTTTTCATATGAATATGATTATTTTTCTAAGTTTGTGTTTGTTTTTACATATCTCTATCTCTGTATTTTATTCTTTTCTAGAGGTGAAATCAATACAATAATTCCATTTTTTCAAGTTCAGTCTTTACTAAATATTAGATTAGATCCCTACCTCGTTCCATGTATTGTTGTTAGCAAATGACCTAAGTTACATTGACAGATTTAGTGAAGAAAGTTTTCATTTTTAAAATGAATTCATCTGACCTTTTCAAAGTCATATAATAATTACTGCTAAGCAAATCAATGCATATTTCCATTTCATTCCCATCCTTATGTCTAAATTGAACTTAAATGGTATTAATATGTCAGTATCTGTCCTAAGGACTTCACTAGTTCCCGCTCTCCTGAATAAACAAATAATCATACATGAGGAAATAAAAATCTTTTCTCCTGGTTAAAAAATGTTGTATTCAGATAGCACCAACCTGCCAGATTGCCTTATTAGATTTTCCTTCATCAGATTGAAGAATTAACCATAACTTAAGGAGATTTTAGATTCTCTTAGTTATAACAGAGGGTAATATGTTCACGATATGTCTTTTTTGTTTGTTTGTTTTCATAAAACACTGGTTCATTAGAAGCTAAATATTTTTGATATTTGAAAAATTCATCTTCACTTCAAACTAAGAGTTTAATTTTATTGTATAAACTAGAATACAAAGACTTAAATTTATTAACATTAATAAGAGTAAAGCATAGTTTCTAGACCATTAAGACAAAATAATCCCATAGAGAGAATTTCAATCAAAGGAAGCAAAAACAGCACAAAACAACAAAAATCTCTTTAGTTAAGTTTACCATTCACTATAATATTTACCTGCAGTGCCTGACTATTCAAGTGCATTAAACTACAACTTGCAGAGCATTTTCAAAACCTAATCCGTAATGACAGAATTCCCAGTTTCAGTCTTCTGAGAATAAAAGCAGAGAGCACAACTCAGAGGTTTTATATATATATCACTGCACTCACCTTTTATAATATCAAATTCTGAAATGAACATGTCAATAGGAATTCTTAGGTGAGACATCATATAATGTCCTCTAAAGATTATGTTGCAAGTATTACTTAAATATGCATTTGATTCAAGTGAAGAAAGTACCAATTCTCAATGAAAGTTTGTTTATTTGAATTGTATGGGTGGGAGTCCACATGTGTCTGTGGTAGGGTGGTGTATAAGGATAGGGAACCTGAAGGAAAGGGAAAAACAGAAAAGAGGACTAGCACCCTATAGACAACGGAGAAAAGATTTTTATGAGAAGAGCACTGAGTAGCTATAGGCACATGTGCACAGGTACACACACTGAAAAATGTGTATTCAACTTCAGTGTGCCTTCTGATGTTCATGCCAAATTATCTCATTTAAAGATACAGAAGAGACAAAGCAAGCAGAATTTGGTTTAGGATAACTATATACACATTTAAGTAGTAGGTTATGGGTCTTGTTTGGGACAAGGCACAATTCCCTCATCTCCTATTTTCATAAAGGAAATTTGACTTCTAATCCACTACCCAGGAGAGAATGATATGAAAGTGAAAGTTTCTGAAACCTGTCCTATGAAGTCTTCCTTGAAGAGGAAGTAGAGTCATTTATCCACTAGTGAGTCCTAGGAAGCTTGGGGTCATAGCCAACTATGAAAGGAATTTTCTTTAACTAAAAGTAGAAAGCAGTCCTCTTAATTCTCATTCAAACTCTTTCTTCTCTCACTTCATTTTTCCTTCTCTTTCTTACCTCTTCTTTGAATAAAGCATTAACCCTCCACTTTACTTCCTGTTTGCCTATGACTCAATTAGAACTTTTCATGCAATAATCCATTTGGGGTTTGAGGCAGAAGTCAAATGATTGACATAAGAAGGTTTGTACATAATATAATCACCTAACACATGGCTCAAGTGAAGTCCCCTCCATGCTCATTTCAGACTTTACTAATCAATCTCAGCACAATCACTCCTAATCGATCTGCATTCATCCAGAGAGATGGAATCTATTTACCATCCTAGTTCAATGTCAACTCCAGAAGTTTCTAAATCCCTGGTATGCTTTGCTTAAATGTCTTTTAACATTCTAGAAATCTCAATACTTAGAAGAAACTTTTAAAGGGCAAGTGAAAGATTGTACTAAAAAAGCGAGAGTTGTTTTTAGTATTCCTGTTTTATGAATGTTTGAATATTCTTTAAATCTGTGATTATACAAACTCTAAAACATAAATGAAATTTTTTTTGCTAAAAAAACTTCTCATTTTTCTTTCCTATTTAAGAGCTCATTTTATAGACAAGAGACAAAAATATGTGAATATAGAACAGACTAGAAAATAGGATATGAACGTCTATTCAGCAACATAATATATTTAAATCAAAGGGCTTTTGAGAATAATGATTTGAAAGCATAAGCATTGGTGTCAAATAGCTCTGGTTTTGTCACTCTGTTTCCTTGTTTAAGTTACCCACTTATCAATTTGTTTCTCTCTCAAACGGATTTAATCCATAATACCAATCATATAGGCTTGATGGAAAGACTGAATAAGGCAAATTTTCTGCAAGCACTTAACTTGGGGCCTGTACACATAGAAGCTATTATTATTATTATTATTATTATTATTATTTATTAAAACTAAAGACAGAGGTGATTGTGCAGTCTTTAAGTCATACTCCTCTGAGAAGATAGGCCTCTCAACAGCCTCCTCTTCAACTCTGCTTTTGTCTAATTATGCATGGATTTGGCTCTGAAAATTCATTTGGACAAAGAGTAGTATGATGCTTTCTGTTTTAAAACAACTAGTATAATGAAAAGATATTCCTCTGTAAATAATGATTAGATAGGTCACATTGGGTCATTTACCTACCTTCTCCGAAGCCCCTTCTATTAAATAATAACATTAGTTTGAATGATCTTTAGTAATCTGCATAACTCTCAAAATCTATTCTTTATTTGACATTAATATATAAGCAATGATTTAGCACTTCAAACTTTTATTTATTTGCACTTATCTTTGGTTTATTACAATACTTATATTTTTACATCAATATAGTTCCTAGAGAAATTCAGCCCTTATGTTTTCTTGGCTCACTTCTCTTGGAGTACAGAACAACAATTAAATGTGATTTCATTACTATGAAACTGATTATTGTATTAACTACATATTTAAAACTTTAAATTAAAAAAGTCATGTTAATAGCATTTGTAAAGCATCACAGCAAGATGAGATTTAGTCTAGTGTTTACCTACTGAAATGTGTTATTGAAAACTATGTAATATTTTACCAAAGAAAAAAGATTCCAAAGCATTTAATCTCATTAAATTTTAATGATCAAACACTGTGCTTTTACTTATGTCTAATTTTATATTATAGTAATTCCTATTATTTATTTGGTTCTCAAATTGTCAGTGACCTCAAAATCAGAAACTGTTCCCATGGTATCTCATTTGCTTCTTATCAAATCCCACTTGATTTGCCTTCTTTTCCTTCTGTACAAGCTTCCATATTTTGCAAGTGATAAGTAGGAAGATAGAAGTGGCATTTGCTGGCCCCATCTTCGATTCCATCTCAGGCTAATGTGTATACATTTTTAAAAGTGGGATATATTATTAAGATTTTTATTAAATGATTATTTATTGATTTATACATTGGTAAGTATTCTTTATTCCAAGTAATGAAAATAGTATGACTTTTTAAACATAAAGGGAAGTTGTTAATGGATATTAAGTAATTCTCAGAATAGTTGATAAACTTAGAGAACAAAGCATAAATCTCAGAAACCAAGGAATATACCCCAACCATGTCATAGAATTTGTCTGATAAAGAAAAGACAGAAGAACTACAAACTATCTGCTGCATTGTATATGCTGTTTTTCCTTGTGGAGGTCTCTGCAAGGAAGACCACAGATCAGAAGTCTGGGCCCAGTACACAGTGAACACCAGAGAAACATTTAACCATTTTATTTTCTGCGAGTCAGTTTTTGATAACAACCAAGACTCATTAGACAAAAGAGGGAGAGTTTCCACCACCTATATGTGGCTATAGATACTATCAAGCCAAAACGAATACAAGTATTTATCATTCTATAACCACCATAACCATGGCGTGTATGTCAAGTTCTATACAACCTGAAAAACTGAAAATGAATAATTCACATCCCTTGTTTTCAGGAGAAACCTTCTAACTAGTGTGAGGGGCAAATAAAAACTTGAGTTGTATGTAATAGTAGCTATAGGAACATAAAACAAAAATCAAACTGAAAGGATAAAAATATGGACCAGAATTATTTGAACACTGTTCAACTATTTACTTCGAATCAAGAACATGAATGGAGCATTCGTCCTCTTTCAAAAATCCTTGGAGTCATCTTTAACTTCTCTTTCTCCCATACTTCATATCTGATGCACCAGCAAGTCTTGTTGACTCTTTTATCACTTTGTATTCACAAAATATTTGTTGTTATTATCATTATTATTTTTACTTTATAACTCCTGCTGTCTTATATAACAAAAGGACTAATATGAATCATTTAAAATTGAAGTCAGAGTTTATCCTTCAGGACCTTCCAGTGGCTCTCAGTCTCTCCCAGGGCAAAAGATAAACCCAAATACATTGTGCCTACACTCTACAGGCTTTTACCTGCACCATCATTGCTGTGGCCACATCTTCCCTCATTCCCAGCACTCAACCACACTTGCCTCCCTGCTCTCCTAACATAAGGATATGCGCTAGCCTTTGAGTGTTGGATTCTAATTTTATCTTATTTGTTCCTTCTGTCTAGAATGCTTTTTTCCCAATTATCTGCAATGCATATTCCTTCATCTCCTATAGTCTTTACTCATTGTTACCTTGTTAGTGAGCACTTCTCTGGATTCTCTGTTTACAATATCAATGGCTGTTCTCATCCTCAGTTTGGAACTGCCACTTCCTTGTTTTACATTTTATCATATCAGTTATCACTGTATAGTGTTTAATATCATTTGTTTATTTTGTGTACTGTTGGCACCCCTCCTTCCCTAGAATGTAAACTCCATCTGAGCAAAGATTTTGTCTGGTTAGTGTTTTATCCACAGTGCCTAAAAAAGTAAGTTTCTGGCATGTAGTAAATGATAAATATTTGTGAAGTAAATCATTAAATAAAAACCTCAGTTGTAGGGTAAAAATATATATATTTCCCTTTTAGCCTTATGTTTTCCTCTTTGTGCCTTAGAATTTATTTTCCTAGTTATTTAATTTCAGTATCTATTTTTTGAACATCATATTTTCAGCCTCACCTCTATATACTCATGTTATGGCTCTCCTGGTGACAAACCAAGCCAACACTCATTGGAACTATTTTAGACAGATTTATTACGCACAGACTCAGAGGGATCCTTCTCCAAAGGCTGTGTGGATGACATTGAGGGTACACTTATATAGGTTAGAAGAAGTGTGGGAGAAGAGAGGTGTAAATTAGAACAGGGATTACAAGCATGAACCCAAGTTAGTCATTTGTAAATTCTTCACATGGGCCATAAACACAGGATTCAATTTGCAAGACACATATTTGCAAGACACACAAAAGATTCCACTTGCCAGCAATTAAGGAAGTTCTTTTTCTGTTGGTGACTTATCAGTATTCCAGTGAGCGCATACCACAGGACATTTTATGGCTCTGCTAGCTCGGCGGTTTCACTACTGTCTTCATGGCTGCCGGAAGCAGCAGGCAGGCCTTTTCCCTCACAATCACAGTCCTGCAATCTTCTTCCCCATAATAAATTCCAGCAACACCACACTTTTCTTATCCTCTAAATATCAAAAAGAAAGAAAAAACACCCAAGGAATTAGTGCACTTAATATACCAATACTGCATCTTCTACTTGTTTCTTTTTCAATACCTCCTTCTTCTGCTTCTCTCTGTTAATGATTCTCATCTTAGAATTTAATCTAGGCAGAAACATAAATGCTCACAATTAGAAGGGAAATGTTTCTGTTGTTCAAACTTGGGAAGAGGGAAATTCTTTTACTAAGTGTGTCCTAGGCCAATAACTCCCTCCATAACTAAGCCTAGCATCATTATCCCTGTGTAAACTTAATGGAGAACCTCTTAGAGAACTGTATTAAATGAGTACTATAGACCAGGCAACCTTCAGCAGCTTTCAAAGCTATAATGTAACTTTATTCAAAAAACAATGTTAGAGCTCTAAATTATCATCCACATATTACAGTTTTGAGAACTGAAGTTAGATACAAATAGGCAATGTGCCCAAAGTCAGCTGTCTAGTCATGAAGCTTACATCTAAACTCATGTCAGCCTGACTCCAACAATGATTCTTTTCCCCCTTTCCTACATTCTGAGTGAAAATATCTCTTCATGCATCCTGTCTCCACTTTCCATCATTTCAGTTTTAGTCTCAGCCCCCAAAGGCATCCTTGAGCAACTAAAACTGAATAGAATGAGTATTATCACCAACTTTTTTATTTTAACATCTTAACATTTGAAATTAGAAACTAGACACAGAAACAATTATCTATTTTGAACAACTCTAGGGAGATAAATTAAAAAAAAAAAAAAAGCTAAAAACAGCCAATGGCAGTATCAGTGGACATTTGCATATGGATGGTGATTGTATTTTACAAGCTAAAGGAAATCTAGATGTAATCACCCTAATTTTAGGTTCCAACCAGGCACTGACCACTTCCTTTCAATTTAAACAAAAGGAAGCACAGAGAAGATAAAAAGATTTAAGAGACTTGACAGTCTTCTTTACAATTCAACCAAGACAAGTAATTCTTTTTCTTTATAGTCTATTAGAAAAAATGAATACCTTTCCAAATAGTTAAGCGAGCCCCTGACCCTCCCCCACCTTTTTTCTCCTTTGATATATTACTTAACAGAAAAAGAGTAAATGTGTGTCTTGTTTCTGCTTCTTGCTTTATTGTTAAACCTAAGGCCTGACTTTTATTCTCTTGTCACCTTGCCCCTTCCGAGGACCTGGATGCCAGAATTCGCAGTGGGCAGTGTACTGCCTAAGGTCTCCTGGCCTGGGTTATGGTTTCATTAGCTCCTCTGCACCAGGCACCACAGGAAAGAACTTCACAGAACTTTGGTCTCAGCCCCTAGAATCCTAGGGTGATTTGTACCCATTGACAGGAGATTGGCTAATTATCCTTGGTGGCTATCAGTTGCCACTGAGGTCTCTCTGATTCTCTCCTCTTTGTGGGAATAGCCACAAGAGCAGGCACATTTTCATTAGGGTTCCTAGAGCAAATTAGAATTCATTTTGTGGTATTGTATTTTTTCCTCAGAGAAAAGAAATCTTCATTAAAGCTCTTATCCTCAAGTATAAGGATGCAACTTATATTTTTTGCCATTCCCCACTCTCACTTTTAAGCCCACAGATTTTTACATCAAGGCCTTGTTCAGACGTACATGATTCTTTTTCATTCATGTTCTTTTCACCATGGGTATGGTTTTTAGATAGTTGGGGAGGTGGCTAAATATTTGAACTACTATTTAGAATGATAGAATTGACAGAGATTTTCACTGTCAGAGTTTTCTAAAAGGTGCAGGATGCTTTTTTCAAAAGAAATTATAAATATGTATGTAGATTAATGGAAATTATAGAATGCTATTTTTGTTTTTTTTAAAGGTTTCTGCCCTCATTTAATTCTGCTTTTGTCACCTTTCTAAAATCATAATCTTCCCACTCTTGTACTTGTAGTTTTCCATTGCATATCTAACAAATCAGTGGCTATGCTTAGTAAATTCAAGAAATTTTAAAATATACTTGAGAAAGTTGGAGCCTTGCATGCATTCCTCTTTAAAAATAACCAGAAAGACATTTCTTTTCATCAATCTGAATGAAAATTAAGGCACTTAGGATATAAGAAATGTCAGCAATAAAATTGCAGCATGAAATCCTTCTCACAATGTTATGGACTATGTAACAAAGTCAGTTAACAAATTTTTAGTACTCTCTACAAATAATTTCATGAATGCTGTTTTCCTGGCCCTTAAAATATGTATTGTCAAAAAAAAAAAATCCCAGAAAAATAATGTGATATTTTTGCTTGTTTGTTCTGGTACATAACGGTCTAAATAAAAAGCTAAGACCTTCAAGCAAATACTTAAAGTATGACATTTGAAGAAGAGTCAATAAGCAAGTGTATTAAATACGAGAAAATTAATACAAATAGAGTATCTCCTTTTGAAAGAAGAAAATCTGATGTGAATACTCACAAGTCTACTCTTTTATATAAATTCTAGATTCCAGGATTCATTCAGCTTTATCTTGTTGAGAACAAGTCTGCGGACAAGTGAGCATTTTAAAGACCACAGACAATGTAGACACATAACGATGGTGGGTGCTGAACAGGAAGAAACATCACTGTTTTTAGAACTGATTTTATTGAAGGAATATTGCATTTCAGCATTAATTAGTTTTAAGGTATACATGATAGCAGAATTATATCTATATAGCAAGTAAGTTTACCACTGTTTCCTTTTTTCTTCACTATACAATTAATTCTCTGTGCCCCATTAACCTCTCATCGCTCCCCCATCTCTTCCGGTACTCACTAATGTGCTTTTTTCCTTAAAAGTCTGTCATTGTTTGCTATTTATCCATTAGTTCATTTTTTGAAATCTATTATTGTTTAATTTAGTTCATCTCTTTGCTTGCTATTTATATCCACCACATATACTATTATATAATGTTCTTTTAGTAGAATAATACTTTTTCATATATAAGCCCCTAAAATTATTTTGAAATTAAACCATTATAGAAAAATAGCAGTGTGTGTACTCTCTGCCCTTTCTCTCTTTCAATGAATAATCATCTACTTGATATTTTATCCTGTACTAGGTGATAATAATCCCTATTTTATCATGCAATGTACAACCCCTTTCCATAAAAAGAAATAAAACAAAAATATAACTACTAGAAAGGCACAAGAGGTGAAAACATGAACTTTTCAAATAAGAAACATAAGACAAAACCATATCATTACAATTTATTTTCATATTTTCAATAGTATATACAAATATTGAGTATGAAAACAAATAACTGTGAGCCTTCATTGTTTGTTGCTCTGCTGTAATTCTGTTTTCCACATATCACCTAAATTCACTTTCTACCATTTCTATGTCAAACTAAGAGAGGCTACACTGGTACAAATAACAAATCACAAAATCCAAAGCTTAGTAAAACATAGGCTTATTTATATTCTTGTGAAATCCCGGGAAGTCTGGTGACAGTAATTATAATGTACTGATTTCTTCTACTTTTAAATGTAATTTTTTGCCATACAGGTTAAGATAATTAAATCACAACAGTTTTGAACTTTGGCATATATACTGTAATATATCCATCAAAGAGAGGAATTTTGTATTTCCTTTGCAATTTTAAATGAGAAAGCCTGGAAGAATATAATAATTAAATCTCTCAAAGTAAATGTAACTAATAGTACAGTTCATTTAAGAAGTTTTATTTTCACATACAATCTATAAAATCAGATACTTGGTGTGTAAATGAGCCCCAAGCTTTTTTCATTTTGCAGATTATTTTGTATTGCAAAATATTAGGAATAATACATAGCACTTAGCAGAAATCATCTATACATTTAGGCCACTCTACCAGTATTTTCCACATTTTTTATATGACCTCGTCTAAACTAAAAGACACAGTCTTTAAAGTGCCTAATCTGTATCTTTAAAACAAAATCATTCAGCTGTCAATCTTCTCTCTTTACTCTTGGGTTGTAAATTATAGGTTGAATTTACCATCAGCCCTATAACTGATTTGCAGAAAGAATGAAAAGAGGCATCTTTGATCACCACATCTTTTATCATTTATATGTTAGTATATCAGAATTGAAGGTGATGTTGGTGATTATAGTACTCCTAGAAAGGGACTTTTTGTCACGGGTTGGACTTTTTACCACACAAGTGAAATCTTTGCTATGCAAGCAGAAAACTATGTAAGGTGATTCTTGACAGATAAGAGTTGAAGACTGGAATGTATGTTAGTGTATACATATATATTTTTTCATATATATACATATATGTACACACTACACATATACAGATAGATAATAAAGAGAAGATAGATAGTTGCATACATACATAAAAGATAGAATGTCCTGACTGTATGCATTGGGTAAGGATAAGACAAACGTGATTAATTCCTTTCTCTTGCATTTGAACCTTTTTATATCAAGAACAGTATATACCGAGTGATCCCATAACGTGTCTCAAAACAGCCTAGTTTTCTCCTAACTGTCTATTATACACTACTACTTTATCAAATTGGGTTATCAGGGATCCTACCTCTGCCTGAGTCCTTTCTTGTGAGCCAGTTGGTGTCTTTGGTTTGGCAGGTCAAAGTCACAAAATTTTTATTTTTCAACCAAATCAATAATAAGGCTTATTAATGTCATATGATTTCCTAAATCTTATTTGGTTATTTAGATATTGTGTGTCTAATACACAGTGCCTATCTTCAGGGTATTTAATAGCTAGTGGTTGAGGAAGCAGATATACAGAGAAATCCGCACAGCCATTTGAACTGTAGTAGAGATGGTCCCCAAGTTACAACAGTTTGATTCTGTGATAGTGAGAAGATATACATTCAGTACAAACTCTGCTTTGAAATTTGTATTGTGATCTCTTCCTGGGCTAGTGATGTTTGGCATGAAACTCTGTCCTGATGCTGTGTAGCAGCCACAAGTCCGATCAGCCTTGGATCACCAGGGAAAGCAGTCAATACTGTAGAGACTTATTTTTTACTTTAAAGATACTATGAAATACATTACATGCTCTATTCAACACTTTATTATAAAATGGCATTTGTGTTGGGTTATTTTGTCCAATCACAGGTTAATAGAAGTATTTTTGAGCATGTTTGATGTTTGGTAGGTTAGGTGTATTAAAGGCATTTTTACTTAGGATATTTTCAACCTATGATGAGTTTATTGGGAAGGAACCCCATTGTAAGTTGAGGGATATCTGCATAGAAGGAGGGATTCATTCACTGTGTTGGAGGGAGAGTTGGGACTTTCTAAGTATATTAGTTGGGTTTTTTTTGTCTTAGCTTTTTTTTTCTTCCTACCAAATTACCTCAGAATTAGCAGTTAAAGAAAATAACCATTTATTATCTCCCGATTGTCAGGTCAATGGTCTGAATGAATTTGACTGAGTTTTCTACTCTGAGAGTCACAAGTTGAAATTAAGATAGCAACTAAGTTCAGGTCTAACTAGAGTTCTAAAGAGGAATTTAGGTTGCTTGCAGCATCCAGTTCTTTGTAGCTACAGGTCTGAGGTCCTATTTCCCTTGTTAGCTATCCATCATGGGGCCACTCTCCTCTTAGAAGCCACTGCTCTTTCTTTAGGGCCTCTAAAAAATCAAGACTAGCAATGGAATTTGAAATCTTCATGCTTCAAATGTCTCTAACATTCATTTCTGCTACCAGTCAGAGAAAACTCTAGGGCTCATGTGATTAAATAAGCCCTACTTAGATAAGCTTCTTTTTTTTTTTAACTGCTTAAGAATTTTAATGTCAACAGCCAATTTCCTTTTGCCATGAAAGCTAATGTAATCAGGGGAGTAACATCAGGCACACAGGTCACAGGGCTATCCTAGAATTCTGCACTTAGGGAAGTATTTTCTGCATACTGGAAACAAAGGACAGGGAAAATGGGGCATTAAAATTTAGGTCATATTGTGAAAGAAGCTGGGAGTATACAGTGGTTCTCTCAAAACAAGCAGGTTGCCCACCTTGGGTTCTTAAAGGGAAATATTAGGCAATTTCATAGACTTTCATTACTGTGTATTTAAATACTAAATGGTGTAATTTTTGTGCCAGAAGAAGATGCTGTATGACCATAAAAGATGAGTACAAAGAACATCTGATTTCCTTCTCATAAAGAAATGTAAACTGAATTTTACAAAATAGTCATAGGTACCATGTAACTGGTTGGGGGCAACAAGTAGACCATGAAGAGAAAAACAAAATAACAAAGACTTAAAGAATTTAAAGAGGAAGAAATTTGCAAATGCAAGAGGAGGAGGCATCAGTGCTGTGGATCAGGTCAGTTTGTATCTATTCAGTGGAGGGGTGTGAACCAAAGAAGTGGAGGTACCTAGCAGTCAGACCTGCTTGTCGGAGTTTTGGAGATAGAAGTGACTAATTACAGCAATATGAGTATCACTTGTATATTGATCATGTTTAGCATAATGAATGTGAAGAAGTCATCCATCCCAAAGGAGAGCATAAGGATACAAGAGTCTAAATCACCGTGCTGTAGTAAGGAGTAATGGCAAGTAAAGAGTAGAAATGAGTGGAAACTGCACTCTCAATAAGTTTGACTTAGAGGAAAATGAGTGCTATCATATTAGCTCAAGAATGATGCATCTTCCAGAATAGGATTTTACAACAGCCAACACTGGCAGTATAGACATTAGGAACTGAAAAAGTCTTGTTCCATGCATTTTAGATTTTTAGCAGCCATTCCTTGGCTGTACCCACTGGATGTCAGCAGCGCATCCTCCTCATCTCTGCAAGTTATAACAAGCATTATCAAGTAGTTTTGGGGGGACAAAATCACCCTCAATTGAAAATCACTCCTCTAGAATGAGTCACTACTCACTTTAATTAAGCATTCAATAAAGATAACTGCAATTTGAAGACTATTAAACTGATATTGAGATATTTAATTGGGAAAGAGTGGCATTCTGTTGACAGGGTCATGGGGACTAGGAACATTCAAAAATGAAAGAAAATAAACCTAGACATCATCGAGGGTTATAGCATCACAGATTTGGGGGGAAACTGAGAGTTTTCCAGCCAGTGATAACATAGCCAATGATGTTCTCATCATTAAAGACTTAAATGAAGCCAGTTTTCTCTGTTCCTAGCTGAAGAAGACAATCCTTCCATTGTGTGTTTCGGATTCCAGCCATTCTGAACTTCTCAAGATTATTGTTCTTGCAGTGCTTACTTTTCTCTCTCTCAGTAATAAATTGTCCCCCTTGTAGTTTATTCCTATAGTGAAAATAATTCAAGATTCTGTGAAAATGGTGCTTGAGCCCACAGACACTAAAGGCATGTGCATTCATTTCCTACTGCTGCCATATAATATTACTCCGAACTTAGTGAATAAAAAAGCACAAATTGACCCTCTTTCAGTTCCAGAAGCCAGAAGTCAGAAATGAGCCTTATGGTTATAAAATCAAGGTGCCTGACAAATCTGGTCTCCTTCTGAGGGATCCAGGATAAAATCTATTCCCTTAATTTTTCCAGCTCCTAGAATCATACTGTGTATCTTGGCTAGTTCTCCCTTATTCTTATTCCAACTTCTGTTCCCATAATCCCAAAACTTCCTTTTCATGATGTTGACATTTCTGTCTCCATCTTAGGAGGACACTTGTGATTATAATGATCATGCATGAATAATATTTAGTAATCTTCCCATCTCAGGTTTTATTTTGTTTTGTTTTGTGTTATATGTGTATATATATATATATATATACATATATATATGCAAACTCCCTTTTGCCATGTAATATAACATATTAAGAGTTTCCAAGGATTAAGATATGAGCATTTGGAGTCAGAGCATTATTAAGTCTACTACAATATGTAAAATAAGAGGAATATGGCAATATAATGAGAATTATCTAGGTTAGATACATGGGATTGAAAAGGAACATCTGGTAGACATTTTGACTGAAAATAAATCAAACCTTAGTCATGATATGTGGAATAGAAGAGACTGGCCTATCCATCAGTTCCTGATTTTCAACACCAGACTAGAATAGGACTAGTGTTCCTAAGATAAAGTAATGCACTGTGGTAGTTGCTGTTTGCTCCATTTTATTCTCATTTTTATCAATATACTAGAAAATCTAGCAGTTTAATTTCTGGTACATTTGGAGACCGTCGGGTGTTCTTTAAATGCAGCCTCTCAAGAAAATAAAGTTTCACCAGAACCATCTGGCAAGTCTACATTCACAAGGGAACAGTGGCAGACCTAACTTGCTTAAGTTACATGTTTCATGCAAATGTGTTAGGCACTAATGCTACTGATCTCTCATCTGAAAATGGTCAATGAAGGTCACTTTATTGCAGTGTATTCTATTATTAGCCATATGAAATTTCCAGTCTGCTTACTTCTTTTTGTCACCAGAGATCAGTTTTATAAC
Organism: Solenodon paradoxus; assembly: GCA_004363575.1. Lineage (NCBI taxonomy): Eukaryota > Metazoa > Chordata > Mammalia > Eulipotyphla > Solenodontidae > Solenodon > Solenodon paradoxus. Next base: position 1,159,879 of record RJWH01000046.1, read on the forward strand.
AAGTTATACACAACACATTTTACTAAACACTGACTCAGGAAAGAAAACGATTGTAATCAGAAGTGGATGTTGATACTTAATATATGTAAATGTAACAAGAAGCCATTAGACAATGAAAGTTGGCTCCCAGATGGTACTACCATCTGGAACATAAATCCATAAAGGTATTCCTGCAGTATTTTTGCAATGAAAAATCAGGCCTTACTGAGAATTTTTAATGGCCACTTATGAAGTTCACTGTTAGCATTAGTGTTGATAAATGACAATTATATATATATGTATATATATATGTATGTATATATACACACTCACAAACTCATACTCATCAAGATAGGCTATGGAAACTTTGAGACTCTGTTAACGAAAAAGTGTATTGTAAACTAATTGGTCTCTGGGAGAATGCATGCAGCTGGTTTAGTGACTGGGATGTGAAAATTTTTAATTCCATATAAATGCAGAAGACAACAATCATCTATTAGGACTATTCTTTGTTTTCTCATTTTAAATCCCTTGCAAATATTAACTAAGTATCTTATTGAATTCTCTCTTACATTCTCATTTCACAGATAGATGAATAAGAGGAAAAGAAGTAGTAATTTATTTGCAGCCTTAAAGTAAATAACAAACTGAGTCCCCCTGTGTAATGTGATTTTCTCTAAAGCAGATAGGGAAAGGAAGCTGACTTTGTCTGAACACTGTCCTACAGAGTGTCCTTCTTAATCTCATTACCTTATCCATGATTCAGATTCTTGGCATCTGCCAGTCAGTATTGTAGTCATGCTTCTTTCTCCTGATAATTTGCTCAAAAACTCCCAATTTTATACTTAAAACATTCCTTTTTGGAAAACATTCAAATAAATTCTAGTTAGAAACTTAATTTTCTATAGTGTATTTTTAGAAAATTGTATTTTTATGGATATTTGAAAGGCTGTTGCCACAACAAGCCTATCTATATGCTACAATTTTATTTACATATTTATATTTTTTAAACATTGAATTGGTTCCACTGTTACTGTTTTATATGGAATGAGAGTTGAAGAACTTTAGGGCTGAATTTCAATGTGATATATCTGAGAAATGTGCAATAAACAGCAGACAGATAGATTTCCTAAAAGCCTGTCATAATGAGATTGCACAGGATATAGGCCCAGCTTCAGGCTTATTCTTCACTGAACCCTGAATGAAAGCAGGGAGACTGCTGACCATGAAATCCCACTTGTTCCCATATTAGAACTTACTTAGGAAACTTGGCCTTACTGGATGATAAAAGAAGATTCTAGAAAGATCTTTATTGATATGATGTCTGTGGATGCATATATGCATACACTCAAAGTGTGCTTCCCACCTTAGAGTCCCTGTATTTGAAAATTAAATTGAAAACTTACTAACTTTTGATCTATTATGCATTTTATTGGTATAAATTCCTCAAATGTCAAGCATGAGTAATTCACAAAACATAGATGAATTGGATTCTCTCATTTGTGAAGCTCAGCACTTCATCTTTGTCATACCTCTGTAATGGAAAAGGTTTAGTTATTAGCTGAATGTAATTCTATAAAGATGTGTATTTGAAAGTAAAATGGAATTCATGATTTTGTCTATGAGTAGCGTATTTAAATTCTGTTCACAGTGAAGAGCTACGTATAATTTTATTTTAGAATTTTAAATATCGTGAGTGAGCACATAGCTTTATAGCAATAAATATGTCCTGTGTGTTCATTCGTTGCTCCCCAGTGCCAGAAAACTTCAACAAAAGGATATGGGAAACTTTAACAACACTAATATTGTTAGAAAAATCATCATTAGTCAGTACTCTTATTTCAGTAGTAGAGGACTGGGAGCTCAAGTCCCAGTTATGTTTCTGTTTTTATCTGCCAGACGCACAGGATATTCAGTGGAATATGAGAGTCAAAATCTGAATTAAGAGCCCTGGACTGTGGCCATGAACTGGGGTGAAACAGACATTCAGCAAATTTCTCCCGTCTTCTCTGTGAATGTTTTTCTGATTAAAGTAATTATAAATCTGATAGGAATCTGCTAAATCAAAAATTGCCAAAATCGTTATGTAATATTACTTATAGGACAAGGTCCCCCCCAGAAAGGCATGAGTGACACGATTTTGTGCTAGGAGCTCTGAGCGTGTGGCATTTGGGCAGGAACATCCATTGGCTTTTTGTCTCTGTTTCCTGGCAGCTGCAAAGCCAGGTCTTAGTCACTTTTCTCAGTCTCTTCTGATGAGCATCCTCATTGTTTTGACTGATGTCTGTATTAACATTTTAATGAATTTCTACCCAGACTCTTTGCCTCCAGACTCTCAGCAGTGCTGTCCCTTGAATCCTACCTCAGCTACCCCACCACCCTGTAAATAGCAGAGTCCTTCCCCCCAGTCCTGGCATACCCCTTTACTGAGCCAGCCTACTTTAGAAGTGCCAAAATAAGCTCTTGGATATTCGAACCATTTCTCTGAGTCACTCCTCTCCATGCTCCCTAACTGAACCCCAAAATCCTCCAAATCTTCAAGGGAGCCTAACAATTACCATTCAAATTATTCAAATCACATTCACAATTTTTCTTCTGGTTCATAGAAAACAAGAAAAGCAGTAAACATTAAAGTCCTATTGGTGTATTGAAATATCACCCTTGCTTTATACAGATTAAGAATATTGCTTGAGAATTACTCTGAGATTTGAGATTATAACCAGCAATTTATCTCTGATAGTAGGAAGGTGTGGTATAATTTCATTTTCTTAATTGCTTAGTATTGAACGTTGCACCTTTTAAATTTCTGCTAGGGAGTAATAGTCACAAGTCTGGGATGTATATCCCTGTGGGCTTTCACTTCTTTTTCCACTCTGCTCTAAGGCCCGTTCACATAATTGTGGTGTATATGCCAGTCCTGTGTATCTCTTCCTTGTGTGAACAAATGTCAGCCTCTTTTTTATGCAGATTAATTTGTTTTATGTTCTATATCTAACTCTGTAAAAACATTTTTTTTCAAACTTAACTGTGCAAAGGTTGTTTTTCCCTTCATAGACTGGTACTACAGTGCCTCCTGCAATTTCCATAAGCTTTTTAACTTGATGTGTTTTTGTTTTTGTTGTTGCTTGTTTTTCCTTTCAAGAAGATGGTAAATAGAAAGGAGAAGAAACTAGGTGATATTTAAATTCTATTCCAAAGCTTAGAGAATTTATGATTCTATAAGAATTGAAAACTGGTCATTAAAGGCATAAAATAGGAGCTATTAAAGGACATGAGGGAGTATAAAGAGGGGTGGATGTCATGGAAACTAAATACCATGATTTTTGTTATAATATTGTATGTGTAATATTATATAACATTAGTATATAATATATATTATAGCTAGAATTCAGTCTTCATTCATAAATTGAAATAATGTTCTTGATAATGTTTCACAGTTAAGACAGTGTGTGAGCTGGTCATAGAACATAATAACTCTTCATATATAGCTCACTAATTTAAATAAGAAAAAAGAAAAGTATGTTTGTGTGTGCAATATTAAAACCATTATTTATCAGGAAATAAGCATGAAAGACGCTGGAGTAGGTTAAAATGGTGATGGAATTTCCTTGTAATCAGCTGGCACACTAAATTGTAGGCAAATCTTAGTTAAATATTCCATGAGGTGAAATATGGAAATTTTTGAGTGAGTGACTATGTTTTCATATGATAGGAAAGATTTTTTTCAAATTAATAATCTCTTGAAAATCAACTAGAAACTTATCTTTGTTGGCTACCTGTCCTCATATGGGAGATATCATTAATTTTTCATACCACAAATTAAAAAAATAAAGATTATTGCGGCAGATGTACAAATTATAGCAATTTATGGTTGTCCTGAGTAGAATTATGCATTTCTCTAAATGTGTAATTAGAAGATATTTAAAAAATATCTCTACATTATCTCTAAACAGAAAATGCATGCATGAAATACTGACACCATGGCTCTGGGATCACTTACATTTGATACTGTCATGTGTCCCTTTTTTGACTTGGCCTGTAATCTAATAATGAATATTTAGAAATTAGAGCTCTTTACTGTCACTATCTGTCAACTTCACTCCTAGTCCAGCTATTTAATCTTTCAAAGATTTTAATTTACTATCACCTCACAATCACTGTCCTCGGTTCCATGTCATGAGGAGACTGATGATAAGATAACATTATTCTTTGGAAAATTAACCCTATTGGACAGAATATAGAATTCTTATCTTCAATTACAAAATATCAAAATACACGTCAAATATTTCATTGCAGTACTTTTAATTATTTTTAGAGGTAATATGATGGGCCTTTAATTTTTGCCTACATTTTTATATTTTACTCTAATTTTATTGAAGTGACATTGCAGTATAGCCAAGTTTTAAGAGGTGTGCCTTTGTAAATGAATATATATATATGCGCACGCACACACACACACATATATATACTATATTAAGTTCACTACTATCAATCCAATTCTATCCTTTGCCATGTAACTTAATACTGAGTAATGGAAAGTGTCAGAGCTAGCTGTGACATTTTAGTAATATTCAGTAAAATAAAATGTAGGAAAAAGAATCACATGTCTTTAGTGGACAGGGCATCATGAATGGTAAGCTCCTCAAAGACCATGTGGTCAATAATAAAACAGCAACTAGACTATAAGGATGATCATTATATGTTGAGAATTACTCCTTAAGCCCTCACCATAGCAATTACTCATATTATTAAAACCATTTTCAAAATAAGGAAAATAAGATTCAGGAAAGTGATGTAATTACCTGAGGTTGAATTGCTACTAAGAGGTGAATGGGGTATGAGTTTTTCTAATAGGATTATTTCTGAATTGTGTGAACTCAGGAATGAGTGAACAGCAAAGCAGAACAAATACCAGGAGAATACCTGGAGTAAAAGTCCATGTGCCATAGCGGAACGTGCATGGGTTTAGAATAACACTGTGCTAATAGAAAATCCTTGTCATCCACTTGTGATTATGGGTAATTTACTTTACCAAGGTTCAATTTCTTATGAAATAGTGGTAATAATATTTTTTTCTCATAAGACTATTGTGAGGCTTGAAATACATACACATGCACACACTTCTTTTGTGTATGTATGTGTTTTTGTTTTTGTTTTTGTTTTTTCTTGACTGGTTGTATCGATATTGTATGAACTTTTTGGAGGAAACCTGGAGTCTTGTGAAAAATTCAAGCTTTGGAACAGCCATCTCTAAACTTACTGAACTAAATTCTTGAAACAAGAATCACCATGATACAGAATATTACAAACAATGAGAATTCTCAAACTATCAGTAATCATAAATTTGGGAAGGGCTGAGACTAGGAAAAACATTGAGGAATGTCTCCAGTCATGGATCTGGGAGTCAGAGTATGGCTCAGATCCACAAAGAAGGGATTGAGTAAGAATGACCAAGAATTGTGACCAGTTAATACACAGGAATTCAGAAACAAAACCAAAATGGAATTAATCTGTGAAAATGTAGACCATGGTGATTAGCAAGAATGGCTGGAGGTAGTTCCCAGAATATGGAGACCTTTGGTCAGGCCTAGTCCTGGGAGTCAACAAGGGCAGCAGACAGTCCCAGTTATAGGTCTGGAGACAATGCCCAAGACAGAGGCACCACCCAGGATGGAGGAAACTACAGTTCTGAGGTACCTGTGAGAGCTGGGTCTGGAGCTTGTGATCACACCATTGGTTGACAGAATAGCATGTGATCCAAGGCAGCACTGTGTTATGCTTAATTTAAAGGATGTAATTTCACTGTTCAGTAAGAATGTGTCTGGTAATAGCAACAAAAAACATCATTCTAAGAATGCATACAGGTCCAATTTCATTATTTGGGGTCTAGCATTTCTCTGATGGAAAGACTAATCCCCCATGATCATTTGATTGACTGTTCCTAACCATTCAGAATGCTACTCAAGTACTATCTCCTCAAAAAGACCTTCTGGACACGTTCTGATAGAGTATTGGTTAAGTTGCCACCTCCAATGGAGAGAAGTCCACATACATCCCAGGGGCTGGGTTTGAGTCCCAAAACCAGGAAGAGCAACTAAATAAAAATAAAATGTGTTTTCCTCTTCTCTCTTTCTGCCTGCCTGTGACCCACCTTCTTTCCTTTTTTCACCTTTCCTTTAACCAAGGGACAAAAAAATAGGTCTCTTCTGATCACCCCACCTAATAATTCCTCTTCACCCCAGTTATTCTTGTGTGAGGATAGAAAAAGTCACTCAAACAGCACTTATGCTTGGTGGTCATATAATTTCTTTGTTATATCTGCAGTTAACCTGTTCTCCTTTATGCTTACTCTATGAACTTCCCTCTCTAAACTTATCACTGGTATGTTGAAGTAGGGAGGAGGCTTTATGAGCCTGACATGGGAAGGGAGATTCAGGAACCCTAGGAGTTCTCAGTTCCTTGAGATTTCAGAGTAATTGTTTTCCTCCAACCAGTTACTGTTTATCTTGTCATTCTTTGCTGAAATCTGTTGTGATATAACTTGTGATGTGGCCTAGTGATACCCCTTGTTTATGTACCAGTCATCCAAGTTACCACTTCACTGTGGCTCTCTGTGATCTAGCTGCTTTGTTTTATACAAGCCCCAGCTTGGAAAATTCACAATCCTTTTTACAAAGTCACCTACCACTACTCTTGTTTGAGGTGCTGTCTTCCCACAAATTTCCTAGCCACAGCTTTGGGGTGCTATGGGTGCCACACAGGCTGTCAAGTCTTCCAATGACTGACATTCTACTCGGCCAACTTCACATGAAGGCATCAGAGGTGCACGTGGGGTCATCTGATATTCCCTTGTTTCAGAGTCTTTAATGCAAGGCAGAAGCAAAAGTCCTCTCTGTCGTTGCTATTTTCCTCAGCTGTCCAGCATCCTATAAGCACTGTCTCCCCTTCTAAGTATTCATGTTCTTCACCTTGCTGCTCAAGAGAAGGAGGTTTCAGTGCATCTGCTTCTCTAGATATTTCAGTCTTTTTTAAGCGAGGGGATGTCTATCACCTGCTCTCCTCAAGGTCTGCACTTGACCATGGTTTAAGGTATCCAAAATGAGGTCTGTACATTTCATTCTATCAGGATTATTGCTGTAAGAAATACTAGTTCCTTTCAGATCTTTTATTCAGAAATCTTAGGTTCATAGAAGCAAAGGGAAAAAGAAAGAGAGAGAGAGAGAGAGAGAGAGAGAGAGAGAGAGAGAGAGAGAGAGAGAGAGAATGAGAGAGAGAGAAAGCTAAGAGCTTCTAAACACATGCCCATAAGAAGAAAGAGGTAATTACTTTTCCTGTCTATTTCTTTAATTTGATTCTTAAAGTTGACATTAACACATAGAACTATATTTTAGTATATATATATATATATGTCAGCGAAAAAGATAAAGTTGTCTAACATTTGTTGAGCTATGCACAGAGTATTTCTCTATGGTTTCATTTCCTCTTCTCTTAAATAAGAATCTTCATAATGATCTCTCATAATGCTTGCTACACTGTAGGCTAAATGCTCTTTCCCTTTCTTTAGCATTATTTGTAACTTAAAATCCTCATGATTTAAAAATGTAAAAGCCTTTGAAGTGCATGTTCTACATCAGATGTTGACACCAGTATAAAAGAAGGGTATCAGTATCTCTGTTGTTGAACTGGAATCTAAGAGCAAAGTCAAGTGACAGCATGGATGACAGTGGAGCAAGGACTAGAATGCCTTTTTTGCTCTTCTCTTTCTAGCTTCCTCATGTTAAAAATGATCATCTGATGGTATAGCATTATCATCGGCGATATAGAAACTGTGTAATGTTGTGTCAGTGTTAAACTGCTGAATGCTACTCTTACACATTTGACCAATTCACTTAAATGTGGTTAAAAATAAATACAGAAGAAATAAAATATTGTAGAGTTTCCACTAAATCAAATCTCAATACCTCAGGTCATACGCTGACTAGTGTCAGAAAATGGTTGTAGAAAAAGAGAAAACAGAACAGGTTTCAACAGTGATTACACATCTTTACAACCAAACCTGAAAAGTGTTTCTTAATTCTGAAAAAGAGTGTATTCATGTTCAGATAACAGAGTCTCTATAAAGGTTCACCTTTGTAAGGTTTCTTGAGGTCCCAGTGTGTAAGTGGTGGAGTGCATTGAACCTGGGGAGAAATTAATCCAGTTCAAATTCCAAGACTTGAATTTCCTATTTGTATGACCACAGACAAGGCACTTCACTTTTCAATCCATCAGTTTTCACATCTGTCTTAATAGTTTCTGTCTGACAGTGTTGTTGTGAGGTTAAAATCACATAAAACAATTTGTGTAGTGTCTTGGCACAGAACAAACAATCTTTACTAAGTATAAACTCCCAAAAAGCAGAAATTTGTGTCTAATTTCTTCACTGCGTAATTCCGGTGTCTGTAATAATGCTTAGCCTAGAAAGATATTTCCAAATACATGTCAGTCATTGAATGCTTATTATTTAACCAGATAAGCTAACCAGAAAATGTCGTGCCTCACCAGTTCATCTTATGCTTTTCCTGTCTTGAACCCTCTATATAAGTTATTATTTTAGATTTGATCTGGCCTCATTCATATTAAATCATTGCCTTTTTTGCTTTATGATGTGTGTGCATGTGTGTCTGTGAAGGAAGGGAAAGAGGTGCTGGGGGGGGACAAACAGTCCTTTTATACATAACCACACTAATTTTATCCGTATTCCTCCTTTCAAAATATCCGTTGCACTTTCTTGCAAAAGCCGCACATGAATGTATGAATGTTAAGATATAGATATGAAAGAGAGCCATTGCATAACTGCTTGAATTTGCTTAGAAATACTCTCACGATATATGACTACCTAACTATATGCTATCTTGCTAGATTATTAAATTGCTCATGCAGACATTCCAAGCAAAGAAGCACTAACAAGTAATTTTAAGAGACAGAGAAGAGAGAATTGTAGAGAGCAAACAATCCAATAAGGCTGTTCGTCTAAATAAGGAGCAACAGTCAAACATGCTAGACAAATTGGGGTGGTATTTACCATTGTTGGGTAAGTTAGAGTAATATTGAGAAAACTGAGTAATTCAGCAAACTTTGTAAGATAGTCCCCATTTGGGAGCCATACCTGTGAGATTAGCATGACAAGCAAATTGAAGTTAAAAAGAATTGATTTGTTTCTCAAAATTCTCATCAGAAACCTCTCAGTTTACCTCTTGTTCACTAGCATTTCCCTTCAAAATGCTCGGAGTGGATTCTATTCCTTCTGTTTGAATGCTAACAATGTAATAATAATAACTATAATATAACAATGCAGTTCTAATAATTTACTCATCATGCATTATACATTCATTCATCAATGATATGAGATAAAAATAAAGGAAGAGATTTATAAAATCAGTTCTATTTTTTAATATCTATGGTAACCCTTAGGATTGCCCCAAGTCCGAATCATATATATGTTCCAAAAACATTTTTACTAGTTAAAGCCTACTACAAAAATAAATGATATGCCATTATCACATTGTATATGACACTTTTAAATTGTGCTTTTACCACCCATAAATTTTCACTTACGTCACACACTGAAATTGACCTTATATCACCCATAAATTATCACTTAGTCATAGTAGCTAACCCATTGATATCAATAATAAATTCTGCTAACTTTTAGGTTAAAAAAAATAAAAACTTTGTCAATGAAGTAACATATTCACTTAACTGTAGAGATACTGCTGGAACCAAGTTCTGCTACTGTCTTCATGTTTTTCTTTTGCCAGAGGCTCATGGAAAAGCAGAAATTAATTTATCCTCAACTTAGATAATGAATCATGAAAACAGATTTATTTTCCATATATAGTATAAAAAATAAAAACCTTTAAAAATTTAAGACTGGTGATCTGGATGAAGATTTGCATAAATATTTTTGAATACAATAATTATAGCTCTTAGAAAAAAAATTGAGTTGGAAAAAAAACCCTACTAACAATTCAAATCTCTGACTATATAACAATTTCTTGTACTGGCCTCTGGTTATAATGTTTTCTATCAGACTCAAAAGATAGGATCTTTTATCTTTTTCTTAGACAAGCTGGGAAAATAACCATACTGGAGATTTTATAATTATATCCAAGTAAAATAGACGGAAACTTGATTCACTCTAATTTAATAATGTATTAAACCATTAATATTTTTCTCCTCATTATGAGTTTTTATAGGAAGGATAATACCTTAGAGTCTTCTTTTGGGTTCAAATGATAAAATTTACTTGAATTTGATACTAACCAGGGAAATAAGTATTTCCTGCATCTTTGCTGTAGGAAACAATTGAAACAAATGTATTGAAATTCATGACTCATACTTGACTACAGGCAATCTCAACTTAAAATTCAAGGTTGTAGTGTTGCAGATGTTTTGGGAGTCTTCATGCATACAATTTCATCAGCAAGAAACAAAGGAAAGCAAAACCTCATAACTTTTTCCTTAGAATCTTAAAATATATTTTCTTAATGCAGAGTTATATTGATATCTGTTTATGAGGAATATATATATATATTACAGCTTCTTCTTTGTTTTTATTGTATGTACAGAACATACTTAAGAGTTAAAATTAAGTACTATTTCTACTTTAATTATAGATTTAGTAAGTCATTGTGATCTTCACTCAACTTACCATTATATATACTCATTCAGATAACCGAACATACATACCTGTAGAAAAATAAAGCTAAAGTTTTACTGTGTTTTTACAAAATCTTGGCATTGTTATACAATAAAATTAATCTAATGTTTTTAAAAAGAGGTATTTTATCAAATAATCCAATTTTTTTTTAGCAATCCAGGCAAGTAATATGGTATTTTCTTTAGCTTAAATTTGAAATACATTTTACTTTTAGAGTTTATGAACTAAAAAGACAAGAAAGAAGTTTAAGCACATAGTTACAAAAGAGCCAGAAGAAATTATAACTACTGTCAACCTAGAAATCCAGGGGAACTGTTAAAAAAGGCAAAGCACATTTATTTAGAATCAAAACTTGCACTGCAGGGAACATAGATTCAGATGGGAACCTAAAATGTGATGGGGGAGGGGCAGGGGGATAATAATCGCAATTTTTTATGGGAGAAAAGAGAAGGATGTGGTAAGTGATTAAACAAAAAGTTAATTAGTATTAACAAGTTTAAACTATCCTTGGCTATAGATAATTGGTTACTGATTCTATTCTTGGACAAAAATCTATAATCCTCAATCCTTGTTAACTGGATAAGAGCTTAAGCAATTGTTTGCTTGATTTTTTTTTTTTTTTGACTATTGCTTTTGGCCCCCAGTCAGAAAAGTCTTTGGACCAGTTCAAACAAGATAGCAAAGTGGCATTTCTTCAATGGTGTCCCTGGTACATTTTTAAAACAGATTCACTGATGTCATCTTTTCACACTGAAAGGAATTTTTGTACTCTTTAAAAAAATGTAATAAATCTCAAAATATATACTGCTATTTTCAACAGTAGTTACCTTTTATAAAAGAGAAATTTCAAGAAATATTAAAAAATGTATATCCACACATACATATACATATGTATATGTATATGTATGTATGTATGTATACTGGTGTTTATCCAGAGATTTCTTAAGTGATTTATTTTGGTAATTCTCAGCACAAATATTTTACATGTTTTGCATTAATATTCTTCTAAAAAGAGAAAGAATCAGAATACTCTAATTTTAAAGGAATATATAGACCATTATCATATGGTAGATATGGGTGGTGATGAAAGAGAAAATCTGTTCAAAACATAAATTTCTCTGGTGAATTATCAAGAATTACAGTCATAAAAAACACTTTAAGATCCAAGTTGATACTATTGTCATGTTTTTGAATAGACAATTTTTGACCATTAGATAAGCTTTCATATGATGGTTAGATCAGTACATTGAATAGTAACTAATTAGTCTGTGTACATATTAAATTTTCTTTTGTCATACAGAAAGGGAAGGTATTAATACTAAGAATTGTGGATGACTTCACTACAGAAAAAGATGCATAATAGAGATTGCAAAACATTAGTAAATATGAAATGTCCTTCCTTTTTGATAAACACACTGGGAAGTTTTGACATATATTGCTAAATGTTTCTCTAGGAGACAGATGATAAAGATACATTAATTGATGGTTGAATTACAATTTTTTGAAAGATGTATTTTTTTGTAAAATAATATGATATAAGGTTTTTGTTTTTGTTTTTCAATACTTCAAAAAATAGTAAAGAAAGTAGTTAAAGTAAATGAGAGAAAATCATGAAAAAGTTTAATGATTTTATGAGTTGGTTTATTTGTTTCTTTTGTTTTTATAATGACTTCTTAAATAAAGATATCATTTAAGTTTTACATTAAAATTCATAAAATGGTAATATGCAGGCATTTGTCATATTTTAAATAAAATTTAATTGTTTATCATAGTTTTAATTTTAGCATTCCTAATATTAGAATTACATGAAGAATTGACTCTTTTTTTGAGCTCATGAGTTCTGAGTTCTTTCCGGTCATTAAAATAAACCTTTTGTGACACTTTATAGACGCTTAAAAAATTATGTCTTGGAAGTTTCCAGAAATCTACAAACCAAAACATTTTCTTTTTACTTCTTAAGGCCAAATTGATTTATTTTCATATACACATACATTTGCCATTCTACATAGCATCTAAACTTGCAAGCTTATACTAATCAAATTAGTTCTAAATATGAATCTGGGGATCCTGGAAATCAGAATCCTCATATTTCTCCACTATATCTATAAATGATTTTCTCCTAGAAGTAATTACTAAGCAGATAAAGTGCATTAATTAAACTATATAGCCAATATAATTAAGTTTAATTGGTTAATCTTACTAAACTTGAAAATACCGTATTCCTTGGGACAGTGAAACCTACTTGCATATCTGAATGTCCATTCTTCTTTCTCCTTGCACCCAATGAAAGGACATATTTCAAGGCCTCACTTGCAGCTATGCTGTGAGAAACAGTTAGCCGTCTTCCAGGAAGTCTTTTTAAAGAGAAAAAGCGTGCTTTTCTCTAAATTATCTGACTGCTTCTCTAAACGTGTATAGGATGTATTCAGTTCAAACTGCCATTGGGATGTTACTATATTTAAAAATTTTATTTTATTTTTAATAATAATTACTGAGAGGACATACTGAATGTTTGAAAACAATATTGAGTTGCCTATGATTAACCGTGTCACTTATTTCTTATAACCCTATAAATTAGGTTCTGTGATTATCTTCATTTTGTAGATGAGAAAAATCAAAGCTTGCCAAAATTAAATGATTTGAGAAAATTTATAAAGTTATCAAGACGTATAATTCAGGTTCAAAACCAGGGCTGACTGAATTGAAAGCTTAGGTTTTTTGCAGTGGTGCTCTAGGAGTTTTTAACATAAAAGTTTTAAATTTCATTTAAGATTGACTTGTAGAAACGTCATTGAGACCATTTTTCTGACATTATCAGAGAAAGAAGAATGTGGTATTTGCTCTAGTTCCTTGAAAGATATATGAACTTTCAACAGGGGAAGGTTGAGGAGAGAAACACAAGGAGAGAAAACATGATGTTTTAGAGTTATACATATGGAGCTTGAAATGCCAGAATGACAAACAGAAGGAAAGGTTCAACAGACAACTGGAATGTGAATCTGGATTTCTCTGTTTTTTGAAAGGTCAGAGCTCAACATGTAGATCTGTTATTTGCATGTAAGTGATAGGTAAAGCAGAAAAATCTGAGATTCTTTGAAAAGAGAAATAGGAAGCTAAAAAAATAAGATTAGTGAAGGACTCCTGAAAATATCTATAGTTAAAGAAAGAGGGAAATAAAGAATATAGCAATGATAACTGAGCCATTCTTCTCTGATAGGAAGAAAATCAGGAGCATACAGTATTCAAGTCTTCAAAGGTGGAAAGAAGTAGGAAGAAACAGAGTGTAGTAGAAAACGTTACAGAAACATGCAATAGGACAGGGATTCAGAAGCTGAAAACATTTTAAGGTACTGGTAACTTCTGGCAATATCTGTAAACTAGTAAAAATGGAAAATCGTGGATAGCAATAAGCCCTTTATAAATCACGGAGCTGATGAGGTGTCTCTGTTTTTGTTTTTGTTTTTGTTTTTCTTGTTTAATATTTTATTGAGATAACTTTGTTTTACAGGTTAATGTAGACTCATATGTGTAGGCTTCCCATATGTGCAAGTTCCCATTCCTCAAATATATGTCAGCACACCCTGCCCTCCACCAAATAACCAAGAGTTCTTCACCCTTGTCCAGCGGGCCTCATGACCACTTGCTAGCCCCATCTACCAATTGTGAAGTTATTATCGTAATTCTTTAACTACTTTGCATCTGATATGGAATCTATTTTATTATACAGGAGGAGAAATATTCATATCTAAAAAGCAACAAATTTCTAACTTGGAAGGTATTTTAATGTATGTATGAGACAAATACTTTTCCCCCTAAAAAAGGTCTTTTTCAATAATTCCAGTTAAAGTTGCTTATTATAAACCTTTTAGTAATTATTCCACTGATTTTTTTACCTTATATTTTTGTACAACATATAAGTATACACTATACATTTTTTACAGAGCCCCAGCTGTGAAATGAAATCTACCATTTATGTGACTCCTCAGTGTATTTTTAAATTTTTTCAATGTTTTAGTGGGTTTTTTAAAGGTAATTAAAATGACTTTTCTATCACAGTGGGGTTTTGTCTTCATAAAAATAAACTATATTCATACATATTATTTCTAAGATCTAATTCTACATGTTTATGTATATACATATATGTATGTATATAATATTTTAATCAACATTGTGAAAACTATTCATGTTAACATTTTTATTTTTAATTTTGGATGAACCAGAAAACAATTTTTCATATAATACTGACAACCACTAATATTATATTATAATAACTGTTATTTTTAGCATTACATTAGTGATTAGATTATTGAGGTATTCTGAACATTAATTTTTTTCAACTTGCAAAACTCTTGTCTAAATATCATATCTTAAAATATCCAAGTTAATTAACCTAGGGTAAGAAAACTTCGTTATCCCCTCCAATAATGCCAAGAAAGAGGTGACTCCATGGAAACATGAAATATCAAACTGCAGGAATGAAAATACAGTGCTTGCCCAGTAACCAGGACAATGACATATGACCATAGCTTTTCACATAGCACAAAAGAGAACAGTATTCCTTCATTTGTTCAGACAGAAAAAGTGACTTTGAGCTGTTTCATAGAAGTTCTGCATCAACTAGAATCCCTATGGACAGAAAAAGGTCCATATTTTATAGATATGTAAGACACTAGAGAGTTTTATTTTCAAACGGGATATAATATAGAAAGTCATAATATCTACCACATCAAATAAACATACTGATTATTTTTTCTAAAATGGTAACCTGAAGATGCTTTAACATATTTTATTATTCTTCCTACAGATATTACCACCACACATGTTTCTTTGTTTTTGTTTTTTTTGTTGTTATTTTTTTCTCTTTTCTCTAGAAAATAAGCTACCTGAGAGAAGGGATCTTGTTGGTGACATTCACAGTGCTGTCTTTTCATCGCCTAATATGCTGTGTGTATTCAATAAATTTTTAAGTACATAAAAATAATGAACATATCTGAACTATTTGAATTTATTCACCTGAGTTAAATTATTTTTATAGTTACCTTAATATAAAATTTTTTGACAAACTGACTTTATATATAAGCTATATGATGGTGACAAATATAACATATATTTTAATACTATAAATATAACATTCGAAATATATTTCTGGGGTACAAATCTTTTGTACATTAGCACTAGGCACTTTTGTTATAAGTAAAGATATTTATTTACCTCTACTCCATCCTGAAGGCCCACTAATATTATAATAAAGTCAATTGAAAAGGCAGAAAACCAAGGAAGTCAAAGAGAATGATAGGTGAAATGATACGCAAGAAATAACAAGGAAATTTTGGAAGTCCAAGAGCAAACCAAGGAATGGTAGTTGACGCAGTCAACCAGAAAACAATGAAGCCTAAACCTACAGGAGGGTGAAGCTAATCTGTAAGGTGATCAATGCTAAAGTATCCTAGAAACACTCTTTTATTGCAGCTACCATATTCCTCTGAAGGTAGAAGGCTAAACTAAGACAGATTGATTGAAAATTAACATAGGGAGCATTTATCCAGTCCACCAAGTTCAAGGAGAGCGCTGGGTTTTACTTTCTACAAAACTTGACTCAGAAGGTATATATACTCATGAACACCCAAATGCAGGTACAGCATTTAATTGAAAACAATGAGAATGGGTAGATTTGTACGTTGACTGGTGTAAAATAACAGGCTTCTTTCTGTGTCTGCTTCACTTTTTTATTGTCTTTCTGGTTTAGATAATGTCAGTAAATTATCTGAATCAGTTATAGGAACTGAGACAACACAAGGGGACTTTGTAAAATACTACCACCTACCAAAGGTGTCCTTTTAAACATCTGTGTCTATCTGTCTATCTATCTATCCATCAATCCCAAAATCTCTGGGACTAGAACTTGAGGAATGCTGTATTTTAAAAAGGAAAATTGAGATTAATGTTAGATTCCAATTTAAATGAACTGACTATTAAAAAATCAGAGCTACAAAAGAAACATGCTCTAACAGAACAATTTCAATGTTCTTGACAGACATAAGCAAATTGGAACTATAAGAAGGATCAAGGCTGCAAATGGCTTAGAAAGCCATAAATTGTGAAATCAATATGCTAAGCTACTGGAAGCCAATGTGAAAAGCAGAGTGCAGGAGCACTCCACTGATTCGCCTGGCTTCTACCAACACCTGGCATCCATATTCTACAAATTAAACTTCAACAGGTTCAGCTTTATCATCAAATAAGCCTTTACTAGAAATATGGAATGGTCTTTAAGAGAATAAAAGGAAGATAACTTAACATCAGAGCAAGCCAACAATTAAGCTTTCAATATCAGAAATTGATTTAAATTGCTCTTTGGGGTACAAATAAGCACCCAAGACCAAGACAAGAGAAAACAGCCAACTATTTAAAAAATAAATCATCAGGACAAATGAAAAGACTGAAAGAGGTGAGGTAGAATAAGAAAAAGGAAGTGGGCAGAGAGAGAGAGACCGAGGGGTCTTCATTTATCCCTGATGTCACTGAATTTCACAAAACTTACCTAAGTCTAATTGTAGTGGCCATGTGGGTCTCTAATTCCTTGGAATCTAATTCCTTGGAATCATGTAGAAAGACTGGATTTGGATAGCATCGCCATCTCTGCCCCAAATTCTTGGAAGGACATAGTAATGAAATACTGAAACCGCCTCACTACAGCCTAGGTTTTTCCTCAAGGAAGACTTTATTTCAAATTACTTAAAAAGGATCTGAATATTTTACATAATAACTAAAAAACAGGTTATAAATTACTTATTTATCATGTAAACACCTATATAAAAGATAGGCATTTGAAAAAACAAGGAGGCCAGGCTATTAGTACCATAATACTAATCCTTTTATTTTCACAGAAACATTAAGATAATTTTTTGTTTGTGATTGATTATATTGCATAAAATTAAAATTAAATTTGTTAATGTAAAATAAAATTGATGCCTTTAGTTGAAAAAAATCACACTCATTTTTTTTATTTAACTTATTTCATGTGTTTTAATGAATTCTGTATCTTTTATGGATTGTCTTGTAATTCATTTATCTGCACCTGCAAAAAAGTAAACAAAAATATTCTTTAAATAGAAGTAATGTACATAAGAAAACTAACAATCAATTAAGAGTTATTTTGAGTATCTAGCATGCTAAATAAACCCAAGACTTTTTTCCAGACTTTTTGAAAAATAAGCACATATTTCATAAGCTACTCTAAATTTCTGTCCAATTTTGCCCTACCATTTGAAAGTATGGAATGTACAATCATTTGGATAAATCAACAATTACAGCTAAATGTTAACAAGTACCCTGATTAAAATTGCCACTCTGCTAGAAATAAATTGTCTTTCTGCATATATATTAATATTCTGTATATTTAACACAGACCAAAATAATCTTATATTCCTATGTAGAATAGTTTATTTGAGAAACTAATACATCATACATAAAACATTTAACATAAATAGGAATTAACTCATACATTATAAAAATTACACATATCTATATATCATTCTGTGACTATTACAACTCTTAAGTTTACTTTAATTGACATATGAATGAGTCAGAGATGAGTATAAATTATATATGTGTTAATATTTTCTGTATATTATACATACACAATATGCAAGTTAAAGATTAATGGTTCTAATAGAAAATTAGTTTAATTATTTGATTTGTTAATATTTTTCCATTTTAAAGATATGCAATTGATGTAGATTTGCTACTTAAGATACAAATCTCCAACTGAAATAAGACAGTTATCGTAAATAAATAAATTGCTCTAAATAAATAAATTTCACTGAGATTCAGCATCCAATACAAATATCTCCTTCCTCTGTCCATGATAGATCATCCAGTTTGCTGATGGAGGCATATTCTGTTGAGTAGTTTTTCCATGTTGAATTTACAGTGATTCCAATAGAGATGAAAATGCTCGCATTTCACGTTTACTCAGTCACACACTTTATCACAAACAGTGTTCATCTTGAGTTGTTGGTATTTTCTGTAGTTAAAGAAAGTAATAGGCTTCATGTCCTATTTTAAAGGGATATAGGAGTGTCTGGGATTTGAAATTGTCAATATTGTAAAGCCTGCAGATTTTAGAAATCAGTAAAGATGATCTCATTTTCAAAAATGGAAAACCAGACCAGACATCATCTCACTCTTTAAACAAAAGAACATTCTTATTAAACTAGGTTTCCAACCTAGGCTTTGTTGGGGTGACCTGAAAGCAAGAAACCCTGAGGGAATGACAGAAAGCTTTGTCATAACTCACCTGAGCGGAGGATGATCTAACCTGGAGCATGTTACTCACATCTGTCAGAGATTTCAGTAAAACTCTGTAAATTTTGAGTGGAAGCAAACTTATATTTTCATTTTCCCTAAATTTCACTGGTATTTATTTAGCATTTTCCCAGTTGTGAATATAAATAATAAACACAATAGTATCATTATACTACCATGTCAATGTATCATGCTGTCTTAGAGTAGTTACACTCATACAGAGTTAAATTTATCACTACTTTGTGACCGAGGTAGTTATTAGATCCAATTCTGGAAATTATATAATTTGTTGATAACAAAGAATATGATGATTTTAGTTTTATAATAGCTTTATGACTGAACTGCACTATTACTGGGTTTTATTGCAGTCCTATGTGTTTTATTCATTGCAATTTAGAACTCTTCAGAAAAGGTATTCATATATTTCACTGCAATGTCAAAGGAGTGCATAGCATATAAATAGTGAATGCTCAGAAACCAAGTCACAAGTTAAGCGGCAGCAGCATCTCACATCAAATCTAAAGTAGAGAGTGAATTTTATGTCATCCCCTTGTGGCTCTGGTCTACATTAAGCACTCCCCAGGAGACTGCAGAAGTGCTAAATAGCCCAAAAGGGTTTAGAGTGAATGATGAAAAAACTATTTACCAAAAAGCAAATATGGGTAGCACAGGAAATAATATTTCTTTCCATATTTACCACTAGTCATCACCATCTGTGTAAAACTCCTGCTGAAGCAAATAAATCTGTCACCTTATTGCTAAGTGATACTGAGGTTTGGAAAATTATTGAACAAGGTACCTGCCCCGTGGACCACATCTACAAACTGAATGAGGGTACAGTGACTGCTAATGACCAAGTAACTGAAGAACTTCTGCCAAGCTTTCCTATTAACTATACATTGGTGAGAGAACCTTCTAATGTAGAGGTAATCAAATTCTTCCAAGTCTTCAAAAATAGACTTTTTTCACATGGATTTATCATGATAAATTCTGTCATGTTTAAGAAACATGAACACATATAACGTAGCAGATGTTGAGCTCCTGAGTAAAAGATACCACAGGGGAGCTAGGAAACTATTTTATTGGATAAGACTCTGTTCACTTGAATGTATGTGCATCAGTTAATTATGTGACAAGTAGTTTTTGGGTACCTTTTATGGGCAAGATATAGCAGTATAGATGGGTGATTACAGATTTTCTAGTGTAATAGGAAACTTTTTCTAGTATTATAAATACTTCTTTTTGGAAAAATAAAATCTCATGGTTCATATTGTATCATTCGTAATCAAACATTTTTTCTGTGTTTCATGGTAATGTGGTAAAAAAAAGGCTCATCACAGGCATGTGGGAATAAGTGTCTGGATTCTTAGTACATAAAAGAGCAGATTTTGCAGATTCACAGGAAATATTCATGTCTTCAAGTGTTAAAGGCACAGAAAAAATATCAAATCAGTAAAATATGTGTTGATTTCTTTTAAGCTCTATAAATACAGTGACTTATTTTTAAATGAATTCTGAGAATTCTGCTCTTACTTTTCATTTTACTTTTAATTCTCATATCATGTATTTGAAATTTCAGAAACAATTAGGGGATGCTTGAAAGTGTTACTACCTATTTATGTGATTAGCGTAATTATGTAATTAATACAAATAATTACAATCTAGAAATTATAATTTGTCCTGTGTTAATAATATATCTAAACTGCTGAGAGATTTCATGTAACAGTAAGAATTTTAATTTAAGTCTTGGCCATTTATATCATGTCTAATCAAACTTCCAATAATAGTGCCATGAAAATGTAGCAGTTATAACTTCATATTTTCAAATGAAAAAAAGTCTTCTTTATGTCTTTCATAAGTTGGTTTCAGACATCAGTATTTTCCTGACCACACTATTTCATATCCATCAAACAAGTAAGAATTTATTTATTTCTCCAGATCTTGGAAATATTTTAATTTTTATCTCTATTTGTCTTTGTGGAATGAGGATATGGTAAAAAGTAAAACATATGCAAACAAAAATTATAAGCTCTCTGTAGTAATATAAAATCATGGTATATTGTGTGACTTACAAAGTCAAGGAGGGTGATTCTTGAAATCACTTTATAGACAAACTAGTATATAATATATCATACCATCTTACTACTGAATCTGTTCTCTCTCTCTCTCTCTCTCTCTCTCTCTCTCTCTCTCTCTCTCTCTCTCTCTGCAACTTATAGAGATTTAATGAATGAATGAGTTTTGGAGTGTACATTTTCTCATGCCCTATATTTTAGTATACATTGCCTATGTTTTTTCCTATACATTATGACATCATATTTAAAAGGAAATACCTTAAACAAGATATTTCTGCCACAGGAAAACATGTCTCTAAAGGTTGAAACGGAAGAGAATTATGCTTAATAAGATAAGTTGAAGGAGAAAAGCAAATAGATGATAGCTCTGAGGTGTGGCTTATAAATAAACCAAACAAATGAACTAAATCAAACAAAAATGGACTTGTAGTTTACAGAATCAAATTGATGGTTACCAGAAGGAAAGGGAACCAATTACATGGTGAAGGATGGAATTAAACTTCGGTGGTAAACTTATCTCAGATCTTGTGTTATGAACAGTTTTCCTTTACCTTGAAAATATAAAACACATTAATACTCCAAGGAAAAGTCTATTTAAATACATCTAAAAATATTCAAATTTCCTATTAATTTCTACCATGGAACCTAAATGATATTTTTATCTGGTAAAATATGGTAGGGGATATATGCTAATGCAGTTTATATTCTCTAGAATGTAAATTTATATGACTGGCATGCTATTTTATTTTTCAGTGCTCTAACTAATGTATCCTTATAAAAAATGATGATATCACTGCATGTTAGAGTGGATAACATGTCTGAAAATAGTCAAAATATATGCAAATCAGTATTTCAAGTAGGACCTAATGGAACCATTTAAACAGGCTTGTTGAAGTTTGACCCATAATTGTGATTGTACCAGTGTGTTGTCAATTTTACGTCCCACTGCTAGTTGATCACCAGAGGACATAAATAGCCATGGAGTGTATAATTGGTTCTGTGTTGCCAGAAGTAGTTATTTAAATTCAGCTTTTCTCTACTTCCCTGAAATCATGTGCATTAGTAATAATAAAGCTGCTGAAATTAGTAGATGCTTTGAAAATATAATCAAATATTTGAAACATGTTAGTTTTATTTTTTTTTTCTCCCTAGCCTCCTAACCTGAAGACCCTCTGTGTTCATATTTTGTAAAAGCTAACATTTAAGCCTATGCTCTAAGCAGTAGAAAATGTGGGTTGTTTTTAAACACAGTATAGTTTGGAAAATTAAGGAGATTAAACATTCCATTAAGAAATAAAGATACTAGCATTCACTCTTTGATATTTTAAAACAGGCTGGAAATTAAAAAAAAATTAAATGCAATTCAATAAGGTCCAGCTTATAGATGAGATCTATTCTATCATTGTGAGACAAGCTTGTCAAACCAATTTGCCCAGGTCACTGTGTCCCTTTCAATCAAGAAAGTTGGGATGTAATGTTACTGACCTATAGCTATGCAGATTGTTCATTAGCATAATGACTGATCAACCTAATACATTTTAATTCCATTAACTTTTCCTACCCCCAGGAAGGAAAAGAAAGTATAGGAAGTTACAATTTTAGATTTGTCATGATTAGATATTCATCTGAGATTCTCTTTCTGCTGAATTGCATAAACTAAAATTCATTCATAGAAGCTATATACACTTATTTTGGCTCACGTCAAGATTGAGCAGTGATAACTACAAAGAAAGGTGAAGACAGTAGTCCAAATATATTATTCACCCTGTGGCCACCTTCAGGTCACTGTATACATAGATTTAGGCAAAAGCAAAATCTTAAAATTGATTCTGTCTTTAAGAAAGCAAGAAAGGATGAAATTGTCTTACATTTTAAAGAAGTAAAATATTAATCTACCATATTGTTGTTTAACATACTAAGTACAGACAACTGGCATGTGACATAACCAAAGAAATGCTAGATGATGGTTAAATCAATACAACAAAGAGCCAAAATCAAAGAACAGGTCAATCTAAACAAGTAGCTTCAGAAGAAATACAAGATAAGTAATTTTCAGAGAATGTAAGAGTCAGAAAGATAGGACCAGTGACTGTCTGAAGTAGGAGCTTACTGATGGGAATAGGAATCAGCTCTTTCTCAGAAACTCTTAAGCAAAAGCTGTGTAACTTACATCTCATCTCCCTGAAGAAGTTGCCATGATGGACTCTGAGGTTGGAAGACTTGGATATCTAGGTCTCAGATCTACTTGGTAGGTTCTAACCATTCTTTACCTGTTTACCCTACTCTTGATCTTCCTCCTCATTCATGTGACCTTTCTCTCCTTGAAATCTCTGGTGTACTTTGTGTCAGGTATCATATTCTGGCTTGTGTTATAATTATTTTCCTCTTACCCTCCCTAAAATAGTCTAATCTCCTCAGGAGTTGGTATTACAGATATCTTGTGTATATAACCTGTACTAACTAGTTAGTAACTTGTTGATCTAATGAAAATTAATTATCCAACTCAATGAAAACATATGACTCTGTTTTGATGATGATGATGATGGTAATGGTATTTGAATTTCTCTAATTTATAAGAATTTTCATATATCTGAGAAAATAATAATACCCTTTCTCTGCTGTTAGGTGTAGCATGTAAAAATACTGATTAATCAGCCTCTTTGTTAAGTAGACTGAAATAGGAAGTAAAATGAAAGGATACTGTTAGCATTTAGAGATAAAAAATATAATGAACTCATAAAAACCCAATCTATATGCCCTGGTGGAGTCAGAGTTAGGTGAATAACCTCTGAATGAATACACTTCACATACATCCCAAGGACCCAGGTTCATGTCCTGGCTCCAGGGGAGACCACCAATGTGAATAACTAAAAGCAATTAAAAAATAAGGTTCCTCTTCCACCTCTCTCTTCCACTGGCCTGCCTACTCATCCTCAGCTCTGCCTATACCTCTTCTTAACAAAATTAAAAAAGTATAAAAGCATCCAACTTGTATAAAGAACTATTTCATTGCATTTTTATTAATTGCCAGAAAAATCCCAAGTCCCCTTTCATGCTAAAAATGCTTTAAAAGACCATCTTGCTCCTGAGAATTCTTTGGAGTATCAATAAGGCCACAACAGAAAATGAAATATTCACAAGGGCACATCTGTGATATTGCTCAGGCTTGGAAGATTTTGGAAAGAAACAAGTCCTCAGAATATTTAAAAATATTAGTTAGGCACACCCAGGTGGCTCAGGGGTTAGGTCTGCTGCTAATGTGTAGTCTATGTAAAATCCAATGACTTGGGGTCAGCAGTGGGTGGGGGTCAATCAAAATCAAAATGAACAACTAAATTTTTTTTTAATTTTTCTTCCTCTTCTCCCTTCCTTCCTGTCTGTCTGCCTACCTTTATTCTGCTTAATTCCTTCCTCTTAAAAAAAAAAAAAAGCTAATTAGTATTTCATCAGATTAGCTTCAAATATTTATTTACATTAAGATTATGTTAATAAGTTTTAAAACATGGAATTTAAATTTCCTTCCTGTAAGGAGATACTTGTGACTCTCTACTCCACAAAGTCCTCAGAGACCCAGGTACCTTCCAGCCATCCAAGGGTCTAGCCATGATGTTCTCATGTTCTGTGTTCATTTCATGTTCCCAGATGCAATGTAACTGCAATCATTGTAATCAGGAACCACGAATATAGAAAAAAATGGCTGTTTGGAGTGCCAACCTAGTACTACCATGTTTTTTGGAAGGAGCCCAGAAACATAGGAAATGTTAACTACATTTTATTGACCTAAATTATTCTCATGGTCACATGTAAAACAAAAAGTTCAGGAAAGTAGTTTGATGTCAAATGAATATGTGTATGTGTATAGTACGTATATATCTATATATATACATCTATATACATATAGATGTATATAGATGTATATATATACACACACACACATGCAGGTAAAACTCAGTTGTTTCACTATGGTGGAAGGAATATGGATATTAGCGTACACCTGGCCACATCTGCCATAAAATAGTATAGATTAAAATGAAGGTATTTTTGAGAAATAGATTAATGAAACAAATAGAAGTAGTAGTAAGCTCTGCATAATTTTGTTTTTGTAATTTGCCATACTGGTTCCTATTTCATAAACATCAAAGAGAGAACTATTCACTGACATTTCGCAAGCATCAGATATCACTTTTCATTGAGATGAGCACATGATAAGTCACAGTAGTTCCCAAGGCTCTCTTTCAAAGAGCATGTAACAAATGAGAACAATAATCAAAAGATGCTATGGAAATCTGAGGAGTCTTCATGTCTGTCCATGGGAAATATATGTCTTCTATGAGGTGCAGGATGACCAGCTTGTGAAGTTTTGTGTTTTTTTTTAAATAGCTTTTAAACAGGTCAAATGAATTGCGTTAGTCACTATTTTCCAGCATGATCACTTGGAGATATATGTAAGAGTATCTGTATATTACGTTATTCAGTTCAGAGGAATTTTTTTCCCTTTAGGTCTACTGTAAGAAATCTATGAGTTGACTTGCATTCAGAGTTGTGGACAGGAGGCAATTCATCCGCATGAGCCTTGTATCATAAATTATATTCTAATTGCCTAACCTGTCAAGAATCTGTACTGCTAAATATTCAGCTGAAGAAAAAGAAGAAAACCTCATTATAGACTGAGCTGTATTTAAATGGATTCCCTGATAAAAATTTTACAAAGCCAGTGCCTACAAACTTATGGAAATTAATGAGCATTCAAAGTATTTTTTATTATAAATTATAGCTCAATTAAAATAAACAATAAAGAATTTGTATTCACCCATGGATTTTATTTCATAGAGTTCCAAAATAAAATACCATGTATACTTCCCTTATTTTAATTATCAGTAGCAATAAACATATATTTTTTTTTCACTTTGTTGGCTGTATTTTGGGTCTGTGCAAAAGACAGGAAAAGAGGTGACATCTTACCTTTCAAGAATTTGATACCATTTTCAAGAAAATAATTCTTCACATACATTCTTATAAGTATTGTTGAACTTTTAATCAAAGCATTCTTTTTATCTAGAATGTCCTTTTTCACTTTGACTCTAATATTGTCTGCCAGTTTCTCATCTCCATCACATACCTTTCTCGTAGAGAAAATGCTATTAAGCTTTCAAGACCCAATTCCCATGCCATCATGGAATGTTTTATGTTGTCCCCACAGTTTTATATGCTCTTTTATATTCCAGGTATACTTATCTAAACTACCACATAGCACATACGTTGATTATAGTTCTCTGTCTTCATCTTGTCTCTAACATGAGAGGACTCCCTTCCTGAGCCCCAGATAAAGTTTGATCCCACAACGACCTCATGTTGCACCGGCACAGTTCTTGAGCACGTTAGTGAATACTCAAAAAATGTAATAGTCATGGATGGAAAAAAAAGTAATACCAAAACTAATACTAGATGCATTTATATTTTCATAAAAGAGAATTTCGTATGTGGGCTTTTTGAGTTCCAAAGAGTTGATTTGCTCTGATTGTTTTCTTACAATCATTTTGTTAAATTAGATAATACTCTCAGACAGCAGACAAGGTTTCCTAACTTGCATTTGGGGCAATGTCTGGTGTGAGTTAAGAGATTTTTATTTAAACTAATAGCACCGTCCAGAAATGGGAAGTGACTGCTTATTCTGTGATTCACCAAACTCCCAACAGGAAGTGCAATCTCTGTTTTCACACATCATCTTCACCAGTCATGTTAAACGTAAGTCAGTTTTCTTGTCCCCAAATGCTTTGTATTTCCATAAATATTTTAATAGTGTTCATTATATTCTCCTTCTATCAAGCAGTAAACTACAGAATGTTTTCTGGGACCATCTAATGTGTTACTTTTCCCTCCCAATTGGAGGATTCATGCAAAATTCATGAGGAGCTTTAGAATTTCCAGTGTTAGAAGCTCCCAGGTGCTAGCATTTCTTTGAAATTTTTCCAAAGAAGTACTTTCTGGACTATATGTTAAAAACTTTAAATATTCTGGAATAATTCAATCCAAATAAATCCAACAACCCAGCAAATAATAGCAACAGAAAAATAAAATACTCAGTTATGCAACTTTCCAAAGGAAAATAAATTTCATCAAGTTACATACTTGAAAATTGGCCTCATTTGATAAACTTCTCTTGTATTAAAAAAAAAAAAAATGTATCTTTGATGACCGAGTTTAAGTAACATTTCTGAGCAGTTATATCTATAATACCAAGGACTGTGACTTTGATTCACTTTTCATTCTGTTGTACCACAATAACAGTTAAATCTTGTATATGACTTCTGGCTAGAATTTTTTCTTTTTGTGTGAAAAAATGAAATGCTTAATTCACTAGGTTTTGTAAGAATTTATCAAATGTTGACTTAAACCCTAAAGTTATATTAAGAGTGTTTTTCTCTGTGTAAGATTGGTTACTCCAGAATCTGCTAGTTCGTGTTCATTGTTACTTAGTTGCACCAGTCTTTATATTTTGACATATGTCATCTTTGAGAACAGACTCACAGCACAGTAATGACCTTGCAAAGGACCAAGAGGTGTGTCTTAAAGAATTATAATCTCTTGTAACTCGATTTATGTGATCACTGTGTAAAACAGTACTTGTTCAGCAATGATGGATGGCAATGCTGCAGGTATTGACTGATCTTTAGAAATATTTATATGACAGGTCCCTTAGGTTTTGTACATTGTAGGAGAGAATAACTGCATACAGAAAGGAAATGAGTTGTGATTCAGGTTCTTGAGCAATGCACTTAATTATCATATTTCTTCCATGCTCAGTCTAAAAACTGAACTTTTGCCAATGCAGTAGAAACAAGTGGCAGTTAAATAAATGCTCTTTGCCCTTAAAGAACATCACCTTTGCCAAATATGTGTGTGTTTCTGTGTGTCTGTGTGTATGTATATATACATATGTAATATGTAATTTTGAAAAACATTCTGAGAATTATTTGAAAAGATAAAGAATATCTTTGAAATCAAAATCTCCTTGAAATCTTTAATTTCTAAACTCAGTATGTTCTCTGATAAATTGTCAGCCTAGGAATTACAGACATACATAGACACATACATGTAAGAAACTTAATCTATGAGGATGTCTTTTTTGTTTAGAGAATTCTTAACTCGTGCTCTGTGGCTTTCTCAATTCCCTTAGGTGTTTCACATTTTTCAGACTCTTCTCTTTTAAAATTTAATTTCCCATTAAATATTCACTTTGAGTGACTAGGAAAAAAATGTCTTAAGAAAGTTAAAGTTTTTAGGAACATATACTTTAAAAATGCAGTATTGAATCAATTAAACAAGGCATATTCACCAAAACCCATTCTTTAAAAAGTATATAATGTTTGAGCACTTCGAATGAAACAGAAAAATGAGATATAATCAGAAAACATTTTTATCCACACTGCCCTTTAAAATTTTCTCTTCTGGAGGAATTTTCTTGTCAAGTGTTGAAAAAACAAGGTAATTACTACTACCTTGCTTTAATAGCAAACTGAGTTCCCCAAAACACAGTTCCAGAGAGTAATCAAAGCACTGACTTTAAGGTAATTTTTTTCTCTTTCTAAAGCTGGATCCTGCTGAAGGCTCACTAAGACTAACTCCTGCCTTAGAAAATGTAGGATATTGCCTTTCTTAATCCCAAACTTTCACTTCCTTTCCACCATCTTGTGAACTAAGATTTCTTACCTCACCAGAATTGCAGAACACTGGAGAGAGGCAATCAGATATGAGATGAGGAGATCTCTTGACTGATAAGATGTCTTTGCCTTCCCTGAGCTTAGAAGGTATTTAGGTTCTCCTAAAGACCACTTAACTGGAATCCGTCACTTAAAATTCCCTCCATCCAGATGAAAGCTTCCCTATTCCAGCTACTTGCTTACCGCTCCAATAGCAATCTACTTCCAGCTAGCCCTATGAATCAGGACTCTCTTTTTCCTTTTCTTGAATACAGCAGGCATGCAAACTACTAACAACACAGCAACCACCCTGCCTCTGTCCAGCACCAAAGCAGTTAGGAGCTTTATTCCCAATAGATTTCCTGGATAGAGGTTAGGACTCTTTCTACAGTCAACTGCAGAGAACTTGTGCAAAGTCTTTCCAGGTGGTGCCATTAGACAATGTCTCTCCGGAAACGCTATAAATTGGAGGCACCTTTTCCCTTCCCCTTGCTGGGAACTCAGCACAACTCTCTTCAGAAGATCTGCATCTTGCACTTCTTTCATATCTACTCACCCAGTTATAAGCTTGAAATAAGTGAGGTGAAACCAGTTCATCAGTTCTTATTTATCTATTTTGAAATTCTTGCAGGGAATGCCCTCTTACTTATCTACTGACTCTTGCCTTAGGGTCTAGGCTAAAAATCCATTTTAACATCATGTTAAAGTAAATGTAATCTACTGCACTTCAGCCACTTAGCAGTTCTTTTGTGAGCATCCTAAAACAGATCAAATTCAGAGAGAAGGAGAAAAAAAAGGAGGTTCAAATCTTAAAAGTATATGGTGTGATGTTTCTCCCATTCATATTTTATTTGTGAACTTTGAATTAAATGGCTTTTCATTTATCATTCAGGATATGTGTAACAATCCATACTAAGACTGCAGAAGTTTAAAATTTGAGATTGCAAATTCATTTCTAAAGTGAAAGAGTTTTTCTAGCCCAAAAGAAATGGAACAGAGTGGGGAGCCTTGCTTCTGGGCCACTTTCTAAGACTTGAATACTTTTCCACGTAAGTGTTTCAAACCCTCTGCTCTGTCTTCCTCCCTTGAGCCCTCTTTGTTCTTCCAACTTTCTCCTACCTGTTTCCTTTGCCTATCTAGATTCTGTCCTTGGCTCCTCCTCTTTATTTCCCTCCGGAGAGGATGACAACTTTCCCACAATTCTGCTCATAATTCTTAAGTATTCTCTGTATTTAGTCCCTTCTCAGTGCTGAGATCTCCAGCTATTTAAAACTGAAAGACGTCCCGATGTTCCTTCATGCTTGTTCATGCTGGGGAGTCCACTTTGTATAGTTTTCAGCCTTATACAATTCTGGAGGGGAGTGGGAGAGACACTTAAAGCAACAGAATGCAAAATAGTGAATATTAAATTAAGTTCGGGACCTTGGAAGGGACCCTTGTAAGCCAGGGGCCTTGAAGCTTCATTAGCTTCACAGCAAAACCGCCTCCGCATCCACATATAAAAAGCCTTGAAAAGTCTTTTGCTCCTTTCTTCTATATTTCTAAAACAGTCATAATTAAGTAGCTGCTTTCCTATGACTTTCCCCTAGGTTATATAAGAATAAATAATGAAAGAAACATGTTAGTTCAGATCTTCAGGATCTGCTTCTTAAGTGGGTGTTAAATATAAAAGCTATATCACAGTAATTAAGGAACCGTTTTTGGTATGTACAAATATTATAGTGTACAAAAACATGATTTGGGCTCGCTCAACACCCTCACACTTATATAACTAATAATGATGCCAAAGCAATATTACTATGTCTCTTAAAATAATTATTTTGTTCAAAAGTACAATAAATAGAATAATTTGGGGGTTCTTAGACAGTTTCTTATTATGCTACAAAAATTACCTCAACACAATGGAATGTAGAGCACACTAGCTTTTTCTTGTTTCATTATTTTACATAATCCTTAGAATTATAATCTCAAGACTGTCGATCTATTTTTATCATTCATTGAAAAAAGCCTTTATATGGCATCTTATTGTAAATAACTAAATTTACAATCCTCGTCCCTCATGTTATATTTGATGGCAGTTAATTGTTAGTTGATTTTAATTATACATCATAGTCTTTGTTCTGGAGACAATCCAAAGAGTAGATCATCTTGGTGTGTAATTTACTGAAACAGTTTCTAGGCAGCCTGCCATACTAAAGACCATGTGGTACAATTGTCATTAAAATTAGAAAAATATTGGTATACTTGTTTGAATTAAGGATTAAGGGGTGGTTCTATAAATTATGGAAAGCTCTGAAAAGTATTACTAAGGTTTGAGTTCAGCCAAAGGCCTAATTTCAAACACTGTTAAAATGCATGATGCACTTCTTTATACCTGTGGTAAGCCTTTGATGAATGTGGCTTCTGTTGGTAGAATTCTGGATTACTCATGAATATTGATATACTCTTTTTTAGCCGTTGAGTAGGTGGGTAAATATTGTTAGCGTCTGGATATTGGATCATATACTAAGCAATTTTATCCTATTACAAAATATATAGCACTTTCTCTTTTTGAAAGAAAAAATCTAAATTCTGGTTACAATTTCTTTCGTCAAAGATTTTACCCAGTTTAAAAAACAGCAAAAAAGCTGAAGCAGTATTTAAAGTTGTGATTTCATTCTCATGCAGTATAAAACAAATGTTCTACTAGCTATCAAGAATAACCTCATTAAACATGGTTTTATTTTTATTATTTTATTTTTGAGACTCCATAAAGTAAAACTAACAGGAGCTGGCTGAAAATATAAACATTATGCCTCCTTTTGAAGTCAAAGACATGTCTTCTGTTTCCTTCTTCCCTTTGACATCTGTCTTAGGAATTTTCAAAAATAATCTCGGGGTAGAGAGCAAAAAATATAAAATAAGACATAGAAAAAGAACTTGTGTGTTTGCTGAAGTGAAGAATTCAGCTACAAATACAACTCAAAAAACTCCATTAGTGATTTTTTTTTTAGTTTATGCCAAGCTGTATTCTTGTATAGTAAAATTTAGGAAATTATAAACTTCGTGTGTAATAAAATAGCAAAAACTTTATTTTTGTTTTTTCCCTAAAATCAAAGCTTTTCATGTCAGTCGAAACTCTAAGTTTCAGTCAAGTCCGTAGCCTATGGACCTATGTAAGCATACTCTCTAGCTTCGATAACCTCTGGACCTACTAAAACTCTAAGAGGTATTAGAATGACATAGGAATAGCTAGTATCATTAAAAAAAATCTGGACTCAGAGTCAATACAACAGATTAATGGGGGGAATTAAAGTACCGATGGAGAACAGTAG
Organism: Solenodon paradoxus; assembly: GCA_004363575.1. Taxonomy (NCBI): domain Eukaryota; kingdom Metazoa; phylum Chordata; class Mammalia; order Eulipotyphla; family Solenodontidae; genus Solenodon; species Solenodon paradoxus. The sequence continues at coordinate 1,191,956 of RJWH01000046.1, forward strand.
AGTCAAGAAATGGCCTGTTTATTACTCCTGCCTAATTTTACCCACCAGTTATTGTCTGGGTGCTATTAGTCTTTATAACCTCTAACCCCATGTTTGACTTTGTACAAAAAAAAGCACATAAAAAGCACTTTTGATCTAAAAATATATTTTCTCGACATGAAAAATAATGTTCTATTTCATTTTTATTGTTGGATATTAATAGAACAATAGTAGTCATTTCCACATGTATTGCTTCTGCTGATGTAAAATAAGTGTTGACTTGAAACCCTCAAAAGGAAAAATGGCAATCTTGACTTAGGTTTGAAAATTCTATATTGAAAAAATGTTTTACTAAAATGAAGGAAGAAATATATGAAGAAAAAGACACTTTAAAGTAAATATTTTGAGTTTGTAGTTTTACTTAATGGACGTTGAGATCAATTCATGGGCCAAGAAATGCGCTGGATGCTGAGTACACAAAAGCAAATTCAAGCCTGCCCTTGAGCAGCATGCAGACAAGGGCAGTGACTGTGTAACTGGATTAGAGCAGCTCACTAAATGATGCCACGATCATAGATTCCACTTATGCCCCAATTAGCTCATCTTTATTCTGTGGCCGTAGATTGCATACAGATTAGATACTTCCTTGGGTTTCTGCATTTGTACTCTATCTCTTGCCAAAAAGAAGGTAAAAGACATATAGCAAAGATTATATAAGTACGGAAACTCAGTGAAAGATAATGTAAAAGGTTTTCGTAAAACTGCTGAAAATCATTGAAACCAAAATTTACTGATTAATTCAGTAATCTGAAAAATATTTAAAACTAAGATGATTTTAACTGAGTAAAGAAATGTACCAATTCCTTAATTCGTTTATTAGAAACTAAACCTTAAATGTAAAATCTAGATTTAGAATAATAGGAATGAATGAAAACAAAAAAGATAACAATTCACCAAATAGAGATAATGCTTATTCATAGTTAAACTACTGTTTATTAAACTACTCAACTACTATAGATTTATTATTTGACAACAGAATATCAGTTAAGTCCTACTTAAACTCTTCTTATTAAATTACCGTCTACATTATTTGCTTAAGATTTAAATTTTTAAATCTGAATAATCATCATTGTATTTGTGTATTTTTTAATGATGCCCACAAGAAGAAACTAAGGCTGTTCTGACTAAATATCATAGGCTGGATTTTTATATTTATAAATACATTATATATTATATATATATATATATATACATTGTTTTATCATATAAATTAACCAGTTAAATTAGTTGAGTCATTTAAACATTTATCCAAAGTATTTATATGACATTATTTTGTAGCAAGCACATGATCATAGTCCATACTCTTCATCTTTTTACTAGTTATATTAAACAATTTGGAGAAGTAATTTTTCTTTTTTTTTTAATTAAGGTAACTTTATTTATAACACATTATAATTTTTAGATGTGCAGGTTCACCATTCATGAAATTATATACTACACCACGCCCATCATCAAATTTCTAATAATCCTCCACCACTGCCTCCCAGACCCAACTACCCTTTGCTCCCACCTCCATCCCCTTCCACTCAGGTAATCTTAGTTCTGTTGTCAGTGTCTAAGGGTTGATTTTTGTTTTATCTGTTTATTTGCTCTTTCTTTATTCTCTATATATGAGTGAGTAAGAGCATTCAATAGTTGCCTTTTTCCTTCTGACATATCATTTAGCCTAATTCCTTAATTCTATGCATGTAGCCACTGAGATCAAGACTTTATCTTTTATTAGAGCTGAGTAATATTCCATCGTGTGTGTGCGTATTATATCTTTTTATACAGTCAGCTGATGATGAGTTCTTAAGTTCTTGGTTATTGTATAGTACTGAAATGACTATATATCTTTTCAAATTAAAATGTTTTCATATTTAGATGGCTACCTAGAAGTGGAGTTACTGGATTCTATAATAGTTCTATTTTGACTTTTTGAGAAACTTTCAAAAGTAGCTGCACCCAATTACATTCCTACCAAGGTGTCCAAAAGGTTCTCTTTCTGCATACCCTCAACAATACTTGTCACCAATTTTCTGATATAGGCCATTGTCACAGGTGTGTCACAGGTGATGCCTCATTGTAGTTTGATTTTCATTTCATTTTGGTTTTCATTAATGGTGATGAACATTTTTTCATGTGTCTGTTGGTTATCTGTTATGTCTTCTTGGAGAAGTGTCTCTTCAAATATTATGCCAACTTTTTTTGTATTGACTATTTGTCTTTTTGTTGAGGCAGATAAATTATTTATGTATCTGGGATATTACCCCCTTGTATGATGTATGATGTGCTCATGTCTTCTCCCATTCAGTTTGCCATCATATGTTTCCAATGGTAGTTTCTTTTGCTGTGCAGAAGCTTTTTATTTTGATGTAATTCCTGCTGTTTATTTTTGTTTTTGTCTCTTTTGCATTATAGTCAAGTCCCCAAAGACATCAGTAAGGCCAATTTCATGGAATGTATTGCTTGTTTTCTTCTACATATGCTTTAATTTTTGGTCTTATACCCAGATGCCTAATCCAGAAAATAATTTTCCTTAATCTTATTCTTTGAGATCAGGGACTTGGAAAGGATAACAAGATGGAGGTGTTGGTCTATAACAGATCACTTGATGAAATATATATATACACACACACACACACACACACACACACAATTTATGAAAATGGGGGCATCTATTGATTTTTTTGTACAAACATATGTAGCATAAGCATGTTTACCTTCAATATTGTCTTTCATTCTTCACTACTAATAATGCCCCCAATTTTAGTGGAGCACATGATCACATGGAATAAATATAACATCTTTCAGACTTTCTTGAAGTTAGGAATGTCCAAGACATGAAATTATTATTAACAGGCTAAAGTCTTGAGTGTTCAACTGATAATAATTTCCCTTATTGATGGGGCATGTCTACTCCAACCATCTCCCTGTTGACTGAAAGGTGTATTGGATGACATATTTAGATGGATACCTAGAAGTGGAGTTACTGGATTCTGCAATAGTTCTATTTTTGACTTTTTGAGGAACTTTCATACAGTTTTCCAAAATAGCTGCACCCAATTATCTTGTAATGTGAGGCAACATTGAGAAAGGAGCCCTATGTGGTACAGGATATCAAAGTAGAATGTATCTAAATCCCTTTTATAATGGGGCTTCTCTTAGCTTTAAATATACTAATTGTGGACTTGCTGGGGAAAAAGAAATATATTCTCTTATTTAAGGCACAATTCTTTTTTTTACTTTTATTCCAGACTTTAACAACACACGAAAAACATTTTGACATAGTATGACAGTATTTTACATATATGTGTGTGTGTATACATATATATATGTTGAATTTTTATGGTAGTGTTTAATAAACAAACTCATTTGGATAAATGTCAATTACTCGGTTTATTTTGAAACTTTGTTTTCCTTATTTAATGATAAACTTGTTCTCTTTAGAGTTAAGAGGTATTGGAGGTCTTTTTTGTGTGGTGGAGTACCTTTTGGGCACAGTCCACATATGTCCCAAAGTCCCTGGTTCACATCCCAGACCCAGCAGGAACAACCAAGATGAACAACTAAATAAAATGAATAAAATGCTTTTCCACCTCTCTCTTGTTGCCTGCCTATCTCTGTTCACTTTCATTCCTGCCTGCACCTTTCCTTAAAAAAATGAATTTATATTGCAACTTTGATCATTTTAATGAAATTGAGTTTTATTTTCTTATTATCCATAATGCAGATAAATGTATATTTTATAAGATTTTAATTGAGAAAGAAAAATATTCATCAGCACAAAAATTTATTTTTCTTCTTTAATTGTACTGATTTTTTAGAATAAATCACAAATTATTTTTATAATTAAAATTATCAATTCTTCTGTTATGAATAGTATGCCTTTGCTGATACCCACAGTTTTTCTATTAGAAAACTGGATTTCTGTCAAATAAATTATAGTATAATTCTGTTATCTAGGGATTTGAAATTATCAATCTGAAATGTGTACTAACATCTGTAACCCTAAAGAACTCTTGCATCCTTTATAACATCTAAAATAAACCGATACATTTTGAAGGTAGCAAACTCAAAGGAGGATGCTAGCAAGCTGATTTCAAAGAAGCTAGTTCTCCCATTCATTCTGCTTTCTGACTGCAATATTTTGCTTCTTCATGGTAAGAGGGAAACGAAAGTAGAGTGGAAAAAATTAAATAACTTCTAAAATGCTTGTTCTTTCAATGCTTTTTTAATAGTCTTCATTAATGATCTCAAAGGAAATCAAAACCATTGTGAAAAAGCAAATACTTCAGATTTCAAAATGCCTATTGATAAAAATTGATATTTAATATTTTCATTGATGTAATATTTCATTATAACAGTATGTAAATTTATGGGATAAATCTTTATAAATCAACATCTGTATAAATGTCTATTTAAATTATTTCTATATTTGATAAATTACTTGAAAAATTGGTCTCAATAGTATATAAAATTGTTGTCCTGAATATAGAAAGTCTGTTCTGACACAGGATTTGCATAGTTTTTCTGACAAGTCTCTGATGTCCACCAGTCTTCTTTCAAGGCAAAATAGATGAATCCACTTTTACCTTCCTCTCAATATATACTCTCAGTTTGAAAGTTACCTTCTACATTAGTGAGTAGGCTGTGATTTGTTCCCAGCCCCACAACATCCAGAGAGTAGCACTAATTCCATGTTAGATAAAATAGTGTATTCTGATAAAATACTAGACATTAATAAAGCATAAGATACAAAATATTTAAGAATATGCATATGACAAAACTGGCAAAACGTAAAAGATATGTTTCTGCCGAATATGTCCAAATCAGCATAAGGAATGTATCAATTAAAATTTTAACTTTTCTTTGTAATTATAAAGTAAAAATATTGTGGTAGCTGTCACAGCCAAGAGGAGTCTAAAGAAAATGATGACTAAATACAATGTGGTATCCTAAATGGGATCCTGGAACAGAAAAAGCCCAATAGGTAAAAACTAAAGAAATCTGAATAATAAAGGCCTGTAGTTAAAAGAACGAAGTATTGCTATTTCATCATGGATCATGACAAATGTGCCAAACTAATGTAAGATATTAATAATATGTGAAATTGAGCATGGGGTATATGGAAATGCTCTATAGACATTCAATTTTTCTATAAACCTGAAACAGTCCTCATTGAAAATTACATTAAAGATATATTAAAACAATGTGTTATCCAGATATAGTTATTCAAAAACAATCTCTTAGTCAGTATTGGAATTTTCACTTTCATTTATGAGGTGTACAAAGCTCAAGCTTTTTACCACTTTAGGCAAAACACTAGCAGAGTCATATGGCTTGTTAACAGTCAAATAGCATCTTAATTTTTATGCTGCTTATAGACATTTATTGTATTTGTTGCATAGAATGGCAGCTGTGCACTCACATTAATATGTTGCTTCAATGGACTTTGTTTTATTGTTTATTTAATAACAATATATTTTGCCAACTTGTCATGTAGATTTTGTTTTTATTCAATAAGGTATGGAATACCCAGGATCCAACATTTATACCATCTACAGATAAGTTTTGGTTCTTTTTTTCTAGCTTAACACTTGCCAAATAGTTGTGAGAACACTTGTGAAAGTACTATCACTAACACTAATGCTCAGGTGACCAGGCTAAGGCTTCAAGTGTTTCCTGACCTCAAATACCCCCTTGCCAGTGAAATAGCTTGACAGCAGCACATATAGTAGAGCATGTTCTAGCTGTCAGAGACAGCTCAGGAAGGGTCTAAGCACTCTATACGTGTTAAAGTTCATGTTTAACCAACTCTTTAAGGTTGACATATTATTAGCTTAATTTTAGAGAACAGGGACTGAGACCAGAAATTTTTACTGACTTTCCCAAGAACACCAACTGTTAATTATTGGAACTAGGTTTTGAACTGAGATAGCCTGGATCCAAATTCGCATCACACAGTGACTTCCACAATCTTGTCACTGCATGAAATTATCAAGAGAAGTGTTATTTGGGGAACTTAAATACCTAAATTCAAGCCCAGCATTGAAAATCCTTAAAACACTTTATTTCAATTTATTCACTAATAAATATATGTAATTTAACTAAATTCCAGCTTCCCTAAGATTGGGAAAGACAGGGAACTATTTGACATCATATCTTTTAACACTCCATGAATTTCTAAATACCTAATGAGTGCTAAATTCTTTCTCACATTCAAAATTATGTGACAACTGTAGCTTTGAATATATTTCTAGAACGTATTAAGATATTCACAAATTACAAATTTAGCCTTTCTAAGATTTCCCAACTTCCGACTCTGCCCCTCCCATGTCAGTTCTCCAGATAGCAGTCATTAAGTCTTTGAGAACTTAAATCAACCCTTGACCCATCTTTACCCACATCTTTTAATGACTCCATTTTTAGAAGAAAACCCCAACCCTAAAATGTTCTGTAAAGCCTCATATAATTTAGCATCTGTTCTCCCTGTGTGTCTGTCTCTGTCTGTCTCTCTTTCTCTCTCTCACTTCTCAGAGCTTCTTTATTACTATAATTCTTTTGCACACCCCTTATTGACCACCAAAAGTATTCTCCACCAATCTAAATCTCCTTACAATTTCTTCAACATGTCTAGAACACTCGAGCTCATGAATTATAATTCCTCTCTCTGAACTATTTTGCACCCAGAGAGTTCCTAGCTGATTTTCACTTTCTTCACATATCTTGTCAAAAAGTAACCTTCATCAAAGAGTAATTTGGGAAGTAACCTTCCCAAATCATTCCTCACTCCATGTACCAAATTGTCATTACCGTGTTTTGTTTTTTAACCAAATATTTATCACCATTGAAAATTGTTATATACTTGATAGTTAATTTGATTTTTATTTATCCTTTTTCTCAAGAATGTGATTTTGATGGTCAAGTTTAGTTTTACTGTATATCTCCAATAATAGATGTTTGTTGAATGAATGAATGATATAAAAAGTATAATTTATGCAGTGTGTGGTGAGATTGCATAGTGGAATACACTTGTCAATAATATTTCTTTTATTCCTTGGTGACATACATTTCAAGAATTATTTCTGCATGATTTGAATAGAGTAAATTGCTACTATCTCAATTTCTGCACAACAGAGACATATGACTTTAAATTCTGATAGTGTCTTTTATCACTGGGGTTGTATGATTTTTTTATTACCTTTTAGAGACTGTTCTCAACTTAATATGGGGAGAATAATACCTATCTTGAAGATTTCAGCAAAAAGATGGTATCTAGAAAATATTAAATTGAGTTATTTGGAAATATCAGGCTAACATACAATTCTTCATATTTGAGAGCATTTATTCCCCTAACAAAATGAGATAGGAGCCCAGCCCAATTGTATAGTAGGATAACAGCCCCGCCTCCCTATTGCTTCCCAAACCTAGCATAAATGGCATGTCTCTAGGTATGCTTCCTTTTCATTCAGGTGATTGGAGCAACCTGAGATAAATTGCCTTTGCCCTAAACCAGATGTGTGAATTATCAACTGGTATTATTTATTCATGCCAATACTTCCCTTCATTGACATTGAATAATTGAGAGTTGATTGTGTTTAAGAAGATCAACAATCCCATAGTTCAGTTCACTTTTCAAAATAGAGAACTTGCCAACCTTTAAAAGAATAAAGAATTAATGTATATCAAAAAAATATAATACAAGTGCCAAATTTCGCCTATATCAAAAATATGTAATGATATATTAATGACTGCAACAGAGTAAAAGTAGTAAATAAAAATATTTGTGAATACAGTTGTTTATTTTATGGTAAATATTAGCTATAGTAAACATTAATTAAATATAAATGTTAAAATTCTTAGTATAATTATAATCAATTTTTTCAACTCTTAAAAATTTGTTGGTAAATCTTAATCCATTGGACTACATTAGCATCACATTAACTTCTTCTAACCTTTAAAAATTAGGAAAAGGTAGCAATTATATTCCTAACAATTGGCTTTGGAATCAACTAATTAATCATTCATTGCCCATGGCACTAATAAGTCATTAGTCTTGTGGGGGCTCATTATAAGGAGCAATATGTAGACAAGTTCATTTATATAACCCTTTCTGAATGTTGATGAGGTTATTTGTAGATGAAACATGCATGTTAGGATCAATTATAACAAATTAAGGAGGTTTTTTTTTTCTTCTTTCTTTAATGGCTGGAAGGGATAGCAACTGTCTAAACCCACTAAAAATTATAGCTTTGAGATGTCTTTAAAGTTTCTTTAAAGTGGGTGAATGGATCAATTATCTCGTGAAACCCATTTTCATCTTAATCTGTTAACTTTAGTGACTCACAAAATTTCAGTAACTATGTACATACATTTTGAAGCATGTTTTGAGAGATGCACGTTTGAAAGGTTTTACCTGTATAAGACTTTAAATCCAATCGATATAGGCAATCAATACTGACATTACATCACTGTATTTCTTCTCACAGTTTTTTTATTATCTCTGTTCATCTATTTTTTTAATTCTCTTTGCCACTTATGATACAAACTTAGACTGTATTTATGTGAGAATAAGAAATGTAACACTTTTATAGACATAGGTGCTCCATTTTTAAAAGCAAATGATTGAACTGCACTGAAGTGACTCTCCAGTTTCATTAAGTTAAAGAAATTAACCAGTTACTTTGGTTTACTTGGATACAAGATAAGTATATGAGTATAAAAATAGGGAAACTTTTTCTATTTTAAACGGTTTTCACACATAGGTTTTATTTTTTTCCTAATTGCCAGCTGTTTATTTGCACAGTATTATTAAGATAAAATATTCACACTGAATGTGAAAACTTTTAAATGGTAATAAAGTGATTTAAAATATCCTTCCAAAGGTTCTACAAATTAAAATTGTTTTAGAAATTTATGTTTTGAAGAGAATTTGATTTAAGCTTGACATGGCTGGAGCAAAACACACAGATTAACATTTTCTGTGTTATTGCTAACAACTTGAACTCACTAATGAGCACTCAAATGTGAATTCATTAACAATGATGGCCCAAAATCTGTCATTGAATACTCACATGTTGCTTACTTTGAGGTCAACAGGACATATGCTGGAAGGAATAGGTAACTGATAAAAGGATTTACTTTTTATCTCTAGCATCTTTATATTTACAAGGGCATAGGTCCATGGAAAAGATGTTTCAAATGCAAGTAAGTTAAATCTTGTTTTCACATTCAAAAAGTAACAAGATTGAATGTTTTCTTCATGATCAGCAACTTGCTCATATTCTTAACCCATCCACACCAAAAACTCAGAAGGCAAACAATCCTTTTTAACTGTCAAAAATATGAGGGGGGAGAAAACTCAAAAAAACATGAAATCAGTTGTGAAGCAGAAGCCACGGTTCAGTTGGCTCTAAAAAGGTATATATATTGCAAATAATCAAATAATAAGCACATGACAAATAACATGACACACTAAACCCAGGGGACATTGAATAATTTGAGAGTTGATTGTGTTTAAGAAGATCAACAAACTAGTTCTATGCATTAAATCAAACATTATATTTAGTCAATTTGTTCCCTATTTAAAATAAATATAAAGCATGTTTAACTAGAACATTTCAGCACCCAATCATGTAAAGTTCATTTATAAAGTAGTAGTCCATTTTTATTGTCACAATTGGTGAAGTTCTTTCCATATGTCACTTGAAATCAGGAAGTTTCTTTCTAATTAAAATTAATTATAACTTCCATCTATTTTTGTTAAAGCTATTGTTCTCTTATATTATTATTTCATAAGGTAAAGGTCTCCAGCCTGTACTTTATGGTTCTTTTCTACCAAAAAAGACAAATAGTTCTGAGTTGCTCTTCACTCTTCTTGTTGACTTATCCTCCCTCCAGCCAAGTTGACCTACTCATCTTTTTTATGTATACTCCTGCTTTTCTCTCTCTGCCATACCCGTTTCCATTTTTCCAACCTTCCGTTGGAAGGTATCGCCTCACACCAAAGTGATTATTCATGGTCCAGTGGAAATACAGACATTTTGTGAAGCCTTCCCTGATCTCTTCATATGGAAACATGTATTTCTACTCTGAGTTTGTATTGCTATGTCAGTCAGTATCTAGTCAGAAAAGCAATCCATATGAGTTGTTTTAAGAGAGAATTATATAAAGAATTTGTTTAAATGGTCATGGAAGAGCAAAAAGAGAAGTTCTGATGAGGCAGCAATTTCAGGAAGGAGATATTACCCTTAGGATTGGGAAAACAGAGAAAAGAGGTTAGGATTCTGAGAACCTAAAAGCTGGGAGGAAGGTCCATTTGAGGCTGGGACCCACTTCATTAGGAAGGGAATATGTTCTGCCCCTGCTAATGTCTTAGAACTGAGAAGAGGTCCTCACAGAATCAGAACTTGGAAAACTGAGAATGAGGCATCTCAACTTTCTGCAGTTGTTATCTGCTTCAGGGATTGAGATGGAAATGACGATGAGACTAACTGATGCTGTAAAGGTACAGAGTCAGTTGCTGGTATGATACTGTCAGCAGCAAAAAACAAAACAATGAAGAGGAATATCCTTTCTTTCTCCTTCATCATCTACTCTCTTGATTGGAGAAAACAATTAGGGAGCCAGCTGGCAGAGAAGAAGGCAGCTCCAGAATCATAAAGCAGCATAGACTGGTAGATTTGACACTGAGATATAAAAAACTTAACCAGCACCTTAGCATTTTAATTATACCTCTTTCAGACACTTAGCATTTTCTTCCTTCTAATGTACTGTTCTGTATTATTTCCTGTTAGTCTCTAAGATCCTTGAGATAATATCTGGGGGATTTTGATCTTCCACATTTCAATTACTGTTGTTGAATAAATGAATACGTGAATTTTCCAAAAGCAAAGACCTTTCTTTTTCAAGTGTAAGTGCTGGATGTTTTATTCTAAAAAAAGATTATTAGAAAATTAGTTTTTCTTTTGCTTGACACTTCAAATAATTTTTCTAGGATTTTATTGAGCATGCTTATGATAATATGTATCAAAAAAAGTGTCTTTTTAGTATTCTATGGGAGTCTATATAATAACGCAAAGTACTGCTTCAATTTCTCAAGATTGTTTCTTAGTCCAGCCTTGTCCTTTTCTCCTTCCTCTACTAATGAAAGTAAGACTAGAATCCCAGAAAGGAATCCCAATGGTGTTTCAAAGCTGAGTCAACTAAAGGAGCAGGCAGTGCAGACTGAGGAGGAAAAGGTGTACAAAATGAAATTTTTCTTGCTACTCATGCTGTTTACATCCAGGAATGATTTATTGGCACCAGTCTATACTATAAACTGCTTCACTCTCCAAGTGCTGTGAATTGATCTTATGAGTAAATCCATAACTCCACGCACATAAACAATCAGAATATAATTTGACAAAAAGATGTGAACTCCACTGTGACCACAATTACATATCCATGCAGGCTAAAATGCACATACATAGACTCAAACATGTGATCTATTACATTGTACATTTCAAACCTCAGAAAGACTTTTTAATGGACAGAAAGATTGAGGTCTTTCTGTAACAACTAATTTAGAAAGGCCCTAAAGAGGTATTGCATAAGATTCCACATAAAACCCTAGAGATCCTGAAGTTATTCTGAGAAGTATGAGATCAACATTATAACTTGTCAAAATTTAATTTGCTCCAAAGGAAATCATGTGTTCTAGTGCAATAATTTTATGAATAGAATGTTAAGTTCTAATATACAAAACAATGGTAAACCAGAAACTGATTATTCATTTTACAAGTTATCGACTATACAATTACTTTTACTAAAGTAACCCCATTGCATATTACAAATGCCATTCCATTTATCAAAATTGGATTTGCACACAATTTTACAGGCAATGATTTTTTTTTTGTGAATTGATCTATATTGCATGAGGTGCAATCATAATTAAAACTGATGAGGGACTTTGTTAATGATTTACTCAATATACTTTTTTGAAGAAAATAAGGAAAATGTTATTCTTAGTATAGTGTTGAGTCAGAATCGCATCTTCTATAAATATTGCTGTAATGGTTGTTCACAAATACTATTCATAGCTGAATTTCAAGTTAGAATTAATATCAGTAAGCTATGAAGTGTCAGCAAAGTCATGATTTAGTATCTGATTTCTAAAAGAAGCAATGCAGATAACAGTTAAAAAAAGCACAGGATTTGAATTAGAATACACTCTCTCCTTCATTTACTAGCTATGTGACCTTAGTCAAATTATTTAATTTAGCTGAACCTCTCAATATGTAAAATAAGGAGACTAATAGCCATCTTGCATTTGTTATGCAGATTAAAAAAAAGTAGGAGGCCAAATGCTTAACACATAACTTTAATAGCGGGTAGCTATTATGAATACAGTGCTATTGTCAAGTTTAACTATTTTTTAATCTGTCTTCATCACACATTCATACATGAATAACATATAAGATATTCATTTCAGAAGTTCATTTAAATATAAATCCTCTTGAATTTCATAACCAGTTTTTAATCTTACACTGTTCTTCTGACTCAAAACCTCAATGTACTACTTAGATAAAACAAATTTTAACTGTTGATACTAGTGTGAGTTATAGGTTTTTGTAGAAACCTGGAGTATACGTTTTGCTCCTTATATTTCCTATGCAATTCTCTTCCAGTGCCCTACTTTCAGCCATTTGTTAGTAGCATGGTCTCTGTGTTCTGCCTGACTAGGAAGTAAGTATTCAATCATCCATGCTCAGAAAAAGAGCTTATTATATAGGGAGGTCTCTAAAAGATGAACCTCAAATGTGTGAATTAAGAAATGAACTAGGGATGCCTTAGTGGCCTAGCGGATAAGTCCATCACCTCTCACTGTCGTATTTCACATAAATTCCAAGGACTCCAGTTCACAACCCAGACCAGGTGTAACAAGCAAGATAAACAACTACATAAAATAAATAGAATGCCTCCTCCTCTCCCTTTTTTTTGTGAATTGATCTATATTGCATGAGGTGCAATCATAATTAAAACCGATGAGGGACTTTGTTAATGATTTACTCAATATACTTTTTTGAAGAAAATAAGGAAAATGTTATTAGTATAGTGTTGAGTCAGAATCGCATCTTCTATAAATATTGCTGTAATGGTTGTTCACAAATACTATTCATAGCTGAATTTCAAGTTAGAATTAATATCAGTAAGCTGTGAAGTGTCAGCAAAGTCATGATTTAGTCTGCCTGCTTGCCTTCATTCCTGCTTACACCTTTTTTTTTTTAAGAAAGAAATGGGCTATGGGAATTGCACTATGTAGCATTATTCTAGACTTAATTCTATTGCAGTAGTTTTCTAAGGCAAACCTGTAATACTGTCTTCTCCATCTGAGGATTTTTTTCTAGCAAAGGAACTTGACTGACTTGAATCCAGTCTTGAATCACCATCACTTTGATTATGAAAACTTCATAAAAATTTTAGTTGAGACAAAGAGGTGAAAAAAAAATTCACTAACTAAAAATAATATAACCCCAAAGAAAAAAATAAAGCACATAGCTTAGGCATCATTCAAATAATAAGATGTTAGATCAACAAAATTCTTATAATATTTCCCTTTGAATCATCTGGGAAACAATCACAGTTTATAACTTCATTTTATCAAGCAGCGTTTCCCCGAAACTCATTAATAACTAAATCATCTGCTATAATAAACTACATGAATGAAGTTATGTGTACAAGTTATATTATTTATTCTACAAATTGTGAATATGAAGTAGAAAACTATTGCTAAAGTGAATCTAAATTTCATTATAATTCTTTTATAGGTATGAAATGTGAAATATGAGCTAAATAAGAACTGAAACATTTTGTTTCAACATGATAGTGTTTTGCAAGTGGATTGAATAATGACGTCCAAAGATGTCCATGCTCTAATCCTGAACTTGTAGATTTTTTACTTTTCATGGCAGAAGGGACTTTGCAGAAAATCATTAATATTAAGCATCTTAAATTAGGGATATTATCATGAATTATCTAGGTAGGCCTAATCTAATCACATGGGATTTTCAGGTGGAAGAAGCAGAGGCTACAAAAGAGAAAGTCTAGGAGATTTAAGCATGAGGTGAACTGGGTATAAAGTTCAAATTAGAATGTCCAGGTGACAAAAAAATGCAGGTGACTTTAAGGAATTCAGAGCTACTCTTAGCTGACAGCTCTACAACAGAATTCCCCCAATATGTGGATAACTTGGAAATGGATTCTCCTCCAGGATTATACCTCATTATTTTACATAAGAACCTAGGTCAACTATCACATTGATTTTAGCTTTGTGAGACCAGAAGCAGAGAAACTGGCTATTCTCACCTGGATTTCTGACCTAGAGAACAGTGAAATAATAAAACAATAAACTGAGATAGTAAATTTATATTGTTTTAAGCCACTACTTCATGGTAATTGTTATGGCAGACAAAGAAAATTAGTACATATTTTTCTCTAATTCTCTCTCAAATGAAAGTATTATTTCATTAATAGAGTCATCAGACAAATTGAAGCTTAAAAAATAATACGATCTATTCTTATGTAGTTGGGATTTTTATACTCAAGGCTGATTTATTGCCTTCATATTTATTTAAAATAGTTTTTAAAATTTTTATGTGATTGAAGTTAATGTAATATTTATGCAATCAAAGTTAATGTTAAGGCATATAATGATTTTATCAGGTAAGCCATGAATATGTTTTAAATTACCATAATCACTTAAGATCATAATATTTGCATGGTGAAAATATTTTTTCAAAAGTATTGGTTGTTCTTGTTAAGTTTGTGAGTACATTTTACAATAGATATCATAATGATAGTGAATGAATCACTAACAACAGCCATATAATATAAGAATAAAAATAATTGCCATCTGGGAAGAAAAGTCCTTGCTTAGATGGTTTTGTCCACTATGTATAATATGAGTTAGCAGAGTTTATGGTATTTAACAAATATTTTCTTTTCAATAATCCCAGTTCTAGTAATTCATTTTATTGAAATACTTTTAAATATGAAAAATGTATGCAAAAGGATATTTGTTGTGTTGTCATTTATGGTAACCAAAAATATTAATGTGAACTGGACAATAGGGAAATGGTTACCGAGATTCTGGGATATAGACTCAATAAAATATATGCACCTATATTAAAGCTACTTTTCAGTATGTAACAAATTATAACACCATGATTTAAGTGAAAATATATAAATATCCATGTTATTAATATCAAAGTTACTAAAAATGTTTGGTGCTTGAAAAGGAAAAGAATGCATACTTTTCTTTTGCATAATGGAATTCTGATAAACTTTTTTCTGTGTATTTTTGCAAACAATTTATGGTTCTATGACTTGTGTGATTTTATTGAAATGCATTTGAACAGTTATCTGTCTCATCATGCCTGTTTCTTAAACCCTATTGAGTCTTCTGTAGTCTCTCATATAATTCAGCAGTGTTCATATAATTCAGTAGTGTGATGGGGTTTTAGCTTAGACAATGGGTGATAGTAGCATATGCCTAAAATAGTACTTGAAAATGAGAGAACAATGCCCTTTGAGATTTTTGTTCCTAGAAATCACTAAGAGATCTACTCTCTCCAGTTTTACTAATCCTCTCCATGCTGCTTCATTCTCATGTGGACAATAGCAGCAGTCGCCCATCCTCCCTCAGTCCATTTCTCACATCCCACCATAGTCAGAATGATGGGTTTCCACTGGAGATCTGCCCGTTGCTCTGAGGTTAAAGATAAAATTCTTACCTTGACTCACAAGGCTAATCATGACCTACACCCACCAGACTGTCCATTTTCTTTTGAAAGTCCTCATGTTCTCGCTCTGCTTTTCAGCTGCGTTGTCCTTCAGTCAATGTCTCAAACAAGCCACAATTTTACTCATGTTGTTGCCTCAGTATCACCTTCCAGTTCATTCGTAATGTTAATCTGTTAAGTTTAGCACATTGCGTAGATGCGTTCATCAGTCTCCCTTCATTTAATCCATTCAAAAAGTTGTATTACCATGTTTTTACTTATTCTCTTTCCAATAAAACTTTTGCTTTGACGTTGTCTTAAAACTTTTGCTTTGACGTTGTCTTTTGAAGTGATTAGGTGTTCAGAAAGAAAATGTAACTATAAAAACATGAATATGCTGACTCATGTCAGTTTCGCTTATATAAACTGGCATTCTGACTTCATGTAGAAGTGTATATATATATTGGTTGATGTGAATATAAGCTTAAAACATGAGACCCTTTTGACTTGATGACAAAGTTAAGTTTGGGGATTTGCCGGATTTAGCTATTATCCTGAACTATAACAAATTTATTTAATAAAGATACCTTATAATTTCTCATTAAGGATGGTCATGGGACTTTTCCAAATAACCTATAGTCATTTATAATGTACATTTTAATTGGATATGTCAATTTGAATATGCCTCTTCACAGAACGAAAGAAAAAGAACTCTCTGTGCCTATTTTAGAATAGAATTCTTCATTTAACATAAGCATTTCCTCAGTGGGAAAGAGAGATGAAGAGAATCCTTAACCTTGAGAAGTTTAGAGGAAATAAACATGAATTAATGAAATAACAGAAAAAGCAGGAAATAAAGCAGCAACATTGTACTCTCACAAGGATTCTCTGTAAAAGAATAAAAACTGTATCATAGAAACACAGAGTCAGACCTGCATGAAGAAATGTGCTAGTGACTAGTTTACCTGGTAGACATGAAGTTCAAGTATTGTATTAGTCAAATTGCAGCTAAACCACATGTTTAATTTGTGATTTGCAATCAATTTCTAGTAAATGAAGGAAATGACGAAAATGTAGAATTTAGAGCACCTTTTTTTAAAAAAGCAAGAAAGGGATAGATTTGTTTTTAATGATGAGCATGATGAAAGTTTATGCAGCCTTCGCCTCCCCTCTACACCTCTGCTTTATTCTATCATCCAAGAGCCGGTGTCTATTCATAGTCTCTAGGTGACACTGTAGAAGGTCTTTCATGGCAGTTTTCTGTCATTTAGCACATGAAAGCAAAATCTGCAGCCTTAGCACCTTAAAATAAATATTGTAAACATAATGAGAGAAAATGCATTTAATTTAAATAACGTATAATTTTGATTTTCTAGGAAACACAAAACCTGTCAGATTTGCCGTCAGTGTACAATATGAATGACCACTTTGGAAAAATATTTCTGCAAATAATACAAATGTTTCCTTTACTCTCCAGTTATAATTCTGAATTACAAAATCAAGGGAATGATTACTATATCAATTGCGCATGCATCTCTTTATCAGATTTTATAACTGCAATCAGATAATCTTACATTTGTAGAATATTTTTATTCTCTTTGGGCTTTCAAAATTTTTAAAGTATTGTTTTTGATTAAATATTAAAAATACATTAATGTAGATACTGAGCTATATTCAGCAAAGGAAGAGACAAAATTTAATTTTTAAATATACTCAATTAACATTTTGGAGCATTGCTTTCTCAATCTCTAAATTGAGCATAATAATAAATGTCTCACTTCAATGGATTGTTGCAAGATTCATAGAAATAAAAAGATGTAAAAATTGTTAGAACATTAAGAGTGCTTTATAACTTTTATGTAGACAAATTTATCTATTCAGCCATCCACCCATCTGTCTCTCATTTGTGTGTGTGTGTGTGTGTGTGTGTGTGTGTGTGTGTGTGTGTAGGTTTAATGCACAGAATACACAGAGGAATATTTAAAGTGTACTAATATTTTAGTGAGTCATTGAAAAAAATCTGTTTGATACATTGGAAGAAAGGCCTGTTTCGTTTTAGGTGCGAGTTTGACATCCCTCTGTCCTATAACATGAGCCATTAAGCTGCCTAAAAGTCAAGCATTGTGCCCCCTGAATCTTTCAGGGTGCTGCCCACCTCTATTATTCTGTGAAAACGCAGCATCATAAGGACAGGGAATTGCAATTCAAACACAAAGTTACCACTCACCCTTTTACATCTAGGATTCCATTTGTGCCAAGTTGGTTCTGAGCCTCTGTGGGTTGTCCCTGCTACTTATCCTAACCACTCTGCTGTAGCAACTTTTGTCCTTTTTGTCCTCCACCTGTTGCTGGGAAGGGAAATTATTTTCTGCTGTAGCTCTCTATGTTAGTTTTCATTTAGACTTCTCAGAAAAGGTCCTGTTTAAACGTTATTCAAAACTCCAAGTTAATCCACCCAGTTGGGCATGATACAGGATTAGAATAGTTTGCACAAAGAATGACTTCTCAGCCAAGGATTTACAGCATGACCCTAAGTGAATCACTTAATCTCACCAGACTTCAGGTTAAAAGAAAATTACCTAAATTACTCACTACAAGATAGTGATATTAAAAGATCAATGGGATAATATATATGAAGTGTTCTTTGGAAGGAAGCAGAGGGGTAGGCAAGAGTTCTTTGAATCCTCCCCTTGCTTTCAGAGTGAATCTAATGTGCTTTGCTATGATTGCCATGTTTTTCACTTTCAAATACAGCTATGCTACAAATCCTAAAAAAATGATTCTTTAATATAAATTATGACAACAGTACTAAGAATCAGATTCATTCCCTGATAGACCAGAAAGGGTAAATAATATTCATGAATATTCAGATTCTTTATACTCTAAATCCCCAGTTTGATAGAGATGCTTTTTAATGTTAGACAAATCACATTGCAGCCCACCTCAGTTTCTGTATCCCTAAAATCTGTTAAACTTAATGCTGGTTTCCTGAATAATAAAGCACATCTTCGTAAAGTGCTCTTTTTATGGATAGAGTAAATAATAAAGGGATTCCTGTATTCTGTCCATTTTCAGTAATGCTTCTTGCTTTCATTAGACATTCCTGTCATTTTTATTCTTATTTTGAATTCATAGTATTTTTCACTAGTTTGTACCTAAATTGAAGCAACCAGAGAGAGAGAAAGAAAGCCTATCTAGGTGAAACATAGAGACGAGAGTAGAAGCATCTTCAATCCATCAGATTCTGTAGTCCTAGGAAATACCTCTAAAACATAGGTTATATGCATAAATGAATTTAAAACACAAAGCCACAGGCAAGGCAGAAGGAAATCAAATAGCCCCCATCCTAACCTGACAAGTCTCAGTGTCATGGTGCTACAAACCATTAGATAAACCTGGAACATTTTCACAAATTAGTATTTCAGAAAGAGCTATGAAAAATAATTTATTAGCAGGGACAATTTAAAGAGTGGAGGATAACCTTTGGTTGCCTTAGAGATTACAAGCACGCTAGCAAACCTTGCAAGGGATACACAGTTCAGAAGTTTAGTATTGACTATTTCTCTCCTCTTCCATCGCAAGGTTGGTAGGGTCATTTATGCTCATTTATTTCTCCTGTCTACATAGCTGCACCTTTCCAAGTCTTGACATATAATTTGAGTATGTATGGATTTCATAAAATGAGTATCTAATCGAGATTACTGTGATGTAAACTGTAGCTTTAAAGTCTCCATTTCCAGCTTATTTCCTTAAGGATTCCAAACTTAATTGTTCTCCCTGGCCCAGGGACATGAGCCCTGATACTTGAAATGTACGTGGACTTCGCTCAGCCCCAGATGTAACCTCTGCTCTACCAGGGCACTTTACACTTCTTTTTTAGAGAAGCAATGAAATACTTTTAGTAGTTCACTACTTTTCCTTTAAATTGAACCCATCACATTTCAAAAGTGGTAAATCATATGGTGATTGTGCCTTTTCCAGTATCCATGTTAAGGCACTGACTTCCTCTGTGGAAGCAATGTTATTTAATGTTACCACTTTATTCTATGTTTGATTTCCTATAAAAGAGTGTAGTGCAAAAATCCGTGGAGCTGCACCTTTGTGGCTGAGTGATTTAATCTGTGCCCTCCAGCTGGTGCAGTCCACATACATCCCAAGGACTCTGGTTAGCAACCTGGTGTTGGAGGGATAGGGGGGAGGTGGGGAACCTCCTTGAAAAAATAAATTCTTCTTCCTCTCTCTTCCTTCCCTCCTGCCTACTTGCCTTTGTTCCTACCTGCACCTTTCCTTTAAAAAAAAAAATCCACGGAGACAAAAATTTTGTGTGTGATTTTAATAATTGAAAAAGACTTTCAGGCAAGAAAAAGTTGGTCTTATTAGTCTATTAAATATAGAAATACTATTTTTTATTATGTAGTCATCTGTGTATGTTTATATGACTTTACATAGACAAATTAAGTTTTATAGAGTTTTTGGAGGTGACATAATTTTATATAAAAATAATCATTAGAGTATACCACCATTTTGAAATAGTCATGAAAAGTGAAAAAAACTGCTTAACTTGATAAGTAAAAAAGATGCTAGATCAAGAGGATTGAAATAAGAAAAGTAAAAAAAATATTTCATCAGAAAATTTTTGAAAATCTAAATTCTTTATATGGAAAAACTAGATTCAACTAATGTCCTAAAAGATTAAGTTCAAAGAAAACTAATGCACTAAGAATAATAAGGTGGTAGGAGATGAGAAATAGGAATAGTACCTCGTGATAGTAAAAGAAAATGTGCAATTATTACATTGCTTTTGAAAGTTTTTGCTTCACTTCCATGTTAGCTTTTAAAATATATCATTAAATGCTTTTTCTTTGACACTTAGTCTTCAGGCAGTACTAAATATGAACATAACATTCATTTGTTTAGAAATGTAATTTCATTTTCCATAATTACCATCATAGCTGCTATTACAGTAGAGCTTTGTTAATTCACACTAATGACAGGGAGACAATTGCAGAATTTTGCAAATTACTAAGTGTGTGAGCAAATATAATAAAAGTCATGGGCATTTCATCTCAGGATGTACTTTATTCATTTATTTTGACAATTTTAGTTTCACTCTTAATTTATTCTGATAATACTAGGACTAGTCAATAGCCTAATGCATATTCTATGAAACTTAAAATACTCACCAGAGATGTTTTCTTGCCAACAAATTGCTTGGGTTAGCTAGCTTAAGGCCCCAAACTACACTAAGGGATAATTAATAAGTTTCACTTTCTTGGACGTATATTCAATGTTAGGACAGCAAAACTATTGTACACTACACCTGTCTTTGAGGACCTCACTCTCTAGTGTGACTTGGAACTCATTTTTCTTTTGAAATACTTAACAATCTTCATTTATTTCTGATCCTCTTCTTTTGTCATTCACTTAGTGAGGCTTTATTATCTTACACTACATTTTAAGCTAAACGGCCTCTATCATATGTTAGATTCTGTCATATTACCGTTGATTTTAGAAGGAATAAAATAAATTCCCAGAGTCTGTAAATGCTTACTGATTCCTTCTTCAAATGTTTGTTTGCTATTCTGCACAAATTCAAGTCATCATTCACTTGTAAAAGATTTAAAAATTATTTTTATAAACTATAAAATGGGGAGCGGGGAGACTTAGAGTCCCAGAATGCAAATAGAAAATTTTAGATTCTAAGCCTGAGTTAGTCATAAAATGTACTGAGGCATGAGACTTAGCCCCTTTGAGTCTCTGAGATTTAAATTAGTTTCTGAAATCTTACCTTACTTTCTGGGAAAGTTCTTATTTTATTTCAGGCCACTGACTTGTATTTGGGATGCCGTGACTGTATAATCTTAAATCAGCATAATAGAAGCGGGTGTTAAGTGAAATAAATTCAAAATTCCTGCTTACAATTCTGATGGCACAATTAAGTACCTGGCAGAAAACCCCAGTCTTTTCCCCAGGTGGTCACATACTTGGTGAATTCATGCCTTTGTAAGGTTTGCATTGACTCACAAATCTTTCTATACCCTTCATGTAGTTGTCAAACATTGACCTTATATAATCTTTTACTCACTAATGCAAGCAAACACTGTGTGCCATATGTAATGCCATTTATTCATTCAGTAATCATTTGCTAAATTAATGAGTGACTTAGAAAACCTATCAGAAGTCATCAACCCACCCACACTACCTCAGCGAGGTTAAATTCAGGATTCCCATATGTGTGTCTAGGCACATGATCCTGTCAAAATCTCCTTTTGAAATATGTTCAGTTTCCCCTTGTTAAGAATCTCATTGTAACCTAATTGTGTAATTCTATTGAGTCTAGCCAAGCATGTTTGCTTCTCTTCTTCATCCTGTCTTCTCCCTTAAAAAGTGTTTATCTCTCCCTCTAAACCTTGGATTTCTCCATAGTCCCTAAAGTCTTTCCCCCAGGAAGACAAAAGTTACTGCCTTCTTCTTCATTTTTTTTTTAAATCTTGTCTCAACGCATTCTCACCAGGTCATACTTCTTACCTTACTGACAGATTAGTATGATCTATACTTTCTCTTTTGTGAATTTTTCTGTACGATTACCAACATTACTTTCTGATTCTGATTCAATTCAGAATTCAACTAATCAATATTGATTGTGCATTTGAGAAAAACAGCAGAGTATAGAAGGAGAAATGGATTTTAAATCAAGAGCTTTGAGATGAATCTCAATTATAGAATTTATGTGACTTTGGGGGGAAATCTATTAAACTCTTCTGAGGTTGTCTCTTTATATACAGAAGGAAGATTAGACTTGAAGGTAAAAATGTAAGGATATAAATTTTACCTTGCAAGAAACTGCTTAAGGAAGTTTTTCTGATTGTACCTAACAAAGACTCCAAATACAGTATTCAGTTCTCATGCATCCCCAAGGAAAACAGATTGAATTAGCTTGAGAAACTTGACAAAAAGAGCCTCATATTGTGTTGATCATTTTTTAAAATACCCGTGTTCAATAAACTGATCAAATAGCTAACTTATCAATGAAATTTATTGTGGAGGGAAAAGATTTAATTTAAGTCTTAAATCAATAAAAAAAGTTTTCCTGATGTATAATTCTTCTCTTATTTTTAAAATGCCGGGATATTCATGTTGGACTTTTTTTTTTTTTTCACTGTAGGGAACTCTAATATATTTCAGTCTTTTAATTTCTATTGACTTTTTATTCCTTGTCAGAAGGACAAGAAGCTGAACCCCCAAATAACCAACCATAATCAATTTTGACAAGGTTATCTCTCCTTCCTATCCCTGAGAGCACATAAAATATTTGTCTTGAATTCAATATTGACACCAATGGATCATTTTAACTTTCATAACCAATAGCACTCATGATAATATAATGAAGTACAGCAGATTCATTGAGTAATTATGATGGCACTTTATCAGACCTGCACAATGTGCTTGGCTGTGAAGTCACATCAATATATTTACCCTAATGTATATTGTTACATGATATATAATAAATTCTTTATTTTATGGCCTTCTGGGAACCGAGGAGAATGATTCAATTAGTGAGAACACGTGAACTGAGGGAAATTAAATCAACTTTAATAAAAACATCTATAAAACATATTGCAAGTGAAGTAGAGTGGTCATTAGGGACCTCATTCCTGGAAATCAATAAAACATTTCAAGGGTCATATTTTTATAACTTCTTGAATGTTAGTTGGCCTTGACTCAAGGGCATCCTTAAAATTACCAAATATCTGAGGACTCCTGACTTTAGGGATACCATATCTCTAATGAGATTGCTAGATACGTATTAACCCTATGTATGGGAAGGGGTCTGAGAAAGCTTCCCAACATGTGATATTTGTGTTTAACACAACATGGGTAGGAAATGCAGGCAAGAAGGTGGAACTTGGGAAACTTGTTTCCCCTAAATATTCAAGTTTTCCTCTACCAGAAATGGTTTTCACTAATTTTTACCTAACCAGATCCTGCTCCTCAGTGACTATGGAAGAATGAATGGTTTTTATTGCCTCTTTTACATCTATGCTATGTATTTTCTCAACTTTTCTAAAGTAATTATGTATTTTAATTGCCATTAAAAATAAGTAAATAAATCCATGCACAAATTAAAAAGCAAAAAATGCAAGTATAATGTCTTTCTTCACTACTTCCTCTCTTCCTGTACCTTGTTTTTCATTTTTATTGCTATCCTCTTAGGTAATTGCTTTCTATAGTCTGTTATGTATTCTTCAAGAATTACATCCATTATATGTAGAGAGAATATATACGTATTCTATGCCTACACATATATGTAGTCTCGATATCTGGATTCATGTTATACATATTATTCTGATGGATTTTCACTTATATTTGTATATATAAATATATTGCTCTCATATATATGACATATATACATGTTATATATGTTATATATATCATATATATATGAATATACATATCTATTTTTATATATGTACATATATCACAGCTCCTAAAACTTCCCATTTTAATGCCTATAAAGAATATACTACAATTTATTTAACCACTGTTTTATTGACTGATTTACTAAAATGATTAAATTATAAATTACTTGCCTATAATTCCTTATTTTCCCTATTTTGTCCCTATTTCCCTATATTCCCTATTTATAGACTAATTTTTTTTAAGAATCAGAATTTTTGGTATGCAGATTGGTATAATATTATTGCCTTGGTATTGACTTATTTAAGTCGTGCCAGTGTATTTTAATTAATAAATAAGCGGGGTGGGGAGAAGACCCTGATCCTTCCTTTTTTTCTCTGCCACTTGTCCCCACCCCATCGTTTAGCATATGATCTTTGTTTTTTTTATTTATACATTATTACATTATATAAATATGCAGCATTATAATTTGACAACTGTATCTACTATGTCATTATTATCACCAGAAGTCTGGATTCCATCCACCACCATACAATTAAGGAACTCAGTAATTTTGGGATCATATCTTTCTCCTGTGTAGAATTTAGGTTCTTTAGCTCTGATGGGTTTTTCAGTTGGTTGGTACCTATGTAATATCTTCAGAAACCCTCAGTTTCCTCTGTTCAAGGCACATCTTTCCCATCCTAACAGAAATTAGGAAGAAGTTGAATAGCCCAATAGAGATAAAGTAGAACCATCCTTCTATGTACTTATTTATATTTCTTCTGCCACTTTTGTCATTTTGACAGAAAAACATTCAACAGCTGTCTTGAATCAGTAGCTTGTATTACTTGATAGTCAATATAACCTATAAACAATTTTAAGACTCTGTGCATATTTCAGGGAACAGCTTAGGGAGGTAGCCCCTAAAATCTTTTTGTTTTTAATCTTCTCTCTGGTCAAATTTACTTCTTTCTTTGCATTCCCATGACTTTTTGTTTAAACTTCTATTATTAGGAGTATTACTATTATTACTATTAGTATTCATTGTACTCGGCATTGCTTTGTAGTTACATGTACATGTGTCTTTCTTTCTCACTGAACCCTTGGATAACAAAAGATCAGGACATTGATCCCTCTTTATATTAACAGTAAGTTACAGAAAGTATAAGGAAATATAAATTAAATACATAAATGAAAGTGTGGATACCTGTGAAACAGGGTAATTAATGGATACTAAGGAGCACTTGGGTGATATTTATCCATCTGTTTTGATCACCTAATAGTTTCTGTGACCTGTGGTGAAAAGCTATTATATAAATATACTTTTTAAATATAACTGGGACTTTTGTTACTATGGTACACATCGAGTGTTACCACAATCCAGATACACTTACTTTTCCTCTGTAATTTTATTATTTTTCTGCTACAAAGACTAACATCGTTCCAATACTTTCAGACCCTCAGGGAAGGAAGAATGATTTTCACAGTAGTTTATACAAACACTGCTCTTTAAATTGGATCCGGAAAGCTTCTTTAAAAATGACAGCAGTTACAGAATTTAGACTCTCAATTGTAATATAAAATTAAATTTTCAGTTTTTTCTAGCTGTGGGAAATAATTTAGCAGTTAAATCAGAAAGGAAGAGGACTTTGTTACCTATGCAGCTGTAGTTTGTTAAGTAACTCATTATAAAAAAAAAAAAACAACAGCAAACACAAAACCAAATCTATGACATTTTAGAAAGTCACTTAACAATGAGCTGTTCTAGTTTGAGGTTCTCCAATCAACTGAATTAAATTGCAGTTTGAACAAATTAATTCCTGGTCACATGAGGTAGTTTGTTATTTAGAAGTAAACTAAATTGAGACAGGAGTCATTATCTTCTCGTTTTTTTTTTTTTTTATTGACCCTCCATTTTAACATATCAGATTTGGCAGCATCTTCCAGAATATGGAGTAAAATTGGGAAGCCTATAGAGATAACCCACAAGTAAATGAAACAAAAAGATGATGCAAACACCTCTCTAATGACTCTCTAGTACATACCCATAGCTACAGAAATTTTCAGTTGTCCACTTCCATCCTGAAGTCAACTCTTTCTAGTAACACATCATGACCCCTTTTGAATTTGATGACTGTTCTCTACTTCACTGTCTCTAAAGGAAGGACAGGACAAATAAAACTATACAATGTGGAGGACCTTCCAACTGACAAACATTTTGATAAACCTCTGATGACATCATACATTTTTTCCCCTACTAACAACTGATACATGACTGAATGCAGAAAAGAAAGGTTTGAGGGTTGATGTTTGCAAAAAACAATATTTGGACAAATTCTCTGTTTAATATCTTTTCCTCCTCAACTGTTAGTAGCTTTGACAATCAAGGAGCTTTAGTGAAGGTAGAGTACAGTAAATATATACAATGAATGTTTTTCTGGGAGCACACTGACCCATTATAAACTGTGTCCATGGAATTCTGTCTACCTCTTTTCTTGTCTGCCTCTCTTTGGTTACACTAATACTAGTTATATAAATGTTTAAGATGAGACAGTGTCGAAGTTGGAGCTTAAGTGAGAAAGATGTGCTTCTAGTCACTTATTCAGCAATGATCCTGAATATCTGAATTATTGGAATGTAAAAGATACCAGGATTTCAGACATACTTGGGCCATTTCACCTTCACCCTGTTCTTCTCATCTAGAAAGCTTTTCATGGCAGCCCTCCAGCTGCTTTGCTTCCAGCTGAATTTGAAATGCTCTGTTACCTTGGCTAAATTTCAACTGTGTCAGTAAAATCCCAAAGAGCAAATTAAGCTAGCAGCAAAAGTGCCTTTCCTAAATAAATAGACTGCTGACCCCCAAATCTGAGAAGAGGCACCCTACCATCAGGATTATTTCAGTCAGTTTTAATAAAGGCAGTCTATTTTCTTGTGCATAGGCTTTCAGTTATTTAGCTCACGTTGAAACTCAGTTTAAAGGAACCCGGTCTCCTTGAACTGAACACAGTGATGGCAACATTGTGTCACACTCTCCTTATGCTTTCAGTGTCACTAACACTCCTGTGTTCACCACTACAAAAAAGCATAAACTAGGCTCAAAAGGGAGGCTATCCATGTTCTCCTAAGAAGTGAGTAGGACTAAATCCCTCATTCATACACCCTCAATTACTTTAACTTCTTATAAGAAACCTACTCCTTCTTTTTCTGAAACAAATGATTAAGAGTATATGATGTCATATACATATGTATGTATTTTATGGCATACACTGATGGCCCAGTAGACAAGACCACATACATCCCAAGACCTGGTTTTAAGACCCGGAGCCAGGGGGAGCAACCAAGATGAGCAATTAATAAAATAAAGTGCTTGCAAAAATAAAACGTATATGATTTCTGACCACTGTATACTCTAACTAACTGCAATGGCTAGTTAACACTGCCCTCACTCCCTAAAACATAACTTGTGGAAATTTAACATCTCTGCTTTTTCATCATTGTTGGTGAGCCCATGAAGGTCTTCCATCTAACACTCAGATCCTTGGTCATCTCTTCTGACGAGCTTGTCTTCCATACCAACTAATTCAAATATCCCAGGGCCTCCCGAGACCTTGACCATAAGAGCTGTTAAAGACAACAACTCTAAAATCTCACTTTCAGATATTCTACTATATGAATGCTATACCTCACCTCTTCTATTATCCCACTTTCAACCATTATTCAGTCCTCCATTTACCTGCAGTTCATTAACACTCTGGATTGTTTATTGTCCCTCACTCCCACTTAAGCCTACTCACTACCCTGATTAGATCTGATTCATCATAATTGTCACACAGTTTAGATTATATGATTCATCTTCATTGTTACTTCCTTGCATACTTCATGTTCGTTACCTGTCTTCTCCCTTATCAGCCCCGAGCTTTGGTTAAATGCAACTCTTCCACTGCCAGCCTCTAACTGAGAGACTGAGCACGTTAGAGAAAACCAATAGTTGTACTCACACCCATGTTAAACTCCTGTCACTAAGATACAATATTTCTTCAATAAAATCAATTTTAAAAAAGGAAAAAACGTGAACAAAAATTCATGGTCACAGATTTGTGACTGGATATGGCTCAGAAATCCTACTACATTTCCATATCGATTCACGTTTCCATACTCTGAAATAACTGTGGGACCCTTCCTTCTCAAACCTTACATTTCCCTTCCCTTCCCCTAACTCACTTAGCTGAATACCTTGATTATTATACACCTTGGGGAAAAAATAAATTGGCTGATAGCTTTCTGATTTTTTACCATCAAATCTATCAGCTTTCATTTACCTTCATACATGTACTTCTTTTTACTTCTGTTTCAATGGATGAACTGTTTCTGATACTATTGAAATCTTGCCACATAAACTGCATCCCACCATTCTATGCACTCAAAGTCCTTTCTCTGGTAATTAATTCCTTCTTCTGTACAACTGATCATTATCATGAACATACAAACTTTCTGTAGTACCCCTATCTTAGAAAAAAACAATACATTTGATCAAATATTCAAATGTCCCTCTCCAGCTGACACTGTTTATAAAGAAACTCCTCAAAATATACATATATATATATATACTTTATTTATATAAAATACTTTATTTTATTTACAGTTCATCTTGGTTCTTGGTTGTTACCCTGGCCCCAGGTCATGAACCAGGATCTTTGGGATGTATATGGATTGCACCAGCTAAAAGCTGCTAATCAGATTGCTGCTCCACCAGGGCATGCCTATTTTCTTACTATTTTTTAACAATATGGCTTTAAGCACATGCTCCTTCAGTAGGTCTCTTTTTTGGAGTCCCCCAAAATATCAATGCTGCTTTCTCCAGAGGTCAATTCTTAGGCTTCATTTTATCTGTTAGTTCCTTCAGATACAGTTAAATTGCTTCCTCTGAACAGGAGCTGGTAGAGTTGGCTCCATGCCACATGCTTTCCTGGTTTTCATCCTCCTTGACTGGCTACTCCTCTTATCTTATTTCTTGGTACTTCTTTGTCTTTCCAAGAAATGCTGGAGTTCTATCATTGTCTGATGTTGGTCCTCATCTCTCTTTAATCTACATTTACTCTCTAGATGATCTTTTCCAGTTTTATAACAACCTCAGACCTCAAACTTCATTTTCTCCTTTGAGTTCTGCTTCACTGTCCAATGCGCATTTCTTGATGTAGCTATTAAGTCAGTTTTTAAAATGTATTTCTAAAATCCAAACCAAATTAAGGAAAATGGTGATGCTTGTTAAATCTATTTAGTGATTTTATCAATGTCAGTTATATTCTGAAACTTTATGATCTCAGTGCATCCTCATTGAACATGTGACATGACTATCAGCAAATCAAACAAATAAGCTCACATCTAAGCAACTTTAGTTTAGACAATAAATCATAAAATCACTTAGACTCAAGCTAAATTGTTATCTTTAGTATCCTAATAAAATTTCATCTTTAACATTAACATTGTTAGAATATCCTGGTGCTAGAATTCAGTGTTTTCTTACTTAAAAAAAATGTTACAAGCTAGTTGTGACATAGACAAATTGGTAAAATTAGAATTAAGTATGATCATCAAGTAGTAAAAGTGCCTACTAGCTGAAATAAGAAGATAATATATTCCTTTCCAATTACTATAAAACCAAAGACAAGCAGCATTATTAAAATAAAATGGGAAATGACACAGACAAGAAACATAAGTACTAGGAAAAGCATAATAAAAAGAAATAAGAAATATATAAATTATGAAAATAAACAATTGGAATAAAATATCCGATTTCTTAATATATGCTTTTTATATGAGTTACAGCTAAGACAAAATAACCCTAAAGTAATTATAGTCATGAAAAAGAAAAAAATGCCCACTAGGCAATATAAAATGAGGATATAGAATAAGTTACTATATAATCATATATTAACATGTTAGGAACATATGCATATGTTCCTTATATAATAATTCTAGGTAATTTTTTGTGAACTCATACACACACACTCCTAGAAGAAGAATATAAAGTAAATATAGTAAATGTACAGTAATTACCTGGTAGAAAGTTGACAAATGATTTTACTCTCTTCTTTTTACATCACTGAATTTTATATTTTGTCAATATTTTATCATCATTAAATATTAATATCAACAGCATTATCAATTATTTAATATATTCCAATAATCAATTAATTAATAATTATCAACATCTATTATTTAGATAAATCACTAATCATCTTAACCCATTTAAAACTTATTTTACCTTGAATTGAAAGACTTCCAAAATCTACTTCATTTCTCTATGTTCCTATGATTGTCCTAAACCTCTATATTATGTATAAACTCTTCCAATCTAACAGGCTGATGCTGATAATAACAATGTGCTATAGGCATGTAAGGTGTTAATAGTTGTTGAAACTGGGAGAGGAGTGTGATTCTTATTTTCAGGTACTGTGAACATTCTCATCTTTAACCAAATTTGTAATACTTTCAAGGTTCATATTCTACTTCATCCATGAGGCTTTGAGGTCATTATAAACTTTGGAGATTTTACTGTCCATAGATTCTCATAGCACTTTCTTTATTGTTCATCTGGCAATGGCAAATGATTTCTGACATAACTATTTTTTTGTCTTAATAATTATATTCCCTAAGTTAAGGAATATAGTTAAACAGAGTAAATACTCTGCATCTAGCTCAGAACTCTACTTACAAAGACCCTTAACAAATTTTGGTATTACTGTTAATAATGACAACATGTATGTGAACTAACATAAACCTGTCACTAATGCTTGAAAATAATTTCTGTCAAACCAAGACATGTATGTTTTTAATTTCAAATAATGAGAAATATGTTGACTTTAAGTAACACTAGCATAGGTTGTATTAATTGGATAACTAGACTGACAACTTCCCACTCTTACTTCTGGCCATGTTCCCCTCCATGCTGATATATAAAATGTTTGCACAGACCTTTCTTTTTGGTCCTTAAGCCATAATAAGGAAAAGGAGCTAATTTGTTGATTATCAATTACATAATATGACTCTAGTTAAATAAATGAAGAATAGGTAATAATCTCCTTTTGAAAATGACTAGTGTAAAGAAGCATTGACAGTTATTCCAGCCATAAAAATTGAACAATAAAACCAAGAAATATTCTCCATCTCCCTGTTAGTCTAGGTCATCTACAACTCAAGGGTTTTGAAAAAAAATTTGTTTCACTTGACATCATATGTTAACGGATATCAGAAATACCTCTTGTGTGAATCTCCTATATAGGAGACATGTAAATAATTTATGTAGATACTACTCACTTAAGGAGGAGAAGTATGACTCCCCACCCCTTCAGTTTAGACTGTGCTTGCTTCCTATGAGTAGAGTATAGAATGAGTGAGAAATAACTTTACATTGCAGAAAAATAAAAAACACCACCTTAGCTATGTGATCCAGGTTAACTCATCAATATAGTATCAGTATACTGCTACTATGTCACCTTATATAATAAGGACATTTTTACTTCTGTTGTCTTTTTCCCCAAAACCCCAGCTTCAGTTTAACCACAATAAAAACAACAGGCAAAACCCACATTGAGGGAAACACTACAAATAATTAATATTCCTAAAAACTGTCAAGGTCATCTAAGGGAGGAAAATCCAAGAAATTGCTGCTGTGTAGAAGAGCTTAAGGATGCACAATGACTAAATGTAATGTGGTATCCCGGATAGGGTCCTGGAACAGAAAATAGACACTAGGGAAATTGAATTAAATCTGAATGAAGTGTGAACTTCAATTAATAACAATGTACCATTGTTAGTTACTTGATTGTAACAATATCCTATAGGAATGTAAGGTGGTAATAGTGGTTGACACTGGGTGAGGAGTACGTAGGAACCTCGGTACTCATTGTATTCACAACTTTTCTGTAAATCTAGATCTATTCTAAAATAAAAAAGTCGTTTAAATGTTAAAATGTCTCATGTACTTTCCACTATAAAATTCCATTTAATGTTTATAGGAAATATTCCACACACCACATCAAGTAGAATGATAAAAGAAATCATTTTTGATCTTTGATATGTAATATTCTTTAAATGGAAAGTGTGCTGTTTAAAGAATATGTTCAGAGTCATTCTGTCACTCCAGCAATATTATGTTTCATGTATAGTCTTCAGTTTTAAAGAGTTGTAACTGCTACAAATACAGTTGAAATACATGTCTCAATAAATAAGAGAGAAAGTGGATTATTTCCAATAAAACCTTACTATTAAAGTAATCTTCAGGAGAATTATGGGCTGTTCTATATCCTTCAGATGTCTCCATTCTGCTATAGCTAAAGCATGACTTACTTCCATCATTATTCCCTTTCACAAATACCAATATATATACTTTTGTGTGCTTTTCTCATCTGACATGTATAGTTCAACAATGCAGTTTCCTTCTGCTGCTTTGTAGACTTTTAGATATAAGTAGCTCCATATTATTTTTCTCTCTACTATACCATTACAGTTTCTGGTTACTTTGAAGAAACTTTTGGCAGAATATCTCCAAACCCTTATCTAGCAGGTATTTTTGCAACATTTAGATGAGGACATGTCATTTATTTTTAGCAAAGTTTATCCTATTTCAACTGCTATAAACTCTTGAGTCTTCAAATGAAGAAGCTGAGACAGTGTGGTCAATCATTTACCTAATAGTACATATTTAACTGCAAAGCAGGTACTAGAAGGCTGACTCCTCACATACTTCTCACAAAGTCCAATTTACAGTGATCTCTCCGAAAGTTTTGAATTTTAATAAAGGCTGTTAAGTGTCTTGTTCTCATCATTTCCAAGAGAATATGTTGATATATGTGACAAATGAGGCAACTCTTCTAAAATTGGACGGGGTCATTTGTGAATGATAAGAAATAAATCAATGTGCTGGCCAAAGCAGCATGAAGGGATCCCGGTAGAGACAGTCTTTGATCCCAGAAGACCCTTCAGCATGACTCAAGCTGAATCACTTCATTGTGCGTGTGTCACAACAGAGAGTAAATTGCAAAGAAAATGCAGTTTACTAATTTCTCTCCTTTCCTTATTTTTATGTTAGAAACTCCCAGGTAAGGTGATAACTAGTTAAACTAATCATTCATTTAAACCATTTTTGCAATAGAAAATAATTATATATTGCATATTACTTATAAGTTATATGTATATATATGTTACATATGTAAGTAAATTTATATGTATATAATGTATCTAACATTATACTTATCTACATCTATCTCAATATCTACATTTATATCTTTATCTATATCATCTATAAATGTATTTTGTAGACTAGAACAAGAGGGAATATTACTACCAAAAAGTAAAATAGATTATCCATGAATAGATGTTACAGTTACATACACATATATCTTTTTCTTTCTTCTCATAAGCAGTATGTTTTGGTTAAATTTGCCTTGAGAATAAGAGGCATCTTTGGAAGCCATCTGGATTTGGTTGCCAAAAACCTCCAAACTCAGGGAACCAAAGTCAATTCTGAAAAGAGTTTTGGTTATATGATCAGTTTGATGTTTCCTTGCCAGGACAGTAATGTCTATGAAGCATTTGATAGAAAATCAGAATGTTCACTCTGAGACTGCCAACAGTCAGAGAGCACCAGGCAGCAGAACCATGGAAGGAAGGCCAGAAAATGGGGTTCGTGGTCACTGATGGACATCCCTCCCATAATTCCTGAAACTATGATTCAAGCATTCCCTAACATAAGCCCACTGACAGACATACAGAGGTTCTTGAGTTGTAACCCGAAATCGTATCTAGGACAGCTAAACATCCTCTAAAAACTTACTATCAAAACTCAATAATGTGGGACATTCAGAGATGAGGAAGAAAGGCTGAAAATAGGGGATGTGCAGGCTTGCTTCTCTCTTGAAGAATTTTTTCTTCTACAAGAAGAGCAAACTCCACCATGGTAAGCCTGATAGAATGGGAATTGGAAAGTGAAATAACTGGGGAATCCAGTGGAATAAGATGTACTTGCAAAATGTTCCAGCAGAAGATGTTTTAGGACAAATAAAATATTATTTAAGCTTATTTATGATCCAAAATTATCAAAATCTCCTTATGGCTATCTTTATAAATTGTTTTGTATTGATATGGGTATATAGGACTTGATCTAGAAATTATGATGTGGGATCTACAGAGGCAATTATAACCACTCTAGTAAGTATGCCAGTCACAATCAGCATCAACTTTATCAAAATAATATATTGGCATTCTTGATGGGGATTGACTCTTTTTCACTAAAAAAGAAATGGTAAGAGCTTTCATTGAACAATGCTCAATGTAGCTCCAAACATTTTGTAAGAGCAAAATGGTTATCTTGCTAGTTTCATATTGACCTGCCTATTCCTTTGTAATGTCTCCTCAATTCATTGGAATTGATGTAATTCTTTGTCTTTAAGACAATTCTGGATGGTAGGATATAGGACAATATTGTTCATTTATCTTCTCTTCACCCTTACCTTAGCCCTATTTTAGTGTTTCCTCCTATTACTTTTTTAATGTAGTGAAAAAATTATTAGAAAAAATAAACAGATATATAAAAGCCTTGTCTATTAGATTAAAAAACCATCAAAGTACTCATTTGATTTCTACTAAATGTTTAAACCTGTAAGCTCAATATCTGTATTTCAACTTAAATGGTTGTGGCAGTGGGTTGGGGGTACATAAGCTCTACACAATCACCACTGGGGAACTGTTATAAGAGAGAGTTACTCTGGTTGAGTATATTTGTTCAGCTGGTGGAAGAGTGGGAATATTTTCCCATATACACTGGAGTGTGGAAAACATCATACACACCCGCATGCAAAGAAGCTGCCGCAGAACCTCATGAAATATAGAGAAATCAGCGTACCTGCAATTCCAAGTTCCAGACTCCTCCATTTGGAAACGGATTTTCTGAGCAAATGCATGAGTTTTGCATGCTCTGAGCACATATGGCCTTTCACTTGGCAGCCACCAAGACAGGCCCTGGTCTGTTTACTTTCCAGCTGCCTTTGGCCACAAGCCTGGAAGCACCAGATGATCTGGGAGCAGGAGGAGGATTTGGGCCTCAGTGGTTTGCATAAACATAGTGTGATGCTTCTTCTGTTCAGGAAAAAAAAAAGGACCATATTATGTCATTAATCATGAGAATTATGTGTGCATGTGTTTATTGGATGATAAGTTCAGAGACATCCAGGCAATTCATTTGACGGTACTTGCTAACTTAGGTCATATTCGGTCTTCTATTCAATATCTTTCATTATGGTGAAGAATAGCTCATTCCAAATTGTGTATGTTTATCTAAAAAAAATAACATTTTAGAA
Organism: Solenodon paradoxus; assembly: GCA_004363575.1. Lineage (NCBI taxonomy): Eukaryota > Metazoa > Chordata > Mammalia > Eulipotyphla > Solenodontidae > Solenodon > Solenodon paradoxus. Next base: position 1,227,495 of record RJWH01000046.1, read on the forward strand.
TCATCGAAAGTCTTAATGAGGTGTTTCTGTGACCTATTTTATTAAATGTTTTTATATACTTTGATATCAGGAACATGGGTCAATTATTTGCTTGCTACTACTTGGTGAATTAATAGAGCTAAAAATAAAACCTGAAATTTCAGATTCTCATGACTCAGACTCCAGCTTGAAACTCAATAAATAAATTAAAGACAGTGTCATTGTCAGTTGTCAAATAACAATATCAATATATTGAATTAGAGTTAAATTCCTTGCAATAAGCAATTACCATACATTGAGTGCTTTTATTTCATTGTCAAGTGTCAAAACCTTATAAATTTTTAAAAATCAGTTTTACAAGTGGATTTGAGAGAAGTGGTCACAACATTTGACACTATTCACTTGATTAATTATCATGTTGTATTATTAGAGTAAAGCAGATTTAAAAGAAATTGACTCATTTTATTCTTCCCTGAGTAGCACAGTATTTCTAGTGCATTGATTCTATATAATTGTGAGAAAAATAATAAAACTACCCTGATAAGTGTCTCAGCTTTAAGCACAGAAATAGTATTAAATGAATGAGACGAAATTCTAGTTGTTCTAAATGAAATACTTTAACCATTTCACCATGTTCTATTAAATTCAGTGTAGTGTGTTTCTGGTTTGCGGTGGGGATTCATTTTATTTTAATTACTATATTGAGGTAACATTGAATTATACCATTTTATATATTTCAGGCATGCATTTTTAAAAATCAATATCTTGTTCTGCCAGTGTCTTGTCCCTCTGGGAGCAAATGGAATAGTTTTATTCCTAAATAGTAATAGAGATGTCTTTAACTTTTCCAGTAATCTGTTGATAGCATCTGATACAATTTGGAAGCCTGAGCACAAGGCTTGTAAAGAATGACTAATATTGAAAGGATATCTGTTGTAGCAAGTCTTTGCATTAGGATGCAACAAACGACTACTATTTATTGTTCACTTGCTATGTGTCAGGCAATGCAATAAATAATTCTAGCTGTTATAGCAGTACAGTGAGACAAGGTTTATCTCTGTTAACTGAGCCATTTGACCCTACTTTCTCTCGACAGAAGTTGATTTTTCTAATTTTGCGTCCAGGAAATAACATACATAAGCACACACAGACACACCCCCCAGATTCACACTAGTCTCTAAAAGTATTGAAAAATATTACAGATAGTCATGAATAACTTCTTGCAGAGCAGAGGTGTTTCCATTGCATGTATCACAGACATTCTTCTGAAAGATGGAAGTATTGTTAGTGCCAAAACTTTCAACCTGTTTATCCTCCCAAAAGCAGTGTTTCTGGCTTTGCTCTTCTCTGTTTCTTTCTTCAGCGAATTCTCCTGTCTCCTTCTCAGTCCACATTCACGTTATACAAGATTTCTTTGTATTTCTCTAGTAGAGCATCCAGTTCTTTCTCAAAGATAGCAAGCCTTTGTCTTCCCCAAATTGCCCTCTTACTCTGTAACCTTCCCCAATTCAACAAAGGACTAGCCCAGGGCAACACAACTACCCTCTTGTCCCCGACCCCTGTTGAAGATGGCCTTGGTTTAATAGAAATGGGACAAAATTGACATTTGTATTAAAATGATGGGATGGTCAGGAAATATGAAAAAACAAAAACAAAACAAAAAAACACACAGTACTGCCTTATTTAAAATGTGACCTATGGTTAACCTAGTTTTGACAAGTAAAAAGTATTTAGATTTACATGGGAGTGTTTATTCCTTTCTGACCTGGTTACCCCCAAAAAGTAAATTTTGATTAATAAAGGATCACATTGTGGATAATAGATTTTTTTAAAGATTTTCTTGGGATGTCAAATGATAAGAGATTATAAGAACTTTAGGTCTGTCTGCTGAAAATTCCCTATGTTACTTTGGAAGTGAGATTAAGTCTGAGTAACAAAACATAGAGATAACTCCTACTTAGAAAAAACCTCTGAGAATATTCAGTGCTGGTAGTTCCTTTATGGTGCTGAAAATGACTTTAGCGATTTTTACATATTTCTATAAACTTCCCTTTTTCCCTCCCATATATGTCCAATCAAACGTTGCCGTAGGTATAAACTAAATAGATTCTAATCCTAGATATGTCTTTGAAAGGAAAAAAGTCTTGCAAAGGAAACTTGATTCATACTGTCATTATGTGCAGAAATTACTTCTATTTCCCACCCATCAATCTCTGCATTTCTATGTGCCTACCTCTGCAGAAGTCAGGCACTGAGAATGAGTTAGTACAAATCAAACAAAAAAGGCAGAAATCCATCTTTCTAAGCTGCTCTTATTGAAAGTAAGCCAAATCTTATGGAAAAGATGGTGAACCTCATCTGACAAGATTATTTGAACATTTGTCTATAAACTAAAGACTATGTGGATTAAGTATCTGGAGAAAGATGTTTATTATGTAAATAACATGAGTAAAATCCCCTTTCCTTATTTTGTAAGGGTTTACCTTTTTTTTTTTTTAAAGGAAAAAGTACAGGCAGGAATGAAGGCAAATAGAGAGTAGAGAAACACTTTAGTTATATTTTACCTAATTGTTCATCCTGTTTGTTCCTCACTTCCTTCCCTACCCTTGGACTTGAACCCAGGACCTCAGAATATATGTGGGCTATGCCTAACCTCTACTTCATAAGGGCAAAGCAGGGTTTACATTTTATCCTATTTACTAAGTCAGAGTAAAGGTTGTTAAAGGAAAATAACTGTCATTCCTATAACAAATTAGCCATTTTGTTTTTCTTTTTCTTGCTTTTTTTTTTTCATTGATTGGGTTTAGATTTCAGGTATAATCTGTGTAATCTTTGACCTTTTAGTTTGCAGCTAGGACTGATATAGTAGAAATGAAATGTAAGGGTTAGCAAGTTTACTTTGAAAACAAGATAGAAATTAATGGTGTTGAAGTAGTTTTTAAAATATGCAGTCACAGAAAAAAATGTCATCCTGAAAATAAATGAAGAACATTTTCTAACCTCTCAGTCAGCAACTATTGTTACCAAAGAATACAATGAAATTTGAAATAAATTTTTAGACTAGGAATCCATTAGAGCTTGAAAGTCATTGATCTCAAAATCCAAAGTTAGCTTCTTGATGCTGAGCTGACCATATATCAAGAAATGTGCTTAAACAGGAAAAAAAAATTATAGTCTACAAGGAGAGATTATTCAAAATTTTAAATAAAAATTCAAAAATAAAATAACTTATTCAAAGTACATATAAATCTTTCACTTTCTTCTCAATATTTTGACAAGGTAAACATCAAATGACAATTATCTGACCTCCATCTCTGCCTTCCAATGGGACCAAACCATTCTGGAAAGCAATGATTTTTCTCTATGTTGAAAGTAAAATTTATTAGTAGGCCTCAATATTTGTTGATTGAGCATAGTTATACCCCTAGATAATGCAATAGCGTATGTGACTTGGGAAATAGGAGCTAGATAAAATGGAGATAACAGCAGTAATAATCTTCTGTATTTGAATTTCAAGATGTACCTAGTAATGTGAGAGAATTATGTTATAATGTACATTCAGAGTGGTTCATATCCATTATTTCATAATGTCTTAATAATTCTGAATTAAAAGAAGGAAGGATTATCTATTTTTTACCATTGAAATTAGAAATTCAAATCTCAAATAATTTAAGTGATTTTCTCAAAATCACATAACTATTCATTCGCAGATACAAAACTAAAATCTACTCAGTTCTTCTGAAGGTAAGTTCAAGTTCTTTCCTTTTACATTTTTCTGCCTCCTGAAAAACATCACCTCCTATAGGTTTACTCTGACAGTCCAAATTGTGAGTTAGAGAGTTGAGTTGATAAACTCTTGGATGATAAATAATTCTGTTGAGTACTCAAACAATTTTCTGTGTGACTGGGACAGCAATATATGATAATTAGATTTAGTTCATAAGATAAATTATCCATTCTATAATTTAGTGTCTGATATAATTATATTTCCTGTACATTTCTGGTACAATATATACCCTCTTTGTTAAATATACATATCTTGTCTTTTGAAAATTGTACTGTCATTTGATTCTCAGTCATTATACAATAATATTCATATTTGTTTTCTTTTTATCCTGTATGTCATTCTTCCCTTGAAATTTAGATTTTGTTATCAGAAATGATAGCAGTAATAAATAGTAACTTTAATGATTATGAGCTATAAGCACTGGCGTTAGAATCAAAGTAATTCCTTGAAACTGAAGTTTATAACATACATGGTGTTATGAGAAACCTGAGTCCTCTGTAGTTACTATATTCAAGTCTTTGTGCTGTTAAATTTAAATAAATGAGTCTTAAAAGGTCAAAGATAGAGAGGCAAATTGTAAATGAATCAAATTTAGCCAGCCTTGGGGTTACTTGGCCAAATCCCTTGGGTTTGCATCATGAACTTCAATAAGAGTTCAATGACTGAAATCATTCTCCATTCCACTCTAATATTATCTAAAGAAGTTCTGCTTCTGATTTTCACTTTCTAAGAAAATAGAGTTTTGTGAGTCATGTTGTCCCTGAACCTCCATTTTCTTTTTAGTTCTTACTGCAAAAGAATCTCTGCTTCTTTTGCTCTGGCAAAATTATAAGCAGGCACTGAGGGATTTGCTTGTTTCTGTCCTGTAGAAACTATTAGAACTCTGTTTCTCTGCTTTTTTTCTCTGTTGATGCTATTAAGGGATCCAGTAAGTCTAGGGGTGATATGGATTTCACAGTCAGCCTGAGAATGTGGATAAATTATTCACACATCTTAAAAAAAAAAAAAAAACTTTACTTAAAATAACTCTAGGAAGCAAAGTATGCTGTTCTATGTTTAATTTTAAATGCAAAAAAAAAAAAAAAGACTAACAGGTGCTTCCTGAATGTTCTTTGTATTGTCAGTGGTATAGAATGTCATCATATGATTGATGCTGCATTAATACTGACTCGAGACTTGAGTAACACATTAAGAATGTGAGATAGCCAGTTTCGTTCACCTTTACGTGTCCTAGGGAGTGTGACATATGGTATTTTACAGGATGTTGAGAAGCAGCAGTATTTTAGAGGGAGCTTTGGCCTCAGATAGTCACAAACAGATTGTGTGACAATGACCAAGAGACCTGAATTCTTGGGAACTCAGTTTCCACATGTCTATATTGGAGTCATTTTTCCCACTCTATGACCTTTAAAGCATTTCCAGTTTCTTTCAATTCTATGAAGAAAAAAAAAAAATTCTAGGCAGAAATTAGGTGTTCCAGAGAGTTGCTGAAAGGAAGTGGCTGCTAGGATTTCCCACAGAATATGCCTTTACCTGGGTAATCAAAACCCACTCCAGAAGTTATAACCATAGTAAATACCATTCAGAATAGCCAAGCGCTCACTTTTGTGGAAGCCTGCCTTCTTTGTGAGTTGTTCATAATCTGCCTCATTTTCCTGTAAGAATGAAATTGACCAAATCACTGTTAAGCAAAGGAGGCAGAATGGAGAAAGATCATCTCATTTCTGACAGATGCAGTAATTAAAAACCTACTGAAACCATCTGCTTTTCCTTCTTCTACTACTATAGAAATGAGTAGGGTCCTTCCTTAGTTTATCAGTTTCATGTGGGATGAATTAAGGAACTTGGAAAGCCCTGCCTCCTCCAAAATGGACTCCATCCCAGCCTCCCTTTCTCCTCCTGTCCAGCCCAGAGTTCCCAAAATGATTGATTTCTTCTGAATCAAATCAGGGAAACCTTGCTTCTCAAAAGCTTATAGTGGGAGAATAAGGTTTCACAATGGTACCTTAGCAGTACACATGTTCATTAAATATTTGCTGAAGGAGTGAATTAAAAAGAAATGAAAGAATGAGGCTCTTGTAGCTTTCCTTCCAGACATTGCTTTCATATTCCATCATTTTACCAGAGACTGATGAAGGGGAACTGACATAGAAGTAATATTTCAATGAGTGAGGGAAGGAAACGGGAACTGTTTCCAGTGGCAAGTTTCATGGCTACTATTACTGATAAGGATTATGAAAGGACTGGACCAGAGAGGGTGGCAAGTGCAGTGCTGAGCCCTGGACCAGAGGAAAAGTGAGGCTAGTCCTAGGACTGACCAAAGAGTGGTCTCTAGCTCACTGACCCTGTGGAAACATCTTTCAGAGCCCATTTCTGTTCACTTGTGGCATGTAGATATCATTTTGTTGTATTAGACTTCGGATTCAAAAGAAGCACTCTGCTGCAAGAATTGCCTTTTAACAAGGTTGCTATCTCAGTGAAAACTGACCCCGCATCCATTAAGATGTCAAAAGCCAGAGAAACATGGGCTGACCCCTTTGAAGAGAAAGCAGAAGCAGCACACCAGCGTGAGACATGATGATTCCAAAAGGAAGGCACATTCAAACTATATCTGATTGAGCAATGCTGGAAATTAGGAAGCAGGTCATTTTAAAGGAGACCTCTATCCTGATAGCTGATTTAATAAAACTTCCCTTTCTGTTCTCCAGATCAGCTGCAGTTTATATAAATTAGCCATTTTCTATTGAGGACACAGGTGACATAAGTAGAAAAGCTAAATGGCAGGAAAAAGTAAGAAAAAGCAGGGATATGAGAAGAGTGATTTTCTCTAAGCATAGGAATGCATGCCTGCCAGGGCTTCTGTCTTTGTACACTTGCTGTTTGTGTATAGATTAACACCAGTACAATGTATCTGTTATTACTTAACTGACTTGTTGCTACAAATTATAGCTGGAGCACTATAGATACAAATAACATTTAAAATAATTTCTCTCCTTTATACCTTGAGGAATTGTGAACTCAGCAGCAGGTTTTCCCTTTACTCTAAAAGCATCCATCCTGCTAACTGAGTAAAATAGCTGTTTTTCGGTTCATGCTGGGTTTTAAATGTAATGTGTTATAAGGTATTTATCCTCTCACCGATTAGCTCCCATTATCATTAATGGGAGTTGCCTGAACAAGTGCTCCATGAAGTAGTGAAATACCTTCTCAGAATGAGCTTTTTTTAGGGAAGTTCTTTCTTTCAGAGAGAATTATTTTCTTAACCTCAGTGATCTTAAGTGTCACATTATTTGTTGTACTGTTGGTTTTGATTTTTTTTTTCTATAGACTTGGCAAAACAAATTTGAGGTATCCATATCAAAAGCTATTATAATAAAGGGCATAAAGATAAAAGATAATTGTTAAGAAAAGATCCAAGCATGGATAACTTAGCAGTTTCCCTTGAATGCAGTCAACCTCACACATACCTATAGTTCAAAGCTACCTCTGCACAGGGATTTTAGGTTGCTGGTTGAGGGAAGGTAGGGGTGGTGAATTGGAGTTACTTTTCTTGTTTCAAAGTTTAAATGTCCCTGAAAAGGAAAGTATGTCTTTAAGATGGCTTACTAAGACATGCAATGAAGAGAATTATTATTCCCATTTTACAAATGGAAAAGAAAGTAAGGTAGCACTAGATCTAATAACATGTCAGAAATTGATCAGGGATGATCTCTTAGCACAGTGATTATGATAAAATCAGTATAATTGCCTCATCACTGTATTTCATATTTTACCTAAATCAGAGAAACTATAAGATATGAGCAAATCAAAGATTCAGTGTTTATTATGTTCAATTGGTCTGATCACAATGTGAGCTTAGGTATCTGTAGGTATTCCAAATGGTACTTGACTGTACTTGATTCCATTTTATGTTAAAAAACAGAGAATGGTTTTGCAACCGAGCACTTTATAGGCAGTCACAAGAAGCTCACGCTGTTTGTATTCACACATGCTCTTCAAGGTCTCCAGGGAGTCATTTCAGTATAAAACATGCCTTCCTAACTCCCTGCCTCTAGAGTAAAAACAATTTGCCTTTATGTTTGTGGAATCTTCCTATCAGTTTGAAAGAGAACAAATTCTAAGGTAAAAGCTAAAGTAATAAGTCACTTTCATATGGACTTTCCTAGTCAAATAAACACATGAATTGAATTGGCAAAGCAACCTTGATATAGCACTTCTTAAATGGAAATACCTCTTTTTCAAAGATTAAACTAGGGTGGGTGTTCTGATCAGCAGTGACCCAGCTCTGAGGAGCGGACTGTGTTATGTCAGAAGCACGGACAGAACAATGAGTGAAGAATAAGAGAAATTTGCAGTTATTTATTTTAGAGAACTGAAGATTGAAAAATGCCAGCCAATATTCAAGTACAATAACTCCTCATAAGTTTCTTGTCTATTCATTCAGAATTTTCAATAACTCCCAGAACTCTAACAAAGTTCTTCTTTATATACTATTTTCAAGATAGAGACTGAGAAAAGAAACAGAATAGAATAGTTCCTTGGAAAATATTTGAACTATTTAAGAAAAATAAATGATTTTCAGTCTCTGTATTCATATAAAAATGTTCCAATAAAATGAATTACTACACACTATAAGCATTCCTATCTTTTAACAACAGGTTCCTGGGACCCCTATTAGTGTAAAGCTCAACATAGGATACATATCTCCCAAGTTTCCTTTATTTGTGCATATAAACTTACTCATTCCTTGATCGGTGGTCATCGTGAAACTTCCTGTGCCAAGCCCAAGGTGTTGGAGATTAAAAGTTTAATCTTGCAAGGTGTGTAGAGACCATTTGAAATTGCATTTCTATTTTAGGATTAACATTGTACCTCTGGGTCAGGATATTTCATGGAATGAACTCATCAAATTTTTACAGTGCACAAGTCATGCCATCAAATCCATTGCGTTTTCAGTTAACAGTCACATTTTTTTAAATCTACAGAATACTATAGTAAAAATACATGGTTCCTCATTAGCTAACCCATGAGAGGTCTAGATTTTAAGGAACCCTTACTTGTTCTTAAAAGTATAGCAACATATGTTAGTTACAGTCTATTTTCTGTGCGTCCAGTCATTTATTCATCTAATATCCATGGAATGTTTATTATGTTCAGCCGTTGAAGTGGTCAGATATTGAAGAACTGAAGATGACTGAGGCAAAATCCTTGCCCTCCAGTAGCCTCTGGAGTGATAGCACTTCCTAGAGGACATCAAATAACCAGGAGACAGAATGCTGGTACTGATTACAATGATTTTCTCTTCTACCATTTTAGGACTCTTAACAGCCCAGTTTGGCATAGTATATGAGAAATCAAATAGGGAATAGACTCTAAGAAATGTATTTAAATAAAGTTGACATTCAAAGGAAATTAAAACTTCCTCAAAGGATATGCAAATTCTAAAATTGAATATTTTCCTGTAACCCCATCTATATAAATAAATTATAGTGAGATCTAACTATTTTAAAATTCTGATTATAGAACACCAAAAAAAATTCACAGAAGTTATTTTCTGTTGTATTCAAAGAATGGGTATCGTGTTCATTTATCAGCTGTGAAGGAGTGATAAATTGTGAGAGAATGTTTCTAAACTTAACACATTTTACAAGTTCCTACTGCCTATTCCTGCCATTTACCATTCCTTTGAATTTATCACTTTTTAATCTGTAATATTTTTAAAGCACTATTTTGTTTTTATACCTCGATGGCATGTCCCTTGAATTGGTGGCCATTGTACCTATCACAAAACAATCTATTTACTGGGTAGTCAGTATGCTGTTTCTGCTGCTACAGCTGCTGATGAGGTTGATAAATGATCATTTTGATCCATCTCTAAATAGATTGAGATAATAAACTGCATCTGCTGGGGATGATTTTAGACCATCCTTCGAGCACAGAGATTAGATTACTCAGAAAGGAAAATGATTCTCCTAGCATATATTGGCTGAAAGGAGATTTTAAAGAGATGGACTAGAATTAAGTGCAGGAGACAAGAGACTCTTAGCAGATTTTTGCACTCACATCATATTACTTGGATTGGTATGAGTTGGCTCTCCCATTTGGGATTTTGTCAATTTCCCTTCTCTCCCACAAGAAAAAGTTTATTATGCATATTGCTTAGACAAACAATGGAGAACTTCTAGAAGCATTTTGTCCTGTGTTTCATAGGCCTTGAGAAGCCTCTCACACCCTTATGGACGTTTAATGTGCTTCACATGGGAATTACTACTGTTTTATTATTACTCCCAGCTGGGTTAACCTACTTCCCTGCTGCATTGGAGAAGCATTCAAAGATCATTTTTGGCCACAAATGCACACCAAATAGTAGAGACACTTAGGACCTAAGAAGCAATCACATAGTAATTCATAGAATTAACTTAGATCTTTTAAAGTGAATATAGCACGTTCGAACTACTCCTAGTCAGTTTCGCACTGTAACTTAAAGGTTTGGTTCTCAGACATTAGCTGACATCAGAGGCCCTATGAGTTTAGTAAACACAGATTGCTGACATCTACCTCCAGAATGTCTAGTTTGGTAGTTTGAGAGTGATATCAAAAATTTAGATTTCTAACATTCTTCAGAGATGCTGTTTTTTCTGGTCTTGCGATGTGTTGAGAATCCCTAAATTACAGAAAAAAGATTTCATGATTCTTTGGACTTAGCCACAGAATTAAACCTAGCTAGCTGCTGCTTTTTTTCCATGGAAGGTCCTATCTTTCCTTTTTTGTAGTTGCTTGACTTTCTCAATCTATCATCCTCTTCATCTATTCATTCATATATTCAGAGGAAGTAGATCTAAGAAGGAAACAGTGAAAATCTGTCAAGTACTAATTGATCCTACTTTTAGCTGTGGTACTCTTTGTTCACTATAATCTGGACTTAAATTTAAGTGTGTAATAGGGAACCACATTGCTGTACATCCAACCAGAAATCTTCAGATCCTGTTCCCAAGTCTCCCATGGGGCCATTTCTGGTGTCTGCTGACCCCTAGTGGCTCTTGATGCCATTCCTACACCTATACTGATTCTTACAACTTTCTTATAACTGTAAATGTAAATTGGCTTGGGGTGATGGTTATAGTGAATAATTCACAGCATTAACCATCATTCTCTCTCTCTCTCTCTCTCTCTCTCTCTCTCTCTCTCTCTCTCTCTCTCTCTCTGGAAAGAAGGAGGGAGGGAGGGAAGAAGGAAGGAAAGAAGAGAAGGAAGAGATAGGAATTGCTTTTGTTTCATTAATTAATTTATTTTTAGCTGTTCTTCCTCATTCCAAGGCCCAAACCCAGGTCCTTGGGTTTTACATGGTCTACACTCTAGTTGCTAGCCAGAGACTGAGCCACCAGGATACACCGACCATCATTTTCACTTTAGGGACAAAGCATGTGCATACTGCTTTGTTTTAGTTTTTTTTCTGATTTGTATTTTCTTAGTAAAAAATAATAATTATTGCCAAAATCTTCTCCTTGAAACTCAAATCCATCAGGTCAACTTCTTACAAATGAAAGACAGAGTGCTCTGGAAAATCCAGCTGTTACCTCAGGATTTAGCTTTGTAACTGTAGATAGAAATTGAAATCTGGGAGTAAAGGAGACTTTGTGTGGTTCCAAAGAAATGTAGTGTTAAGGCATATTTAAGTAGGTATACAGTGTGATCAAATGGGGAGATGATGACAGTTGTTTCAGGGAACATTTAAGTCAGATTAAGTTTCCAACTGAGTTGTTCAACATCCCTGAATATCAACGAATCCACCATAAAACTTGCTGAATTTAGTACAGTACATAATTTATAAATTAGTATACCCATAAGCAAAGTTCAGAGATATGTTTCCTTATGGGCCGAAAGTGTACTACAAATAGTTTTAAATGTTTAAATATTCTATATTGTATACATTGAGGAATCATAATTTTAAAGTTTACACAAAGGGAAATATAAAAGGATGGGAAGGAGACAGGGAAGCAGGAAGGGAGAGAGAGAAGAAAGGAGGAAGGAAGGGAATTGAGGAAGGAGGGAACAAACGAACGAATGAAGGAAGGAACGAAGGAAGGGAGGGAAGTATTAGAAATTGTTAGCAATTCAGCAATTCTTGAATCAAAAGCCAATGTTATTAACACATCTACTGACTACTGACACATACTCTTTTACACTATCATCTTCTAAATTACTTCAAAGAGATTCATATTAAGTAGAAAATGTGACTAAATTTTTTGTCTTCAGTATAATTTGTTGTCCTCAACACCTCCAAAAAGAAGGCAATAAAGAACCCTGCAATGACTGAATTCCCCTGGTGAGTCATAGAGGACTCTTCTCAATGAATGATGAAGTTCTGGCTCCACTGCCCTGGCCTGCACACACAGAAATCATCTGCTTTCGACCAGATCAAGGTGACCCCACTATTCCTTATGTGTCAAAAAGAAGAAAACAGAACCCAGTGAGGATCTTTTCCTGAAAGAAAACATGAGAAAGCTGTTAAGGGAAAACAGAGGTCTGGCCATGTGGACATTATTTCAACATTTAAGATTCAGCCCTCAGAAGAATTAGACCACCAGCCAGAAATTTGTTTCACTTTTATCACTATTTCAAAGTCTTTTATTGGCAAGTCGTTTTAGGATCTCATCAGATATGTGAATATAGTGCTTTATTCACTATGACATTTCACTTTATTGGGATGCAGAATGAGGACTTGCTACTAAAGCACAGATTTTGAAGAGAGGATTTATTGCACACATGCACAGAGGAACAGAATTACCTGAAAAAATATGTGCTGGCAAACGACCTAGACTTACAATATTAATAAAACAGATTTACCTGCATAATAGGCATGAAATATAAATCACTCTAAGGAATTTTGTGACATATTAATATTGCTTAAAGCAGACTTACCTTGGGTAGAAATCTGTCTCTCTACTACTTTTTTCCCAGGTGGAGATTTTACAGTGCTATTCAGAAATATTTCACGTGTCATGTGGATATTGTTAAATCAACAAGTGTGTTAATCTTTAAAAGTTCCCAACTCTTGAAGTTTGTAACCCAGAATATTTTGTCTGAATCTTGAAAGCTGACTGCTAGTGTTTCATTTTACCCCTGATGACAATGTCTCATTTGTACTTATCAGTGAGAAATATTTTCTAGAATACTTTGTCACTTAAAAAATGGAGAGATGTCTTTAAAACTATATATATATAGATATACATATATATAATGAGAATATAAAGCAATGTTTATAAATGATTTTTATGATTCTCATGTCTTTAAACATGCTGTTCCATTTGAAATATTCCTTCATTTCCCTCTTTCAATTCAAAGTCCATCTTCTCTATACTTTAGCTTCTCAATCCTTTTCTCTTTTTGTGACTAATAACCTACTTATTATTCTTGAATCATACTTAAAACTTTTCTACTAAAGCAAATTCTTATTTTTAACAGATTAGCATGTTTCTTCACCTATAGCCTAAGCTCTTTGAAGGTTCAGAATTTTGTTTTCTACTGTTCCTGAATTCCAACTAAGACACTCTTACCACTTAATAAGTGCTCAGTAAAAAATCTTGGCATTAAGTTTCATGTCAACACCTAGCTTAATACTAGTTTATGTGGCAGTTGTAGAAACACCTAAGAAATAATGAGCAATTAAAAAAGAATAATTCTTGTTTTGTGGTTTTTAGGAACCAAGCTCTTGAAGAAATATAAGCATTGCATATTCACAGTTGCCTTAATTGGCTAATTTTCTGTGACCTGACTGAGAAAATTAACAAGATAGGCTTCTTACATTTTTACTAATGTTTTCCCCTGATGCCTTTATTATTAATACTCTTTTAAATAGCACAACAACTTTTTCAGAGGCCTTTAGAAAATTATCATACAGATTTGCAAGGTATGTTTAATTATGGTTTCATATAGTTTGGAACTCAGCAAAAGGATACACTTCCAATAAACTGCCATCTGATGCTTATAAGGTAATATTTTGTTCCAGACTTAAATAATGAAAGTAACTGAAAAACTCTGCAAGGAGGAGAATAAAAATGGTCCTGATGAATCACAAAAGGAGAGGCGTTGCAATCATAGGTACTGGGGTGAGACAGTTGGAGAGGGACAACCATCACACCCTTAAATTATAGCATGCTTGGTGACATTAGCAGTTCTGAAAACCCATTCCTCCTACACACAGACACATCCTCACCCTAACTGTGCACCCCATGCACCCCCATAACTGTAGGGGGATATTAACACCTTATTTTCAGCTCAGGATTAAATTAATTTTATCTCTGTGAATAACTTGGGTTTCCAGGAAGAACTAAATGGAATCTGTAGGATATATGTGAATAACTAATTAACCACTCTGTTTCTTACAATATCTTCACTTGAATGATTCTTTCATTGAAAATAATGGTCTATGTCCTATGGTGAAACAGATTGAGTCAGCTGTTCTCTGAGCTTTTTAAGTGATGAGCTGATGAATTTGTCCTTTATTTGCAGGATAATTTGGGCCTTAAATTTTTATTTTTTTATAATTATTTCCTCAAAATATATACACTCTTCTTCTGTGTAGACTAAAGCTAGTCTGGTGAGAAGTAAATGCAAGTATCCTATTTCATGGGGTACAATAGTGTCAAAGGTGGTAGATAGTCCAAAACAAAATGCTAGCACTGTTTGGTTTTTAAATTATCTGAATAGGTAAATGATTGATAAGTATTATAGCCAAAGTTTACCCACTAAATGCATGTTTTTCCATTACTAATATATGGGCCTTAATACTGGTTTAGAAAATTAAAATTGTGCATCCCTCAGAAGTTGAGTCACCTGTTATGAAAATATAATGAGCCATAATTTTATTGCTTGATGAAGTGACAGTTACCTAAGCAAAATTATACATATTCTAATAATTTTAGTTCAATTTCATGATGAAACTTTACTGGTACAACTAGCTAAAATTACCTGAGGCCTCACTATTCATCAGTGATGGTATACATCTCCTGCTGGATCAGACAATCTCTGGTGGTCAGCACTATCTCTGAAGAGTAGTTGGCTTCTCCCATTCTACAAATGAGAACATGAAGGCTTAGCGTATGAAAGAAACTTCTCAAAATCATGTGATTGGGGAAAGATAAAGACCAGAGACTTGGGTCTAAATATTAGCCAACTCCCTGAAAGATAAGATTTGTTCTAGAAGTTACCATTTTATTACTTTGTATCTAGTTATGGCAAAATAAAAAAATTTAAGCAAATGATCAGAGAGGAACGAAGAGTATTCTCAAGAGAAAATAGGGCAGCATGTTCAAAATAGAAACTGTTGGGCATCTACACTGAGATAACAGGTAACTTGGAGCAGACCATGGGGTCCAGTCCCTAGTACAGTAAGCTGTCATGTATTAGCATTGGCTTTAGTTAATTTTGATCTTTGAAACACGATATTTAATCTAACGCATCAAAATATGAGCTCATGAATTAATTTTTTAATAATATCCATCAGAAGATTAATCAAAGCCTTAATAAATAATAACTCTGATCTCTTAAAGATGTATTGTAAAATATCTGCAGCCCTTTGAAGCAGAAAGTTCTCAGGTGAAGGACACTGCTTACATAAAATTAATGATTTTAAAAACTTTCTATGGAATATGATAGAGCTGGAATGATTTTCTATTTCTCTACTGAAATCCTAATGTGACTGTCTTTTATAAAGTAATAATTTTAAGCAAACAGTCCATAGAGGCCAAAATTGTTGGGTCATTCTCAGTTAAAATTTAGAATTACTATGACTGTCTTATAAATATTCAACATTGATATAAACACTGCTGGTTGTCACAGGAAAATCTTTTTCCAAGTCCCAGAAATCATTTTTGCAGTCCATTTTTATTTCACAAAAGCTTGCCATATATTAATCAGTGGAAGAAATTTTAGATATGCAGTAGTTTTAAAAAGCTACGTTTAAAAGACTTGCTACTTGAAGTGGAATGATGAATAAAATTTGATTTAAAATATTTGCCTTTTAAAATCCCTCCAATAAAATAATCAGGGAGAAAGGTGATAATAAAATATTGGAAGTAGTCATTTTTAAAAGCATATCATTTTAAATGATAGGGATTCAGTTTGTGTAGAGCCCTTTCCAAACTCAAGGTCAAAACTTTAATGTGGTAACCAGTTTAAGCTCAAATCTTTTGCATTTTTTGTAGAGAAGAGTTTGGTGTTTGAAATAGATGCAAATGAAGGCTAAGAATGGAGAAGCCTTGCAGAATTAAATTTAAAAACCTGTCTTCAAAAAAAAATCCTGTCTACCATCCTGTCTCATTGAACTACGCAACAGGCTAAGAAATGAAGGTTATTCATTTAATGTCCTCCTGCCTGAAATTTTCTACATGATGCATTTCTCTCAATGTCTTATACTTCAAATGTTGAATAATCATTTTAATCTATTGAAATCATGGATGTTAAAGAATAATTGAGATAATTCTAGTCCAAATTACTAAGTTTAGAGAGGAATGGGGAAGTTATATGTGACTTTCCGAATGCTACAAAAATGATAGGGAGCAAATGTTCAACTGTCAGACTAAATATTGATTAGTCTGTAAGCTAGCCACTAGTGCTATCATTCTGCAGCAGCTTTACAAACAGTGAGACTAATTTACCAATATACCAATATGTCTGTGTCCAAATGATCCATCTTTCCAACTATCACTTTGAGAGAACACATAAACATTCTGATTAATTGCTAAAAATATTTTAGAGTTTGCTTTTCAGAGCTGGATTTACCTATATTTGTACATTAATTTAGTA
This sequence comes from Solenodon paradoxus, assembly GCA_004363575.1. Classification (NCBI taxonomy): domain Eukaryota; kingdom Metazoa; phylum Chordata; class Mammalia; order Eulipotyphla; family Solenodontidae; genus Solenodon; species Solenodon paradoxus. The sequence continues at coordinate 1,244,068 of RJWH01000046.1, forward strand.
ATTACTTAATGGAAACTGAAAGCCTACTATGTATTGGGCACAGAAAATTAAAAGGTAAAAGCCTTCTGTCGTTCTCAAGAATGGCGGAAGTGAAGATGGTCAAAGGAGAGGTGAGTAGGAAACATAAGGAATAAAATTGGAAGGTTGTTTGGATTCAAAGAAATCAAGAAGTTGAAGAGGGTGACAATTAAAAATAATTTATGTCTACTATATCAGACACTGTACCAAGCAGTTAGGAAAAACAATCTTTAAACCAACATTAAGAGGTACGTTATCATTATTTTACAGATGACGAAACTGAAACTCAGAAAGATTGAACTACTTTCCCAAAATCACAGGGTTTATATATGAGCCCAGGCTATTCATCTATGGAGTCCATATTTTAAAGCACTAAGCTATCTGACTTTTTTTACAGAATAGTTCTAATCGCTTGAGTGTCTAAGCATATGGAAGCATTTCTAAAATAAATGGTGTGTGAACAAGTACAAATAGGTTTATGAAAAAGGAGAGAGATGGTCAGTTTCTTTCACTGGATTTTATTGGGATTTTATTGAGGTATCTAACATGGAGTCAAACACTTTTACCTAGTAGGCAGGACATCTCTTGGAGAGTTATCAGCACAAAGGTAACAGTTGAAAATATGATCATGGCCAAGTTTGCTCAAAGAGAGTATACTGAGTGATAAATAATGTGCTGTTACATACAAAACACAAACATTTAAGGAAATATATTTTAATCAGCAAAACTGATTGAGAGGGAAAAGTGAGAAAATAAAAAGAATAACACATGAGGACATGATATTTATTAGGAAAATTTAAGAATGAGGGCATGTTTCACAGTATTACTTCCCAATGAAGTCAAAGAATTAAAGGACTAAAAAGCATCCCTGAAATTGATAACAAGGAGATTATTTGAGATAAGAGTAAAACACTATGATGTAGCATGCTGAGCCATGAATTTGAGATAGTTAGAAATTAGTGATGAGATGGACTCCTTCAATGAAGAAACTTTATTAGGAAGTGGAGAAATTTCAGGATTCAGGGAAGCAAATAAGGATTTTTCCTGGAAAATAACATCTTTATTTCTGTATAAGAGACACTTGAAGTTGTTTTCCCCTTTTAAATAGCATCATTTGAGACATAAAAATACATTGCAAACTCTAAGAATAATTCCACAAACTAGAACGCAGACATAGTTTAGTAAATTTATATAACACCAGGCACTGCAGTTGACTCTAAACAGAAGGAATGAGCAAATACAGACACAATCAGAAATGAATATTTGGTGAGCAAAAGTAAATATGTTGAATAACTCCAAGATAAAGAGAGAGGCTATATGCCATTAATAGATTCTCTGAGATTAAAAATATCTTTATGAAGGATATGTGGAGGCTATAATAATATTCAGGGAAAACCTTAGTCTATCTTCAATGCAAACATACTTGGATTTGAAATGTCAAGCAATATGAAATGTTTATATTCTTGATTTATCTTAGACCCTGATGCAACCACTAGTTTAACATAGTTACAGGTTCAAGTGTAAGTATTCCTTCTAAAATAAAACCCTGGCTTATCTGTTAGAGGAAAGAGCAATTATTTCCTTAGTAATTAAAGAATATGTGACACTATTCTCCTTTATAAAAAAAAATGCTCTCTTAAAAGTTGAAAATTCTTTAAGAATATGTGTGATGTGACTGAGAAAGAAATCAAGAGTACCCATCTACCTCCATGATCTCAATCAAAAAGAGGTGGAAGAATGCTATGACCTGTCACAATTAGATCTCCATTAAAATTCTAACTAAATGTGCTTCTCTTTCTACTATGAGGAAGAATATGTATGTAATTAGTAAATTCTGGAAAAAATTAGAATATAAATGTTAATAAAGGGTATTTTTCTTACTGGAAGAGCCTTCCCTCCTTTATCTCCCATATTAGATTGCAACACTCTTCACTTAATTACCCAGCAGATGAGATATATTCTGTTCTTTCTATTTACCCATCACCCATATCAATCACTTAAGTCCTTTCACTTTTACTCTCTTTCTATAGGGTAAGCCTTTCTATCATCTATGGCTCTACCTACTTAGCTCTTTTTTAAGTCTTTGACAGACTGCCTTCAATTCTACTCCTTTCAGTTCATTCTCCACATAAACAGAGAAACTTGAAAAAAGAAAAAATAACCTCTTCAATTCTTATGATCAACAACAGATTGAAAACTAAATTCATCAACATGATTCAGAAAATTCTTAATGGTCTAACTCAAGTTTTCCTCTACCTCTGCTTTCAGGCCAAACTGAACTACCTGAAAGGTTTCAAACACTGAAACTATGTTCCTACCTCCAAGCCTTTGCAGAAACTTTCTTCTGCTAGGAATACTGTACCTCGTACTTGAATCCCTCTTCTTTCCCTGGCTAGCCCCTTCTCATTAATTTGCCCAAATAGATGTTTTGTTCTTCAGAAATGACCCAAAACCCAGTTAGATATCTCTTATATGCTCCCCTTGTAGCCAGTACTCACCCCATCTGAGCATTTATCAAACTACATTGGAGTCATCAGTTCATATGACTATGTTTCGACTTGAAACTTCTGAAGGATAAAGAATGAATCTTCTTTACATTTAGGTATATCCTATCAGAAAAACTAAATGGATAAATGAATGGGGGAAAAAAAAAACATTTCTTTCCTATACAATTTACAAAAACATTTGGACAAATGACCTTCTCTCTGCAAGCTCTATTCTCTCATCCATGGAAACACAGGATTACTGAAAAGATCAAGAGGGATCGTTTAGAGCCCATTCATAATAATTAAGGCAAATATAGAGTGTAGGCTATAATGCTGTAATGTGTGTTGTTGTTAATGATTCTTTGTAAAAATTGATAGCAGAGATGCAGCTGCTTTTTTGAGTAGGTTGACACAGCACATGATATTCTTTTCTGCAGAACTCCATATTGTAGATCTGAGCTCTCCCATTCACATTTTGACAAGCCATCAGTCAAAGGATTCCCTGGAGAAAGCCACAGTAGTAACCCATGAATTAATGACTGGTTGCTCAATAAATTAGACTTCTTTGACTAGTAAGGATGTTACTCAACAAGGATTTAAATACACATACTTCTGCAATGCAGTTCTTACTAGATAGAGTATAATAGAGCTAGACAGAACCTCAAAAATATCAGAATTAATTTGCCTCTTCAGCATTGTCTCCATAGAATTACCTGTGGGCTGGAAGTTAAACTCAGAATGTTTTACATGCAGTCGATGATCAGGCAACAAATGTATTTTTTATAGAGTGAAAAAATATCAAGAAGTGTCTTTGATATTCGTTAATGTAGTTCTACAGGCCATAAACACCTGATTCTCAATTTTTCTGTGCCTAATTATTAACTAGGATTTATAGTAAAATATATATGGTGAATGTTCCCACTGCTAGAAGTTCTTATTCAGTACTCTGGTTCAGGACTGAGGAATTTGCATTTTAATGAGAATTGCAAATGATTCAGATGCAAGTTTTAATCCGTTCACCCTTTCGAATCCTCTTTACAAAATGTTCCCATCTTCATTCTTATTTTCTTACCAAAAAACCCTGTATATTTTTTAAGCCATACTTAATATATTGCTGAACATGCCTGTTCATGTAGAGTAACATTTATAGATACTTTTAATGGGAGTGAGGTTCTCATTTTCAAAACTTGCATTCACTCATACTTATTTCAATAATATAAATAATATACTTCTCTTACAGTTTAAGTAGGAATTTATATGTTAGGAATAGATATCCACACAATAGGCAAAGATAATATGGTTTTCATGTGGTGGCTGTCCTGTTACTGGAGTGACATTAGCAAATGGAGTGGAAAGACTGGACTGAGCATGAGGAGGTCATCTCTGTCCCAACTTTTATGTCCTTAGAACGAACCTCATGGTCATACAAGTTCCATATCTGGGCAAGGAGACTGTAGTAAATACTCTTTAAGGTGCTTTCCACATTGAAGGGCATGATATTCTTATGCATGTTGTTATTTTAATTTTCAAGAACAAGCTATTTTCATCTGAGAATTGTTGCTAAAGTAAATTTAAACAGGAAATACAGGATATTTTCTAAAGCACCATTGATTCCATTGTGTATGTTATGTATTACTTGCAGTCTATCCATTACAGAAAAGAAATGATAACAGTCCCTCAGGTAGCCTCCCCAGTAAAGATAATGATGGAAAGGCTATATCAGACATCCATTCAATGGACAAAAACTTCCAGTCCATATTATAGTTAACGGTTTCTATAAAAAGTCCAATTAGCGTCCAGTAATTCTAACAGTTAACTGAGGGAATTCAGTTTGGAAAGAATCATTCTGCATGGGTATAAAATCACAGATGATTTTCTGGACAAGAATGAGTGTTCCTGAGATTATATGATATTAAAAACTGAAATGTCCATCTGTTAAATCAGGAAAAAAGAAGCTTGGAATTACCTGCCTAAAATGTTCCTTCTCTGAATGATAAAAATATAACTGTATATCCTTGCAGGAAATCTAAGAAAACATTTGAAAGACTGCTTCTATCCCACATTTAGAAAATCAAAGTCTAAATTGTTGATGAATATTTTGACATTCAGAAGTCCTGTCAAACTGAGAATGATTAGTTGATTTTCCAGTGATCTACACAAGGACTACTAATTATTCTCCAGCTCCTGAGTGTCCAACACTGTATTCATCAAAACAAAGTTAAGGGACTTAATATTGAAGGTTTGTACACCACAACATGTATCCACATGAGATAACTGGTGGTGATGAATAGAAACAGTCCCTGGGACTTGTGGAAAACAAGCTCTTGCTCAGGAAACTGTAATGTCCTTCCTCTTGCTGGACATGTATGTTGGAAGCACTTTGGCATCTGTCTTCTTTCCTACTGAAATAGCTGAACAATGCATGGACTAGCAAGAGGAGAAAAAATTGGTTGCTTCTCTCATTCTAAATTACTTGACATAGAATAGTGTAGATGTTAATTCATGTAAAAATATTTGTGTCACCTTTTAGTAAGAATTTTCATTACTATTCTATAAAGACAGGAATATTATGCCTTCACACATATATGGCAAATAGAGAAACCAAACATGCAAATGAACCAAACAGAACAAAAACAGACTTTTAGTCTATAAAATCAAATGAATGATTACCAGAAGGAAAGGAGTAGAAGATGGGCAAACTGGCTAAAAGGGGTCAATTATATAGTAAAGGATAAATTGGACAGCTCGGGGTAAGCTTTTATACTACATTTTATATTACAGTTGTTGATTTACAATGATAACTCCTTAAATGTATATAATGTTATGATGTTATGTTATTTCAATAAATGTTTTTAAAACCGAGGTTCAGAGAAGTTGAACAAATCAGCCTGACAGAATATATGTGTTTGTATATGAATATATAAGTAATACATAATACACACATACACATAAATACATGCATGCATGTACATGTATATTCCAAATATTATTTTTCCAAATATTTTTTGTTTTTATTGATTGTTAAGACATTTTTAAGTTATTTGTCTTTCTTCATATGTGATTTTTCATAGAGAACTTTATATAGATAAATTGAAATGAATGTACATTAAAACCTACTTCTCTATCAATGGACTAAGTTTCTGGCTCATTCATGAAGGTGATGATGATGCTTTCCTAATAAGTGAAGTAAAAAGCACCAGTCTCTTTCTTTATATATAAAAGTGTTTGCAATTTTAGAAATAGGAAATTATTTTTCATCAGAACATTTATTTGACTTGTTTCTCTGAAAGAAAAAAGAAATCTTATAAAAGTATCGCTATGTTCTTGCTCCTGTTCTCCTTATTTTTATTCAGTGACCATTGAACCAACCCTTTTATTATCTTCCCATGAATCATAATGATGCTGTTTTTTTGCACAAAATATAAATATGAGTCTCCTTTATGAGGGCTCAGTAGTAAATATGGTAGCATATTCTGCTTACCCAATCTATGAGCAGGTATATCTAATTCTCTGTAATTAATATAATTTTCTAGTAATCTAAAATTTCACTAGAAATAGTATTCAGTTTGTATTTGTTCAACCATTTACCTCCACCTGATATCTATGACTGCCTCAAGTATGTTCATTGTTTTGAAATTCATGTGTCTGTCATCTTAAAAATAGCCCAAGATCTGAGAATAAAATAAATTAGCTACAAATAGAACTCAGAAGTTGATTTTTCTTTCAAGTGTACTTACAAAGCTTGACTATAGGTCTTTATTTCAAAAAGCAATGTGTTACAGCACTTTCAGAATTTCAGCTACCAAGGTGAAGACATCCCATAAACCCCTGCAATCACTTGTATTTGTATGTTGATATTTGCAGAGAAACACAAATATCTAAAATGAGTAAATGCTTTGTCTTCCAAGTATAAAGCACAGCTTATAATTGCTTCCTGACATGATAATTATGCAGTATAACATTTTCATTAAGATTTATGTTTCTGCCTGCAAAGCTGGTTGCAGATTTTAAATCTTGCACACCATCATCATGGGTGCCATTATGTCAGTAAAAATAATCAATGCCTAGAGAATTAAAATGAGATTTTGTAGACAAGATTGCAATCTGTTGCATTAAACCAGGTAAGCACTCCATTTTTCTTATTACCCCTTCACTTACATATACAGTGCATCAGTGATGCCTAGAAGTGTTCTTGAATTTAACCAATATATGCATAAAGGATTAATTTAGCACTTCTCTTTGCATATTCTTGGTGATAGTCCTACAAGAAAAATGGGTGACACAAATCAGCTTCCAACTTAAAGCATTGCAAAAATACCCAGGAACATTTACATAAGCCTTTTCTCAACATAAGTGGAGAAACTAAGTTTAATGATTTTGAGGCAGGCAGCAAATAATCCCATTTTTAACCCTGAAGATTAATATTGTAGACAATTCAGTGAGGTTGCATGAAGACAGCTGTTTATTAAACAAAAAACTCAGACCTAAAACTCTATGGATATTTTGTGATGAAATAAAATTTGACTCGAACTTTAATGAGACTGATCCCATTCCTATCTATCCATAGTATAATAAGCATTCCCATTATTAAGATAAAAGACTAATAAAGAAAAAAGATGGACTTAACTTAAATTCAATTGACAGTAAGCAACTGAGAAATTAAGGTATTAAATTCCTTTCAAAACATATGTTTATCTAAGCTGAGTGCAAAGGTTTTATTAAAATCAAATCCCAGGACTTCCAAAAGTTACTTAAACTGTATGACTCTGTCCCATTTGCAGAAATATTGCTTTAAAATACAATTAGCAATCAGGATTATAACATCTAAAATTAATATTGAAAAGTGAATTAGCACAGAGATTCTGGGTCAGAATGTCTGGTCTCCACATTGTTTCATTCCTTACCTTCAGCAATTTACTAAAGCTTTCTTTGTTTTCAATCCCCTCATCAATAAGATGGAAATAGTAAGAGAATGCATCTGATTGGGTTTTATGAGGATACATTGAGTTAATTTAGTAAGTACTAAGTGTTATGGTGAAGATGATACGGATCATTTTTCAATAACTTTGGCTTAAAGAGTAAATTAATCTTTCACTTCCTACTTCTCATTTTATCACCAGGAAATGAAAATTATAAACATGCAGAATAGAGTAAAATATAAAATGTTAAAACTTTAACCATAGTTCTTATTTCTATTTTATTCAGGAGAAATTAGTTATTAATAAATTCAGTTTACTCTTGTTATACTTATGCCTTCTCTACATCAAGGTATTTCTGAGGTGACTATCTTGTGTGTTCTGGTGGGCATTTTCCTTGACCATAGTAGTACTACAGAACTTTTGCAAACAATTGAATCCCTCATTCCAGACTTGATTCCTTGATTAATCTAGTTCCTCAATTTGTAAGAGAAGTAAAATATCTTCCTTGGCTGTATTTGTAACAACATAATTTTTAATTTCTAGTTGTTGCCTTTGAAAATTATTTATCAAATTATGTTATGATTTCATCCCCACATTTATAAGTGAAATTTAATATCCCAAATTCTTTATGTCACTTTGAGGTGCTTTATTACTTAAAAAACTCAAAATTAATAAATCAGACTAAAGAAGTCCTATGTCTTCTGCCTGCTTACAATTCTGGTGGTCCTCTTCCTCTCCTGACCCCTCCCCAACACACACACACACACACACACACACACACACACACACACACACACACGGTCTTGCAACACCAAAGTGAAATACAAGCAGTGTTTTTTTAAATCAAGCTAACTTTGTGTCTGTGAATACAAAGTAACGTCATAGGGTGATTTTCCCTCTTTGGCAACTATATATCTAGCAGGTGTTCTGAACAGAAAATCTGGTTTGGAGGCATCCAAAATAAATAAATATTTTTTTGTTTAAATTATCTTCTTGGTAACAACACAGTAAAACATCTATCTAATTGATTTTGTAAACTCTTGTTTATAAATTAAGATTACACTAGAGGACAGTTGAGGTTGATTTATAATTGGATAGCACCTTCCACGGAGCCACACGAGTGACAGGTTGATTGAGCTATAATGGTGACAAGGGACCTTTCAGACAGAAATTGATTTGTATTTGACAAATGCTAATGATGGTTGAAAAAAGATAACTGAAACACTCCAAGCACTGTCTCTGTGAGGTGATGCATTCAGGATATTTAAAGACGTGTCAGTCTCTGTTTTTGTGTAAATACTTGTTTTAATCAATGTTCCTCCTACCTCTTAATATTTTGTAAATAATTTGTGTGTGTTAGAACATAATTTCAGAACATTTGCATAGTACAAGGAAATCAGATACTTGGAAACTGACAACTGCATCCTTGTGATATTTGAGTCTCCCCTCTTCTCTGATTTTCCCATTTCAGATCAGCTTTGTGTAATTTTTGCATTTTTTATTTTACTCTCTGAAAATCTATTGTTGCTAAATCTCCTTCCTTCATCTGTATTCAAGTACAAATAACATTTTACCTTTTTCACTAAAGATGCCCTCTATTAAGTATTTGACCTTTTCTTTATTTATTATAACTTTATTGTGTTATAGTTTCCTCACAATGTTATTTCCATCTTCAGATTTCTTAAAATTCCAATCACCAAGCAGTATTTTTGCCATAAATAGAATAACATCAGAATTCTTAAAATTAGGTGCCACATTTTTTCTTTCCTGGATAATATCCAAAGTGTTATAAACAGTTGATATCTATTAAACATGTCTTGGGCTAGTAATATTTAAAAGGTTTGGAAAAATAAAAGCGCCACTGTTATACACATATGTACTATGGTAAGTTTGTCTATTACGATGACTTTCACCATTCTGCCCATATCTCTGCCTCCTTACTATTTCTGTAAGTATTTTGCCCATTCTAGCAGCACCCACTCCTGCACTTCCATCCACCTAGTAATGTCACCAAATAGAGCTTCTAAGGTCTTCTCCATTGTCACCCACATTCAGATACTTATAATGCAGTTAACAGATAGACTATGTGTCACCTAACATCTTTTCTTTGACCGGTAACTACTATATCCAATCATTATTTGTGACTAATATATTTACCTAGTTTTAAATGAAAGAAAGATGAAATATGAATAAAAAAGAGAAAAGAATAGAGAGTAAATATTATGTTTACTCCATGAATGAAGACAGACTTCAGAAAAAGTAATATGGAGGGAATATTGGTTCAATTTAGAAACAGTTATGTAAGCTCCTTGTCTTATATTCAATGTAGGTTTGTAGAAGGGTGAAAGGAAGGAGAGAGGGAAGGAGGGAGAAGGGAGGGAAGGAGGGGAGGGGAGGGAAAGAAAATATTAAAAGACCTGGCACCCTGGTTCTTCCTGCAATCATTTGCTGGATTGAGGACAGTCTAGTTTTTCATGTTTCTCTTACTCTATCCTAGAAAAATGAGCAGGAAACAATTAAGGTTTCATTTTTTATTTTACATAAAGCATCATGGCAAAAAATTAGTCCTCAGGGTCCCTTTACATGTTCAACATCTGTCTTCTCTTTAAAAGCTACATAATTCTTTCTCAATGAACCATCTCCAACAATATACATCACCTAAACATCTGGCTAAATAAAACCAATTATACTTCAAATAAAAAGGTTTTGCCAATAATACGATCCACTAGCTATTTTTTATTCCACCAGATATATGTACTCCAAACACAATGGTATAGATTTACTCTTATAGAATATTCTTTTTATTTCTCTTCTGTAATGTCATTGTACTTATTCAATCACTAATCTCAGAAACCTGGTTAGAGTGGTGTAATAGAGAATAAAAAGAAAGAAAAACAATAATGATCAAAAATGTTTAACTTCCTACTGGAATTTCCCTGACTTTATCTTTGTAACCAGTTGGTGGTTTTTATCTGATTTACCTTCTTCCATTCGTTTACTGGTTCAATGGAAAGAATGATTACACTGGTTCTTACCATGTAGACTTAGGCATACGCTGGGGATAGAGCAGTTGCCTGATTTTCCCTTCAGAACAGTGGCTGTTTTATTCCAGGTAAATTAAAATACAGTTCATTGATTGTTTAAACTGTGCAAAGAACAGCTGTTCAAAATATATTTTCCTACGCTAACATGAAAGTAATAAATGGTAGGTATCTAGGTTGCAGGATTGGACTGGAGAATGAATGTCAAAGGCAATTCATTCTAAACTATCACTGCAAAGACTGTGAAGATGTGTATGGTTATTATAGACAGCGTTTGTATAGAGTTTACATCTTATACACGTCTTATGCATACATCAGGCAATGCATTGCCTTACTCTGTGATATATTGTTATGATTTGTTATAATTCAGCAGTATGGGAAAATATGAACATGATCTATGTAATCAAATTAATAAAAGTTACAAATAGAAACTAGGGAGATATAGATTAATACTTATATACACATATACGTGCTAAAATACACACACCTTTCCTTTTTAAAAATGCTATTATCCTTTTGACTTATAAAACACATAATATTTAACATGAAATGCTTCCTGGTTTTGGTAAGAAATGATTTGTTAGCAAGAATCCTTTCTAGATTATGAGTCCCTGAAAGTATTCTATCTAGGATATTATGGTACTTTCTTCTCAGTAACAGTCTTTGAAATTCTATCTTTTAAAACTGCTTAAATCAGCAAAACATGAGTACATTAATCTCCCATAACATTTAGGTTTTACCTATATGGAAAAAAGAACTATAACATCTGTTTGTAATGCTTCATGTTTTTTTGTGTTGTCTTCTATTACATGTTATCCATTGGCCTTAGATGCAATTATCAAGTGCACATTGAAAGCTAGTAGCAGGTATTGTTCTCAAGCTTTGACCAAAATATTGAAAGTCTCTACCAGAAAAGCAAGACAAATCAGATTTCCAAGATGAGCACATCTAAAGTTCCCAGAACACTGCAGAATGAACCAAGGCCTTTTCCTGAAACAATTGTTCTGCCACTTGCACTTTTCCCCTTAAGTTTATTTAGCAAGTACTGCTCTCTTTTCACCTGCTTCTCTACTGTCCGGGATACCTTAAGACATTTTTCATGACTGATTAAGGGAGAAGACTTGGAAATATGAGCCTTCAGTTGACAGCTGGAAGGAGGAAGGAAGTTTCATTCCTTTAAAAAGCCAGTCGGTGCTGTCAGTTTGAGAGTTGTGTAAATATTAAAAGCCTACAAATGTAAATATCTCTGTTCTAACAAGAGAACCATTTATACACCAGATACAGGCACAAGACCTTAATATGGAGTCAAGTGAAATACCAGACATTGAGCAAAGCACCAATTCTTTATCAGTCCACTTTAATAAATTATAGTGGAAATGTTCTGAAACTAAACCAACAAAAGAAAATTTGGAATCCTACCACAAATCCTATCTTCACTTATCTGTATACCATTCTCTATGGAGTTTATTCTGGACACTAAAAATATCTGTATGTTGTTTCAACACTTAATTTCTCTTCGTTGTCTCTGTGCTAATACTAGACACTAAAAATTAAGTTAAATGTCCTTTTTGAATGAGGTCACATTTTTGAATGAGTGAATATTTGTAAATATTAGTGCTTAAGTTCTTGACTTTTTCTTGTTTTTCAGTAGAAAAACTGAGAATAGTATTTATATTTTTCCATCACAGAATTTAAAATATAATGTAAACAACAAAAAAAGTTCTTTTCACAGTTTCACAGTTATTTCTAAAGCAATTAGAAGTGTTCTGTTTTAAAAGTTGAAAGACTCCCTTTTAATTGTCTCCAAAAGGAGTTCATCTTAGGTGTCAACTGACCTCAGTAGCTTGAATTCCATCTCTGTCAAATGTCTCGTGCCCATGCAAATAGAAATACTTGTCAACAGCCAAGTTCCACAGATAGCATATAGAAATAAAAATGAAAAGTGATTAAAATAGCAATGACAACACCTGAGAAGAAACAAGTAAATGAAAAAATAGCAGTAATTGTGCTCAATAATGCGCTTGTTTGTAATCCATAATGAAAGGCCCCAAACTTTAAACGAAAGAAACAACTGGAACACTTAGTAATGAGCTATTGCAGAGAAAGGCAAAGTATCAAAGAACTGACATAAACGATCAAAACCTTCTAGACCGCTGGTTATCCAACCTGGCTGTACTAAAACATCCCCATTAAAAAAATATCAAGTACCAAAGTCTGAGTCTGACTATCAGATGTGTTTTTTTTGTTTGTTTTTTTTTAAACTGGGCTAGGGTGCAGTCTGACCATTGGTATTTGTATGGCTTCCTAAATGATTCCAATGTGCAGCCAAGATTAGAAATCACTGTTCAGACTTTTCTCAAGCAAGGGTACTTATGCTCTCTCATCTCTTTCAAATCACCTTTGGCAACTTCAACTAAACAAATAACAATAGTTTAATCTTTTGGGAGTTTGAACAATGTTGGATATTTTTCTGTAGCTGTTTTTCTTCAAAGTGTCAAAACTTTTCTTATAAATATATATGATCTTACTAAGAGGTAAATTTTGTTCTTCACTATTACCATGAAATAGGCTAAACAAGTAAATAAAAAAAAAATGCTCATACAGAGAGTCTCTTTAAAAAATAATTCTGGTTTCCCCAAATCTGTACACCTGGCTACATGGTATTCAAAGTCACAAAGGGCTTTTAGATCAGGAGAATATGCTTATATTCATCCCTGAATGTGAACCAGAAGCAAGCTGGTGACTCATCATTTTATTGACAAGCACACTCCTAACTCACATGTCCTTGGAAGTATCTTTTTCCATCTCTTACCTCAGCTTTCTCATCTCTAAAATAAATGAGTCTGCAAAGTCATGTCTCCAGTTCTTAACATTTTTCAGATTGTATACTTCCTCTTTTTTCACATCTTAGTGAATTTCTTTTCCTTTTTATACGCTTGCTCTGCTACAAAACTGGGATCATGATGTATACAAAGTTTTCTATCCTAATTCTCTCACAACTTTGTAACATGGCTGGTTGTGAAAGGATGATGCTCATTGTGGAAAATAGAAAAAGTTATTTAAAAAGTCAATAATCACACTTGTCTCATCACCCAACATTTTGGCATATTCTTTTTTTGCCCCTTTTGGCCTTCTTTTTACAAATACTTATTAGCCTGGAAGTGAAATCCCTCCAGATTCGTTCTTTTTTCTAATGATTGCTTTGGCTATTCAGGGTCTTCTGCTGTTCCATAGAAATTTTAAGATTTTTTGTTCTATTTTCTGGAAATAAACCTGTGGGGTTCTAATGGGGATTGCATTAAACCTATATATTGCTGTGGGTAAGATGGCCATTTTAATGATATTGATTCTTCCCAGCCACAAGCAGGGGATGTCTTTCCATTTCTTGTTGTCCTCCTCTATTTCTTTTAAGAAGGACTTGTAGTTTTTGTTGTACAGATCTCTTACTTCCTTTGTTAGGTATATGCCCAGGTATTTAATTTGCTTAATTTCTATTTTAAATGGTGTGATTTTCATGATTTTGTTTTCTTCTGGCGTGTTGTTTGCATATAAAAATACAACAGATTTTTGTGCATTGATCGTCTAGCTTACCACTTCACTGTATTCATTGATGAGTTCTAGAAGTTTTTGATAGAGTTTTGGGGATTTTCAATATATATTATCATGGTATCTGCAAATAATGATAATTTTGCTTCCTCCTTTCCAATGTGGATTCCTTTTATTTCCTTTTCTTGCCTGATGGCTAAGACCTCCAGTACAATGTTAAATAGCAGTGGTGAGGGTGGACAACCTTGCCTTGCTCCTGACCTAAGAAAAAAATACTTTCAATTTTTTGCCATTGACTGTGATATTGGCTGTGGGTACATATATATGGCCTTTATTATGTTGAAGTATGAACCTTCTATTCCCATTATATGGAGGATTTTTGTCATAAATGGGTGTTGGGTCTTCTCAAAAGCTTTCACTGCGTCTATTGATATGATCATGTGGTTTTTCTCTTTGCTCTTGATATGGTGTATGACATTGATAGATTTGCATATGTTGAACCATCCTTGCATCCCTGGGATGAATCCCTCTTAGTCATGATGGATAATCTTTCGGATGCACTGTTGAATTCGGTTGCTAATATTTTGTTGAGAATTTTTGCATCTATGTTCATTAGAGATATTGGTCTATAATTTTCTTCACTGGTAACATCTCTGTCGGCTTTTGGTATCAGTGTGATGTTAGCCTCATAAAAAGTATTTGGGAGACTTCCCTGTTCATCAACATTTTGGAAGAGCTTGAGAAGACTAAGTGATAATTCTTCTCTGAAGGTGTGGTAGAACTCATTGGAGAAGCCATCTGGTCCTGGGCTTTTATTTTTGGAGAGGCCCTTGAGAACTTCTTCATTTTCATTGCTTGTGATTATTCTGCACCCGATGGGCAGGATTTCCCATAGATGGATATGTGGTAGGTAGGATTTCTGCTTAGTGGATCCCAGGCGCGCAAAATGGTTGTGGGAAGGGTTTGAGCTCTTTGATTTCCAGTTATGGCCTCATCAAGTGCAATTTCACCACACGGGTTCCAGCTCATCTCACGGTGCGCTGGCTCTCCTTTCGCCCGCTCCCAAGTTGGCCCTCCATGGCTCTGAGTCCCAGCCCCACTGGGTCCACCTCTTGCTGCCTCTGCAGCTGGTCCCAAAATCCCTAGTCTCCTCCCCACCACATGTCTGCAGACTCCCAAGCTCCATCCCAAATCCAAATCAGCAACTTAGCTGAGAACTGTGCTGGGTGCCCTCGCCCACCATTAGTCATCAGCCTACCCATCTCCAGCTGAAGTGTTGGTTGTTTCTTGGTATTTGTCTCAGGAAAATAGGTAATTTGGGAAGGGGTTTCAGTGTGACCCAAAAGTGCATCCTATTGATCACCATCTGGAAGTTGATCTGGCATATTCTTTTTATAGTTATTTTCTAAAGAGTCATCTGGATTATACACACACACACATCTAGCTTGCATGTAAAAAGGTAATAATGTTTATGATAGCAAAGTTGGATAAAAAGAAAGAAGATTGAAAAGATCAATAATTATCTCCAATAATCCTGTCAATTAAATATTTTTTTAAATTTATTCACTTTTTAACAGTATAATAAAAATACTATCCAATTATACAATTTTGAAATACAATATTTTAATCACTGCACAATGTGCCATCTAACAATTTAGCTCTTATTCCACTGTGAAAACTTTAGAGTGATTCCTGTGTATTATGTTCATAAGTAATGTTATGATAAATCATTTCTGTACACCTTTGGGTACTTCCAGTCGTTTCCTAATCATGTCTAGATTCTATGGTATTGCAAGCTCAAATAGTTTGAAGGTTTTGGAATTCTTTATTCATTTTTATAAACTAGTTTAAAATTTTTTTTGTATAAGTTGAAACTTCCCTAGATACCACACTCTTGCTAAAATGGAGTATAATTTTTTTTAATTGTTTGAGTGAAGGATTTACTTCTAAACCTATGTTCTTCATTCTCCCAAGAAAGATTTCTCCCTCCTTAGGTCAGTAGTAGAAGGCGAGAAGAATCCACAGTTGATGAGATAACAGCCTGTATTTATTGCATGATATTTTACTCTCAAAAAACAAACAAAAAAAAACCTTCATCCCAATATCTTTATGAAAACTAGACTAAAATGCAATCATGTTTCTAAATTTTAAAGTTAGGAGATTTTCAATGTTTAATTTCATATTTTAAGAAAAGCTCAATGATAAATCTCGGAAAATAGAAAACAATAACGTTATAGCTGGAAGGTCATTTTGATTTTTTCCTTTTGATTTATACAAGTTTCTTGTTCATAACTTATTATGAATGTGCCAGTTGTGAAATATGTCTTTCCTGGTACATACATCATTTCTACAATTCTGTTAAGTGACTTTTCCATGCCTGTGGGGATAAGAATGAGTACCTACTTGCCTGCTACATCAGTATGTGCTAAGCAGCACTAACTATGCTTTTCTGGACTCAAAAAACAAAACAAACAAAAAAGTCCAATATTTTTAAGGCTATATATCTCAGTTAAGCTTTTTATTCATTTTAAAAAATCCTCTTGCAAAGCAATAAAACACCAACTTAAAATTCAACTCATTTTATACAGCCATAAAAAATGCTAATCTAACACATTAAATATTATCACTTATGGTTACTCCACAAGCCTACCATTAGCCAATAATTGCTTTGTAATTGTTTTCTATACTCAACAAGGTGAGAAAGATCTACTGCTCAAGAAATAAAGCTTATTAAATCTTCATTTGTTCCTCTTATAAAATGAAAGTTATCCCTAGAGATCTACTTCAAAATGAGCGCTTTAATAAAGATGTTTTTCCAAAGACATACATAGTTCATATATTTCTAATTTTACTTCAAGTTTAATAAGTATATTTATTTTAACCATCATAAACCAAAAATAAACTATAGAAAGAGTACAGTCTAATACTGGGCGGTTTTTCTTTGTGCAAAGTATGTTAGAACTGAAGAAAAGTTAAGTGTAGATAGAATGGTGGAGGAGAGGTAGATATGGCATATTCTGGAGAAGTCAGGAATACCTTGAGGGGCCTAAGGCTGCACTCCTTGGCTCTATCTTTAATGCTAAGAACTAAGTGGTTGCCTTGGATACCCCAGTGTCCCCTGGATTATACCCACACCCCTGGTTAGTGTCTCACATGAGAATACTATTGTCTTTATTCTATTTTTCACAGATATTTATCAATTGTATTATTTTCATCTCTGTTTTTGTGGCAGTGGGGTAAGGCAAAGAGAAAAAGAGAGGGTGAGATGGAACAAAAATGAGGTGAACTCTTCCTTCCCTTTTCCCCTCCTCCCCACATTCTCATCCCTCTTTCCCTTCTGCACCCAGTCAGCAGAGCAGGCCTGAAATCTGAGACCAGCAGAACCCACTCATCAGAATTAGGACACCACACTGCTAAGTGTGAATTATTCAGGCAGTCCCAAGTTGTTTACTAACACCTACCCCCCGTTCCAAATGTCTGTTTTCCTTTGATTCTGAACACATTTACAATTCACCTTTTCTTAGAACTCATGTTCTATTAATAAAAAAAGACATGGTTTTCTTTTACCTTATAAGAAACTATTTTTTCTGTCTGACAGACTACTTTGATATCTTACATTTTCTGTTCTATAATATGCAGCCAGAATCTGAAAAATAAACATCTATAACTTCAGTGCGTGGGGTAGGTTTGATAATGACAGGCTCAGCCTCAAAGGTAGTGATTTCCCCAGCCTTCAAAGAAAGACCAAATGACCTTTGTGAAAGGACAGTTGAGCATGAATTCCTAATTTCATCAGAAGACAGGACTAAATAAGTTCTGCATTTTATTTCAACCCCAGTCATTGAAACATGACATCTATTGCCAAAGTTATTTGATATGACATAATAAAATGTATACTATAAGCAGCCAAACTAGAACTGTAAACTAAAGCTTCCAAGAACACAAGGTTGGATGCTTCCAACTCTGTTATTAGAAAATGTGGTTATGAAAGCCTTGGGTAGGCAGAGTTTTCTAAAATTATTCATACTGTTCTGAATAAATTTACTGTTTGATAGTATCAGCAGATTATAGTTTTTCGAGTCAGTTGAATGTTTCTTTTTCTAAGAGCAAGTTTATAGTCTGTTCTTATGTTCCTTAAGAACCCTATAGCAAATATTTAACTTCTGAGTCTGGTAAAAGTTATATCATAGACAGTCCTTAAAACAGATAGTGCTTTGCACCCAATAGGCATTAAATTAAAATATCTGACTTCAATCAAAGAGTCCAAAGCAGAAAGATTTTTTCCATGTCTACTTTAAAATGTCTTATATCTTACTAAAAAGGTAAGTCTGCATCCTGATGGAGAGCTGATTATAAAAGGGAATAAAATACAACAATAAAGATCAGAAATAGCAATGATTCAGTTCCTCTGTGTGTGAGAAGTAAAATCCTCCACCTACATTTTTTTCTCACAGAAGAAAAATGTGGTTTTATAGCTTTAGTGTTCTGCTCAAATAGAGAGCAGGCAAGATGAACAAGTAACAAGCTATTTTCCTGGAATCCAAAATTGGTGTATCTTAACAACTTATCAAAATGTAAAAGAAAAAAGAAAAAATCCTCGATTCTCTTAATAGTTAAAGATAATAGGTATAACTCTTCATCTAAAAAAAAAATTATGCAATTGTTTCCCATCTTTTCCCACTGGATTTCTGAGAACAGTAGTCCATGCCCTCTTCTACCCCAACACTGCAGCAAGGTTAATCATTGCCTCCTCGCTGCCCTCAAACATCCAGACACCTCACCATCATCACTGAAAAACTAAACGCTTGACCCTCTCCTACTGGCTCCTCTTTAAGTTCTACTCTTTCAAGCCAATCTAAAAAGTTGTATTTTTTTTCCCCCCATCACATTTACTCTCATAATTCTAATATCTGCATCAAGCCTCTGTCCTCATCCTATACTGATACTGTTCTAAGAATAGAAAGGATCGTACTCTCTTTAAATTTGTCTATGCATTCCTTTTCCTTTCCACTACATTTTCATGATTGATTATTCCTAATAAATCTCCCACGCTAGAGATTCTGTTGCCCTGAAAGGCCTGAGTCTTTTTTCAGCCCTCTGACTCATCCTCTTTTTTGCTGGTATTTCTTAGTTTTTCCATTTCATAAAGTGGATCTTTCCCTCAAGGTCTTGACTTTCAACCTTATTTTTTTCTCTCTTATCTTTATCCTCAAAGATCTTCTCCAATCCCGAATTTCCAAGGATTAAGTCAATGTGCCCAAAAAAATCTTCAAAGCATCATGCAAATATAAATCTATAAAATTGGATTAATAATATTTGCATGAAAACATCTCCATCTTTTGAGCAACTTTTGTCTTATCCTTAGTTCCAATCCTCACCTGGTGTTTAATTCTTTAAATCATTCATTTTCTTTCTTCCTTTCTAAACTCATGTTCACCTGTGATATAACTCATAGCAGTTTCAAAATGCCTTCCTACAGTTTTCTTAACTTTCAACTCTAATCTCTTTTCTCATTCTAATTGGCTCTCTGTCTCTCTCTGTCTCTCTCCCAATCCTTCCCTTCCTCCACTCCTTCCTCCCTCTTCCTCTATATGTATGTGTGGGGAGAGAGAGAGAGAGAGAGAGAGAGAGAGAGAGAGAGAAAGAAATTTCAAGATCAAGAGTTGGCAGCATTGATTTTGTCTGAAATGTCTCTCCTTGGTTTGTAGGTGACCGTCTTCTCCCTGTGTTTTTTTACATGATCATTTTTATGTACCAGTCTGTATCTACATTTCATATTCTTATAAAGGCATCAATCATATTGGCTTAGGGCTCACCATGATGACATTATTTTAACTTAAGTATCTCTTTAAGATCCTATCTCCAAACAGTCACATTCTAAGATACTGGCAATTAGGTCTTAAACACGTAATTTTAGGGGGAACAAAATTCGGCCTATATACACATGTGTGTATATATATATATATATATATATATATATATATATATGTATATGCATATAGGCATATTTACCTCACATTATGTATATGTATACAAGGAAAGACATTTGAGTAAAAAAAATTTTGTGAAAACAAGAAGCTATAAAAAAGACACTAAGCTTTGAGGGGCAAAAAGAACCACACGAGAATACTAATCAACCCTCCAATCTAATGTCTGAAGAATTCAGCTGGGAAGATGTCAACCACAGGACATCAGGAAGGTCACTGGATTCAGCATTCTCATCTCAGTAAAGAAAAGGAAGTAGCTACTATATCCAGTGGAATTTTAGACAATGTTAATCATATCAGTATTATTCCCTTGAGAAAGTCTCATGAAACTGAGATAAATATCTGGAATGCACAGCTGACAGAGACATATGGAGAGCATGCTTTAATAATATAAATAAGCTTTCTATCCTCTTTGGGGGCATAGTTTACATTTTGAATTACTTCATAGCACATATGCTACCCCTGTGTATCAATAGTTTCACATTCCTTACAGGTCCATTTCCCGAGACTGTCCCTAGACCTGAGTCATTTATTGATTATGTTCAGTCATGGCTTTTACTGATCATTTTTAGTCTCACGTTCAGGTGACAGCACATTTTCAAGTTTCTTTTCTGGTATTCCTGCTGTTATTTCTTAGGTGATTCATTTTATCATTTTCTAAGCTTACTTTCTTAACAGTAAGAGGAAAAGCGCTCACTTGACTACCAGAGGTTTTATGCTCAAGACCGTTCCAAATGATCAGTGAAAAAATATTGAGCATGTTAGTATCGGAAACAAGTACATTAGTAGTAATATAAAGGGGCCCGTTTAGAAATTGCCTGCCTAACGAACAGCCACGTGTCGGTAAGTCAAGCCCCAATTCTCCTGCACTCTCACGGAAACATAATATGACTCCCAGTAATCCTGACCTTCCTGGGAATCCTGAACACATGGGTCCACTTTCTTCCACATTTCCGTATGGTACATTCTGTAGTTAATAAGTGCATGCAAATGTGCATACACACACACACACACACACACACACACATACAGGTGAACACACACTTTGGGTAAAAGATGAACTATTAGTAAACACCCTCCCAAAAGCTGAAAATGTGAAATTGGATTTTTTTTTAATTAATGCCTTATTAATTATGATGATGAGCATCAAAATAAATTTGAAAAATACTGCCAAAGGTAGGGGAAAAACGAGGAGCTATGGGAAAATATTTTTTGGTATGTTTGTGTGAATTAGAGCAGTGATATTTTTCACTGGGGTGAGCCTACCCTCTTTAGGGTGGCAGCATATAAGAAGACCTGGGTTCGTCGGACTATGCAGATACCTGGGAGTTCTTATTCAAACGTAGTGTGCCTCCCTTCTAGGAAGTGAGCTAGCATCCTCGTGACCCTACTGTGCTTGCTCATGGTGCATATAGAGTGTGGGAACATTGGGAGGAAAAATGCTGGGAAATATGATAGTAGTATAAAATTCATCTCAGTAAAGACTGACCTGCCCCTTGAATGATGCACAGGAAACATGAATGAAAGAAGATAGAGAAAAAAGAAAGACAGGTGACAGTAAGGAAGTTCATCATAGTTTAGAAAGAGGCTTAATACTTGTCCAACATGAAATTCTTTACATATATGGGAAAGGGAAGTCTTGTTAATTGTCTCACTTAGTAGCATGACTTGAGAAGACAGAATGGAAACTAGAATGCAAAAAAAGGGTTATGCAGAAGAACTTGCATAGACTGGAAGAGGATTCGTTTGCAACATGTATTATGGAATTAAGAGATCACACACTGGATTCCAGAGGGAGAAATGAAGGAGAGTAGCAACAAGCAGAAAAGTAGAAATGGAATGAATTCCAGAAATCAGAACAGGGAACCAAAAACATGGCCTGGAGATCCAAAAAAAAAATGTGGTCGGTGGTGTATCTCAGTGCTCAGTTCTGTGAACCAGGAATCTGTACCCCAAATCACACATATTAGTGCTGGTGATGAATCTTGATTCCTTCAGTGTTCATTTCTAGTAAATTAGAGGATCTTTCCTGGTGTCTCTGAGCCATCACTGGCTATTCATTTAGTCCATGTTAATGAGAAAATTCCCCAGATTTCACCAGCTTGAATTGACAGCTTTTAAGATTGATCCTTTAATAGTCAGATGGCTCAGTCCAGCTCAATCTATAAATTCAGAGACCACTCACGTAATCTTTTTTCAAGAAAAGTGTAAAAGGCTACTCTTCTTGATTTTTATGCTAGTTATTCCTCCAGTATAAGGATTATGTGATCAGATTCTTAAATGGCTTAGAGAGTATAAAACATAAAACATATAATAGCTATAAATATACACAAAATATGTATGCACAGACATGAAATTCAGGTAATTACAAAATAATGACATTGCACCTTCTGACAAAAGTCACAACTGTATATTCTAAAGTCCAGAGGATAAATAAGGTTCTCATTATTTTTTTTCTGAAGGCTTTTTCAATTCTCATTTTCTCAATTTGAAATCTGGAATTCCAATTTTTTTTTTTTTTTTGGTCTGTTCTTGTCAAAGGGGGCTTTGGTTGCAGTAAATATTCACCAAATATTTGGCTTATAATTAAACTTACAAGATTTGGTGGTGTTAGCAAAATTACAATAAATTAAACCTATATCTGAAATTATCAGGCACAAATAAAAAAATGTTCTGTCACTGTTAAGCAATGAATTCTCCCTTCCTACACTGTCTAAATTGGCACAGTTGCTGTGGATTTTGTGGACTAAATGTCAAATAGCTGAAGATATATGATTAGTGATTTGGAGTATTTTATTGTTAAGATCTTCACTGCTTTCTGAATGGTTTCCTGACTTTCTGAGGGTTTTTTTCTTCTTCTTCCCATTTCCTACCAGAGTAGCATTTTAAGTAGATGTTATAAATCTCTGCCAAAGGCACATTCATAGCCCTGCTTGAATAGTTTCATTTAGACTTTTAAAGTCTCTTCAAGATCTTTATCGTGGTGAAAAAAACACTTTGTTTTCCTTAAAGAATGAAGAATAACTTCCTAAAAATCCCCCAAATAGAGAAGATGTCTTTGATTTTGAAGTAGATCTAATTATATGTCCCATTATTAAATTAACTTGAAGTTCAAACAGATTTTTGGTAGTTTTTTCTCTTTTTTTTAAGGAGAGAAGGGGATACTCTGTATATATATTTGTTTAATGTAGCCACTATTTTAACTCTATAAATCAAACACACCTGAATGCTGTAAATATTTTTCTCTAAATACAAGCCTGATGGTAATATCTTGTTTTGCAAAATATCAGTCAGACATTTTCTAAAATACTATCATGAGTCTGGTACTGTGTTTCTTGACGCTTCCAAAACTTCTAATTCAGGCCACAATTTTTCTTTAAAATGCACCAAATCCAACAGAGAAATAGAATTTCAGAGAATCAGAAAAGGAAAGTTGGACATAGAACTCTTACTTAAATTCCACTTCTGTCCTAGCCAAATAGACGACAGGAATACTAATTTTTGAAAAGTGTCGTAATGTTTCAAAATTGTAGCCTCTAGATATATGCTATTCTTTTTGATCTGTCTCATGAGTAAGAATAGTTTATTCACATGGTTGTAAGTGCTAGGGGGTTGCACCTCTGACTGACTTACAATATTTTTTCTCAGCTGCACATTTTTCTTACATTTATCTGTCTTTGCAAAATTAAAAAAAAAAACAAGTAAATAAGAGATTAGAAGACCTTTCTCTTTGAACATTTCCTTTGTAATATTAGTCAATCCGTTCTCTCCATATAATGATGAACAACCACTTTTAGTTTAATAAAATCTCCTATCTTACTAGTGTTTCATTTTCAAGAAATATTCCACTGCCTTTCTAATAGTGCATCTGGTCCTATATAATTATACTCCTCATGGTATGCTATTGCATTTATTCTTGCCATTTTAATATTTTGCTGTTTCAAAGAAAAGGAAAGTAATTTAGTAGTATTTACAAATACTAATTCATAGAAAGCTCCTATAGGTCTTGTAGTAGACTTTAAGATCTCCTAAAGTCTGGGACCTGTGTTTAAAACCAAGAATGTTTTGCATATACTTTGCAAATATGTCTGTATTCATATTCATTCATGAGTACTAAAATATCAGAGATAAAACACACCCTGCATATTCAGCAAATAACAAAAGTATCTTTTATTTTAGCACATGTTTTTCTTTCCTCAGCTGCATGTTTATACAATTATAATTTTCAGGACATGGTTCTACAACCTAATGTAATAAAAATTCACATAAATTTAATGAGACTTTTATCCAAGTAAAATGAGGAATTAGTAGCATTTCTAATTTTAAGGGCTTTCCCTACTATTTCGTTATATTCTGGCAGATGTCTGGAAAGTAACTTAAAAGTCCCTATTTCATATAAACATTGTGTATCCTAAATACCAAAATTTAAATGGTATGGATGATATTTTATCTTTTTGAAGGTCATATATAATCATCATCGCTGTTTTTTTTGCTTCATTTAATTGCAGGTAGGAATAATAATAAAGGGAGGTAACTAGGTAATATGTACATGCATGCAAGATCCCTTATCTCTATCAAATATGTTAAAATGGAAGTGGTCCAGACAAAGCCCAACAATAATCAAGAGATTGGATTCCACCAGTAGGAATAAAGGCCTTTAAGGATTAGTTTAATTCTAAGATGTCCCAAGGATTTGAGCAGAGGACTGTTGTGGAAACTATAATAAGCATTTTTTTTCTTGAGGGGTTCTTTAAGACTAGAAGTAGGATCATAAACTTAGAAACCATAATCTTGAAATTGGATCTAATAGGAAACAGCCTATAGAAGCTGCTTATAGAAATAGCTGCTGAAAGAGTGCTATGGCATTCTACACCCCACTGTTTATCAGGGAGGATGGAACTTGATTCCTTTTCACAGCTGCATTCACTCCCACTTCCTCCTGACATCTGTGGGCTACAGGAACACAAGCTTGTGAAGAAAACTACATTCACTCACCAATTACAATGAAAACTTTAAAAGTGGGTGGAGGAAGGAATGGCAAAATAGAACAGGACAGAAAGAGGACTGAATTAATTTTATACCATGGCCTATTGCATATTTTTAAATTTTCCTTATCCTATTTCTTTAGTATGGGAACACAATTATAAACTTGCTTATCTGGTAGTATTTCATTAAATTATGCTTCACATAGCAAAGACTTGGGGTTCCAGAGCATTATTTCTCATGCTAACTTTGAAAAACCAAAATTCAAATGTGTGTTGTTGTAAGAACAAAATAAAAGTGTGTATTATCATAAAGCACGACAACAAACTGTTAATCAAAAAATACCTTTGCATCAGTCGGCCCGGAAGCGTTCTTCTGAGGACACATGCCAAAGCTGATAAACATAGTTTAATCTTAAAGTGACAAGAATCTCACATGTGTAGGCAATGTTTATTTTTACAAAACCTGTCTCCATCATGCAATAGCAAGAGAATCTCCTTTCATTCTAAGATTAGAATGAAGTTGGCATAAATAACGCATAACAGAATTATAATACATGCTAGAAAAATGGTGTACTACTATCTCATGCATTAATGTGTGAAATATCTGAGGTGAAACACTGAGTATGCATATCACAGGAATCTATGAAAAGTGAGTCTATATAATCTAATTATTGGCTGACTGATGGAATACCGGTTAGGTCAAGTGCCTCCAAAGGAGCTCAAGCCAAGTATTCCTGGGTTGGAGTCCTGGGTCCACGAGGAAACAACCATATGAACAACTAAATTAAAATCAAATAAGATGCTTCTTCCTCCTCTCTCTTCCTACCTGCCTCCCTACGCGCCTTCATTACTGCCTGCACCTTTCCTTTAAAAAGATCTAGTTATAACTCTCATCAAAATATAGTTAAGCATATAGAATAATAAACATAAATATATTGCAGAATTTTGTAGACTATTTTGTGAGTAAGGCTATATGTATATTTTAGACCGGAGGACCAGGGATATTTGACAACCTCCTACTACAAGTGAACATTTGAAAGAAGACTTAGAGTCACTACCCGTGTTTTCCAGCTCACTGAACCTAAAATGCTCAAATGCTAGAACAAGACTTCGGTATAATAAATGTTATGATTCTTACTTTTTTATTTTAACATCCATTTTAATACAAACATTTTCTATGAGTTCAATTTATTTTAAAATAAATAATTCTCTAGGAAAAATAAATGCTGTTTTTCTAAGTGGAAGACTGAAAATTTTTCAGATAAATTCTGTTAATTCAGGTGTCACATCTGGATCAGACTTTGAGCAAATTACTGTACCTCACTTGCCTCAATTTGTCCTTAAGTAAAATTGATATGATAGTATCAACTCCATAGCACTGAGTAGGAACCTGAGTGGAAACATCTAAGTGCTCAACAGATGACTAATTAATTTGTATTTTCATTATCATTGCCATTTAGTTTTCCTTAATTTTTTATAAAGGTTCTTTACTTCATCGTCTTCACAGTGGATTGCATCTTACTTTGACCTGTCACTAAAAATCAATACAGATACTAGTCAGGGATTCCAGCCATCACATCCTTGCTGGTAATCCTTACCAGAACCCTGGTTGTGGAGAATACCAACTAGACATTAAAACTATTCAATCAGGTATCGTAGGAATTCTAGATGTGAGGGATGGGCATCTGGAAATAAAGAATTCCACTGGAGCTTTCATTGTGCATAGATGTTTTTATTAACTCTATTGTAACTGTAATTTTGTATCTATATTTTTGAAGGGAAAGTTTTCATTCACAGATGTTATGATTCTCAAAATTTGTCTCAAAAAGAGATCCCAAAAACCATATTTTTGTGATATTTTATTAATATTTTAATTTTATTCCTCTGTTAATTCAGGCTCTCATAAAATCACATATGTGGACTTTAGTAGTTTGGTATTTCATAGAATTTTTCACTGAGTTAAATGTTGCTACTCTGTCACTGCCATCTAGTTTCAGTGGTATTTATTATGTGGATCACTATCTCGGGTGAACTTTCCAATAGCCTTTACAATAATCTTGTTATGAAGACTAGATAAGAGAAATTTTACTTATGTCTCAGTATCGGGAAAAGTTCTTAAGAGCTATGCTTATTTTATAGACAAATATTTAATCTTGTACTGCGAGAAAAATCTTTACTGTAATTCATAGACAAGGTTTCCATATTGTATTTATTATGGATTATTTTCCTACCATGATATTGTTCCATTGGATTTCCCTCATTTTCATTGAAAAAATAAAAAACAAACTATACCCTGTCCATGTTCTGTGTCTTTCAGAAAAGTCATACCTCAACTTTCCACCCATATACTTATGATTATAAATGAACACTTCCTTGTAAATTTGGTGAATGCCTATGATATATTGGGAGACTTTAGGTTAGCAAGATGTAGCCATACTAAAGTGTACTCTTTAGTAACTTGTTTTATTCTGAAATTTGCCCACGGAATAGCATAGACAAGTATGGATTGGATTACAGACAATATGGTTCATTGGAAAGCGTCCCACTGAGGAAAATAGAAGATTGGTTCTAGTCCCAACTCTGCAATTTCAGGGCAGATGTTAATCCTTTTCAAAGCTAGAAGACAATACAACTACACCTCCATACCTCATCAGGTTGTGTTAGGATGAATAAAATAATCCTGTGGAAAACACTACAGAAATGCAACACATTGACATAACCCATAGTTTGAAGCAACCTTTTCATTAAGCTAAAATATATACACTCAGGGCAAATGGTTTCATGGACAGTCTAGTAACTGATTGCTGATAAGATTTTATAAACAGTAATTAATGAGATTCAAGGCACTGATTAAAGTTTCATGGAAAAAAAGGTTTTAATTTAAAAATTGATGTTCAAATTCTCCTTGTCATCCAGTCTTGGTTGAAAACAACAGTGGTTGCAACTGAGGGTGTTTCATGAAGCACATTAGACTTCAGTATGCATACCACAGTCTTTGTTCACCACTTCTTTCTTACACCCTTAACATAATTAAAAGAAATTGTACAAATTGTCAAGACTAGAAAATATATGTTCAGTGCTGAAAAAAAAAAAGTTCATTTTGATTTGCAGAGAATGAGGATGCACAGTCATTGAGTCCTTGTAGTGTGACTCTCAATTTCTTCACTAGTATTCATTTTTCTTAAATGTGTTTTGTGGTGATATTTATTTTAAGGGAGAAGAAAGTACCTAGTGGGACTGTAACATAATCCTGGTCAGTACCTTTGATATTTGCATTTTCTAAGAGAGTAGTCAATTAGCATTGAAATATCAAATATTACAAGAAAACAATTTTTGTTGAAGGCTTTAGAGGAAATGGCCATCTCAAAGACTAGCAAAAATAATTTGTTCATGTAAGAACAAATATAAAATTGTTTCAGAAAGGTTCTGTGAAGCCTTGTTTAGCTCAGCATGAAGACGAAATGAAATAAAGCTCCTATCAAATATTTCTTCCCAATGCAGTCAATGGAACACAAATAAGATGCAGTAGGTGACAGATAATCAAATAACACACTAATTTATCCCTTCATTGTTCCTAAAGAATACTTGATTTGCAGTAGAACAACCTCTTGATTGATTCTCTGAACAGAATTAACTTTAAAATGCACAGACAAGGAGCTAAGTAAATTTCTCTACCAGATGAGGTTCATAGATATTGTCATTTTATATTTTGGAAAGGAATGTAACAGAATCCTCTCAAATATAAATTCCTCCACTTCCCACTCTTATTAACTTCATGCTAACCAGTTTATTGTGCAAGGAATGCTCTTTCCTAGCCACAAATCATCTCTCCAATTGCCACAAAAGGAAAATTCATCCAAATTTTTTTGGTAGCAAGATGTTTTCCCACCATGGTCCTTGTTAATAATGTTCTATGGCAACAGGTTTCTTGAATCTTAAAATTCTGGAATGTGTATGGCTCTAGATTTAGATCTTTGTAACTCCAGACATAAATTAAAAAGCACAGCTCATCATTATCCAAATCCAAAGTACAAACGTAACACCACAGATACTAAATATGCATTCTCTAATTCCTTGCCTACTTCATTAGACAAATTCCAATCTTTTCTCTGCTGTCTTTCCCCTCAAACCTATGATTTCTTGGGGGCATTTCTCACATGTTATCAGAACAGTGTCTCTACTTGAATGCCCTATTGCCAGCTGCCTCTGGACAGCTGTCCTCACTGGTATCAGCTTCTACTAAACTGCCAACCTTGACTTTCTTCTCTGTAATTCATGGGGTCACATCTACTGTTCACTCACTGAACATCAGGATGATTTTGTTAACCCGCTTTAATATACAATAGGAATCTCACTTATGACGCAATTCATGTGCAGCTTTAGAAGGCGATCTCAGGACTTCTGTATTTTGAACAAGTCCCCACTGTGAAGGCATATAATAAGGGTACGACAAATAATTCAACTAATTCTTAGGTCCATAGTCCAGCCCCAATACAAGCACTGGCTTTTGGAAATCAGTTTACACAACTGACCCTTTACTTCCTGTGGCAGGACACCATTTATTACCCCATACAGAGACAGAGAAATCATTAACCACTCAATAGCAAACTAGAGGCTGGTGTGTCAAAGGTACAGAGCGCACCTCTACAATCCAAGATTAACAGTCCCACATCAATGCCCACTAAAACCTATGCTGAAAATCACTGCTTTAAAAATCCCCCTTAACTAAGTTGTTCTGCCATTGCTAATACCTCAAAGAATATGTTGAGTCTTAGAGACAGAGACATCACGATGATCTCAATGATGTTTTTAATCCCTTTTTTGAGAACCCACATTGTGAAACTTTAAACATTAAAATAAAATCAAGTGCATTTCTCTAAAGGTAGACTTTGGTGTCTATCTCATCCAGCACAGAGAATTCATTCCACTAATATTTTCTGGAGGGAAGAAGTTAAGGAAGGAAATCATTAAGGGAGACAGGGGTTATAGATTAAGGGACAGAGGGAATAATCTCTGAGTGAATGAATGAGTAATTTAATGAACGAATGACTTGTTAAAATAGATTTTATGTTTTCCTTCTTTGCTAGTCTTTATGAAACCAGAATTAAAAGTTTCTCATTCTTATTCATCATTATGCTAGCAAATAAACTTTTCCAAATAGTCTCCTGTTAGGTAAGTGCAACTTCTGTCCCTCTGTTATTTACTTAGATTCACTATATTTTTCAAGAATGGAAGGCAAGGTGTATTCAATTTTTGCTGAAGAACTCTTTTATAATTTTGTTAACATTGGGCTTTTTAATAAATTGAATATTGGTCAAACTATTTCCAAATTTCCACTTAGATATAAAAATAACGATACTAGCCAAAATATGCTTAGAAAGTAAAAGAGCGGAAATACATTGTTTTTGAATAATATGAGGAATCCATGTGTAGTTGTAGTAAGGATATATATGTTAAGAGAGAAACTAACATTTCATGTTAGTGAAAATTTTAAACAGCATTGTTTCAGATATTGTCACGCCATTTTTCTGGTTAAGGAGGGGGATAGAGAAATGTTCTGGCTTCATCAAGTGTGTATGTCAGCGATTGTATATATCAAATTCAGATTTGGAACTCAGTCATTTTGACTTCAAAGCATGTCTTTCTGAATAAATATTATTTGCAATCTAGATGAGAAGTGAGAATAATATATATGACAAATAGATTAAATCCATATAATGCTACCCAATAAATATTTATTGCCTTCTATTCTAGTTACTATTTGTTCCTATCCAGTTGCTGCATAATCAAAAATCAGTAAGATCCAGTCTCTACCATAAAAAAGTTATCTACATGCAAGGATGCAATAACGCACGTGTGATTATACTCCACATGTAGACCTGATGGGGGAAAAATAATCCCTGTGAATAGGTGTCTAGCAGTTCTATGTGCCAAGTATGGAAGGGGGACTATATGTGAACCTCACAGGAAACTCAGAAAACTGAGACCTAGAGACACTAAGTCACTTCTCCAAAATTGCAGGCAGAATGGAACTCAAGCAATCTATTTCTGACACTCTTCCACTTTGTTACTATTCTGTATTTCTTTCCAGGTTAGAAAGTAAGAAAAAAACTGGAATAAGGAAGATCAGTTAGGTTCCTACAATAATCAATGTGGAAGATGATAAGGACCTGAAGTAGAATGTCAGCAGTGGAATTGGAAAGAAATTAGGTGAGATACTTGAAAGAAAGAAACGAGAGCCCTTGATGCCAGATGGGATGTGAAGGAGGCAATGAGAGTGTATTGATAAGAAACCAAGAGGGATCAAAGATCAAGGGCTCTAGCCCCAAATAAAAGCAGAATGATCTATCATATCATAGTGACTATAGCTGATAACACTGCAAATGTATAATTGAGATTTGCAGAGACTAGAACTTAAGAGTAGAAATTAAATGTTACACTCATAAAAACAGATAAATATATGAGAAGTTTGTGTTACTTAACTTGGTGGGGGGAACCCATTCACATTGTATAAGTAGATCAAAAAGCTTTGCACACTTTAAATATCTTGCAATTTTATTCATTTATAGCTCAGCTAAACTATAAAAGGAAAAATGGTATGTCCTAAAAAAAAAAAAAAAGGAAAATATAGAATCAAGATACATTTGTGGAGAGGAGAAATGGATTTAACTTTTGACATGCTTATCCTAAATAAAAGATTTCATTGATCCGATAAGATTTCTTATCAGTTATAACTCAGGAATAAAAATGACCCAAAAGTCATAGTGGATACCGAAGTCAAGGGTTAAAAACGCTGTCTGTCATGTCTGGGAACACACATCTGTGTTTAGCTTCCTTAATGAAACTCTTTGTCATGAATACACTACTGGGATCTTACATTTGCCGGGTTGCAACACTTCCTGAACCTTTGAGGACTTTCATGGCAGAGTGATTGTCAAGGACCTGGCGACCATCATGTGGCCTAAATAATTTCTATCCTAGAGCTCCTAAGAAAGTGACACCAAACCTAACCATTCTTTTTGTTTTAAATCTTCATGCTGAAGAAGGGTATTTGGCAAATATAAGTACTTTAAGTTACATGAGAGGCAGAGACTGGGTAGTTTTGTTTCATGAACTGCCTTGTTCATATAGAAGAAACCCAGCTCTAAATTGCCAGAAGTTGTGATTTTGATAATGAAACATCCACCTCTGTCCTTAGGGAACTCTTCTTTAAGTCCTTAACTTGCACCATCTGGGCTTTGTGTGAAAGGTTGGTTAGTCGTTGAAAACCGCCTCCACAAAGGTATTTAGCCTCCCATGAGCAACATATGAATTTTTGCACAGAGAGGGCTTCAACCCCAAGGCGTCAGCACTTACAGGTCCACAAGTGAAAGCCTTTATTTCTATTTTTCCTTCAGTAACTAAGTGATGTTGTTCAACTGAGGTAAAGCTGATCTATTCTTTATAACTTAAAACTTAATACTTTTTATTTTTGTGTGGGAAATCAGGGGTATTAATGGGAATATTAGTCCAAACCCACTTAGTAAAAACAGTAATTCATTTGACTAATAAATAATGTCAATATCTTAATGATCAGTAAGTTTACTGCACTTATGCAGTAGCCCATATTTGTAGTGTTATATTATCATTTCACACAGAAAAGAAGCGTGGTGTCTGTAGCTCTTTAAATGGAATTTCTGAGTCATTTGCTAGTAGTATGTTTAAGTTAATAAACTGACAAGCTGCTTTCAAAAGGGTTCTAAATTTTGCAGTGATAAACTGTGGTGGAGAGTTCATAGTTGTTTCAGTGCTATCCAGTATTTGGTATTGTCAGGGGTTTTGTTAGGGGCAGAGAGGTTGTTTAAATTTTTCTTTTTTTCTTTCTTTTTTTTTCACTTTATTCAAATAGTTGTTTGACCTTTTCTTGTTTTGTTTTTCAGCTAGATTGTGTGTTTTCTTAGAGAATTAAAGAGTTCTTTCTGTGTTTTGAATAAAATTCCTTTGCAGTATATTTTCCAGCAAATATTTTCCCCCAGGTTGCTGCTTGCATTTTAATTTTCTTAACTGTGTTTCTTAAAGAACCGAAGTTTTTCATTTTTAAGAACAAAACTTTTTATAAGTTTTTATTCCACAAACGATTAGGTATTCAATGTCATATATTAAAATTGCAGCTACCCAGGGTTATGAAGATATTTTTTCTGTGCCTTGTTTTATAAGTTCATAGTTTTATATTTTGTGTTTATATCTCTAATACATTTAGAAATTTTTTTTGGTGTGAGGTATGGATCAGATATCAAAAATATTTGAAATGTGTTGTCCATATTTCCAGCACCATTCATTTAAAATAATCACTTTCCTATTAAATTGCTTTTTCACCCATTGAAAATCAATTAACTGTATATGTGTGGATATATTTCTAAATTCATTATTTAATTACATTGCTATATTTGTCTGTCTTTTACCAGTATCACACTGTCTTGATTACTGTAGTTTCCTGATAGGTTTTGAAATCAGATAATGAATCTTCTAATTTTGATTCTCTTCTTCAAAATTTTTGACTAATCTGAACTCTTACATATCCAAGTAATTTTCGATAAACATTTATTTCTATTAAAATCTGCTGAAATTTTTATTGAAATTTCAAAGAAATTCTAGAGAACTTTAGGGAGAATTGGCATTTATTCTTATTTGGAACAATGAACAAATGATATGGTTAACTTTAAAAATTCATAAAATATAAGAAAGTGTAAAGTAAAAATATCATGCACATCCTTATTACCAAGGATGTTGGTTATGCACACTTTACATTTTACCTTCATCACACACACACACACACACACACACACACACACACACTCACACACACATACACACGCATCCATCCAAAAATCACTTCCCAAATTTATGGATTGAAAAATAAAACCTTTTGAAGAGTGTGGAGTTACTTAAACACATAACTTTTTTTAATAGTAATATTTATTATTTCTTTAGTTCACAATGCTAAATTCTGTTTAGGATACTGAAACTGCATCTCAGTCTATATTCCACACCACACCCACCACCAGAGTTCCAGTGTCCCTTACCACCCCACCTTTTCCCCTTATCCCCCCAACACCACCCCCCATAACGAGTCATAAGTCCTGTTATTTTTCTTGGGTTTTGTTTGTTCATTTGTTTCATTTTATTATATTCCACATGTGAGTGAAACCATCTATATTTCTTGCTTTCTTTCTGATTTATCTCAGAAATAACTCAAACTCACTCAACATGATCCCACCAGTTCCTTCTAGATTGTTAAAAATGGCACAATTTCTTTTATTTTAATAGTGGCATAGAATTCCATTGAGTATATATACCATAGCTTCTTTATCCAGTTGTCTGTTGATGGGCATATAGGTTGTGTCCATATCTTAGCTATGATGAATTGTGCTGCTATGAACATAGGGGTGCAAATGTTTTTCCTGATTAAAGATTTTGTATAGTCTGAGTATATACCAAGGAGTCAGATTGCTGGATCAAATGATAAGCCCACCTTTATTTGTTTGAAGAATCTCCATACTGTTTTCCAAAGAGGTTGCACCAATTTACATTCCCACCAGCAGTGTAGGAGGGTTCCTTTTTCTCCACAATGCATCCGATACCTGCTATTTCCAATCTTTTCAATATAGGTATGAGATAGTATTGCATTGTAGTTTTCAGTTGCATTTTTCTAATGATGAGTGATGTAGAGCATTTCTTCAGGTGTATATAGGCCATCTGTGTGTCTTCTTTAGGTGGGTGTCTATTCAGTTCGCTTACCCATTTTTTGAGTTTATCGTTTCCTTTTTTGTTGTTGAGATGTATGAACTCTTTGTATATTTTAGATATTAAGCTTTTATCTGATTTATGTCATGCAAATATCTTCTCCAATTCCATGAGTTGTCTGAGATTTGACATTTTAACAATACTGAATCTTCCTCAATGTATTTCTTTATTTGTGTAAGTCTTTGGTTTCTTTCTTCATTGCTTTGTTATTTTCAGCATAAAAAGCTCACATATCTTGCTAGATTTACACTTAGATAGTCATGTTATTTGGTGCTGTTTTAAATGGTATATTTTTTTCAATTTCCAACTTCTACTATATAGAAATAAATTTATCATTTGTATGTTTAATTTTTATCTTGTCATCTTGCCAAACTGACTAATTAGTTCAATAGAACTAGTTTCTATGTTGAATTTTTACATTACCTTTATAAGTTAGACCTCTGTGAATCAAGACAGTTTCTTTGTTTCTGATTGTGGTATGCCTTTATCTTTTTTTTGCCTTGCTTCATTGCACTGGAGTGCACTCCATAAAATAATGAATGGAAATGATGAGTAGACATCCTGTTTGTATTTCATTATAGGAGAAAAATATTTAATCTTGCACAGTTAAGTATGATGTTACCTTTGGGTTTTTAGTAGATGTCCTTTTCCTAGATAGAAAATACTACCACCTGTTCTTACATTCTGAGAGTTTTTGATAATAGGATGAATATTTTTCCACCTATTCGCTTATTCTATTAATGTTATCATGTTTTTTTTTTCCATTGAGACTGTATTTTTATAGAGAACTTTGTAAGAATCCACACTGGATAAATACACGTTGAAAGTTTCAGAGAATGGAACTTTCTTCCAGAGATTTACACACTGAACACTTAAGGGATGAAATCAGACTTCAATTACTCAATATCTCTCTACCCTCTTTATGCTCTGAGCAGACAGACACTAAAAATACTTCTTAGTCTCAGTAATTCCTAAAAGAATACATCCATATATTATTTTTTAATAAGTTATTTCTACTCTTTCCAGAATTTAGACTACTAAAATTAAATATTTCCAATCAACTTAGAATTTTATTGGGTGTGTCAACTATTTAAATGTATCTGACTGGAATTAGTTCTACTGAAACCCAACTTCTATGAACAGATTACTAGATACTTAAGAACACCAACATTTCCAAATGGACCCTCAAACTTCATTAGCTTTTAATTTCAGATAATCTACTAAGAGTACATTCAAAAGCGAATCAGTAGAGTAAGAAAATAAATTGTAAACTGATTTTTTTCAAAATTGAGGGGACTATCGATGATGTGTCTAATTGCCAGATGTACATCATTACTTATATTAAGACATCATTTACCATTGCTTATTAGAGATTTGGGGAAATTGATTATAAATTTCCTTTATTCCTAATTCAAAATAACTTTCATATGTGATTTTCAAAGTTTAACATAACATGAAGAAATGGGAAAATATCTTAATATTTATATATTACCTCAATCAATATTTATTGAGAAACTAAATAACTCAAAGTATCAATAAATCAGGTTTTGTTTTGCAAAAACTAAATGTTCCGTTGTGTGTAATTCCCTAATATTGGTTTAATTTTACTTTAGTTTTTATATTTATATATTTTATTAGGGTTCTCTTTATTTTCTAAGCCCTATATTTATTGTTAGTACTGTATAGTCAGTCGATAATCACTTAAGAAGTTTAAGCTATAAGCACATTTTTCTGGGTAAACCCTTGTGCCAGGTGCTGAACATGCAAAGATAAATTAAACAGTGTGTAACTTCTAAGAGTTTATGTACTATTCTGCTACTCTTCTGGGTGAATCAGCTGTATCAATAGTAGTTAAGAACATTCAAATCCCTTTAAAGTAGGGGCTACACTGTACATTGTATTTACTCATATTTGTGGTCTTTGTGTTAAAACAATGCATTTGCAGCCTCATGCTGCAGCAGTCGAACTCTAAAATAATCTGGCATTGGCACAGAATGCCCAATGACCCATTCTGCCTAGAGAAGTCTGTTTAGAGAGATGGCATTTGAACTGAACCCCATAGGCAGGAGAAAGAAGAGATATTTAAAGTGGGATGGCTTAAGTAAAAGCACTTTAGTACTAGCTAAAGTGGTTTCCAATACGTAACTGACTCTATCATGGAAAACACTGGTTGCAGAACCTGGCTACTGTTGACAAGAGCTAATCTGTGGACAGGGAATGGAGATTTAGGTTTCCTACTTGGGATATACTTCTCTATGGGAAAGAAGAAGATATCCTCTTTAGATAGCTAAAGAAGTCTAACCCTATATTATATTTTATAGCACACAACCTATTAAGTGAGTAACATGATTCAAGAAGAGTACACTGTGACAGTCCTTTAGTCTTGCAAAAACATCCTGCTCAATCCTTTCTACCTTCCCCCACGAAAAGTCTCTGTAATAGTCTTCCACTAAAAGCATTGCAACTTCTCACCAACAGGGAACTATAGTATCCTTTGGAACACATAACCCTTTCTCACTTAGCTAGTTTATAGGTCCACCTGCTCACAATGAAGCCAATATCAAATTCCATTCAGTAATTTTTGCAATTTGATCAGCTTGAAGAGGTGGATAAGGGAAATCTTCAAATATAAAACTGTCCAGTGAAGATAAGAGCATGTAATTTAGGACATGCAGCAGCAGACAGCATTAGTTATTGCTCTTCCCCATGCACTGAACAAAAACTGCAGAGCCCCATACCCACTGACAGAATTACTGCCTCCACTTCAAGTCTTTGTGGTACAGATGTAAATAATAGAGTCATGTAAATAGCAGTAAGGGAAGTTTTAACATCCTCCACACTTATCAGATTTCCTCATTTTGGAGAATTCATGGGTCTTAAAGATGTTATTATGGACAAATGTTGGACCTCAATGATCATCTAAGTGTGGCAGAATTTCCTGTGTTTGATAATCTGTTTCCTCTTTTTCTCTACCACCACTGAGCTTTAGTGTACATGTTTCTTGTTTTCTTCTTTGTCATTTCCACTCCAGCTGCATAGGCTTCCTGTAATCATCTATCCATATGCCTGGACAGAGCTCTGTTGTTGCAGAAATCCATGACACAACTTCAGCATTAGGAAGGTGTGGAGATGCTGAGCAGAGAGAGGGATTAATGTAGATAACATAGATGACGGTACCTGCCCCACCGCATTAAGCAACAAAAATAAAATGTGAATACTTCACAACCTTAGGAATATTTTATTACAGTAATAGAGTATGAATTTATAACCTAAAACATTCTGTAGACAAGGGAATCAAATTCCTTTAGAAATATATCCTGCCTCCCAAACCACCACCTCAAATCTCTTGAGTAATGAATGTCCAAAATTCAGAAGACATCCTCTGAGAATGTTACACAGCTCATCATTTTCTTCTCCAGTTGTTTCTATGGAAACATTTTAAAGGAATTCTTGAAATAAGAACAGATAGAAATACTGAGATTCAGAAGTAGCTCATGGGTGTAAATATTGCTCTTAGAAATCTATTGAAATGTTTCCTTCTCCATCTGATACAAAGATGAGAAGGAACTCAACAAAATTGTAAGAGCTATTCAATTATTATTAACCTACAGAGAAATAATTTAATAGAGCAGAACAAGTCCTGGAAAATAATTATGTAGTTGACATATGCATCCTGGTATAATAGAAAGAGCACGACATATGGAATGAAAAGATCTGTTTTCCTACTCATTGACATGTGAACTATTAGAAAGTACTTAAATTCTCTCAATCTCCATTTCTTCATATATAAAATGAAATCATAATGGAATTTGGATTATTATTTGATGGGTTGCTGTGAATTTCAAATATAATAATAAATGTGAAGATCTTTTTGCAGTTCCTCATCCTAGAAGGAATCTCTCTGGCGGTGCTTCTTAAAAGGAACACCTTCTCAAATATCCTGTCGGCCACGGGAGCCCTATCCCGTATCATTCTAGCAACTGGACTTTCAGTTTTTCTGTGGTCCTGAGTTCTATATCCCTACACAGTTGCCATCTGAGATTCGGACTGCATTCCATCTTGTATATGTATCATCTGTTTTTCTGCATGGTGAAAGGCAGCATGGTGCTCTAGAAACAGCAAGACATCATCAATGAGACAGGTTTACTTCAGACCTAGCCCCACGCTAATTAAACATCTCTGACTTTGACTTCCTGCCCTCAGTCTGAACAGAGTCAGGCATCATAAACAGGCCTTCTCCAGACCCACCACATATTCCCATGTTAAGAGTTCTTCTGGTCCCTGCCATTTGAACACATCTTCATAGATGTTCCCTGTGATGATTTTTGTCTCCGATGGCAAAGATGACATGAAAATGCTGCTGTAGATATAATAAGGAATGCGATAAAAGTCATATGTTCTTCCTAGACCAGTTCTTCTTAAGATTTAACAACTTTTAAAAATTTTAGTGGGAGGCTGGTAAAATACATGGGCATTGTAATTAAACAGTCCTGGATTCAGGAACCAAGGTACCACTGCTTGCCTGTATGTCCTGAATTTTATTAAACCTCAGTTTCCACAGCTCTAAAATAGGAATCATTCCTTGAATCAAGACAGATAGGGTCATGTAATTAAATGCAACGTAAAACAATTAGTTCAAGACCTGACACATTTAATGTATTCTAAAATGCAAATTATTGCTATTATCCTGTAGATAAGTACTCTGTATTCTCATTCTGTGTTTAGGGATTACTATTATTCTCTATTATTATTCTTATTAAGAAAACCTTCATAAGGACATTCTGCCTTTTCAGGCTTTTTACCTTGGTATTTTTAAACTAAGGTAGTGTATCTTCTTTTAAAGAATCTAATTTAGATTCAATGTTCTCTCTGGCAATTAAAGTGGAAACAGGTGCTCCCTGCATTCTCTTGTCTCGAATATGCAAAAGTTTGATTTATTTTTATTTATATAATTATGCTTTAATCATCATGGAAAACAGACTGAATATTTTCCAGTACTGTGTTAAGTACAAACTGTAATTTGAAAAATATCTTTTTTTATGATACATCATTTTTCATCTAACAATTATGAAAAGAAAAAACATTCATAAAGGGGGCCTCTTAATCATTCTAACATACTTTTCAGATAAGCATACGATTACTATCAT
Organism: Solenodon paradoxus; assembly: GCA_004363575.1. Classification (NCBI taxonomy): domain Eukaryota; kingdom Metazoa; phylum Chordata; class Mammalia; order Eulipotyphla; family Solenodontidae; genus Solenodon; species Solenodon paradoxus. The sequence continues at coordinate 1,283,980 of RJWH01000046.1, forward strand.
TTATTCATATAAGAAAACTGTTCCTTCCCTCTCCATTTAAAAAATGCTCTCCTCATGAAGTATAGCCTTTAAAATGAACATTAATGTAAGTTTTCATCATTCTTCCTTTTTAATAATAATTATGTAAGCTCTTTCCACATATCTACATATAGGTCTACATCACTGATTTCCAGCAGAGCGAATTTGACCACACGTGAAGTTTGGCAATTTCTGGAAAAGTTGCACAATGATGACCACTATTTAATTTTGGAATGTCTTCATCGCTAGGATTACCATACTCCCAATTTAACTGGGATTGCCAGGTTTAACCACCTTAACCAGATATTCCACCCAGTTTGGAATTCTGCCCCCGTTTCGATCGCAGTGTGCTAAAAGTTAATTTGGGCAAATGCACACCCAACAGTTAGCTCTAGATTGCCAAAAAGGGGTGCAGATTTACCCAGTGGTGGTGTTACACCCCACACTGGCCCCACACCTAAATCTTCCCCACTCCATTTTGGTCTTGCACTTGAATGCAGCACCCTTCCCCAGCCTGCACTTCCCCTTTTAGTCCCACACCTGAATGCTCACATACACACATTTTAGTCCATACAAGCTTGAACCATCCCCCCACTGCTACTCCTGGTGATACTCTAACTGGTCCCACTTTCAGCTCTAAAAATCATGGTAAGTCCATTCATCACCACAAAAAGAAACCCCATACCCGTGAGCAGTCACTCTGCATTCTCCCCTCTTGTGCATGACTGTCTATGTTGGTCTCTTCAGACAATTCATGTTAATAAAACCATACCATACATGGTCTTTTATATTTAGCATCTTTCACTCAATATGTTTCAAGGTTAGCTGTTATATAGCATATTAGTACATCACTTATTTTTATGAATAGTCATCCATGGATTTTATAATAGAGCACATTTTACCCATTCATCAACAGAGAGAAAGTTGATTTGTGGAGTTTGGCCTTTGTGATTAATTCTGCTATTAATATTTTGTATAAGCTTTTGTATCAAGGTATCTTCTCAGTTCTCTTGAGTATATAACTATGAGTGGAATTGATGTATGGCAAAGTAACTCAATGCTAAACTTTTTGAGGGATTGCCGAATTGTTTAGACTGCAATAATTTACATTTTTCTACTAGCAACATGCAAGGGTTTCAGTTCCACAAATCCTCACCAACACTTATGGTTTCTCTTTTTATATTTTAGCCATTCTACCAGTGGAGAAGTGATACTGTGGTTTTGATTTTCATCTTCCTAATCGCGATGTGGATACTTAAAGGCCATTTGTAAATCTTTGGAGAAATATCTGTTTGAATCCTTTGTCCATTATTAATTGAGAACATTATGTTCTTTATGTTGTTGCATTGTAAGAGTTCTCTATACACTCTAGATACAAATTATTTTTCAGGTATATAATTTGCAAATATTTTCTCCCATTTCATGATCTATCTTTTTATGTTCTTCAGTGTCCTTGGAAGTACATTTTTATTTTTAATAAAACCCAAATCATCTAGTTTTCTATTTTGTATTTTACTGTTGTGCCTAAGAAACCATTGCTTAATCTAAATCATGAAGTTTTACACCTATAGTTTATTCTGTGATGTTTATAAACTCTTACATTAAAATATTTGACACAGATTGATTTAATTTTTAATTTTTATATAGTGTGCAGAGGGATCCAACTTTATTCTTCTTTTGCATGTGGATAACCAACTAGCCCAGTACTATTTAAAAATATATTGTTTCCTGATTGAATTGTCATGGCTTTCTTGTGAAAGTAAATGACTAGAAAGGTGAAGGTTTATTTAAGGTCTTTAAATTCTATTCCATTGATCTACATATGTTTACCTTTATGCTATAACCACATTGTCTTGATTACTATAGATTTGTAGTAAGTTTTGAAATAAAAAAGTGTGAGTCCTACAGTATTGTTCTTAATTGTCAAAATTGCTTTGGCAGTCCTAGGCTTCTTGAATTTCCATACAGTTTTAGGACTGCTTATCAATTTCTGCAAAGGAGTCTACTGAAATTTCAATAAAGACTATGTTGAATGTGTATTTGTGAAATATTTCTATTTTGCAATCCTAACACAGGATGTCTTTACACTCACTTAGCTGTTTAAAATTATCTTTATGATATTTTGTCATTTTTACTGTACAAGTCTTATGCATCTTTTGTTAAATTTATCCCTAAGTGTTTTTTAAGCTGTTGTAAATGGAACTTCTTCCCTAATTTTGTTCTTGGATTATTTATTGTTAGTGTATAGAAATACAGCTGCTTTTGTGCATTGATTTTATTTTTTACAATAATACTGAACTCATTTATTGGTTTTAATTGATATTTGTGTGTATTTCTTAAGTTTTTCTATATATAGGACTATGTCATCTGCAAATAGAAGCATTACTTATTTCCTTTCCAATCTGGATGCCTTTTGCTTCTTTTTCTTGTCTTATTGTCCTGGGTAGAACTTCTAATAAATTATCTTTTTTCCTGATCTTAGAGGGAGCCTGCAGTATTTCACCATTATTGATGATGTGGTATTTCCGTAGATTTCCTCTATCAGGTTGCACAAGTTCTTTCTGCTCCCAGTTTGGTAGCTGTTTATTTTTTTTATCATGAAATAGTATTGGACTTTGTCAGATGTTTCATGCATATATTGAGATGCTCTTGTGTTTTTCTCCTTTATTTGCTTGAATTGTGGATTACGGTGATTGATTGTCATATGATAAACTAACACTGCATTCTTGTGAGAGTATTAGCTTCCACTGTCCTTAAGGAATTGTTGGATTATAGATTCCTTACGGAACTGAAGAGAACTGAATAGCAATAGGGCAAATTAAAACATGGCAAGTGTCTGTTTTCTTATGGAGATTCAGTCTTATTTTCTTGAATAAACAGTCCTCCAACTGTTGCAAGATTTTGCTAAATTTCCAGATTTCTGAAAATGTATTTACGACACTTTTTATTAGTGTTATTATTACTTTTGTGGTAGGGACGTTTTCAAAGACCCATTTTTCACATGCCCACTGATAAACACACCATCATGCAATCTTTAAGGATGATGTTGAATATTCCTAAACATTCCTAAACATTTAAGTATAAAACATTTGTAGGATGGATGCATCCTTGAGACTCACTTGACTGTGATGGCTGGGTTGTGGACCATGTAAAATCCAAGGACTAAGATTCAATACGGGGGTGGGGAGGGTGGCGGGGGGACAAAAACAAAAAAATAAGCAGCTAACAAAATAAAAAAGCTTTTTTCCTTCTCCCCCTTCCTTCCTTTCTCCCTCTCTCCCTCCATCCCTTCCTTTCTTCTTTACCTCCTTCCTTCTCCTTCCTCTCTTAAAAAAATATTCAAGGGTAAGAAACTTACAGAACCTCAACTTTATTTTCTAGTTTATCACTCTCATAAACCATATTGCTGTTGAGTTCCATTTGTCCCTTTATTCCAGCTAAATAATCATTCATTATATTCATTCCTTCAAATGATTATTCAGTGACTTCTCTGCTTCAGGCACTGTGAAAGTCTTCTTAGTAGGTACAAAATTAATAAATCTAATTATTATTCCCAATGTAGTTGGTGAGACAGATGTGTACTAAAATATAATTCAAACATGATACATAAAATAAAAAGAATATAGTGAACTTTCAATAACAGACTGAAGGGATATTCCTCTCAGAGTAGTAGAAGCTACATAGAGGTGGGGCCACTTGTTCTGGATGTAGCCTGAGTAGAATTGAAATAAACAAGATGGAAAAAGGATATTTCAGACAAAGGAAACAGGAATAATGGCATGGATATTAAGAAAACTAGTTCTAACCAGGAAAAAAAGTAGAGCTATTTGATTATAGCATAGAGAATTTGAGTATAGTGGCAAATAAAGTTAAATCAAGATTAAGCCTGGGCCAAGGAGTACACTCAATGCCAGTCTAGGGAAAGTGAGTGTTTTTTTCTTCTGCAGGAGTGACAGAGCCATTGAAGATTATGTGATTAGACCTATAATTCAGAAAATTAATCTTCCTGGGTGAATAAATATTTGAGAAATTTAATTGAAGGATGTTCTGTGATCAAATATAATCCAGCGTCAAGATCAAATGTAATCCAGCATCAAGATAAAGGATGGCAGCATAGAAAGATGGAAAATTTATAAATTAAAAATCAAACTCACATAGATTATGGGATGAAGGGATGGAGAAACCAGCCTCCTGATTATTTGACAGTGTATTTGTCTTAGATTTACTTGCTTTTCAGAGGTTCTTAGAACCAATTATCTTGTATTGCTTGTAGAAACATAACTAAAAGTCCTAGGCAACAGGAATTCAATCAGACAGGAAATTATCCAGGCACTTCTTCCATTTGCAAGTATTTAGAAAGGTTTTTCAATGGTGTTACCATGTTTTCTATCACAGGGTCCTTTATTAGGGTACCTTCTTCTGCTTTTCCATCCTGATTTTTAATGTTAATAATGTTCTGATTTTTTTCTTACACCACTAAAAACATAATAATACAACAGCTACTGAATCACTTTTTTGAGGTCTTTAAGAAATCCCAAAGCCTATTCAGTTAAAGAAGACTAAAACTATAATAAAAAAAGCCTCCATTGCCCTTATGATATCTTAAAACATAGATTGATGGACTGAAATTGATGGCTAAGGTTTTTCACTTCATTGATGAGAGGGAGAGGGTTGCCCAGCATGTGTCAATGCTGATATAACTGTTCACACTATTTTGGAGTAGCCTTGGGAAATTAACTAAATATTTCTTGGCAGTAAGAGTTCCTGGACTTTGCCAGAAATAGATCCCCAGATGTGGTAAAACCAACAGTGGGAAAAGCTAATGCACATGTGTAGATATCTTAACATTACCCAGAATTTTCCTATACTTACAATGCAACAAAAACTTGTGTGTTTGAGATCTGTGAGCTTTTGAGATTTGATGAATCTATTGATTTTTAGGACAAAAGCCATTCATTAGGAATGCTCTGATCTAAGCTGTCTAAAATGAAAGGACTTAAAGACAGGATTTCCCATTGTAGTTGAAGTAGATTTACTTCCCATGAGTATCTTTGGCACAAGTTTCAGACATAATTTTCAACCTGAAAAAGTGGGACCCTTTTTCAAAAACCATTTAAAAGTTTTAAGAAAACCATATCTGAACTTTAAACCCCCTGTGAAGCAATTCTGAGCACAGGGCCCTGTGCATCTATCTACACAGGTCACACACCCACAAAACTCTTCTTTCCTCATACACACTTCATTAATGAGGAACAACATGAAAATCATTCATCTTGGACTTAGGAAGTCACTTCTGCTTGTATAAGCATAAATACTGAATTTTAAAATGCATACAGGCCTATTTTGCAATAGTTTGGAAAGAATATAATGATTATCCTATAAATAGTATTTATCTACTTGAATGCCAAGTTCTTTCAGATATGTTGCCATATTTACTCACTTTTGTGACTCCAAACACTCGATGGATGTATGACTAAACTATGGAAGATGTCTGGCTTGCTGTCCTTTACTTGAAGCTGCAGTAAAGTGAGAGAACAAGCAAGAGAGGTTTCTATAGCACCTCTTAGGTGAGCCAGTACTCCTCAGGCTCCATGAGATGTGTGGAAGCGTCTTTGCATTTCGAGTGTAAGAAATCAGACCTACCTTCAATAAGTGACAAGCTTAGTGTTGGAACCAACCAACTATCTTATGAGGTGCAACTGGATTTAACCACCTCCAACACAAAATGATGGTTAAATAAAAATCTCAGGAACTCAGCATTTACTCCACTCAAATAAGAGCTTGAGTTACTGGGTAGCTCCATAAAATGCAAAGTCTGATTCCACTATGGAGTGGGACCTGAAATGCTGAATTTCCAGCAAGGTTTATGAGACCAGCAGGTCTTCAGATGGTGCTTGAGAAGTAAGACTCTTGAGGAAACAGATGACCTGCCCTGAAATAAATGCATATTAGATATACTGTGCAATTACCATTCATGAGGACACTAATGACTTTCAAAGCTTGATGTAGTCATTCTGCGTTAATATCATGTTTAAAAGAATCTAATCTCTTTTTTGAAAAAAATGCATTTTTTCCTACTGAGGGGGATCATTAACAGCATGCTGCTCATCTGCTCACCTTGTTTTGATGGCTTGGTTATGTTGATAAATGTGTATTTTCAGGATGATGAACCAGCCTGCCCTTTTGTTCTCTTCACCCACTCAGCTGTGTTTCTTAACAATTTCAACCTCATATCTTCCAAAAAGTCATTTCTCACATCAGTTCCATAAATGTCCATCTTGTTATCCCAAAGAAATCACAAATGAACTGTTTAACTTTTATCATGAGGTGGGGATAACTGCTTACTAGATACAATGTTTGTCAGCCTACAGTAGCCCCTGGAAGTACTAAATCCTGTGATTAAAGAGAAGCTGGTATTAGATAAGACTGCCTTGAGGACTAATATCTGAGTTCCTCTGTGCTTTGCTATTTAGTAAACTCCAGTTTGAAGATAGTGTTTAGTTGTTATACCCATCATGTGTCATTGAATCTTTTTTGTGCTTTTCTAAAATGTGAAACAACAAACAGTTCTTTAGAAATTCAAAACTTTATAAAAAAAAAAAAAAAAAAAAGAAGATCTTAAAATTGGGATCACTGACCATGATCTTTGGGGGTCGTGAAGTTTTGAAATGAGGTTTTCCTGAAAGGATGAGTTAATTTTGTGATCTTAGGTTAGATTTGGGGTAAAGGGTTAAAAGGGGGCAGTAGAGAGAATTGTTTTTAAAATCCTTTCTGTGTCCAGAAAACCCTGCTTTAATTGATAAGATTAGAAAGGAAAAGATGGGGTTTGGGGGTGCAGAGATGCAAAGACTAAAATCTGAGTAATACTATATACAAATATATTTTATTTTCTGTTCTTTGCAATAGAGGTAAAAATGGACTTCATTCCAAAGTGAGTCTCCTAATAAAATTACTTTTTAAGACTTGCTTTTAAAGGCATTTAAAATATCATCTAAAATTATAAAACCCTGGAATCATCACGTAACTTTTTCCTATACTTCCCTGGAAAAACCACTAAGAGAGTTTAGAAAAGAAAAGGAGGTTTCATAGGAAGAGGTCTTTGACCCATGGTTTAGACCCTATGTGTAGTGGCCTTCAGTAACTGCTCTGTTGAATTTTCTCTTGTTGCTAGAAAAAGTATGTTTAGGCACAACCAACCCCAGTCTCTGGACCCTGTGCCTTCACTGTTAAAATGTGCCTCAGCCAAAATGAATGCAAAGATGTGGTGCTTACAGTTCTCCCAATCCGCTGCATAGAACATTTCGCCAATAACTCTCTCTCTTCCCTAGGTAATGTCTTCTCTTACTTGCTTAGTACTAATGAGCAGACAGAGAGCTATTGCACTGATGCTAATTTGTCCCTGAATTTGTATATAAAGAGTTGATGAACAACTCAGGCTGAATTTGAACAAGCAAATATATCTGAAAAAAATACCGTAAGTCGTCTTTCAAATCCCTTCTGCCCAAACACTTAACTTAGAGTTCATGAAAGAAAGAGCTAATGTTGCACTTTGGTTTCCTAGCTCTGTTTCCTCACAACACTCATTTTGTGTAAAGTAGTGTTTCCCATTAAATAAAGAAATTAAGAATCATTCAGCAGTGAAGGAAATAACACATAAAATTGGGCTGTTAAGGTACTAAATAAATTATGAAGGAATATGTTGAAAGATAAAACCCTGTCTCCTCTACTATATTTCATGTGAGACATGCATATTTGTTCTTCAAACTTTCTTCACTTTATCAAATAATTAAGTTTTGTCCCTTTTATAATGCTGCATTGACTACTCAACACTATTTACTGCATGTATGTACTAAGAGTTGCAGACATTCATAATTCATTGGCAAATGTCTTAGGAAACATGATTTCTCAATTATGGAGATTAGTTTCTAAAATAATGAGTCCCTTCGGCTCTGGTAGAGCAATGGTTGGATCAGTCACCTCAGAAGGAGTGCAAGACACATATTCCGGGGTTCAAATCCTGGGTGCAGCAGGGAGGCAACTAGTCTAAACAACTGAAACGGAAATCAAATAAAATGCTCCTTCTCTCTCTCTCTCTTCCTGCCTGCCTGGCTGCCTGCCTGTCTACTCGCCATCATTCCTGCCTGCACCTTTCCTTAAAATAATAATAATAATATTTAGGGCCTTCTTATTGCTTACCTAATGATTTCTGGTTGCTAGCATTTATATAATATATATATGTGTGTATATATATATAATCTATAAGAAACTTGATAGATTCATGACTATTATAATTCTGTTACATTTTTAGTCATTTGAATAAAGATGTTGAAATAATTGAATTTCCAGTGATTAACTGGAAAAGGTTTGCATGTTTTTCTAAGACTTTATTTCATAAATGATTTTATAAATTCAGCTTATAAAATACATGTCAAATAAATTTCTTGTTGCAGAACAGTGTGCCTGTGAGTGTAGAAAAAGAGATAACCACAAAAGGTGGGGAGAGGTATCACTTAATATTTAGTTCCTTTTTCCCCAGGATGATCTTTGTTTAGAGAACATCTACCAGCTATTACAGTGATTCAGAAAAACAGTATATAGTACAGAAACTCAAAAGGTCAATTTGTCTAACATTCTACCTGCGTGTAACTAGATTACTAAAACCTCAGAAAGAGGATTGTAACCACTGACACAATTAAAGACACTATGAATCAGTAATTGTTTCTCTTTCTCCTCCAGAACCTGACATAAGGGGAATTGCTGGCTGAGGAGGCTGGTCCCTCATTTTTCTTATGCAGTTCTTTGTCATTTTCAGGAATAAATTGCAGTCCTCTATTTTCTAGATTGTTAAAATTCCTAAAAAAGCAACTCCCACCTCCCTAAAATAGATATTAACTAAAGTCAAATTCTCTATTCCATATCCCAGTACATTTAAACCATGGTAGGTGTGATCTCAGTGTTGTTAGATTAAAATTCTTCATATGCATAAGTATTTGTGTATTTGAAAAAAAATCTCTATTAAATTATGCTAACCTTTAGTAGAATAATTTATAAAGATTATACTTAAAACTCAGAGTTTTAAACATTTGGCACAAAGTGCTCTAATGGAGAATCATTTTAAGGTTTTCTTGATTTGAACCTCAGAGCCCCTTCATCTTTAATAAGGTCTATAGAACTAAAAATCTATGTCATCTGGTTTTATTTGCAGTTGTGGAACTCTGCTGCTTCATTCAATTCCTTTGCCAACAATCTTCCAGATTTCACCTCCCAACACCCCTCCCTATACACACATATTCCTTTCCCACTTATATTTACAGGTTCCCCAGCTAAATCCAATTAAAATGCAATGAAGACTGCATTGAAATTGCATTTACTAACCTGATGTGTGCCATGAGATATTCAACACCACTGGATAAGTATGGTACAAGTGTTTTCTGTGTTGATTTTTTCCCTAATGTTAAGTAATTCTAGTCATCACCTTGTATTGAAATGAACTAGGATACCTTATGGAATAAAATATGGTGTTGCAATAATTTTCACAATGAAACAAGAGACTTCAAAGAAATGTTCAGAGGGAGATATTTCCTATTCTCTACTAAGAGAAAAAAATAGGAAAAGAGTTTACTAAATTCTAGGTTTACTGTGTGATTACTTGACCTTCCCTTTTCAAGCAACAGACAAGAATTTAAATTTATTTGTCATTGAGTCAAACACTTCAAAATAAGAAGGACCATGGAAGATGATCTAAAATAGCCTCATGCACAGACCAAGATATGAAGACCTTAAAAACTTGAATTTTTTTTTTTTTTAAGGAAAAGTGCAGGCAAGAAGGAAGGCAGGCAGCAAGAGAGAGAAAGAGACTTTTATTTATTTATTTAGTTATTCATCTTGGCTGTTCCTGCAGGTCCTGGTTGAAAATCTGGGTCCTTGGGATGTTTGCATGCTATGCCAGCTGGAGGCCATGGTCTAAACTTAAGCCAGTGGAGTGTGCCATTAATTTGTTTTTAACTAAATTTAGACAGCTAGATAGCTGAAATTGCCATAAAAGAACTTCTAACTCTGGCTTTAATTCCTGTTCTTCCAACTACACCATAACGCTTCATGGCTATATAGAAATTTCTTTGCTTTTGCTTCAGTTATCTGTGAAGAAAAGGACTTACCAGAATTATCAGTGATCATAAATGGCATTGCCATTGGTAGTCTCCCACAAGAAACTGGCTCCAGGATCACTTATGAACAGAATGCGATGGGCAGATAGTTTGTACACCTCACTAAGAATGGCTGAGTTTCTGAAGGCCGGACTGCCTAATCACAGCTAATATGCTAGTGGTTGCTACCCTAGCCTGGAAAATAACAGTGAAAAGGGTCAATGTGCTACTCTTTTAATGGACAAATAAATAATGAGCACATTTCCTTCCAAGTCAACATGCCTGTTGCCTTCCTGGGGTCTGGTGCTTATTTGAGTTTCTCTGGGTGCATCCTTGTATGATAAGGGGCAACTCCATCTCAGGGTGACTTGTCAGAGGGCTCAAAAACATGGCTGTTTCTCCCCACTAGCCAAGAACTTATCCAAAATGTTCGTTGTGGTTTCTCCAGCATTTCTCCTGTAAGTCCAGCATATGCAGAATTAAGTTCTATATAAATAACCAGTTTAACGGCCCAGCAATTGCACTAGAAATGAGAGTAAAATGTAGTGAATAATTGCTTCCCCAGGGCTTGGGTTTCCTAATTTTGCTATTTCATGGCATGCTCTGAAACTGCATCAAAATACAAGAGCTCTTTTTTGAAAGGCAATAGTTGCTTGTCTCCAAACTAAATCTTTTGCTTTGAAGTTGCTTGATGTTCAGTGATGACATGTTACAATAACTATAATCACATTGACAAGTTCAGGGAGCTCTTCAAATTTGGTTCTGCATCAGTTGGGTAGGCTGTGTTTTTCACTGAATTGTAGTAAACACACTTTCAAGGTTAATGATGAGAAATATCTGGGATTTGTTATACTGGTTAACAAGTTAGTGCAGTAAACCAGTGTGACTGGATATGTGGTGCATTGTTGTTGAAGGGACATAAGAGTATGTAGATAACCCTGGATAATATTAGAGTTTTTTGAATGCTGCTCTCCTCTAAGTACTTCTGGCTTTAAAGAATAGAGAAGAAACTGATTTGGGGGAAACAAGAACAATAATACTCTGGTGGTTCTGTGAAAATGAATTTGATGACAGGAAAAGGATAGGCAGGTGGGGCATTTAACCTTTACAGGAATATAAATAAGAAATAATGATTCTCATGCAATAAATATTCTAGTCTAATGGGTGCCAGATTCTGTTTTGATTATATAATATTATGAGTTTTGTCTTTACGAAGTTTACTTTTCAGTATTGAGAGATATATTAAAAGGAAAATGTAGTAAGCACTGGGAAAAAAATTAGAGACTAGACCATAACGTAGGAGAATATATTTCATATAGGATAATGGCAAATGGGATTTCCAAGAAGTTGGTATTTTAGTTAGTGTGAAGAATGGGAATCTCACTGTAGCCCATGAGGAAACCACAGTTGGTGCCAAGAAAAGCCTTCGTTGTTGAAAGAATTCAAAGAGGACCAGTGAAGCTGTAGCTCAAATGATTTAGGAGAGAAAAACGAAAGGTGACGCGGATGTTGGTGAATCATTTAAGACCATATAGCGCATGACAAAGACTTGATATTTTATTCTGAATGAAATAAACTGCCAATCAAAGAATCATTTAAAGTCGGCCCCATGCTTAGATTTCCCTGTTCAGAGAATCCTTTTGCTATTGTGTAAGGATGGCTTATAGGAAGAAAGCACACAGGAGAAATAGGTTAGTAAGTAATGGATGCAATGAATAGACATGAGAAGAAATTGCTGGATTTTAATCAGATTATATTTATATTAAAGATTTATATTTAACATTATAATTTGTAGGCAAATTGTTGATAATTCTAAGTTGCATGGCTAGAAAATTTAAAGAAGCAATCTCACTTTTGTTTTTTATTTCATCAACTGGGTCTATTTATTAAAAAGAAAAACAATGGAAAAAAATCGATTTAAGATTATGTTTAGGCCATATTATTCAGGCATCCACAGAGGAGAGAAGCATCATCACTCATGTGATGGGCATGGGACCTGGAAAAAACATCCCAATCTCAGAGTTGGTAGAGCCTCATCCAAACCTACAAACAACCAAATCTGTTTTTCTGTTGCTCTGACGAAAAGCTGGCGACCCTCACAAAATTTTAAACCTTTTTTAAAGTCATGTCAGTTATGCTAAAACGAACATTACAGCAACATTAGGAGTGCATGCCAATGGATGTGGAGTCTTGTTTTTTTCCTTGCCTTTGGTTATTGTTAAGTGTTTTACAGTGTAACGTCATAGCAAAAATTGTATCAACATTATCAGAATTTACATATCCAGGCAAGTACTTTCCCTTCAAAACAATCCCTTTGGGATACTTCATATCTTCCATCCGAAATGTTACCTGTGTTGACTGTGTTTCCAGAAGCTTCTTTGCAATTGCCTTTAGCGCTTCTAGGATATTTTTCAATGGTGATAAATTTTCTCCACTAAAGATTAATTAATTTTCAGAAACAACCTCATTTTCAATAAGCAAAGTATGGTGTATAAATTGAGGCTCAAAATTAGACAAAGGTTGTAAAGAAACTATAAATCTAGTAGACATTTTTCCCGTATGACTCATAACTGGCTGCAAAGACAATTCTTAAAGAAGAATTATGCATTAATTGAAACTAGTTATAGCCTCCCATATTGAATCTTGATTTCCACATAATAGTTTGACATTTTCTTAAACTTTAATATTTTAAAATCACATCAAACATTTCAGCAGGTAATATAACTTGAATCAATACTGGGATTCTTCATTTATATTCCACATATTCCTAATATTTGCAATCAATGTTAGCCACCATTGATTGCAAATATATTTCTATTTAGATGTAAGTAAAATAGAAAAAAAGAAAGCAAATCTTTAGCCTAATAAGTTGAGTTCTTTGTCTGTTGTGATATGAATTTAGCCTTGAATGATTGTATATAAATATTTCTCTATTTGCTATAATTCTGAATCTTGATTATATATATATATATATGAATATATATACTCAGAGTTGACAGACATATTGTGAATTTCATGAACTGCACCAAGATCTAGAGACTGTGACGTTTTCTAGAATTAGTTTCATGGTAAAGAGTTCTAGATTAGTATCACCTGAGTAAAAAGATACTACCAATGACTATGCAGATATCTGTATGGACGGTAACAACCAGCAATTAAGCTATTACTGAAAAAAATAAACCTAGAGTTAACATGAGTATATTCAAGGGAATGCACCTTCGTACCTTACCATGGACCATCCAGGTCACCATCCTGTGAGCAGCAGATAAATCTAATACCAAGAATTTCAATATAGACAAGGTGAGTCGGATTCCTAGGCTACATATTTTGAATTTGACAAACCTAGCATTATTTCTCGCTCTATCATAAAACTTTCAAAAGATTTCTTCTCTAAAAAGTTGTCTTGATTTCATGATCAACTTATATATCTTTCTACTTTTCTGACTATCATTGTGGTTTCGAAATATCCCTTACCTTGGCTTGTGTTTATACATGACTATCTATAAAGGTCACTGGGGAGACTTAGTTTTATGTTCTTATTGTATGGCATGGATAAGGTTAATTTCTTTGTGGTAAAGAAGGAGAGAGGGAGGAAAGTTTAGTGGATTTTACGGCCTTAAAAATTTTATGGGGTCAGACTGACTGTATTAAAACTCTGTTTTTCATTTATATAATAATTAAGTAATCTAAAAATACATATCATTTCATTCCATTGAGCATTAACTTCTACAAGTAGGAAATTTGAATACATTTTGTACCAACCCCAAAAAACTATTGTAAGGACTATGAAATAACACATATAATGGTATTCATATAATACATATATATTCTGTACTGTTTTAACTGTAAATAATGCTATAAATTTTAGCTTTTGTTATACTGAGTGGATGTCTTGAATGCATTTGAGCATCAGATGGAAATGGACCATCTCCTCAGATGAATCCATGGCTTTAAAGAAGCTCTTCAAATCTATTATACCATATTAAGAACCACTCATAGAAACTAGTAAAATTTTTACCAGCTATATATCACGACTCATTAGTGAAGTGAAATCCTACTCAGTAGGGACTATAAGTATTTTTTAATGAAAAGGAAAAGAATAGAAGTAGAACATATTTTATATCTTGTTTAATTGTTAGTTCTACCCAGTGTCCTTAATTCTCAGTCCTTTCTGTTTTTAGTTCTGCCTTGTCTACTTGTTTTAACAAACATCTGAGCACAAGTCAGTTTGCAAATGCAACTGCACATGCATTTAATCATTAAAAAATGAATTAACTAACTGCAGTGATCACATTAATCATTGCATATTAACCCCAACAGCAGCATAAATGTCATGCTCAGAAGACAAGATATATGCATCTAAATTTCAAGTGTGCCATGTGATGACTTATTTTTCAGAGTTTCTGCTCTTCTGTCATTCTGCCCTTAGGTTATGACCTGGGAGCACATTATACATGAAACAGAAATAGCATGGTGTTTCTAGTAATTATAGTTTTCTGGATAATACCCAAAATACCAGCACTATGCCAAACTTTGTACTATAGCATGAAGCTTTACAGTGAAATTGTCAGAATGTGCATTTCAGATTTTGTAATGAAATGGCTCTAAATCAATTAATCCACTTTTTTAACTTGAAATCAGAATCAAAGTAAGTCAACTATGAGCCACTTGACTTCTATAAAGCACAATTCATACTTATATTTTAAATATTTTTATTTTGTATTTTAAATACTAAAACCTGTCTTCACAAAATCCTGAAAAGTCTATTGATGATATAATTATCATCTAACCTCTGTCTCTGACTCAGTGGCCATCCATTAATGTAATTGTCTTCTTCCTAAAACAATGTCTCTTCATCTGGATGGTTTCTCACTAAATCTCTTAAATAAATTGTAGCTGTATTCACTTTATTCCTATTTATACAAATGTTTTCTTTATTATCATTTACCAACTATGAATATAACTTCATGTTTAGTTTTTAAGTATTTTAAAGACTACTATTGCTTTAAATAGAAGTTTTTGTTTTCCTCCTAACATATATTTTATCTCATATTCACATTAGTGATTTACACCAAATTAGGAAAAGTCTTTTCAGTTAGTTAAATTTAACGTAAATGAGCTTCAGTCACCAACATTTTGCTATATTTCCGGCTAGAGATGGCATTGAAAAAAAAATAAGGTATTTCTTTCTAATGTCTTCTGTTCTTAAATTAGAGATTTTAGCAAGATTGGCCAAAGGCACCACGGAAGTTGAAAGTCCTAATTTATTTAGTTTCTTTTATCTTAAATGTTTTTTAAATGACTGAAGAACGAAACAGTTATCTTGCTAGGAAATGAAAACACGACTAGATGTTTTTGCTCTAACATTACCTGGTCTGTTGACTAAGGATATATAAATGTTTCATCAGGGTAAACATCTTTAATGAACCTCAAAATATAAATGTTCAAGATGTATAGCTTCATATATACCTACCATGTGAATAGTTGAAATGAAGCAGCTACCTCTTCATGCATGAATTAAAGAAATCAGAAAACAGCCACCAGTGTAATAAATAGTATTTTCTGTATATAAAATTAGAAAATATAATTTACAGACATAAAATTGAATTTGTAACAATGGCAATGGAAACTAAACAACCAGAATATAGCCACATGCTATGGTTCCTTACAAAACATTAGCCCAGCAGTCAGGAAACCTTAATTTTATTTTTCTTGTTTTCATGAGTATGCTTGATGTAGTGTGATCTTTTGAAAACGGAACATCAAATTATGAATTTGTGAAACAGTAGTCTAAAGAGCAAGATTTACATCTCTTCTATTCAAGATAATACGTGGGGAAAAGAGACTGAGATGATCCATTTGCAAATAAATATGCACAAGTGGTAGCTTTGTTCATAAAGCTAATGCTTAGGCAATATGACTATCCTTCTAATGTCTTCACAATGAATATTTTCTAATTGCATAAAGAGAACTGTTTATGTTATCTCAAATGATAATAGTCTTGAGAATAATATTGTAGGCATAGAGATAGGTCTGTTAATTATGAAAAGTAAATAATCACAACTAAATAATATTTTTAAATTGGTATCATGACATTTTTATTTAAATACTATCATTTATTCTCTGATATGAAATACTGGCAGAATTCTAACAGCAAAACAAACCCTCTTAAGAGACGTTCAGTCTTCATTCATTTGCAATTCATAACATTTAGACCACAAAAGAATACAATTTAGAGTTCAAAGTAAACACTGAAGGTAGAAACCATGGCGTTTATTTTGTTCACTGAAGTTACTCAAGCACAGTATCTAGTATCAGTGATAGGAATTCAGTTAATATATTTTTAATCATGTATTTTGAATGTATGAAGGAACAAAACTAAATCCAGGGAAACTAAACATTATTAGGTCATTTGTTGTTTTGATACAAATGAGTAGAGATTCCTACCAGGTATTATTCCCTAGTATGTCTTAATACAAAAGACTTTAAATTTCTTGAGGAAACTAAGTGAATTATTTTTATCAATTTAAACTCAGTATCTAAAAACTTGGGCAACTTCTCTCCACTGATAGGAAGAGAAAGTATTGATATGCTAAAGCATGAGGTCTTGATTCAAATAAATTGGTTGATTTTGGATAGGTGAAAACAAACAAACAAACAACAAATAAATAAACCAAAAAAAAAAAAAAAAAAGAAAGAAAGAAAGAAAGCCCTGTCATTCAAGGATCTGATCCTGGGCAAATCTGAACTCATCTGGGATAAGATAAAACAATGATTTTTTACATCCTCCTAAGGTATCTCGGCACCTAGGCCCTCTCTTCCATTCTTCTAAGTCACCCAGGAGTCTTTTGTGTTTCTCTTAAATGATTTGGGAGATAATGGTCAATTTTGCTGGACAATGCCCCACCTGCTTTTTTTTTTTAACCCAGAAATTCCAAAATAGAGGTGGATGCACTCTGTAAAGTCTGTAATAAAACATTTTAGTTATGGGGCAAAATTAAACAACATGGGCAGTGAAATAAGATGTTTATTGTTTTTATTCAATTGTAAGATCTGTTCTTTATTACAAAATGGTATTTCTTTCCTAAGAACAATGGTGACTTGTTATACCATTTTTTTCTGATAAAAAGTAAAATTGGTAAATTTGTCCCCAAGTTCAAATAATTTAAAACATGTTGACAGTAGTAAAAACACATTCTGGGACTGAATAAAAAGAGAAAATAGAAAACGTTGAATGGCTTAATGCAAGAAGAGGAGATTAAGAATCAAATTCAGTGTCTCCATTTATAACTGCTGTTGACTGACAAAGGCAGAAAATCTAGGAGTGCTGTGAATAGAGTATTTCCTCCTCTTTTATCCATGATTTCTGAATGAGTCTTGCTGTCTCTCAAACTTTTGTGGATAATGGCATTGAATGACACAAAAAGTGGTGGGAATGTGTCTTTTGGGTTTGAAGTTTGAATTGGCTTTTGGTTTTTATTTGCTTTTTGCTTTTGATTTTGGGTTAATGAAGCTCATCCTCTTCCTCAAAGAATATTTTTTTTTCCCATTAATTCATCATGACATGACCAAATCATTATTCATGATAGAACATTTTACAATATACTCTGTATCTTATACTAGATAAGAAGGATCACTATTCCAACACAAACATTTCTCTATCTAAGCAAAAGGTCTATTGCCATGTTATATTGGATTTTAAACAGCCTAGAACTGATGGATTCAAATTTGTTTTAGAAGAGCTCAACATATGTTAAGCCTCTCTAGAAGAATGGTTTAATTATTAAGACATATGCTTGAAAGTTCAGAGATGCATGAAGATTTATATATTTGCATTTTCAGAATTATTTTTTAATCCTGTCACTACTCCTAAATAGGTATGACATTTCTGTAAGACCAGTTAATGAGGGTTTTTAGTGAAAGATTATTTGTTCACAAATTATTGTGTAATTAATTAATTAATTAATATATTCACTATTATTCATATACAGTCTCATGATTTATGTTAAGTAGCTAAATGAATACATAAAACATATCCCAAGTTCCTACCATATTCAGGGAGCTATAGCAGAATCATACAACACTCAAACTAGTATTATTTATTCTCTCAGGCTTTAAAATAACTCTTCCTTTTCCTTACATGCGCACGCACACACGTACAGTAAATCCACTTGCTCATATCTAGACATTTTTTACAAAACCAAACCAGTATTGCCCTATATTGACAAAAATACTTTTAATACTTTGAAAAATTGTTGATTGTTCATATATTATAGAGATATTTGTTTAGTAATTAGTTGATTCTATAGGAGAAGCAAAGAAACCAAGTTGAAGAGTTAAAAATCTTTACAGTCAAGTCTAAGGGAAATAATACATATACAATGGAAAAGATAATATGCAAATACTTACATAAATAATATATTTAGGCAGAGGAATGTAAAAAAAATTAAAAGAGTAGGGAAAATAAACATTGATTTAAATCCTGGCCTGGACAAGAACTGATTAGCAATTAACCTTTTGAACCCCCATTTTCTAAAGATATGAAATGAAAATACGAATAACCATGGTCATTATGGAGTTTGGAAAGAAGCATCTACAAAGCTTACCTTTGACCAGGTACATACCAAAATCAACAAATAAGTATTATTAGTAATGATGATTCATCACATTAATAGTTATTGTGTTTGACTGTGATCCTTTCTCTAACTTTTCCCCCACCCTAGAAACTTGGTTACATAATGCTCACTATTAGTAAATGAAATATATAAGAGCAAGTATTATGATCAAAAGTAGTAAGTGGTTCTTTTCGTTTAATCACCTAAATATGTCTTCACCATGAAGATTCAAAACTAGCAGTAGGTCTAGGCAAGGTTCTGAGTTTCTGCATTTTCAATTACATTATGCTTCCAATTCCTCTGAGCACATTTGAGGTCCTACAAAATTTAATTTACGTATTGCTTTGAATATGAAAGATATTCATTAACCTTCCTTGAATTAGAGAGATAACATGAAACAGACTTAAATTATCAAATTAATTACAACAGCAATAATTTTTAAGATGTTCAGAGGAAAGAGTGACTTCGAAAGCTTTGGTGGAGTAGGTAAAAATATACCCAGATACTGAAGAATTGCCAAAAAATATGGATGAAAAATAGAAGGCAAGCAATTCTAGACACATAGAACAGGAGCCAAATAGTGGGGAGAACTAAGTACAATGAAAGTTGAAGAATTAATACAGCCAGTGTGCCCAGTGCATAAGATTTAGGTTAGTTTCAAATAAGTTGGAAAGTGTTGGTTGATGCAGATGTGTGTCTAACAAACAATGAAGAAATGTAGACTTCCTGAGCGACTTGTGAATCGATCATTGTGTTTTTAGTAAGATTATTCCAGGTGGTGATGTGTGAAATGGTGGAAGGTGAATAGAAAATGGAAGGTGGGAGTTTTAATTAGCTCTTGACTTTAAGCATAACTGCATATTCAATTAAGCTTTGATGATTTAAATTTGACACCAAATATAAGGCGTTCTTATATATCATACTTTTGATATCAAATCACATAATAACTAAGCCTAAAAAAAACAGACAGGAATGTAAATATATTTCTAACCTCTAGATAAATTTGTTTCATGGGTCCTTCTATAGAACATATTAAATATGATTCAGTTTTCCAGAATTTGAGCATCTTCAGAAATTTAAGATCTCCAACAACTTTATCACCAGAAAGAAAAGCAACGAATATGTCTTATTACATTCTATTAGGAGATGTTTAGCATATGTTATCATTCATTTTATCATATTTAGTACTATGGATTTAATAGCTAGTGCATGGAATTATTAATAAACCAGGGGGGAAAATATGCCAAACACATATCTTCCATTAAGGTTAATGTGTAAAAATAGAATGTGCAATTGTCTAATATATTTAATGATAAAAGGAGCAAATAGTTATGGTTTTGAAAAGAAGGTTTGATTATATTGTAAAAAAATCAAGACAAGTTTTGATCAAATTTATGAAGTTTACAGCTGAGAAAATTACTCACTAATGTATATCTTAAAGCATCTAATTGCAGTTTTGCCTATTATGTGATTCATTTCCAGGAGGGAAATAGAATGAGGCTTGGCCCGTATTGTATAATATTAACATCTAAGTATATATATAGCTGCCATAAAATTAACTGAAGAGTAGCCCTCCTAAGTGATGTCTAAGATCAAGTGATTTAGTATATTGCATCACTTAGAACCAATGAAGCAGAGTAACTGGCAGAAAAAAAGTTTAAAAAAACATGGTAAGATAGCAAAGCAAAGCAACTGCCATTAACTGAAAAATGTAATGATCTCATTAAAGATATTGCATGCAGTCTCCACTACAGTTTTCACATCTCTGGATTTTTCTCTGAGCTTTGCAAAAATATTATCTAATATCTCCTAATTTTAACATTAATTCAAATGCAAAATAGGAATGTATTTTAGAACTATATTATACAGTCCATACTTAGGTTGCTGTGTTACAAAGTAGTATCAATATTTCCTTTGTTTTTTATCCTTCACTGTTCTAATCTGAGATTTCATTAAGGTTTTTAATTCAAGTAGAAAAGTCCTAATGTAAGAGTTCATTAATTCATACTATATATGAGGGTGAATAAAACTATTTTACTTTTGGAAAACTCAATAGAAATCATGAAGGAATTCAAAGATTATTGGAATGGGGGATATTCAGAAGCATAGCTAAGATTTTTGAACTGTAAACTCAGAAAAATTCATGAAAATAACAATCATGAGAAATTTGACTAAATCATGAATATATCACACAAAAACAAAAACATTAAACTTTGAATTCTGTGGTGATTTCAGTTATAGAGTTTACTGTTACTGATTGTGATAAATCCTCAACATTTTGTCCTAATTTTGCAAACTGAAAAAGAAAAAAATTAAATAGCATTCTAAAATTACATAGGGAAAATGCAATTTTAAAAATGTAGGTTAGGACAATGGTATGCTCTAAATTTTTTTTACATTTTCTAGTCTAAAAGGAGAACTTATTTTCAATCATTCTAACAATGCTTATACTTCTTACAGCTTTTGCTTTTAATTTCACTATTGAGAATCTGTGATCTACATTAATATTTATTTACTTTTCTTAATATTAATTAATACTAATATTAATTAATACTTAATATTCTGTTTTATTGTTTTACAAATAGTTTGTAAATCTGACTCATCCATTTGTTTCTACATAGAAAACTGGCCTTTGAGAGTAAGTTAAAGTTATAGATACACAATACAAATTTTCTCAAAAACCCACTTTGTTGTTAAGTGTATGGTAGAGACTAGATAAAAGAAAAAGTGTGGCTTCTTTTTTCAAGTATCATACTTTGTGATATAACAATGATTCATAACGGTAAATGATCATCGTGTGCATGTGTTTCAAAGGAAATATGGGTTAAAAGAGTAACCATAGTTAGATGGTACTAATCAGGGTGAATCCAGAGGTTAATGAGTTTTGCAAAGTATGTGGATAGGTGGTTGTAGTGAAAGTGCCATCTTCAATAAACATGACTTGATTCCACCAATAGTAAACCAAAAGTGATAGCATATCTCTGAATCAGTCCATAATGACACCAGTCTCTTCTGGAATACTGGAATTACTTGAAAATAAATGTTATAACAGTATGTGCTGCACATTAAGATGCAGTTGTATTCAAATTTTGAAAACTAACTGACTGTGTGACCTTGGGCAAATCATTGCCTTTCTCTTTTTAAGATATTCTTCCTTTTTTAAAAAGAGAGATAAGAGTTTCTATTCTATGTAATCATATTGCTGGAAGTTCAAATGAAGATTTGAAAAGTGTAATATTCTGAAGACATATAATTGTTACAAACTTCCAAAGAAAACCTCATGCATCTTTTTTCATGACCCTTAAATTCCTTTCCAGTGCTGTAATAGGCACTACATGAAGTCTCGGTGTCTTTAAGTTTGTATAATATATTATCTGGAGTTAACCACTATCTATTTCCATTGGTGCATAGTGCAATTTTCATCATTTGCAACAAGGCCATTATATTAACATGTGCCTTCCAATAAATACTTTGTAGAACAGGAAACTACACAGAACTGGAAGCTTAATTCACTGTTTCTATAAATCTTTTAAAAATCTGCAATGTGCCTATCACAGGGGCACAGAGAAGAAAGCATTCTCACCAATCAGGGACTTCTCATTTAGTTGACAAGAAAGGCAAATGAACACATAAAAACATCATATTTCAATATGAGTATTTAAAAGAGTAGACCATAAGAAATATTTATTTTAGAAAACTATTTGATTTAAAAGGTTACATTATTACTATGAATGTTAATTTATGCCTCTTTTTCAAATGATGGTGTATTTTGAAAAGCAAAGTACCTATTAAGTGTTACCACTATAGTTTTTTCAGTTCTAAAAGAAATGTCCTTTAATTTGATTCACTTGTCATTGTTCTTCCAGCACTGAAATTTATAAACTTCTTGGTGAGCTACTCCCTTCTGTTGAATGAAAGTGTTATTTCTAGGTGTATAGTCCTATTTAAGATGGAGAAATCATGTCAATATCCCAAATAGTTTAATCAAAGATTTTCATGCTTATAGAACTGTACATAGCAACTATGAAGATGCATTATAATATATTTTATTTAATATTGAAACTATATACTTACTATTATTAGGTGAGGAAGCCATCTGTTTATTTGCCAGTAAGAACTAATTGTTATTTCTATGACCTTTGCTGAGGTGGCCACAGTTAAGTCTTCTGATAATCTACTATAAATAATTGTTTGAGAAATTAAAGAGAAATTTTGGTAGGTCAAAAAGTTTGATAAACAAACATGCTAAATCCCTAAGCACCCATCTACAGATGAGTGTAAAAAGAACATGTGGCAATTATACACTATGGAATACTACTCAGCTTTTTTTTCAAGATGAAATCTTGTCATTTACAACAACCTGTTGGACCTAGAGGGAATTAAACTAAGTGAAATAAGTCAGATGGAGAATGAGAAATATCTTATGTTATCACTCTGTGTGGTAGATAAACAAGAAGGAATGAGCAAAACAGAGCAAAAACCAATTTCTGGTTATAGAACAAAAGAGTGTTTACCAGAAGGGAAGAGCATGTGAGAGGGTTAATCGGGTAAAGGGGATCAACTGTATGATGATGGATGAAAATTGGGATTCTGAATATAATGGAGTATATATAGGTGTAGATACTATAGCCTATATAATGTTAGAAGTAACATTCATATATTACTTAAATTTTTAAAAATATGCATAGAGCTTACAGTGATTTTTGCTCTGAGGAAATACAACATTTTTTTTCCAATCTAAGAAGCACTGATGGCAGCAAATATATCAAGGAGAAAAATCAGATTATAGGACACCAATGCCTTATAAGGAAGTAAATCAAGATCCCAAGTAATAAGACAGGTTTTTAATGTCTTCTTTTGTGAATTGAGAACAATAATGAGGACACTAAAGTTGTAAAATCAAACAAATCTGCAAACCAAATGTTCACGCTGTTTTCTGAACAATAGGATCACCTTAGGGATGGAGCCCAAGTACTCTTAGAGTTTCTGCATCAGACAACAATGGGCATTTAGTGCGAAAATTCCACAGTCCAAAGATCAAGGGAATACTTACATTACCTGACACTGAGGCAGTGTTAACAACATGCTGTTAACCAATTGTGATTGATCTCATAAGAAATCTTCCAAGATCATTTTAAATCTTTAATGAATGAATATTAGTGAGCGAGACAGAGTTTAATGTCAGGTACACCTGCAATTGAAGACTAAGAATAGAATTTCCCTTGATATATGTGTTATAAATAAGAATACATTAATAAAATAATAATTTACCATGTCCTTGGATGTGTGTGAGGGGGAGGATTATTTCCCTTACATGTCTAGCATTTCTAGAGGCTATCGAAGGAGCATAGTCCTTAAGCCCAAATGCCCCGGTCCAGTCGCTATATAAATGGACAGCACCCAAAGACTGTAATTAAATCCACCACATTCTCCATATCATCACTTCATAGTGTTTTTCTGAATTAATTCAATTAAAAATGTATTGTGTTCCTACTTTGTGCCAGGCAATATTTTTATGTGCTGATGAAATCACAGTGAATATACAAAGTCCCAGAATTTAAAAACTTATATTCTGTTCAGAGGATGAAGTCAAAAAGTATGTGATAAATATTATAATGAAGTTATTAAGAAAAAATGGACAGGGTAAGGTAGCAGGTGATACAGGAATTCTTTAGGTAGAGTCATTTCAGGAGTGGTTTAAATAAACTAAAATATCTCCACAAAGTAGTTTCAAAGCAGAAGCAGCACATTCAAGGGTTCTGAGGCAAGATGAGTATCACCAAGAAGGCTTAGATGGATGAGCTCAAGTAAGCTAAGAATATAGAATGAATTGAGTAGAAAGGATGAAAAATACATGATGCAGATTGTAATCCATGTGAAAAATATTTAATTTGCTTTGAGTTAAGTGGAAATTATTGAATCACATATTTTGAATGAGTGGTTCTGCCTGCTGAATGACGTCATATAGAGTCGGTTAAGGAGGAAGCAACAAGACACTTAAGCTATTGTGATAACATTGGTAAGAGCTGTATCAGTTTATATTGGGAAGGTGCTTGGCAAGATTAGGTTAGAGTAGATATGATTGGATTCAAGATTTTGAAAATACTTGAAAGCTGTTGGATGGATGGTGGTATGTGTGAGAGAAGGGTAAGGACGATTCTAAGGTTTTTCCTAGCATTAGATAAGAAAAATGGAACTGCGGGAACAGATGGGTGGGAATTAAGTTTCATTTTAAACATGTGAAATTTGAGATGCCAATTGAACATCTAAATGGAAATTTTAAGTATGCAATTACATATGGAAGTCTGGAGTTCAGAGGAGAAGTGGAGGCTGAAATTATAAATGTGGGAACCATCAGTATACGCATCATAATTAAAGATATAAAATGAATGTACAAAAGCAAACCCCGGCACTTACATAAAGAAGAAAAACATGAGCATGCAATCTTAGCACTTGTCTCAAAGTTCTCAAAAGACAATGAACCAGTTGCCTTGCAGTGCTCAGCACTGAACCATGAGTAGATAGGCAATTATGAAGTCACTCTCATAATGATGTCAGACTCAAGCATTTTTGACCCCAGTATACTGAGAAAATTACTCTTTGACCAATGCAAATTCATTAACATTTTGGAAAAGATGAAGGCACTATAGTATTTCAAATGAGATAGATTCCTTGTACATCGACAGTGGTTTGAAGAGTCAACGCTGCATTTCTTTAATATGCATAGTTTTGACTTCTCTCAAAATATCCAAAATTTTAGGTGCCAATTTCTATTGATCTAGTTACAGAAATATTCAGCTATTATTCAACCAAAGCCATTCCTTTGACACGAATGGTAGGGAAACCGTTATAACAAAATCCTACATCTTTTTATTTCATAGCAACTTGTTATAAATATAAAGAAACTATTAGGAAAACATAGTAAATAAAAATATTCATATTATTGTAATAAAATTTCTTCTTATTACTTATATCATTAGGGAATTCTCCAACAATTGGAAGAATGAGAATTATCATATCTCACTTAGAGGTTTATGAGTCATATACTTTTCAAAAGATATTTTCTAGGATAAATCACATGAATTTTAAAACATCTAAAGTTTTGCATTTTCATTTGTCGCTGTGTTAATATGAAAATTATTCTTGCCAGAAGCAGACTACCACAATATTTTAAGGAAGAAATTGAAATTAGGTATATGTGCCTGCTAATGTTCGGAGAATAGTGCTAACTACATCTGCTAACTAAATCTGTAAATTAGAAAATCTTTGGTTTAGTGATCACATCAGCCTTAAGGAGCTGCAGTTGAAAAGAGATTAGATGTATTTCTAACAACTGCTTCCAAAGCTGTTGATAGAAAAGAAAATGAACACCTATTATCTTGAGAAATGTCTTCAATGTTGATCAAGATGCTATTTCTTCATTTAGATGGCATTTATCAAACATAGGGTATGACACAATAACGTTTTTGCAAGTTTAAATAATAGTCTTACCATCTTTATCTACTAAATCATTATCTATCCAAATCTTTTTTTTTTATGAAATGCTACTGTATTTGCCTCAAACTGAAAACATAAAGACATCACATGAAGTAACCCAGCATTCAGATAGTCTCAGCATTATCATTTGAGGACAGTGATTTTTTTAAATCAAAACTAGTGTTTAAATTTATTTGAACTCATTACTTTGCAAAAGTTTAAAGTAATTCAAATATGAAAGACCACATTAAACATGCAGGCTTTATATGAGTCTTTTTTAAAACTTTTTAGGGGGATACACAGAGAAATTAACATTAGTTTTCCTTTGGCAAGAAAGAAAATTGCATATTTTACTTAATGCAATGCTTTCTAAAACCACATATTTAACTATTCTATGGAGTTAGAATTCAGGAGCGACTATTGTTTGGAATACACATTGCAATGCATGGATTGACTTTTATATCTATAAATAGAAAATGTAGAAAAGTAATTTACATGTAAACATAATTTATCAGCTCATAATAAGAACATCAAGTACAAAGAGTTCATTATAATTGTTTTAAGCTAAAATGGAGATTATAAACTCTTCATTATACAAATGCACAATCTCTATTTTGAAAATTTCTTAATAAGGAATAACAGATAAAGATTAAAATGATAGATACCCTATGTGGTCAACATTGTCCTTATTTTATCCATTTATCGAGCATGTTGTGACTCACAAAATGAAATCATTAGGATACTGTCTCAATTCATGATATCAGGACTCCAAACTTGAGTTCGGGTTCTTATCATTACTCTAAGATCTCAAATTTCTGGGAGGATAAATGGATTTCTATATATATTTGTAACCTCTCTGGAACATAACATGGTTTCTATATGATTAGAGAAGAGCAATTCCAGTAAATTGTATTCATAATGCAGCATCTACTATTAAAGTCTCTTAATTTCCTATTTCTTAAAAAAAAAGATGAGACAGATATCTCATAACTCTACAATTTGCTATCATTAGGATGTAATTTCAGTAGTATATATGCGCACATGCTGAATCGTGGGAAACAAGGGCACGCTTCCAGAAAATGATTTTGTCTTGCATTTGTATGTACTTTGGACCTACAAAATTGAAAGTAGTTAAAAGAAATAAATTTTTAAAGCCAGTGACAGCAATCTGTAAACTCCAGTGACTACCTTCTTTAAAGAGGTGAAATGCGTGACATGAAGAACAAGAAAATGACTCTCTCTGGAATTATTTGAAGAGTGAGAGTAATGTATTGAATGGATCTTTTACTACTTACATAATGAGGGCTCTCTTTTTAATTACAAGATGAGAAAAAATTCTATTTGATCAAAATCTCCCACTTCATGTCTGCATTATTTTATTTGATTTTACCGAATAATCATGATCATAATTTATTCATTATCCTCCATATATTATACATACTGTATAAATTAACCCAGTAAATCCTTATAATATCATCAGGTATTATTTATCATTTTACAGGAGAGGAACTGGGTATGCATAAGTTAGGTAGCTTACCCCAGATTCACACAGTGAAAAGCTGAAGTTAATATATTGTTCTACCTTAGAGGTAGTCTTTGAGCTTAGAAGGACTCCCAGTTAGTCATGCTGAATCTACCTGAATGACTGGCTAGAATCTTTGCATTTCTCATGACTGACCAAGAATCACTTTCTCTCACTGAACTAGGGTTACCCTCATTTCAGTATAAGGAAGATGTTGAAACCTGCAGTAATTCTTACAGTGTTAGTCACGCTACAAGAAAATGAATTTCATTGCTAATAGCACAAGTATAGGTTTGCTTATCCATTGCACACCACACAAATAAAAACTTGATTTATTGTCATTTTAAGTATTGAGATAAACATCTATTTTCCTTCTCAAAGGAAAGAAGAATTGAGAGGAGACAGGGTTAAGAATGTCTGTCTTTCATTTTTAATTAAATGTCAATTTGTTCACGCTTGTTCTTAGACCTAGTTGCTCCGTGAAGAGAACTATTTAAAGGAGAACAGTGCTACTGGTTATAAAGTTTCCATTAGGCAAACTTGGCAAGTACGTCTGAAGAGATTAGTCCATTTGGGGAAGCTATTTATTGATGCAGAAAAAATCACTTTTCAAGCATGGACCATTTATTGAGGCACAAATTTGAATTTATAAAGTATTTATGTAGAAAGAAAACAAGTATACTGCTGAAATTTAATGGATGGTCAAGAAACAGCAATAAACATTTGGAAAACAAAGACTTTCCTATGATAATGGTGGCCCACACAGATAATAATGAGAGTCAAACTTCATAAACATATATTTATCAGCATCATATCTCATTTAAATTTCCCCTGACCTTCCCCCCCAAAATATGTGCATGTTATTATATCCCATTTTACAGATGAGAAAATTGGAGTTAAGAAAATTTAGGTGCTTTATCAAAATTATTTGTACACTGTGGTCCCAAGATTGGAACCTCAGAGAATTCAATACCATAGCCCATGTTCTCAACCATTTTGCTACTCAGAAACTATTGGGTGGAATGTAAAAGAGAAATCTTAATAGTCGTTTCTAACAATATGTCAACTTTTGCACTACAGCTAAGTAAACTTAAAAGCTTGGCCTTGTGTCGGTGTTAGGTCATGTAGAGAGCACATCAAGTTTTAAATATCAAATGTGAAATTCTAGCAAGCATTCTGAAGCTATTTGAGAAAAAAAAAAAACAAAAATTTAATTAGCTATATGAAATATGTGATTATGACAATAAGGTTAACTTTCTACATAATATCTAGTATCACCATTATCCTTGACATTTGTAGAATCTTTTCATTTTAATAGTGTAATATTAATCTAATAGCCACACTATGAAAGCTGGATATATACATTCTAAGCTTGTATGCCAATCTTAGGAAAAAAATCTCTTTTCAAATCTTAATACCCCATTGCTTTAATAAGATGGGCTGTTCAATAAACAATAAATATCAATTGAATAATAATGCTTATTATAATGCCTTCTTACATCAAAATTTTAATTATAGATTTAAGTGAGAAAACATGCTGTGAGCACATTTGAATTCTATATAAGGTTTGAATAGTATTATTTGACAATTCCAAAGACTGCTTCCTTCTCATCTCTACTTTGATGTCTCAAAACCGTGTCATATGTAATAAGAACAACACTGAAATGCTCCCTTCATCATGTT
Organism: Solenodon paradoxus; assembly: GCA_004363575.1. NCBI lineage: Eukaryota > Metazoa > Chordata > Mammalia > Eulipotyphla > Solenodontidae > Solenodon > Solenodon paradoxus. The sequence goes on from RJWH01000046.1 coordinate 1,313,439, forward strand.
TTCTGGCACTCGAGTTGATGCCACCATGCCAATTTCAATCCAGAAACCTCAACTCACCACCATTCCTTGTCCATCATCAACATCAATCTAATGTGCCCCAGTTAGTTGTCACAACCATCGTTTCTTGAGCAAACACTGCTAAAACCACTTCTCACCTGATTTACAGTAACTCCTAAGAAGTCCTTATTTTTTCCTGTTAAATTCCTTTCTACTCTACATTTAACGATCAAAGTGAAATTATTAAATAGGGACCATGTTAACCCCTCATCTGAAATCCTCTAATAACTTCCCAGGTATCTTAAAGTAATGTCATAATGTAGTTCCGTGTCTCTCCCTGACCGCAAATCTACCCTCACCTCCAGCTTCTCCACCATCTGATCATCTAGATGTCAGCAGCTTAGGACTTGCTGCAGAACTGCCTCAAAAAAGCTTTTTCATCAGCCACATCATGTCGCTCCATTCTCCTGGAATATTCTTACCATTTCTTCTCTTGTGTGGTTCTCTTTAATTTTCAAAATCAATATGTGGACATCATTTCATAAGTCTCTCTCAATCCCGCTAACCAAGATAGAGCCTCCTGCTAGTGAGAATTAATACTTACTTTACTTCTGAAAATAGTCATGACACTTATGTTTTGTATTTTACAAACTTGTCTTATTCACAGCTGTAGCCTTAGACTTCAGAGCAGATAATCCAAAAATAAGTTGTTATTCAAAAACTGACTGATAGAACAGATAAATGGATGAATAAAATAATAATTCCAATTATTCACTTGGCTAGGATAGGAGTCAGCATATTTTATCTTGATCCCCGTTGTGAGGACTAAACTATGGTTGTGGTTTGCCACTCCAACTTGCCATACATATTAGTGTTCCAAAAGTTTGAGAGCAAGGACAATGCCTTGTTTTCTTTGCTCTTCTACTGAGAGCCAGTAAAATGCTGAGAACATCTTAAGAATTACACACAAACATTGGTAGATATAAGGGAAGGATTTAAACAGTTTAATAAAATGTGAAAGATTGGAACTATAACAGATGTTATCAATGAATGTTTGTTACTTCCTTCAGAATTGACATCCGGGAATGCATATATTTATTCAAGGGATGCTTCTATCTTTTAGAATACTTGAGAATTGTTTGCTAAAAATTGTATTCAGGGTCATAAAACTTTTCTTTGGAAAGTCTTCAACAATTGCAAATATTTGACCTTCCAGTGTGTCTTTGAATTTTTAAATCACCTAAATTAAAAAACTACAGATGGTGAAGATAATTGCAGAGGCTAAATACCGTTTTTAACATTGAGGAGAAAAATGTAGAAAAAGGATGAAACTGATTTTCTTGGATGAGTTCTAAATTCTCAAAGAAATGTTCTTAAAGAATTTCAAAACCATTTAAAGCAATGGAATATGAAGACTTCAAATGCCATTATTAATTTGCTTGTCAGGAATTGTTGTGTTTATTTCAAAGTCAGTTGCTAAGCTCTAAAACAAAGCAGTGACCTTCCTATTCCAGAAGCTACTATCTTGTATCTGAGTGCTTCCTGGGCCTCACAACTAATTCTACATCTTTTGTCCTGATTATTGGCTTATGTATTTGATTATTGATTTGCTTATTTATTTATTCATTATTTAACAAATAGGTGGTGATCATAAGTGATGTGTCAAAGAAAGAATATATAGCAACACCCTAAAAAGTTTTTCTTTGTGAGGTGAGAATCAGAGCAAAAGCCAAAATTATAACCACAGACAACTGAAGACCTAGTACATTACGAGTATTATGTTTTATAGAAAGGAAGTACTCAAGCTAGCTGCAAAATCCTCATTACTGATACATAATCAGCACTCTTCCTCATTATGAAATATTTATGTTTGTGCTAAAGAGTCTAGAGCATATTTCTTTGTATTTTAATAATGCTTCATGGGCTATGTTTGCCGTGGATGCTATTATTTTTTGCATAATTAAGTAATGAAGCAATTAGCACAGCAGGCACATGTCAACTAGATAGTGGTTAAAATTTGTGATTAACTAGAATTTTTTGCTTTGTTTGCCAATATTCTCCTTCTTACCAAATGAAATACACTTTTTCACTGTGAAGAAACTGAGTTCCCACATATTTAAAACTTTGCCTATGGAATAACGTAACTAGATGAGTTTAGCAAAATGTCTTGATGACATTAAAGCATGGATGAATAGTCATCTGCGAAGATTTGTGATGTAAACTACTTGCAAATCATTTAGGTTAAAAGGCATATCAAGGAACAAGCATTTTTCAGGATGCCTAAATTGACAGCTAACTACTCTACAGTTCACCAAATAATAGTGTGACTCTTCAACTCTTTACCCGATGCTGATACATCCTCTGACAAAGCAACAACCAGTCCTCTAGACGGAATTATGAGCAGAGAAACCAGAACTTAAAATCCAACCTTTGTGTTTCCATTATGTAACTAACTAGAGAGACATGGCATTTCATCCAGACTCAAGCTCTTCTGTGGAATCTGTTTTTTTCTAAAGGCTTTTGTTTAAGTAAACATTTTCATTTTTTTGGAGGAAGTAAAGAGAAGAGGAAGAAACATTTGTAAGGTAGGGAGGGAAGGGAGGAAAAAGGGAGGAAGGAATAAAGGAAGGAAGGAAGGAAGGAAAGAAAACGGGAAAGAAAAGAGGAAGCACTTTAACCTGCTTGATTTTTTTATTTTCAGTTGTTCACGCAGTGCCTGAATCATCAACAATGTCATCTCATTCAATAGACATGCCTTGTATAGACAGTTCCACACTAGCGCTTAGCTTTGTTTTCTGAACCAAAGATGAGTAAGCAGTAGTGGCTACCTTTGAGACACTTATAGTCTAGGATAAATGATTAACTCAATTTAATTCATAGTTAAAACACATTTCAAAACACTCCACAAACTTGCCGATAAATGTCTGGTAAATTTTGATGAATTCTGGGAAGTTTTCCAGGTGAGTCTCCCTAACCTGAAATCTAGCTTTATTTCCCACATAGACCTCCAAAGAAAGGTAGAATTAAATTCAAAAATTGGTGAGAACCTTAAAAATAGTCCAGGTGTTAAGTCTGCAGATTGAATTTCTTCTGTACTTCTTACTTACTGGATAAACTCAAAAACCTCTTTGAACCCGAAATATGTGTATAATAAATAATACAGTCTGTCCTACCAAAGCACAGAGCTACTCAAAATAGACAATGGATTTGAAAAATACTATTTTTTATTCAAATCCGTTCTTAAAATGTTTATATTTCTTAATTGTTTCAAGATAATTGTCCATTTAAAGAATAAGAATCAAATTTCCATGAAGGAGTAAGAACAAATCTAGTAAAATACATTCATAGGCCCTCAGCAACACTCTACAAGCACTTAAAAAAAGATTTTTTTCTGTCCATTTCTGATCTATGCATTAACCTAAAGCCACAAATTATCTAGCCATCCCAATGCCTATTTTGTATGTGAATAAGTAAGTTAACTTGATTTGATCACAGTTTAGGTGAAAAATCCATCTATGGTGAATTTTTACTAAGGTAGAGCTGGGAAATATATTCCTCAAAATTCTTAAGATGACTGAAGTGCTTGAAGTGTCTTTATCCCTATCACGAGTCTGAGAAATACGATAACCATCACAGTTTTAGGACCTAGTTTGAAGAGATTAGCTCTTGGGTGACTTTTGCTGTGAATTTGAAAATGAAGACCTACTTACTGGAAAGTCTGCTTCAAAGCTAAAGTAAAGCATAAAGAAGCAGGCACCGGAAGATAACCATTCTTTAAAAAAACATACACAACTGATACAGGAAGCAGTGTAGACAAACTTGGGGAAAATGCTTTGCAGCTGAAGTATTCGATTAGCTTAAATGATAAAGCAGAAATAAAGTGACTGCGGTAAAGTCAACATCAGAACAAAAAGTTTGACGGGTCAATTAAGGATTAGGACTTTCCCTCAGAATTTCTTAGACATATGCCGATAAAGAGGATCTTCCCTACATGTACATGAGATGTCTTTATATTTCCCATTTTACTGTTTACATCTAAAGAGTAGTAGAGAGTTGTAAAATATCTCCAATGTGCATACACTGTGACTAGGACTGTCTCTGAGTTTGGAGAGATTTGAGGTCTGTAAGACACATCGATTACTAAGGGACAGGTAATATTTGTTATCCTAAGCTTAAATTATACTAAATAAGGATATAACCAGTTCCATATAGATTTGGTAAAAAACTAATTTTCAAAAAAAAATTTCCATAATATTTGGGGAGGAATTTATATTTTCTACTTGATAACTAGATATTGACTTTACCAATTTCATTCTCTCAAGGGTTAAATTTCATGTGGATCTTAAAAGAGTCTTTTGACAGACTGATATTACCCCTTAGGAAAATGGTTGGGGGAGATGGTACATGCTGGGCTTTCAGTTTGATAGCAAATGATTTCCTTTCTATGAATTTGAGGATAGAAAGTCCCATCTGTAAAAAGTGCTTTCATGGTGAGGAAGATTATAACCTCCCTCTACTTTAAAATGGAATGTTCTTTCTGGGAATCAAAAGTATACTTGCATCCAGCATGTATTTCACACATGCTTTGGGCTTTTACAGAAATGAAACAGACCATTAGAAGTGTTTAAGGTGTATATGTTATTTAAAGTCATGCTTACCATTGGGATGGAGGGCTTGTGGATTGGGTGTCCGTGTGTGTAGAGACAGAGAGAGAGGAGAGAGGAGGTTATAAAAGTGAAAAACAGGCAGATATCACTTTGTCAGATTACGCTTTAGTGATAATCTGCTGAGATTGATTTTGAATCCATTTTCCCTGAATGAATTGTATAGGATAGTTTTCCTGTGGTCTTTCATATTGGCCAGGAAGAACTTCCAATGCTAATATGCACACACACCTGAGTATTACTGAATAATGCCTGGGGAAAAACATACTGCAACATGGTATTGAATTGATGAAGAGGCCTCTTCCCTGGCATAGGTGATAGAAAATTCTATCAATTTTTCTGATTATATTCACAAATAATATGCTTGTGGAAACAAAGATCATTACTCAGGAAGAGCACAGAAACAGGTGGTCATCTTTTCCTGTGGATTTTGGGAAATTTCTCCTTTGAATATGATACATTTTTAAGTTTCAAATAACAAAGCTTAAGAAACAGCAAACCTAGACTTTTTTGGTTGGTTGTGGTGGTGAATAAAAGGTAAGAGAGGTACAACTGTAGGCCTCTGCTCTTTCATTTTAAAATATGGTACTCTGACTCTAGCAGGGAGCAGTCCTACTCCACGCCCTGGGGAAAAAGCTTTCTTTCCCCATTGTTTCTGGTGCTTCTGGTCTTCCTCAACAGCATGAGCACAATGCTTGTTTTTTTTATAAATAGATTCATGTAAATACTTGTCTATCAAATGGAAATATCAGGTACCTAACATCAGTGCAAAGGTAGGATAGTGGAAATATAAGCAAAATTCATTCCAATCTAGAGTAGTAGAGAAGAGCAACAAATGTCTCTAACTCAATGCTAATCTTTAAAACTATAAAGTTTTGGGCTTCATTTTGTTTGGGCCATGCTGGGATTGCTCTGTGCCAGCTAGAAAGTACAGGCTCTGGAAACTTACAGATGCTTCTCACAAAGAGATTTTTCTATGCCCATGGGTAGAATTTTTGTCAGAGCATTAGCATCATTAATATGGCATTGTATTTTCTTTGCTAAATAATCACAATACCGAAAAACAGAAAAAAAAAGGTACATATTCCTTATAACTCTTGTAACTACATAGATGAATCACACCACTTCCGACATACTCATTTTTTAAACTTATGGATATTTTAAATGTAGCCTTTTTAATAACATTGAATGCTTCAAAGATTGATTATTCAGCAGTATTTCTTCCTTCCCTCTGTGGTTTTAGCCTACCCTGTGGAGTGTGCTGATGAAAAGTCTTGTAATATATTGAGCCTTCACTGAAATTTATTGTCCTTTTTAGGTGACATATATAAATATCTTAAATGAAATGTTGGCACCACCATCAAAGTGCTAAAATATGTCATCATTCCTCTCCAGCAATTTCATATTTTACGTGTGTTTGATGTTAATGTGAATGTTATACTCGGGCTTAATAAATATATGGTAAGAAGAAAAGTAAATGTCAATAGACTTCTTGAACCCTTTCATTAAATGGTTGTGTTGCATAAAAATACATCATAAATGTAAGCAGCATTGTAAATCTTGTTTATCAACATCATATAGTTTCATATATTTAAATGATTTATATTTTTATAAATGTATATTTCCATAGAGAATAGGCTAAAGTTATAATGCAAATACTTCAACAAGTTTTAAGAGAAAATATTTTCTTAGTTGTTTTGTAGATCTGGTTATTACCAATAGCTCATGGTGTAAATTCTGTATTTGACTTCTTACTCTAAAAGAGATTGTCCATCCATTGGAGAAATCGTGCTAAGCACCAGGTTGTGATATGATTTACAGGTTTTTGATACATGGAAAACATTTCTCACAGGAGGATTATAGAATGAAGACAGGGGAAAGAGAGATAGGTTTAGATTGCTATTTCTAAAAGCAGTTTTGGATATCTAATTATCCAGAGAATCAAAACGGAACCTGATGGAAGTCCTCAGGGCTTCCTGTAGGCCAGCTGCTTTGTTAACCCAGCAGATCCAATTACCTAATCTCTGTTGATGTGGCATCAGTTCATTCAGGGACTGTTGTTTTGGCAGCTAACCCTATAATATTGAACCCAAGGAGAACATGGTGGGGGATGGGACAGGGGGGAAGAAATGAGATGGTTTTTCTGAAATGGCAACTCCAAAAGACCCCAGGCCCTCCAAATTCCCTGGAGACATGCAGGCAAGCTATCCAACCAAGCTCTCCCGCCATAGGTGTGCTTTTAAAGACCAAACTTGTATAAATCACATTGTTACTGGATATTTTCTCCAAGTATCTGTCTCTCTTTTCCACTGGGTACCTGATTCCCACTGACTTTAATTGCACTTCTACATGACCACCACAAGAAATGACCCCAGGTGCAATGGGCTGATGGATAAAACTTCAGTGCCAGACTTTGTATCCATGCAATGACACAAAATGAAATAAGACAGTATTAATATCATTATTGCATCACTGAATTGGATATTCCTTTTAAAGTGAAATTCTTATTAAAAGTTTTCTGAAAATTTGCTTTCTTTCTTTTTTTTTTTTTTGATACTTAAAAATCCAATTATAAAAATTTCCTGGAAAGATAACCAGTGTTCTGTGTTATGAAGCATAAAGATAAAAGATAATGAAAAAGAAAGAAAAGAAAAAAGCACAGCACTTTCATATCCACCTACTAACATGTAGCCTGAAACTCCAGCTATTGTCATTTCCTAACAAGATGAGAACGCTTAGAACTTCCGTGTCCTTGTGGCTGCTGGGATTTTGATGCCTAATTTAAGCTTGTATAACAAAAATATTATTGAATCAGAATCTAATTAAAATATTTCTGGATGCTTGCTCTTTTTGTAATACTTCATTTTCTCTCTATCCTTATGAGATCTGACTGTTGCCATTTTTTTTTAATCCTTTCCCTATTTATATCACAAATACACTCCAGGATCAAAGATACTGATCTTGCTCACAAAAAGAACACACAGCTATCTTTTTCTACAATAAAAAGTGTAATTTTATTATGTGAAACATGTATTACTGATATTCTATATATAAAATATCATACTTTATATAATGTTTTATAAACTATATTATACAAAATATGCTGCATATATTTAAATACTTTAAAGGGAAATAAAAGTGATGCAGTATGGTCAGACAGGGTTTCTTTTCCTCTTCTCTTAAATATTTCACCTCTTTAAATATTTTTATTGTAATAATGAACTTGCATAAACCATTTATAAAACATTTTCATGTACATTATTCATTAAGTATTACTATCTTTCTATGAAGTATTGTAAATTTAAAAGCTGCCTCAAACAGATTAAGTGATTTACCAAGATTTTTTATCAAAAAAACAACAACAAAAAATGTTTTGTGATTTTTTTTCAAGAACATGTATCAGAATTTTTGCACTAACATTTTCAACTTGCAATAATAGTGACTTCCATTTATGATACTAATTCCCATTCATAGCTTCCATTCCATTGTAGTTTATTATTCATAAGATTTGTCACAAAAATCTTTCTACGTGCAACTATGCCAAGCTTTTTACATAGTAAATGTGAAAAATAAATTGCTAATTAAATGAATGACAAATTCAAAGCAATGTATATTGTAATCTTTTATAGAATAGGATGCTGTCTTCTAAAGTTAGTCTGCATTCCATATTTGACATTTCTGTGCTCCTAAGTAAGGAATTATGACCATTAGCCATAGAAAATGCAGTTTGAATCTCAAGAGTAAGGTTTACATGATGAGAATGTAATGTAAAAGTAGCCTTCATATTATAGTCTGCAATTTCTGAATGTCAACTTAGAATAAGAAATATAATTTGTGAAGTTAGCTTTATCATACAACACTGAAAGCTTTCATACATTTTTCAAAACTAGTAACCTAGAAGTAGATAACACTGTGAAAACCAGCTCCATTGCCAGAGGTGTGTATTTTTTGACCAAAGTAATAGAGATTTATATCTTAAACTATATAATTTTTTATTTTAATGTCTGTGTGAACTTTGGGGTAAATAAATGACTCACACTATTTCACACTTTGGGGAAAACTTTACAACATATTGGAAGTCAAAGTTCTTTTAAAGAGCAATCCTGCCTGGAAGGCTGGCAAATAAGTATCACAGTATCATTTTTATTCAAACATTGATTTTGATATTTGTAATAAAATAAGTACATAATTAATTATAATCATCAAATAAAATACACAAATAAACAGATTATATAATTAGTGATACATTATTGTTTTTATCTGTTATGGCACTATTAGCCATTTTCAGGGCACATCATTAGGAGAAATATATGTAATCTAGTCCTCATGTCAGCTGTCCAAATACCTTTCAAAATGAACTTCAGTGAAAGTACATATTTTTGAAGTGAAATTTATTTAAAGAGCAGCTAACCTATATCCTAGTTCATAAGAAATGGTATAAAAGCTTTGTAGGAACACAACTCACCACATTAGAGAGTTTGCAATAAAATTAAGGACTAGGTCAGGAATTTTACAATATTATACAAAGACAGAACATAAAAAGTGTCAGGTGACCATTATATATGGGAGAGTTATCCATTTTCAACTCTATTGGAAAATACATTCATCATATACTAGAACTTATTTCCATTTTGGAGGTCCAGACATTTTAGCCTATATTACCAAATAAAATGTGACAATTCCAGAAAGGTAGACATGAGAAATGATAGATTTTTTAACTTTACCAAAGAAAGTACTAGGATAAATGATTTAAAAATCCATTTCCAAACCCCTAGAAAAAAACAAAGTACCAGGAAATGGCCATATTTAATAATAATATATACCATAATAGTATAATACTAAATAATGTTAGTATAAACTACATCAAGACAAAAATTAGTAAATATTTTACTTTATTTCTGATCAAGATGACAGCATTCACTATGGTCTCAGCTGGATTAAATGTCCCTTGTGGATGGAAAATGTATGATTTTCCCATAAAGATAGAGATGTGCACCTCATGAAAGTTCTCCTAATAACTTCATAATGATTCTGTTTACTGGTAAATAAATGCTCATTACTGTCAAAAGCCAGACCCTATCTTTTGGGAAGTGAAGAATATTTTCACTAAAGAGCAAGACAATATACAGAATTATTTGTGTGCCTCATTTATTACTTCTCCAAATACATTCTAGATAGACTGGAAATGACGTTTGTGATAATTCTTCTGCCTCTCCTAGTTGTGTTTCTGGTGGGGATTTGATATTGTCTAAATACAGACTTTAGAATCAAGCTCTGTTTTGGTCACATTTGTTCCAATAGCTGTTTACCGGTCGGTTGAATTCATGGTTATTCTATTTCATGTTTTGCTACTTTGTTTTTCCTACGAAGTTCTTCTGCTTTTCTGTAAACTTTCCATGTGTCCTGTGTCTGTCCTAATCTCTCTCTGCACCATCTACAATGATCTGCATTCAGAGGACATTTGTTATGCGTTGTTAAATGACTCAGGAAATTGGTTTAGTAAAACAAATACATAAGTTCAGAAGCAGTTCCAGTCCTCGCAAGTAAATGAAGAGATTGAACAGAACTGTAGCCCTGGGCAGTGTTGCTATAAAGTCTGCCTATCAGCTGGCCACATGTTCAATGGCATGTTAATATGGCATTGTATATCCAAGAGATGACCACATGATAAATGGCACATGAATACAGAGTTTTTTGTTCTATGACCAAGTGTCTGACTTGTATAGGGCCATGAACTCAGTGGACATTTAGTGAGCTCTGTTTTCCCTCTATTTAGAAAGAATGGGAGGCCCTCACATTTAGTGAAGTGAGGAAATTGATTCCATCATGTAAACATCCACCACCAGGCATGTAGTTTTGTTATCTTTTGTACAGATCAATACCATGAAATCGCTTCACTCCAGAAGGACAAAAATATGGCACTAGGAAATTAAACTAAGATCTAATGGCAATATTTTGTAATTCAGGTATTTCCTTGTGATAATCAGACCCAAGACTTTCTGTAACCATGTGTGATATGATGTACGACCCATTCAACAAGGTCTGGAAGTGACTTTTTCTTTCTGTATGAGCAATGAAGAGAAACGTGAAAATCATTCACCTTCCATCAGCCACACTAAGGCCTTAGAATCCTTGTTTCTTTTCTTTTTTTTTTTCAAGGAAAGATGAAGGCAGGAATGAAGGCAAGTTGGCCAGTAGGCAGGAAGAGAGAGGAGGAAGCATTTTATTTTATTTAGTTGTTCATCTCGGTTGTTCAAGACCTGGTGACCTTGGGATATAAGATGAATGTGGACGAGGCCACCAAGGCCCAACCTTGACATCCTTGATCTCCATAGCCTGATTCCTGCCCCGTTCTTCTCCGTAATGATCACTCCTTCTTTTTACTTTTCCAATTAGCTCAGACTCGTTTGGCTCGTAGATGTAGTTATGCCCAAAGACATAATTTTAAAAATTTATTTCTCTTACTATGAATACATCTATTACTGATGTTGTTGACTATGATTTACATAGTTAGCTTCTGTCTTCAATTTTATTTATTTTGATTTCTGCCTCAACTCCCATACTTACATCTCTTTTGTATGTAATCAGATGTCTCAGTCTTATTTCTGTTTTCTGCCCATAGAAACATGTAGTCAAAACCTTCCCACTCCAATATTATGCAAATGGCCATATAGCATCCATTGTGCGGGAAAAGGAAGAAGAGAGCTAGAACTCAGTTTTTAACAGAATAAGGTATTTAAAGCAAACTATGAGAGTTTACAGAATTAAATTTATTTTCAATACTGAATTAATGCAAATCTTATTTCTTTAGAGAGACAACCATACACGTATTGTTTGTTAACCAAAATACAAGCCTCACTTTGTTTTGAAATCTCTCCTCTTGACATTATTTAATCAACTAGGTTTTATCTTAAGGAAAGACAAGTCAAAGAGCCATGCTCTTCTGAAACTTTCATGTTCATGTCTCAGATATATAATGTTTTAAGCAACTTAACCTGTTGACATTTTTTCAGATGTTCACTGAAAATGATATTAGCTTGAGGGAATTTATTTCATTAGAAGCATCAAGAAGTAAAAATCTCCCTACTACCAGGTTTTGAGCTTGTCTCACAATTCACTATAAGATTTTTTGGTTTTGGGTTTTGGGGGGATTTTTTCTATTTTTTTTGGCCCCACCCTTGTACACAGTGAATCCTGACTGATTCTATCTGAATTCAACGACTGATGATCATAATATGTCGTAAGTTAAACATCACACAAACCTTCAGGGCATAGAATTTACTTTTGCGGTACCAGTGCCAGGTTACCTGACTGCCTGGACAGCCTTTTAAACCTAGCTGTCTGTGCCTGGCTAGAGGAGTGACTACAGTACCTTCAGAGAAGTAAATCACAAGTGCCATGACTTTTTGGAAAAGTGAAGCATATATCACCTCAGACAGTCTCTATTTATATTCCCATCCCACAACCCGTGGACCACATGTCATCACTTTATTTTATGGCTGACAAATAAAACTGCATGTCATGTGTCCTGCACGCCAGCAATTCTCTCTTTCCTCCATCCCTTTACAAACACATCACTACTTTGTTAGGAAAGTATTCTAATTAAATGAGTGTGTTCCCATTTTGAAAATAAGACACTTTCTGTTTCTAGTCAGGTAAGGAAATCACGAGTTTGTTGCAGATTTGACTGTGGGAAAAAAAGGCTGGTTATTTTCATTTACCTGAATGGCTTACCTTCCATACCTAAGTGTCATCCAATACAATACTGTTACTGTACTGTTAATCAAATGTCATATTAACTTTGTTATAAGTTGTCATCAGTTTTAACATTCAATTCTATGTGTGTATACTCTATAGTAATTATAGTTTTATACTCAGTGTCAAAATACACTCACATCTCTTAGTAGATTTAGTAGTGGTGTTGGCCAGAATATAGATTTTATTATTGTATGTATGTGTGTGTGCATAGTAAATGCATAGACTTAGATATGAACATAGATATGGATCTGGCTCTTTTGCTTATAGATAGGTGATGATTATGATAGATTAGGTAGACAGATAATTAGCTATATGATAACTATATAACTAGCTAGCTAACTAGATAAATAGGCAGAAGCGAAAACAAAAGTCCTGCTTTATTCATGCGGTCATGTCCAAATATAGCAATATCAGCAGTGGCAGTTAGTTGCATTTTATTTTTTATCAAATGGATAAATCAATAATGATTTCATATTTTTGACAAAGCATAGAATAAAAAGAAAGAAACTCTTATTCTTCCCTCCTGAATTTTTGGTTTATTCTCTGATAACTCATCCCCATGGAGAGAGACAGAAAAGCCTGATGGCACATAGCAGAAGCCTGATAAATATTTATGATTAAAATAATGAATAAGTAAAGGTAACAATAATCACAGATTGGCATGAATGAGATTGTATAATACAGTTCAAGAGAAGAGAATGTTTTTAAAAATGCAGTGAAGTGGGATTCACCATGGGATGTCATGGAAATGAAAGTAAAAACTAAATGCAGAGTAGTAGAAAGACAATAAATTGAGGTATCTATGTCAGTAAAAGGATGTGAAAATAGAGTGTGAGAAGATAGACAAGAAGATCAAAAGCAAAAGCACAGACATGGAGAAGGAGAAGGGAAATCCTAAAAGAAACAGCTAAGTCACAGCCACACAGGAGCAGGGCATAAGCCGAGGCATTTAGAAAACAGAGAGATTGAAAGGACACCCCCATGAAGAAGAAAAGGAATGGAGCTGCTGTTAGCTCTGTGCTTCCAGTATATATGAATGACTTTTTGCTGAATTTACATTTCAAATATTGAAATAACAAAAAAAAAGTTTGTTGATTAGAGGACAACCCTGAATGCCTTGAAGATTGAGATTACCATGCTTCCTCTAGATCCAGCCTTTTGCAGCAACCCCAAAACATCACTCACCCATGTATTACAATAAGAATAGCATTTCTTACAAATAGCCACTGTTTTTATAACTTAATTTATATCTCATGGCAATACTGCAAAGTCATTGTAAACTGTTATTGATGGAATTGAAAATTATTAAGGCGCTAATCACATTAACGAAGTTTTTACTTAGCTATAAAAAAATGCACCTGTTGTAAAAACAAGTCATTTCATAGATGCATTGAGACAGGAAGAAAAGATCTTAAAGATAAACTAATCCTGACCCCTCATTTAAAAGTGAGCCTACAATTGTTAAAGGACTCTCCCAAGGACACATAACTAATTAGTGGTAGATTTAGATACTAGAATGCTAAGATTTTCTTTCTCACTTATAATTAATGTAGTCTTGTTATTTTTCATGTATGTCTATGTTATTATCTAAGAAATGCATCATTACTCATATATGAAGACTGATAGGATTTTTTTAATATTATGCTATTATCTTGTACTATGGATGTAGTCAAAAATTGAAATTCATTACAGTGATGGGAAAAAAAATCTCTTCCATATAAGACAATAATATCCAATGAATAAACAACAAAATATACCAAGAATGCTTACTTTCAGTAGTAAATGGTTGGAGAAAGAGAAAGAAGAGAAGAGGAAAGGAGGGGAGGGGTGAGGAGAGGAGAAGAGAGAGGTCAAAAACTATATTTCCTGCAAAAGGCAAAGACATTTTATTAATAAATAAAGGAAATTAGTCAGCCTTATGTGTATGAGTTCATGAAAAAAAAAGTAAAAAATGGATAACCAGAACTCTACCTGATTAAGTTTTCATATATTAAATGTGAATTTTCAAAAGAGTCATGAAAACCATCAGAATTTTTTGGATCATAAATACTTTTAAAATTTTCTTGGTCTATAGAACTTATTGAAGAGTTCACCTAACTGTGATATTTGGTCTGTTTCACCCACAGCCATGTCATATTTTTATAGGGTTAAAGGAAGATGACAGTGTATTTCAGAGTGGATCTGACTTCCTGGTTACTTTGACAGTCACTCAACGATTTCTTTTGGCCTACTTATGTTAACTTGAATTACCAGTGCAGATAAGGATTTAGAATATCTCATAGAGCTGTGCCCCATAGGACTGCAATGAATAATTCAAAATAAATTGCTTAGGTTTGATCTCAACAGCATTCACAGGAAATAAGACTGTTGCTACTAGGATGGTGGTAGAAGGGGGTGGGAAGAAAAAGGAGAACAAAGTGGTGGTAAAGGGAACTAAAACAATGGTGCTGAGTATAGTGTGAAGTGCGCACAGGCTAAGGTGCAATCTCAACATCCTAAAAAGCATAGAGCAATGTAAACAAAAGAAATAATAAAACTATCTTAAAAATCACCTAACTTTAGCTAGACAGACTTTGTAAATTGCTTTTCTATTCACTATCGTTTTCTGACAACATTGTAAAATAGCTAGAATAATACTGGGTTTGAAAATTAGATGAGATGTAGGTGAAGTGATTTGCCAAAATTCATATAGTTCATCTATTTTGAAGCTATTCTTATAATCCAGTTTATATAATTCTTAACTTACATCTTCTGTCCAGGAGAAAATAAAACCCACAAGGCAGGGACTTTTGTCTGATATGTTTACTGTTATATCCCCACCAAGCTGTGGACACATTGTATGTGTCATGAAGTTGATGTTAAAGTGGTAAATAATAAATATTTACCATTATCCTTCTCATTGGAATACCATTTATTTTGGAATACCATTTATTTTTTCTAAATTTTAAATTTAAGTTTATAAATCATTTTAAGACAATTATTCAAGGCATGTTTTCTTCCACCTTAAATGAGTATTTTGTTTAATTTTTCCCAGGATAAAAACATTTGATCCCCATGAACAACTTTCACACTTCTGATTTTGTCACTAAGGAATCTTACCTAGTTTGTGTTAGTAAAATGTTTCAATACATTTAATAAAAGCTATTGGAATGTAGTAGCAAAATTTAAATTAGTTGATTCCAGTATAAGGGAAATTATCTTTCTACCTCCCAAATTATCTAAGAGCCTTCTCTCACAGACAGTGTAGTCTAATGGAACACAGATCGGTTTAGAAAACAGAAGAATTGAAAGGTCAGAGAGAAAATACACTCCATCCAAATACCCTCATGCCTCTTGATTTCAATTGTCCATATTCCTCAGTGATTAAAAAAAAAATAGAAGGAGCTCTTATTAACCCATACTACTATGATAGCAGAAGTAACTAACAAGAAGCCCAGTTTTCCTCGTATAGTCCAGGAGATGAACCTAAAGAACTATGAAGACATTTCTGAAATTGATCTTGAGTTGTAATAGCTCCCTCTCTTAACTGACAAATCCAAACAGTGCTCTTTTAGAAGTAGTGAAGCTTTATTACACACAGGCCAGATATAGAATCTGAGTACTGAAATGCTTTTGGGATACACTTTTATTGGTGAGGGAGAGGGGAAGTTGTGAATTAGAACAGGAATTGCAAACGGAATTCAGTTACTCATTTGTGAATTCTTCACATGGATAACACACAGGATTCACATAAATGTAAAATACACATAGGGTTTTGTTCTCAGAAAGGGGTCCCTTTTATCTAGTCAGTAGCTTCCAGCCAGTCTAGACTATCAGGCGCCTGGTGGCTGGTGGCCACTGTTGGTCCTCAATGGCTAGAAACTGGGGTGCAGCTACCTCTCTTCCACATTCCCCCATTTTGTTTTCAAACTGATGACAATTAGCTTTGAAAGTTCATAGATGAGGAATTGGGGCAAAGACTTAATCTGGCTGCTTCCTGCTGGACGGGGCTGTAGTGGGGCGGGGAGGGGGTTTAGCATCTTGGACCTTCTGAATATAGAACAGAGTATAGTTAGCATTCTTGTTCATCATCGGGGGTGTACGGGGTTATACTGCGGAGCCAGCAGACATGCTTTGTTGTGACCTGTTGAACAACTGTGTTTATGGTGGAACAAATCAAGCTTATTATGACAGGCAGAAGACAAGGAAGCAATATACAAATTCCCAAAATGAGTCCCATAATTCCCAACAAAGTTTTTAATTCACTGGCCCAGGAGAACCAAGAAAACCATTTAGAGTCGAAGAGGGATTCTCATTTCTGGACTGGGACATGTGCTATTTTCCACATACCTTTGGCAATATCCTTAACTATCTTTCTATTGTCATTTATTTGCAGGCAGCAATTTGTCAAATTGAACTTAGTTCCTCTGCTAATAAATAATCTAAGGCTGCTCGGTTCTGGAGGATGGCAGCTCTCATTTGGGTAGCCTGATGTGCCAATAAGTCTAGTGCAGTACTGTTTGATTGGTAATTATCTCTACTACTGCTTGTAACCTTATCAATCGATTCAGGAGTTTGGTACCCCCAACTGCCATCTCGAGCCCAAGTGGCAGGGCTATAGACTTGAATTATTCTTTCAGGAGGCCATTCATTGCCCCGTCCATTGGCATCACCAGTTAAAGTAAGACAAGTATCTATACTTCGCTTTGGTTTATATAACTCATCATAAACTCTAATTCCCAACGTTTTTCCCATAGAGTCTCCTAGGAGGGAGAACTGAGGTCTAATTATGCCAATGTAATAAGTGCCTGTCCAACCTTGGGGCAGGCAGGTATATACCGTTTCACCACAGATCCAATAGTGACCTTTCAAGGCACAAGCAGTGGTTTCAAAAATCTGTTTCCGGTCATGGAGTAACAGTGGATAATAGTGATCGTCTAAGTTTCCCAAAGGGGATCCCAGGATCGGTGAGCCCCTATAGGTGCCATATGAACAGTTCCATAGGTTAGAGCTAGGATGCCAAGTACAGTTCTTATATTGGCAGGTTAGACTCCAATACCACGTGAATCCAGGACTATCCTCACCACTGCAGTTGCTCCAAGCCCATTGGTAAGATATACAAGGGCTGATGCCTGTTTCACTGCACTGTTTACAGGGTAATACTGTTTCAAGAAAAAAACATGTAAGTTTTGGTGTTATAAAGTGATTTCCTCCTGACTCTCTTGCCACAAAAAGTTTCCTTATTTTAGGATCCGTCACCTGGCATGCCGGATGCCATTAAACAAGATACCGGATTTGTCCCATTTCCCTTCTGCAGGTGTACAGTTGAGGGGAACTGCCTTCCTCGTATATGTCCAATTACAAGACTGTGTCCGAGGAAGACTTTTGACCTTGCATTGGTCTGTTTTAGACAAAACATTCCAAGGGGGGTTTCTACCAATGGCCAATCATGGTTTGTCTCTGGGCTCCACCAACCTGTCCCATGATGGACCTCAGAGAGATTACTCAGAATCCATTCAAGGCTAAGGGGAGGCGGTGACCCAGGGCCAGTTTGTTTCTGTCCCTGGCCCACCACATACCCAGCAGCTGGATAAATTAAAGTGGTTGTTACAGCCTGGGCTAGCTGCAAGAAGCAGGTGTATGTTGATCTGTTATTGGGGTGGTCCATGATGGGTGAATGAACACCACGAACAGAGTGTATACTAGTTTCATGGTTTAAGAGATGCAATAAAACTAGAATAATATTTCAGAGTAGAATTTGAGAAGGGTTGGCCTTTCCAATTATCTATATATGCTGACAGGCAGCAATCCACAGAAGACATCCGCAGGACTGACTGGTAAGGGCAATTGGAAGAAGTAAAGTCCAGAGTATGAACAGGGCAATGAACAGAGATAAATATGGAGTCTCCTGGCGTGTCATCAGCTCCTCTAAGTCTCTGATGAGTTGCAGGTCAGCTTGAGACGGGTGGGAGACAGCTGCTGGGCAATCCAGACGGAGCTCTGGCCAGCGGGGTCTCCTTCCTGGTTGGATGAATCGCTGCACTGATGAACTGTTTTCACTCGCGAGTAGTGCACCCACGGAGCTACACCTGAAACTTTAAGAGAAGTTGGAGTAACAAGCACAACAGTATGTGGACCTGTCCACTGAGGTTTCAGTGGTTCCTTCTTCCAATCTTTGACCCAAAGCTGATCCCCAGGTTCATACGGATGAACTGGGGTTCCTAATGAAGCCAGGGCTCTCTCTTGTACATACCTATTTATAACCTGAAAGGTGGCACCTAGAGCCTGGAGTTGTTCCCATAGATGCTTGTCCCCCAATTGAGGAAGGCTCCTTGGGGCAGTTATCCAGGATCAGTGGGGGCCTTTCTTACCGAATCTCAAATGGAGAGAACCCGTGCTTTCCTGGGGTGCATCTTACCCAGAGAAAAGCTAGGGCAGGAGGACCACTCAATTATGACCTATTTCTTGAACAACTCTTCCAAAAACACCCTTGGGGGTGTGGCTCATTCACTCAGCTCTCCAAGTTATCCCTAATCCCTGTCTGGACTGGATCAGTTACAAATGCTGGCCCATATCGCTATGGATGGTTAGGGATATACCATACCTGGAAGTTATTTCTCTGAGAAGCACTTTTTCTCACTTACCTACTTTTTTAGGTTGGTTTTTTTTTTTTTTTTTTTTGGCTTTTTTTGGTAGCAGCTGTTTCTGTCCAGTTGGAATAGGTGCAGATCAAGATGAGGAGATACTGGTACGCTTGAACCTGGGGCAGCTCAGTGAAGTCTACTTCACTGTCCTCAAAGGGGGCCTTGCCCATCCGTTGCACCCCTGGGGGTGGACGTGGGACATTTTTGGCATTGTTTCTAGCACACATGATGCACTGTTCTGTAACAGTCCTACAGAGGGCGGAGAGCTTACTGATGTAAAACTGATTTTGAAGAAGCATTTCCAAAGATGTCTTCCCAAGGTGGGTTAGCTGGTTATAGTCTGTGACAAGCTGGATTTCAAGTGCCTGTCCATCTGGAAGCTGTCATCATTCTTCTTCTATACAGAATTGTGACCTTTACTGGAAGCCAACTCTACCGGCAACGTTTGGCAAGCCATGTCTCACAGGAAGTTCTCCGCTCCCACACATGGGTCCCTGGGTTTCTTGCCTCAGAAATGGAGCAGCTGGCACTGGGGGAAGGTGAAGAGCTTCCCCAAGGGTGACTCCTCCAAGTCTATCCACCTTACAGCCTTCCTGGGCTAAAAGGCTGGCATGACCCACATCGTGCGGGAGGTGGACAGGCCCGGATCCAAGGTGATCAAGAAGGAAATAGTGGAGGCTGTCACCATCGTGGAGACCCCACCCATGGTGGTGGTGGGCATCGTGGGCTATGTGGAAACTCCTTGAGGTCCTCGCACCTTC
The DNA here is from genome assembly GCA_004363575.1 of Solenodon paradoxus. Classification (NCBI taxonomy): domain Eukaryota; kingdom Metazoa; phylum Chordata; class Mammalia; order Eulipotyphla; family Solenodontidae; genus Solenodon; species Solenodon paradoxus. Next base: position 1,333,242 of record RJWH01000046.1, read on the forward strand.
AAGACCATCTTTGCTGAGCATATGGGTGATGTGTGCAAAAGGTGCTTCTGTAAGAACTGGCATAAGTCTAAGAAGAAGGCTTTCACCAAACACTGTAAGAAGTGGCAGGGTGACGATGGCAAGAAGTGGCAGGGTGTTGATGGCAAGAAGTGGCAGGGTGATGATGGCAAGAAGTGGCAGGGTGATGATGGCAAGAAGTGGCAGGGTGATGATGGCAAGAAGCAACTGGAGAAGGACTTCAGCAGCATGAAGAAGCACTGCCAGGTCATCCGAGTCATCGCCCACACCCAGATGCGCCTGCTTCCCCTGCATTACAAGAAGGCCCACCTCATGGAGATCCAGGTGAACGGAGGCACAGGTGGCTGAAAAGCTGGACAGGGCCTGCGAGCGGCTGGAGCAGCAGGTCCCTGTGAACCAAGTGTTTGGACAGGATGAGATAATCGACGTCATTGGGGTGACCAAGAGCAAAGGTTACAAGGGTGTCAACAGCCACTGGCACACCAAGAAGCTGCCCTGCAAGACCCACCGAGGGCTGTGCAAGGTTGCCTGCATGGGGGTGTGGCATCCTGCCTGAGTGGCCTTCTCTGTGGTGCATGCTGGGCAGAAAGGTTATCACCACTGCACTGAGATCAAGAAGATCTACAAGATTGGCCGGGACACCTCATCAAGAACGGCAAGCTGATCAAGAACAACACCTCCACTGACTACGACCTGTCTGACAAGAGCATCAACCCGCTGGGTGGCTTTGTCCTTTATGGTGAGGTGACCAATGACTTTGTCATGCTGAAAGGCTGTGTGGTGGGGACCAAGAAGCAAGTGCTCACCCTCCAAAAGTTCTTGCTGGTGCAGACCAAATGGCGGGCCCAGGAGAAGATCAATCTGAAGTTCATTGACATCATCCCGTTTCCGCTGACTGTGCCACAAGAGGTGTGATGCTGAGCCATGTACTCCCTGCTTCTCCTCGGGTCATTCTCAGGGTCAAGCTCCTGGAGGTGAATCTGTCCTCCTGAAAACCACCGGGGGTGCCCCTGGGCGGCCCCCTATCCAGCCATACCCTGTCTTCCAGGAAGAGTGTGTCTCTGCACCCTGGGAAGAGTGGTTCTCCATACGGGACCTTGAATCCTGCTTTTGCAACTATCTAGCTATATAACCTAGAAAAGCTATTTTTTGTACATGGTAATTAGCTAATCTAAAACAATATTATTTACATCTGTTATGCAATGTTCACGTTCTGGCAGAGTAATACCCTGTCTAGTAGATAGTCCAAGGAAATCACAAGAAGACACAGGAAGCAAGAACCTGGCCTTTATAGTATCACAACAAGGGGTTCCAGTGGTGGCAGGTTGGACATATTTCTGGAAAGCCGCCTCAACACCAGCAGGAGAGGGTCTCTTTTATAGGGGTATCAGCAGAGGGAGGGTAGTGAGTGGGCAGGAGCAGCCAAGTGGTCAAGAACAAACAACAGTCAAGAAGGCAAGGACAGCAGAATTCCAGGGCAGGGCATCTCCAGTGCAGTCAGTGTGGGTGGAGGCAGCTATCATCCCAGAAAGTCCATCTTGGTACATTCAGGTTCGTGTTGAGTGTTGGCCAGCCACCAAGCCCACTTTGAAAGGTGGGGCATGGGGCATGTTCTCACACCACCCGACAACAACATATTCTTGTTGTGAGGATAAAAAGATTCTCAGCACCTATTTATTCATAAAATGAGCAACAGTTTTTACATTTATTATGCAGCAAGTGTTACCCTACATAGTCAGGACAGACAAAAAGTTCCTGAATTCGAGTTTCCATAATTCAAAAGGGTGGCTGAGCAGTCAAAAGATAAACCCAATATACAATGAGAAGAAGTTCATTAGACATTAAAATGGCATGCGTGTGTATGTGTGTGTGTAAAATCTTTTCAACTTTGAACTGTGACTTAAATGTATTCAAGACCCTGTTCAATTCTGAGTTATTGCTACAATATATTTGATAGGGTTAGTGCTTTAAAATGTTTATTATTAGCTATTATTATTTTTATTATTATTAGACATCACTATTAGCAATTATTAGCCTTTTTGCATTAAGTTGTTTCGTTTTATTACAGAGAAATCAAGGTTGTTTGAAATCAGTCAAGTGTTTCTTCAATGAGTTTGAACAGCAAGTCGAGGTTGATTGTTTCTTCAGATCCTAGGATGACTACAAGAATGCAGAATATTTGATATTATCAATGAGAAAAAATGCTTTTTAAAAGACTGCAAACTATTTGTAATTAGTTAAGCAAGTATTTGACTGAAAATACAGTATTTTCAATATGAAATACTCAATGAATGAGAAAAGTAATATAGCCTTTTATCCATTGCTGGTTGACAAGTTAAATGTACATTTTTTATGGAGAGTGACTTGGAAATACCATCTTGATTTGCAACTCACAGAATCTTTGACTTCTGCAAACTAATTCAAGGAATATAGTCTACAGAAATATGGGCCACTTAGGAAGTAATAAACATTGAAGGATACTTATTGTAATGATTCTAAGTAAAACCACATACACTTTCAACATAGTAGGATATTAGGTTATTATTAGACAAATTTTAGATAGTATATGTAATGTGCATTCAAACAGTTATATTTGGTGGAATACTATACAATGGTTCAAAAGGGTGCTAAAGTAAATGACGTACTGATATAATGTCAAATGAAAGAAAACGTGCACAGCAAAGTGTGCATCATACAATTGTTAGTTCATAAAGATATAGAACTATGTACATAAATAGTTATGTTAGTACATAAAGATATAGAGCTATTACATAAATACATGTCTGTAACTTTGGCTATGGATATATGTACAAACATGCATTCATAAAATCTTCTTTATTAATAATTATCCCTAAAAAGATATATAAGAATTGGTCACAGTGGTTACAGGAGACAATGAAATAGAACTAATCACTGATCATTATGTATACTTTTGTTCCTTTTTAACATATTACCTATATGTGTTACCCATTCAAAAATGCATTAAATGAATTAATAAGACAAGTAACTTAAAACACAGATTACCTCCCCTACCATATTTATAATCATTTTCATGGTGGAAAGCTTTTCTGTAAATTCACAAGCATTATATATTTTAATCTATTTTTATATTTATGTAGAGAAAAGTTTGAATTTTTTCTAGATGGAGAATCATTTTTAAATTCTTCAAATTACTTTTTCCCCCAGGAAGTCAATAACTTCAATTACTTTGCTCCAAAACAAGCAGTGTCAGCTATAAAATAAGAATAAATCCTATATTTGATAGCATAAGTGAAGCATAATAATCAAAGAAAAAGAACTTTTGAAAAGAAGAATGTGCGAGCTACTGGATCCTTGGGACACCAGCTGTAATTTACACACCATTACTTATTCAGGGTTGCATTCCTAATTACTCTTTGGAAGAAAAAGATAATTATTATACTGTAGTGATTACTCCTTTCATCATACAAGAGAAACAATGCTGATATAGGCACATCTTAAAGAAAATATAACTCTAGTCTGTTGATAAAACTGTTGACATATAATATTTAAAGAGGAATGTATTAATAGCAAAAACACATCTCTTAAAGGAACATTGAGCTTTCCAGTAAACTCTTGTGTTCAAGTATTTCTAGAAGATTTTACATACACAAAGTCAGTGTAATACCAGGTTCTAGATGGTTCATGACCTATTAACTTTCTCACAAACATCTGTAAAAGCACCATTAAGAATTAAGGGAGAGAACACTACTGAACTACATATTTTTAAAAGATTAAGATGGTAAAATTTATCCTGTGAATATTTTTTATCATCCTATTAAAAAAAAAAAAAAACCTAAGGGAGTATTAGAAGAATGAAAAACAGGAAGAAAGTTTTGCCTCTTTAGTCTAAATAATTATCTGTATCCAAGTTACAAGAAGCCTAAAACACAAGAACTATTAAGCTTGCCTATAATCATAATTGAGATTATCTCTATAGCTATGTCTATGATCTCATCAAGTTAATACTGTAGAACAAGATATAAAAAAGAAAGACTGGACTATACATACTCAAACCACAAACTTTTCTGGTTTTCCATCTATTTAAAATTATATTTAGTTCATGTTTTTGCTGAAGTATGTTAGCAAGTAGGGGAACTTTTAATATTCTATCAACTCTTCTGTACATATTGGATTAACTATATCAGGTAGTTAATACTAAATGCAGTTTCATACCAGCATCTATCTCTTTTCATGGCCGGTCTGACTTTCCCAGCCATCATTGGGGGTATACTTATAAATTTTATTAATGTCTAGCCAAACAAAATTCAGAAGATGAACATGCAGAAAATACTTAATGATATATTCTAGAGGTAAATGTGTGTTCACACTTTTTAGATTATGCACATCATTGTGTCTTTACATTACTGTGGGTAGACCTGACTCATGGGTATTTAACCAAATGAACCATAGAAGATGATTTTTATTCATAATTTGTCTCTGTAAAGAAAATGTCTAAATCTGAACTAGTAGAAATGGATCCTTCATTATCTTTTTAAATACACAGAGCATACTGAGATTAAGTATTTAGAATTCATATCCAAGTATATCTATAACGTGTTTTAATAAGGTCATGAATAATGAAGTAATTTCATACAATGTGGAAGAGCTGTGAAGTGTAGCTTTCCAGTGATATTTATCTATGAGGTGTAGCCATTTTATGGTTCTCTTTTCATAAATTTCATTTCCACTTGTGGAGTCGTGTCATAGGCAGACTAATTAATATGACTTATCCTGTGGCTAAGCAGGAATGTTTTTCACTTTTCCTTTATCCTTTCACCTTGTATAAAATTATTATTCCCCTCAACACCTCATTTATCTCTTACATTCACCCTAGGGAGTCCCTCTTACTGAACGACTAGGAGGTATATATAGGAGAACAGCAATCTGGCAGCCTCATCATAAAATGTGATATGTTAGCTATTTCCCTTTCCAAGGGACCTATCCAGCTGAGACAGTACGAGGCCTCTGGGCCACGCATGCAAATGCAGCAAACTCACATCCCAAGAAAACTTTTTGCCAAAAAGGCAGAGGGAAATAGCTCTTCAATAGAGCTTGCAGAGAATGTCGGGGGTAGGGGGGAAATCATTCTTTTTTTTCCTAGGAGTTTGTCATGAATGAGATATAAACAGTTATATCCATGGAACAAGAGTAGATATTTTTTTGCTGGACTAGCTATGCATAAAAATGAAGTTCAGTTCCATGCATTCTTATTGCTAATTCTGGGGAGATTGTTCATTCCAAATATATTTAAGTTCCATTTCAAAAACTGAATAGGCTACCATCAAAAGCAGTAAAGAACAATTTGAGAATATGTTATTAGGAACAGATGAATTTTGCCCATAAAATTGATGAGAAATTGGCATTGATAAATAAATATATAAGATATTTTTCCCTGTAATTATGGGATTGGCCCTCATCTGAGTCTAAAGCTGACTCTTGATAACTAGGAATTTTACTCTTTGTTTAAGTTCTTTAAGCATGTGCTTTGCCTGTGGATGATTTCCAATATATAGGCTTATATTCCCTAAATTACTCTTCAACATGAAACACATTCTAGAGGATTTTACTAACATTCATGCTTAAAGTTGTTATGGAATTAAGAGAAGCTAACTGACCTAGACACTGGTTAACCTAATACTGAATTCACATTTCCACCAGAATTTGATCAATATACCCAAGCAACCCTCATGTGTAGAAAATTACACATGGGTTCTTGCTATTTCAGACAAGAGGCAGATTTTTCTAAGAGAAAGAGCTATCAGTGGTGATATTTCAAGCTCCAAACAAGCAAGAAATTGATTCAGCCTTGTTCCTGCTACATCCTCACCATCCAGAACACTACCTGTATTTGTACTCTTCATGGGTTAGATACAGACCATTATACACAGTGATCTCCAAGACATGAAAATAGATGAGGGATTTCATTGCTTTAATCAAATACATTTTATTTGGTAAATATTTAAGATACACATTGTGTCTACTGGTGACATGGAGTTTAAGGCATAAATAATAAGCGATTCATCACATATATGATTAAAATTAGCATTATTTTCAATAACCAAATCAGGTTTTCTTTGCTTGCTTTTTAACGATTTAAATGGATATCACATATTTCTTTGGGAAATTAATAACATGGAACCCATCACTTTTGGGTAAAGAAATTTGAAGATATTTTAATAAAATATTTGCTTTCAAGAAAAATAAGCAATAGAATGCATTAGAAAAAAATTAAGTTATGTTTGTGAGCTTGACATGAAATTATTTTAATTTTCTGAACTTTTAAAAAGTATTTCTATTTTTAAATATAATTTATGTTTATTGAAGGAACATTACATTGCATCATATTATCTAGATTTAAGATGTGAATCATTATAAATCAACATTTATATATAATACACATCGGTTTGCCACCAACAGTTCGATTCTACATTCTTATGTTATGCTTCCTTCCTGTGACCATTTTATGGGGTTGATTTTCAATACTGACTATTTTCTGAATTATGTGAAAATTAGCTCATTACCTAAATCAGCAGCACCCTCAAACACTCCAGTTATTCACACCTTAAAAGAGAAAGACCCTGATTCTCTGTCTCCTTACAGCCAGTCAGTACTTGACACAATTCTAGCCAAACACTGGTGTTTCCTTTGCATTCACTCTTTAAATTCTTATTAGAATCCCTTTACTGCCTTATATTAAAATAGGATGTTACAAAAGTCATTAAAATCCTCTAACTGTAGGTGTTCTCCTTACAGCACACACTCATTCCGCTGTCGTGTACACATGGTAGACAGTATGGGATGGTCTATAGCAGCAGGAATGTGAGAACTTACAGATATTAACAAAACTGATCACCTTGTCAAAACCTAACACCAGGAAGAGAGGCAAAGTAGATACAGGGACTGGAACTTCTAAAAAACAACAGATTTTTTTTAACTGTTCTGGAGGCTGAGAATTCCAAGAACAGGGTACTAGCAGATAGGCTGTCTGGTGAGATCTTCCTGCTCATCTATCGAATGTTGCCTTTCCCCTGTGTTGTCACATGGCAGAAGAGACCAGGGAAGCTCTGAGACCTCGTTCAGAATGGTACTAATCCCATTCACAAGGTCTCTGCCCTTATCATCTAATCACCTCCAAAAGGCCCTTCTTCCAAATACCCTCACCTTGAGGGTTAAGTTTCACCACATGAATCTGTGTTGGGAGGTGGAGAGAGACAGCATAAACATTCATTCTAAACAGCAAGTCATTATTTCTAGGGTTGGGGATTTATAAAAGAAGAAAATCCTGGATGTCTAAAATTCAGAGATAGATGGTAGGAAAAAAGGAGTGAAAGGGAGCAAAGAAATACCATCATTAAAGTTTGAGAGACCTCACAGTTTCCCTCTGACCTTGTCAAGTCTCCATCTGTGCCAAGGTACACAGATGGTATGTCTTAGGGCTGCACCTTTAGGATGAGTGGATCCAAGCTACCATATACCCTGTAAGAGAGGATAGGAATCAACTCCCCTTTTATAAACTATACTAACCTTGATTCTGGGTCACAACTACTACTATAGATGACATAGCCAAAGGGTCTCCCTGATCAGGCACCGTAATGCAGTAAACATGGCAATAATACCAAAACTATCACCTGTGAAGATGTGTGGAATTATGTGATATTTTTTAATTCTGTATATACAAAGGTAGAAATTGGCTGATAAATATGTGATTGCCTCACACATTTACTTTGCAAAAGTGAAACTTTTCTTTGATTAAGATGTAGTGTTGATTGCATATCATGAGGAGAAAACAGTAAATAAATTTGTCACTGTCGTTATATGTGAAACCAATGAGTCAGTCATATGTAAGCAAAAAACTAATTTCCTAGAGGCAAATATAGTGAAAAAGCTTATTTTTGGATTTTGTAACTGCTTCAAAGATTAGCAGGAATTATCACATATATGCACACACACACATGTGCGCGCACACGCACATGCGCACACGCACACAAATTCTATAGGTTTAATTTTAGTGAGACAGTATGGGTGGTCATGGCTGATATGTTATAACTTATTGTTATAGATACATACCCCTACTGGTCATGGCATATGACAACCTTTAATTATATAATTTGGACTCTACTATTTTTTTTAACTTGGTAACTAGTTTCCAAGAGGAAAGTCAGTTTTGACTCTTGACAGTTCTAAAATCTTTCTTTCAATTAAAAGCAGTCACCTTTGTGCGTTCAACCTCTGGCTACAATGCATACATCCTTTCTTTTTTAATTTTCAAGAGAAACAATGACTGATTATGTGAAGAAAGCGCCCTAATCAAGAAAAATGCTCTTTCTCTAAATAAAACAAAGTAAATGTGAAAAGGAATCTTCAATTAAGAATGGATCATTTCATTTCCTTATATATCATGACCTCCCATTTTTTTCCAGTTGGTTGGATTTCAATAGAAATAACTTTTATGCTAAGTTTGTTTAGCCTTAATTTGCTATAAAAACATAAACCGTGCCATTATTATTGATTAGGGTAGGACTGCCAGCATGGCCTTGAAAACCCATTATATGCAAATGTGCAAGCACAGATCATTATAATATCAACTAAGGCTTGCTCGCATATACAAGTATCAATGGTATTAGCATAGTCATTAAAGATTTTCAGAAAGAATACATTGTAACAAGCTCTGTAGTTTAAAAGAATACAGTACTCAGATTAGATTTAATAATCTATTTGTAAAAACAATGCATTCCTATTATATAGGTATTTTTCCATTTAAAAAAAGAACCATCCAGTAGATGTCTTTTCTAGAAACTGAGAGAGATATAATCCAACCAATGTTAAATATCACTTTCTTTAATTACTTCTTTATATGGGAAACTTGCTCAAATGATATTTAGATGAGGCTTTTTTGCTTTAATACAGTTTATAAAATTAAGTACTCTCAAAATATCTAGACCTAAGTGATAATTTTGGAGCAGGGGGGAAAACAGAGAGTATTGACTGCCTTAATTCCCAAAATGGGTCATCTAAATTGCAACTCTAGAAGGCGAAGCAAAACCTTTAATGTTATCTAAAAATTTACAGTCTGAGTAGTTACTTTTTTTTGTTTTTGAACACAAACTATTCTAAGGTGCTGTCAGTGCTGTTCCTCATGGTGACAGGCTCCTAAAGTTTAGAGTAAAGAAAACAAAGCAGTCCAAGAATGGAAGGCTGCAGGTCTATGAAATTCCCCAAGCTCTCTGTGAATGGAAACTTAAACTATAAGACTGTGTGGTAACTGAGAAAATCAAATAATGTGGTGAAGGAGTTCTTGATGATGAGCTACTCCATGCTTGAACTCTTTTTCCCATGTTCAGTCAGTGCACAAAGAGTTCATCCTTGTGTTACTAGAGTGCTGGCCATAGAGAGAATGGCCAGAAAGAGAATTCGACATTTTTTGTAGAAGTTCATTGACTAAGAATTATCATCTTTTTCTAAATATCTCCAAAAATATATAATAGTGTTGCTTTTAGACAAGTGAAAATCTCATTATAACAATTAGAGTAAGTCCTGGAATAACATCCTTCCATTCAATGTTGTAATATGACATTGATTTTAAAAACTCAGTTGCGATCCAGGGCCGCCTTCAGTGTGGAAATAGCATCTCCTACCTGTGTCTTCTACCTGTGTCATTTAGGTAGACTGTGTAGGTTTTCTATGGGTACATTGATTTGTTCCCACATCCAAAAATGTGCATGTTACATTCACTGTAGTGTCTAAATTGTCCCAAGGGAGAGACAGAGACAGAGATAAAGAGAGAGAGTGAGACAGAGAGACAGACAGAGAGACAACGGGACAGAGAGAGAGAGTTCCTTGATGCAGGACATCCTGTCCAGGATCAATTGCCATTTTGCTTCCTGAACTGTTTGGGATCTTTATTTAAAGTTTGGTAAGACTTTTGTAATCAGAAATATACCACAGGAACTCAATTCTTGCTTATTATATCAGTTAGCCTATGGTAAAATTGATTTAGTTATACCTGTTCCCTTAAGTCACAGTTTCCAAGAACTTATGGAGGATGTTAAGTGAAGACTTACGGTATCACTGTGATTATTAGAAAGTTCAGTGTAAGTAAACTATATCTGTATCCCAACTTATCTCTCATATAAATAATGGTTCAATGATCTGATTATATTCCTTTTTCTACAACAGAATTCTACACAATGGCTTTTTTTCTCCCTTGTTTCTCTGATAGTCTTTACAAAAATCAAATTTATGTGCTCTATATAGCATACAATGGGAAGCCAACTGAGATTCTATATCAAAGAGAAGTATATTAATTTTTCATTTCTTTGTTCCTAAAGATGAAATTATCAAATCCTCATATCCTTTTTTACTTTAAGTAACTTTACCACCAAAAAAAATATGCACTTATGCACCAAATCATCCACTAAAACAAAAGAACCTCAAAAAGACATTTAAACCCAAGAAGTAAAGGTCAAATAAAAATATGAACTTGGGGCGCACCCTGGGGGCCTAGCAGTCTAGTGCACCCTTGGAGTGGTCCCACATACATCCCAAAGTCCGGGATTCAAGATCTAGGGCCGATGGGAACAAACAATGTGAACAACTAAATTTTTTGAAAAGTGCTTCTTCCTCTCCTCTCTTCCCACCGACCAGCCTACTCACCTTCCTTCCTGCCTGCACCTTTCCTTTAAAAAAAAGACATTTGAACCTGATTGCAGTTTCTGAAACCCATTTATTTAATTCAGAGGATTCCAAAGACTTTTAACCTCTTAAGTGTCTGCTAACACATTAACTGAATCATCTTACACTTTGAAGTTGGGAAGAAGTTTTAACAGGTGCCCCAACTTTATTTACAAGGGTGACTCAGCGGGTGGAACTATTTTACTGCTAATTAGAAATCCTGTGATGTTTTACAAACCATGTGGACCTCACCTTGGCCTGTGACAGAGAAGGGTTTCTGTACCCCAATATCTGAAATGTAATATGACTTAGAAGGATAAATTTGAACATGTTATGGTACAGGATAGGTTGGAGTGATTTAGTTTCTTCTTTGTCTAATTTCTTAGAGTACTTTCTAAGTACCTGTCTTAGAGAAATAATATCTTATTACTGTTTACCTACTGGAATCCCACCTTCACTCCAAATCGATCAACCACATGAACAAAAAAGTTTATAAAAGATGAGTTTATGATCAAATTTCACCAACAACAAACACCAAGAAATAATGTTAATTTTAATAAAGTGATTTTATGTTCACAACTATTTGATCTTTGTTTTTCATTTTATGAAACCAAACAATTAAAAAGATGACATTCCTCTAATTTTGTGATGATTTTGCTAATTTTGACAAAGAAGACGTTAATAACGGATGCAAAGTGGCATTAAGCTTTGAACTTACAAATTCACTATTTTTTATTACAAAAGCAAAACAGATTTAACAATAAAGATACAATATACAAACAATACATCTTATCATTTATCCCCTCCTCTTCTCCAGTACTATCCTATCCATATTTATATTTCTTCACTTTTCTTTATGTCCAGAAAATGTGTTTACAATCATATGATTACAACTATATGATTAATTCTCTGTAACATGACATATGTTTCTCACTTAATCATGAATAAAAACCAAGTTAATTAGCTACAAGAAAGGCTGTAGTGAAAACACACTCTGAAACATCCTTAACCTTCAGGTGCAGCCTTCCTTCTTTCAAGAGTCAGCAATTAGTTTCCTCACCTTTAAGTACCACAATTTAAACTCCCAGAGCTTTTTGTAACTTTTGTGCTCAGTGATCCAATTATAGTTCTAGAGTATTTGCATAGGAATACGCAAGTCTAGACATGTAAATTAATGAACTGTGATGACCTAGTGTGGTGGCCTTCCTTTTAATTCTAAATCTCTTTGTAATACAGTCACCTGAATGCCAGCATGTACAGGCATATGCAAACATACATACACACACACACACACACACACACACACAGATAAACACACTCTGAATCCTCAATACACAATTTTAGGCAATTTCTGTTGTTTAAGTAATACTAGATTCTTTTTGTTGGTTGGTTGATTCTGAAACCTTCTTACTATCATGAGTGATTTTGCTTTAAAAATACTTCTGCTTACTCAGTGTGCCCACATATTTATTCTCCTGATCTGATCAAAAAAGTTTACAAACTATCAACATCTTTGAAAATGGCATTATACATATGCTTTAATTCTCCAACAGACTGATCCAAATTTGTATCTTTCTATTTTGAATTTAATCATCTGTTATACTCATAGTAGATTTTCTATAGTAACTTATTGAATTGAAGGGAAAGGGTGAGAAAATGAGAATGATATGTCACAAGAAACGTATATTTAGCATCAACATTTAAAAGATAACAATTATCTAATTAGCACTGGTCAAGAGTATAACTATGTTTTTAGAGTAAATTTCTTGGCACTTAGGTTTTCAAGTCTATGTACAACCATGTGCCAAGGACAATTAGGATGGCAAAAAAATGAACTCATGAAACTTTGTTTCTAATCCTAGTTCTTTGTTTCCATGCTCCATCTATGGCTTTTTCAGATGCCTTACCTATCACATCAGTTATTCCATGATGATTCTAAGCCAGAAAACTCTATATTTACAAGTAGATAAACTCTTCCATAACTTTTACACCAAATAGTTGCAGTGTATTTATCAAGTTAGCATCTATACTTCCAATCCTCACACCTTGAAAAAAATATAAGGATATTCATCTTTAAAGATATTGAATATCATAGTTATAATTTGTTCTGTTATTGATTTCCATTAAAAAAAATCTGAAATGATGTTTTATTTAGCCACATTTTAAAACCAAGGGTCCTAAAAACTGATAATCTTTCCAGAAAGGTTAGGCCGTGTGTGGTTGACCGAGGCATTTCAGTTCACAAATATAATTACTTTTTGTTACTTGAGTCATGTATAAACAAGTGGATATTTAAGGAGATGATGGAGTGGAGAGAAATAATCTTTGTGTTTCATCCTAATAAAACAAATTTTATAATAACTGCAATAATCCAATTCTGCTTATGAGTTGGTTGGTTGATGAGTTGATAATTATGTGCTTCTCTTTGTAGTTTTACATTTAAAAAATACACCCAACATTTAGATTGCCCATGACTCATCTCCCTCTCTCCTAGGCAGTACCTAAGCTCTATTTGTTTCACAGGTACAATTCTTCTTGATTTATCAAGGCACTTTTCATTATTTTAAATTGAGTTAATTCTTCGTCAACTAATTTTATTTTACTGAGTTGCATGTTTGTCTAGCACAAAAACTGATTCAAGTCCTTTATTTTCTTCTAAATATTGTCAACAGCTTTTATTCCTTCTGGGTATAGCAGAAAGGTGTTGTATATACCTGTGGACTTGGTAGCAATAAAGCCAACATAAAATTAGTTAAGGAGAAAAAAGGGGATTTGGGAGGGTTTCTATGCTGCTTTTACTAATCTAAAAGAAATCGTTGGAGTCATTTACTTTCCATTCTCTTTACGATAATTGACTCCCACAACCCATCTCTTCAAATAGTCCTGCAATGATCAGGCTAGATTGGATCTTTCTCTGTATGTGTCTTTTATTTTGCAAGCACAATTATTCAAATAACAAATGGAAAAATAATCTATAAGTATAAACACCCAATCAAGTATAAATCTGCAGTTTCTCCCTTAATAATTACAGACAGTATTTCAAATATGGTCCATATTTTTTCAAATAGCCAAATATACTAAATATTAAGTTCTTTATTAGACAAATACAATTTCACATCAACCAGAATATAACACTGTAGGGGAGGACAGGATTATTAAGAAAGCTAGAACAGGGCACAAATCTCTCAGATATTTGAAGGGATTTTATTTTTAAAGGTCAAGTAGGTCTGACAATTATTCACATGTGAGTGCCAGTCCCGCAGAATATCATATCACAAAATGTTTTTAATCTTGAATCAGTCTGGCAAATTATTAGCCATAATTCTAAAGCATGCCATTTTTAGGGTGAGAGGGAACATTTGAGATTTAAAGAACACTGTGGTCCATGTAGTGAGAATTAGGGATGAACAGAAAGAACAGTCAGTAAAGAGAAAAAGTGAATTTCTACCACATAGGATTGAGAAATAGCATCCGTCAGATTTAAATATACCTACTAGGTGCCAAATACCAAACTTGTTTCTAAAAATACTAATGTATAGGAAACAGTTGTTTTACTTAAAGAATGGACAATCTAGTAGATACTAGAATCATGCAGTTCTCATAAAATAGAGCCAACAGAATGTAAGACACCTTCATTCACCCTTGATGACTTCAGATTTAATTTTTGCTCCCTGTTTACTCTAGGATAAATCAGCATGCATGCAAGTAAGAGTATCTCCATCTCCTTGCTCATTGTACACTGAATAATCTCTTGAAGGAGCATCCCTGGTGCCTACTGTTGGACCCAACCCAACGTTTGCTAAACTACATCAACACAGGCTAACTCATAACTACAACTTCCTTCCACTCTGTTCAAGGACAAACTCCATCAAAGGATAATCCTTCAACCTGTCTTTTTTTTTTTCTTTCTTACCGTTTATTTGTGGTTGTCCAGATGGTTCAAAAAATGCAATACTTAGGAAAGGAAGTATAAGAAAATTTTAGGTCTAATTTATTCAGTAAGCCACAGTTCCCTAATCCATTTTAGCTACACAGCAAAAGAGACAAAGGAACAACTAAGGAAAAGGAGAACACAGAGGGAGAAAGAGAGGAAGGAGGGAAGGAAAGAGGGAAGGAAGGAAGAAGGAAAGGAGGGAGGGAGGGAGGGAAGGCAGGCAGGCAGGAAGGAAGGAAGTCATGCAAAAGACTTTATAAGAAGATAACACATCACCAGCAATCATCAATCTACTACTTAGCAGACTAATTTTAAGCTTAGTCTCCTTTTCACCTGGTAGAACAAGGACTCTTGCTATAGCCCAAGACACAAGTTTTTGTTCTCATTTTAAATTTGGTAAGGAAAACCTAGAATGGCTGCTGTAACTAAACCTAGTTAGAGCAATGTGGTCCATTTGTAAATATTCTCTGGGAGGGAAACATTTATGATACTAGAAAAATCTGGGTTGCTCCTCAGAAAAGGGTAGATTCTCCTGCATATACAGTCATTTGAATACACAGCTTCAAGGTGGACCCAGAAACCACATAGCCACCCAGAGATCCACAATGAGTGAGATAATGGACCTCCTGCCCCATATTCAGTATCTAAGAGTGGTCTCAAGAATAATTGGAGAGCATATACAATGCCTCATCATTCTTATTTTATTTAAAAATATTAAAGTTCTTCAACCAAATATATTTAACCTTCTAGTAATAATAATCTAATTTCTCTCTTTACTCAGCAGACATGAATATGCCCAAACTACTCTCCTTAGTAAACTTCAGAAATAGGAGAAAGAAATAAAAAGAGAACAAAGAGAAACTGCATCAGACATGTCATTCCACTTTGACCGTAGCCTGATTCCCTCTTTTCAAATGTGAAAAGGTGAAGAGGACATGCAATAGCAATTCAAGCTTACTGTATACTGTTAACTCGAATTAGCAACAGGAAGAAAGTAGCTAAACCTTTGATCACTATGCCTGAGTCACCCAGAGAAAGAACATGCACCTTAGAATGTCTCTTATCTCCCAAATAAAATCAAAATTCATAGAAACATTCTCAAATAATAGCTTACTAGTGGAAAAAAATGTGTTAAGAATAAATTTTTCATGGCACAAAGTTAACCAGTGTGCCTATGTTATCAAAATGAATGGATTTTCTTCCTTAAAAGATTTCACACATCAATGGCAATATAAAGTTCAGTAATTATCTTCTATCTCCTATCTTTCTATCACTGTGTGATGCAGTAATTCTTCTGTGTCAAGATGTAAAGCATCTGGGAATGGAACAAAATTAAATTTCATTTCACATAGGTCATGATCTCAGAAAATCTTTTTTGCCCAGGTGAAAAGCACTAGTGGGGAAAATAGGGACAATTTACTGGAGATAGGAAAGCAGTTATAACAATAAGTCTTTGGAATAATTATCCCTATATTAAAAATGCCAAAAAAACTTTGAGTAGTCCCTTTTGAGAGTATGTCTGATTTTTTAAATGCTTCTTAATATAAAATAATCCAGGCACCTGGCTGAATTGTAAAATTATATTGTGTCAGTTTCAGGATATTCGTTCAAGTCTAATAAAAATTTAATAGAATTGTGTTTGATGACTAACTTACTGCTGAATAGATAATATTCTGCAGCATTTGATAGTATATGACTGGAGAAAAGATTATTAAGAAGACATATAATGCACTCTTATAATAGATATTTTCAGGAAACCATCAGATGATACAGAAAATCAATAATGCCTGAGTGCCAATTTCAGCAACATTAAAATTACAGTGCTTGTTGATATTTATGATAGAGCTACCAAATCATTTCATTTTTATCTTTTACTACATTGGCATTTTTCTTTGTTATCCAGGACCAGTTGCAAAATTTGATCAGTTCTTTTTAAAAGTGTGTATACAGATGATCCTCTTTCTAAACAACTCTTCTCAAGGAAGAATTTTAACAATCCATTCTTTCTGGTTTTATGTATAAATGGATTGGCAAAGCTGCTTCCTATTAGGGGAGGTAGAGTAATTGTAAAATACAGAGACTTTCAAAATTGATCTTAGCGAAACCAAGTAAATAGATTTAATAAGAAGAATTACTGAGTTTTCTTTATTTCCTAGAGGGAAAAAAATTATAATCTAGCCTTTTTATGTCACATGTGTAAAACTGAGGCCCAAATAATAATGAATTATCCCGGAAGAGAATTCAGTATATAATATAAATAAATCTTTGTTTCATCTATTTCTTTCTTCAAGGTCACGCATACTCTCATACAAACGGAAATTTAGTTTACGTATTTTTGGCTTTTGAATCAACCTTATAATTTTTTATGATCTGCTAGAATATTATCACCAATAGACTTTAGATAAATTCTTAGAAGAAGGAAAAAATAAATATGGCAAAATATTGTTTCTACCATTTTCTGACTTTATGGTCTGGCTATAGGAAATCAGCAGCTGTTTCACTAAAATATCTTAGTTACAGACTTCTTCATTCATGGATAAAGAGATGCAAAGAGATACCCCACTGGCAGGCTCCCCAAAATTGCTGTTCCAACTTGAAAAAGACCAGAAAAACTTTAATGATTTCTCAAACTCTGAAGGCTCTCTAGTTTTATAATATAGAAATAGCAACTGCCAGAGTCAGTCTTTTTACTGGTGGCTTCCATGAATTGTGAAGTCTGAAGCACTGATAAGAAGCTGGGAGAAAACTTTCAGATTCTATCCCCTATTAAAGCTCCTGTGAATCATTATTTTTCCATAGTAACCAGTCTGACATGTAATAATAGCAACAATAATAATGGTAAAGGAAGACCTCCTATCTACTGCCTATGAAAATAAAGATATGCTAATAATATATAAACATTTCTGAAGGGCTTTCTTGAGCTTAGAAAATCACACATAATACATTTTGACTTAGAAATTTTCTAATTAGTTCTTTCATCCAGATTAATGTATCATCTTTCATAGTCATGTAGAGTTTTCTGGACTTCATTTTCCAGGTCAATACCGAAATCCAGCTGTAATTTTTACATTCTCCCTGGGTGATCCTATCTATTGTCAGACTTCTTAAATTACTACCTATGACTATAGAGTCTCAAATGTGTCTGTGGATCAGATCAGTTATGAACTGAATTGTTTCCCTTCCAAAATTCATATGCTGAATCTCAAAATTCAAACTTGCATTACTCCAGAATGTAACTATATTTGGAGACAGGACAACTAAAATAGTGGTAAGTTAATAGTCTTGTCCCAACCCTATCCAGACTGACTGGTCTCCTTATAGGGAGAGGAAATAAGGACAGTAGAGAGACATTAGGGACACTCATGCACAGAGGACAGAGGGAGAATTTGGCTATCTACAAGATACGGAGAAAGGTCTCAAAAGAACCATTACAGACTCCTTGATCTTGAACTCAGCCTCCAAAACTATGACAAATAAATTTGTGTTGTCTAAGACATCTACCAGTCAGTGGTATTTGTTATGGCAGCCCTAGAAATACAATGCAAAGTTCATTTCAACTCCAGATCTACAAATATAACAGCATTCAAATTATTTCAGACTGAACGTTTCATAACTTCCACAAACCTAGCATGTTCAAAATTAACTTTATTTGATTTACTCAGAATCTACTTATCTTCCTTAATTCCCGTCTGCTGGCATGTATCTACAGGTAACCAGTTGCCCAACAGAAATCTGAAATTGTCATTGGTACATTTAGTTCCTTTATCCATAATTCCTCTTTGGTTATCAAATAGTCTTAATTCTACAGATCTCAAATCCATCTTTTTCTCCATATCATTATTTCTCACTTTAAAGCATCACCACCCTCCTTACTTGTCTCCTGTCTTATCTGGTCCTGCCCTAGTCAATCCATCTCACTGCAGTCAGAATGAGCTCACCAAAATGCAAATCTTCCTATGGTGTTCCCTTGCTATATAAATATTCCAATGATTCAAAATAGCCTACAAAATAAAACCCAAATCCTCATAATGGAATATCCATGGGCAATATCCAACATAATTACAGTCTTCCTTTCTGTATCTGTCTGACTTGATTTTTTTTCTTCAAAAATCAACACACGTAGCACTTATAAAGGCCTGACTTAAATGACCTACCATAGGCCAGGCTAAGTAGAGGCCTCTCTAGCAAGTGAAAGTGTTTTAATGTATATTCGTTCCATGCTAGTCTTTACTGTCATGGAGGGCACTAAATTTACAGTCTGAAATATTTTGTCTTTGTATCTTTAGGGACTCATATGAATTACATACATGTAAACTGATGAAAGAATACATCCAAGAATGAATATGTGAGTGATGATTTAGACATGTTAAATTGTACCTGAATGGCCTGAGGAAAGCCATGATTAGAACCAATTATATTCTATGTGTCTAATAATCTTCTTAGATAAATGTTTTTAGATAAATACCTCAATTCTTCCAGTCATTAGAATTTCCCTATTCCTACTGAAAAAAAATATAGCCATCTCCTAAAAGTAATTCATTGGTTTATCCTTCCAGTTATACTGTTCCATAAATTTCTTCTAACCTCTTCAACAATATGTGCTCACAAAGTTCAAGTCCCCAAATTTAATATTACTGCATTTTATTTATACTCCACTAGGAGTGTACATTTTTCTCAAAAGCATATATTAGTACGGTTTGCCTTTAAATAAAATTGATTTCAAAATAAATGTCTTCAATACGTATCACCTTAAAAAGCAATTCCTTGGATGTGCTCTGGTGACCTTGTGGTCTAATACACCTGGGAGCAATCCCACATACATCCCAAGGTCTGGGTTCCAGACCTGGGAATGGGGGGAACACACATGTGAACCAGTAAATAAAAAATAAAGCTCTCCTCCTCCTCTCCCTTCCTACTTTCTTGCCTACTCACCTTCATTCCTGCCTGTACCTTTCCTTTAGAAAAAAAAGCAATTCCTTCATGTTTGCAGAATTTTTATGACTGCTAACTGAAGCTTTCTCTTACCTCAACCCTGAATAGAGGTTTAAATAAAGTATAAAACTTTTCCTCCTGAACCGTTTTTTTAGAAATATAACTTTCTTTTCCAATCTCTTTTCTTAGTAGATTTTTATTAAATCACTTTTTCATCTGTCTGTTTAGAATCCATACAAATTGTTCAATTCTATTCGCACTGTTGAAGCTTGCTAACTCCTTGGGTTTTCAACTTTATTATTCTTTATTTTGCTTCTACTATTTTTCTGTGGTGTATGCATGTTTATGTGGAACATATGTGTCTGAGTCTTTGCAATATGTATAAGAATGAATGGTAGAGAGACTTTCCATCTGCCACATACCTATTTCCATCTCAGATTTATATACAATGCAGCTATGACTGTAGATGTCATGAGAATGACCTCAAAGGATATTGTGCTCTCATAACACTTGACTTAGTCTCATTTTTCATAGAATTGCAATGAGCTATATAGATGTTTTCCTCTTAACTAGTTTTCAAGTTATCTGAAAGTAGCATCCACTTACTCATTTTTTTATTCTCAGCACTAAAAATAACCTAGTATTTAGAGATTCTCAATAAATGGTTATTGTATTGAATTGTTTTGGCCAGTTGCTTATATATTGTCAATATTGAATGGATTTTCTTTGATTTTTTTTTGTGTTTTGTGAAGTCTTATTTTTAAATGCTTCTCTTTTCTTCCAATTAGATGGAATTTTATCATTAACTTAGAATACATTTTAGATGTATTTCGCTTTGTTTAATTGCACCTTAGACTTCATTTTGTCCCAGGATACACGGCTCTGCATCATTAAGTGGAATTTCACTGCACTGACTTTATTTTCTTGTTGTCTTTAAATCATATGGATTGTTAATCTTTTCAGGTTGTAGAGTTACCTGTTGTATTTTCTGTCTCTGACTTAATACTAAATTCATCCCTTTTCAAATATAGGAATTCTACCTTTGCCACAAAATCTTATTTCTTTAATAATGTATTGGATATTATAATCAGATTTATTTGAAGATAGATATGCTTCAAGATATCAAAAAGGATTTAAGAAGTGAGCAAAAATCCTAATCAATGATTTACATTTCTTTTGGGAAATACTGTACATACATCTTCCCTGGAAACCAGGATTATTATTTTCTAATTTTCTTACACATTTCTTGCCCTGTGTCTCCAGCTGTTTCAAAACAAGATGACTGAAATGCTTACAGATCCAAACACTTGGTGATGTAAGATAGAAGGAAGAGAAGAGAAGTCTGGGTCACCTCAGTAGACTTAATAACTAAGAATGGTACTTTCTTTTAAAGGATGTATCAGAAGTAATCACATTTGCTGTGTTGTGGAAGGACAGAAACATGAGATAATAAAACCACAGCTAGTGAAGCCGGGTCCTGATTAAATAATAATTCTATTAATCCAATGGGCAATCACTATGAAACAGTCAAACAAGTGCATGATCTCAGTAATTGAAAACTGCTCTTCTTATTGAAAACCTGGGCGGTAGTCAGGCTGCCTGGATTAAGAATGGGGGGTTACTATAACAAAATATTTGTAATCAATTGAAGACAGAAATCATAGGTGCAAGGCCCTGGTAGAATATCTTTAAATATATTTAGTGGAAATAGAGAAAATGCTAGCAAGAGGACGTCTGTGAGTAAGTGGAAATAAATGACATCTCACCTCAGAAAATCTGTGAGTAACCAGTCATCTTGGAATGAATCAATTCCAGGGAAGAGTAAACTGATAAACCAGGAAACTGATAAGATCCAGAATCGAATGCAGAAAATAAGATGAGACAGACCAATTGTGAGTCCCAGAGATTCTATCCAGCTAGTTCCTGTGGAATAGTTAAAAGAAACAGAAGTGGGTCTGTTGTTGAATTTCCATTGAGTGTAGGTAGGTAGGTAGATAGGTAGATAGATAGATAGAGATAGATAGATAGATAGATAGATAAAGATATAAACATCAATATAGATACAGATATATACCAATAGTTGACTGGTAATTTAAATGTCACTTTAAATTATAAAATTTGAATATTCAGAAGATAGAACATAGGTAAGAACCTCTACCTATGACATCAAAGGTTAAATTATGGGGCATTATATCCAGTAGTTATATGTGGTGTTTGTACTTTCATTTTCTCTTTCAAAATGCTAAACTACTCCAAAAACTAGCTTCTGTAGGGAAAGATGGCAATATCAATGAGTTTTAGTTTCTCCATTGACTAATGTAAGCTTATGTATTAAAAAGAGATTTCTTGCTTATTTTTGGGTCAGTAAGGTTATGTATAGCAAGTGTTATTTTAGGGTTCATGAAACTAAGCATATAGTTTAATCACCTATATATTTGTTTGGAAACAACAATTTGAGAGATATTTTTGTTGAATTATCAGTGCAGTAGATGTCTTTAAAGAGTTGAGACTAAGGATGATCATTCACTACATTTATTGAAAATAAGCCTTATCTGAACAGAACACGTACTGTGTCAGTATGGGTTACATTTAAAATTCATTATGATTCTTGAATATTGACTCTAAGATAGCTAGACGAATCTGACCTTAGCAAGGACATCACTTAAATTTATTATACCAGCAGCTAATAAGTATTGTGCATTTCCAATTCCCTATTGTATTCAACTGAGTTAGTACTATAAAAATATATATACTGTTTTCATTCTCTAGAACTGTATATACATGCATATATATGTATCTACATACACAAAAACATATATAGTCCGTATACTATAGATATAGTATATGTTGTTATATATTATATATGTTACAAATATTATATATCTGTATCTATTTATCTGTAGGTAAAGACATATAGATATACATTCCCTCTCTAGTCTAATATGGATTTAAAAAATCCAGGGTGTGTGTTTTAGTTCACAATATAAAAACTTCAAAAACCTGACCCAATTGTACTTGACTTTAGAATTACATATGTAGATGACAGTACTTTCTAAAAAAACTTACATTGCTCTTAAACATTAAGCTCTTCAAAAGTACTAACTCGGGTAGAGAAACTCTACAAACAGCATGATTAGGCAATTACACAGCTTACATAAATGGTGAAGTTTCCATATTTGTATATATTGCCATCCTGTATATATTATTCCATCTGGTAGCCTACCCTGAGGCTTCATTTTATCATCCTACTTGTCCCGTAAAGTTTCTTGAGATTTTTATTGAAAGGAACAATGAAAATGCTAATTAGTTATATTTTTCGTCATAATCTTTTTTTTATACTAAAGAATCCCTTTCTTTTTCTATTCCTACTTCTACACTACCAATGAGTTTCATTGTCCCAAAGCTACCGTTTTTAGGCTTCTAATATTGTTTTCTGTTCACGGGGCTTAATAAGTACTTCTTAATGGATTCTGTTTACCTCAGAGGCAGGCATTTTGGAGAATTCAGTTTATATTAGGGCAGGATTAAAAACTTCTATGTGACTTTCGGGGCTTCTTCCCTCAGAAAATTAAAATGGTTTAATCTTTTGACTGAAAGAAGAACTGAAACGATTCCTTTTAAAATGAGACACTTAGGATTTGAAAGGGATCACAAAAGAAGATGACTGTCTGCATGTATTTAAATGTATAGATAGCATGTTTAATGCATTAATTGTTTCAGCTTCTGCAATTATTTTTTACCTGCTTTGAAAAAAAAGTGGGTACCTCACCAGCACCAGAATAGAAGTTTTACTCCAGTAAGAATAACCATGGAATTCAAATTAAACATTCCTTTTAAAAGTTTCTTTATAAACATACAAATGTCTCCATTTCTCTATTCCCTTTAGTTACAAAAGTATGTTTCATAATTGACTTAAATAATGTTAAATTCAATACCCAGAAAAGGGTTCTTTCATTTTTCCATTTACTCCTTTAAATATAACTGCTCATGTGCTCCTAACACCTACATGAATAAGTACAATGAATCACAGAGTTGGCTCTTCCTAAGATGGCTACTGATAGATTCAGACAGAGGTAGAAGTCGGAAATGGCTTAGACTGACCATATCTCCATTTTACACAGGACAATGCCATTTGTTTTCATATTTCCCGAACATCAGTTTTCTCCTGCTTTTACTAAACCAGGGCCATCTCAAACACTGCAACAGGGGCAGTCAGGCTGCCCAGGTCCAGTCTGTTGAGAGGGCCCCCAAACTCCATCTTGTTTGTCTCCAGGAAGTATGGTCTGCCCATTTAAAAGTAGCTAAAAGAATGAAAAGAGAAAGATGCATTTGGTTTTAGACATGATCCTTTGCATGGAAATAGTCATCTCTTAAGGATAATTTAAATGAGAAGAGTCACTAACTCATAGAAGAAACAATATTCAGAGTACTCATCATCTGTAATAAACTTCCGTAGTTCAAACAAGGCTCAAGCAGGGAAACCACTAACAAGAAGTCGAGATCCAAGAAGAAAAAATCATCCCATCTCTTTAATACAGATGGCAAGACAAGATTAATATAAATGAACATCTCTTCTTTCCATATTCAGAATTTCCTAGCACTTTAGCAATATTTCTCATCTACATTTACTTCTGTCCTCCTTGTTTTCATTATTGCTACTATGTACATATGTTGTATCTGATACTAAACTGTGAGCCGCATAAGGGCAACTGCTTGTAACTGTGTCATCCAGGTGTAATATCAGGCAGCTTGCCTTACAGAGGAGGACACATAACACATACCAAATGAATAAATACAACCAATCGCAAAGACCAAATAACACATGCTAAGTGCCACATAAATGGGACTTTAGACTAAATATCATATTAGAGAGAACTTCTCTGGCCACCAATCTATACTGTTCCCAGCCTACCACCTCTCTGACCACTCATTTTGCTTCATTTGCAACATCTTTCATTATATATAAAATATTCACTTATTTTCAGTCTAACCAAAAGTTCTGTTAGCTCCTTTGGAAAAGGGAATGTGTCTGTTTCATCTACTGCTATAAAAATTCCTTCATTATAGAATGCTTCCTGATAAAGAGAATCGCACAACAATTTTTTTTCAATAAAGGGATGAAGAAATAAAGTTGTGATGATAAGGTTAATTTCAGATAAATAGGCTTAAGGCACTGACAAGTCATCTAGACAGAGCTAATAAATACCAAACACAAGATCAAAAGGAACAGGTCCCCTATGGTGTAGAGGTCCCTGACTGTTATGCTAACGTGACAGTACATTTTGATGTAGCTGTGAATTATCAGTCATACCATGCTGGTTAATGCTTTAAGGTGAAATTCCATAGTTCACATCCAAATGTTGAGATTAATTTCATATTTTGAACAATTTATTCATGTATAGAGCATCTCAAGCTATATAAACAACTATTCTCCAAAGGATGCAATTCAAATTGACATTTTGATGGAAAGCATGACCCTTAAGAGTTGAGACTACCCAGGAATATTCATTTCAAAATCCTGACTGTAATCAGGAGTTCCAGGACTTCCGCTGCTACAAGACAATTGAGAAGCCTTGGATTTCTGTGTCTCAGTTCCTCCTCCCTAGATGGAGAAAGTATGGAGTGTAGAGGTGGCATAGTGGATTATAAAATAATTTCCAGTTCTAATGCTGCCAGGTTCTATTATTCTATCCTTTAGTGAGGAAGGTTGGACAGAGGAATGGGGAAGATGAGAGGAGGAAGCAAAGTGATTATTCAATCCATAAGCACATGTCACCTGTGCCAACATCTGGTGACATTTCTGCTTGAAATATTTAGAATGCAACAGTGACAATAATTTCTATATTCATGTCTATGAAATGAAGGGCAAGCATTATGATTTAGTTACTCAACTTTTATCTACTTAATTATTGTGAAGCTTTACACATATACAAAAGAGTTTGGGACTTCAAAATTTCTAATCTTTGGTCCTACCTAGACATTTTCATTATTATAGATCAAGAAGCTATTTGTCAGTAGTTTTGCCAAGAAATAAACAAGTACATTATGTGAATGTTGGTTTTATATCAAAGATTTAAGGTTATTTTAATACCATACTTGGAAATATCATCTGCTGAATGACCCTATGAAAGGGTATCATTTATCTCATAATAACATAATTAGACTAACTAAGCAGCTAATACTAACTTAGAGATAATTAAATCAAACTCCCTAAAAAGCACAGTTAAGCTTTAAGTAGATAATAGTGCAACAGACAAAATACTACTTAAAAGCAAACAATAAATCCTACATAATATGACTACAAACTAGCTTTAATTGTACCTTATTGTCTCATATTCAAAAATATTGTCTCAAACTATGTGAAAACATAAGTTTTGTTAACTTGAAGCAACTCATTTCATCATTGTATCCTTTATTTTCCTTTTCCATGTTGAGAAACAAACATAATTTCATAAGATTTCTGTGTGTTTTCTCTAAGAAAAGTTTGTTTTCATTACATCCGTTATTTTCCTCAAAAAAGTGTGAAGGAATAAAGCATAATAGTAATAAATATGAGTGTAATGATACATCTGTTTCTGCACACAGTGAATTATCAGGATTTAAAAAATTAAAAATCAGCAATATTTCAGATACAATTTCAGTAATGGCAACTTCCTAATTGAAAGAATACAGAGTAAATTAAAATCTAGAACTATGAATTGAAATAGAATGCAAAGTGGTTTAGGATTTCTATAGTGTGCTATTCTTTCAGTAAGATACCAGTATATACAAAGTACAAAGACTCTATGGAACCTGCCAAAAATAATCTCAGTTCTCCATTCATAGCACAAGAAGCTGTCCTACTGATCAGTTATTTTGCTGATTATTGAAACACATAGCTCCCTTTAATCACAACATTATACAGCTAAAGCTGAGAGAAAACGTCTGAAATGAAGCAATGATTTAAGATTATTTGAATGAGGAATGAGGTTGTAACATATTATTAATTAATATGTTTAGTACAATGCCCAATTCATTTATTGTCCCTTAAGAAGGACTCAGGAGTTAGACAAATCTATGGTCTATGGTTGATTCAGTCTCTTAGTGTTTGTTACATATTCTGCTCTGTCATCATTTGGCATGCTGGTGATATTCCTACTGAGGATTTTACCATGACCACAGCAACTGGAACACCATGTTAGGTCTTCCAGTGGACTCCCCAAATCTCATTTGGGTCAAAATGTCTTCACTCGTCTCTTCTATACCAATTATTGGCAAAGACAAATTGAATGGCTATGATTGACTTAACCTATTAATTTATCTCCTGAAACATCACATTTTCAGAAAAAAAAATAATACTAGCCAATACCTGACCAAAACTGAACTCCTTTAGGTAAGAAGAAGAGGACTGTGGATAAAGAAAATACCAATCTGCCACAAAAACTGAATGAGTGCAATTTTTTTCATCTGAAAAATCTGATTGAATTTTCATTTTTTCCCAATAGCTGAAGAAGGTACTCCCTCCTCCTAGTAATCTAAGTTTTTCAAAAATTAGTTTTATTAAAGGAACACTGAATGATAACATTATATAGATTTATTCATAGTGCATCATTTTAAATCAATAGGTGTATATCAAACATTAAGTTTGTCACCACATGTCCAGTTCTTCCTTCACTATGCAATGGATCTCCTTTATCAAGCACCAGGCACAGTGTCTGCCACTGTATGTATGTTTCATGAATAAATAAAAGAAATCTTACTGCCTTTACTTGTTTTCTCTAATGGGGACATTGAAATAAAGATGGAAGACGAAATTTAGCCTAAGATGGACATACTTCTTGGCATTCCTTAAACAAGTCAGTACAAGGACTCACTCATAAGAATGAGTGTTCTAGACACTGTAGGTTACAGTGTTGAAAGATACTAGCACACAAGGTGGCAGTAAGGAATACTGGATCTCTGGTGGTGGGTGTGATGTGAGATAGACTGAGGTGCAATTTTAATATCCTAAATGGAGTTTAGTGGTGTTAACAATGAAAAAACAAATTTACTATTAGAAAAATTAAAATAAAATAATTTTTTAAAGATATTGGTGGAACTCAGAGGAATTGTTCCCTCTATGAAAGGGACAACAACATCAAGAGAACTAACTGGAAAGATTTTGGTGTAATTTTTATAGGAAGCAAATGCTCAAATGTGAAAATTCTATGTTTTGTTGTACTCACGAGAGGAAAAATTATTTAAAATATTTAAAGAATATTATGACTAGCATTTAACATATGTACAATAAGTACATATAACACAATTAGGATATTCTATGCTTAGAGAGAAAAGATGATTATGGAGCATGGAAATTTGAGGCTAACACTCTTAAGGGACAGATCAGATTAGCATAGTCATGACAAAAACAAGTTCTGGCATATAAACTAAGTGAAATAGAAGAGAAGAATCTTCTATACTCTGAAAAATTAAAAAGTTACATCATGTTTATTTTTCTTTAAGAGGAAAAAGAAATTAGCAATGAAACTAAAACTTCAGATTCAGCAGAATTGAGTTCTTAGATATAAGTGGAGTAATGATAGCATTGGTGGAATCAACACAGATGATTCCATTGCAGCTTTTAGAAAGCAACCTTTTTTCCTTCCCTTTCATATATGTACTCTTCTTACTTGAGCCATTGATATAATAGGGGCCGTCACCAAATAGATCCTTTATTTAGTAAAATAGCTGTAATAAGAAAATGGAGTACTTCATCATCACCTAAAAGCAAAAGGGATACTACTGATTAACTAGAAAGCCTCCATCAAGATGAGGCCTAATTCTGTGCAAAAAACTGAACTCTTTATGTGCACAGTAGCGTGGAGTAGACATACACCTGCAACCTTCAAATATAACCAGTTCATCTTTGCTGAAATACATTCCATGATGTTCAAGTCAGTAGACTGCATTTCAGTGTCTTGGACCTCATGGCTTAAACAGCTACACATAAGCAGATATTATTTTTTAAGGAGATAAGGATTAATTTTAATAAATTAGAAAGGAACACTTCTAGTGTATTATAAGAGTGTATGAATTTCCCTCTTAGAAAACAGAACTATAGAAGATTTTTAAATAGTTTTCATCCTATTTCCACTAGCATTCTTTTTAAGAAGTTAGATCATTGGATTATATGGTATTTTTATTTTTTTAATTTTTTAGGAATCTTTACACTGTTTTTAACCTGAAGATACAAAAACACTAATCAAAGATATATGTGTACTTCAATGTTTATTGCAGCACCATTTGCAATAGCCAAGATATGGAAACAACCTAACTCTCCTTAGGCTAATGACTAGATAAGGAAGATATGAGATACATATAAAGAGAGATAGATATAGATATGTACGTATATACACAGTGAAATACTATTAATTTCTTTTCAAAAAAAGATGAAATTCTGCCATTTGCCACTACACAGGTGATCACAGAGGATTTTATGCTTAGTGAGATGAGTCAGATGGAGAAAGTCAAACACCTATGATTTCACTCACCTATGGTTTAAAGAGATGGTATTTAGAGAATTCAAATAAATGAATACACCAAATAAAATCAGATAAAACCAAATCAGTGGCTACTAGAAGGGAAGAGGAAAGGCGGGTGGGTAAATTGGATTGAAAGTGTTGTATGGTGATGTAATTAGATTTTTCAGTGGTGAGTTGAATATTGTATATAAAGACATTTTATAATGATTTATAATGGTACACTCCTGAAACATATAGCATGATAATGCAAAATTGCTTTTAAAAAATGTAAAGAGATTAGACATTTTGCAATACAAGTCAACTTTCAGCCACTATGTAGCCCTTACATGTCTCTAAGTAGTTACTCTTCAGAGACTCTGGTAAACCTTAAGGCTCAGAAGTAGTTTGTTTCAAAGCCTACAAGGCAGCAGCTGATGAAATTGGAGTCTCTGTGTATATCTATACTAAAGCTAGGAGACAGCTTAGATTCTCACTTTCCATTAGCTCCACAAGAGCATCTGGAGTTATGTTCTCTACTAACTTCTAGATGTAGCTCAACCAGTCCCTCCATGAGGCTGTTATCATCTTTACAGAGTTAATTGTTCAAAATTAAACAGGTACATAAACAAAACCATGTAATCTCTGAGGATTCTTTAGAGTTGCAAGACTGATCAAGGTCCATTATATACACTCATGAAGAGTCCTGCCTAGGTTATCACAAATAATTTCCTCAGGTGGTTTGTAGGGGAACAATCATCAATCATCTAACAATATGCATGGAGCTCTGTATCACCAGGAAGTTGATATGTTCTCAGATGAAGAGATGTCAGCTGACAGAATTTAGAGCTCTGAGATAAATGCATGATCACACAACTGGAGATAGGAATATCCAAAGTCATGTGTAGTCAACTTCTGCTCTTGAGCAATTTGTCACTGCAGGATCTGGTTTCCTTCACATTGCAGTGTTGATTCCATATCTGTTGTCACAAAGCAGTTTAATTTCTCCTCCACAGCTTTATTTGAATCCTAATATGTTTTGTTCTACATAAGGGAGAAAACTATTTGAAAAAGCAATTTCTAAGGGGCTTTCTGACCAAGATATTTTTAACAGAATTCTCTCTTACTAAGACAAAATAAACAGTGATACCACTCTGATGAAAAGAGAGCTACTCGCTTCCCCCATTTGCCTGGTGGTCAGGAGTTGTCCTATTAAAATCTGTTTCTGCTTTTTTCCCTTATTGGGAAAATAAACAAGAATCCTATATCTTAGAGAGTATATTTAAGATGTTTAAAAGAATAACCACTCCCCACCCCCTGCACACCTCAACACTAAGCAAAAAAGTTAGAGAACTCTCTAGCAAAGGTCAAGACATTAGACCCTGAGGGATATAATCTGGAGGTTCTTTACATCAAACCCATTTGCATCTCTGGAGCCCCACATAACAATATCTGGATTTTGAATTGTAAATTTCAATAAGCAGTAATCAACATATGACTCAGAGGCTGAATAACTCCTGCAAACTAGAGAAAACATTCCCAAATATCAGGTTCAGCCAAGAACATGAGTGAATTTGCTTTTTGATAGCTCAGATTGTAAAATCTAATATAAAAAAATTGCAAATGAAATACCTATCAATTTTAGGGAAGAGTTAGGTAAATTATACCAGGAATCTAAAACTATTTTTAATCTGTTTTCACATGCTATGAAATAGTTTTCTTTTGATTTTTTTTTTTAGCCATTTAAATACTTAAGGACCATTCTTATATCCATCCTTAACTTACAGGCCATAAAAAGCATGAAGCAAACAATTCACCCATGGGCTGTAATTGCCAACCTTCCTCTATAAATAGGGGTCTTCTCAGGCCCTGGACAGCCTGCATATGGAAAAAGAATAATTCATTGTCCTGGTCTTTGAACCTCTGAAAACCACATCTGTCATCCTCAGTCTTTGTTTCAAGGTTTCATCTTGATTCAATTATGTAATCCTTAAAAGAAAAATAAAAAATAAGATACAAGCCTGGTTAGGATTTTTAAAATAGAAGCAACTCTGAAAATATTGTTGCCTGTATTTCCTATTACAGTTCTCTTATGAAAGATCTCCATTCAGGTAAGGGAAATCTTACTTCCTATCTGCTAATAACCAGATACTGAATATGAAATAAAAAACGGTTCTTTGCCAATGGATTAACTCATTCATCCAAAAACAGAATCGACATAGTCAGTTCTTTCTTCTAAATGATGTCCCTTCTGTTTACCATTCTTCCAGATGCTTTAGAGAACCTTATCATCATTATAATAGACACGGAATGACACTGTAGTACAGAGCTTTATCTTATGAGGTATAGGGCAGCAGGCTGAAAAATGCTCAGCAGTGGACCCACTCAGATATGCACTTACAACATCATGTTACACTTTCACGTTCTAGACAAGAAAAATGCAACATGGGACACAAAATAAAACATTTCAACAAGCACCACACAGAATACCAAGAATCATTATGATTTTCTTCTTTCTTGTCAGCAATTTTTCAATCACTACAAATAATATTACAAATATTACAAAAAAATAATATTTAAAAAAAAACTTACACCTTAGATACTTGCATTGAATTCCATGTTTAATTTGTATGTGAACTAAAATGTTTTCAACTCAGTAATCTGATTTTGTAGTTTACTATATTTTTATTTATGAAGAGTCTGAGTCTAAAGCCACCATCTATATAATTTGGACCTAATATTTATTTGAAATATATATTATAAAGCTCGTATCATAAAATTTATGATGCAGGTTGACCCTCATTTTATTGTTGGATCAATATTCTAGTTTAGTAATTATGATGTATGTGAAAACTCAGTCATAAATCATCACTATACTTTCTAAACTATTTGAGAATTGCACTAATGTGCTACTCTGTAGCATGGATTTCACGTAAGTCTAGTTCATTTTGCAGCCTGATTTCACCGTCCATCACCCCCACCTCACCTCTTGAAAGAGAGATTCTACTGACTACTGAAGAGGTAAACAGATGAAATGATGCTAGGAGACTAAACAACTTTTTACCCTGGAAATATTCTCCATGAAGAAATTCCCCTAGAGCGTGCTTTGTCTAAGCCGCTGAGTTCTTAGTCCTCTGGACCAGGCTTAGCTAGTAGACAAACTTAGGAGGCATTTACTAGACCCCAGCTCTTAAATACTTCTCATATCTGCCGAGGCATGTGCCAAAGCCCTAGTCAAATTAGTGATACCGCTGGAAACTTCCTGATCTTCTCCTTGGCACTATATAAACTGCAACACAGACTTTTCTACATGATTCATGATTTTAGAAAAGATTTCTTTTTCAATAATGACATTTTATCCAAAAAATGGGAAAAAATTGTTTTCAGTGACAGGCATTTGATAAACAATTATGCACCCTGGGACTTGTCTGCACAGGGCTCATATAGTATGCAAGTGGAAGGCATGCTGCAAAATGTCTTCCTTAGACTGACTTTTAAATCTGCTGCATATTAAAAAAAAAAAGCATGCGTACCCACAAAGATAACTCTGTTGTCTTTTCATGTAGTACTTTTTATAAAGAAAAGAAATCCACAAAGAACTCCCAAAGTAGTCTAACTCTCAGTCTTTAGTTGTACCCTGGCATCACTGAATAAGTGGTCTCAGGGCAGAGAGCGAGCTTGCAGAGAGCAGGGGAAAGCATGTGCTTTCACAGACATACAGAGGCATTCCCTCTAGGAACATGATCCTGTTCGCATTACCAGCACCATCATGGTTGCCTAATCACCCACCGGTAAGGGTCAGGACATTGAAACAGTACATGAGAAGACGCAGATGGAAGTAGGGAGTAAAATAGTATCACATCAACCAGGGTAGGAAGCATTTTAGAATCACAAATAATAGATAATATTTCTGACAGTCAGATTTATCCACTTGAGTAATATTTATTTATTACTCATATGCCAAGCACAGTGCTAAGCCATGGAATACAGTACTTAATCAAAAGAGATGAAAACCTTTGCCTTCATGCAGCTTATATTTTAGTGGGGGCGGGGAATAAGGAGAGGATAGAGAGGCATAAATAAGTAAGCAAAATTCATAATATGTTTGATGATCATGAAGAATATAGAGAAAAAGAAAGTACGGCATACCAGGATGGAGTCGGGGTCGAGCACAGTCCACATACATACCAAGGAGCTGATTCATATCCATGGAAAACAGTTAAGATGAGCAACTAAATAAAATAAATAAAATACTTCTTCCTTCTTCTCTCTCATTTCTACCTGCCTACTGGCCTTCATTCCCCACTACCCCTTTTACTTGGAAAAAGAAAAAGAAAATAAATGTGGTCAGAAAAATCCACAATGAGAAGATGACATTTAAGTAAAGATCTAAAGGCAGTGACATCATGGGCCTTGAGATATCCAAGAATGATACGGTCAGGCCAGTTCAAAACACAGAGACAGAAGCATGGCTGATGTCTATGGAGAACAGGAAAGAGAATAAGAGGGACCCTATCGCAGAATGAGGTCAGGAAACTAACTGGAAATCAGAAATTATATCACCTTGTCCAATGACTTTTGGTTTGTTTACAGTGAGACTGGAAGTCAAAGCAGAGTTTAAAGTAAAGAAGTAACCTGCTTTAACAGGATCTTTTTGGCTCCTAGACTAAACTGGACTGTGAGATACAAGGTAGCAGGGAGACCAATCAGAAGACAATTGCAATAATCCAGGAGAGAGAACATGGTGGTTCTAATCAGGTGTTGGCAGAGAAAACACAGAGAAAAGATTAGACAGTAGGTATGATTTCAAATGTTGCACTGACATGGTTTTCTGACAAACTGGACAGCAAGTATAAAAGAGGGAAATTTAGGATGGCTCTGAATTTGGGGCCAACTTGAAGAATAATGCTACCTCTAAATAAACTGGGGGAGACAGGTAGCAACACAACTGTAAGAGAGGATTTAGAGTGGTGTTTCAGACATGTTAATATTAAGAGGTGCTTAGTAGACATTAAATGGAGATGATACTGATGGTCATGCTAGTCAGAATCCAGGGACAAGAGCTTGCTTAGAGACATGCTTTTTGGATGCCTTCTGGTATAAATGTTGCAAAGCAGGTCAATGGGGTATGATCACGAAGAGAGAGAGTATGAACATAAAAGCTGATGCTGAGAGTTGGGAGACTCCCTTACAAAGAAGTTGATGTGACAATGTGAAGACTCAAAAGCGAAGACTGGTTAGATGAGAAGGAACCAGGAGAAATCAGATTCCTCAAGTCAAGTGAAGAAAGTGTTTCAAGGAAGATGAGTGAATGGGTCAAGTAAGATTACACACTGAATTGACTGTCACAGTTAATAACTTAGAGGATCTTCAAAGGAGCAGTTTAGGTGAAGTGATGGGAAAGGAAGTCTAACAGAAGGCAATTGAGAGAATGAAAGGAGATGTGCTAGAGAAGTAAAAATTTTAAGAAATGTTGCTATTAAAGGAAGGAGAAAAATGAGGTAGCCGAGAAGGAAGTGGAAAAGTTTTTCTTTTGTTGTGTTTTGATTATCAGCAGGAGAAGAAATAACTTTTTGTGTGTGTATATGTGTGTGTATTATGTTCCATGAAGGTCAACACCTAGTGCAATAAAGATTTCTAAAGCTGAATAATTCACACCAAGTATGACTCTGAAATGATGGTCCTTGACTATAGTGCTTTGTGATTTAGTTAAATCCATATTATCTTTTACAGATTTTTGGAAACTAGCTTTTATTTTTTTCTTCCAGTTTTGTCCATAAAACAGTAATTTAGTACAATGAGAGGAAATGTTACACTAGATTATGTTTATGTGACATAAACACACTGATAAGACCCAAATTCCCCAGTCTTGGCAGACAGG
This sequence comes from Solenodon paradoxus, assembly GCA_004363575.1. Lineage (NCBI taxonomy): Eukaryota > Metazoa > Chordata > Mammalia > Eulipotyphla > Solenodontidae > Solenodon > Solenodon paradoxus. The sequence continues at coordinate 1,368,175 of RJWH01000046.1, forward strand.
ACAAATAAGGAAATCGTTTTCCCACACATATTCCTTTAATAAAAAGTTAATTTCATCACAGACACCACATCCCCTGCAAAGAACCCATCCCTTCTAGGATTAACAAGAAGAGAATTATTATCCAATAAGAGAGTGTCTTGCTGTTTGGGACTGCTGACTTTTATCACTTTGTGGCTAGAATACTTACGTAGATGGGAACTTTTGAGCTCTCTATTCTGTCCAAGCCACAGGGCCCGGGAGAGGCTTCAGCCCCTACAGGGCGTCCCATACTGTGAAGCTGCTTCAGCTCTATTCATTACAATGAAACTCCTATGAGGGAAGAAGCTTTGCTTTCGATGGAGTGTTTGTAATGTGACTGAACATAGAGTTTCTGGGCAACCCACTGTTTTAAACTCCAAAGTACATTTTTCCCCCAAAGGAACAAAGAAATTTCTGTTCATCTAATCAAAGGAAAAGCAAACCTATGAAAGGCTACTAAGACAACTACTTATCCAAAACATGAGCAAAAATAAAATAAAATACACGCATGACATAGAAATAGGTTGTGATGGTTCTTACTCAAATTTCTGATTCCAGAATTTCAAAGTGGAGAAGCAGCAATATTCCCCCATTGTCAGACTCAATCCACCCACACATAAATGTTTACCATTGATGTTTTACTACTTTTATTATTATTATTATTAAAATTACTGTTAATGCTCTGATTTCTACTCTAGCTTAGTTTATCTCTTTATACTTGTAGAGAGGGGAAAAGGAGAAGATACTAATAACTTTTATTCAGTCTCATAGCACCAAGTACTTCTGCTTTATATTCAAGTTATAATTTTGCACATTCACTGGTTTGATTAATGTCTGTGCCTTTTATTAGATGGTAAGTCAATGAGGGCAAGGATCCTTTGCCTCCTTTGGGCACCAATTTATTCCCTTACTAAATATAGCGCTTAGCAAATGAGAGTGGTTTAAAATATTTTTTAATGGTTAATGAATAACAAATGAGAGGGAAGAGGCAAAGAAAAAGGGAGAGAAAGAAGAAGAGATAAATTTGAGGGAAAGGGGAGAAAGGGAGAAAAAGAGGAAAGTAACATATCATCCAACGCATGATTATTGTACATCTAGCTCTGTATTAACTGTTTTGTATGTGTCACCTCAATATATCTTCACAAAAATGTAAGAATCATTTCTATCTTACAGGAAAAATACCCAAGACACAGAGAGATCAAGGTCACACAACGGGCAAGTGGCAGCTGGAACATGTGCTGTCTAAATCTCTTGTGCATCTGTCTCTTCCTTTCTAATATACTGGGCATCAGACATAATAATATGACAGTGAAAGGCCAGAGAGGAAATGAAAAATGTAAACATTTGAAAACAGCCAAAAAGTGATGTTCTCTGTTTTTATCTCTAGGAATTAGACTCAGAACCAACTCTTGGCTGTCCATGTTAATGCTGTCTTTCCCAGGCCCGTTTGTTCCAATGCCTCCAGCTTTATGAAATTACTATCTACTTTCCCTCAAACTTAAAAACTCTCTCTCACTTTCCTAGCTATACACTTTGATAGGGCAGGCCCATCTGAGTTTTATATTGTAGGGAGTAGCCTACGTGTTGGATCCTTCTACCTAGGTATTGTCCTCACAGGTGATCTTTGCAAAGTATTGCCATGTGCATATGGACTATATAGTCTGATGCCTGAGTTTAACTAAGTCAGGTACAATCTATTAAAAAATATTTATGAGTTGAAAATCTCTTCTTCTATCGAGAAGGGCCAGATATAAACTCAAGTTGAGGGACAACTATCGCTTCCCACGTCATAGATGATGACAAGTTCAGACTCAGCTGCCCTCTGTTCCAGTGGAATTACCGTAATTCTACCTCGTGTTGATTTTACTATCCACCATGATGCCTACATTGCTCTGAGACGTTTGTCCTTGTCCTTGACCTACGTCATAGATGATGACAAGTTCAGACTCAGCTGTCCTCTCTGTTCCAGTGGAATTACCGTAATTCTACCTCGTGTTGATTTTACCACCCACCATGATGCCTACATTGCTCTGAGACGTTTGTCCTTGTCCTTGACAACTAAGTTAATCCTAGGCACTAAACATGCTCATAAGTCATATGACTTACTTTTCCAAGTGTGGAAATCTATGTAAAATATGTTTTTTTAATACAGCCTAGATTAGCACTTCTCTATCAGTCACCTGCCAGTGCAGGACACCAGCCAGCCCATGTTCCGTTGAGTTTCTCTACCTATGCTCGAGATTTTCCTTCAGGCTTGAATATCGTTTAGTAGCCCTGTTATGTCTCTGAGACTCCCTTTAACCTTCAAGGTCTAGTTTAGATCTCATCTCTTTCTACTACATTTCTATAGCACATTTGGTTTTCCTATCACTTTAGCACTTACCATAAACTGGATTGATAGCTAGGTTCTGGCTTCCCAGAATAGTTTGCAGATTCTTCAGGGGTTTAGTATTTAACCCATTCCTGAGTACCGTGATGTTGAGCTCACAATAAAGCATGCTTTTGTTTTATAACAATCGAACAAATAAAATGATCGGTTCAAGTCAAATAGATCTCAGAAGTCTTCTACCTTGTTGATCCACTTTCATTTTAAGAAACAATAACCATATGCAGAAAAAAATATGTTTTACCCTAATGATAGTGATAGGACTATTTGGCAATAGAAAGTATGCTATGTATGTAATGTTTCATATTTTCTCTGTTGATGAGGCACTGAGATTTCCCATTTTGTGTCAGACATGGTTTGACAGAGTGCCAGTGAAGCATCACAAAGCTCATAGTCTATCACTCTATGACTGCTTTTTAAGCAGGAGAGGAATTAGGCTATATTTAAATTAGCAAGTTTCTAATAATACTCAAATGCGTATGCCTTTTGTGAAAATGATAATGAAGTGAAATGATAATGAAGAAAGGGCAAAAAATGGCAAGTTTGTATACGAACTTCATCAATATTTTAATTGATGATGATAATGAGGACAGTAGTGAAAATGGAAATATCATTCTTTTGCTTATCCAGAGAACCCTCCGCTTTCTCCCCTCTGCATTTAAAGCCCTTGATTCATTTATTTATGATAATATTTAGGATGATATATGACTAATCAGAATCCATATGAAGTATCTTAAAGTAGAAGGACATTGAGTAGTTTATAGGTGGAAGGTGATTGACCACACTGCCATGAGTTGATTTCAAAAAGAGGTGTAAAATAGTGTCAAAATAAATCAAAGAGTCAACTAATCCTCATACAAGGGTCACCATAGACTCAAGTTCCATATCACATCAATCCTTTTATTTAATAGTCTCAAAGGAAACCACTTCTGGGTGTGTCAGACAAGGCAATCAGCCAGAAATGTCATTATCCCAAGCAACATTTCGATTGCATAGAGCTATCTAACTCACACTGTAATTTACTTTTTAAAAAATCTGGTGTATTCCTAAACAGCCAAATATAATGTTATTTTCTTCATAGGTTGCAGATATTCTTTGTTGTTGGTATTGAATGAGTAAAGGAAATCATTTCACAAAACATTTTTTTCTCAAAAAAAAAAAAAAAAGCTTGAACTGAAGGCTAAATTAGCACTGTGTTACAAATGCCAGGAGCAAGTTTAATTTGCCCATTCTCATTGCTCAGTAGGAAGGAATTGAATTCAAAGACCTCGCCCAACATGCATTCTTTTGATGGAAGTATATTTTGACCTCATGAATCTTTTTTCCATATTGAAATGGGCCATGCTGCAAAACTGTAGACTGCTCCTAAGCCCCGAATTTTCTTGTTGGATCAGTGATTAAAATGCTTGTAGATTATCTAGCCAACATAACTACTTAAATATTTGAAAAACCTAGCATTTTCTTCATTTGCAATAATGGCATTATTCTTTTCTTTAAGCTTGCATATATTCTATTTTCTACAACTTTTAGACTGCTGAATAAGTGAAAGTTATCATTTTTCACATATGAAGAAAATGTATTGAAGACGATCAATCTGCCCTAAGCTCTGATAAATGAGTGAGTTTGCATTCTAATTACAGATATGGTTTCTGTGTTTTTTCCCTTCATCAGAGATTACTTTGAGCTAAAGTAATCAGAAATAACTTTTTATGCTGCAACTGATAATTTTTGCATTACTTAACTAAGCATCTTTCCAGTGTTGGTTTTTAGAATGCCAACCTCAAAAAGTTAATATTTTTTCTGCCTTGATGGGTAAAATAATTCCCATTTAGATTTATCTGGGTGTGAGAGGAATTTTTTATTGTAATTATTTGTTTTAGAAGCTGAAGCAGAGCTTGAGGATATGTAAAACAAACACTAAGATACCTCATAATAAAGAGGCCCTAGTCTGATATGCTAAACAGGTTTTAGCAGCTTTTGCAGAGTATGAATTTTTGCTGTGTGCTCTAATATGTAAGTCGTGCATGCCGTGATATACAGATTATCCTACAGAGAGGATTCATAAAAAAAATGAGAGCATGTAAAATGCAAACAAGTAAGGAAGCAGCAGATTGACCCCAGTGGACCAACTGCAAGAGAATGAGAAGTAGAAGCTGAGAGACTAATGACACGATAATGATAAGAACACCAATCAACAAAGCTGAGAAATATTGTTACAGTGGAAGCAGCCAGCCACTAAGCAATAAAACATAGTCAGCAGGGTCTGAGATTGAAGAGAGATTTTTATTTATTTTATCGTGTATCAACGACTCTCAAATGAAATTACTGGGCATTTCAGAAAGTAATAAAAGAGCCTTTATCTATTGTGCACCCAATGATAGTTGTAGTTTTTAAACACCGCTGTATTTCTGTCCTGAAAAAATGTCGATGAGTAATTATCTAGATTACCCACAACCCTCACGTTTTAGGGAAGTATATTGTGTTGTATAAACTGACTTTAAAATGTATTTGGAGACCCTTGTCTCTCGAAAACCAGCTATTGGAGATTACTGACGCTCAGGAACACTGGAGCCAGACTCTGGATTTGGGGTTCAGCTCTACTGCTTACAAGTGGTGAAACTCTAGACAATTTACTGAACTTCTCTGTGGCTCAGTTTCCCAATTTACTAATGAAAATAATGATAATACCTACCTTATAATGATTGTCATGAGGATTAAATCATATATATAATGTTTCCTGTGTATGATTACCTTGAGTTATAAGACTATCAAGATATTATATCAAGTTGAGATAATGGATGAAGTCACACATGCATTTATAAATCATTCAACAAATATTTAGCGAGTACATACTGGTACAAGACTGATTAACTGACTAGACTTTAGAGCAAATCCTAATCAGACCCCAATAAGTAAGTTAGCATTCTTCTATATACAATTACCTTATTTGATATTGGAATCAGATACCTATTTCTCCTTTAGCAGCAAGAAAATAGCTGTAATCTTTGGGTTTAAAAGAGGGAGAAACAAAAAAATGCTACGATAATTCTTCTGCAGTGTTTCAGATATTTCCTTTATGTGAAAGATCTTTTAAATAAATAGAGATAAATAAGACTCATTGAGATGGGAGATGATTAAAGTCTAACAAATAAAAAGATGGAATGAAATCAATAAATAATATATTCAAACAAGGGATTTATTTGCAAAGGTGGAGGAAGCACTGATTTGCTTATTCAAAAATATTTCTTGAGTTTATAATTTGCATAAATCATTGTGGTAGAGCCTAAAGACACAGATAAACAACATGAAGTCCAGATGAAAGGGAGCTAATAGTAAATGAGGATGATTTGTAAGTAAATTAATAATGACAATACATGCTGAAGACGTAAGACCTTAGTCTTATGGTAGCAAAGAGCAGGGACACAGAAGAGGAAAAGCCCCATTAAGGACAGGAACATTTCTAACCAGAAATGAGACTTGCAAGTAATCTTAAAGGATGAATGAGTTTTTTAAACAAAAAGGAGTAGAGAAAGAAAATGATAATAATGCTACTACCCACAAGAGAGAATGCTGCTGGAGGAGGAGGAGGAGTAACAATTGGACATTTGTGGTGGGTGAATTCAGTCTTAGACTTGTGAATTTATTTTTAATGATCACAGAAATACAACCCTAAATTTCAGGAAATAGAATGTACAATTATGAGTCATCAGAAAATAGATGGTATGTGAAGTGACAGAAAAAGAAACTCAAGATAGAAGCCTAAGAGAAACAATATTTTAGACATGGTGAATAAAAAAAAGAAACAGTTGAGGATGAGAGGTGGCTACACAGTCGGGGAACCAGGACAAGAGCTCTGGTGGAAGCTGAGGGTTAAGAACTTTCCACGGAACATGCCAAAACAGTGGCAAATGCCAAAGATTGATCATGAAAACTAGATCAGAAAAGAATTATGAAAGTAAGCAAATCGAGTTAAGTCTAATCTTTCTTGAAGTTAATCTCTAAAAATGGAGATAAGTAAAACAATAAAGCAGAGAGACAGTGGTGAGAAAAAGTGTTGCTTTTTTTAATGGAAATATTTTGATCATGTGTATTCACTACAAATAAGGAGCCCTTAGAAAGGGAGGCATTTCATATGGCTAATTCATTTAAAGCTAATTATACTAAAGAGAAGAGTACTTTTCTTTTAAAAACTGTTATAAAAGGAACACTTGAAAAGAGATCTGAATCTGTACTAACTTTTTCCCCATAGATATAGCACTGTGGCTTTATTGAAGCTGTGTGAGACATTATCCCAAAATGAGTAATAACCTTCCAAGTATACCAAGCCTCATTTTTTTTTTGTGTGACCATCATATGAAACACTAACATGATAAATAGATATCCCAGTATCTTTTTCTTTTTTTTTTGAAGTCAAAATTCCTTTTAGATATGAGCTTACATTCATGACATAAATCATAATAATCTATTTTGCCCCTCAGCATGCAAATTTTGAGCACTTAAAAAATAAAAAATATGATTTTTAAAAATTTAAGGCAATTTTAATCATTTTGGCAAGGTCCTTAATGAAACAAACAAATGTTGAAATCAACTTTTCAGTTCTGTAGATAGAGCACAAAACTGTTCTAGGATGGTTAAGATTAATTTGGTCAATAAATATTTATTGAATGCCAAAAGTACATAGGGTTTTGCAGGGTTTTAGATAAGAAAACAGGTAAAAAAAATGTAATGTTTAAAAGCATTCTGTAATATCCATTAGGATCTGTATGAAGATTAATTTTGATTGTGTAATTTAAGCAAGATACAACTGTATTTGACCCATATATAAAGGAAGAATAAGGATAGGAGGTAGAATACCAATATGGAGATTCCATTAAGTCTTAGAGGACCCAAGTTTCTTACAGATCCCTAACACCACATCCTTAGGATGTGGCCCTTGTCTTCATGGCCAAAAAGACTGCTAGAGTTCCAGCTACAGTGCTTATGTTCAAGTCAGTAGATAATAGAAAGGGAAGAAATAAATATGTTTCCCAAAGTTATTTCTAACATTTCTGCATTTATTTGACTTGCCAGACTTTAATCACATGGTTATACCTAGCTGCATTAATTCCTTGCTTAGTGACTGCAATGCATAGCTAAAAAGTCGAGCTAAAAAGTTGCTAAGGAAAATAGATATTATAACTATAATAGGAAATAAATAGTAATGTATGCCACATGATTCCTTTCATAGTGAAGATTTTTAAAGCTTTCAAGCCTCTTCCTTGCCTAGTGAGGAATGTAGTGAGATTTAAAGTAGGTACTGGGTGAATTTAGGACAGAAATTAGGTTGACTGATCATATTCTAATGGAATGTTCATATTCTCAAATCAGTTGCCTGGGAAGTTATATTAATTCACTTTATTGTTCATTATCACATATGTACATGTATATATGTGTGTATATATATGTAATTATAATACATCTATGAAAAGAATGGAAAAATTACTCAACTGCAGAATGTGCAATCCAGATGTCCTAATTGGACCAGTGATTGGGAGGCCATTGAGAAACTCTTGAATGACTATTGTCAAAGACAGAAAACATCTGAACAAAAGTCATATTTTCACTAGGCTGTTTTTCATATGAGCAGGATGCAATCATCACTGTAACCAACTGCCTGTTAAATTAATAACAAAGACATAGTTGTCCCTGCCCTTCATTGGGAACTGCCATCAAGACTTGTCCAAGGTCATTGCTCATCTATTCTTACTATTTCATGACAGTAGTCAGCATTTAGCCATCACCTTCCAGATGATGCTATTCAGGACTTGGGCAAACTGCCTTTCAAAGGTTGTGAACCTGAGTGGAGAATAATTACCTGGATATTGAGTTATTTTTTTTCAACATTTACATTTAAAATAACTGGTAGAACTGTGGCTATGTTCACAGTGTTTGGCTGCCAATTTCTCGTTTAGATAGCAACCAGTGGGAAAATGGTGTGTGCTCATTCGTCTGCAGTAACATTCAGAAGTACAGTTATCATTCAGTACTAGAACCTAAATTGAGGTCCTAAGTTCAAGAAGAGGAGAAAAGAAAATGCATCCCCAGCTGAGAAATTGACTATTTCATGGAGGTATGTGGCACTTGCAGAAAGAAAAAATGCTGATACATTGCAGGTGGCACTCCCCATACTGTGGTGTCAGCAATGTCACATCAGCAGGTCAGATCAAACTTCCAGAGTAGTCGACAAGGAGTCTGACATGGCTGGCACAAAGCCAGATGGGAACCAAATTCCATCCTGTAGCTACATAGTGCCACTTTATTTCACCATTAGGCTAACACACTTGGATGTCTTGGAAACATTTGACAAAATTCTCTGTTCATTTTAGAAAGTCATCCATATCTCTGATGGTTTCCCTGGCATCTTTCTCCAGCCAATAATAAAAAATAGCAACAGATAACAATTGCTGAGCTTTCACTGCATGCAAAGTACCGTGCTATATTTATATTTATTTCATCTCACATAGTAATGGCTGTTGGCCAAAGTACTGTCTATTTTCCTTCTAATAGTATCCTAATTGAGACAGTCTAGCTAAAAGAATATTACCTTTTCTAACCTTTATCTGTTTATTCAAGAAAAAGAAAAATCAGTAACAGTGTAATCAGCCATATCATAGCCTAGGAGTAATTTTTAGAAGACAGACATTTCTAAATATCAGAATTTCATAATAAATTCTTGGGTTTTGTTTTTTTTTTTGAGTGATGAATTATTCAATTTAGTAGAATTTCCAAGATATTTTTCCCTAAGAGCTAAAGTAAATCTTCTAAATCCCCAAACTTCAGATTAAAATACAGAAATGACTACTAAACCTTAAAGCTCTGGTCAGATGAGTTTTTTTTCTTATATATGTCTTTTTTTTAAGGCAATTCCTGCTCAATGAGAAAATTCACAGCTCTGAGTTTTTATGTACCAAGGTTTCTGATGAAGGAATATTTAAAAGCTTATTGATCAGATCATTGATTTCAATGGCCAGTCATAATCATTTCACAGATAGTAAGAAAAGAAACACAAAATAACAAGGGCATAATATAATCCATGTCTAAATGCCCATATACTGAATCGTATGTATATTAAACAACAAAGCTGTTAAAATATTTGATATTTGTACTAAACAGGAACTGGGTTTAATTCTTTTTTTCCCCTTATCATTGGATGACCTTGGGTAAGTTGCTTGAATCATCTAAATTTTATTGTCCCCTTTTTAAAGCAATTAATATTTCAACTCCTTTAATATTGCCTATTAATGTTCTCTTTGGGAATTAAAAAAAAACGGATAACTAGATATGAATTTAAAAGAGGTAAATAGTTTCTATTCAAGTAGAAGCTGTATTTGTCTATGTCTGGGGCCTGCCGACAATGGCAGAACAGGAAAATTTGCTAGAAGGATACCAAGAGCTGTTGGCTCTACTCAGACACTTATTCTGGAATATTAAGCAACATCACTACTAAGATCTACATGACTTTAATGTAAAAATAAGGAGTTGAATTCAATGATCTAGATAGCTTCTAACATCCAGTCATCCTGTGTTCACAATTATGTATAAAATTCCATCAGCGGAAATTAATTCCTTCACCTTTTGACATTGACAGGCAGCATGATATAACAGGAAGCACACAGTTTAGAATCAGACAAAGCTGAATTCCAATCCATCTTTTCTCTCCAGTTATTAGGCCCTCAGCCAGGTACTCACCTTCTTTGAGGTCATCTTTTTCTCACTTGTAAGATACTAATGATAGCTAACCACTAGGGATGTTGTGAAGATTATATTGTGTAGTTATTTAATAATTTGGCTGGCATTCAATTAATCATAGCTGTTAGTTCCCAGAGTCCTTCAGTAAAATGCACATTCATTAAGACAGGTGATTTTTTTCCACGGCAATTTCAGTTGCCAGAAACAGCAAACCACACAAATCTCAATGGATGAAAGATATGAAACAGTGATGCTATTAGGTTACAGAATATTTTCATGGATTTCACAGAGGATCTGGAACTGGGAATTGAAAAGGAATAAATTTTTCCTCTCTTCTCTCCCTCCCTCCACCCGCTCCCTCTGCCTCTCCTCTCTGTCTCTCTCCCTTTCCCTCCCTCTCTCATGTAATGTGTATTCTCTGTCAGAGCATCTGTTCCTGCTCCATTTCTCTGTCCTCTCTTTTCTTTCTGTCTTGATACCACAACTCCCCCTTCAGTCCCTTACCCACAAAGTGGATCCCTTGTTTACTAACTTCTCTCTCACTGCCACTATGAGACACAAGAGGATGGAGTCACGCAGTTAAACCTTCCATTTTGTAGAGTTAGGTTGGAGAAGATTCTTTGGAATGAGTACATGGAAGAGGCTAGTATTCCAACATAAAACTAATACAGAGGGTAACTGAAAATGCTTGTTACCACTTTTATATTAATTTCTGGTGTAAGACATAGAGAGTTGGAGTCAGGCATCAGTTTTTATGAGACCTGGAACTTCTATAGTTTCAAGGATCCTCTTAAAGGCAAAAAATAAAGTTATGCTTGTAAAGTTTCATAGAAAAGTAGATATTTATTTATAATGATAAAAGAGAGCACAGTAAATTATAACTTTAAGCAATTTGCCTATTACCATAAATGTCACAAAGCCCAGAAAATATTTTAACACATCTGTAACACTTCTTTCCACTTTTCCTTTTTTCATAATAACAATATTTGTAATATTTTCTATAAAGAGAATATAAACATAATTCTGTCTTTTCTATAGCATAGTTGATCAAAATTTGGTTTCGTCTAATTGATGACTGACACATATGATGCGTATATACAGATATATAATTAAATTGTAGTACTATAAAAAGGTAAAAATTTTAATATAATTGTACTTCTGTACAATTCTACATGAAAATTTCCATGAAAAGTGTGTGATTCAGTGTACTTTGCATTATCAGCTCTATCCCTGACAAGGGATAACTTGCCATTTACTTGGCATTAATTGAAAGAATATTTTGCTTACCAGTTTACATATCTGATGATTGGAAAAATTTTCCTCAGACTAGTTTCTGGCTAATCTGGGAGAAACCTACCTATTTCTATAGCCAAGTGATTCAGAACACATTTGCAGACTGATGAAGATTCCAGTTCCGCACCTTGGGCCAGGTACAAGGAGATAGTCATGGAGATTGGCATACTCTTGGAAATAATTCCTATACCAGGATAACTATCACAATAGTTATTCATGGAAATGACTGTGAATCACACACATGCGCACACACACACACACACACACACACACACACGCCCTACTAATGCAAGCTACATGGATGTTCAACTTATCATATTAGCTAGATCCCAAAATGCTCCAATACTCTAATTATAGGGGAAATAGGAAGGAAGAGTTACAGTATGAAGAAACAGCGGCACTAACCTATAGTGGTTACAATATCTTACTCTGGAGAATAATATATAACACTAGCAGCATTGGGGAGGCTCCCCTCAGAGACCTGAAGTTTTGTTAACTTCAGTGCAAACCTCCTTGTTGCAGAGCAGGCAAGAGAGCGTGAGAAGCTCAGCACTCAGGATCTTGGTGATGGACAAGTCAGGCTGAAGTAGAGAAACACTATTCCTGAGGGGACAGCTTGAGAGTTGTGAGTGATGAAGGAATGAGGCTGTAAGAGAGTGACTGAGGAGATAAGAAAAGTGACAACAAAGACCAGCTTCACCCATCACAATGTTCTCCCCAGGGAACGTTCTACATTTGCTGGCCTGTTACAGATGCCTCTGCTTTAACACAAATCTAGCCACCTGGGTCTCACACCTGTGCTTCCATCAAGCAAGATGACCCAAGAGGCTGATTGCAGATGAAAAAGTCATACAGGAGACATCAAATTCATGATTGGCAGAGGGAGGGACAAAAGTGACAATATGAAAAGAATAAAAAAACTTTTTTTTTTCCATTTCCATAACAGTTGTTAAAAGCAATGACAAGTAAAAGGAAACTTAAGACAGGGAAGAAGGAGTTCACTAGCTTTCTTTAATTGAAAAGGTATTATGTCCCAGGGGAAGCAGGCAATCACAATGCAATAAAATTAAACTGAGTCAAACAACATATAAATTCACACCATGAATTACAGACTTTCCAGGTAAATTCATTAGAAAAGGTTTTGTGTGTAGAAGCAAGAGCTATTCCAAGGAGAGAGTTAACGTAATGGAATTGTATTATTTATTGAAAGGTCAGTTCAATATCATTACGTGAATGACTGTATTGATAATGAACTTCCTAAAAAATTATTTTCACTCACATTGTTTAGTTATGAATGGTGAGGAAAAATTAAATATTATCTTAGAGATTGACTAATGTCAGCCTTCTAATCCTGATAAAGTGATGAATTATTCACTATCTAGTGTTGCCAGTTTGGTGCTAATGTTTTCATATGTATCATATAGTCATATAACTTTCATGACTTCTGGGATAGCAATTTTTTTTTTCCCTTTCTCACTTATCTCCTATTCATCTATGAAACTTCATAGTTAAAACAATCTAGGCCTCAAAACCCTTCCCCCACTTTCTTTTTCATATGTCTGGTCTTTCTTCATAGCATTTATCCATAATATATAATTATGCATTTATTTTTTATTTTCATTTCTGTTTTCCCCTCGACCGTGCAGAGATTCTACTATGTTCCTCACAGGATACTTAGCAGACTCACTAAATAGAAATTGATTAACCAAATCACAAGAAAACTCGGCTTAGAATAGGTAAATGAGGCCTATCTAAGCAGCAGGTGATTTGCATGAAGGTCTCAGGGTCTTCAGAGCCCTTGGAATGAACAACAGCTTCTCCTGCCCATGCCAGCTGGGCTGCTTAGCATGCAGGACCCGGGTAAAATAAAAGCGCAAACCTCTATTCAGAAGGCAGGGAAAATGTTCCATAAAGGAATTAAAATATAAAGCTTTATCCTTTCTCCCCCAATTTCTCCTCACCTGTCATTTTTTTTTCCACCTAATGTAAAAGTGGAGTGAAGAAAACTTCAAACTTTAAATGATTACCATGTGCTTTACTGCTCATCTTCACACAGTGAACAGTATCAGTGTTAAATGCAGATAGGAGACTTGCCACGTGTGCGGCAACACTGAAATTACACAACTCCTGTTTCATAACTGAAACATGAATATGTATTTGGGTCTTAGAAGAACAGTGGAAACACGGCATCAAATCTGACTCAATTGTATTTATGTCACTTGGTCAGAATGCACATTACAATGATGACTACCTTCCGCTTGCGGATAAGCCAGAAGAGTGAAAACAGAAAGGAGCTCTGCATTGCCTGACTGCTCTCCTTTCCTTCTAGGTCACCCTTTCAGCCTAACTGGCCGGCTAGTAGAGGAAAATCAGAGTAAGAGAGGATGTGGTGGAGGTTCCTGAGTGGTTCATGTTTCTTAGAATGTTGCTCTTTTTTATTTTTTTTTCCCCTGTGTTCAGAGCAAATTCTGGTTCAAGAGGAAAGCATGGCTCTTCCAAGCTGTCAGCACCCCCACTGACTCAGGCATAGATGGAACCGGCTTATCTTGTACTTGCTTTGAATCTCGCTGACCTCCCACGTGCGGTAGGTCCCCCGGAATTCTGCGCTCCAGGGATGTGAAGAGCGCTATATATAAATGAGCAGCAGGGAACAGCTGACGCACCTGCTGTGTGCACCCCCTCTGCTCACGCGTGCTCTGTGGTCCCTGAGGATTTCACTTGCAAAACACAAAATCAGAGAGGAATTATGAAGAATCTGAAGACAGAGGTGCTTCCTGGTGCAGCAGCGGTTAGGTCATTCACCTGCGAGGGAGTGCAGGGTTGGAGTCCGGGTCCAGGGGAAACAACTAGAGTGAACGAAACACGAAGGAAAGAAAATGCTTCTTCCTTCTGTCTCTTCCTGCTTCCCTACCTACTCATCTTCATTCCTGCCGCACCTTTACTTAAAAAAAAAAAAAAAAAAGACATGTAAAACAGCAACCGCAAAGGGTTAAACAAAACTAGGGGAACTATGAACACATGGCCTTATGTGGCTGCACAAAGGCATGGTCACATACCCATGAAGCTAACCCTGTATATTGTTTTATGCTCTGTGTTTCTGCTTTGCTTTGTACCAATGGTGCTATATCCATATTCCAAATTGACAGTAATAAATCATATTCTACTAAGAGAAGATTTCAGGGCACTGTGAGGACAATGAAGGATGACAAATCATTCCCATATGTCTTTTCAAACTTCTACTGTAACTGGTAAAGGTGGGGGATACATATGTTCGCACACCAGGAACAAGGAATTGTTTTTACTTGCAAACATTTATAATTGCTTTGCCATTGACTGAGCGATTAAATATTCAGATCTGAGCAGGGAACAGGTAATTTACTGCAGTAATATTTTCTCCCCTGCTTCATTATTAAAATTGAATAAAAGTTAAATTAGACAATAATGCTATGGCAAATAGTTTATCCAGGAGGACATTGTACTTGGTAGCCTCTTTTGAAGAGACTGTCATAAACAAGGTCAACTGTCATCAAGGTTCTTTGAGCCTGGGTTGATTTAGAGTTTCTCCTAACATCAGCCCCAGTTTTGAGAGAATGAGCTCTAGCACCCATACCGAAGATCTTATTTGCCATCACATCTTGGGACAGTCACAGCTTAAGGAGCTATTCTCAGATTAGTATTTAGACTGCATCAGGAAAAGTAACACACTAAGGTTTCCAGGTCTGTTTGCAAATGAGAAAGCTTCTATCATAAAGATAAAGTAATTCACAAAACTAGTAAATGGCAGCATTAGGATTTGCACCCAGGACTGGAAGAGCATGTGTTCTTACCCAAGTCATTCCTAATGAATTCACTAAAGCCACAGATGCCGCCATGATTATTTCTGTATATACATGTACCAAACTAGGTTTGCCTTTTCTCTCTGTCTGATTTTTTCAATTTACGTGAGTCACTCAGCTCTGTTATATTCCTATGCATGATGGTACATATTTTAAAACTATCTTCATTGTTTCTGACATACTTTCTACTTTTCTGGCACTATATACCTCAAGATATTAAATACAGTGTTTCCTTAAACTACACTATAATTAGAAAATTTTGAACTAAACCCTTTCCGTAGTCATTCATATATGATACAATAAATATAAAATGTGCCAATATGCATTTATATCTCTTAAGTTTATGCTCCAATTGCTGTATAATATTTATTTATTCAATAGTATTGATGATTACTATATACGAAGCAGTGATATTAACATTTTATTTAATGACTTACACTCATTGCATCACAATACCTGAAACAGTTCAGTATACGAGAGCTATGAAGATATTCTTTTCCAAACTTAATTTAAGAAGTATCAGAATCTCACAATGATAGAAATCATGTTCTCTTATGAAAACAACTGGCACCAGATAGACTGTGGAGAGGGTCATGCCAGGAAAAGGAAATCAACAGGCTTTCCTAAGTTAGATGACAAAAGGAAATAGCCTTTCTTGTCACTGAGGAATTGGCACAAATTCTTTGTATTTCTTTAGGAATAAGTAAAAGACTTCAAATGTGTTTTGTGTTTTACGCAAGTTCCATTTAGATTTCGTTCAGAGAACATTCTTCTCTAATTCCTTAAGGCTTTAGTTTCTGGGAAAAAGCTGTTCTTAAAAGATTTGTAGGACTGTGAGTTAATATTTTTATTTTGGTTCATTTTAATACGAGTATTCCCCAAAGTTCGTATTTATATTGAGGATCATGGTTTACTTTATTTAAGTACCAGATTAACATTAGGCAATTCAGTAAATGAACAAATCAAAATATGCAGGGTGAAGTGAACAATAAAAGAACCGGTTTTGTAACAAAGACTAAATAAAATTAAGGAAAATTAAGAAGACTTAGTATTTACGCTCCACCACAGTTGATCTCTCTGGTGCTTCCTTCCAATTTAAAAGATTCAGTGCTGATGTGATCAGGCTCGGCTTCTTGCTCTACTCTCTGTCAACGTGGAGCCTTAGCAGGACTGAGATAAGGAAGAAATCCCTCTTTAGGTCTAATTTAACTTGTATCTGTGAAACCTCTTTTTTTTTCGTAAATAACCTCAGCTTCTCTGGAATATTTATAAAAACTGCCAAGGTGACTCCTTGAAAAAGACAGAACTCATTTGAAGGTTAAGCGATGATACTCTGTTAACATATAAATAATATAAACCTAAGGTCAGATGAGCCATATGTTCTCATTATAATGGACTCAACCTCTTTTCTCATTTATCTTAGTAAAGAAGATAAATTACATTTTTTAACATCTGCTTTATACCATGCACTTTGGTGATTTTATGTACATATATAAATACATTTATTTACCCTTATTTATTTTTTAAAGTTTTTGTAAATAATTTTCTCTATTTTGCTTTGCTATGTACCAGAATGTATTGCTACCCTACTGAACTTTGGTTATGTTAGGCTCCTGACACTATCCTCCTAAACCCGTTAGTTTTGCATGTAATGACAGAAATGTGTGTGGTATATATGATATTTAATTAGGATTCTAGTGTTTCATCATGGGGGGATGGAGGGATGTGTGTTCTCAATTAAAAAAATACTGCTCATGTCGTATGTCAAATCAATGTTCTCTTTTCTTCTTTTCTTAAGATTATATTTACTTTAGTACATAATACATAAAGAAAATGTCTTCAAGGAAATCTACCAAAACAGTGACGATTATTTCAGCATGGCTGAATTAGAGAAGATTTATTTTGTTTTGTTTTTTATTTTGCTTTTATAGCTCAGCAGTGATTGGTTCTTTTTTCTTAACTTTTTATTTTTAATATTTTGAACAATGGATGAGACTAGTATTTTAAAACTTCAGTTTTGTGGTTTTTCTTTGAATTTTCAAGTTCTAAGCTGTGTTTTTTAACTTTACCGTCTACAAAGAATACAAATGAATAAAACAATATTAGATAAGCAGAGCAAACAGAAGTTCATAATGGAAAGTACAAAACATTTCCACCTTTGACAATAAATTTAATTTGATTTTAAAATAGGAGAAAACTTAAGGAAATAGTCATCTTAAAATAGAGGTTCAAAACCCAGCTACAAGTCCCTGATGAGAGGGCTGAATCTAATTTCCTGAACAGATTCACAGTCTCTCCCAGTTTGCATCTTGAAAGACTTTTGTTTTGTCAGCGGGAACCTCAAATGCCTGGGTTTAGATTTCAGTACTGCCACTGTTAAGGTAGGACAACATCAGTATGTGCAGCATCATTTGCCAGTAGGTCAGAACATTACATACATGCCTTTGAAGGGTCCACCTCACCCTGCTCACCTTTCCTGTGTCCATCTTTGCAGGAGTGGGGCACTCTATCACTCCATGCGTCCTTCCCCTTATCTGTCAAATAAGGGAAATAATAGTCCCTATTTCCTTGTGGGGTTATGAATATTTCCTCACATAAGTTTCTTGAGATAGAGTCCAATAACTGATATTGTTCAGCCAAGATTTAATAAAACTCTCCAACCTCATGGAAACCCAGCCCTTTCCAGGGAAGCTCCTTTGGAGTCTGTTGGACCGCCATGTACCAACTCATCTCCAACAGCAGAGAGTTTACCGGTATAAAGCAGTTTGGAATAATAATATCCATCACAACTTAGGAAGTAGAAAGAGTGAATATGCCCATCTCCACATTTCACAGGCAAGCAGTCTCAGAAGGGTTAGAACATCTACTTCAATGGCATAACCCTGGCAGGAGACCACACTGAACTTGACCCCAGCTGCTCTGATTTCATATTTTTCTTGCTTTAAAATGAAACAGCTCATAGCCACAATGCTTCAAATAAAATGTCATCAATTGAGAAATAGTAACAAGCAATAGAATATTCTAGTTTTGATGATCAGTAACAATAGGCTCATTTTTTCAGCAAAACCCATGCTGTTTACAAATCCTGGCCTAAGTGTCATTGGAAATGGACATGCATAGTGACAACTGGCTCCATGCAAAACCCTCATTCAGATGAGCCTGTCATCTTTTTCTAATCTGAAATTTAGTTGCATCCGATATTCCCTGAAGCATATTAAAGTGTCAACTGGGGCTTGCAGATCTCATTGTCATTAAAAGGTGTTTCTGTTTTGTTATTAGTTATGTGAACGGCACAGACTTAAATGTAAGAGGTAGAATTTCAGATGCCTGAATTATGGTGACATGCTATTCCTTTTTGGTTTGGTTTAGTTTTACTGGACTACCAGAAGCAAATTCAGACATAGCAAATATAAACAACTCAGTAATATTGGCTTGATGACAAGCATTCCAGGGGAGCTATAAAATAAAAATGTATTTTGCTCATATCTATATGGTAGTACCTCTTTTACAGTTCCCTCTTGAGCATATCAATTATTATTTAATCTCGAAAGATAATAGGTATTCAAATAACACAAGGAAACCAAATATTTAATATATTCCAAGTCCTTTAGCTTTCTAAACAATCTCACCAGTTTTCATCCTGAAAAAAGTCATTTCCTTCCTATGTGCTTACTTTGAGAATGATATTAATGTTCAATCATTGAGAATTTTAACTTACCATCTAAAGTTGATCAGATAAAGCTGTCTTAAGATGATAAAAAAGGTCTGACAAAGAAAACAAATTACTGTTTTTATCTGATTATATAAGTAAAAACATGTTGGTTATAGAACACAATGCAATTTGCGTATAAAATATATTCAGATATTATTCAAAAAATTTTGTACTACAACACAGAGAGAGCCAACATTACGTTTTCAAATTAACTATCCATAAAAACAACTAATCACATTGATGTAGCTGATCAGATGTTATTTCTGATCTTTGAACTCATGTTCCCAAACTGTATAATAATTTGGAATCGTAAAATTTTAGCAATATTCAGATACATTTTTCTCTTCCTTTTTATTTTCATCATGTTTGTTCAGTTTGGCAATTAACTTCCTATGGGTAGGCAAAATGATATAATCAAATAGAACATAAAAATGGAAAATATTATTACAGTAGCCATTCCAAGACTTTGGAAATTGAGGCATCCTTCTCTTCTTGATTGTATAACATGCACCAACTTTTAAGTAGAGAATAGAATTCAATATGAATTAAATTAAAAACTTTTTAGAAATATTAAATACCTCTTGAGATATTAAAGATATATTGCAATACCAGAAACCAATGTTTATGGAACTTAGTCTGAAGCTAGTGCAGACCAAACATGCCAAATATACTTCTCACTCATTTCTCTGGCTTTCCTGGGCATTCACCTTCTAGGGCATTTAAGATAGAGCACTGCCATTACCGATCAACCTTCCCTGATTAAGGATGCACTTGGCTGGTAGACACAGTTAGTGTGGATTGCTCAAGCATCTTTACTTGCACATGGCAGAAATCCATCAAGATATTTAATATTAAGACTACCTCTGTTGTCTCCAAGGTTTGTTTTGTTTAGTTTTTTTTTAGAGGTGTTAGGATTCATTTTGAAATATAAAAATCATCATTATGTGACCAGGTAAGGTAAGAAATTTATTGTAAAACTACTTGGACCTTATCTAATTTATAAAAGAATAGAAAATATTTCTACACTTAGCTCTTTGCTTCCCTTTAATAACTCTTAGCTGCTGGCTAGTCTGACCTGAATGCATTACCCCAGGAGAATGAGATGTTTCTTCTCTCAGAAGACATTGCCATCTGAAGAATGGGTGCATATTATATACAAATACATAAAACAGCTAAAAAGCTCATTAAATTAATTCTCAAAGTCACTTGCTATGTTAAAGCCCTAGAATATAGTTAGTACAGGTTAATTTAGTATTTGAGTAGAAAATTGAGAGGAAGTTTAACAGCATATTACGCATACTATGAGAATGATCAGAGTTTGAAATTAACACTTATCAGCATGGTCTCACATCTTCTATGGTAACATTATTTGATACTTGACATTAAAACCAACATGTAAGTTTCCATGTAAGCTCTCTATTTACTATCTTTTCAGAAAACTACTTGTACATTTGTTTAGCTTTTGTCATTAATTGATAGTTAAACATGTACTAAGCCTGATTTGTCTACTTAGAAAAATAACCACTTCATTTTAATGAATTTTTTCAAGTTCACTCAATTAGCTAAGAAAATGTAGCTACTTTTTCACTCAGTAAGCCTCAGCAAAATTCCACTCGAAATTATCATATTTCTAGGTTAGCAAAAGCCTGTAATTACCAAGATTCACTCTTACTTCAAATCTAATAATCCATTGGGATAGTTCCAATAGAAAATCACTGAGGTGAAGACAAAATTTTGTTTTTAGATTTTATTCCTTCTAAAATAAGAACAGCATAATAATATTTATACAGTCAATTTTAAAAAAACATAAGTTTGGAAAGTTACATTAAAAACTTGCTTTTATCTGAATAGAATTTAATTTTAAAAAAAAATGTCAGCCACATGCCCTTTTTAACTCCCTACATTAATTTATTAGGTTCTCTGCTCTCTGCTCCACACGGAGGAAGGTTTCATAAATGCATATTGATGTGCCCACAATAGTCTTATGTGGAAGGGAGAATTAATCCTCCATTGTGTAGCAGTCAAGTCCTATTTAATGGTTTGTCTTCAAAGATCAATACAGAGTCTCTAAGGAATAATGGGTAGCTCCATTCACTCTGGCTAGACAAACAAACACCCTTTTAAAAGTCAGGTCACAAAAAAAGCTTTTCCTAGGCACAACCAGCCCAGGGTAAAACTTTCAAGCAGTCCAAGTTTGATTTTGATGCTGCAGGCATCAACTGTGGGTCCTTTTCCTTTTTTTGATTGAGACTCTACCCTTTTCCCCATTAAAACCTGCCTTCAAGAAACAATTTGATATACAAATTCAATCTCAAAGAGACACCTATGAGTTCAAAGACCTAATGTGATACCACTCTCAAGAATAGTTGTAGTTTTAACAAAAACTAGAATTCTTAGGCAGAATACATCTCTAATAGTGAAATTTAAGTAATTTGAAAAGCATGGGAGACTTGATATTGTCAGAAAGTTCATGGCTATATCCTAGCAAGCAGCTTAATTCAACCTCTTCATCATATCTTCCCTACTGCGAGGAGTTGCCTTGAAGCCTCTTAATAACATAGCCCTTTTTTTATTGTTATTATTTGGCTAACTCCTTTTTTCTCTTCTAGATTCAGTTCAAATCTTACCTCCAAGTGGAAGTATATCTCAAGTACACTCAAATCCCAAGGAATCCCACAATCATTTTCATTGCAGTAGTTATAAGACTTATAATTTCCTGTATTGTCTCCCTACCAGCGGCCACTAAGAGAAAGGACTGCTCCTTCTAATCTCTGCCTTCCCACACTTAGTAGTGTCTGAAACATGTCCTCCCTCCGCTACCATCCCCCATCCTAATACTAAATAAATAGTAGACAGCAGCCAAGTAATCATTCTATCTCCCATTCCATCTGCCATACCTATTGACAACAGTCAACCAATATGGCAGAAAGAGCAGATTAACTGAGATACAGAACTTTCTCTACTCTCTTATCCCAGAGGGTATATTTACTAAAGTGAAGAATTCTAAGGTGTTCGTAGACAGTACTGAGGTCATGTATTGTTGAAGTTTCAAACTTTTCTAGAGGAAAACAGCACTTACCCAAAGTTGAGTGGATGGTCCAAGAATGGTCACTCGAAGTCAAGACATTGGCAAACTACCCTCCGTGAGTCAAATACAGACTCTCTCCTGTTTGTGAATCACTTGCCCTCTTAGAAGAGCTTTCATATGTTTCAACGAATGGTTAGAACAAAATTAGAAGAATGTCGACACACAAAGTTATAAGAAATTCATATGCCCATGTCCATTTATTTATTTATTTATCTATGGGCACTGGAATTTTTATTGGCTGATAGTCACCCTCATCCATTTCTGGATTATCTAGGGCTGTTTTTGGTCTAAGGTAACAAAGAGAAATTGTAAGAGAAGTCATGAATCCTGCAAAGTCTAAAATATTTGCCACCTTACCCTTTATAGAAAGAGCACTCTAAATGAGCATATTAGGAACAATGTAGACAATCTAGTGACATTATTTACATTTCTTTTAAAAAATAGTTCATAAACAATGGAGAATGTAGAAAGGAGATTCATTAAGGCTTGAAGAGAATAAGCCATTGTGACATTCCTCCTTAGTGTGAATAGCAGAGGTGTAAATGAGATAATTAACAATTCTTTCTAGTTGAAGTAAGATCAGATAGTGCATGAACGCAAACAATAACTTTTGGCATCTTGGAGGTAGGAGAAAAAGATATATATAAATATTTAGAAACTGAGATAATGAGAGTTCAATTATTTATTACTTTAAATTTCTTCCTTAAGTGTGAAATCATTTGGCTAGCAAAAGGAACCAAGTATTTAGTTTATCAGTATGAAATGACTCCACTCACTAGAACTAGAGAAATTGTTGAAGAAGGAAGGAAAGAAGGGAAAAAATAAGAAAATATAATTATGAGGATTATTTGATTTTGGCTTCTATCATTTGCTTTAAATTATTTTTTCTTTTTTTTAAAGGAAAATTGCAGGGAAGAAAGAAGGTGAGCAGAGGCAGGTGGAAAAGAGTGGAGAAAGAAACACAATTTTATTTAGCTGTTCATCCCAGTTTTTCCCAGGATGTGAACTCTGGGTCCTTGGGCTATATATGGACTGCGCCAGCCCAAGGTGGCTGACCAAACCACTACTCCACCTGCATCCTATTCATTATTTATACGTGGGAGTTCACTATTTAGGTGCAACAGATAATATGCAGTTATAAAACTATAGCCAATGTTTCCAGGAACAATCAAGGAATGCTCCTTCTATTTCAAGTGTAAGATTTGTTTTCTCATAATGAAAATCAGCCACCACTGATCACAAAGTAACAGCTCTTAGAGGTTAAGGTTCAATGTTGTGAAGACTTTACCATTCAATTGTAAATAAACCGTTAGCAAAAAACTTATTAGTGGTATAAACACAAAGTTGTCATACATATTTTAAGAGTGCTCTAGCTATCTACATTAATGACATCTATAATGGAAGCACTGTGTTCATTCTTGTTTTTAATTTAAAGCATACATCATATATTCTCATTTTATTGCCAAAACCCTCATCTGCCATCTTATAGTCTCCTTCAAACATAGAACTTTTTCTTTATTAAATTTATAACTAATAGCCACGCTCTGACATATTTAGCTATAACTTTCATTACTATAATAAAAAGCAACAAAAATAACAACAAAAGCAAAAACTCCTGCAATAAAAGAAATTA
Organism: Solenodon paradoxus; assembly: GCA_004363575.1. Classification (NCBI taxonomy): domain Eukaryota; kingdom Metazoa; phylum Chordata; class Mammalia; order Eulipotyphla; family Solenodontidae; genus Solenodon; species Solenodon paradoxus. Next base: position 1,391,869 of record RJWH01000046.1, read on the forward strand.
TGAGCAACCGAACTAACTGTTAAGTTACATGCGTTTCTAAAGACCATTGGGTTTGGTGTATATTCACCTGCCCTTAAAATCTACTTTAATATATTAGTAATAACATTCTCAATGGTCTGTTGAAGGATACAACTCTGAAATGATTTATTCTAATTAAGAGCCTCTTGCCAGCACTTAGTCACCACGAGGCTTGGAAGCCCCAGGGATCTGCTTTTATTACACAATTGTGCCCATTTCATACACGGAGAACATTTTACAATCATCAGATCTAATTGGACATCTTTATAATACTGCTTCATAGTTGGCATTTCCCCGCCCCCCACTCTGTCACAACAGATATTTTGATTCTTTAGCTTATTCTTCATTTACAATGGACTGAAATGCACATCTTTGACAGAAATTAAAAATGCCTGAAGCTTGCCCCAACTTTCCCTTGGGTCCTTAAGGTAGGAAAGCTAATATGCTTGTGATGTTTCAAAAAAACAAGACAGCATGACATAGCGCCGCTCCCCAGGGAGGTCCTCTCAGTCTCACTATACAGATTCTAATTCTGGTTAAATGGAATTTTCTGCTTTTTATGGGGAGGGTCAGAAGCAGTCAACAAAATAACAGCTCTGTGCTGGGTGGTAACAATGTGGAACCAGAATGAACCTGCACCGTGATCTGTGTGCAGTGGGCAGAATATAGCATTGGGGGCAAATCTGGGTTCCAGTTGGTTAAACCTCTAGTTAGCTATCCAGATCCCAGTGGGTTGTTTGCTTCTAGATGGCTGGTCATCTGATTTTTCTGTCACTTTGACCACTGGGATCATTGCCAGGAGATCAACAGAGGGTGACCATGGGGCAGCCAGGAATTGTCCTCCTGCTTTGCATCTTCTAAGGTAATGTCTAACCCTCCACTGCACCCCTAATTCCTTCCTTTGAGCCTGGTGGAGATCCACCTTCCACCAGGAATGCCATCAGCCTTTAGACTCAGAGAGTTTTCATCTCTACTCTTCCTGCTTCATTGTGGTCATGCCTTCCTGCTCATGCTCCATCCTGGGCTGTCTCCAGTCCTGGGTTGGTGGTCTCAACTCCATGCTCCCTGTAAAGAATTCCCCTCAGAAGTTTATTCTGTTGTAAATACTTGAAGTAATTTTTTCCTTTCTACTTAGACCCTGAATACAAATTATTCTATTTCCAATGTAAGATATTGTGTTTATAATCTAATCTCATTTTCAGAAAAATTAAGTGTAGATAGGAACATGCAAAGAAAGTATGCATTTAATGTTCTAGAATGTAGGATATATTCTGGATTTTTTTTTTAATTTCTAGTTTCAACTTGTTTTCACATAATCTGCTTCCTCTTTTACCTTAAAATGAATCTTGAAGAAATTTAATTTTTATAGCAGATTCTTTTGTAGCTGGTTGATGTTTTAGCAGAAGCACTATTGTGTTTCTTTTCCGGGGGAGATGTAGTTTTTTTAACTAGATATTATCAGAATACAACCACAGGAGAATTTTCATATAGAAATCTGACTGATTAGAACTATGGAAGTAGAGACATGAATCTATTTCAGAACTTCTTGATTTATGTTCATGCTAAATGTGCTCTAATTTACATAATTAATAGGGAAAATGACCTTTCAATCAATGCTTTTATCTCCTAAGAAGGGGCCAAAGAACCTAAACACAGAATGCATATAGAATCTTCATTTAATTTTAGAAATATCTTTGTCTCACATTGAACAGGATAGAATTGTTCTCCAAAAGCATCTCTAATGTAAATATAGACCATTGGATTCTCATCAAACATAGTTTGTTTAAGGCTATAGAAACTTTCTAGGTTAAATTGGAAATGAGAATTTTGGTGGCAATGATTGGCTGTCTTTGGAAAGTGAAATGACAGCTTTTCTGATCTCCCTTCTCTTTGATTATTTACCTGAATTAAAATCTTATTAAATTATTTTTGCTTAATGAATTCTGACATTTTTAGCAGGAAAGAAGTCGCTGGTCAGTGACTGGGAGAAGGATGCATAGATGAGGAAGGAGCAAGGTGACATATGATCAGGTGGTAGGACTTGGCATGACTACTCTGCAGTGGTGAGCTTCACTTCCAGCATGCGATGGGAGACGCACAGCCTCTGTCCAGGGTGGTCAACTGAGCAACTGGGCTCGCCATCAACCTGCCATTAGATTGTGCTATAGAATGAAAGTTTGTGCCCTGCCCCTCCAAATGCACTTGTTAAATGATAAAGCTAAATATGATGATGTTTTGGAGGTGGAGCCTTTGGCAGTGATTAGGTCATAGGAGTAGAGCCCTTCAGAAAGGGATTGTGCCCTTTCAAAGTACACCCCAGAGAGCTCCTGAGACCCACTGCCATGTGAGTTCACCAGTTGTCTATCAGCCGCTATCACAGCCATCTCTCAACTAGGAAGTGGCCCTCACCCACTCATCTATTAAGTCATCCTGTCTAGTATTTTTGTCATAATTAAGAGAGATCACGTTTGATATTTAGGGACAGGAATAGTGTGGGCATGAACAGGTCGGCCAGGAGGGACACAGCTTGTATTTGAAACACCATGAGCTCAGACACTGCTGCTGTGCAGACAGAGTCTACTCCCTGCCCAGCAGCACTGGAGTCTCATCTCCAGCAGTTAGAATTGTATTCATTCATTTTTGTAAACTTTAAATAGACAGTAGATGCCAAAATTATGAGACCCTCCTGGGCAGAATTAGAAACAAGAGATGTGTTAGGTCATTATTGGGTAATCCATAAGCAATTTTAAAAGTACAGTCCAAAATAAAATAGGTAAATACTTAAAGACATTCTCAGAGTGTCATGAGGCCTGTAATAGCTAATAGGTTTTAGACTGTGTAAACTGAGGTGGAAAAAAATGAAAATGCTCAAGATAAGCGTCTCCACTCCTGACTTAGAAGCTATGTAACTGAATTCTCCTCTAAGACTGGTGCTGTAGGAGTACCTTTGGGGACCAGTTCCTCCTTCTTCCCGGGGCAAAGGGACTAGGTGTCTTTGCATGAGTTGTAAACAATGAATAATTTCAGTGGTATCAGCAAGTGAGAGTAGTGGCTGGTTATAAGAAAATGGATTTATGGACAGAACTGTCAAAATACCTTAAAGAGTTGGCCCCTGTTGGGGGGCAGAAGAGGGGAGCCTGTAGTGCAGCAGCAGGGACTGGGAAATCTGCACAGAGGGAGCTTCCTCCCAGGGTTACCTTTCAAAGGACAGGAAGAGGTAGAAGAAATAGCAGCAGACAACTGAAGGTCTCCCCCATTGCGAGAGTAGTTCTGACAGTGCTAAAGATGAAACCCTTTAGAAAGCAAAACAAAAATGTGCATCCTATCAAAACTGGGGCCATCAGTCCAGTCACAGGACCCGGTATTCACAAGGACCTTATTTGCTTGATGAGATTCATTTTTCTCTGCTGCAAGACAAGCACACCTCCTCCAGCATGCTCCCAGGCAGAATCAGAGAGAAGCTTGTTAAGAAAATGGAATTTTCAAAAGAAATTCCTAACACTAAGATCAGCATTGAGAAATTTGGAGAAGTGCCCAGAGATGCAAGTCCCAGTTCCTAGGATGGAATGTGAGATTCAGAGAAGTAGGACCCAGTATCATTCAAATGGTTGGGTATTTGAGGATTGTAAAATCTGTCACATTTGGAAACATTTGCACTTTGAAATTCTCACTAGATATGTTTGTTAAGTGTGTGACCATGGAAAAGAGGTTGTGACTGGAAAATTGTCAGCTGTCTCCAATTCTGTGTCTTCTTTTAATATCATCTAGGTTAAAAATAATTTCTCTGGTCATTAAAAGAGTGACAGTGTAGAAATAGGTTATTCTGGATATGTCATCTAAGTATCTAAAGAGGAATTCAAAGGAAGTGAGATGTGATGGACCTGAAGAAGAAATTTGGTTAAGAAAAATATGGAAGGGCTGTCAATGTGTTTTCTCCTTCACTCGCTCCCATATTTATTATTTACAATCAGACCTCTCCCCGAGGATTTATTTAAGCAATAAACATTTATTGAGCTCTAACTATTTGCTCAGCACTGGACAAGGTCTGTGCTAGACTCGGTTTTACAATGGTGACATGACCTTTGACCTTACAAAGTTCATCGTTCAGCGGGAGAAAATAGACCTGCAAAAACTAATTGTACTCTGTTAGCCATACACAGCATTGGAGCAGCATTGAAGATGGAGAATATTACTCTTGTTGGACAGAGGAAAAAATAGTTAAGAAGTTCTAATAAGAACTGATGCTTGAGCTTTATCACTGTCAATTAGGAATTCACTCAAAGGACTTCTGCACAAGGGAATATTCTAGAAAGAAGAGTATATACAAAGGCAGAGAGAAATGGAAAGACATAGTACATTCCAATAATAGAAAGCTGTTTGCTCCATGAGAGCACAGGGCGTGTGTGGGTGCAAAGCGAGGGGTGGGAGGGGCAAGTCACCCCAGAGCTGCAATGTCAGGAGGATCTGGTTGGAGCTTTTTCTTGCATATGATGGAAAGATAATGAAGGCTTTTGTGCATGATAATGATCTGTTCAAACTCAAACATACATGAGAGTGAAAAGGTAGCTCTAGCTACAAAGACTGGGGTCCCAAAGCAAAGGAGAGTATTTCCAGTGTCCCCACAGCTGGAAAAGCCACTTTCTACTTTGTTGTTGCCTTTTTGTAATGTGTATCTACAATAATGAATTGTACATGTTTTAATAACTTCATAAAAATGAAGAACAAAGTGCTACAAATGTGGGTTCGAAAGGCACAAGTGCTACAAATGTGGGTTCGAAAGGCACAATTTGAAAATAAAACATTTCTTTAAAGGAAACTAAAGACGTTTACTAGTGTTATTCATTTTGGTAAAAAAAAAAAAAAAGCAAAAAAGCAAAAAAACACTTTATTAAGACATTAACTCAATCATATGTTCCACTTGTAACTTTTAAAGTCTCATCTCATCATCTAACAGACTAAAAGCAAAAGCAAAAAAAAAAACGAAAAGAAACAATTTGCTTTTGAAAAATGCAGAAGCTAGAGAAACACATTTAGTAAGCTCAGCTGAAGTGTAATGTTGAGAGTTTAGTATGTAATGTTAGTAGTTTGCTAAAAGCATCCTAGTCCTTTCCTCAGTTTTCTTCCTTTCTCTAAACAAACCCAATTCTTTCATTTCCCCTAATTTTACACTAAAATTCTTGGTTAAAAGGCTCCTTTCGAGAAAAACATGCTTTAGTGACATCTCATATTACAGAAATTTGGTTATCTTTCTAGAAGAAATAGAGATCTGTCAGAATTCTCTGGCATCTTTTTCGGAAACACCTTGAAGATAGATAATCTATGAAATTGGTGAGGTTTTGTCCGGTTCAACTATTTCTGAGGAATGAAATGCCCAAAATATATCCTAAATATTGAACGTGTGTAGGCAAAGATAAGAAATCGTCGAGGCAATTTACTGGAAATACTTTTCTCTGTCTCAGCCTGTGAAACCAAAAATGATCCTAGTTTCCAAACTTTCGTTTAGGTTTTTATGCCCCCTAGTGGGTATTTAGTATTTCTGCAGTTGTAAAATAACGCTGATATTTGTATAATGTTTTGCTTGTGTATTCAAACTGTTTATATTGACACTATCTGATGGTGATATGACCTTAAATATTTAAACAAAATTTTTTTAACATTATCTGGGTCATACCACTTTGATAATTCAAGAAAATTTCTGATAACTTCCAGGAAAGAACATATGAAAATATATTCTATCAATGCATTCCCTGGCCCTCCTGAATTTTATCCACAAATCTCTTAACAGTCCCAAGACTCCTGGTTAAGATCCACTAGCTTCCCCCTTTCATTTAGTGGGTACTAAAATTATTAATATTGTGAACAACTAAAAAAGGAAAGAAGAAAAATACACTTTTAAACAAAGTCACTCAATATTTGACTTAGGACTAAACAAGAGAGAATGTAGAATACTTTAAATAACTATACATGGGAAATAATCCAAAAAGTTCTCAGACTTCAGCTAGGATATATAATGATTAATCCTACAGGAAAGAGAGATGGAGACGAAATCGGGGCATCTTCCAAGGCAAACATTGGTTTTGAAATGTCAAAGAAAAATCTGTTGTCGAAAACCAGGGTCCCTGTGGCAAACAAGTTCTAGACCACAAGCAGGTGTTACCGAGCAATACTTTAAAAGAAAGCCATTTACTATTTGCAAACATTGCAACTACTATAAAAATTAATCACCAAACTCTGATCCTTCTAGAATACCAAGGTAATGGCAGAAAATCCATGAATAACAAAGCTATGGGGAACCCTAAACAGTAGAATTATTAGTTGAGAAATGATCCAGCTTCTAGATTAGAAGAAATTATTTCTCACACCTCTGTGTCTAGGAATCGGGTCTAAGAGAAAAATTCAAACACTGAATCAGTGATTCAAATACACACACAATCATTTAAGAGCTTTTTACTAGAGTATCATTATACACATCACCTACAGTCATCTCATTTTTTCGGGATACTGTCAGAGTCAGTTTGCTCTGCTGTAACAAAACATAACTAACTTGGTGATTTAAAAACAGCAGAAACGTATTCCTCACCATTCCGGAAACTGGCCGTGAAGCCAGAGGATTCGGCATCCACTTCCTGGTTGAAAGGATCCTGTCTCCCTGTTCCCGGCGTAATGGCGGGGCCTGGGGAACACTACTGGCGCCCATTCACAAGGGCTCCACTTTCAGAAGTAATCACCGCCCCCAAAACCCTACCTTCAAATGTCATGTTATTGAATCTCAAAATATGAATTTTGAGGGGACACTTTCAGATATGTCATAGCAGATACAGTTTTTCAAATACTTATTCATGCCCCATATGAAATTCCTGTGTAAAAAACAAAAACAAATCTAGCAGTTGACATGCAGGATTTCTTAAACTAGATCCTGCACTCTGGTTCAGTTAGACTTGGTCTTCTATGCAGCTGCACAGGAGCCATTCGCTTATATAGCAATTTATGATTTTTTATCGTAAGATTTTTAAAAAAGGCAGAGTGAGATTGAATTGTAGTAAGCATCCTTTTATTTTTAAATCAGCATTTCTTTCCTATTCTATGAAGATAACTTCTACCTGCATGATTGTTTATAAAATACATGTTTTTATTCTCACTCAGTACTCAGGGGAAATAGTTTCATAAATGCAAAGTTATACCTGAGCTGAGAAAGTTTTCATTACATAACATTTCTCCTTTATCAAATCAGCTTACACTTACAATCTTCAAATTTTTTTTTTTAAAAAAAGAAGCAGCAGCAAAAACAGAGACTTGATCTAGGAAGTTAACTGCTTTGTGTTTGAATATTGTGTGAGAAAATTCAAGGGAATAGTTTGCTGTTTGAGAGCTAAAAACAACCATTCACGATTTCTGGAGAAATGCTTAAAGTGGGGAAATGACTAGAGCTTAATAAAATTTGGTTTACTGTGTATTATCTTTTAAAAGTATGCATACTTTCCAAACAATTTCATTATTACTTGATGATTGGGAAGATGGATGGAAATAGATTGATAGATAATATATAGATAATAGATACATAAATAGCTGATGTTATTCTAGTTTTTTGTCTGAATTAGCAAGATTTGCCCACTCTTTTTGACATCAAACACATGCCAGAACTGAAGCACTTTTTAATGAAATTTTGGGATTATATCTGAGATGAAAATCTTTAGGAACCATAGTTAATCTCTTCTGAGGAATTGATCTTCTACTCAATATGATCTTTACTAAAGACAAAAGATATAATTTTAGCCAAGTGTTTTTAGGCAGTACATGCAAATTTAAGATTAACATTTTTATATGAATGAGACTTCTATATTGTATCTTTTCAACTTCTGTAAGAGAAAAGGGAGCAATAAACATAATGCTTGGCAGATGTCCGAGAAGAAAGAGGAGCAGAGGAAACTGAAGTGATTCTACATGATGAATGTAAGAAGAAGAGGGAAAACTTAGAGGCAAAGGGAAACAGAAGAAGGATGGAAAAGACTTCCTTTTGATTAACAATGCTCACATCTATTCTGTGAAGACTTTTGAGGTTATTCTTTTACAGTATGCTATTCTTTTTTCTGTTTTCTTCTAACTTTTAAGAATTTAAAATTTACCTTATTTGACTTTATAATCTTTTAATCAATTCTTTTAAATACAGAAAAAAAAACTATGAAAACAAAATCCCTTCTATGTAATATTTTAGTGTTACTCTTCTTTTGGGTAATGGACTTTTGAAGACTGGAGACCATATTAAATTCTGAAGAAAAACAGAAAATATAGAATATATAATACTGCTGGGCTTAGCATAGATTTAAGAATAAAGCGTCAGGGAAAAAATGAGGTGTGTTTTTATATGGAATACAAAGAATAAAATACCAACCGGGAAACAAATTGCCTAGGATAGGAAAAATCATTAAAAGTGGCAGTATTGTAGGCAATACTTAAACTTTAAGTGATCATTTAGCCATGATAAGTGTCACTTCTCATTATAAATCTTTCTATAAAGCCATTCCTCCTCTGAGTTTCAGAGAGAGATAATTCCTTAGGAATAGAATACTATTTTGCTTCTTACTCTGCATTTGAATACTGCTTAAAAGGTCCTTTGTTAAACAAAAGAAAGTAGCTGATTTTGCCAGAGAACTATTTCCTATCCCCAGCAAACTTTGTGCCACATTACAAGTTTGCAGGTTAACAATGACATTTTCCACTCTGAAGGTCATTCCTAAGAGAGAAGAGAGACAAAATGGTTAACGAAAGGAAAGATACAAATCACACTGCATTTTTCGAGATTCATCATATTCAAACTAGTGCAGTGTGCTTATAATATTATAACTACACTATCAATCCAATCTTAAAAAGGTGAGGGAGCTGGGTGAAGAGCAGAAAGGCTAATATATACAGAACCCAAGAGTGTGTGGAAGGAGTCAGCAGTTGCACCTTGGAAATCAGCCAGGGGTTCATATTGTCCAGAAATGATCATCACAGGGCAGCCTGGACCACCTGAGTTAATAAGCACCTGTTCTGAATCTCTATACTCTCTAATTTTCTATGGCGTGGAAACCTCTGGCTTTTTACCCAAGTTAAAACATGAGAGATGTCTGCACCATGAATTCTCCGTGATCCCTGCCTCCTTCCACACTACAAGCCAGTCATCTCAAGCACTCGCTTCACTTTCTTGATTGTGAAGGAAATTTGAATTAAACAAATATGGTAGAGGTAAACCATAAAGAGCAGATTAGCATGGCTTTATGACATTAAACCACCCTGATGTATCTGTTATCTCCTTTCCCTTCTGGATCCTTCAAGGCTGTGAATTTGCTGCCTTTCAACAAGCTAACTCTTATCCTTACTTCTACTCTCATGTCACAAAACAAACAAGATATTTCATTTTATCCATTTCCCCTCCCTTGAGTAGCAAGTTTATTTTCTGCTTTATTTATATCATAATCTCTGTTTACAGTCAAAACGGATTTGCAGTGATATTTTTGCTCTAATTAAATCTCAGCAATCCATCAAAAATTGTTATCCCAGGAAAGCCTGCTTTCTCATCCGGCCCAGAATCCCTTTGACAAGTTCTTCTGAATCTGTTTCTCTCCCATCTTTTATGTGCGGCCCTTTAAATGCATGATGAAGCCCTATCCTCACCACCACGTGCTGCTTGAACTCTGTCTTCTTAGTCTTTCAGGCTTTGGGGTCCATACCCTGCAATCTAGCCTTTAGTTTTTCATAATAATTGCAAATATGTCAGTCTTGCGTACCCTGTGACATAGTGAGTCTAAGACACAAATAGTAGTTAATAAATACTAAGATTTGTTCATCCTTGGGGACAGGAAAAACTCTATGTGGACTCACTATTTTACGTGTACATATATTTAAAGTTTTATTTTTTCTTACACCAATTCAATGCCTATCTTCTTTGGCCATAACAACTGGTTATGTTTTATTTGCTTCTTAGTTTGAGAAACACTTTCTAAATCCTAACTGGTAGACATGAAGCTCATACCCCCTTTTTGAAAAGTTGCTTGCATATAAATGTGTGTCAGAGAATAAGTGTGTTTGAGACTTCCCCATACTGCATAATCCATGCAAAGGGATAAAAGATGTTTCTAAAATATAGCTGGGTACTCAGCGTGCACTGTGGCAAGTAGAAATTGGCTCATATGGGCTCATATGCACACAGCATAGAATAAAGTTGATCTTCCAATTCCACTGACATTTCCCTGTGGAAAAAAATATTCTCCAGTCATTTTTGCTCATCTTGTAAATTCCTTTAGTGACTGTTTCCTCACTAATGTAATTTTCAGGTTATGCTTTAGCTTCCCAGATGAACTAGAGAGAGACCCTTTGGGGGGGGCGGTGTCTCATATGGATGTAACATTCCAGTTCTTGGGTTATTATTTTTTTACTATAAATTAATACTGTCTGTTGATGGCAAAAACGTTTGGGGAATTTTAGTGATGGTTGAACTAGTTCAGCGTTAATCCGCCACAAATACTGATAAGAATGAATAGCTGGGCCCAGAACAGAGGCCCTAAACCTGCGAGGGGGGCACCCAACTCTGCATCTGTGGTTTGCAGTCACTCTGACCAGCCTTTCCTAGGTCAGTTCCTCTGCAATTTACATCTATGTTGACACACTAACATTTTCTCACAGAACAATGCTTCTTAACGTGAGCAGATCCCAGAGCTGCCTTTCCAGATATAAATATCACCAAGTTTTCCTAAACCCCCTTGAGTCTGGAGTCTAATATCTGAGCTCCTCTGAGCCCTGTTTCTAAGAACTAAAATTTTCAGAGCCCTGAGCACTCCGGAGCCCCAGAGTGAGCAGGGAGTGACAGGAGCTACACAAGTGCAGCTGGGTTACTTCTGAAAAAATGACATCGACAGGCCTCCCTCTTCCTCCTCCTCCTCCCCAGGGAAGATCCTTATATCACCAAGGTAGAGAAAATATATTCATTCAACTACTGTTTATTAAATCTTCTTTGTGCACTGAAACAAAATAGAACAGCTCTTGTTTTCTCTACTTTATATTCTAATGTCATTAGGGCATGTGGGGGTTATTAAAAATGACACCTTCTTAAGTGAGAAAATATCCTATGTTAATAGCTGTGACTATAACACATGAGAATATGTTATAGAGAATAACAGGAAGAAAACAAGAATATAGAGAAGGTGGCTATAAAATAACTTCTGTAATGGAGGTGTTGAAGTCTCCACCTGAATAATCATCAGGGGGCTGCAATGTGACAGAAAGCCAGATGGTCACTGTGGCCGGAGGATAGTGAGCTTACTGGAAGCTGGTGTGAAATGTAGGAAGGAACTAAATGAGATAGGCCCTTGGAGACAAAATTGAGGAATTTGCATTTATTTTAGTTTCAAGTCTACTGAAAGGTTTACGCAAAGTAGAAACAGTCCAATTTTCCATTTTTAAAACCATAACTCTGGTTGTTACATTGGCATGAATTTTAAAATGGTAAATTTATGGAAAAGAGAGTTAATGTTACAAGCTCTGTAGTTTGGATTACTGTGGTTAGTGGAGGTTGAGGAAAAAGACTTAAATGGGAAATAATTTGGTTTGGTCTGAGACAATGAAACTAGCGGAGATTAGATGTGAGGACTGGGCGTTGGAATGACTCACTTTTGATATGAACAATCAAGGTGACTTGTGATTCTGTTTAATTAGAGGTGGTAGATGGTAGAAAGAACAGAGCTGAAGGGGGCAAAGGAAACTAGAGAAACCAGAGTTCTCTTTTGGCTAATTTAAGTCTTAATTGACACTTATACATCCCAGGGTAGGAATAATCAAACCAGACTACTGAAGATGCAAGTCTGATTTTCAAGACAGTCATCAAGGCTGTGAATGTAAATTAGAGTATCAGCAGCATAGAAGTAGTTTTAAACTATGGGACTGGAGGAAATCACATAGGAAGACGATTTATATGGAGAAGATAAGAATATTCATTGGAGTCTAAGACCTACAATACTCCAAGATTTAGAAATCAGATGAAGGGAAAGGAGACAAAAAAGAAGATGGAAAAGAGGTAGCCAGTGAAGTAGGTAGGCTACTAGTGAAGTTTTTTAAATACTAAAGTCAACAGAAAGAGTTTGAAGGAGAGAGGAAGTCAACTGATAGCAAATACAAATGAGAGCCCATCATGGAGAAATGCCAATGGATTTCAGAAGTGAAAGTTAATGGGACCTCGGCAAGTTTTTTTTTTTTTTTCCTAAGTGGTTATATCTGATAAAAGGAATGTGGTGTTCCACTTTTTCTACTTAAATTTCACAACCAATTCAATGACGAAAAAAAATTAAGTGGAAAATTCTGTTATCCAGACTATGAAATTCAGCACAGAAATATTGACTATTAAATAAATGTGAAGAATAATGCCATATTATATGAAGGGCAAATTGTAGAGCTATCATTACATCATCTGCCTTAAAATATTTTCCAACCCAAGAGATTTCTAAATGTTGAAATCAATTTCAGTAAAGTATTTTTATTCACATATTCATACTGTCTGGCTATTAAAGTCTTAAGTCAGGTATATAGTGTAGTCAGGAAGCAGAAATCGATTAGTCCAGAAAAATCATACGACTTTAAGCAAAAACTGCTGGTGCTAGGCAAAAATAACTCTGTCTGACTTACATTTTCTGTTCTTTCTCTCACCCAGGTATGGTGACATGGTACCTAAAACCATAGCAGGGAAGATTTTTGGTTCCATCTGTTCTCTGAGTGGTGTGCTGGTCATCGCTCTGCCTGTTCCAGTGATTGTTTCTAACTTCAGTCGGATTTACCACCAAAATCAACGAGCAGACAAACGGAGAGCACAAAAGGTGTGTATTCAGCTCTGCAACCATGATTTAGTGTCTCTCATTTTTTATAATGAACTTTAAAATCCCTTACTGACTATTCAGTGTTCCGGATTTGGTCAATAGTTGCATCAGTCAGCACAAGCTATGTTATACTGTAGGAAAAAAAATAAAATAAAAAAGACCTGAATGTGTCCATGGCTTAAAACAACGAGGAATATTTTTCAATTGCTGTACAATCTTGCTGCAAGTCCATTACTGGTTCAGTGATGGAAACTCTGTCTTGAAAATGTACTTCTGCAGTCATTCAAGTAAGGGTAAATGGACATGATGAATCAAACACGGACCCCTAAAGTAACCTACTAGAAGTGGGACAAGTCTCTTCCATTTCTGTTGCATTAGCCAAAGCAAATCATATAGGCAGGTTTAACTTCTAAGTGAGCGGAGAAATACACTCTTGCTATGCAACCAGAGGCGGAAAGAAAGACATATCTAGTCATCAGCACTGATGAAAGTAGTAAAATCAAAGAGATTCTTTGCAAATGTTATTAGAATCAGTTTTTTAGAGCTGATCAATTTAGTCTTTGTCCTTCAAGCGTCACCAGTTTCAGTCTACTAGGGCTGTTAAAGGGCACCGAAATGTTTCTCAGATAATACAGTTAACTCAGAGTAGAGAATGTGATCATTTGTAGCTGAGTTTTATTCCTGGCCCAGCAGTTTACTATCTGTCTGAATTTTGCACCAGTTAATTAATCCCTCTAGGAGTAAGCAGGGTAAATATTTAGCCGCAAAATGGGGAAAACAATACCTGCTTCATAATGAGATTAAGATTATTTGCAAAGGTATATAAATCTATCTAAGCATATAATATGGCAACATTTTCATTTACTGATGGCTTACTATGTGCCTGGTAATGGTTTAATGTTTTACAAAAATTCATTCATGTAGTCATCACAAGTCTATGATTTTGTTACCACTATTATTCCTATTATATTGATGAGAATCATAAAATATTCAGAAAATGAGAAGTTGATCATATATCTAATAAATTGGAGATTTGTCTTTCAGTTCAAGCCATTCTGGATCCCAGACTCATACATGTAAATATTTGATAGACTGCCTCTCAGAAAAACTGCCTAAGTGTTCACACATGTCCCTTCCCCATCCTTTGTCAAAATAGTAACCTTGAGAGTCAGGGCCCTTGTTTAGAAATCATTTTAGAAATCTGTTTTGTAATTTTCTCAGGCCCCTAGTGCTAGGTTTCTAGTGCTCTTCATGAGCACTGCAACAATATCCTGTAGGAATACATTTACTTCTTTTTAAATATTCAAAAACAATTCATAGCCATGACTAAAATAGATGCAAATGCTTGATATTGTGGTATAATTCTGAAATAATCATTAAAGATATTGGTGCAGTTCATAGCTAGCTCTGTATGTGATTCCACAACAGAATTTTAAATATTTGTTTGAACAATATCAGTCTCTATAGTAAAACATAAAATCTATAGAGTTACTCTTTGGAAAGTTCAAGTTCATCAGTTTGATCACATGGCATATTGTCCAGAGAACTTGTTAACATCCATTGTTAGAGATCCTCTTCCCTCAGCAAAGAATCACTCTTTCAATTTTATCACTTTCTTGCCATATAGAATCTATTTGAGGACACATATCTGGCCTTTAAGCAATTATTATAGAGAATAATCATAAATAATATAATTGCTTCAATATATAGAACTGATAATTCAATACAAGGAAGATGATGAAAAGGCACCCTCAGGACAGTTGTATGTTTTTATAGGATACAGCTTTACAAGCAGAGATGGAGGAATTTCATCCACAACTGGTCTCTCCACCCAGGATTTTCATGCACAATGACTACGGTCCTGCCCACACACTCTGATCCCTACACTGAGCACACAGGTCCATTATTAAAAATAACAGAAATCCTACAAACAGCTTAGCTCCCCAAAATCCTTCCATTTTCATTCTAGAAATTCCTTCTTCAACATAAAAAGTACCTATAATTCATTTTCTCAAGGCCAAAATAAAGAATGACCTATATAAAAATGGTAGGAAGTAACAAACTGATCTTCAAATAAACCAGTTCCCTAAGTATCGATATTTTTTCAGACTTCATCATCTGCCACATGCAAATCAATAAAGAAAATCTTCAAATGTTCTAGAAAACTTTTTTCTAAATAAATTTAGAATAAAAAATAAATATGGTGTTAAAAAGTACACTAAATTGAAAAGTATGTTTTATGACAGCTTTATGACATCTTCAAAATATCGTATGTAGGCTTAAGTTTCTGCCATAATACGATGAATTTTATACACCGTGACTTGTAGAAAAGTTGACCTAATAAAGCCAAATATAATAATCTAATGTGAAATGTCTAGTAAATAGTCTATGAGCAATAAGTTAAATATAGTCATCTAAAAAGGAATAGTGGGCATATAACAAAATAAAATATCACGGTGTCTTTCCTATTTTCCTTCCCAGAAAATTAAAAATAAAATAATAAAACATAGTGAACAGTCATTAGGCTAAGATAGTTTAAATTTATCTGGAACTGGGTGATTTGACAAATATCAAAGTTATGCTAAAATAACAAACCGATTCACTCAAGTGCTCTCTTCGGTAGAATCATCAGTCAATGTTGTTTAGACCAGATTTGTTGTTGCTTAGTTCCATTGCCAACTCCAAAGTTAAACAGAAGCAAAAAATATACACAGAGTGCATTTGAAAATATTCCCATTGTCACTTAGGGTTTCCTTCTTCTAAGGCTCTTTGGTTGGCTAGGCAAATATTTTTCCTGCTTTTGCTACTCACGCCTACCTTTTAAAAGGAATGAACAATATTCCACTTTTCTATCAGTCCTTGATAAAGTCTTAACTAAACACTGATGCATGGATTAATGTAGACTTAAACTGATTTTAGAGTCTAAAATTATATTGTGTTTTGTTAGTTCATTTGTTTTGCTTCTTTATATTCCACAAATGCATGTTTTTCCTTTTCTTTCTGTAATTTTATTTCAGTAGAATTATTTGTTTAATCATTCAATCAATATTTTTTAAGTCAAATGTATTTACTAAAATGAAGTTAAATTGATGCAATGACAGGTGGTAAGACTGATATTTTGAGGCAGTGCTTCCACCCTGTTTTAAAATGCAAATCACGTTTCTTAATCATTTGCATATCTGAAAGTGTAGCTTGTGGATATTATCTTGTATAACAGTAGTAATAATTATAATTATAATTTTATAATTTTATAATACTAATAGCAATAACAACAACCCTCTCTAGAGTTCCTATTATGTTCTAGGTGCTTTATATCTATTAGTTTTATTTTTAGTCAACTTGTAAAAGGGTTATTATTTCTGGTTTATAGATGATTTGCTCGTTTTCACATATGTATTCATTAAAGTGTAAGGCAAGAAAATTCTGCCATTATTATAATCAAAAATCTTTAGGAATAGGTAATTCTAAATACGGTGAAAAATTCTGAAACTGGCCAATGTACAACCAATGTGTAATGTAAGTAAATGTTTCACTTTTCACTTAAAGATGTTGATGATGACCCAGAATGATGTTACCAATATTCAGTCTACCAGATATCACACTCTGCTATCCGTGGTGCTTCTCAAACTTTGATTAATAAAATCACCTAAAGAACATGTTAAAGTATAGGTTGCTGACCTCTATCTCAACCCATTGGATTTAGTATTTTTAAGTTAGTGCTTGAAAAATTGCATTTCTAACAAGTTCCCATCTAATGCTAATACTGATGATCTACTGAACACACTTTGAGAACCATTGCTTAATACACTCAGCAATGTCCGAATCAAATATACTTTTATAGAATTATAGAATAAATGAAAGACAATTCCTAACCTATTGCTGGAATTAGAGAATTAATCTCTTTTAGAATATCTACTCTTAAAAAAAATATTGCCCAACCCCCACCTTAAATTTCTATGGATAACCTAGTTTATTTTTATTTGTCTATTGTTTAATAATCTCCTGTTATCAGCACATGAAGAAATCTGGAAAGTATATACCTCACCATAGCTATTTAAGTTTCAGCCTGATTGAATTGCCTATCTTGATCTTAAGTTTCCACTCGTCCTCAAACCACCCAACGTAGCCACCTGGAAAACCCCTACTCAGGGCTGAAGACCCAATTCAAATATCATCCAATCTAAAGGGATTGTTTCTGAGTGGTGTGGATACCATTAGTTGCTCTTTCTTCTCTTCTTCCAAAATATTATGCTTACTCATTTGCCATGCATTTCATCACAGTGTCCTTCTTCTCCTTTGTACTAAGTACAGTGCCTGGCAAAAACAAACAAACAAACAAACAAAAAACACTTAATGTTTGTAGAATGAGTGAAAGAATGAGTGCACAATGAAATCTTTGTATACCTTGACAGTGTCTTCCATCCTAGAATATGATAGACATTCCAAGGACTAATTGAAACAATATTGGAGCACGACTGTCTTTAGACCACTCTCACATGCTATTTCATTTCTCCCCCTCTTTCACTCTGAGTCCTCTTATTGCACTCTTGTTCCACTGGCCTTCAGTGTGTCTTCCAGTGACCCAGATCCCAACACTGTTTCTGCCCAGCCCTGTCATCTATGGGATTAACGAATTCCTAGAACTAAGAGTCTTGTATTATATCCCACTGGCTTCTTTGCTCTCTTTTTATTATTACTTGGCACTAACTTGTCTTATTTCTAGGAAAACTATTTTCTTTTGAAAATTCCTTAAATTTTTAAAAGCTATAAAGCTTAATATATTACCCCCCATGTGAAGCATTCTGCTCAATCTAAAATGAAAGAAACAAATGCAAGTGAAATTTCCAGTATGAATGGTACAGGGGGTATGTAGCCTGATATTTGAGGAATAAAAAATTGCCTCAGAATACAAAAAAAGAGAATTTTCTCCATTTTGCTTTGACTGACTTGGATACCTTTATTTGTCAAAATTATTAAAAACATCTTGTGGTTTGGTAGGAATATTTTCTGTCTCAGTGATTTTGGCTTAGACTTCTTTCTCTGATGGGCTCCCAGTCTCCATTCCAGAAAATGCCTCTTACATATTATATGTCATTTGATGTTATTGAAAAATGATCTACTTGCTAAAAACTACTGTATATAGCCTCTGAATACTCCACAATAAATTGGTCCATATAAAATTAGTTTACAAAAAATTACATATAATACTTTCCTTTCATCTTCACAATGAATATTCACAATATGTTATGTTGTAAGGGAGCAACAGCACAGAAACCTGCTTACTGACTCAGTATGTCCCAAACTTTTCTTGACCACTGAACCTGTTACGTATTTCACTTGATAATTTGGATTTTACCCATAACATTAGTGAGTTCCTTGAAAACAATGTCGAGACTCCCTGTTGAGTTTTTTGTTTTTTCGTTTTTTGTTTTTTTTAATGGAAATCTTGAAGATTTGGGATACATAAGGAAATGTTCTTATGAGACAAATGATTTTTTTTTTTTTTTCACAAACATCATCAGTATTTCTCAAGGCAGTTAAAGAATTGGAAAATATTTCCAAAGCTATTTTCATATGCTGACAATATAAACCCTGTGTTTTAATTAAAATTTTGGAAGCTTCCACTTTTCCATTTTGGCTAAAGTAAATATTTGCTAAGTATTTACTCTGATTTCATAACATTTGCTGGTTTTTGACCATGTCACAGGGTTGGTGGTAGGGATCTAGAAGGAATATATTTCCTTTTACCAATGTATGAGTTTCTTTTAACCTCCCACTTTATATAGCCAGATTTGCAAAGATAATCATACTGAGTAGGTCAGAAGTAAAGTGATTTTCTAAAATATCTTTGTAAAAAAATTTCCTTTAGTTCCTTAGTGGAACCAAAGATGTAATCGCAGATCAGAAGGGCAAGCATTCAACAGACATTTGGTGTGGTGTTCCAGGAGACCAATTAAACCAATCCACCCATGTAGTATTGTAGTAAAATGAAAGAATAATTCTGATTGAAACTGAGGTGAGAGGTTCTTTTTCGAACACAATTCATGATTTAGCAGAATGATTCTTCTCTTCTGTGAAACAACTGTTTCCTCTAAAATTTGAGCTACTTCTATGGTAGTAGCTACTATCATGTGTAGGCTTTCCATTAGAAGAAATTTGTGTCATTTTCCTTTTCTGGATAATGTTTTGAGTTAATATGTATGCCTCACTCTGAAAGTAACGTATCCTAATACTGCTTCTAAATGCTTGGAAATGACATAGGTTAGACTCGTTAGCAACCATGATATAGGCAATATAATTATAAGCAGTAATTGTGAATGAAATGAAAGAAAAAATAGAAAGGGGAAGGGAACCCAAAGGACTTTGAATGCTCCAGAAGATCAATGAGACTTAATAACAGCTTTTTGGAAATCAGATTTATATTTAAATTACTTACTTCTGAATGATTACGTCAATTCTAAATCATATCCAGATGGATTTGTCATTTCCCATTGCTTTATTGAATCTGGCCTTAAGTCCTGAGTGTACAGCCAAGCTTTTGAAGTTAAAGTTCTTCTACCTTTCAATTTCATTGTCTGGTATTGTCTCAGTATTGTGAGTAATCTAAACATTAAAACATCATTGCCAACCAAGAGTGAAGTTTGTCTGTGTTTCCCATCATTTATAAATATGATCTTCATACAAAATGTTATTTTTAACCTAGAGTCAGCATACACAGTGAAAAAATTCATGAAGAGAGAGGGGTGGAGTTGAACACAGATTACATCTTAATGCTCTATTGAAAGCTTCAAACATTTCGGTGCTACTCTCATACCTACACTCAAATACTGTTGGTAAAGTGTGACTTGGTACCAGAACTTTGGAGGGATGTTTGATAAAACTTGTCAAACAACACAGATACAAGTAGACTTTGATGCAGTAATAATTTTGCTTCTAGAAACTCATCTTGCAAATAAGCTCATTACAATGTTCAAAGCAAGCAATATTGCTGGCAGAAATGATGCCTCAAAAAATTTCATTGTAGGAAATAGAACAAAAAAAAATTTGATTTGAGTAGAATCACAAAAGATTCAAAATAGCCAAAGCAATCATGAGATAAATGTAGAGGTATCATACTTCCAGATTTAGAACTACATGCCACACAATGATAGTAATCAAAAACAATATGGTATCAGAATAAAAACAGACACACAGTTCAGTGCAATGTAATTGAGTCCCAGGAAATAAACTCACACATATCAAATATATGGTCAGTTAATTTACAACAAAGGAACCAAGAACATATAACAGAGAAAAGTTCTTTTCAATAAATGGTGTTGGGAAAACTGGACAGCCACATGCAAAAGAATGAAGCTAGAGCACTCTAAAAACTTAACACGCAAAAATGAATTCAAAATGGATTAGAGACCAGCATTAAGACTGGAAACCATTAAATACATTAACAATACACAGGCAATCGGTTCTACATCAGCCTTAGAAAGGTCTTTGGGTACTCAACTCCAGCCGCAAGGAACAGCAATAAACAAATTGTACTACACCAGACTAAAAGGCTTCTTCACAGCCAAAGAAACTATCATCAAAACAAAAAGACATCATCCTGAATTGGAGAAGAAATTTGTACATCATACATCTGATAAGGTGTTAATATCTAAAATATATAAAAAACATAAAACTCAACAAGAGAAAAACAAACAATTCAATCAAAATATGGGCAGACGATCTGAATAAACATTTCTCCAAAGAAGAACAGATGGTCAACAGACACATGAAAATAGGTTCCATATCACTTGTTACTAGCAAAATATAAATCAAAACAACAATGAGATATTACTACACAACTGTGAGATTGGCTGTTATATGCAAGACTGGAAAGAAGTGTTGACAAGGATGTGGAGAAAAAGAGACTCTTAAATACTGTGGGTGAAAATGTAAATTGGTTGGACCATTATGAAAAACAGTATGGAGATTACTTTAAAAAATTAAGACTGGAAATTCCGTATGATCCAGTTACCCCACTCTACTGTTGGGTATTTAACCAAAAGCACAACAGTAATTGAAAGAAATATATGCATCTCTGCGTTTACTGCAGCATGATTTATGATAGCCAAGAAATGGAAGCATCCTAAGTGCCCAACATCAGATGAATGAATAAAGAAGATGCGATGTGATAGAATATAAAGTGAAATTTGCTGCTTAACTGTAAAAAGGAAGGAAGAACGATTTGGTTCACAGACTTTAGTAGGCATTGTCTGTAAATATCCCAAGGCCCTGGATTCAAGTCCTGGGGCTGGTAAAAACAAATGAGATGAAGAACTAGATAAAATGAAATAAACTGCTTCCTCCTCCTCTTCCTGCTTACCTACCTCTGCTTGCCTTTATCCCAGCCTGCACCTTTCCTTTTCGTGTTTTTTTTTTTTTTTTTAAAGGGGGTGGGGAGGGAAGGAGAGAGGGAGGACAGATTAAGAGGAAAAAAGGGAGAGAGGGTGGGAGGGGAAAGGAAGGGAGGAAGGGGAAGGAAGGGAATTGGTTCCTGAAATATAATTACTAATTTTCAAGGGAATATTAGTTTAAGTTGAAAGATTTGGTAGCTCATTTGCTTGATCTTCATTAAGTTATTCATATTGAGATAAGTGGAAATAATGTAATACTGCTATTTTTTCTCTTCACACAATTGACAGACAAAAATGAATTTAATTTGATCTCACTGTAAAGACAATTTGAGCTCTTCCATGTGTAACCCAGGTCCAGAAGGAGTTAATTGATCTTACTGATAAATGTTAACTGAAACACTCAAATGGGGACAATTTTATTTTCAATCCATGTAAACAGTTGACATACATTTAAAAACAGAGGCTGGCATTGGGATTATACAAAAGTGCCTTCACTATTTTAGGAAAACAATTCATGACATCAGGGCGACCTTCATTTTTCTTTCACAGAAAGCCAGACTCGCCAGGATCCGGGCAGCCAAAAGTGGGAGCGCAAATGCCTACATGCAGAGCAAACGCAATGGCCTGCTCAGTAACCAGCTGCAGGTACAGTGGAGCGCGGCACTTTTTAATGTTCCATTTATCGGTGTAATATTGATTTCATCTACTTAACTACTTAATTTTATGGCAGGTAATTATCAAAATGGTTACTGAAACAACAAAAGTGGCCTATTTTAATAGCCTTTTCCTATACTATCTTCTTGTTCATAACAGGATAGAAAATGGACTATAAAATATTGCCAGTGAATCATGATTCCCACTCCTGATTGTGCAGTATTTCTGCCTTTCTCATGTGCATGTGGTATGAAATTGTGGTTTCTGAAAGGAAATATTGATATTTGGTCTTCATCCTGTTTCTGGCCTATGACTACTAAATCCTTTGAATTTTCTAAATGATGAGAGCCAGAAAGATTTTTGTTATGCTAATGTGGTTTTGGAAATAAAGAGGGTTGGAACTTTCCGTTAACCTCCCACCCCCACCTCCTGGGAGGGGAGAGGTACTAGAGATTAAGTTTTATCACCAATGGCCAATGACATCATCAATTGTACCTGTGGAAGGAAGCTGCCATAAAAACTCCAAAACTCAGGGTTCAGAGAAATTCCAGATTGTGCGGAAGTGGAGATTTGGGCTAATGGTGCTCCTGAAGAAGATGTGGGAGCTCTAAGCTCTTTCCCCAAGCTTGTCTTATGCATCTCTTCCATCTGGCTATTCTTGAGTTACAGCCTATCATAAAAAATCAGTGATCTCAAAAGTGAAATGATTCTCTGAATTCTATGAGCAGCTCTAACAAATTAATTTAATTAAGGAATAGCTCCTGGGAACCTCTGATTCACAGCCAGTTGTTCAGCAGTAAGTAATGTGGACTTGTGACTAATATTTGAATTCCAAGAAGTTGGGGTCATTGGAACCTGCAATATGTAACCTTTTGTCTGAAGCACAGGTGGTAACTGGGGCTTGCCACTGGCACCTGAAGAGGGAGAGGGGTGGATTCTTGTAGGACTGAGCCTTAACCTGTGGAATATGATGGTGTCACCAGTACTGTCCACATTGAGTTGAACTGTGTGTAGCACACTCAGCTGGTGTCCAGAGCATTTCTTGATGGTAAGGAGTAAACCCACCTCCCTGACACCGAATTGGATTCAGAGATCTTTTTATATAAGAAAGGTCAAAAATTCTCAATGACCCAAATACCTAATTTTTTTTTTATTTCAAAAATGTTGTGCTTCCTAAAGTTCATCTGGGTCGAGGCAAGGGGTGACATTATGTGTTATTTTACTTCTTAATGGAGATGAAGCATCTTTCAGTGTTATCAAGGTCACAAAGTATGAAAAACAATTTGAGAAACTTGACTTTTACCTCAAACATTTCTTTTACCATTTAGAATTCCGTCGTGTTACTTATAAAATATCTTTTCTATAACTGAGCGTAATAGTGGTTTCAGGATTATCTGAATACTAGATTAAATTTATCCAAAATAATAGCTCTCAGGCTTTCAAAGGTAGTTGAATGAGTAAAAGAGATTTCAATTTTCAATTCAGAGAGGCAAGTCTGAAAGACCTGACTGCTAATTGATGAAAAAGTAAATGCTGATTATCAAATTTAAAAGCAATTGCACACATTTGTTCCTTTTTAGTTAAAAAAATAAAATGCTATCATTTAATCTCAGGAAATAGGCGAGATCTCTCTGTGGAAATGTACAACTGAAGTTTTCATTGTTTACAAATAAAGCAGAAAACTCTTCTCTTCTCTGTGTTAACAGTCCTCCGAGGATGAGCAGGCCTTTATTGGCAAATCTGGCTCTAGCTTTGAAACTCAGCACCATCATCTTCTTCATTGCCTGGAAAAAACCACGGTAAGGAAATAGGCACAAAGCTTGCCACTGTACTCAGCAGTAATCCCATTGTTTTTGTGAATATATAACATTTCCAAGCATGATTTCTGCATCTGTATTACTGGAAAACATACTAAAAACAAACAACAAAGAAAAATCCCTCCACTGCAGTAAATAAGAAAAAAGTAATGAGGTTCAAGTGCTCCTGACCTCTGAATAAAAGGAATTTTTATTTTTAAAGAGCGGGAAGGAGAGAGGGAAAAGGCATAGGATGGAAGGAAGGAAGAAGGAAGGGAGGGAAGGAGGAAGAGGAGGAAGGAAAGATGGACTTTTATTCTTTTATTTATTTATTTGTTTTTCCTTGCCCCTCACAAGTCTCCCATCCCCCACCACACACACACACACACACGCACACACACGCACACACACACACACACATCCCAGCCACTGGCTCTGCACCTGAGCTAACAGTGCCCACCCCAAGATAAAGGGAATATTAGCAATAGTAAGAAAAATAAAGAATCACTTAATATAAGCATTTCTTTGGTTCGCAGGTCTATCTGTTCTCATAAGAAAAATAACACATTTAATCACTGGAATGCCCTTTGGGGCTGCAGACTGAGTCTGTATTTATTCTCATATAAGCTCTCCATTCAGTCCACCTCTTTATTTAGAAAAGGCAGCCATTCTCTACATGGCTTGTCCAAAGAGATCACATCTCTGACCACAGAGCAGAGCAAAGCATTCACCATGTTTGAACCAAGACTGCTCCCTCACACCCAGAGATACATATTTATTCTCAAGACCCACATACTTCTCATCCATTTATTCGTTTACCTGAGTTCAACAAATATGTATTGCTTGCCTGCCTGCGATGTGAAATCACTTGGCCTCTGCTCCCTTAGAGCCTCCATGTGTAGGATGAAACACAGATGTTAGTGGAGAAGGCCCAAAAGCAACCGACACGCTAGTGGGGTCACAGCTGAGCTGTCCGCAAAGGGCCCAGTCATGAGGGGACAAGATGGGGAAAGACTTGCTGGAGGAACTTGAATTGAGAACCACAAGATGAGTGGGAGTTAGGCAAAGAGATGAAGGGGCTCAAAGGAAGTCTAGAGCTTTGTCCAGGAGGAAGTAAAGTAAGTTGAGGATGGGTAGGAGAGAGTATAATTTGACACACGCAGAGGTAGAAGGATAATCAGTGTCTGGATATTACTAGGCTTTGGAAGCATGTGAAGAATTTTAATCTTTAGCTCATAATGGAAATGTGTTTGAGGGCTTCAAAAAGGGAAATTGGATAACTCAACTTGCTTTTTTTCTTTTTAAAGGAAAGGTACAGACAGGAATGAAGGTGAGCAGACAGGTAGTCAGGAAAAGAGAAGAAGAAGTACTTTATTTATTTGACTTAGTTGTTCATCTTAATTTTCATCTGGGTCCCAGGTCTTGAAATTGGGGCCCTGGGATGTTGGCCTGAGCTTTTGGCTCTCAGCCAAAGCCGGATGAACAAACTGCTATTCTGCCAGGGTGCACCTGTATTTGCCTTTTTAAATAAGAACATGGACAGATCTTTAATGTGTTAGGATGTCACTTTGAAAGCTAAATGACAACATTCATAGTAGAATGCATGTATCCCTATCTTTTTGTTTGCTTTTGTTTTCCTTTTTCACTGTCTTACAATACAGACCTTTTAAAATTAAAATGTGTGTAATACCAATTGATTTGTTTAAATTGAGTTATCTATAAAAATACATGGTAACCACCAGCAGAAGGACTTCTTAACTTCCAAGTAATGATGAGATACATTAGAATTTCATATTTAATAACGTGTATCGTATGTGTGGAATGTGTTTTAGGAGACAAGAAAATAGATTGTGATTTCTTTGTTAGCTATGTATTTTTCTACAAAATGTAATATTTAACATGAAATTTTGTCTTAACTGATCACATTATTCTTTGTACTTTAAATCACAGAATGCTAAATTTCATTTACTTCAAATTGCTTGTCTCAGCAAAGAAATGACAAAAAAAACAGGTAGCTAAAACAATCTATTTGCTATTAGTTAGTGAATTGCTTCCATTGTTTTACTAATATTTTAGGACAAAGTGTGGTTAAGAAGAATTCGACATGTGCAAAGCCTTCTATTATAAGACTGCTCCCACGCAAAGAAAAAAA
Organism: Solenodon paradoxus; assembly: GCA_004363575.1. Classification (NCBI taxonomy): domain Eukaryota; kingdom Metazoa; phylum Chordata; class Mammalia; order Eulipotyphla; family Solenodontidae; genus Solenodon; species Solenodon paradoxus. Next base: position 1,417,721 of record RJWH01000046.1, read on the forward strand.
AGTACTAATTATAGTCATTCTCTAGTAGTTCAGATCAAAAATGTTTTCCCTTATATTTCTGAGGTAAAATTCTCAGGCATAGACCTTTTAAAAGACAATTCTTTAATAGGAAGTTTAAAATCAAGTTTACAGTTTATTTCTTTAAAACGTGGTAAATGAAATGTTGCCCATCAGTGCTTGCTTCTGGGCTAGAAGAACTGAGAATACAGGGAGAGGTCAGAGCACAGCCAGTGATGTGTCACAAAGATGAAAAGGAGATCTCAAAAATTCAGTACTAACCCCTTCTGAGCCAAACATACAGTGACAAACTTTGCATATAAATGCATTTCACTTATTTGACTAGTAAGTCATATTTTTCTGTGTACTGGAATTTTATAGACATCTAAAAAAAATGAGAAAATGTCTTAGGTATCTCATTTTCTAATTAAAAATAATTTTTCATTGTGCCCTGATGGAGTAGTGGTTTAGTCCACTGTCTCTGAATGAGTGCAGTCCACATACCTCCTAAGTACACAGGTTGATATCCAGCAGCCAAGGGGAACAACCAAGATATACAACTAAAATTGAAATAAATAAAATGCTTCTTTCTCTATCTTCCTGCCTGCCTGCCTACTTGCCTTCATTCTTGCCTGCACAATTCCTTTAAAAAAATAAGTTTTCAATTCAATGTGAAAATATTGGTCAATCTATAACAGACAAACATGGTGTATCTGATTCAACTAATCTCTTTTCCATAATTTACACTTTTTCTGGGGGTAATATCTATATTCATATTCAAGGGTGTTTTCCTCCTCAGTTTATAATTTCCACATTTTCTTTTTAAATTAAAAAATGATATTTCAAAATAAAGTTAATCAGAAATGGATACCAAGCTTGTATATATCAATTTAAAGTCTATCTAGAGAGATTTTATTTTCACACAAATGCCATCTTTGATATTCATTATGAAATTGGTTTTAGTTACCTAGGGGAGAGACTAAATGTACAGTGACAGAGTCGAGTTGGAAATCAAGTTACTCCTTTCCTTGCTTGAAAATAAAACGTGTCTGTGCTTTCTTCACAATTTCTTACAACGATGAACAGAATCATGAGTTTGTGGACGAACAAGTCTTTGAAGAGAGCTGCATGGAAGTTGCAACAGTTAATCGTCCATCAAGCCACAGCCCCTCTCTGTCTTCACAACAAGGAGTCACCAGCACTTGCTGCTCACGACGACACAAAAAAACTTTTCGCATCCCCAATGCCAACGTATCAGGAAGCCACAGAGGCAGTGTGCAAGAACTCAGTACAATTCAGATCAGATGTGTGGAGAGAAGCCCTCTGTCTAACAGGTACCTGGGAGTAATCTGTGTGCGTACATACAGCTGGGCAGCTTCCCACAGCATTATCTCCATGTGTAGTCGTGTTGCTGCTTCAGTGGCACCTTATCTTGCTCCATAGGTTTTAGACTGAGCTAAAAGTGGCACTGTGGGCACAAGTAGGAAAACAGATCTCCAGGGATATTCACTGGGCTTCCCAATTGTCTCTGTATTAAGAGTCAAAAGAAGGTAAGACGGTCAGGCATACACAGTTGTTTTTCCACCTCTTCAACTCCACATGACTTTTTCTTATTGAGTAAAGCCCTCGCTACTCAGGTGACCTTATGGAAAAACAAATTGCCTAAAATGATCATCAACAGTTCTCAGAGACAAACTAAATTAATACTGATATGATTGAAAAATATTCAGCAGCACCTACAAATATATCAAGCTTTTGACTATAACTGAAAAAGAGAACTATACCTGCACAGTTCTTTTGAATCAATATGAAGTTTTGAACATAAAGGTATTTTTGTCCACAACAAACACAGAAATCAATTAAAAAAAAAAAAAAAAGGTAAATAAATTGCTAATATCGTTGATCTCTGGTTAGTTTAAGAGCAAGGGAAATTGTCCTTTTGGTGTTTTCCCTTTGATTCTCTTTAGTTGCTCTGTCTTTACCCCAAACATATATGTGTCATAAAAAAGTCATACATTTAAATTATACATGTCATTTCAAAGATTTCCTTATGCCAAACCATTTCGCTCTGCTCTTCAAATTAAGGAGCTATACTTTTAGGCTCGGAATGCATTAATTTAGTGCTACTTCTTTGTTTCCATTCAACAATCGTTTTTGAAAATTTGAGTGTAAATTCTAAAATGAGAGTCTTAAATTCAGGTCTTTCAAATTTGCATAAATCTTAGGTCTCTGGGATCAGAATATGGCATTTGGAGCAATAAAAGTGTTCTGTCTCTAAGACATGCTATCTCTGCGTTGTGTTGTATTCATTCCCAAATGAAATAAACCAATGTAGAATTACAGAGAAAGAAAATATGAGGACATAAACTTTTTAATTGAGTTTTAGTGACAGCAAAAGTAGTTTTAAGTTCCTGTGTATACCATCCTTGCTCCTTTCTCGTTTTCTCTTTCCCCACGTAGAAGATAAAATTCGTGCACTATCACTTCAGAAAACCTTGAAGTTTTAGATAGTATTGGTTAACTTTCTGAGTTTTAACGTTTGACCATCACTAAGTTCATAACATTTAGGGCATCATATATCCCAAAGATACTAAATGGTGATCAAAGGAATTGAGAACCCCCTCAGAGGTCCTATCTTAAATCTATTTCATTGTGCTTCACCCAGACTTTCCAAAACTTACCCCATACTATTCCTTACATTTTCATAGAAAATAATTCATTCGAGAAGCACAGACTGATCCAATATGAACTGCCTTTTAGGTATCAATTTAATGTTAATTTAATGTTAATGATTAACATTGATTTTCACATATATTAATATTTGGTGTTTTCTTAAATAATGGTACTTGTTCTTAGACATTTAGTATATTGTTTATAAGCATTGCAACAGATATTCCTAAGTTGGAGGGAAACACATTTGTAAGTAAGATCACTTAATCTCTCGGAATTGTTTTTTCCTCATCAGCAGATCCAGTTTAAATGCCAAAATGGAAGAGTGTGTTAAACTAAACTGTGAACAACCTTATGTGACTACGGCAATAATAAGCATCCCCACACCTCCAGTGACCACCCCCGAAGGAGATGACAGGCCAGAGTCTCCTGAGTACTCAGGAGGCAACATCGTCAGAGTGTCTGCTTTGTAAGACAATTGGCATAAGATCCAAGATAAATCAAGCCCTGGCTGTGGAAAGACTCCCACTGTGGAAAAAAAGAAGAAACAGTGAACCCTTTGCAGTTGAAAATGGCAAAGCAAGAAGGTTGGTAGTGACACAAAAACCAAACTTCCAAACTTGAGGATGGAAACAAAACCACCAAATGGCATTTCTAGACAGAGTTTGACCTGTTATACAGAGAAATCATCTGGGGCCCGTTGACTTTGTGAATGAGCACAATGAAATGCCACCTACTGATGCTTCTTATGACTAGAACTCTTTTTTAATAAAATAAATAAAATAAATCTTTGAACATAATGTTCCAGTTGAATGCAAAACAAACAAAAAAATATGGAAAACATTTTGATAAAATTTTTTCCTGTTAAAACCATGAACATTGGCTATGATGAAGATTAGTACATTAAAAAAATAGCTCATACGACACACATTTGTATTGACTGAAGGAAACCATCATAATGCATGCTAGAATTCTTTGGAGCAGTGATCTCAGTTTCCTTATGTTGTCTTCAGAATAGGCATGATAAACTGTAATTGTAGAAAGCGGGAATTTCTGTGCACTTACAACCAGCTGATTGTTCAGTTCTATGGTGAGCTGTGCAAATAAACTCCTTTTAGATCCGCAGTATTTTTCATGGGGATGCTCATTAGTAAACTCAAGTGTTCAGATAGTTCGGTATTATCGTTTTACCTTGAACCTAGATACTGTTACAACTGCAATAATTCATTGTACACCTGTTGTATCAGGAATCAGGATTTTGCCTTGTTGTTGTACTTTCCAGACCCTCATAGATACAGTAAGAGCCACATTCATAGAAAATTTTCTGGCTTGGCCAGGTTTTAGATAACTTTTCAATCCAAAACTATTGTGCCATAATTGTTTTTCGGTAACATTCTTTGGTCCACCGTATTCCCGTGACAGTGCATTATTCTTTCCTGTATTTCTATAGCATCTCTCTTTTGGGTTTTCCATCATTAACTGGACTAGCATTTTGTAGTTCAAATGATTTTCCTACTTTTGTATTCCCCCAACCAATTATCTTGTAGGTAGATTATCAGCATCAACCCCCTAGACAAAAATGAGTCAGGGGGAAAGGAGTTGACATCTATGAATTATCTCTACCCTCTTTGCTGTTTTGGAAAAGCCCAGATACTGGATATGTCACTATCCATGTTTCATGAAAAGAGTTGACTGGGACTAAAATCATAGGATCCATGATCACAGAATGTCACTTGATGTATTATTTATTTTGCTCTAAATCTCAAATACGTTTTGAGAATGACTAATGTGAATCAAAATGCAGAGATGAACTGGAGTACTTTATGTAGCAGTATTTGATGAAAGCATGCTTTCTATATTATTGGGAAAGGCAGCACAAACTTGTCTCAGAAAGTTCTGGTGTAGTCAGTCTAAGCAGCAGTTTTCTCTACTAAATCAGGAGGACAAAAGTTTGAAGATGCAAAGTTGATCTCTATGTACATTTAAGTGAAAAGTCTTTAGACCTTTTCACCTTGAAAATCTATCAGCAGACATGTCTGCACGTGAAGTGTAATAAAGTTTCTTGTCAAATGAAAAGTTTTGTTCATTCCAAACCACCACTGTAAGGAATAAAGTGCAGCTTTTGTATGTGGAAAGAGTTATCATCCCTTTACTATAGAGACTTTTAAATGCTTATCACAATTTATCATTTGAAAAGGAATTAACCCAGCCATTTTCAAGTAAAGCCGGAAATTCTTGCTTCCCGTTTCTAGATTAGCTTCTAGAACAGTGCTGTGCACACAGTAGGTCTTAATAAACATTTGCTGAGTGAAAGTAAGAGAAACTACTATCTCTCGGGAAGAAATGGCTGTATTCTTAGTATGTCTGTTAAAAAGTTACTAATCTTCTTGGAGCGTGATTATTAACAATTATATTAACACCTGCCTCTTGTCACTTTATGCTTCTAGAGCAAATATATAGTGAAGCTACTTTGATGGCATTTGTTGAAAAACATTTTAAAAAGTAGACTAAGGAAACCGCAGTCAGGAACACTTAGGTCTTTGGATTCCCAATGAGAAGTTCTATTTTCATGTTCTTAATATTACACTTTTTAAAATGCAATTAGAGTATTTCAGTTGACACTTCTGCCTCCTTTCGACTTACCATTTTTCCCAAACTATTCATTTCTTTAGACTTTTGGAAAAGAAAAAAAAAATACTTTTTGGTGTTTAGGTGATTTACAAATATACTGTGTTGGTGGTGAATGACTATTGATGACTGTGTTAAGTGCATCTGTATTGTTAGTGAAATGTAATTATTTCTGTGTACCATATGGAGTAACCAAGGTCATTGTTTTTGACAATTTTGTTTGAAATTCATATATCTTATTTCAAAGGATAGCATAATATCTGCATTATGCTGGAAAAAAAAAATAGACCTTTGGAGAATACTTAAATAAAACACGTGCATGCACAAACAGGACAACCTGCTGATGATTGCCCTTTTTTCTTAAACTTCTTTCCCTTCCCCAAATCTAGGATGTACCACCCTTGCAAACCGTGTTTGGGAGAACACCGTAACACACACAAACTCAAAGACTGAGTTGGCTGTGAGTAACACTTAAATCTAGTCTAAACTGCTGTGAAGTCTCTTCCTGAAGTTGACTGCCAATAATGGGATTTCAGGCAGAGACTGTAATAGAAAAATTAGTGTCATTTGAAGATTAAAGAATACCAACTGCTTTAAATGATCATTTTTTGAAATATCTTTGCAATGATAACTCCATAACTAGAAGTGCTAGCAAGTATATTGCAAGGTTTTATCCATCATTCTAAAGAAGACAGTATGATGACCAGTCAGTTATAGTTCTCATGTGATACTTTCAAATCGAGTGCCCTACGCACTGTGAGATCCGCAGGGTGAGGCCTGGGCCTCACTGCCGTCTGCCTTTCCCACAATGTGGACACAGAGATATAAGTCAGGTCCCTAACTCTGACACACTTCTCTCTCTCTTTTTTTTTTTTTCAGTTGTTTTATTATTTCACATTGCTCTACGCTTTTTAGGGTATCAAATTCACAACTCAATCTGTCAGCATTTCACACCACACCCACCAAGACAGTTCCAATGTAATGATACATTTCTTAACCACTTTTTCATTAATCAAAGAGAAACTCTGAGATAATAACCTTGACTAATACTCAGTTTGATTTTTGGATCAGAGTCTTCTATCAAGAAAAACAGGGTGACTTATTTTTCCAAGTAAATATGTGAGTATATGTTTATTCATTCACATAGACTTTTTTTAGAAAACTTCCTTATTTATTTTTATTTAGTTGTTCCTATTAATTGTTTCCCCCCGGCATGAGCTGGAGTTCTTGAGATATATGTGAACTGTGCTCGGCCTGAGGCAACGGACCTAATCTGTTATACCAGGGTGCTCCCACATGTACTTTTACTCATTTTCTTTTTAATGTACACATACTGATGACTGCTCTTCAGTATTCAAAGGTAGGGGACAAAATACAAGGAATTGTTAAGACATTATTACAAGGAAGAAAAATAAATCATTTCTTACCAAGAGTGATTTTAACTAGCGGTCCTCCTTTTTTCCCTCTTTAATTATTTTCTTTAGAGTCTTGGATTTATTGACATGCCAATTCTGTATTAAAAATGTTCAAAACACCTCCCAGTTTTCAGATTTCTTACAATGTTGACTTGGAAATAACCTCCTGGGAATTATATCAATGTCTGCCAGGAACACAGCTCAGAAGAATAAAAAAGGGCTCTTGATATCAAACAGATGACTCCTAAGAGTTTCGTAAGAAAAGCATCTCTTCTTCCCTAAAGTGTTCTTAAGCTGTTTGTTCTATTAACTCACAGGTACAAGAATGGTTGTTGCTCCTCTTTCTGTGAACTGCAGAATTTTCAGTGCAACTGCATAGATGCGTAGTGGTTTTTAAAAATAAGACTTTAAATAATATCCGTCTTATCAGACTGTATTCAGGATATTAAAATATTCTCAAAAGAGTAACATTTTTGAATTGTTAAAATGATTACTTTTGAATGGCACATTTACTTTAATAATTATAAAATGTATTTGCTGCAAAAAGCTTTGGGTAGAAAAATACTAGATCCGTATCGTGCCATTTAATCCTTTGCTCTTTACTGCCCTCCTTATCTTTTTTAGGTATTAATCATTCTATTAGTAGAGTATTCTCCCCTTTCCCCTAATCACCATTCCCTCTGATTTTTCTATGGAAATCCACTAGGTAATATTGATCATTCTACATATAACTCAAATTATTGAATATGTAAAGTGAGTTTGGTTACTTACCAGCAATAAGATTAATTTGAAGCGGGCAGGTTTTGAGAGAGAAAAAAAAGAGAAAGGAAAACAAGTTGGTTACTTTGTTAATCATTGAATTGGTGAATCTCCTTCAAAAGATGTTAGAGAAATAGAGTTTAAGAATTAGACCAAATACTTTCATGGAGTTAGATGTTAGAAAATACCTTGAAGGACACTCTGATTCACGCTCTGTAATCTTACACTGCAAGTACTCTCCCTTCTGTCATTTTGACTTCAATCTCCTGAAACCAGGGGTTTCACCAAGATATTGTTCTTCAAATGACTTTCTAAAATCTTCCCATCATATTATTAAAAACTTTCTGTAAGCCATGGTCCTCTTTCTACGTGTGGAAGAGATCTAGGAGGAGGGTACATGAATCCCAACCTGCTTAGAGAAAGAATAGAATATGACAAAACAAAACAAAAAGAGGCAAAACTTCACATTTATGATTTCAGCATGGTGGAAAAAACCAGCCTCTCTCAATTATCTACTCTCTCCTTACCATGATTTAGAGACTGTGAAGAAAACTAGTTGAATAGACTTGCAGGAGAAATACTACAAAATGCTTCTGTGATTCTAACACCAGATCTCAAATGATTCCACTGGCTAAATCTCACTGAAATATCTAAGAGTTGAAAATGGTAAGGAACAAAGGGTTCATTCATAATCAGTGACCATCACCAAAACATTGGTCTTAGGTGGTCTATGCAATTTCCAAAGCATGGAACTGGTTGAAGAAAGGTATTAAAGAGTGTTAACAAAGATTTCGCCAGCAATTCCATATCGGTATAGCATACACATTGAGTTAATTTTCCAGTAACAGGGAGAATCATGTGTTGGAGCACCTGTCTCTTACTTGCTCCCCTTTTTTAATAAGACTTGCCAAATTGTCCAAGGTTGTTGATTAGAACTGTAAGTAATTTTCAGCATCTAATTGTCCCATATCAAGTTCTGGAGGCTTTTGTTAAAGGGACAGAAATATTTTGGAATTAAGGTCAATAACCACAACCCCACCCTTCATTATCCTTTGCATCCTTCTGAAATCCTTGCAGGTAAGAATTTCAAAGGATGACAATGAAGTACCTATTATCATTTCATACCACATGCAAACTAAGGCACTGAAATTCAGATAGGCAGAAAAGCAGTATTCCAAAATAATATAATACTTTTTAAGATATTCTGGAACTTTTTCCTCCTCAAAAAATTTTCTATAAGTCAGTGATATTTTTATTTGTTCCTTATAAAATGGAAAGCTTCAATAAAGGTGTAAACATAGACATTTGATTTATACAGAACTGTAGAAAATTTAATGTACCTTTTTAAATGGTACTTGGAATGTAACTGCTTGTCATAAACTTCTTTAGGTTTCATCGTTTGCTTGTTTTATGTTCCAAAATAACACTGGCCTATTAATAATATCTCTTTACTTCCACTTCAATCTTTCTTTTCCTACTTTTCTATAGGTAAATGTGTTCTTCATCGTAAGTGGTAATATTGTATCCAAAATTTCTTTTCCATGAAAAATTTAAGGTACAATTAGAGCTAAAAAGAAATGCACAGAAGACTTCATATTATATATGGCTTATCATTGTCACAGCCTACTGAGGATGATGATAAATTTAAAATTTTGCCTCAACGACATAATAAAACTTCCCATAATTGCCTTACAGGATAAAAATTTCATTTCTGTCTTTTCCAAATATATGTGAGGTAAACTCTAATACACATATCCACTGTATTTTGAAAAGAGGAGATATATTTAATATCAGACATCTACACTGGCATCTAAAACAAAATGTATTTATTCATCTAAGTATGCATGAGAGATTAGTGAGAGATTAAGAGAGATTCGGAATCTTGAGTAACTGGGGAACCTGAAATCTTATCTCCTTTGGAAAATGCAATATTTGAAAGACTGAAAGAATGCAACATTATATCAGTTCTTTTGGTTATATTACCTAGAATTCAGCTAATTGCAAACATTCTAAGAATTGAGTTCAATTATGCTTTAATTACTACTATTAAATACATATTATAAATTTTGTAGGATTATCTGAAATTCATTCTAGACATTTCCACCATCACTAAGAGATTCAAATTATAAGTATTATAACGTGACCATAGTCAAAATTTAAATGCAAATTAACTTTAGATCGACTTGCTTGTTCTTAAGTAGTTGTACTTCCCTCTTCCATTTCTTCTCAGAACAGAGAAAAATACATTCAATGCTAAAATGCACTGCAACGGCACAGCGTCAGAACTGGTTTTTCAAAATATAAGAAAAAGTTAAACAGATAAGTAAATAAGTATCCAGTGCATTTCTCAAATAGAAACATGCAAAGTAATATTTAGAAATTGCTATTAAATATAAGTTCTTAGGAAATTCCTAGTCTGTGTATTTCTATTTTCAATCGTAGACTATCGCTTAATACATGTAATAACTTTCTTACGAAATCTCTTTTGCATCACACGTACAATTCAGGAGAGAAAATGTTGCAGTGAGTTAGTCAGGGCACGGTAAGCACACACACACTCACACTCACACACATAGACAGGTAGAACGTGTGGTTCCGTCTTTTTTACTTCCTGATGAAAATTGAATTTTAATGAAATGTGGAAGGAAACTTTTTCTTGCCGGCAATCATTATATCTTCTAGGTTTTTTTTTTCTTTGTTGATTGTAGGAAATTATCATGTATCAGTGTCTAGGCTTTTAAATGAATCTTCCTGAAAAGAGCTATCAAAAGTAGCACTCCTAGGATTATCAAACAAGATGATCTCTTTTCTAAAGCCTAATGCTCAGAATGCTTGAGCCTGCCATAGCTGGCACAGGGAAGTGGTAAGAGAGAGATCGCGAGTGCACACATCAAAATGAAGATCTCATTGTTTATTAGCTTGCAAATGTGTTGAGAATCTGTGCCCATTTAGGTTACTTCTAAGTGACAGATTTTCTTAAAATTTAGTCTTTTTTTTTTTTTTTTTTCCTTAGCTAGGTTTGTTTAAGGGGCTGAGAATGGGAGTATGAAAAGCTATTACATAATCTTGAAATGAAAAAGGATAGCAAGAACTTCAAATTCTTGTTTTCAAAATGTATCTGAGTGGCTTCCCTATTCTCCCTGTTCTCTTTCAAGAACTTTAACCGCTTTCTTTGGCTTTTGTAATTTACAGGGATCATCAAGGTAAACCTTTGCCCACATTCTCCAGACCTTGGTAATCATTGGTAGGTCACTAGGTGGAGAACTGGGTCCACACCAAGAGGAAGGAAGCCAGGTCGACTCTCTCAGGATGTTAAATGCATCCTGAACGTTAAACAATGTGAGATGCACCTCAAAAAAATTGTTTTAAGTTCTCTTAATGGATAGTATAATGCCTACAGCTAAAAAGTGCAGAGATTTCAAGAGCTCTTCTAGCAAGGAAGAGTTTTTGTTTAAATAGTTACTCTGGAATTAAACTTCATCTACAACTACGACAGTACTGAAAGGGGCAATATAAAAAATCAGGTTATGTAGGTAACCACATTACGCATTCATTTCCTGTATATTCCAGGTGCTAAGTGCTAGGATAAAATAATAACAAGATCCTCCCTTTGCTGGTATTTTAGGAGAGAAAATCATTTCCGTCTGTCCCTCTGAGTTCCTAACTGATATGCCCCTGTAACAAAACAGACAACAAGAAAAAACAAGCAGAAGTCTCTTAACATAAATACTTACATGGGAGCTCCCCGGGAAAACTGAGCACAGGTTTCTGCTGCTATTTGGAAGTAGAACATTTCTATTTTGTATGATTTTTTTCCAGGTTATTTCGAGTGTCTCATATTTTTTTTCTATACAAATTGATGATAATGGCATTATTCAGTGTCAAAATAAAGTTCTTGCAGTGAAAATGACAGCTAGCTTAAAGGCAACCCGCATGAACCAATCACTTCCTTCCAATTCTCTGCAACAGCTTAAGGACAAGTGTTAAAATAGCCATTTTCTTAGCAAGGGAACTGAGGCCAAGGGAAGGTACAAAATTTTCCCAAGGCCACACCCTTGGTAAATGATCAAAATGGAATTCAAACCCAAGTATGATGGCACAGTCCATTCACTTCTCAGGATCCTAACAGAGTTTCTCATTTTGTTTAAAACAACATCAAATAGTATTAATTCTGTGTATGTAACACACAACCTAGAATTTCATCATGTAAGATAAAAAATTTAGAAACACCTTTGTGACTTGCTTATATCAATAATACCTTTATTACTGCATCAGTCGCAGTTCATTCATTTACCTTATTAATTCAACATATATTGATTGAGCTCTGCTCTGCTTGACACTTGAAATACAAGACAAACATGACCCCTGTCATCACAGTAGTTTGTATCTGGTTGAAAAGACTAGATTTTACTATGCAAATAAAAACAGAAAATATAAAATTGCAAATTGTGGTAAGTACCATAATGGAAAATGTTAAGGTCACCAAAGGACTGAAAGAGGGGTCTTCATTGAATATTTGAGGTTCAGAATAGTTCTCTCTGAAGAAGTGACATCTATTGGGACCCAAAGGAGAAAGGGGAAATTATTCAAAATGGAGAGAAAAACATTCCAGGCAGACTCTGGAAGCAAAGTGACAACCCAAAAGAACATAACCATTCTTATACCCTTGGAAAGCTTGTCAGTGGCCTGCGTGGCTGAGTGACAGTGCGTGAAGGCAATAGTGACTGCGCACTGGATAATGGACATGACAAAGGACTGGATGAACTTACAGACACTTCAATGTAAGAATTTTGGACTTTGGCCTCAGTCAAATGGGAAGTCATGAAATTTCTGAGCAGAGGAAGGACATGATTCAACTTATGCTTTTTTACAGATCACACTCTTCACTATGTGCTGAAGAATGAGATGGAAAAGAAGGGGTACAAGAGTAAGCAGGGAGACCAATTAAGAAACCATTTCACTAACTCAGGTGACAGATGGTTTCAATCAGTACCTGAGAGAACTGAGTCACTCAATGAGCATTTTGGCATTGATGTTAAGGAGACTTGGTAATGACCGACATCCACGTGAGAAAATTCTAGAAAAGCTGTTGATTTCTGACTTAAATGACTGAGTGGATGAAAGTGTCTTTTGTTAAGATGATCGTTCTGTTTTGAGCCTGTCCCTGGATCATCCAAGGTAGGGAGGAGGGAGTCAAATAATAGCAAAAGGAAGGAGAATTAGCAAATACTTATGAAATGCTTACTATATGCCAGACACACCTTTTAAGTGTTTTAAATGCATTAATTCTTTTATCATCAAAAAGGCCCTATAAAGTACACACTCAGCTTCTCTCTTTACAGAAAAAGAATCAGGGGCCCATAAATGTCACATAACTTACCTATGGTCACCCAGGAAATTGGTTGCAAGATTAGGATTGAACCCAAGATTTCTGACCTCACTCAAAAGCCTGAGAGCTTCACCACATAGGGACCTCTTTCTATGGTATTTATGCAGTTAGAGAGAATACACAGCAAAAACAAAAAAAAAGAATATTCTCAAGTTATTCATTTAGGAGACATTTACATGTTAGGGAATGGAATAAAAATATAGAATAAAACAGGGCTCCCTGAAATGATGTGACCAGAGTCAGGAGAAAATGAGGGGAATACAGAGCAATTATAAGAAGCGAAAGAGGCCAGTCAATGAATGCTGTTGAAATGTCCAATGAACTGAAGGCGTGGAGGTGATCTGGCACCAGAGCGGCCATCATTCAACTGAGCAAGAGCACATTATGTGATGTGAGAGCAAAAAATCTAGATTGAGTCAGAAACTCAAAGTATAAAAGCTTTTCCTGAGTTGTTGAGGGAACTTCTGAGGGGAACATGGGGTGAAAGGAAATGGATTTCATAGATTTCTGAACTTAAAGGTAAATACTGTGGTGTTTTCCAGTCTTGGTAAGAAAGGTCTCATAGATCAAGAGGAAATGGTTAAAGTTATAGGAGAAGACATAGAAGGACATAGAATTTGAATACAGGGTAAGGAAGAGGCCCTTGGCAGAGGAGAGCCACTTCCCTTGGGACACTGGCAGGCACTTGTCTGAAAAGTTCTCTGTTTGGTCTTGTGTGACAGGAATCGTCACTGAATATGCTCCCTTGCTGCCTTCAGCTTGTGTTCACTGAGGGGCGACTGTCTACTGAGAAGGAGCAAGTTTGCCCTTCCATTGTTCTGAATAAAGGAGGACTGGCTCTTACTCTAAAGAGCTCCTAAAATCCCTTGAAATACAAATCTGTGCCAGGCATGTATGGCACTCAGCAAAATTTAGAGACAATTGAATTTTTCATTAATTTCCTCTGACTTTTCCTTCTTTGTACTTTATTTTCATTTTCATTTTATTTCTTTTCATTATGTGCCCAGTCTCATGGATGAGAGAGAATTTCTGTGATCCATGCTGATAATTCAGATGCCACCTTAGTCAGCAAGCTACCCCCTCCCCCAACCACCCAAGTGTCCCTAGGTATCCTTTCATTGAGTCTCTTGTACTGGTCCTTATCTCTGGTTGTTGTCAGCAAGTGCTAGAAGGAACACAATCTAATTCTAATAACTCACAAAGATACAGATGATGGATGCAGCTCCCGGGATATCTGCAATTGAAAAGAGACTACTTACACTTAATGAATCTCTGGAGAAATATTAATATTGAGAAAGATGCTATCTGTGGTCCCCGAGTGTCCTCAAAGGAGCTGTCTATTGTGCCCAATCTTCCTATCAGTCAGAATGGCTGTTATACCCTAAGGCATACCAGATACATTCAAAGGTGCACACACATATGTATACATTCAGATACTCACTCAGACACATTCCAGACACACACTCACACTGGAAGAACACTTACACTATACCCACCCACAAAGCATGCACATACACACAAGCGCAGGTGCACATGCATACACAATTTGTGCTAATAACCTAAGTATCACGTGTGGTGAAGATTGGTGTTGTTGGCTAGTGGTCAGGGGCAAGAATATGTGAAAGATCCCAAGTCAGAACAAACAGTTTAAATTTGTTATTCTAAGTGAAATAAGAAGCTATAGAGTGTTTTAAATGGAGTGATAAGAACTGACTCCATTTTCAAAATATTTCCATGACTTGGCTGTCCTATGGAGAATACTTCCATGAATGCAGCAGAAGAGAAGAAAATTATTAGGCAACTGATGTGGTCCAAAAGAAAAGAGAGATAGCTTGGATTAGAGTGAAGACCGAGAAAGCTTAGTAGATTCAGGAAAGATAATGATGGAAGAGCTGAGAGATTAGATAAGAGACAGGAAGATTAAAAAAAACAACTGTGTGGGTTTACTAAGAAAAAGAAGGTTGAGAGAGAAACAGGGGGAATCAAGAGTTGTGTTAGCCATAGAAAATTTGAATTCAAGTAATTCATGTGGAGACATCATGAAGCAATTTGATGTATACAACTGGAGTTGCAAAGAGAGGGCAGACTAAAACAGGTATATAAGAAATGCGAGCATAGAGAGGGTACATAAAGCATGGGACTAGGGGATGTTGGTAAGTGGAGAATGTCCATAAATAAGAGACCCTGCATAGCTGGGGATCCTCTGACATTTTGAGGCAAACAGAGGAAGAGGTGCAGCAAAGAAAAGAAAAGAAACTACCAAGGAAGGATGAAGTATAGCAACAGAGTCTTGTTTTGTTTTTTTTTTTCTTAAGCACTTTATTTTCATTTTGTTGTTCACATTGGTTATTCTCTGGACCCAGGTCTTCAACCTGGAACCTTGGGGTGTATGTGGGCCTGCTCCCAGGCATAGTAGAACACTAAGTCACCAGAGCACTCCCCAGCAAGAGAGTTTTTTATCAAATTTACTAGTATGTGAACCAGCTGAAAAAGAAAGAATCTATTTTCATGGACTTTCTCTTGCAGAAGCTGGGAATGTAGGCAAAGCATCATGGTAGCTTAAAGATATATCCACAAATTCTTTGATATTTCTCCTTCTAAGAAGTGAAGTATGGGAGCTGCATGTAACCAATCACTTCCTACAACTGCATCTGGCAATAGTGGTAGGCTTTCATTTTAAGATTAGATTATAAGAAAGACTATAGCTTTTGACTTGGAAGCACTTTCTTGGTCTTTCTCACTCTCTCTGGGATCACTTGCTCAGTCAAACTAGTTGCTATATAATGAGGTGACAACAATGGGATGGAAGTTGAGAGCCCCAACAGTTGGCATCAACTTGCTAACCAGGGGAGTGAACCAACTTGGAAGGAGATTCTTTTCCCCAGTCAAGCCCTCAGCTACCTGCAACTTCATTCAAAATCTTCAGTAGCTATTGATGTCTGAGGCAGAACCACCCAGCCATTAGATCTCGTGTTACTAGTGAGAGTTTGTTGCTTTCATGCTAAGTTTTGGAGTAAGTGTGTTACGATTTAATAGATAACTGATGCATAATGGAGAGAGAAAATGCTATGTAGTAAGTTTTCCTGCTGATGTTGCATTGTTTTAATCCTGTAGAAAAAATAAAATCTAGCAAATGTATTCGAATGGACTAGAATTGATATCATCTTTTCTTCACACAGACATGAAATCTGCTGGCATGGAGAACATCTTCTACTTTCAGTTATTTGGATCTAAATATTGCTGACGTCAGTATTTTAAGTTATGAAACATGAACCCTAGAGGTCAGGATCACTACAGTATGAATTTTGTCAAGTGTTCCCTAATGGAATTACTTTAAACCTTGCCCAATTTCTCCAAAAGTGGAAGGTCAAGATGAAAAGAACACAGAGAGGGTCACAGGAATGAAGGGTCCAGGAGTGGTAAAGGAATAGCACCAGTGCTCTGGACTCTACCCTACCTGGCTTTGAGAACTTGTAACTTTATCCACCTTTTAAGCCTCCATATCTGCATTTCTAAAATGAAGTTCTGCCCACCTCACCAATGGATGAAAGAGTCAAGTGAAATACAACACATGAAAATCCCTTTTAAATCCTAAGACTATCAGAAAGGTCTTCACTGTCTATTCACTCCGCATTTGAATGTTGATGGAATAGCTGGATAGAAGTCTATGGTTCACTTGAAGACAGAATACATTTATTCAGGTGACCTGATATTCCCCTTTCAAAGTTTTATATAAGTTTGAACTCAGCACATTTTACTCCAAAGCACAATTTTCTACTTACCAATTGGCCCTATATAGCACCATATAGCTGATTCAGCTATTTTTGTATTTTACTTTTATAAGTGATTATTAGGAGTTTGTTCTGTTTGCTCCCTGACAATTCCTAGCAAGCTCTTTTATCTGAACTAAAGACACAGAAAATCTCAGGGAATAGCTATAGAATTTGAGTCAGGTTAGCCATCATTTTCATCATTGGTTTCTACTCTCATTTCTCTTTGTTAAAATCGTTGAAAAGAATCATATTAATCAGAGCACTCAGTTATAAGCAGTAGATGCTATTAAAGGTGGCTCACACAAAAACCCACGTTTTGAGACATGCCTTATAAGTAACATGCATATAAATGAAATATATGTGCTTGTAGTTAGTTATGAGGTAACTGAGCCTCAAACTTAAATTTTTATTTTTATTTTTCCTTTTTGCTTTAGTTTCTGCCTTTCCTAACCTTTAATAATAGAAAGACTTTCCTAGAGGAAGCTGGTGTCCAGAAATGAGTGAGTAGAAGCATCGTAATGGCAGGATGGATCTACCACACTGGTCAAAGAAGCATGGAGAGTTAGCATCACTACATAAAAAAATAGAATGACATTTAGAGCCTAATTTTCTTTCCTCTTATTTTATTCTTAGAAGTTAATTTTTGGTAATTAATTCTTTTTAAGGTCCTTTAAGAATCACTTTTTAAAGCATCAGCATTTTGCAATGTAATCTATACTACAAAGAGATTTTGTTGAAACTATTAGCTTCATTTCTGAGATCTTAAAATATTATTATTATGAAACATCTTTAAAATAGTGAAAAGCAAGAAAAATAAACACTTGTGTTCTCACTGCTAAGATCCAACGAATGTTAATATTTTGCCTTATTTGTTTCAGGTATTTCCATTATTTTTAAGAAATGAATCATGATCTCAACTGTAAATAAAATATTTACAAAATGATATTTTTAAAGGAAAGGTGCAGATGGGAATGAAGTTCAGTAAGTAAGTTGCAGGAAGAAAGAGAGGATGAAGAAGCATTTTATTTTATTTTTATTTAGTTGTTCATCCTGATTGATCTCCCCAGCCCTTGAGATCGTGATTTCTGTTCAGTTTTATATTTTCTTTTTTAACAGTATAATAGATGTATTGTCTATTTTATTAGTTTACAAACTTCATATTAAATTATTATCTGATATTCTGTTATATTGAGATATTAGATTTTATTTAATATGCCCATTCAGCTATTTTATTTTCTCTATTGTAAATAAAGCTTCAGAGAACTTTGAGGAAAAAAAAAAGAAGTGAATTATTAAAATTATAGATGACTCTTTCCAGATTCCAATTTCCTTTTTCCTTTTCCATATGCAAACCTCACCCTGAGAACTGTTACGTTAAATTGCTTGTTTATGTTTTAATAAAGATTCTCCTTCTGTATACAGGAAGTTAAATAAAGGTGAGATGCCAGAAGGTGTTGGGTAGACTGTAGAAGAAGGGATACAAAAGGTTATAGAGAGAGGAGTTGGGAGTGAATCATACGTGACCCACTCATGCATCAAATAATTCTGTCCTAAGGGAGCGCCCATGGAATAGCGCCTTGACTAACGCGTTGAGAAATACACTGGTAAGGAAAGAACCAACATTCTGAAAAACTCAGGGTGTTTCCAGCCAGCAGATGATGTTGAAATGCACCCTTTGAGATGGTCTCCCTGTTTCTCAGTCTGAAGCAACAGGTGCAGGTAATTACCAAAATGTCAGCAAGACTAGAGCAGCAATCAAAGTAGCTGCAGTCAGTCGCTAGTGTGGCTGTGTACTGGGGAGAGAGAACTATTCCCTCAGATTGAGTGGCTCAGAACCAACACAGTCCGGGGACATCCTATATGTTAATGTGGCCCATCGTCTGCGTGGGGATTTATGGAAGTCAATAACCTACATTAAATGGAATTGAGAAGTCAGAAATTTTTCATTACAATACAGAGAAGAGAATTCAGAAGTCAGCCCATCTTACAATGAATTGAGTTAGGGTTGCGAACTCACCTGGGATGCTTACGTATACAGTTTCAGTTTCTGAAAGCAAATCATATTCAACACCTGGAAATGTACCCACTTTAGCTCTTTGATCTATGGAGTAAGAGCCATAAGGCAGGAATGGTTAATGAAATAATACCTGCCTTCAAAAATAGAAAAGTGTCAATATTATTTCACAGATTAGTGTCACTATCAAATTTAGAAAATAAAGGTTAGGGATTTCCATCACCTCTCTCAAAATTCACCTGTATTGACTATGCCATGACAGCTTGTTCTCCTAGAATTACATGGGTTCTCAAAAATGTTTCTACTTACACCATTGTTCACGATATAGTTTCCTAGCAGAAACATAGGCTGTCATTATTAAATCTAGCAAATGTTTTTCTTCTAGACCAATTAGGAAGGACCAGAGAAGCATTTTGCCTTTGTGAGGGAGGGTCAGTACTACAGTCCTTGTATTCATTCAGTACTTTGAAGACCTCACGGGATCTCTACCATAACTGAGATCCAGGGATCTTGATTACCTTGCCGTTTTACCAAACATTATATTAGTTCACTCTTTTGGTAACATCATGCTAACTGCCCATGGAATTGAGTGTGTGGGCATGTTGTTATCACTGAAACTGAATTCCTGCATGTTTCCCATGCACCTTGACAAATACATCACCTTTTTCTCAGTACACAGTCTCCTTTTATTTATTTTGTCTTGTAATTGATAAAAGACCGTGTCTTTCTTCATAATTTATCCACGAATAGCTTTCATTACAAGATGTGCTCACTTAAAAAACAATTTTCTGACCATTCTTTAACTATTTTTCAATGATTCAGGTTCTTCTCTAACACACACACACACACACACACACACACACACACACACACACACAGAGCTCCACATCAAGCTTTCATCTTCTCTTTGCACAGAGTGTGTTTTTTGTCTCAGGATTCATGAGGAGAGAGAACTCCAGTTAGTAATTTGAATAGAAAGGAATTTAATATAGAAAATTAGGAGCACATAATTATAGGGCTGGAAAGCTGAAGAATTTTATTGCTTCATAATCTGTGCATTCATTATTTTTCCTTTTCCATGGTTGGTTCTTCTCAATCATATTGCAAGTTGGGCAGAAATTGAGAAGTGTTTGCTTTGCTTTAAACTAGCTCAGAGATAACAATGTGTTACCTGGTGTGACCCACTCATCCGACAATTCTGTCCCATGGGAATGCCCATAAAACAGTTCTTTTCCAAAGCATTAAGAAATACACCAATAAGGAAAGAACCATCATCCTGGAAAAATCAGGATGTTTCAAGTCAATAATGATGTTGAGATGCTTCCTTTAAATGCCCCTGGATTTAAATATGTGGGAATGCTATTACATGGAAACAGAATTCCTGCTAGAAATTCAGAAGTGAGGGTCCCCCAATGAAAAGTCAAACTCTAGCTGCCACAAGAAACTCTAGCGCTTGAGGACTCATACGCCCTAGTAGAGTAGCAGTTAGGTTCACCGCCTCTGGTCAGGTGTAGTCCTTGCTTATTCCAAGGACCCAGGTTCAAGACATGGAACTGGTGAGACCAACCAAGATGAAAGGTTAAATAGAATAAATAAAAATGCTTCTTCCTCCTCTATTCCTGCCTGCCTGCCTACTTCCTTTCATTCCTGCCTTCATCTTTTCTTTAAAACAAAATAAAAGAAAAGAAAAAGAAAGTGAAGACTGAACTTCAAGAAAATGACTCAGAGTGGAAAAATATACCCTGAAGCCATATGAGAAGGAAATTCTGAAGAACAAGTTCCAGTCTCTTTCCTATGAAATATAGGAGGGGAAAAGAGCTGCTGCTGAGATAACAAAGGCCAATCTAAGAGTTTTCAAGGATCTGCACTCGCCACTGTACATAAATATCTATCTCTAACCTGAGCTTCTCCTTTCAAAAATGGCATCATCCTGACTTTGATGATCTCAAACTTGATTCCAAAACACAACCTTTACAACAGTCTGATTTTTCGTTTTTTGTTTTGTTTTGTTTTTAATTTTTTCCTGTATCTGGGATTTACTTGAGTCTTGGACTTGTAATTTAGGGAGTCAAATTGTATTTCTTCTTCATAATCTGTGTCTCATTGTGCTCTATTCTCTGTGCTTGATTTCTTTCTTCTCAACTATGCAGCAAACATATGTCAAGTTGTCATCAGTTAGATTCTAATATTTCTACATTCATGTCTCTCTGCCTTCAGAGTACTTTTCTTTCCATCTATGCTGTATGCTATGCAAATGTATATTTTAAAATATGACAATGCTGATAAAAACTCACATGGGTGGATCCAATTACCCAGAATATTGTCCAGAATTCTTATAAGACCCTCCAAGATGGGATTCCAATCTTCTTATGTTTTTATCTTCTCCAACAATAATGGATTTTTCCCTGCAGTGGACACCCCTATACTTGGTGCCATCTCCTTGATTCATTTTAGTGACCTAACCTGAAACATGCCTCTCATTTCTTCTCATTAAAATCTTCTCCCTTCTCAAGTACAATGTTTCTCATAATATGCCAAAACAGCAGCTTGCTTTGATGTCTTGCTTTCTCTGAAATCCACTATCTGTGTACTATTGTACATTTAGTCTTACACCATTTTTCAGTGTTTCTAATTCAGTCATCACATTAATGAATAACTTCAGTTGCCAGAAATTCTACCAGGCATGGGCTAACTCCTCCATATCCATTATCATGGTCCCTCCATTCAACTGTGAGTTCTTGAGAAGGATATCATAGCTGTTGTTTTCCCTTTAGCTTCACAGTGTCCTGCCCAACTTATTCTGCAGAACAGATAGCCAATGGATCTTACTAAATGGAAATGAATTAGTCTCACACTTGACAAGAGAAAATAAGAAGATGAATTCTCAGGAAAACTAGGAGAGAATAGAAGGGAATTAGGAACCATCGTTAGACATCTGATTGTCAGATTGATTCATATTGAACCTCAAGCAGAATAATAGCACATTATACCTTCATCACAGCAATTTTCTTCTCCAATTTTGCTGGAGCACAGCTTTCCAGAGGGAAATAGATTTTTAAAGCTATGCATGTGTGGAGAACTTAACAACAGAAAGGCAGTAAAATTCTAATATACTTAGTCCATAATATATCAAAAGTAAAGCCCAAGCTTAGTTTTTAATTTTGGAAAATGCATCTTTTCCCCTCTCTAACTGTTCTAAATACAGGACCCTGCCCTCTGACAAGCATTTGAATAATGAATTTTAAGACAGGGAGATCTTTCTGCTGTCTCAGTAAACAACATGTGCTTTCTATCTTTCTTATTAGATCAATTGAAGATCAATACTTAGAGGACTATTTTCTGGGAACATAGTAGAGATTCTCTGGGTTGGAAGAGATACTGTGCCTGATGGTCTAGCTTACCGGATCTTTTCAAGGCCCTACAGGATAGGCTTCAGCACGGGCTCACATCTAATGTGTTCAGTTCAGGCAAAATGACTTTAAACTAAAATAGGAAAAAAGTAGCCAAGTCCTGGTTATTAACAACTAGATATTACGATTAGTAAATTGTTCAATTTGTCAATGATGAAAAAAATCTCAGCAAAGCACAGACTCACACGGCTCAAGTAAGAGCAAGGTAGGAAGTGAGTCAAAGTCCTAACAGGCAGGTAGGGACCCTAATTTGTGGGAGAACGGAGTTTAAAGTCTCTCTGAGTTTGAGAAGCTTTCTAAGTTACCTAGCATCCCCATGACAATTTTCTCATGCCCGTTTTTATTCTCTCCCTCCCACCCTTTCTACCCTCAAGGCAATCACTTATCTGCTTTCATGGTTATAGATTAATTTCAATTTCTAGAGATTTTCTATAAATGAAATCATGTGGTATGTACGATTTCTTATTTGGCTTCTTTTACTCAACATAATTCTTTCAATTTTTACATATTCTTGCCTATATAACTAAGTCATTCCTTTTTGTTGCTAAGCTTCTTTCATAAGTATAAGTACTTTGAGATTGATCCATGCCATTGCATGTATCAATGGAGTATTCCTTTTCAATATTGAGTAATAATCCATTTATGATTATAGTGCAATTTGTTTATTCATTCTCTATATTTGTTCTAGATGTTTGGTTTCTTCCAATTTGGGACTATGGCTAATAAACATTAATGTTCAAGTCTTCATATAACAATATTCTTTGTTGTCTCTTGAGTAAATAAGTACTTAAGAGATTTTATTTCATTTTATTTTTTAAAGGAAAGGTACGGACAAGAATGAAGGAGAGCAGTCAGATGGGCAGGCAGAAAGAGAAAGACGAAGAAGAACTCTATTTTATTTTTATTTAGTTGTTCACATTGGTTGTTCCCCTCGGGATCTGGGATGTGAACCCAGGTCTTTGGGATACGTGTGGATGGTGCTTCTCTGTAGGCAGTTGACCTAACAACTACTCTACCAGGACACGCCAGTACCTAAGAGTTTAGTGGTTAACTCATATGTTAAGTATGTTTAACTGCTTAAGAAACTGTCAAACTATTTTCCAAAGTAGTTGGTCATTTTGCATTTGCTCCAGCAGTGTATGAATGTTCTACTTCCTCCACAGCACCATAACTTGGAATTGTCAAACTTGGAAATAGTAGTCTTTGTAGTCAGCAAGTGGTGGTTACCTTGTGATTTTAGACCAATTTTCCCCAATGAATAGGAAATAGAGGGATTTAGCATTTTTGTGCTCATTTTCTTTGTGAACTGTCCAAATATTTTGCCAATATTGAACTAGTTTGTTGCATATTATTGAGATTTCAGAGTTCTTTATATATGCTAGATACAAGATCTTTGTCAGATATTTGTCTTGTAAATACTTAATTCCAATCAACATTTTATTGCTTTGTTGTTTTTTTTAAACATCTCCTTAACGATGTGTTTCCATAAACGACATTCTAATTGGATAAAGTTCAATGTATCAACTTATTTTTTAGATTGTGCATTGATATTGCATCTAAAATAAAGATATTAAATAAAGATATTTTTCCTAATTTGAAGTTACAAATATTTTCTATTTTCTTTTAGAAGTAATGGTTTTAGTACTGCATTAGAACTGTGATCCATTTTGAATTATAATTGCTCATAGTGTAAGATATGGGACAAAGTTGAGGGGGGTGTTTTATCTTTTGTTTGTTTTTGCACATGTTTATTCATCCAATTTGTCTAGTACAATATGTTGAAAAGTCTATCCTTTCACCACTGAACTGTCTTTGCATATTTATCAGATATCATTTGTCCCTATATGTAAGGGATTTTTGAAGACTCTGTTTCATTGTTCCTTGTCTACTTTGATGCCAGAATCACACAGCCTGGGTAGCATTATAATAAATTTTGAAATACAGTTGTATTAAGCTTCCAACTTAAATAATCTTGTAGATCTTTTTATTTTCATGTAAAATTTCGAATTAGCTTGCAGATATCTATAAAATATTTTTTGGATTTTGATTGAGATTACATGGAGTTATAAGTAATCTATTGGGGGTGATTTGTCATATTAAGAATACTAAGTCATCTGATCCATGAACGTGCTGTATATTTTTATTTACTTATCTTTCAGCAGTATTTTTAGTTTCCAATGTAGTGGTCTCACCTTCTTCCCACCTGAGATATCTCTAAGTATTTAATATTTTAATGTAATTGTATGTGGTACAGTTTAATTTCAATTTTTTATTGTTAGTTGCTAGTGTATATAAATAATTTATTTTGTCATGTTGACTTTTACATTATTGCATTCTCACTAAAAACATTAATTTTAGTAGTGCTTTAGATTCCATTGGCTTTTCTGCATAGAAAATCATGTGGTCTATGTATAAAAACAACCTAGAGTTCTTTTTTTTTTTTCTTGTCTTGTATTATAAAAAGTTATACATGTACCCATATAATAGGTCCTCTCTTATTCTTTAACATTCCCTGTAGTGTGGTCAACTGGTGATGAATTTTCTTAAGTGTTTCTTTGTAAGAAAGAGCTTTCATTTTTCTTTCTTTGAAAAAAGTATTTCAACTGATGATTTTCCTTCTCAAAATGTGTCATAGTTTTTTTTTATTAGCATGTCTTATAATCTTTTATTTGAGTTGAGGTATCAGGAGCTTTCCCTTTTTGGATGCTAGATTTTTTTTTTTTTTTTTTTTTTGAATTTCTTTAAATATTCTTGAGTTTTGTTCTGGATGCAGTTATATGAAAATAGTATGATAGTCTAGGGTCTTGTTTATATGATTTGTATGATTCCAGTAGACTCATTTATTTTAGGACTAAGTATTCCCCATTACTGAGGTGAGACTTTTTGCATACTCTATCTAA
This sequence comes from Solenodon paradoxus, assembly GCA_004363575.1. Classification (NCBI taxonomy): domain Eukaryota; kingdom Metazoa; phylum Chordata; class Mammalia; order Eulipotyphla; family Solenodontidae; genus Solenodon; species Solenodon paradoxus. The sequence goes on from RJWH01000046.1 coordinate 1,442,676, forward strand.
GGTCTATGCATTAAGAGCTTTACTAACCGGCTGGTGAGAATAGCACACTTTTTAGACTTTTGTGTGTACCAAACACTGTTTACTCTAATTCTTTTGGATGAAATGATCAGTGCTCTTCTGAATACTCAAATGGGGTATTTTCTATGTCTTTTAGGTTCTTTATTTGCGTTTCTCTCCTTTGCTCTGTCCTCCTAACTCCAACTGTCTTGATCTCCCTGTTTTCTGAGCTTTACCTCTTCTGATTATGGTGTTCTCCAGACTTGACTTAAATTTTCCTCCTGTTACCACACCTTGAAAGATTTCTCAAGACAATAAATTGGGGAAGCCCTAGGGATCACCTCATTTGTCACCAGAATCTTAAAAATCACTGATTTTATTACCTGATGTTCAGAGTCTTAAAAATAATTGTCTCAAATATTTTTATTGCTATTTATTTTAGGTTAGAGGGTAAATTCATTTTTGTTCCATCTTTGTGTGAAGTGCAGCCCTATTTTGCATCCTTAAACTTACTGTAGATTTTTAAAAGGACTCTAGAATTTTAAAGACAGAATGCACACGTTTCAAATTCTTAAATAAATATGTTTACAGGACCCTAGCTTGTCTTTGATACAATATTTATCAAAGATGAGTGTATGTATATACATACATGCGCACACCAACCAAATGACTAAAGCTTTGAATATATAGAAATTTATTCTCCACAGTTCTGGAGGCTAGAAGTCTGAAATCAAAGTGTGACAAGGGTTGATTCCTTCTGAAGGGCACAAGAACGATTTGAGCCAGGACTCTTTTCTGGGCTTGTAGATGATCATCTGCCTGTGTCTTAAAACCATCTTGCCTTGCTTCATTGCATCTTGTGTTGGTACACAACACAGATATTTTTCGATATCACTTTTTTAAAAATTAATTTCTGGCATTGTAGGGTCAGTGGTAATCTCCAATCTCCAGCTCTCCAGAGATTCCTCAGCAATATGAACTCAGTTTTCACTCTGTTCATCTTATTTAAATAAATATAGATTCAAAACTAAAGAACTTGGGGTTAGGCATAAACATATCTTATAAATCTAAGACACCATTATTTTACTAGACCCACAAGTACAACTTGATACATTCCTCAGACATTCATAAGACTTGATTGAACTCCAAATGCATATTCTACAGGTTCCAATCTACAATTTGCATATTTTTATAGATAACAGACCATGGTACCTAGACCATGATAACACAGTGTCTTCTATACCAGTCAGGAATAGATGACCTCATTCAGAGCAGTTTCTTATTGCAACAATTTTGGACAATAGCTTTGGATTCATGTAGCTAATTCATAATTCATGCAGATATATTAATTCATACAGTAGTGAGTAGATAAGCAACTAATTCGTAAGAAACACTTCATATACCTGTGCAAAATACTGAGATATAAAACAGCATATTTCTTTCAATAGATATCAGACTCACAAAGAAAAAAGCATAATATTGTAAAATAAATGAACCAAACTGATACCATGTTATCAAATAAATTCTGAGCTTAGGTGGAAGGAGTGCAGTGGGCTGGAGAGTTCAGGGGATATGTCATAGAAGAAACAACAACTGAGTTGGGACTTAAAGGATGAACACAGGGTGAAACTGTAGAGATGAAGGTATGTTAGGAAACTACCATAATATGAGCAAAACCTAGTAGGAACAGGCTACGTGGAGTATTAGAGGCAATGAGTGGATTACGATTGGCCCATCTAACTGGTGTGCATTGACATATGGGAAAACATTAGGGGATAGGTTTGCAAAAATAAATTCAAGTGGAAGAATTTAGTGTGCAGGTACTGAGGCATGTGGCAGAGTTTGCTAATTGACAATACCCATTTTACCTTCTTTTTGTTAAGTCACATGTCTTCCTGAATACATGAGTGTCCAGAACAATGATTCTTTCTCACCCACCTTTCCACTTATAGCAATAAGATATGAATGGAAGCAACATGACCTTGAAGGGAAGGACATGCCTCCTCCCCTTTAATATCCTCCTTTCTCCATCCCGCATCCTGAAATAGGGAAGTAGAGTTTTCCATGAGAAAGAGGGAAACATCTGAGCCCAGAGAGTAGAAAGAGGAAGGAAGCTTGAATCCCTGACCCTTTCAAGTATCTTTACCTTGGATTATTCACACATTTACGTTTTATCAAATATAAATTCACATTTCTTTGGTTTAAGTCACTATATTGTAGCCAAACCTGTGCACTGAGCTACTGCTTCCCTGTATTTTTCACTTAACAAGACCAGACCTCAAATGGTAAATCACCTCCAGCCTTCATGTACCTCATGACATATGCACAAACAAGTTACACAACATGTCTTATTTGAGACAAGGCCCCCATGGAAATGTTTGAGTAAGAAAGTGACATTCTAAGAATTGTATTTTATGAGTTATTTGAGTGATATTTAGCAGATCAGTGTTTTTTAGGATGAGAAGCAGAGAATTGCAGGGATTAGTGTTCTATAAATTGATTATGGCTGTGGTTATATCAGTATAGATACATACATACATACATACATACAAATCCATATAGCAAAACTAATTGAAATATGTACTTAAAATGGTTAAGATTTTATATATATATACATATATATGCTTGCATATTTACATATATCTCCTTAATAAAGTTGATTAAATCTATTAATTTGGCTGTATATGTGCAAGATAGATCAATGAAAGGAGTTAAGAGTTGGGAAGAAGAGGACAGTTTATGGCTTCAGTCATCGCTTTAGGAAATTTGAATTGTTCTGGGTAAATAGTAGGAAGAATGCAATTAGTCAAGCAGAATCTTTTTAAAAGAAGAAGTAACAAAATTTGGGGACAAATTGCTCCTGGGGATAATGATCCACATGCAAGAGAATTTGACTTTTCTACTTGTGGCATCCAGAGAGCGTTGCCGCAGGCTGAGGAAGACGCCATGTCACAGCATGGAAAGGGAAGAAGGGAGAGCAATGCACTTATTCGTTAAATAAATTTCTTCAGTCTCTACAAGTTCCTCTTTTTCATTTATAAATTTGGGTTTAATAACCCCTACAGATGGTAAAAAAGTTGTGGAGAGAGAAAATATGTGTAAAACACCTAACACCCTGTAGGCTGGCGCCTCATAGGCACTCATGAATGTAAGAGATAAATAATGATTGCAGTTAACACTTTATAACAGAAAATAAATGAACTCTCAAGATTATATCAGTGACTCTCCCTTCCGTTTTTCTAGGAGGTACTGAGAGGTAAGGAAATAAGAAGTCGGTTAATAGAAAAGATGAATCCACATATAAATCACAGGACGCTAATACAAAGCGGGAGTTAAGTGAAGCAACATGGCTGTTGACTGTATTTTTTTTAAAAAGGGTGTGGGGGGTGGCTCCTTTTGCCATACAAGATTCAGTAGTGTATTCATTTCTCTTTTCTTTACCTCCCTTGACTCATCTGCAGGAGTGGGCGTTCAAACAAAAGGAAGCTCTTGCAGCATCCTGCTTAAGATTCGCCTCATACAAGATTTGATTCTCAGCCCATTTTCTGTCAGGCTTCCTGAGAGTGGAAAGCAATGCATAAAAATTCTCCAGCTTGACAGTGAACTCTCCTGAGTTCCAGACTGGAATTTACAGCTGCCTGTAGACATCTCCATCTGCACGTCCTGCAGGCATGTCCAACTCAGTATGTCCCAAACCAGATTAATTACCTTCCCACACACCCGTGCCCAATCCAGTCTTCCATCTAGGTTAATGCCATTGTCAATTTACCAGGGAAAAAATCTAGGAAATCCAGTTCTTTTACTTCTTGTTCCACACTCTCCAAGGTCAATCTGCTGCCAATGTTTGTGGCTTCACCCTGATGCAATCTGTTCGTGCACTGTTAGTTTTACTTCCATTGTTTGGGTGAGGAGCCTGCTCTCTCTCCAAGGCCACAGCACCAGCAATCGAGCCAGTTCCACTTCAGGTTTTCCAGGTTTCCGAAACTCCAGAGCACAAAACCCAGACTAGAAAAACAATGGCCTGTCTCAGGGGGTTGAGTCCTGGGTGTGTCTGCCCCACCAGTTTTGCACTTAATCAAACCAGTTAAATTTCTGAAACAACTCACTTGTCTTTCTGAAAATAGTTCCATGACCCTCCTTTGAATTTACAGAATAAAATCCCCAAACCCAAATTTCATTTAATTCCTTCCCCACTGTTTATTTTCAAGTATTCTATACTCTGACTATATTAAAAACAAGTCTTGCCTCCCGCAATAATGTACAGTAGTCCGATTAAAGTAAGTATTCTGGATCTTGGAAACTGGGAATTTGGGTGAAAGTCCCAAAGTAATGAAAACATTTTTTCAAATAACTTGTTTTGGTCACATAAGGCCAGGCATGCTTTTTTTCTCATCAAAGTTAAAATGACTTGAAAAGAAATGTCATTTGAACACCTACTGGGTACTTTTTTTACCATATAGTGGCTCATGGAATGTTCTCCAAGTGCTATATTCTACAAGCTATACTCTTCCTTCCTGCCTCAGCATGAAGACTGTCTCCTCCCAGTAGCTGCCCCCCTCTCCTCTGTCTCAGATTCTGAAGCATGGCCCCACCCACTGCAGGTTCCTTATTAATTTTATCTGTGGTTAGTATAAGTGTTTCTCAAGCAGTGCCTCAAGACAGATACCCTCTCTTCTTGTCATCTCTGAATCTCCACAGGAGATTTTGAACTACTTTGAAGTACTGTTAACCAGTCTCAAACTCATCTTCTACAGTGTGCCCTGGCTCAGAAGTTAAGGTCTGTGATTCCATATGGCACAGTCTACATAAAACTCCAAGACCTGCGTTCATGGCCTAGGACCTGGGAGGACAACCAACAAGAACAACTGAGTGGAAGGATAAATTCTTCTGCCTCCTCTCTCTTCCTGATGCCGGCTTACTTGCCTTCATTCCCTCTTGCTTCCTTCCTCTATGTAAATAAATGATTCTGCAAAATAGAAATGAAAAAAAATTATCTTCTTAAATTTCTGTTTTTAAAAATAGTGAACTTTTTTAAAAAAGAAAGCTTTTTGAAAAATTCCCAAATAGTTAACAATGTACCCAAACAGTGAACTCCCTCAGCTCTACCATATTAAATAACACTTTTTAAAGTCCTTTGAAAGTTTTATTATTCCAGGTGCACAGCTACTATAAGAGGCCTGTGTAGACCACTGCCATATAAATATAATTTGTTCCTATTGAACAAGTGCTTTATACATAAAATGACTGCCTAAATTTATGTTGAGTATTCTAGAGAGTATTAAATCAGGCAATATATCAAAATATCTGAAGTCTCAAAATGTAGAAATCAACTTTTATTTATAATTTGAGGCCTTCTATTTTTACAGAGCTCAACAAAATGCATACTTGTTCTTCCTGTGATTCTCACAAACAACAGAAGAGAAGCAGTCAAATTTGACCATTACCCCAAATATTCAAATAGTACTTCACTGTATCAATTACTCAGGCACTGTAGGTGAAACTGTGGGTACTTGGGTGCTGAAGAAATTATCAAGAAGGTTCAGATTAAGCAAGTGATTTTCTCAGTTTTCACTGAAACTAATGGAAGACATCATTTCAAATATTATATTCCTTAGGTTCATTTTCCTTGAAAAATTACTTTTAATAACTGAGATACAAAATCACTGATAAGATAAATTAACATAAATGAGCAAGTTTTATATTATATAGAACAACTATTATTTAGCTCAAAAACAAACCTGAATAATAAATGAACATCTTTTTATCTTTTCTCAGGGACGATACGTCTCGTATAGATTAGTTCCAGAGTTTGAAAATCATTATCATTACTTTATTGAATTATTTCTTTATATATTATACCATTGCTAATCTTCATAAGAGGCAAAAAGAGCTTACAATATATAAAAATTAGACAAACAAATGATTACTCTCTAAAAAATATTTATTAACACATTTTAATTTTATTTCCATGTTCTGAGAAATATAATACACAAAATACAGTAAAATGCACTTTTCCCATATCAAATAAATATATTTTATTCTTGTAAAAATTTAATAATCTGTGTAATTCACCACAGTATTTTAATCAGTGAAATAAAGCTGGTTAAAATGTCATTTATTTTAATGATTCTCACAGCAATTTTGCTGGAGAAAAGAAACACTATTTTCTTTAGAATTATTTTCAGACTTGGAAACTGTTGCTTCTTGTTTATAGAAGACAAAGATAAGCTCTCTTAAAAAGTGTTTAAGTATCTAAAAGAGTCTTAGTTGAGAAACATAGCATCCAATTCTTTGCTGAATTAAGTTACATGTAAACTGTTTTTGTTAATTACTTCCTAGAGGCCAGGTTACATTCTGAATTATAGTGATTTCTTTTTATTACACTGGTAATTTTTCAAAGTTAGTGACTAGATATTTAAATTAATATTATGTATGCAATATAAACCCAAGACAGAATTTTAAAGCTCTAGGAACAGGAAAGGTTAACAATAATAATGCTATCCAGGACACATTTATCCTTTTCACAACTGTTATTCTTAACACCATAAGAACTGAGATCTACTGAATTATACAGACTTAACAAAGACTCTTATATACACAAAGATCCCTGATCATTGAGGAGAATGTATTAGTTCACTTTTCTAAGTAGCAAGAATATTTTAGTAACCTGCAAAAATCATGCTTAAGTAGTCACCAATCTTCAGTTTTCTCATCTATCATTGCTCCACCCTCAAAATAATACATCAGCAAGTAATAAAAGTCATTAGTACTGTCTAACTTCCTATGTTAGCAGTTAATCGGTGCTGTATAGACTAGTAAAGCTTAGGGAAGTAAATCAAACTTTACTGGGACTCCAGTCCCAACACAGAAAGACTCATTTACATGGAGGCAAAAATGTTGGTCAAACTACACCAAAGCATAAACCTCAAAGCATAACTGTGTTGAATAAAAATCTTACAAAGGCTTGTAAGAGGGTATTAGATCTGTCCTCAACACTAGAAAGGGCGTCAAATTCTCATCCATGTGGCGCCCTGTAACGGGGAAATTTCCCCTCTTCATTCTACAAGGTAACACATATACTCAGGCATCCTTTTATTATAACATTTTATTTCTACACATTTCTGAAACAGGTAAATGTGTGCTCAGAAATTCACAAGTCCGATAAAATAAATGTGTGGTTTGCTTCTCGGCTAGTCTCTACAACTCCTCCATCTCGAAGTGTGTATTAAAGCTGTTTGCCATGGATGTGTGTTCAAAGATCCTCGACAGGCTTGGCTTCAACAGTTCGACTGAGTGACAGGACAGGTGCTGAGTGGTGTCATTTTTCAGGGACATCATTTGTTCTGTCCCAGGCTCCCTTCTATCATAATAGAGTGCCCAGAGCAGAGTAATGGTGAGTATCATAGCCAGGATTTGTGTCACGCCAATGGAGATTCCCAGAAACCTTAGCACCTGCAGTTGCTTGGTTCCTCTCAAAAAGGAATACATTTTCTTCCCACAACCCTGTAAAGAAAGAATACAGTCAATATTACTTTGGATGTATTACAGAGGATGTGCTACCGTCTGTATCACTTAATGGAGCTAAATCACATGGACTTGACTAATAATGTTTAAGACAGGGCTCTCATCAGGGAGTGCTATGGGAAGCTGGAAGGAATGAGTAACTACATATGTTTCCGATGAGCCTACTCTTTGTTCTGTCTTTCTCATACTCTGAAATTGAGAACCAGTAATATCTAATATAACATCTACAGTAGGAGTTGGCAAACAAACATTTTATTGTTGCTGTTGTAAAGAGCCCAGATAATAAATGTTTTAGGCCTAGCAGGTCATATGGTCTCTACTGTAATCACTCAACTGTATTATAACAGGGACACCATCTTAGACAAGTAAATGAATGAAGATAACTGTTTTAGTGAAATTTTGCTGAAGAGATAAGGGCCATAGTCATACAAATTGCTAGACCCTAAGAAAGATGGATTCAAACATTTCATAAGTAATGTTCATTATAATTATTTGTATTCACTATTGAGATTATAAACTCATTGGGTCAGACTTTTCTCCAATGATAAGGAATTTTTTCCTAATCTGCTGTGGAAATATGCTGACAGGTGGAAATGGAACTTTCCCCTACCCGCAGCAGGCATACACCCCTCTGTCCACGGCCTAGATCAGAAATACAAATGGAGGAATTTCTGGCATAATGTCAACCTCTAGTTCTACCAGGTCCTACCAAGAAGGCATCTTTAGCTCTCCTACAGGCTAGAGATATCTGATTTCAAATGATTAACAAGATTGTTATTTGTGGTTAGTTTTAAGTACAATGACAAGGGAGTGCCTGTGGTAGATAACAGAAAAGAATTCTGAAGGAAGAGGAGAAAGGGTGGAAAAGCCAGAGGAAGAAAAGCCAAGACCAAGAAAAACTGGAGACAGGGTGGCAAAGAAAAGAAGGAAGAATATGACTAACAGCTGCCACAAGTCACCTCTCCAGTTAACCAAAGGATAGGCCACCTGACATGTCTCTCATGAACCCAGAGCAAAGAAAGGATAATTCACTCTTCTAAAAGGAAGCTGATTGGAAATTAAGATGAACATCCAGGCAATCAGTTTGTGACTATAATGCCTTCCAAGAACTTCAGAGATTTTGAGATTATTTTTTCTACTTGAAGTTAAAAATTTACCTGCTGTAGGAATTTGGATCCTGGTAGAAGACAGAGACAAAGGATTTTATTACCTAAAGCTACAACAATACCAAAGTATGTGCCAGTTCTTCAAGTCCCAAGTGCAGCTTGGAGGCCAGATGACCCCTGCATGCACAGTGGTTTGCATGACATGAGAAGAACTTCAGGCTTAGGGAGCCCTCATCTGGTAACAGGCAGCAGGGATACCTATGCTTCCTTTGAAGAGAGACATTATCTCTACTTGTGGATAGTACACAAACCTGTCCTTTTCTTTGGAAGGAGATTATTGCTCTCTCTTTTTTTTTTAGAGAGAGGTTTTTCTTTTTCATACAAACAACTTTAAAAAGAATCCAGAATGAAAGTAAAAAGTGCCTCTGCTCTCAAGATATGCAGAAATGCAAGAGGTCCATTCATTTTCTTATCTCCCAACAAGAAATGGACTTTACAAAACTTATTCTGATTTTGAGGTAAAAGTGACTCCGTGCTTACTCTAGTGAGACAGTGATAAGAAGGCAGCTAGCTAAAAAAGGAACTGATGATGTTTACATAACTGCTTCCTTGTTTTCTTCTCCAGACTCCAAAAAGAACTTCATAAAATCAAGGAAATCAAGCCTACTGAATCAGTTGTTAAATTTGTGCATTATATTGCAAAGGAAGAATGAATGATATATATCATTTTAGGTTTTGAAAGATCTTGATCCATAACTGTATCCCAATAAGGTATTATTTTCAAGAAATGAAAATAATCATATAAAACTAGTCAGAGACACATTTCAATAACTCCTTTTTTGGTATACCATACTACGCAAATTAACAGCAAAAGATGAGCAAATTTTCATCAATTGTACCAAAAGTGAAATTATGTATATATGCATATATGTGTCTATGTACCTATCTGTCTTTCTATCTACCTAATCTACCTAAGATTTATGTCAGAAGAGTTAATGCCTATGGCCTATGGTCTTATTTAATCACAAGAAGCACAGGACATAGATTCCTACAAATGCTAAGAGGTACAGAGTCAGCATTAATAACAATCACCACACTGCAGCGTTCCAATTTCTCAGAGATATCTTGAGATATGTAAAGATATCCATTAACTTAATGCTAATGGTATAATTAATGCTATCTGATTTTAATTTTCCAAAGGCAATTAAGAATCTGTTGAAGATCCTAATACCAAAATGAAATACAGAAGTATTGGGGAGAATGGACAAATGCTACTTCGCAAACTTTTTGTTTAGCCAGCTATTTCAGATATAAAACCCTCCAGATATTCCTATGATTTTTAGATTATCTGAACTTTATTTGAGCAATTTCATTAAAAGTTACTATTTTTATAGCTGCAGTAAAGTTTAATTGCATTGCATTTCAATATAAATCTTGCTTCATTTTATAGTCATGTAACACTTTTACTATTTACCTGCTTCTGTTTATTTTTAAAGTTTATTGAAGGAACACTGTATCATCACATTATAAGGTGAGCATCTTTATAAATCAACATCTGCATAATGCATTACATTTACCACTAAGAATCCAACTCTAACCCTCACCATATAATTAATCCCATTTACCTAATTTGCTCACTGCTGCCCCCTTTCTTAGTTCTTAAATCTAAAGTTCATAATGTAATCAGGTATGCCATGTCCCATTTGTAGTAATTTCATTTACTACTAGAGAGAAAAACAAAAACTATAATCTTCAAAATTCTAATAAAATATTTCAAATGAATTTAATCATACTTTTAATTAAAAAAAAAAAAAAAACATTCACAAGCATGCATTGGGTCCCCTTCCCCACCTCCCACCCTCTTCTTCCCATCTGGTAATCTCCGTTTTGCTATCAAGGTTTGCAAGTTTATTTTTATTGTTTCACCCATTCATTTGTTTTGTTTCCTTTTATTCCAAATACAGGTGAAATCATCCAATATTTGTCCTTCTCCCTTTGTCTTATTTTACTTAGCATAATCCCAAGTGAAATTAAAATATTTATTATTTAATACTTAACAGTGCCTTAGTAAAATCACTTTTCTGGTCATCTTATCTATTTTATACATACATACATACATACACACACAATCACTCTGTAGAAAACCAAAACTGATGTCATAAATACAGTTCACTGAGGTTCAAACAGTTCTCAAAGAGTTTTATTCAGAGATTCCAGTAGAGCTCATATGTTTCTGTGTAATTCGAACAAGCATCCTTATATGACAGAATACAGAATAATGCAGAGTCAATTCTGAATTCAAATCCCTACTCTGTTACTTACAAACTCTGTGACTTTGGACAAATTTCTGAATCTCCCTGTGCTTCAGTGTTCTAATCTGAAACACAGATAATAATAGTACTTCTTATTTGGGAAGTGGGGAAGAGTAAATGAATGAACGTATTTAAACATTTATAATTGAGTCTAATACATGGTAAGAACTCAGTAGGTAGAAGACCATCAGTTCACAGAAGATTAGAAAGCTCAGATTAAAACAGATGGAAAACCTGTAAAATCAGGTATTAATGCACAAGTGTGAGGTACAGCATTGTGTTAATTAATATGAAAATAAGAAACATAATATTCTGTCACCATTGAATATTAATACAACAGCCTTCGCCCTCCAGAGTCAAGCTGACTATCACGATTTGTCAAGACAATGAAGTAACTATTCAAAACGATTGTCACTGAGACATTACATCAGTAGCCTCCTTGTTAACTAGAGAAGTATTTAAAATAGTTTGGAAAAAGTTACATCAAAAACAGTGAAACTTCAACAGTCTGACTTCAAATATTTAGAAGATTAATATATATGGACATACCATTAATATCACTGGCTAGTCATTCAGGACCGGCTTATCATATACATCTTTAAAGACACTGATACCAAGTGATCTTGGATTATGTTTAGTTGATTCCTTACCTATGGTTTCAGAATTTACTACAAAGAGGAAACTTAGGACTAAATAATTAGTATAAATATATCAATATTTTAGAAATAATGATTGAAGGCATATCATTTAAAGATACATATACTAATGACTCAACACTGACTTTCTATGTCAATAATTTGATTTTTATCCTTTCAGTAGTTTCGGGCACTTAAGTTTTAGCATCTAATTCTTCCTACTGGCATAAGATCCCCATCTCTTTAAACTAATTCCTAAGATTAAAAAACTGTGCAGACAAAATATATATATATGTATACAAAACAATTTAGAGATTGATAATTAGACTATAGTCTATTAGGTTTTATAGTATGTCACGGGGGAAAGTGTTTCTATGTTATTTTAAACAATCACATTTATTTTAAAAAATAGTACAGTATATTGCATTATCTAGGATGGTTTGGGAATGTGATATTACATTTAGTGTTGAATGTTCTAGAGGAAAAGACCTTGGAAGTCAATGAGTTCAGCTTTTTAACTTTTAAAATTATGGCTAAAAAGCACTTTTGGAGTGATATCAGCAAAACTGTCAGAGAGACGCTCCGAATAGTCTCTCCTCCATAGAAGCAATGAAAGCACTGACAAAAAATGGTCAGAATCAACATTTTTACAATTCTGAAAATTAATCTATCCTGCAGCAATCAGAGGAGCATTAAAAAAAAAAAAGAAAGAATCTGAATCTCAGAAAGAAAACCAAGTTTGTGACATTATTTGCCATATTCCCAACCCCCTCCCCAGCTCTCCAGGAGCCTAGAAAATCAACAGCCCACAATCAGGGTAAAAACCAGAGGCCTGGCAGTAGGTAAAGGCAACAGAGTAGGATTGGAGCACCTTCAAAATTCCATTCTCAGAGAATTGTCATTATTTGTCCTATGTGGTGGTTCCCTGGAAGACATCACTTGTAAAGCTGTCTTTATTTGACTTATTTTTCAGCTCAGCCAGTGAGAGCACTGTAGGTGTTTATCAAAGGCAATAGAGGATAACTGTCGAACACTGAGGCTGCCTAAGGCAGAAGATAACTGCATACTAAGAGTTAGTTCAAAAGCTTAAGAGGAAAAGCATGAAAATGCAAAGTCTTTAAGTGAGTTAGCAAAGCTCTGACATATCTATGGGGATCTAGAAAGTCACACATGTAAATAGAATACACATGTAAGTAGTTGTGCATGTGTCCTGGACAAACCTAAGAAGGCTCTAAGATCTCACCACCAGCTTCCATTGAGGCTGGGGCTACCCTTGTCAAAGGTGAAAGAATGGCTCATAAACATACAAAAGAGCTATCAAAAAACACACTCTTCCAAAAAGAGGGACTCCCTATCTCACTGAACTGCCCTTTCTACACTTGAATACTGGTTCTTAACTTCTTCAACAAAGAGGTTCTTTGTTGGAAACTGTCTTAATAATGATGTACTGATTCTAGTTCTTCTCTCTGCTACCTTATGGAAAAGGAAGAGTCTTAGCTGACAAGTCACTGCTTTCCCTAAAACCATATTCTTCTCCAGGCTAAATAATCCTATTTTCTTCAAATTTTCCAAATATATATGCATGTCATCATCTGATGGTCTCATTCTTAACTCTGCTGATTTTGTCAATGTTTCTTTAACAATAATATTAATTTTTAACTTAAAAAACTAGAAAATGCAATCAAATATTAAGCTAATCAAGATTGTTGCAAATGGACTTGAACCCCATTAAAAATAATCTTTTCAGTTCCTAGAGAAGCAGACATAAAATTGATTTGGCATAGCACACAGTTAGGACCAGGTCTCTGTCCAGTATACTGGACTCTGAGGACCATCTCCACTAGAAGGCGGGCACTGGTGGTTTATTCAAAGCAAAATTCCTAGGTGACGCCTGAATTTTTATAATGTGTCCATTTTATCACTTCCTCATGCAATTATAATGCACATGGATAATACATCAAGCAAGACAGAATTTTAGCACTTCAGTGTATCATTGAAATGCATTGTATTTTATGCTCTCTATCAAGAACACCCCTCAGAAAGAGATATTATATATGATCATTTAAAAGAAATGAAATAAATTTGACATCTCTAGATACTTCAAATAATGTCCTAGCATCAAGCCAGACCACCTAACTGCCATGTCAAGATATATGAGCCTATGCCCTGGTATATTACTCTCTACTAAGATGTTTTTTTTAATGACATACACTGAAGAGTACCAGAGGAAATTTTTCTATAAAATCTGAAAAAATAATGCTGAAGATATTTTCTTAGTTAAATGAGAGCAGAAGATACAAAATCCCAATTGAAAGAAATACTTTAGAAATTTTCTTCCTTTGAAAATCAAGAATAGTTGATCTCCTAACATTAAAATCATGCAGATGATTACATCTCCTTTTTACTTCATCAGTCAGAAAGCTTAGAAGCAAATATGAAACTCAATAGCAACACATCTGTCTTCCTATGAAGCATATCTTCTTATCCTTTCCTAAACTCTCACTTTCAAGTCCTATTTATATTTTATATTAATTCATTGTACCTTTTCCTTCTATATAGCATTAAACCATCTCTTTAATTAAAACAGGATACAAGTAAAAGCATGACTCTGTATTGAACATAATTTGCTATTTCTTTGATGAAACATACATTGTAGAATCTATACATCTATATCCATGTCTATCTCTATAACTTTATTGCCTATTGGGTACCATACTGGATATATTAGTGACCCATTTACACAATTACTTGAAGTTAACAGTCAACCTCCCAAAAGAATATTCAGATTCTTGAGAATACAGTCAACATTGTTCCAGATTTTTTGTGCATAAAATAGATTATTGTCCTTTTCAGTCACTTTCTAAATTCTTCATTGAAACAGCTCCAGTATTTACTGTCCATCTCCTATCTTTCTCATTAAAATAAGTCCATCTGAACACAATCGGGAGCTTAGTTAGAGCCAAATAATCATGCATAAAATTTATACTTCTCAGTGTAAACTTGGACACTTTTGTTGAAAAGTAAATACTAAGTCTAGAGAAGAAAAAAATATAGATGTGTTTCAATGTAATCTAGTGTGCTACTTATAGACATTTATAAACAAACATTTCTGTTGAGTAAGTCAAGAGGAAATAGAAATGTTAGAGTTCAAAACTGCATTTTATTTCACAAAGGGTGTTTTATTCAAAATAGGAAAGATCTGAATTGCACTTATTTGCTTTCCTCAAAAAAAAAAAAAACACTCTGAGTTGGTTTATCTTGAATACAGTTTCCTCCCAAATTGAGCTATGTTAACCATATAGTAACAACCTCAAATAATTCATAGATATGAATAACACATATTGCCTAACCTACTGTACTTGCTGCATTATTAAAATTCTGGTCAACTACTAACTATAAATAATAACATTACCTTTTTATCAGAGAAAAATCATTAATCCCTACATTTCCTAGAATCTATTTGAAGACATGTCAGGATGCCTCATTTCACTTGAAGAAATTATACACTTGAACTAATTCTCTGATCTATCTCCAAAATGAGTTTCTAAAATTGGAAGAACACCCATGGCTTTTCAGTACTCAATATTCACAGCCATATAAAAAAATTAGGCTGACTTCGAATGTGCTTATGAAGATGAAGCATAAATAAAATCTAGGTGCCAATACATACCAGCATTGATATTTTTGTAATTGATTTTCAGTGGTAAACATGACTCTCAAGTTTGAAATGACTGTGTTAATTATCAGGTACAAATATATAATCTTCAGTCCTGTTTCGTCTAGAATTGAAAAATTGAATGATAGTAGTTCATGAGTTCATGAGCTTTAAATAGGTTAGCCCAAAAGTCCTCTACTGATAATCATAAGCTCTGCAGGGAAATAAATGCTTCCTCAAAAAAAAAAAAAAATTAACAGCAAGTAATAAAATTCACTGCAGGACTTTGTGTTATTTTAAGTGTGAGGTCAGCCAATCCCATGCATAGAAAATGGGGTAGAAAAGATATTCTCATTTCTGAGTAACCATAGGTCCTCATATCTAATCCTTACAATATCCCCATTAGATAGGCAGAATCATTCACTTTAAAGGCTTAATTTACGGAATATTTTTTATTGTACCAAAAATGTATGGTTCTAAAGAGACTTGAGTCAGAAAATCTAGAAGGTGCTACTCTTTTTAGCGACACCGGTTTCAGCAACAGGCATTCCCTGCCTACTGAGCAGATTACAAACTGCTCATTCAAACCTTGCTTTTCACTGGTCCCTTTGATTATGTGGTGGGGTCAAAGGAAAAGTTTCCTCATTTCTCAGAGGCTCTTCACAGGTTGTACAATAAACAAATTAACATAGTTGCTATTAATAAGAGCAAAACTCAAATTTAATAACATATATGTGGATAACTTACATGGTGGTAAATTCTGAAGTAGCTGGGGCAGACTCATGGTTTATATCCTGAGCCGAGGTATGGAAAGGAGACCTGAGGTGAGAGGGAGTAGAAGGGGGTCACCAAGTGGCAAGGAGGAATGACTCACCCTTGCTCTGAAAATAAAGATGAATAACTTTCTACATTCTTCTAGAGACTAGGGACAAAAGATCACTTCTGGAGTAGGAGAAGATTCGAGGCTGAGAGGATGGTAGACGGCTTCTTTGATTAAGGGAAGAGCAAAAGATTTGGGAGAACTGGAGCACCTCCTTTGCTTTGAGGCTGTCCTCCACTGTCCTTGGCTTTTCCTGTTAGTACAAGTTACCACTTCTGAAAGGCTTGGGGTCTTCTCTTTAAGCCCCTTCAATCACCTAAATGTTTGTCTATAAGAAGCTAAGAGACTACATCAAGTCTCCAAAACCTTGAAATGAAAATCTACCTTCAGCCAATGCATGCACACACACACACACACACACACACACACGTCTGTCTGTCTGTCACCAGAAGATGGTTACTTTCCTATCAAAACTAGGGCATATTTGGCTAGTTCAAAAATCTAATCACAGGTCACTAATTTTTCTCTTTGCTTTAGTAAAGGATAGTTATTATTGTCATTAACCACCATCATACACTGAAGATTTGTGTTGTCATGTGTCATGCGGTTTACTAAGAGTGTGTCAAGAAGTAGTTGTATTTATCCTGGTACTACTGTAATGGAGTAGGTACTATCATTACCTCATTTAATAAGGAAATTGAGGTTTAGAAGTAAATAAAAAAATCTACAAACACAGCTTTCTCCTTACCATGTAATACACATCTCAAAATGTTACTGTTTAGCAATATGGACTTTGGAATCAAATTAATCTGAGCTCAGTCAGTGACCAGCTCTATGATACTGGGTTAGATCGCTTAGCCTCTCTGTATCTTTCTCTTCTGTAAAAGGTAGACAAATATAGTGCACCTTCATAGAACTGTTTTAGAACTTAAATGAGGCAATGTGTGTAAAAATACTTGCTCATAGAGCTATATAAATATGTACCCCATTTGAAAAATCCAGTGTGCCTTTCAATTTCTGACTTACTTTAACTCTCAACTCTCACTCTTTGCTTAACTGGGAGCCTGTACTGAAAACAGGCACTCTCCTAAGGGCTTCAGATACAGCAATTCACTTTGCAAAAAACTCTTGAGATGTGTGCTCTGGTTATCCTCACTGCATAGGCAAGAAAAAGAAAGCACAGAGGTTAAAAACATGCTCAAAGTCACACAGCCAGGAAGGAAGAAATGGAAGATGTAACCCAGACTGACTTTGGAACCTAGTTTCAATTCTGAAACATGCTTCCTCACTAGAGGAAACACATTCCTAAACACCTCTCCCTTCTTGACCTGCAGGACACTGCTTTCCATTTCCTCTCTGCCACCACCTTTGCCCTTAGTGTAGCCATTCTCCAATTATCATCTCTTTGGGTGGTGTGATTGCTTTCCAAACATGGACTGCCTCCTATATACTGTAAACTGAGTCTTCTCACCCAAGTCTGTTCTCCACTTCCTCTTAGAAATTAATATTGCTAATTACTATTAACACAGTTAATAGGGACCCAGTCTCTGAGACTGAGACTACATTTCCCAGTCACCCCTGGAGCTCAGTTCAGCCATGTGAGTAGTCAAGATGCAAGGTGATCAGACGGGATGAATGTAGACTCTAAGCATCAGATCTTCTTCCCACTTCCTCCTCCTCTCCATTGACTAGAAGTAGAGAAAAACAGTAGCAGCACTGGAAAGCAGGTGTTTAAAAACATGAAGTTGGTTGACAATTAAATTGTGTTAAGTCCATGGACCCAGGTTTGAGACCTGGAGTGGCTGGAGAGGAAAGGTAGGTAATGAAGTTGTCTCATCATCCTGGGCCCCTGAGTAAATTTTGCTGCAGAGCTGCCTGGCAGTTTGACCAGCTGCTGGCTCTCTGAGAGAAGCAGACTCCTACTTTATTCAGTCCCTTGTATTTTGAGTTGGCTCTTTCTTTAATGAGTACAAGATCTCTGTCTCCACCTGAGTTCTGTCTTCTGAGCTTTGTATTTCCTATTGGGTTTCTACACACAGAATATGTGACTAATCAAATCAAACCACTCAATCAATGACTTTTTCATCCATCCAGGGTTCAAGTCCAAGTCGTCTCCTCGCAGTTTCCCTGTCACTCACTCCCTGCAGCCAATTCATCACTTTATCTTCCCTCTTAACTACATTCCACACGTATTCCCTCCTCTCCATCCTCAATGGCACAACCAGACTCCAGTCTTCTAATCACTCACATGAATTACCTGCAACAGATTCCTACCTGATTTCCCTGTCTCAAGATCCAATCCTCCCATCAATGCATTCTCTACAATGCCGACATGACTTTTTAAAGCACAAACGTAAAATTGTTTCTTTACAGGGTACATTTTCAGGTCAAAACCTTATAATGGCTTTCCTATCAGTAAATTCTAAAGGCAAAATTTGTAAGTCTTCCTAATAAACCAAAGAGGAAAAGTTGTTTGAATAGTGAATAGGTAACAGAAAACTCACAATTGAACTATGTAGAGAAAGAGAGTGAAAGGAAAGAAGAGTGTATTTGTACACTTGAAGCAAAATTAGCCTGATTAGATCAAGTAAAGCCTAAAATAAAAGGGATTTTTCTTCCCCCTACCAAGCCCAAACTGGTCCTGCAGGGTTTTGAGCAATAAAGCAGATATCACTCTAAGCCAGAGTCAACCTGATCCCTGCCAGCAAGTTACTGAGGAGATAATGAAGTCAGTACAGAGGCAAGGAAGTGTCTTTGACTTTATATAAAAGAACCCTGAGAATGGAACTTCTTGGGGATATTCCATCTAAATAACCACTGAGCCTGAAAGCTGCCACCCATTACCATCTGAGCAGGAGAGTCTGTGTGTGTTTATCTGACAATAGAATTTCATTATTAATAAATCAGAATCCCACAACTATTCCTTCCTAAGTTTTCCTTTCATAATAATGCCTGAAATCTGTGAACATGTTTGTTTTTTTATTTGGCAACTAGCCACAACTTCAATATAAGATGCATGCGTCAGCAGGGCTCTTCATAATTCAGTGATTCCCCTGTGCAGTCCTGTCAACATGGACCTCCTCACACCCTATGATCCAGCTGTGCTGTCTTGTTTCCAGCTCTAATTTTGCACCATTGGTCTTTGCTTTAAATGCCCCTTTTGACTCCCCAGGACTCAAATGTTTTCTGCATCTGGCTAACCCCTGCTTATCCTTTAAGACTGGAAATCCAATGAGTTACTACGTCTTTTGTGCTCCTTCTTGTGTCCCAGTTCAAGATCATCTAATGCCTACCTTTTATTCTAGTCCCTGATTTGTGGATCAATTTTATGCCTATGTGACCAATTTCATGTTAGTGCAACTGGACAGTACCTCTCCCAGAGCCTGAGTTGTTACCTCTCACTTCTTACGTTGGATTTCTCTTTCAACACTTGCCCCTAATTTTGTTTGTTTGGTGTGTCAATTTATTAGGTCCTAAGAAGACTCCCACTGACAACTCAAGACCAGGGCTATCTGGGAGAAAAATAACTTCATAATGATGCAAAACTTGCTAGAAAGGTCACATTTCCATTCCCTATCATGTCCTTCTGCACCACAGCACTCCATTATGTTTTGACATCTGTCTCAGAGTGCTGAGGAAATTCTTATGAATATAGGCTATTGTGGGTTAAAAGTATGAATGGAAGTTATTCCTATTAGTCAAAACACAGATATATAGTATTGACTTACTTTTATAACTGATCAAAGATGTTAATAGAGTGCTAACAAAAAGTGTTGAAAGCTGAGATACTGCCGTGTTTGTGAGTGTGTGTGCATTTTTTAACAAATATCATTTGTTAAGGACAGCAGAGTACAAAGGAAACAGATGAGTGTGGACAGGACCTCCAATCTGGGCCTGAGATAATTTATGACTCCAAGCTCACAGACCCATGGGTAAGAGATTGGGAGTCCCTGTTCTACAAAGACTATTTCTCTACTGTCCCTCTTTATTCTTCTGTTGCTCTGCTTTTCTTCTCTAGATGGACTCTAGACAAAGAACTTGAGTAACTAAGAAGATGGGGAACTCAGGAGCAAGAGAACACATCCTAGTCTTATATGTTAACTACTTAAACTCTGAGTCTAATGTTCTGTTGAGGCTAAATCTTACACCTAGTATTCAGAGGGTGTGGTTACATGAATAATCCCAGATAGGGTAGTAAGCAGTCAGTAAGCACAGGTGCAGGCCACTTCCTGGTGGCATTTGCATTGGCAGTTCCCTAGGTTCAAAACAGACCTTCAACTCATCTCTGCAAGGCTGGATCTTTCTTCTCTATTGGTCTCAGTTCAAATGTTACCTCCTAAGAGAGCCTGTTCCTAGCTATGCTATTTTAAGTAGCTTCCTCACCAACATTCTTCCCTACATTACCCCATTCAAAGTCTCCAAAGTGCAGTCAACATTACCTGGAATTACTTTTTATTCCTTTCTTTTTTTATGTGGGGAGTGGGGTGGGTATAATGTCTATATCTTAGATAGAATACAAATTAAACAAGAGTTTATATATATGCATGTGTATCTATATGTGTGTGCATAAATATGTATATGTATATATGTCAAAAAGAGTCTCCACTGTTTCCTCAGCTTTTACAACAGCACCTGGAACCAGTAGGTACTCACAAAATATTTTGAATGAATGTGATGAAAACAAAGTGATGGTCAGAGATGTTTTCATCTGTGATTTTTAAATCGATGCTTTTATTAAAGTGCACAGTTTATTACAGATTTGAAGATCTGTGTAGCAAACTCAACAATACTTTTGATGGGAATGTTTATAAAATGTGCAAGTGTTGCTATATTTTTGCTCTGTCATTTTTTTACAGGTTACAAAATGTGTCATATAAAATATTATTGGGTCAGGGACCATACAGGTCACCAGATGGTTGAGAATGATTTATTTACTTGATTTCAGAACTACTGAAGAAAGATTGCAGGAAGAAGGCCAGTTCTCATCCCTGAGCTTACAGAATATGAAAGATAAAAGGGACCTTGAAGTTCATCTAGTCCAGATTCACTCTTAATTTAAAAATCCATTCTATCCACCAATGACAGGGCTTTCCTGACCTTGACTTTAATATTTTTAGTGATGGAACACTCACTATTTTATAACAGAAACTATCTCACAATTGGACAGATTGTGATGAGCAAGGTCTTCCTTCTATTGATTCAAAATTTCCTTCCTGTAACTTGGAGCAACAATGAGCAAGTCTAGTTCCTGTTCTGAGTGATAAATGCTGAAATATTTGAAGACATCTAAAATATCTCTCCTTAGGACTCACTACTTCATGATAAACAGCACAAATAATGTGAGCTACCCCTCACTTGTTCCTCCTAGTTCCCTCATCTTCCAGGTGAATGATCTCTGGGCACATTGCAATTAAGAACATATGTTCTCTAGGGCAAAATGAAATTAAACTTTATTTTTAATGATGGATTTAATTGTGCTTGTACCATAAAGCTACTAAGTGATCCACTTTTGTAAGCCAACTATGCATATAATCGTGCACTATATCATCACCAATATCAGCATCTGTTATTAATTATAAAATGCAAAAGCAGATTCCTCTGATAAAACGAACTCCCTCTGCTGGAAGTCTGTCTAAAGAACATCTCATGATGGACAATGCCAACTTGCTATTCAAAGTCTTTTGATGAAAATGTGACAAAACTTTTAAAACAATCTGGGCCATCAATCTGTATATGCACAACAGTGTGGCTTCCTTCAATCTTAAAATTCTTGGAAAAAATGATAACAGATATCTCAAAAGAAAAGCATTTAATTATAAACATGACTACTGGAAATATTCTACGACAAACTAGTAAAAATAAGCTGTGCTTTTACAACGGAAAATTTTATTAAATTCTTCAGTTAATTAACATGAAAATGAAGTAAATTTGTCCATATTCAGATTTTGTGGGACAATTTGGTAAATGATTCTGTTTTGCCACTCTCATGATCAATATTCGTTATCACCGATGTTAATCACAAAAGAAGGCAGAAATTATTATATTATAGTCTTTTAGCCCAGTAATTTCCCATAAGGACTACCAGAAATACTAAGCACCATGTTCTGGAATCAACAGGACTTTACCTGTTGCATTTGTTGATCATTGCTACCACAGATACCACTAATATTGAGCTTTTGCCCAAAAACTAAGGTGGCGTAAATTTCTGAGAAACTCAGAGGCATAGACCCGATAATTCTTTGTTCAGTATACAATGCTATGCACATTCCTTTTCATTCACAGCTAAAATGCTACCAAACACAACATGCTTAAAACAATAATATCCAACCACAATGCACGTCAGTGATACCAGGCATGACTAAAAGTATTTTAATTATCTTTTAAAATAAACAAGATGGTGCATCCCTGTGGCTCAGCCACTAATGTATGACTATGCAACCCAAGAACTTGGGTTTGAGTTCTTAACTCAGGCCTGAGGGGCTGAAAAACAAACAACAAACTAAAGTAAAATAAGATGGCACATATGGTGCACCCTTGCAGCTGGGCAGCTGAGACTACTACGGTACAGACCACGCAAAACCCAGGACCCTGTGTTGACAAGCTGGGACTGGGAGGAAAAACAAAAATAAAAAATATAAAACATAAACAAAGTGAGCTATTCAGTTGATTTAGTTGTTGTTATGAATTCAACTGAGTCTCCTCCAAATGCCTATGTTGAGGTCTTAATCCTGGAAGCCTCAGAAAGTGGCAGCATTTAGAACTAGAGTTGTTGCAGATTAGCTAGTTAAATTGAGGTCAGACTGGAAAAAGGTGGGTCCATTAAGCTAGCTTGACTGATGTCCTTATAAAAAAAGAGGAAATCTGGAGACAGACACAAAAAAGAAGAATGATATGTGAAGCTGAAGGTGGAGATCAAGGTGATTCTACAAGCCAAGGAATGCCAGTGATTGGCAACAAAACCCTGGAGGTTGAAGGCGAGGCACAGAACAGATCCTTCCTCACACCCCTCAGGAAAAACCAACCTTGAGGACACCTTGATCTGGAGCCTTCAGAACCACGAGACAGTATCTGTGTGTAAGCCACTGTCTGTGAACAGCAGCTTTAGAAAATGAACACAAATCTGAATACCTTAAAAAAAAAATACTTGAACTCTTCCTTGTGGTCTGCCTCTAGGGCTCAATCACTGTGAGGTGGAGCTTCTTTAATGTGGCAGCTTTTTTCTCTGAGATGATGTTTTTAATATTCTACAGTTCCTCAAATCTAAGGCATAAATACAAAGGATAATGTGTAGAGGTGATCCAGCATCTTTTTCAAATTAACTTATACCATAAATCCATGAAATTGATTTCTGTTCATCTCTAAGCTAATGTTGGCGACAGTTTTAAAAAATGTTTTGAACAATATAGTATTTCTAGGGAAAAATGTACAGCCTCCAAAAGTAACCATCTTGAAATAATACATAAAAATGCATGCTTCATAAATCCTGATGTGTTTTGCTTTAAAGATTAATTCTTTAAAGTCATACGATCTGTAGATATATATCCCCACCCACATATATGTGTGCATATGTGTATGTGTGTATGCTATATTGTGTTAGCGTAAGTGGTTACTTTCTGTTAAACTAGAGGTTTTCAATGCTGTTTGTGGTGCCATGGTACTTGACAGATATATCTGTGAAATGATCCCAGCCCCTCAGTAAAAAACAGCTCTCCTTCTATTTGATTTACATTCAAGTTTCCCTTTTAGACCAAGACTGGCAATAAGAGTTTCTATAACCATGAAAATGTCCAAGGCAGGAGCTACCAGTCTAAGTGGCTACTGAGCACTGGAAAGGTGACTCGTGCAACTGAAGAACTGAAACCTTTATCTCATTTAATTTTAATTAATCCTAATTTAAAAAAAGCCAGATCTATTGTACTGGATGATGCAGTTCTAAGTTTTAACTTGAAAGTAGTATTCAGATGTTAAAGTTTTAAAATCATCACTTTGAAAAAAAAAGGAATAGACAAATTTCCACCTACAAAGGAGTAACTTGATTCTGAAAAATTCTCTCATATAATATAAAATGCAAGTTTCATGGCACGTGACAGTTGCTGGATTCCCAGTAAGCACCTCACTTCGTTAAATCAGTGAGTTAAAACTAACATCACTGATGGTTAACCAGCAGGGGGAACTGAAGAGTAGACAGCAGCATTTTATTTGAAGAGAGATTTTTTTTTTTCTTCCCCAATATACGTTTTAGTGAAGGCCCTAAAATACGGATTCTGCTCAGGAATCCCAAGCCCGGTCTTCCCGAATTTCTAGAGTTAACTAGTCTGTAAGCAACTATTTTCTACGGAGCCCCTGGAAAACGTGGCAATAAACTTGGTTCCAGGTAACACAATTTAAAATCCAACTGATTTTTAAAACTTAGTCCCTCCCAATTACCTTTGTTAAAATTGGATTCATGTACAGACTTTCCAGTTTAGTGTTTATCCGCATCAGAGAAAAAAATGGGTCTTTATATTTAGATATTTAGACAGAAAACGAAAATTACATTGGCATGTTATTAGTTCTGTACTTAAAAGTCATTATATAACAACTTGTATCCACATTAAGTTAGTCACATTGGCCTTACCTCTTGATAAAGGTCACTGAGATCTTCCTGGTGGGCCTGGTTGGAACATCCTGGGAATTCCCTAACACAGCAGGAATCTGGGGGCCAGTCCATCTCTGTCATTTCCAACCAGTCGGTGAAATACACCACTCCACAGCACTTAAACTGCAAAAGAGTGACTGGTCAGGCTCAGAAACTACAAAAATATTTTCTTAACTTACAGGAGATTAAATGTTAGATTTCATAAATTTTTGTGCCCAGAACTAAATTCATTTCTGTCATCACTGAATGATATGTGTACATTCTATGCCGATGACAGAAATGCAGTAAAGAACTCATAATGGAACAATTCTGAATAATAATACTCAGAACACATGCAAGCAGATCAAGCATAACAGTCTCACTCTACAAGTGATCATTCAGCTTACAGAGTTCATATGTGCACTAAGCAAATAAATAGACAAAATCTTATATTCATCACTAAACCTCTAGCCACTAAGATTAGTTGATCAATTTGTGTATTGCCTTGTTACCATGTTGATTGTTTAACACATCCAAATATTATCTGCTTCCTGATCTCTGTTGAAAGATTTGTTAACCAAATCTTTTTAGATTCTCCATCACAAAGATGACCACATTTGTATCCATTAACCAGTAAGATTTCCAAAAAATTTTGAGACATAACCATTAGTTTAACCAACACATTTTTATTTAGCTGAGTGAAAGTCTAGAAATAAAGTATCACATTCTATTATGATAATCTCAGAGAAATGGATGCCTTCAGCTTGGATAAGGTTAGATTTAATAAAATCTATGTTGTGTTTTTTCTCTTTTGGTCTCATTTCACCAAATATTAGCAAAAACTTTCTCTGGTCCAAGTTTAGAAATACTACTTAAGGACATATGTAGATTAGATTCCGAATAATTAACTATGATAAATAATTTTCTACCTTTGGGTAGAGGAGGCTACTCTTCCAGAGTCAAAACAAGGAATACGGGATTTTAATGAGAACTCTGCCAAGAGTGACTGACTCTTCAAGCAATGCGGCCCGACAGAACAATCTGCATCCAGGATTAACACTGCATCATAGAATATCACAATCCACCATTTCAAAATTCAACTAAAATCAACTCTGAAGAATTCTGAACTTCTCACACATAAGAGAATAGGGAAAATATTAAAAATGATTGTATAGTTTATTTCATTTGCCTAAATATTTAATTTTTTAAAAGAAAAAGTAGCATCTTAAGAGTATTATAAATGATGAATTACTAAACATATGAGTAATACTATAATCTTCCAAGACACTTTACAAAAATGTTTTTAGCATTTTCCTTTTATAAAGCTGTTCTAAAGTCATGATGATTCCAGAAGCCTCACAAATTAAATTGAATGTAATTTTACATCACATATTTTACATGTCATTGACTAGCCATGAATAAACACAGGCAGTCAAAAGATTCCACTTTCTAAAAATCATAAACTACCTCATTTCCAAGTCAGGCTTTTTAAAACCCTTGCACTCCGAGAAAACCTACTTCTCTCATATCCTAACAACCTTTGTTTTTCTCTGTTGATGACACAAGGACAGTTTTTGGAACACTCTGACCCCATCCACAATAGAACAGTCCATTTATCTGACCTTGTCAGGAAATGAGGGCTCTGCATAAGTAAGTTTTCCAAATAACTTTAGCATATCACACGCAGTGCCAAACTTTTTTTTTTTTAATCAGTCACTGAGAGATTTTTTCTTTGCACATAGTTGTCTTAATTCTTCAACCGAAGGGACTCACTAGGTATTGACACTTTTCCTGAAAACTCCCTTTAGCCAACCCATTACCAGGCCGCACGTGACTGGGGTGGACCTTTCTGGTCAGTTTTCCGGCCTGCTTTCAAGTCACATTGTAAAACAGCACCACTCGTGCTAACATTGTGTCAAATTCCAGAAAATACCAACACAACTTTACATATAATTAAATCAAGGCTCTGAAGGGGTCAAGCAATTTACCAAATCACAGAATAGTGTGTGGCAGAGACGATTTACTCCAAACCCTATACTCCAACCACAGCAAACTCAGTTTTTTTCCCATTTAAAAACTTGCTTTATCTATTTTTAATTGAGATGTAATTGACAGAAAACATTATAATTGTTTCAGGTATACAACCTAAGGAGTCAATATTTGTGTCCCTTGCAAAATGATCATCACAGGATCATTTAATAGGCATCACCTCAAAAAAGTTTTCCTTGTGATAACTTTTTAATCAACCTTACTAATAACTGTCAAATTTGCAACACAGTGTTATTAACTGTAGTTCGCATACTGTACATCCCATCCCCATGACTTCCCTATTTATAGCCAGAAGTTTATACCTTTTGTCCCCCTTCACCCATTTCACCCAACCCTATCTCTGGCAATGGTGATTCTATGAGTTTGGTTAAGGCTTTGTTTGGGGGCTTTTTGGTTTTGTTTTGTTTTGTCTTTCGTGGTTTCTTTTGTGATTATTTTAAATTCTACATATCAGTGACATCATATAGTATCTGTTTTTCTGTCTTACCTCTTTCATTCAGCATAATGCCCTCAAAATCCAGGGCTTTGTTGGGTTTTGTTTTGTTCAAATTCTTAAATAAACATCACTAGGGCTTAAAGGAGAGTCTACTACACTGAAATATGCACAGAACAACACTGATGAGAGTCAGGAAAACCGGGGCCTCTGGTTCCTGCTATCAGCTCTAGAATTTACTTTGGAAGAGATGTGCTATGGGCTGAATTGAGTCTGACAAAATTCATGCTGAAGCTGTAACACCCAAAATATGACCATATTTGGAGATAGGGTCTTAACAGAACTAATTACATTAAAATAAGGTCATTAGGGTGGATCCTTATCTCATAATCTGATGTCTTTATAAGAGGACATTAAAACCGGCAAACAGGGAGGACAGGGAAGAAGAGAGACCTCAGAAGTCAACCCTGAATACCATGATCTCAGACGTCCAGCCTCCAGAACTGTGAGACATTGCATTACTGTTGTTTGAGGCACCCAGCAGCAACCTAACACAGCGCCCTTTAAGCCATTTCAGGATCCCCAGAGGTCATCACAACCTCCTCTGGGTAAAATGCCCTGGGATGTTGAGGAGGGAATTTACCATACAACAAATCTAAAAATATCATTTACACAACTTCTACTCTATCTAGTTGGAACCTCTTAGAAAACAATCAGCTTGGTTTTTAAATCCATATTATCATAATCTACCTCAGAAATCCGGGAAAACAAGGACTTGTATAGGCAGCTTCTACCTAGGGAGGAGCTGAATCCAGCTCACTATAAATTCTGGAGAGTTACACTTATTTTCCCTGCATGTTGTTTTTAGTACAAATGAGCAGTAAACAAAGTCAGTAAGCATTTGAATAAACAGGAAATCTGTATAACAATGATAATTTTCTCCATCCCAACAATCTGTTACACAAAGATCTGGACTTGGAGATCATCTTGGACTTGAACCTCTGCCTGTATCTGAGACAGAATAGCTGAGCAGAGAGCTGAGCTCTATCACGTAAAACACTGATTCTCAAGGGCTTTCTGGCCCAGATCTAAACCAAATGAAAGGAAGCTGGCAAAGTCATTCTAATCACAAGGAAACTGCTCGGGAGGAGTTTGATTTGAATCATGATTGATGGTTAATTTTATGTCACCAGATTTTAAATATCCAAGTATAGTCCCCATTTGAGATGACAGGGTGCTATATGGAAGTAAGAAAAGCTAAAAGCACCTATGCTTTGTATTATTATTGCTAATAACCATAACTTAATGAAATCAAGCTTATGATCCCATTTAGTCTTCTCAACAACCTGAGGTGGTAATACTTTAATTCTCCCATTTCACAGGTGATGAGATGGAGACTTAAAAGGGAACTATAGAAGCTCATGTAAGAGCAAACAGGAGAGTCAGAATTGGAAGCAAGATCTTCCAGACTATAAAATTCAGGTCTTTAATGAGATACTGACTCCTCATTCTTAAATGTGAACAATCTCTTAAAAATTTTAAGCCAGAGGCGCACCCCTAGGGCTCAGTTTGCTGACAGGGCTGGAGTGTGAACTTGTGGACCAACCGTTGAAGTCCAAGGACCCAAGTTCACTGCAGTGGGATGGGGAGGGACCAAAATAAGCAACTAAATAAAAATCCTTCCTTCCTTCTTCCCTCCCTTCTATCTTCCCTCCCTCCGTTCCCCCTTCCATCTCATTTTTTTTTTTTTTTAATGTATAAAATGCAGTTAGTTCTAAAAGGGCTGAAAATTATCTAGACCAATACAACTTGGATATTCATCAACTAACTCTTATAGAAAGGAAACTTCAGAGGAGTACAGTAAAATGACTTTTAGGAAATTCTAAAATATATTTAAACCCTGTGAAATAAAGGGGGAATGGTATACATGGAAAGAAAAGCAGGACACGGGGTTACTTAAGGTATTCCCCCATTAAGTATTTCATCAGTGTTAACTGAATCGTAGGCTTAGCTTTTCAGCCAAGAGAAAATAAGCAAAGTTTAAGCCTTGAACATCTGTTTCCAAAGAGTGCCATTTATGCCATACCCCCTACCTTACGAACTGTACCACTTACCTCTCTCTGAAAAAAATTCCAAGCATGAGTAAGCCATCGATACCTAGGTAAGCCATAATTTGTCATTCTAGCTTTCAAAGTAACCATATCTGACCACTGTACTGGAACCTGGAGATTAAAAAAAAATACAACAAAATAACAATAACTGTAATATATAAATACACATATTCAGACACACATACACTCACATATTCACAAAGACAATTATATGTACACAGATTTGGAGTATACTGCAATTGACAAAGATGTTTAAATTTATAATTGTGCGTGGCCTAATCTCAGTGCTACGAAATACTTGCTGAACAATCTCTACAAATAGATATTTGTACAAAATTGTACTATATATTAAGCAAAGTAATGCGAAATCCTTCAATTCCAATATCAAACTCAAAGAAATCATGAAACAAGTAAACTATGCATTCTATAGCTATACTTGAAGAGTTCTTCATAACGAACCATCACTGTAGAGATATGCCCTTTGACTTGATTCGATGATTTGTTGAAGTGACTACAGAGCATGGTACTAAAATAAAGGGAGAAGAATGAAGGGAAAGACTTAGTCTCAAGTCAAGTCCGATTCTGGAATAATTTTGTAAATAACTTTTCAAAAGTTGGACTTTAAAAGCATGCTAGAATTCTAGAAAGAATGGTCCTCAAAATTTTAAATTAATAAAAAGATGTCACGCTTTGAATCTCAAGTCACATAGCACCAGGTCTCTTAACAGAGTGCTTAATCATGGCATAACTTTAGGAGCGGAATACAACTGCTGGCCAGAAATCTAGTTGCTATATCATATTATGTTTTATTTGCAATACCATGAGAGAAATAGAGGCATATAAATCCTTGTTTCTCCACCTGTGTGGTATAAAAGTAACTCTTGGGAAATTGGACAGATATTTGCATCAGACAAATGAATTAATACAAACCAGAATTAGTTAAGCAAATTTAACACTTCAAAACATGACCGAAAGAGGAAAAAGGGGGGCATGCACTAGTGGAGAAGTAGCGGTTAGGTCAACCACCTCCACAGGAGCTCAGGCCACATACTCCTGGGTTCCAGTTCTGGGGTGGGACAAGCACAGACTGAAAAAAAAAAAAAGCTTCCTCCTCTCTCTTCCTGCCTGCTCATCTTCATTCCTGCCTTTACTTTTCCTTTAAAAGAAAAATGGAAAAGGGAAAAAAAAATGATGGGAGAGAGGTGAGTAAAGAGAAATCCAATAGAACTCAAGATTAGGATTACTTTAAAGTCTTTTTTAAAAAATTAGCAATACCAATTAAAGTTTAAAATTTCATGGGCACAGAAATCCTTCATTTTTTTCATTTGTTTTTCTTTTTATTACTTGGAAATGCATAATACACAAGAAAACACCCGCAAACCTCTTTTTGTTACCCAAATAATGTGGAATGGATATACTTTGTGATCAGATGATTTTTGAAAAGTTCAAGACTCTAACCAAAGGTCAAGCTACTCACTATACATTATCATCTCTTATCCTTTTGAGTAGAAAATAAATAGAAGATAAATAAATTCCCTCAAAATTTATAATCCAAAACAATCTTACTGACAGATTGTTTTTAAGAGAAGGAAAATGAATAAAAGGTGAATACATATAATGAACAAAATAATGGGGACTACTGCTTGATGTCAAACTTCTTGACTTGGTTATATTAGAATAATCTCATTTTTCGTTTTCCAAAATAAATGCAAGCTGTTTCCCCATTATGACCACAATCAATCTGAAACTAAATGTGACAAGAAACAGAGGAAATCATTGAGGTTCTGGCACAAAATGCCATGATTTGGTCATAAAGAAAAACACATTGATTGGTTGCTTGAATAGAACACAAAGACCACAAAAGCCCATTCTGTGCAAAGCCTGGGGTCTGCAATATTTGACAGCTAATAAACTTTAACGGCACTTTTCATTCACACTGCTATTAGTGCAAAAGCAGTAAAAAAAATTTGACAAGCATTTTTTTCCTCACAGACTATTTCCACATTTCACTTTTAAACAACCCTACTCTATTGTGGTGACTTAATGGAAAGATTTACACAAGCAAAGAGTGACAAGTGCCAATGCAGTACATACACCTAGTGAGAGCCACTGAGATACTAAGAAATTTGCAGAGCACCTCTTACTAGAATAAAAGCATCTAAACAAGTATAAATTCCTTTCAGTTTCCTCAAGTTTATCAGAATTATGTTCAAATCAAAATATTTCCTTTTAAATACTTTAATTTCAAACTTAGAAAGTGGAAGGCTTATCAAATATTAGTATGACATAAAGTCAACAGAATTCATCTAAATAATCCACAGAAAGTAATTTCTAAAAATCTTTTAATTACCCCCAAAGAACACAATCAAAAGCTGAGGTAAGAGGATAAAGAATTAATTACACAATTTACTACCAACTACTGGAATGTCAAGGAGATACATGTATTTTCTGAAAACTAAAGTATGCCCTGGTGGCTCAGGGGGCAGAGATGACTGAGGTGTAAGTCATGTAAAACCCAAGGACCCAAGCTCATGACTTGGAGCTGGGAGGAAAAACCAACACAACTGACTAAATAAAATTCTTTCTGCCCTCCCTCCCTAGCTCCCTCCCTTCCTTCCTTTCTCCCCTCTCCCCATCCCTTTCTCTCTTCCTTCCTCCCTCCCTCCCTCCCTTCTTCCGTCTCACTTTCTTTTCCTACTTTACCTTAAAAAAAATAAGAAACCATCGCTTTACCAATAAAATACAGAAACTGAGTCTCTGGAATCAACTACTTGATTACTCTGCAAAATATTCAAATACTTCTGGGGATAAAATTAAAATGAGATTCTCAAAGTCAGCAAGAGAATTCCTATTTTAATGATAGATTTAGTTTTGAAGAAAGTTCTTAACTTGAAATTCAGCTAGTTGGAACCTGCCTTGATTTTTCCATTTTTAGTAAAGAGCAATCATAAATTCTCTCTCACTGAGAGCTGTGATACATTGGAAGCATGGGTATTTTCGGAGGGGTTCAGATATGTGGCGATGCCAAAGCATCGTGTACATGTTAATTGGAGCATGCAGAGTAACCGCACGTCTGTAATGTCCACTTAGTATTCAAAATAGTGTCACAGCACAGTAGCAGATGTACCACAGAATCTTTAATAACTGTATCAGTACCAGAAACAACTTTGATTTTTTTGAACAACTGCCAAAATGCCTCTCTGAAACAAATCTAAATAATCTCCCTCTCTTTTTTACAAGTGCTTTAATTTCAAAGTATTGAAGATTTGCCTGGGGAACTGGTCACAAATGCCAATGCCCAATCCCTACTCTCTCTTCATGGTCTTCCCCTCTATTCTGAGTTAGCGTATCAGCCCTAGTGCCCTATAGGGCACACAATCCAAACTCTCCCTGTTGAAAAACATCATCATACTGAACCAAATACTCTTCAATGCTTCCCGTGAATAAGTCTGGCTTGCCACCATGAAAACAGCCAGCAATCACAGACATGCAACAGTGCTTGACCCCGTTGGTGAAATTTGCACCAGTTTTCACCAATGAAGTGAGCAAACAAGCAAGAATACCCAGTTTGAGCAAAAGGTCCTAATATTTGAAGACCTTTGAAAACGGTAAACCAAATAAGACTGAGAAAATCTTAAAGTTGAGAAATTCTTATCTTCATTCATTCTAACATAGCTATAAAAGTTGTTCCAATGTTTCAGTTTCTAAAAAGAGAGAGAAAATATGATGAAGGGCTATTTTCCTATAGGCACATCTCAAACTGTGAGAATGTTTCTAGACTGGAGTAAACACACAGCAACTCTTCAAATACACTTCATAAAGCGGAAGATGGTTCCATTTGTTGCAAACAGGAAATGCATGCTTCCTAGTAATCAATGCACAGCTATAGTCAGCCAGCATTTCATAAAACTTTCACATAGCTTTTTAAGCTTTGCTAAATGCAAATCTTTCCTATTATATACAGACATTGGTAAAATTATTTTAGACATACATTCTTTTTTAGTTTATTAGATTCATATTCAAGCGATCTATGAATCAAAGACATATATCCTAGTATACCAAGCAACATAGTAAAACATGCTTTTTAGAAAAAAAAGTTATTATTTAGAAATATTGGGACTATTCATTGCTACCATAGAGCATAAACATTCAAAGAGTCATGTGATGAAATTACTCCAAAATGTCTGGTTCAAAGAACTGAATGAGATTTTGATTCAGACTGGGATTATATTCCATTCTGAACTCACCATGATTTCCTGCTCATATGTCCAAACACCACAAGCCAGTTCTACACAGAAAATGACAAGTAAACTTCCAAAGTACTGTAGAGAACAGAAAATTAATGCTGTTAGGACCAAAATAAAATATTGCCATCAAAAATAAGCTAAATATTATCTGGTGTTGTTTACCTAATGGGAAAATATAGGTTCATAGTACTCTCTTGGGAGATGAGGAAAATTTCAGCAAAGTTAGACATCTGCATTAAACATTAAATACTTACCTGAGTGGGCCATTGTTTATTCATCACCTCTTATGACAAATCTTCTATAAATGTCAGTACTTTGATTTGGTTAAATAAGAATTTATATGTTTGAAAACACAGTTTGATAAGCTATAATCAAGTTTTCTAAGAAACTAGACCCAATTTCTTTCAAAGTGAATGGTGAGGTCAACATATTCAATGTTTTGCCATTGAGCTTATATTAACTCATTTATCTAAGCAAGGGGGAGCTTCCTATGCATTCTCAGAAAAGCACAGTATAGAATAAAATCTCAACTGCTGATGACAATTTAAAATACACAATAGAGTCTTACTATGCAGAAGGCATTTAGGGTATATAAAAGATTATCAGAAATTCTGATAAGGCATGCATAAGTAAATAAAAAACAAAGTTGAATACAATGTCAAAAGAAATAAAGATAAAAATTCAGAGGATTCTGAGAAATAAAGAAGTAGTCAGAGTTCTCAAAGGAATTTCAACAAAGGGAGAGAGAATTTCCAGGAACTGAAAAAAACACAAACAAGGGACCAGAGACAACTGGGAAGTGAGTTTAAGGGTCAAAGAAGAAGAACCATAAATCTACTGGAAAGGGATGGTCAGAAAAGAAAAAGAGATCAGATTTATAAGGGAGACTGAAGTCAGATTATGGGAAGATTAAATGACATTATAATGGACTCCAAATCTATCATATAGGCATCAATACGGTGACATTTTAAAGTTTCTAAATAGAGGAAAGATATGATAAACAGATTAAATATTTAGGTCCGTTCTAAAGGATTTGGATGGAAAGAAGAGGGAATGATGGCAAGGATCCCTTCCAAGTAGTAAGGAGGAGACATGAGATGAGGAGTTGAATGTAGATGGTAAGCTTGTTTCAAGAGATAATAAAAGAAACACTGAATTCTGACTGATTGGATTTAGATCTAGACTTTAGGTGTTCAAAGATGAAGCTGGAAACTATTACGATTAGAAAAAAATACATAGCAACATCTGAATAGTGCTTTATTTATCAACTGTTTTCATTGTTAATTCACTAAGAAAACTGAAAATGGGTAGGATTACCTCAATTTACTAATAACAAAATTAATGCAAAATGAAGATAATGCGACCTGCTCAAGAATGTGAATAACAAATTTTGGAGGGCTAGACCAGTGGGCAGTAGTGGTCTTGGTATTAATACCTTGCCACCTCTCCAGCTGTGGCTATAACTTCCCAGAAGTTAAGCAGTAAGTCTTTAAAAAGAGTAAGCTCTCTGAGAGTTATCATCACTAATTTCAAGAGAAATAAAACCACGCCAATGCTCTCATGACTCTTACACTCCACCTATGGTGCAGCGTCAGAGGGGTGTATTGGATTATCATAATTATTGGTTATTCTTCTTAACTGAAATAAAAACTCCACCCAGGGCAGAAACATTACTGTGTTCACCATCACAGAGTAGGTGCTCAACAAGTATTAATTACATAAAAGAGTAAATGGAAACAAAGCAGGGTGATGCGATAATTAGTGACTAGGAATCCCCTTGGATTGGGAGATCAGGAAACACCTCCTCATGAAGGTGATATTTTCATTTACTGATGTAACACTGATTTTCAACACTATGTAAGTTTTAGATGTGCGGGTTCATTATTCATCAAACATAAGATAACACAGCATGCCCAGCACCACAGTTCTAATAGTCCACTGTCCATTGGACCCCCATGACCCCTTTGCTTCTACTCCCTACCTTTTTCCTCTCTGGTACACACAGCTCTGTTGACAAGAATCCAAGGGCTAGTTTTTGTTTTTCATTGTCTCTTGCTTTGCTTTCTGCATGAAGGCAATCTGTAAGATGATTCAGTAATGACTGGGAGGAGGCAATACTTACAAGATTTGTGGAAAAAGCAATCGAAGAATATTGCATGTCCACCTTTCAGGTGAGCTAGTTATAGGTAACTGGAGCACGGAAAGGGTTGGAAGGAAAACGGGAAATACATGTAACTGACCTTGAGAGATACAAAGAGCCAGATCTTCATGGGTTATTGGAAGAATTTTGGATTTTAAGTGTAATTAATATTCTTTAGCAGATGACATGATATCATGAACCTCACAAAAATACAATTCTGGTTGTTTTGTGAAAAACAACCTGTAGAAAGTAAGGATGTGATCAAAGCAACTTAATAAAAGGTTGTTGAACTAGGATGGTAGCAAGAAAATGAGAGTGGAATAAATTGATTTAAGACTACGAGGCATAATTTTTGTCAAAAAGGGGAAGGAGGAAATAGAAGATAGAGAAAATTGTACTGATTTTCTTCTACTTCTATGATATATCCCTTATGATTTAAAATATAAATGACTACTATTAAATTTAATTTGCCTATTTCATATAAAAATAAAGGCTATATAATCTCTCAGACAATAACATGGCTTTAAAAGTAATTGGTACAGAAGACAAAATAGTATTTTTCTTAAAAGGACCCTATTCTACAAGCGCTTTTATTTTCAGCAGTGGTAGTACTCACAGTTATTTCAATTTATTCAGGTCTCTTTCCCAAGTGTTGCTTTTAAAGATTTTAGTCTTAAAATCTTCAATAGAAGAAATTCTGTGAACACTGTATTCCAGTTTTAATCTAAACTCTGTTTACTGCTTTACTTAGGAGGCTTCTACACATACTATATTTGCACCTTTTGTTATAAAGAGACTAAATGTTCACTAATCACATACTAGAGCAATTTTTTTTATCATTGATCAGACACTAGGGGATATGCTATGGGATGCTTTTGCTTTCTCAGATCCCTAATTTCAACAGAAATACATTTCTGAGCTAGATCCTTAACCTCAACTCTTTTCAAAACTAATATGTAGTTACAACAAAAACCAAAGCAACCCTGAAAAGGTAAAATATCTCTAAAAATAAAACATGGGTGTGCCCTGGTGGCCTAGTGGTTTAGTTAACCATGGCATAGTCCACATATATCCTAAGGTCCCTGGTTCAAGATCGGGGTCCAGGGAAGCAACTAGAATGAACAACTAAATAAAAAACACAAGAGAAATATAGGATGATTTCACTCATATGTGGAATATAAAGAAATTAAACAAACAAACCCCAGCAAAAACTTTCGGGATATAAGAAGATGACAGTCAGGAGGGTGAGAGTGGGGAGGGAAGGTTAGAAGGGAAGAGGAAGCAGTAAGGGACAATGGAACTCTGGTGAAGGGTGTGGTGGGTGTGAAATGAAAATTGAGATACATTGTCAATATTCAAAAATGAATGTAGGTGTGCCCTGGTGTAGTATCGTTACAACAATCGCCTCCAAAGGACACAGGCCACATACCCCTGGGTTCAGTCCAGAGTCCCAGGTCCTGGCAGGAAATAACCAGTATGAACAAGTAAATGGAAATAAAAAGCTTCTTCCTCTTCTTTCTTCTTCCTTGCCTGCCTACTCACCTGCATTCCTACCTGTACTTTTTCTTTAAAAACAAATTTAAAAAATATATTAAAAATATGGCATTGTAAATAAGATTAAAAAATACCAGTAATTTTTTAAAAAAGAAAAAAAGAAATAAAATATTTCCTCCTCTCTTTACCAATCTTCCTACTTGCCTTCATTCCTGTTTGTACCTTTCCTTAAAAAAAATGAAGAAAACTTTAGAAATAATAATACTAAAAATAAAAATGAAACATGGACATGGATGAGAATTATGTGTGCTATTGGTAGAAGAAAGAATAGGAACTACTCTGATGTTTCCTTGGGGGTAACATGCCGATTTCTGGGTTGACTTCATTTCCTCTTAAATCCCACTTGAATCATCTCTCTCATTGTCTCCTGCAGTCACTGATAAGTCTATCATGCCTGTATGGTATCCGTGAAAGGCCCCCAGTACAGGTTTCTGGGCACATATAAAAATCTATGCAATACCTGCAGCCTCTGCCAGGTCTATGGCTCCAATGGATCCAAGTAAGTGTCATAAGTATAGACAGAACATCACCCTTGACTCTTAAAGTGAACTTAACAAGGGACCATCAATATCATGACTTAAGAATCCTCAAGAAGGCATTGCAAAGCATATATACATATATATATACATATATATATACACATACATATATTGTTTATATATATAAACAATCTCTCATTGCAAATTCAAAACTGAGATTACCAATCATGGGAGGGAGGAGGTAAGGTCATGAACTGGACATCCTTTTAACTCAGGCAAAACTTTGAAATGATTGTATCTTTCAGATTTCTAATGCTCTTACTTGATGCAAACTCCCCCATATAAAACAGTTCTCTATCTATAGAACATATGCGACAGGTTGATTGGACCTGAAATGGAAAATACAAGATTCATCCCCATTATGAAACTTTGGCTTTTAAATCATTGGCTACCCCACCCACAAGTCACAGTGCTCCCATAACTGCCAGACCCTTCAGTTCTGACTGGGAGGGACCTTGTTCTTAAATACCATTTTATCCCTGGTGTCTCAGCAGTACCTGCCACACAGCAGACACCCTATAGTGGAAATCATGATCGGTTCACCAATGAAAGAAAACTACTTCAGATGACTTTGAGTTTCTCTGACTAATTTGAACCCTGGGTTTTCTGAACATTTGACTCCCCTTGACTTCTTACACATTTCTATTTTAAGCACTGCCTCTGTTTCACTCTGTGTCTTCTTTGTGGATTACATTATGATAATACAGTGTGCGTTTAAACATTTAAAATGAGATTTACTTAGCTAGAAAAAAGGAACAATACACAGACACTCCCCGTCTTTCCTGAGTTACTATCAACTAAATGTTTTAAACAAATGAAGAATGGTAAAGTCCGTGTTTATATAAGGAAATTAGAATGCAATTATTTATCTTATAAGCTATTTTATTTGCTTTAAAATGTCTTCAGTAGAGGTCCTTCAAATAGCTAAGTTCCTCTACTGCAATTAAACTAAAAATTTGTGTTCAATGAGTAGGTTTTATTGCGAAAATAGGTTCATGAATGAAATGTACCAGGTAAGGCAAGCTGATAATAGAACACACTCCAAATAATGCCATAAATTAGTGACTTTTAAACCAGGTCTTTCTAGATGAGTGCCTTTTCTAGGTTAAATAATAAAATATTAGATCAAATACTTGTGAAATTGCTTTGTTGGCCTTATTCTAAAAACTATAAAAACAGAAGAACATGGAAGTTGAAGTAAAATCCACCTGGTCTCAGATTCTGGGTCCTTTACGTACCAATTGGATGATTTGCAGCCAATCAGTAAACCTCACTTTCCTCATTTGTAAAACAAGAATGCTAAAGTTATCTTGCAGTATTGTGCTGAGAATTCAGTTAGGCATGGTAAGCATTCCTTAAAGGTAGTCATCACTGATCATTTTTACAGTACCTATATTAGAACACAAATTCCATGAGGACAACAGATCATTTTTTAAATACTTAACATACTCCTTGGCATACAGTAGGTACTGTAGATATTTCTTGAATAGATTTAAGTATGTCTGGAAGATGACAGTGAATAAAATTGCTCATCTCCTTTGAAAACTATCAGTGTCTCTCCACTAAAGGACATCTGATCCCACAACTATTTGATAAAATCTTCAGTAAAATCCTTGTCCAGTGAAAATACAGCTGATATTTTTCAAAACATCTTTATTAGGAAACTAAAGCAGGAAGGGTGTGGAGGGTGGGGAATTCAACTTATTTTTTAAAAAAGTACTGAAATCAATTCCTCTGTTATTTTAAGCTTACTAGGATTGGTGACGGAATGGCAAGAATGGCATAGGTTAGTAGCCTAAATCCCACCTCCTCATTTAAGCCCTTGGTGCCTTGTGGGTAAAGGCATGCCCCAACAGAAACAAAGGGGGCTCATTCCCTTTTATTAATTCCATCTATTACATATGTAGAGATAAAATGATAAAAAGAAATCTCCAGGAGAGCTTTTTCTAAAGAAATATTTATAAGTTTGATCACTTATATAAACGTGTACTTATAAAAGTAATCAAGTTCCCTAAACTTTTATCCTAGAATAGCCCTCTAAATAAAGAAGATTAAACACATCTTTTATTATTGTTCTAGTGAGTTTTAAAGAGAAAGGCAGGTTAAGAACATATTTTAGGTCATAAATACAGAGATAAAGGAAAAGAAGATAGCAGAGGGTATAGTTTAGAAGAGTAGAAGATTTCTCAGAAATCCCCCAAAAGCATGCTACTTAACCAGTAGTGGGGAAACTTGGGAACAATCTAATTCACATTACAGAGGCTCACAAATGCACAGGTGTCCCCTGAATACCTCTAGAGGAAGATGCAGATAGGGCTAAAAAGAGAATGACTTACTGAATACCTGTTTAAGAAGTTAGCCTGGCATCTCACTTCTGGGTATTTATGCATAAGACACAAGAACACTAATTCACAGAGATATATGTATCTCCCATGTTTATTGCAGCATTATTTACAGTAGACAAGAAATGAAAACTACCTAGCGTCCATCATCAAGTGAGTGTATAAAGAAGATATGGTATATAGACACAACGGAATATTACAAACCCCTTAGAAAAGATGAAATCCTCTCATTTGAAACAACATGGATAGAACTAGAGGAGATTACACTAAATTAAATTAATTAGAAGGAGAAAGACAAATACTGGATGATCTCACTCACATGTGGAATGTAAAGAAACAAAGCAAAGGAACAGACATTGACAATAGAACTGAGGTTACCAGTGGGGAATGAATCAGGGAGTGGGGGTAAGTGGTAATGGTATCCAGTGAACAATGGTGAATTTTTAGTTATTTGGTGGTGTCATGTGTCTGAAAAATGGGGAACCTATAAAAATGGGTTTATATTATATTACAAAGCAAAATTACTGCAATAAATATTCATTCAATTTTAATAAAAAGTAGTTGAATTTCTCAAGTTCCCTTTTCCACACTATGTAGCTGGGTGATGACCCACCCCCAACATGGTAGAAGTTGGGGAGGTAGCTATTCTGTGGAGATAGTGAAGTGGGACTAGGGACATTTGATACAATAGATGATAAAGTGCAGTACTAGAAACAG
The DNA here is from genome assembly GCA_004363575.1 of Solenodon paradoxus. Taxonomy (NCBI): domain Eukaryota; kingdom Metazoa; phylum Chordata; class Mammalia; order Eulipotyphla; family Solenodontidae; genus Solenodon; species Solenodon paradoxus. The sequence continues at coordinate 1,483,474 of RJWH01000046.1, forward strand.
AAAATTGAAGTCTAATTCAAATACCTTTTCCACAAAGTTTAAAAATTCCAGTAAAGCCAAAGTGGTATTAGATTTCTCAATAGAAAATAGAAGTCAGAATACAGTCAGGAGAGTGTCTTCAAAATTTTGAGGAAAAAATTAATTCCAACCTATAATCTATAATAGCGAAATTAACCTATAAGGGTATATAAAACATTTTTAGGTATATAGGATGTTAAAAATGTGTCTCCTATGAATGATTTTTCAGGAAACTACTAGAGGATGTGCTCCCTGAAATGATCACTTAAACAGAGAAGGACAATGACTTGGATTCCAGAAAATAAGGGATATAAAACAAGAGGGAGGCAAAGGAAATCCCAGAACAGGAGTAAAGGGATATCCTGTGATGGCAAAGTTTCAACTGGAGCAGGTCAAGAACGTTCTGAGAGAGATTTCATCAATAGAATGATCCCAATATTTCTAGATATAAAGAGAAACTTTACACTAGGAGAAGTTTAGAGTTGAATTAAACAGGAATACATAAGGGAAAAAAAAGCTATTAATTCCAAGAAAAAATATTCTATTTTTCCAAAAAGAAAAAAATAATCTAGCAATTTACCTGGCTTGGTTGTAAGCAGCATTTACATACATAAAAATGAACACATTGATCTAACCAAAATTTTCTGTCCGAGTTGACGAATTATAGGAAGCATGCATGGGAAGGGTAGGGTTGGGGGTGGGATGTGAGACCGGAAAGATGCTAATTCTTCATCATCCATAAGAAGTCAATAGCTAATGCCTAAAACTGAAAGAAAAAGAGCTACATAAAATGCGATTTAGAGATATGGAATGAAATTCCACAAAGGAGACTCTGCTAAAACAAAATTGAGAGTGGCTATCTTTGGGAATTGAAAACGGTAGGGAATAGGCCTACTATTTTTCATAAACTTTTTGGAATTAAGTTAACTCTGTAATCTACATGTTTGAAGCACTCTGATAAAATTAAAGCAAAAATAACTGTCATCCCCACCATCCAAAGTCTTGATAACAAAGAGAAAAAGGTTGAAAGTCAAAGAATTTTCTGTTATACACAGGAAAATTTATTCAAAAAAATTGAAAATTATAAAGAGATCCTTATACTTCATGGTTATGAGGGAATGAGTAGCAATTGGAAACTTTCTGCTCAAGTACCATCTTTTTGCTAAACATACTTTCAGTAGCTCAAAACAGAAACTAAAACAATATACAAAGTATATACTTAAATCCTTTGTTATGGACAGCTTCATCCTATGAGGGAGACTTGGACTTACTTTATTTGCTGATATAATGTACATACATTTATATGTAATCAAGTATTCTGAGTATATAAAATTACGTATTTAAAACGTATGTCAAAAAACTCAAGGATAGAGTAAGACCTCAATGCTGTCTATAGGTTCTTAGAAACTGAGACGTCCGGCAAAATAATGTATACGATCTTCCACCAAGGTTCATTCAATGTTAGCTGATTTTTTTTCTCATCAACATAATAACTAAACAAGTTTGAACTTTATGTAAGGACTGCTGTACTGATATGTATATATGTACATATGTAAATGAGTATATCAGAATGAATATACATGCAAATGCACAAGTCATTTGTTGTAAAAGGATTTACATATATAATTTACTCCTAAAAATATATTATATCATTATACCTACTTTTTAAAAAGAGAAAATGGAGCTAGACACATTCATCAATGACTGAAAAGCAACAGATTCTGAGGCCAAGCATTCTGCCTTACTACTTTAACAGTTGGGAAAATCACTTAACCTCTTTGTCCCAGTGACCTCATCTGTAAAATGGATTAACGAAAGTCCCAACTTCATAGCAGAGTTGGGAGAATTTAATGAGTAAACTCATGTAAACCACATACCATAGAGACTGGCACACAGAATATAGTGTACCAGGGATGGTGATGGTGGTGTTAGCCACACCTCAAGATCCATCATCTACACACCCCCAACTTCTAAACACACATGCACACAGCACATGTTCCCATATGCGGAATCTTTCTTGTCTCTGAACTAAGGAGGAATAATCTTAACTCTGCATATTCCCATCTTCGACTTTTTCCAGTTAAACAAAACAAAAAAACAGCAACAACAAAAAACCCCAAATGATCCTGAAGTCAGGAAAGTTTGATTGACTTTCCTTCTAAGCCTATTTGACAGAATTGGCTGAGCTTGACAATGAAGAAGAACCATGTAACTTAAAAGAATCATTGAAGGGGAACTAGCATGGGTCACTGGTCAAAGTGAAGGCAGAATCCTCTTCTCCTGATAACTCTGACCAGCAATGTCTAACAGAGAGGGACAGGTGCCTTAGACTGCCATACCCTGAACCCATAACAAGTTCAAATTTTGCTTCAACCAGATCCAGTCAATCACCGAATGCCCCAGCCTCTCTTGCCCCAGCCTCTCTTGCGTCATCTGAAACACCTTTAGCATAGTTAACCCTAACCCCAGGGTGGTCAGACAGATTTGACATGTTCCTCCTGTGTCCTTGCCAGTTTAAACTCCAATAAACCCTTCCTTTTCTCAAAACCTACTACCATATTATTTTGGGTTTATGTAAATTAGGTAGAGCCTTTTCTAGTAGTCATATCAATAATATAAACACTTTTGGGGGAAGGGCAGGTAGACATAGGAGGCAGAAATATTTATTTTTTATTTATTTATTCATCTTGGTTGTTCCCCAACCGTAGGTCATGAACCCAGGTCTTTGGGATATATGTGGACCATGTCAGGTAGTCTTATCCACTAGGCCACCAGGGCACAGCTAATATCAGTATCTTAAGGATGACCTCCCCCCGCAAAAAAAAAATTCCTTTTCCTTCCACCTACTATGGCTAGTGAAAGGCATAAATGCTACTTTAACTGCTAGGTCAAAATACTTGATAAACTGTATCAATAGCTGATCTAATCTTTGATGTTTCGAACTTATACTAAGTGAGTCATATCAGCTTTCTTCTAATAGCATTTGCTTTTGCATAAAATATTTCAAATAATTTTCACTTTTGGAAAAATTTAATTTAATTTAATTTAATTTCTAATTTTTATCAATGTAAGGAAAACAAAAAAAGCAATCTGTCTTTACAAAGCCAATCAATGTATTGAGTGCTTACATTTACATATTAAACCTTAAAGCAATTAAGTAATATAAAAAGAAATATTTTTGATCATAGAGTGCGTTTATATAGAAAATACATTCTATTCATATAAAAGTTATCCTTATTCTACCTAGCTTTGTGGAGAGGACTCTTATTATCTAAGAAGGAAAAAATTCTATATCCAATCATAAATAGACAGGCAGCTATTTTCAAACTGGCTTTCTAAATAAATGCCAACTGGAAAATAATTTTTATGTTAAAACGAAACTGTGATATTTTCCTTGAACACTTTTACACAAGTTCTCTCTGCAAGCAAGCAGATAACCAAACAAGTATTACAGAAGCCCCTGAGAAAGGATATACTTCGCTAAGAGAAAAGTAAAACTTATGAACACTATAAAAGTTATTTTATATAACCTATTACTCTCTCTGAATTTATAGGTAAAAAACTTAATGTTTTTCCCCATAAATAACATTCAACATAATCTAAAACCAGAAAGGTCAGATTTGCTTATCTTGGGAAATGAACACAACCTGAAAATCAAAAACTACTTCAAAATATAACATACACCACAGAATATTTTAATATTTAAAACATGATGCCTTTTGACTCTTGGCTACATGCTACAGAATCAACACTTTTAATGAACAAAAAGTTTAATTAAAAGCCTGCATTCACTAAATGATAAATGATAAACTCCAGCCTCTGTCAAATAGTAAACTCTGCAAGCTTTCAGTGCTAAGTAACTCTATGTCAGTTGTTTATTTTTCCTTCCCTGGTGATTGGAGGTTTAAAAATATTATATTACTTATAGTTAGTAAATAAGAGAATTCCAGTGCCAAATATTTGTACAAGATAATGGAACAGTCGACATTCTGTTAAGAATCCACTGGGTCTAAACTACTAACAATCCAGGAGTGCTTGCTGCCTCAAATACACACACACACACAGGGCCTCTGTTTAACCTAAGTCTCGAAAAATGTTAGAGTAGAAAAAGCCTGGTACTTTCTGCAGCCCAATTACTCACCATGTTTTATGTCTCACTGCAAATTTTTCAAAGGAAGGGCAACACTAAATATCCTTTCTCTCAAGATACATCAACAGAATGGGGTCCACGTAACTTAGAAAAAGGACAGAATTATAAACCAGTTTTGAAGAAACAAGTCTTGGTTTCTTGTAACTCCTGAGTCTAAGCAGAAATGGAAGCTAAGGTAATAAAGTATGGCTGCACTGTGGTCCTTTGTTCATGCTTATACTTGAATAAATACAGAAGGATGACTGTAGTAATGTATCTTAATTTATTCCCTTTTTGATTCTATTTACACTAATTATTGTTGAACTGATTTCTTTATCAAAGATGTTGGTGACACTCAAATGTGTTAGTGTCTGCTTTGTGTGCTTTTCAAACTATTAGACAGACAAATGTGTTACACTAGGGTCTGAGGGACTGAGCCAAGGGCTCAGAGTTCCCAGAGTCAATGATGTGTATCATGAGAGGCAGAGCATTAAGGATGAGGCAATAAAGTAGCTGGACACACTGGACAGGGCACCATGTAATCGTTTCTGTTGCTTGCAAGTGAGGTCAGCTAAAGTCCTCGTGCTCAGCCCTGTCTCAAAAGATTTACGGGGTGTTACTGGTCTCTAAGGAGGCCATCTCTCCATATTATTGGGTCATTCTTCAGAATGTGAGACAAGGGTCCCGTCACCATAACTTGGGCAGGGAAGTACAAATAAAAAGAAGCCTTAGAAATAGCTTAAGCAGAGCAGCCAAAAGAACAGCAGACTCAATTCTCATTCACACAGTGCCTCTCACTCCCACCCAAGCAAATGTGGCCGGATGCCTCCCAACAAGAGGGGCATGAGTTCATGAGTGCGGGCACCTATAGCAATACCTTTTACAAGATAGCAGATAAGATAGCAGGACATTTTAAAAGCTAAAGTTTTATTAGGTAGAAAAGGAATTCATAATTTAACATCTGTCAATAACTTCTGAACCTGTCTATACAACTCTGTGTCTGTGAAAATATCTTCTTTGAAATCACATTCCTTTCATTGTTGTATCCTTCTTTTCAGACAAAATAGGCACTTCAACTTATTGGTACATGTTCTCCAGAATAATCACACATCCTATTTGTCAAAAAGAATATTCAAGCAAAATGTTGCTTGTACATCTTACAAATGTTTATGTACAAATATTTATTACCAGTGGAGAGGTCTGTTCCTTTTTGTTTTTTCTGATAAATCTACTTGAGTAAAAATCACCTTCTTCCTGAAGCTAAACTATAAGAGCACAATCTGATTCACAATCATGTTGAATGCTCAGGGAAAGAAAACCAAGTGTGAATAATGATTAAGTCATTACATTCTCACCCAGGTTGCCCAAACATCAGTAATTCAGTCCAACTGATAGAAGGAACAGTTTGAATTAAATCTCACAAATTAAAAAGTGATTTAAAAGCAACGCATTTTTGTTACAATAAATATTTGAACTACAGCAGTGTTGAAAGCAGAGCCCTTAGAAGACTGCTTTTATAAACAAATCAATGGTGGTGATTTAAAAGGAACATATTCATTGTCTGTCGGTGAAGGCTTCCAACGTGCTTAAAAGTTTATTCTCAAACAAGTTCAGCAGTTCTGCAAAAACCTCTGATACTAGTCAGTTGTTCATGGAACTTTTCTTTCCCCAAAGGCTGGAAAATTGCTCCAGCATTTCAAGGAACTACTGTTCTCAACAGAACGCAGTTATTGTTCCTTGTAGTTCTTTTCAAGTACCATTAGTAAAATAGAGAAGACTTTTAGACTTAAAATATTTTCATTCCAGAGGACACACTTCTCACTGTCTCCTTAAAAGTGAAGAATCTGTGCTTGCAACTCAGCTCATAAATCCTGCACAGAACTGGAAACTTTTAAATATCTCAGATGCTTATTTCATAAGAAACATCAAAGAACTCATTTTATCTTAATTTAAAACAATATTTATATTGACCAGTATTATCTTTGAAAATCCATATCTTCTTAAAGACTATGTTCCTAAAAATGTCTTCAATAACTGTAATTGTTTTGAGAAAATTTGCTATTTTTAAGTTTTAAAACTAAAATAATGGTAATCTACAGAAAATTCAGAATAATCACTTACTATAGAAGAATTTAAATGCATTGCTTAATATTAGGTAGTACAACTACATGATACTACAACTAATATATTTTAGATAAAATTTCTATTAGTGTGTCTGTCATTGGAGCTGAGAAGATTCATCAATCAGGGTCTGTTATCATTCTTTATCTGAAAGGGGGAAAGATATAGATGACAAGTCTGAAAGGAGTAAAAAGTCATGAAAAAAGCTTAACTTTCATTCATTGGCTATGAAATCAAATGTTATTAATATATTTAAATAAAGTAGTAAACATTTTTTTCTAAAAAGTTTATCTCAAAGTTATTTTCCTTACAGGCTTAGAAGACTTAATTCTTGGTGCATCCTCATGGAGCAGGGGTTAAGTCAATCACTTACAAAGAATGCAGTCCATATACCCCTGGGTCCCAGGCCCGAGGGCGAACAACCAGTGTGAACAACTAAGATAATAAATAAAGTGCCCTTTCTCCTCTCTCTTCCTGCCTGCTTACCTACTTCTGCCTTCACTTTTTATCAAAAAAAAAAAGACTTAATTCTCTCATCTTTCACATGTTATCTGCACTCTTGCTTTAATTCTCTGTACATTTAAGGATATTGTTTCTTGAGCCTTCTCAGTAGCTTTATGATTTTTAATGAATGTCTATTGCTTTGCATTTGCCAAAGGAAGTCCATAAACACAGTACAATTGATGAGTTCTCTGCAAGGTAGCTTTTGCTGAACTGGGACCAGCATTCCCAGCAGGATCAAGACTTTCAACAACGGACTACCAGAGACATATCTAGCTTTTAACTCTTTCCAGACTAAGGCCACTCACCAAATCAATGGATATCGATTTACATGGCTTATCTTTAATCAAAGTTATCTCAAATACATATTCTCAGAAACAATACACAATAAAGTTAAAAATGTTCAGCATGACAGCAGACAGATGAATTATGCAAAAGTCAGAAACACAAAAACTTAAAACCCCATCACAAAGTCTCCAACATCACATTTACTTTTAAAGACTCCTGAATACATAGCTTTCAGGGACATAGTTAAGGCAGTTAAACAAATATGACTTAAGAAACAGAAGAGGCCTGTCCCCCAGTACGCCTGTCAGGCACTTGTGTACACAAAACACAAGGCACAAACTGAGCATCTGCATCTGGTAACACATAAATCATTCTCTGCTTGAGGTTTTTTTCAATAAATTTAACAACTAAAATTTAATACTGTGATTTTTAAAGAATTCTAGCTAATTTGTCAAGATAAGATGCATATATTGAATAGATAGGATCCCGTTATACCAAAAATGTGTAATGTTGAAAAATACCTCATTTCTTGATGTTAAGTAATATAGACACTATTATCATGTGTAATTCTTTACCCATAATTCTATCTCAGCAAGATCGATGAAATTCAGCCACTTTTTTCAAGTTCCCCAGTCTTGTTTTGTTTTGTTTTTAAAGGAAAAGCACAAGTAGGAATGAAGGCAAGTAGGCAGGCAGGCACAAAGAGAGAGGAGAAAAATCATGCATTTTATTTTATTTAGTTGCTTTTTCTGGCTGTTCCTCCTACACCCAGGTTGCAAACCTGGGTCCTGGGGATGCTTGTAGACTCTGCCAGCAAGAGGTCACGAACTTACCTGCTAAGCCATCAGGGCGCACCAAGTTCCCAAAGCATTAGTTGAAATCCCAGACATGTCTTCTGAAGGCTAGCGTGCAACCCACTAACAGGGCTTCCCGCTGCTCCACCCCTAAACATTATCATTTCATCCCACGACGGAAACTACTATTAACGCTATTGTCCAAATAACACAGATGCAGGCCCACAGAGACCTTCGCAATTGTACGTCCTGCTCTTCTCGCCAGGCACTGACACCAGAGCCACACTGAATTTCTGAGTTTTGCCTAAACTTGCCCTGTTTTTTCACTCCTCATGTCTTCGCACACACTCTTCATATGACCCTGCAACTCCTTCCTTTCCCTTCTCCACCAGAAAACTTACACTTTTCAATACGCAGTTCAGACTTTGCTGTGAAACCTGCCTGGTCTCCAATGGCTCTTTATTCTTTGTTCCTGTAACAAGTTACTGGTGGGTTGAATGTTGCCTAATGCTTGGCTTTCTTTGCATTTTCCTTTTTCACCTTTGCATCTCAAGGGTCTGTCACAGACTGAGTGCTCGTTTAGATTGAAGGTTCCAGGGAAAGGAAAAAAAGGGGGAATGTGAGTGGAAAAAAAAAAAGAGAGAGAGAGAAAGCAAAGTAAGAAGTGTTTTGGTTCTTTGACCATGAGAGAACTATGGTAGGATTTTAGAATTCCTTGTATATAATTAGGACATTTAAAGATTTTATTTTTAAGAACTGAGGGAACGACTACTGAATGCATTTATTATAAATGAAGCATATTTAAGTGTTACAGTAGTAAGTGTGGGAGAGTGAAACTACAAGGGCTCTGAGCATAGACTCTATTTGAATATGCTAATGTAGCAGTTCCCAGCTGTGTTTCCTTAGGCACCCATCTCTCCCTCATCTGTAAAATAAGTCTAACCACATAGGTGCTAAACTATTTTCTGAGAAAACCAGGGAAAACACCGAAAAGAAGCCGAATATACTATCAATGATATGATGGACCTTGATTCAGAAATAGTAAACTATCAAGCAAAATTACAAAAAGTAAATATAAAGATATCAAACTGAATATTTTAATTATAACTTAATGATTTATGACTACTTATTAGTTATAAAATGTATAACTCCTTAAGAGAAGATCTTAAAAAGAGTGTGTAGAAAATAAGTTACTATTAAAGATTTTCTGGTTTTGCATTATGATTTTTAATACCCAAACTCTGAGAAGGGTTAATTTCTCCATGTCTATTAAAAATGGACTTGATTTCCATTAAGTTAATTATTCCAAACCTGGCTCAATCACGACATATTTTAAGAAAATTCTAAAAATGCTTTTACCCATTCAATAGCCACCACACACAAACTATTTTAAATAATAAAATTTTTAAAAAGGGAAAACTCTTTTAAACACAGGTGCCCTGTTTTAAATATAAGAGGTGTGTATAACTTAGTTTCTGACCAGCACTTGACTAGCTGTGGTTTGCTGGCATTTGAGTATATATTAGCTTCATATTCTGACAAATGACAATTTCCTGATGGTGACATTCAGCTGTTGTCGATACTGTAAACATGTCTGTTCAATCTGTTTACATTCCCCCTGAGCGGGCACAGTTTCCTAATGCTTGTGTTAATAGCAAGGTAGAATTGCAATAACGAATGAATTTCATTTAGACTACAGCTAAAAGCCTTGGGAAGTACCCATCTAAGTCTTAAAACCAATTTCTATCTCGCTTTAATTTCTCTTTTAAAGGGAGAAGGAATTTCTGCTACTGAAATTACTTAGAAAGTCACAGCATATTCAAGTTTGTTTGCCTAGTCATTTTTGCTTATTTTCCCAATATAATTGGAATTTAATTATTCCTAATCTCGTCAGAGAAATACATAAAAGTTTCTCTTCTGTGACAGTTTCACATTCATTAAGAACAAATTTAGAGTGGGACTCAGACTCAGTCAGACTCAGCAAATAAAATACAGGATGCCCACTTAAATCTGAGTTCAAGCTAAACAACGAATATGTTCTGGTTTATGTATATCCCAAATATTGCATGAGACATACTTACACTAAAATATCATTCATTATTTATATGCAATTTAAATTTAATTGGATGTGCTATATTTTATTGAGTGAGACCTTGAATTAGGATTTTTAACAACTTGTATCTATAACTCAATAGAAGGGTCAACTTCATGTCCAAAATTCACCAGAAACATTTTCCTAGAGGTGACCTCCTAGCTTGCAGAGTTGTTTTTTGGGGAGTAGAGGAAGTGGCAGTAAAGTAGGAGGAGGAAAGGTTAACCTAAAGAGCTGATTTGAGGTTCTCTCATTCTTACTTGATCAGTCTGATGAATAATGGCATTTGGACTTTTGCTGAGCCTCGCAAGAGTTCTGTTACCAGATTGTTTGGGTAATTATTCTCCCAGAGATACCTGTTGTTTTTTTAAAAAAAATAAAACTAGCTTCCTCCTGCTAATTTGGTTTGCAAGGTCTTAAAAATGAAGTAAGACTAAATACAGGGAAATGAACAAGTCAGATGAAATGCATTCTCATTCTGCTTGTTTAAACATTTACATACAAAATAAAAGTAAAGAGTTTCCTAAAAATACATTTTTAATTAGAATAAAAAGCTAAAGAGAAAGAAAAAACAAAACAAAACATGATACTTGCCTTACAAATATTTGCTGCAGACGTATGTCACATTCTGTATGAGTTTGCCCTCCCTTTAAGAAACCATTCCCTTGCAGACAAAACCTGCCTAACGGCCAGGTTCTTCCTGTAACATCTCAGTCACTTGACAGTCTTTCAGGCACCATCCTCCATCTGATGTGCTGGGCAGTCCTATCAGAGCTCTCTTAATTTCATGTACATTATTCAATTTAATAAAATTTATTAAAGCAATTGGCAAAGTGAATAGTTTGGACTATGAAGCTATTTGTTGGATGGTAGTTTGGGCTGGTTTTTAAAAAAGAAAATTAATCATATGGCAAATGCACTGAACTTCCAAGGTTGGAAAGAATCTGTTAGGGAAGCAGTGACAACCAAGTGAGAATGGGTTTAGCAGTCAAAAATATTGAGTTTTCAACCCAAGATTTACCCCTAACTCTGATTGCTGAGTGACCGTGGATATGACTAAACCTCTCTGAACCTCATAATTACCTATCTTAGATGATATCTGTTCAGTCTGAAATGAAAGATCATAGGTAAAAAGTTTTATAGACCCTGAGACACATTTATAAGCACTTAGAAAAGGGCAACAAGTATAGAGTAAAATAGCAAAGTTACTACCAATACATTGTTGGAACTGAACAGTCCTGGACTGAATATCAGATTCTCCATTACTATCTATGCAAACTTAGGCAAATCACATAGCTCATCTGTGCCTCATTTCCTCATCTGTATTATGGGAACAGTAGCATTCTCTATCTCATTAGAATTGTGAAGAGGACAACATTGACTAATTCTTGTAAAAAATTTGCACAAATCTCTATAGCATCTGCAAGCACCTGAGAAATGTTAACTACTTTAATTTTCATCATTAACATCTTTGTCATTGTTATTCTTTCAGAGGCAGTATTTCCAACAAGTCATAATGTACTGGTTGTATTTAAATAAAACTAATAAAAATAAATTCCCAGCTAAGGGAATACAAACAATAAGAGCAGGCAAAAAGGGAGCAAGAAAAGTTTGTTCAGGTGTCAGAAAATATGGTTCGACCAGAGAATAGTGAAGTACGTAAGAGAACTAAAAATGGCAGATAAAAGCTTGATTGTAGAAAAGCTTGACGCAAAATTGAGATATCTCTTAATAGTTTATAACCCAGGTTGTTGGAACAAAGCAGTAATGTGATCACGGTGGCATTAGATGAACTTAGTAGTATTGGTCTAGAGTAAACTAGGATATAACAAAGGGAAGAAGTATAGTTAAGAGAGCTCTGCACGGTTTCACCAAGAAGTCTGAAGAACCTGAACCCAGATATTTCAAACGAGAATAGAAAAGAGGGGAAGCTGTAGACTCAGACCTACAGAACATGGCAACTGTTGTGAGGAGCCAGCTCAGAGAAGAAATTCCTGAGAAGCAGATTGCATGCAGAGTGGTTAGGAGTGATGGGTAACTGGAAAACCATGTCATTGTTTAAGCAAATGCAACACTGTGCTGGGTCTAGATGGAACAATGTCTAGACACCTGCCATGAGAAGGCAGTCCAATGGGAATGTGGAATCAACTGCCACAGGCAGTCAACTGGAAGGAAAAACTAAGATGCAGATTATAGTCATAGACATGGGGAGTAGCAATGCCTAATAAGTGACTGTGCAGAAAAAAAAAAGTAAATTCGACAATGTGGAGAATGGGATAAAACAGTATCAATCTACGCTTGAATCTTCCTAGACGAGATCTGATCACTTTGGACTGAGCTTGAAAGTTCTCCTCAGAGCACCCAGAATAAACCCTAGTAGAGCTGTTGACTGAGAGGAGTGGAGTCATCTATCACACACAATGCTCTAATGGCAAAAATTAGTAGCACCTGTAGTCTCACTGAGTGCTTGAAGAATGAATGAATAAACGAATGAATGAACAAACAAGTAATGGCCCCCAGAACCTCAGTCCTCCATGCCACCTTTCCATCAAAGGTCCCTATCCAGCATCACAAAGGAGCCTCTCATGTGCAAGTCTCTAACTCAATCTGCCTTGAGGAGAAACCAAATTACTTAACTCCTTCTCAACTTGTTTTACTAGCATCCAAGTTGCCTAATGAATAGCATAAATCGTTTGCAAAATTTGTTCCTAAAAACCTTTGCGGTTTCCTGAAATATGATCCCACAGTCCAGTGATAACCCTGAGTCACTACACGGAGGGACATGGGGGAAGAACAACTGTCATGCTTAAACTAGTTGCGCTCATTGGACATCACTGTAAGACTGTAGTTTTACCAACAGTATACTGAGACTTTGTTTTAAATACCTTTTTCCATCCTTGAAACTATGAGCTGCGTAGGCAGTCAGCCCGTAATTTATGTTTAAATTATTATCCAAATATGTCAAATTACAGGATAAAATTCCAACCCCTTCTGCCATTCTCCTATATCAACATGGAGAGAAGGTCGTGGCCAAGTTCTCTTTCTCAGAACAGTTTATTTTTTACAGGACTTTCTGTTTTTCAATCATGGACCTAAAGAGTCATCTGCCAAGAAGCTAAGGAATACATTAACTCAGGTTATTCCTGTGAAATTCAAAGCTTTAGTTCAGCTTCACACTAAGATTCTGTTTTAATTAGCTTGGGATGGGAGCCAGTCAAGTACTAGTGAGCTGGCTCCTGGGAGCCAATTTGTGTGCATCTCTGCCCAACCGCACATTCACGGACACCGCGTTGGTAGCCTGAAATCAGCCATGCTGGGAATATCTGCCCCATAGAAACCCTCAAGTGCTACAAATCCGGGCTTTTTTCCACGTAAAGATCCAGCACATCAGTACATCATTCAAATATTTTTAAATTCCTTGCAAAAAATTAATGCATGGCTAGAATTGAGAACTGCTGCAAAGAAAAGAATAGACTCCATGAATGAATGGTCTCAGAGTCTGCTATGTCTGCACTTACATATTAGCAGCCTCACTTCCTGGTGACATTTATATGCACTCAATGTACTTCAATATATTTCTGCACAAACTCCATTTTTAATTGCTGTACATTTTTTAATTTTACAAGAGCGTTTACAGATGGTGGTAAACTGAACAAATTAAATACACATTCATTTGCAATGACGCACACTTCAAACCTATAGAATATTATGATGCAGTGTTCCTTCAATAAGAATAAGAAGAATAAAGAGGTTGCTACTTTTTGAATTAAAATTTAATTATGATTTTTTTAATCACAGAATTAGAGCTGAAAAGAATTTAAGAAGTAATACAGTGCAACTCTTTGAAAATTAAAAAAGAGCAATAAAACATATACTGAGACTATAGAAACTGAGATTCGCTTATCTCCACCAACTTATGGAAAAGCGGTGCCAACACTGCAATGTCTGCCTGCTACCTCACCATCTGAATTTCTACATGGATTTATAGGGTGGATT